>CP106709.1:134823029-137323029 GCA_025503065.1 Gossypium bickii | reverse complement strand
GAAAAATTAGCAAAATTAAAATTTAACCTAAAAATAAAAAATAAATTGGTAAATAATAATAAAAAATAGCTAAAGTAATAAAAATAGAGTTTTCTAAATATTTTAGTTCCCCGGCAACGACGCCAAAAACTTGATCGCTGAAATCAGAGCTTTAAAATTTATAAAAGAATGATCGAACCTGGAAACTAACTCTGACAACGATTAAAGGCAAGTGTACCTATCGAACAGTAGTATAGCTTAAGCAAGACCGAATTGTCGAACCTAAAGGAACTAAAAGTACTAATACTAACTTTCTTTTTATTATTTAGCCTTAAAAATAAAGTGAAGCTTGTTTTAATCGACGACTAAGCTAAGGACAAAGACAAAAAGAACGAATGGGAAAATAACTTGAAGAAAAACTCAATTGATCACGACGATACCCTTAGGAAGAATCCACCTAGACTTCACTTGTTATCTAACCCTGAATCATATGATTTATTTACTTAGCTTGATCCGTAGGACTCCCTAACGTATATTAAACCCTCTCTCGAGGCGAATAACGTCTAACCCTAGGTTAATTAGTGGAATTTTCGTTCTCTTATAATAACCCCCTAGAATAGCAGTAAATCGATCTATGGATTCCCATATTAGGTTTCACCCTAATCTGGCAAAATCTCGTCACCCTATCTCTAGGCATGCGATCAACTCCGCTTAATTACGCTAGATCTACTCTTAAACAGGGTCTATTCCTCCTCCACCTAAGCACATCAGATTTGGATTAAGTATGCATAATTAAGAACAAACTAAGTATTTATCATATAATTCAAAAATCAAATAACAAGATTCATCTAGGCTTCATCCCCTTCAGGTATCTGAGGGGTTTAGTTCATAATGAATAAAGAAAACATCTCAAGAGAAAAGATAAAACAAAACATAAGAAATCCCTAAAACTCCCTGAAGGAATTGAAGGAGAATTTCGCCGTCTTGAGTATAATTTCAGCTTCTTGGGATGGATCAACTGGCTAACTTTGAGCGGTTTCCACAATTCTGACCTTTCCGGCTTGGCTCATTTGCCTGGCTGACCGCCCCCTCAAAGGTGGTACTTAGGGGGTATATATAGGCTCTTGGAATGCGATTCTTTCTCCCTAAGTATCCTTTTCCGACTGAAATTGCTCTTTCCAGCGACAGAGGCACGGCCATGTCACACGCCCGTGTGACTCGTTTTCAAGCCGTGTTCGGATTTCTAAATTGAGGCACAGCCGTGTAACTTGAGGTTGAGGCCGTGTTCCTGCTGTTCGACAAGGCACGGTCGTGTGAGCTTTGGGCCAGGCCGTGTCATTTTCGTGCTGAGGCCCATTTACTCTGTTTTGGGCCCGTTTTATGTTCTTTTCATCCTCGGGTGCTTTCCTGGGTATAAGGTATGAAAAGAAAGGATTAAAAGCACCTTTTTATATAAATTAAGGAATAAATTATCCAAAAGAAAGCTAAATGCGGGATTAAAATATGTTATAATTACGGTTTATCAACTCACAAAAAAGGCAATTAATGAATTTAATTGTTGTTGTTTGCGTCAAGACTGAAAATCCGAAATTCGAAAAAGTATAAAAACTAAGAATAATCCAATTGGAGAACATGGATTAAACTTTCAATTTTACACATAGTACAATACTAATAGTTGAATCTAACCAATCAGATTTAACTGCTACCATTTATGTCAAAGATTGAAAATTTAAAATTAAAAAAACATAAGAGACTAAAATTGACCGATTTAAAAAGTTTAGAGACAAAAATGGACCAAATTAAAATAAAAAATTAAACCCCACAACTTATGCGGAATTTACCCAACAAAAAAGCAAGGAACAAGATAGCAATTTAAGGTTGCTGATATGCAGAACTCATCGTGAAACTGCACAGTAGATTTTGGTATATTAAGCAAAATAAATATTGTTTCCATTTCATATGTAAGAAGGAAATCTCATATATAAACCCTAATATTAAATTTGTTGGATAAAAATGTTGACAGGAAAATATATAATGTGGAACATATTTCCATTAAAAACTAAAATAGCTCACATGTAGTGGAGAAGCCATTGTTGAAAAATTGCTATCTAGAATTATTTGCGTTTAGCGTAAATGTAATATCTAGAAGCCATTGTTGGCATTTTAGAATACTTTCGTTGGATGTGTGGCCAACCATTTGCTACGCTCTCTTTCTTTTCTTTTTAACCGGTAAACTAAAAGGTTCTAACATTTGTAATTTATCTTTTTTTCAAAATCAAAATATTATTTTTAAAAATAAAATATAATTTTTTAAAATATCAGTAAACTACTCTGGAGCTTTAGCTTACACCAAATATTTAGAATTTTTTTTATTACTTATGTTTCAAACAATTTAACTAGCTTATGTTTTAAATAATTTAACCACATGGAATAATTAATGATGGATGCCTAAAAATCTAAATTTTTAACATTATTCTAATATAAGTTATTCCCATAATTATCTTAAATTTAAATTTTTTTTTAAATATCGAAATTTGAATTTATATTTGAATTAAAAATTTCATTAAATGCATGATTATAAATAAAAAATGTTAATCAACAGACTTTGAACACCTAAATTCAAATCCAATCCTTAAAAATAGGATGGAATTTGTTAATTGATCTTAAAAAATTGAAGTAGAAAGAATAGTAGTTGAAGGTTGTAATGAATATATAAGTATGGAATTAAATATTTTGATTACAAGATAACATACAACTCTTGGAACTTGTTCTGTTCCTAATAATATATTCTAATATTACAAATATGGAATTTTGTTGTACACAATATTTAAACCAAAAATTTTCTAACGTCTTTGGAAATTGAACATCTTTATGGACACGGTAAAGATTGCTCCAAAGAGAACTGCAAAACTAACAATCACAGCAGCAACTAATCCCAGATAATCATGCCTGAAATCATAAAAATTTCGCAAGTACTGCTCCACTGTCTCATTGTCCCCATCTTCAAGCATGTGTGTTATATCTCCAAACTGTGAAGCAACCAATCCATACAAGGTCCAAGAAACCGGACAAATCCAGTAGTACCACCTCCACCATATTGGCATACTCTGTAATTGGTGCACATTTGAATTTAGTTAGTCCTCAGGATTTGTGTGTATATATGTATATGCTAAAGATACCAAGACCTAAACCCGGGGTTTAATCCTATTGGTTTATGCAGTCACCTTTTAGAGGTGGCATCCAACAGCTTTGGGACTCGAATCTACACATCTACAACCCCTTGAAAAGAAAAATTGCATGGAAGTAGCACTTACAGGTCGTGGGATGATGAATCCTGAAAAGAGATTCCATATTCCGTAGAATGCCGCGGAAACTATGGCTGCGATGTAATGGTTTGGTGTGACAGCAACAGCCATCATGCCGTAGAAGGTGAAGTAAAGTAAGGTGAAGAACATGAAGAAGAGATACCAGAAGAACTTAGCAACCGTCCATTCGAATCCGATCATAGCATAGACTATAAGGCCATACACAGAAGCTTGAACAAAAATATATGGTATCTCTATTAACACCTGCAGTGGCCAAATGTGGAGTCAATTATAATGTGCCTACAACTTTCTTAACCATTTCAACTACTCTTCAAAATGTGAAAAATACTTACCTGTGCAACGGCATATGGCATTGCAGAGTACATTCCAGCAGCTCTTTCTCTATAAAAAACTGTCCTTTCAACCGCCACAACAGGTTGCACAGAAGAAGCGTTTTGGATACCAAGGAAAAGAACAGCAGCATACATTGAACCCATTGCATTGGACAGATCTTGTATTCTTTTCCTGTAAATTTACAATCCAGACAATTAGATGCATGAAGCTGACTGATAAAAACTTAAATTGAAGCTTGAGGACTTGAGTTGTTGCTTACGTCTTAGAACCAAGGTCCCAGAACACTGTCCCAAACATCAATGCTATGACGGTTGTAAAGAGAAATCTCACAGCAGTATATGGGGGGTTGCGCCAGTATGACCAGTGTTGCTTCCATAAACAAGCTGTACACTGAGTCAAGAATGATTGAGAGTACTGTGTTGCGAAATAGAGTTCCTTTGCACCAGGAGCTGGTTTACTTAAATCTTCGATAAGAGCTTTGTTTCTCCTGAACCAATGACATGATGCATCAGTAGCAAATTCAAGGTAGCCAAGATAAATAGGCCACAGATATGTCTTATATATGCCAAACCCAAGTAATTAGTTAAATCAAGTTACACTTTTTGTTGCAATTCTGTGCCTAGCTAGCTTATTACCTGTATAGGTCTGACTTTTTATAGATTTCAGCAAAATCGACGCCTAAAGATAACTCTTGTGCTGTTGAGGTAACTTCCAACATCCAAGTAGCTGGATTATAGCCATCTTTGATTTTGCTAACTCCTTGAATTCCCTGGAGGAGATGAACATTAAAGTGTTAGATACAGTTTTCATGTGAACTGAGAAATGAATTAAGTTGATGAACTTCAAAAATTGTTGTCTTTCATTTCATCACACCTCAAAATATTTGATAAGATGTCTAGAATGGTGTCCTAATGGCCCCACATAGATCTCTTGTCCTCCACGCTTCATAAGGAATAGCTGCAGTTGCAATTTTATCTTAGTTACACTATTACATATAAAACTAACTAAAATGGAGCCACTTCTTTTATTTTTATTTTTTTTGAAAAATGCTTCTCACCTCATCAAATGCTTCAAATATGTCAATACTTGGTTGATGGATGGTACACACAACTGTTCTTCCAGTGTCCACTGTATTCCTAACTGTTCTCATGACAATTGCAGCAGCTCTTGCATCAAGCCCTGAAGTTGGCTCATCCATGAAAATGATGGAGGGGTTTGCCACAAGCTCGACTGCAATGGTAAGCCTCTTTCGCTGCTCAGTTGATAAACCGTTTACACCAGGTATACCAACTAGGGCATGCCTTAATGGTTTCAGTTCCACAAGCTCCATGACTTCCTCGATGAACATCTAAAAGAAAATATGTTGAGAGAAAACCATCAACTTAATCCTGGCCAAAAGTGACTACGACAATGTGTTGTTTTTATAGGACTCTTGTTCCGGCCAATGGAGGGGAAAGGGAACAGTAGTTTTATCAAATACAACAGTTCTCAACTTAAAGCTTTGTAACAAAGTAGTATAGGAGACTTGAAACAAGTTAGGATTTCACAAATGCTAACCTTTCTAGTTTGAGCATCAACCTCACTGGACAATCGTAGCCAAGCGGAATAAAGCAAGGATTCATACACAGTGACATGAGGAGAATGAATGTCATTTTGTTCACAGTATCCAGATACTCGAGCAAATGTCTCTTGTTTCTTGGGGAAACCTGAAACTGTAATGTTCCCATCGATATAACCACCAGTTTTTCTGCCTGCAAGCACATCCATCAGAGTGGTTTTACCAGCACCACTAACACCCATGAGAGCTGTGAGAACGCCGGGTCTGAAAGCACCACTAACACCCTTCAATAACACCAATCTATCTTCAGGGACACCTTGTTCTTTCATTTCCTGCAATGTTTCAGTTCAATCAAATAAACTCATATATATCTGCACCACATTGAACCGGGAAAAAGACTCAATCCAACCGTTGAACATATACAGTACTTGTACATGGAACCTTATGTTACCTGGGGCATATCAACGGAATACACAATGTCATCAAAAGTGATGGAATGTGGCTCAAATGGAAGAACCATTCCCTTTTTCCCTTTGCCGTTGGCCCCAGTTGTTGCATCACTCATAGAAAAGGACATGGATGAGGTGCTTCTTTGAATGTCATCTTGGATCTCTGCATGTCAATTAGTATGGTTAACTAAATTAGCAAATCAATTAAATTAGTATTGCTAACCGATCCAAATATATCAAGCTTTTAATACCTGGTCTGTTTACATGACTTGAGCTGCTTTCTTGGTTTGTTAACTGAATGCTTCCGCCAACTCCATTGACTTGATCGTCGCTTTCAGGTTCATCTGATATTACGGCCTTATTCTTCTCAAAGGCTAATAATTTATTTGAAAAAGGGTAAATGATTAGCCTTCCCTTCGAAAGATGAAAAGATTTAGCAGGTAACGATACTCACGGGCTAGATAGGTAAGAGCCACAGTAAAGACAAAGTTGAACAAAAATACGAAGCCAATCAATCCCCCTACTCCGATCCAATACCAATATGAATCTGGGAAGAAACTCCTGGAATTTAAAACTTCAACTCCTAGTGATACGTTTGAACCCGGAAGGACCTTCAATATGAAACCAAACATGCAAGATCAGCATATTGTTAAGAGAGAAAAGCAGAATTATAGACATTGGAATTTCAAA
The DNA here is from genome assembly GCA_025503065.1 of Gossypium bickii. Classification (NCBI taxonomy): domain Eukaryota; kingdom Viridiplantae; phylum Streptophyta; class Magnoliopsida; order Malvales; family Malvaceae; genus Gossypium; species Gossypium bickii. The sequence goes on along the minus strand of CP106709.1, from coordinate 137,316,694 downwards.
AGCATTACTCGACTCCACTGGTGCCCAAGGAACTCATTAGCCATCAATGCATTTTGCCCATACATCATTGGTGAAATCCAGTAACCCCATATCCACCAACCCTTTATGTCCTCTGTTGCATTCAATATACTAAAAATATTAGAATTGTTAAAAGCTTTAACTTTAAAAACCTTTTTCTAAGACTTGATATTATACCTCGTGACAGGACGAAGCCACCCAATGCAAAAAGTACGAGTAAAGCAAATGACCCGAAAGTGTTAGCAACAATCATGTTTCTACCGATTGCTGCAATAGACCGAAATAATCCTGAAGCCATCTGGTTAGTGAGAACAAGGATGAGGTACTGTCTAAAGAACCTGCACCAGAAAAGTAACTTCAACATCAATTTGGATCAGAGGAAATGAGCGAAAAACTGTGTACTAAAATTTTGTTGTCATTTATTTTTCCTACCTTTCAGCATTCGGATCAAATCCGATGACATAGTAGGTAATAAATACCCATATAGAAACTTCTAAAAATGTTATAGGGATCTTCAGTATCCATGATGGTAAAGCATAGGCCCATGAAGGAAAGAATAGGAGGTCTCTTTGCTTGTAAAAGACAGGGAGCTTGGAAATGGTCATAGAAAGCTCAGACATTCCATTGAACATAACCATAGTCATACCAAAAAACAAGGCCCCCATGTAGATTCTTCCTCCTTGAACAGAATCCTTGTGCATCTCAGTCCTAAAAAAGAGTGTCATAGTAATTAAGGCCATCACTGTGAGCTGGTACCACGAAGAAAAATACAAATGTGTTAGTCACCATCCTTAAAACACGATAATTGCAGTAAAGAATTTAAATATGATTATTACGCACTTGCATACACTTGAAGATGTACACGAAAGAGTTTCTCTTCATAAGCAGAAATTCCCTTGCGATGCAAGCTTTCAACAGCTCCCACTTCCCAACACCATATTTTTGGGTTGTCAAAGAAGCTGGATGGCTCTTTGTTTTGTCAAATGGAGTCCCAAGTTCATCTCCAAGTTTCATTCCCACATGGAATGATTGGAATGCCTCAGCAAATTCATTGGCAGTGATAAACCTGTAAGGTTGATCTTTACGTACCCAATACTGCATTTGGTCTTTCTTTGATGTAACCTGCAATTAGCGATGTTAAATGTGACTGAAGAGCAAATTTCTCCGTATGAACAAGGGAATTAAACTTTTTCAAGACTTACCTCCTGCAAAAAATCAGCCACACCTTTTCTCTCAGGGCACCTGAAGCCCATAGATTCAAAAAAGCTCACCACATGTTCACGAGGACCCTGATATACTATCACTCCATCAGAAAGGAGAATAATGTCATCAAAGAGATCGTAAGTCTCAGGAGCTGGCTGTAGAAGGGAGATGACTGCAGTTCCATTAAGGATGTGAACAGTTTGCCTGAGGGAGTTCACAATTTGGAATGTAGTAGAGCTGTCTAGACCAGTAGATATCTCATCCATAAACAGTGCCCTGGCAGGTCCAACCAGCATTTCACCTAATTGCAATGACAATAGCATAATTAGATTTCATGATAAGAAATTTACTGTACTCAGATAAAAGAAAATTTGTGTAATTGACTTCATGAACTACCTGTTGTGACACGCTTCCTTTGTCCTCCAGAGATACCCCTCAACATTTCATTTCCTACCATAGTGTCTGCACATACATCCAGTCCTAAAATCTGCAAAATTTATGTCCAAAGGTTTTCAGTAAGTGAAGAAATTCTTATCTTAGTGCTTCTTGAATAGCTTTCAATATACTTTAGTTTCTGTAATATTACCTTCAAAATATAGTCAGTGATTACACTTGCTTCCTGCCCTTCTGTTGCTACTGCCTGAAATGTTAAAGATGACAAAGCAAATCACGGTGGATACAAGATTCTTTATAATAGAGATTCCTGTCAGATAAAACTAATCTTTCAAATTATATTATATTTCAGATTGTCAATCAATTTTATTTTAGAGAAAGTTATCTTTGAACATATGCAACTAATTTTGCAGGACACGTGAAAGCAATATGTAAACAAAACGGGCATTTTGCGAGTGAGGTATATAATATGTTCATATTTTGCATTACAATGGCTTCATAGTTCTTACCTTCATGAAGACATCAATATCAGGATCAGGTTTAATGTTTGCTTCTTTCTCTCTTCTTGATAGCTCTGCCAACATATCTGTAAACACACATAGCAACAAGGTTTCATGCTTAGAAGAATTATCAAAAAGACAAAGTGATAACCTTTGCACCAAAAGGTCAAAAGAAAAACTGAGAATGGTGGAACTCGATCAAACTAACCATATCGGGTTCCAACACCTTGGCATCTTGCAGAAAAGGCCAAAGTTTCCCTCACAGTAATTTCTCCTAAGTGAAGATCATGTTGACTGATATAGGCAGCAGTTCTCTGAGGCACAAACTCCTTCATGGTATGCCCATTGTATGTCACAGACCCCGAAAACTGCAACAGAATTTTCACTTCCAAATTAGAAACTAAAGCAAAGGCAGAACAGAAATAAAAAACAAGAAGCATAGAAAGGAAAACACTGAAAGGAAAATTGTGAATTTTGTAGAGCACCTTCAGATCAGGACTAAGCTTCCCGGCCAGAGCCAACAAGAGAGTGGTTTTTCCAGAACTTGGAGGACCCAAAAGCAATGTCATCCTATAATATATACATGAAAAGACTAATCATTGATTAATTCCAGGATCTCCCAACTTTAGGTTTGAGAGAAAAAAAAAAAAACAAAATTGACGTGTTGATAAGGCTCAGATGACCATGTTTACCTTCCTGGCTTAACGATGCCACTGACGTCTTTGAGGATAGTCAGCTTTCTCTTTCTACTAGAAAGAACACCCATATCTATCAAGAAGTTCTTTAATCACAATACAAAATAAAACGTTAGTAAGAATCCTAAACAAAAATGTTGTAAAATTATAAATTAAGTAGTATTTTCCAGGTTGCTACCTCGAATATGCTAGTAATGAAATTAAGAACAGAAGGCAAAGCACTGGTTCCTACAAAAGCTTCGGCTTCAATATTTAGATTTTCATATCTGACTTCGATTGTGGGAAGATCGATGCCAACCCTGAAAGAAAAAAAATCCAATGCAAATGATTATTGATGCAGAGAGCAGGATCTCCATGGACAAAAACAGAGTTCTGTTTTCTTTTGTTTCATTCATTTCCCTAATAACCAATAATAATAACAACAACAACAACATACAAAAGGATCTCATACCTGTCTATACGATTCTTGAGCTTCAACAAGAACCTTTCATTGTCTTCCTCTGCAACTTTGACCAACCTCTCAAGTAAAGTCCTCTTTTCTTGCCATCCAAGGTTATCAACATCGACCTCATTGGCACCACCTTGAGAGCCAGTTAATATACCTTTCCTGAGACGAGCGACAGTTGGTAGTTTCTCAAGTGCAGCCCATTTCAAAGCTTCTTCATCATCTTCATCTCGTGAAGACCTTGAAAATACGTCCACAGCACTGTTTCTCCATATCGAAGAGCTTCCGGCTCTTAAACTTCCTGCTCGTAAACTTCCCCGTAAACTATTACTCGCTTTAATAATATCACCACCCTCCATTACCATCAAATCCCAACACCCACCAAAACAGTATCCAAACTTAACGTTTCCGGAGCTCAAATCGAATAATCAAGACCAAAAAAAGGGGGTTTACAAGAATTTGAATCGACGTTGAGAAAAGAAGACTTGTGTAGTCTATTGGTGTTTTGTTATCAGACTCTTGTCTTTGAACATTTACAAAAAAAATCTGAGTTTTGAAACTGAAAGAACAAAAGGAAAAAGGCCTCGGTTTCAAAAAAACGGGAGGTTTACGATATATATATATAGTTATTAGAAATTACATAACATATATGATGGCTTTCTTTTCAATCTGTCAAACTTACAAAATTTCCAGGATGTTTCGCTGGGATTGAATTATTTGAGTATAAAAAAAGTGAAAGATTCCGATTACTGTTATTATTAATTATTATTAGTTTTTTAAGTCTTCCCGAAGAGGCAACATCAAGTGGACGGCACTATCAATGCCACCTGTTTTGAACTTGAAATGTTTTTCTTTTCTTTTAATTACTGTCGTTAATTGAAATTTCTATATATCTTTAATTAATATTTAAAAAATAAAAAATAAATTAATGATATATTTTTGTAATGTTTAGCAGGCCTGAATCTTTTATATATATACTTTTTATTATAACACCCATGTGTATACGACGGGAGATACTACTTTTACACGTTTTCAACACAAATTTAAAAACATACGAGTAACCATATTTTAATTATTTATTCAATTCCATCTTTTAAGTAGTTGAAGTAGCTTAATACATGACATTATTTCAGCTCGTGTTTTATATGTATGTTTAATAACAATTTAAAGAAAGAAAGGGTTATATAATATTTTTATTTGTCATATATTAATTTATATTGTATGTTTTTCCAGGAGGATATATGGATTAGTTTTGACGAGTCATTGACATTTTCTTTTTCATAATAATTATACTTTTTTAATGGGATCATCAATAGCCAGCGTGGTGTGAAATTAGATGTGGAGAAAGTCTAAAATATATGGCATGAATCTCGTAAAAGAAAAAAAGAAAAAAAAAACATGCACTAGCAGGCAGCAGCTCATCGTGATTCGAGTGTGTAATAAATAATAACTTTTTTAATGTTTTAAATTGACATAACTGCTGAGGTATGCATTCCCTTTTGGGAAGTGAAAAGCAACTGTTCTGAATTTGAGAAGTAGAAAAAGATTATTTAGTACAAGATGTATACGTCAAAATATCTTTCAACCTTTGCGTGTAAAAAACTTTGAATATCTTTCTCCAATAGGCTCCTGACAGATCTGTTTAATAATGTAGAAATTTTACTTGCCAACTCATTCCTAATTTAATTAAAATTTAACAGAATATCTTTTAAGAAAAAAAATCGAGTTTGATTTATATATATATATATAAACTACAAGATCAACTAAGCTAATGATTCAAATACGGTCCAACCCTAGGTGGGGCCCTTACTAAGACATGATCTTACGTGTAAAGCAAATGAGGTAAAGAAGATAACATTTCGATTTTATGATTTTTTTTTTCTTCAAAGTAATTTACCATAACTGTTATTATATTTTTCTTTTTGAGTATTTTTTTTTTCTTCTCTTGTTCAACTAGTATTTACTAACTTGAATATAGTAATACTCTTTATCCATATTTTTTTAAAATTATTTTTAATTTTAATGTTATTAATATAATATTTTTTATTATTTTGGATAGTTTTGAGTAAAAGTTAAATATGGTAATTTAAATACCTCATTTTTTAAAGGATATTTTAATTTTTTTTCTAAATAATTTTAATTTAAAGTTTTAAGTATCTATCTACCTATCTTATTTAATATTTTTTAAATATATATATTAAGTAAAAATTAAAATAATTATCGAACATTTAATATATCACATGTTCTATTAACAAAAATAAATACACGCTCTTAACTATAATTACTAAATAATAATCCAAACAAAATTCTATAGGCACCCGATTAAATATAAATGAAGTCAATGAAGTAGAATCGGTCTGGTCAACAATAGAAATTACCATCGACGGTCAGCTGCTGTTTCTACTCGTGCGTAACTCAAAGGAAATTTCTTTCAACTTTTTTTATTACAATTTAAATGGAAAAAAATGTATAAATAATTATTCATATCATACATTGGCGAGAGCATTCTTTTTTTTTTTTTTTTTTTTCACAAATTATTGATTAAATTAGCAATTAAATCACATTATATACGCTTCAAATTTTGCAGAAAAAAGTATGAAAATTGCCTTGGCGACCGTCCGTTTGATCCAGTGGAAGTTACATGCAAAGCGATTGCTATCTGATTTTTTGCTTAATAAAAGAAATTCCAGAAAATGTAATCGAAATTCTGAATGAGGTCTAAGTCAATTTGATCATCTAGAAACAAAGCTATAGCATATAAAGTTTGAAAGTCAAATTGTCACGCATAACTCTCGTGGGTCAGCCAATTAGATACCCTCTACAAGATAAGATCAGGGCAAGATTTGACGACTAAAGAATTGTATGCCAAGCAATGAAGTCTTCCAGAGAACGATATTATGATATTTATAATTTAAGACCCAATGGGAGCAGGTTCAAAGAAAGAAAATACTTATTCAAGAGATGTTTAGTTTGATTTTTTTTTAATTTAAAATAAAAATAATTTTTATATATCATTTTCAGATTGTTTGAATTTAATGTAGTTTATTCATACTTGAAATATAGATTTAATTATTTATATATTTTTCATATAAATTTTGGTATTTTTAGGTTAAATCCTGTTATTAATATTTGTATTTTAATTTGATTGTTTTTAGCCTATATAGTTTTTTAAATTTTAAAATTTCAATTCTCATCAAACGATTACTGTTAAATACATTCAATTATATTATTTCTAAAACATGATACATTAAACATGTTATTACATATACAATGCATGCGCAATGTTAACTATTATTTCTACATGTTACTTACTAAATATTCAATTAATGGATTAATGACTATCATTTACGTTAAAATTAAAATTTAAAAATTTAAAAAAAAAAGTATAAAAATTAAAATTTACCGTATAGAGATTAAAAATAATCAAATTAAAATATAACAATTTTAATAAAATGAGAGAGTAGTAGCAAAATTTAACTATATTTGGTTGTATATGTATTTTGTCTAATTACTGCGATCAAATTCTGCCGTATGCAAGTGTGGGGGATTGGAAGTAATCTATAACATCCAATTACGTTATCTGTCCATGATCAATGCATTTTGACTTTCTTTAATATCTTGTCCTGTAGAAACAAAGCGTGGAAAAACATGGGTTCCACCATTAGGGTCTGCCTTCTAGAAAACTAGAAACACCGCAAATAATGGCTTAAGACTTGAAATTAAATATTGGTCATCCCAATTCGAAAATCTAAATTTTCTTCTAGAAAACCAAACAATTTTATCGTAATTCAGGACATTTTTAGATGTTTCCTTGTACTTGTGTGTGTTTAGTTTGAGAAAATAAGAAGGGAATGAAGTCAGTCAGTTCTACCGTTTGTATCTCGTAATATTTTATCAGAATATCAATGTATACTAATCAATTTTGCTCATCTCACACACAATAAGGTGTTTCCGACTGGTAAAGAAATTGTTTTTATTTATTATGAAATCGTGATTTTTTCGTTGTTTAATATATAAAATATTTTTTGATTGTTTCTATTGAATTTGTTTAATGATGAGTTGTATTTATGAAGATTGATGAAGAGTATCTTACATAATTAATTAGTATCTTATAATTAAAATTTATTTGATGCATTGTTAATGAAGTTAAAAACTCCACAAATAGGGGTGAAATATTGCCATGTGCCCTTAGATAATATTAAAAAATTAAAAATGAATTATAATAGACACATATCAATTATTTAATCATGCTTGTATGAGAGATCAGCTTCCTGAATCCATTGCTAAGTGTAATGGCTCACATCTCTGGAGGTCTTTGTCTAGTATGACCCTCATTTTGTGAGAATTTAGCATGGTCAGTAGTTAATGGTAACAGAATTAGCTATTGGAAAGATTCATGGATTCCGTCTGTAGGCCCTTTGATATCTCAAATTCTTTCTCATGTTAATCTTGATTTGGATTGTATTTTTAGTGAAATGGTTATGTTGGATGGTAGTTGGAATATTGATCTGTGTTGCATCTGGTTGTTTGGGGAAATGATTAAGCAAATAGTTTGTATTCCACCCCCCATCCCTCTTCGAGGTGGACAAAATTATTTGGGCACGCAAGGCTTCAGGGTCTTTTTCGATTCGTAGCGCCTTTTGGTCTCTCAATGAGAATTCTTGGAACCCTAAGGATGTTTTCAGGAAGAATAGTTAGAATTATCAAGGACCACAAAAGAGTTAAAACTTTCTGTTGGCTAGCTTCTAAGCAAAAGCTCCTAACTAATTTGGAGTGTACTAGGTAGGGAATTGGTCATAATAGCTCTTGTCCTGTTTGCGGATGCGAAATTAAGGACACTCTCCATGTACTGTGAGATTGTAAGGCAACAAAGGAAGTTTGATTGCATGTCATCCTTAACGATAGGCAATACCATTTCTTCTCTGGATCCCTACAAGATTGGTTGACTTCTAATCTTGGCTATCATGTGCGGCTATCTGATCGAGGGGTAACTTGGTCTTGTCTTTTCGGCCTAATTGCATGGCGTATTTGGAAAAACAAGAACTTGTTTATCTTTCAAGATATCACTTAGATGGCTCTTGATACTGTTAAGGCTTCTTTTAGTTGGGTGCAGCAATTTGATTTCAATCATAGAGACAATCACCAATCCCCTCAAATGAGTGCTTCCTCAGCACCCATGGCTAATATGTGGGTTAATTTGTTCACTGACGATGCATTAGCTAGTGGTGATGGTAGTGCTTCTGCTGGGGGTGTCTTGCATGACTAGAATGGGAATTGAATCTTGGGATTTAGTCATTACTTGGGTCGTTGCTTAGTTTTTGAAGCAGAACTATGAGGGATTTTAGATGGTTTACCGTGATGCTTAGCAAATGACTTAAAAGGGCTATGATTCAGACGGATAATCTGGAACTTGTTAGGACTCTACAAAAAAAATTTGATGACAGGCTCTGGTATTATTGTGCTCAATAAGGTTCGAAGAATTATGATAACTGAATGGTTGTGGTGCATAAGGTATGTCCTTAAAGACCTCAACCAAGTTGCAGAGTGCTTGACTAAGCTAAGTTTGGAGGAAAAAGTCAAGTTTTAGGTTTATGATGGCGCCTCAATTGAAGTTTTAAAGCTCATCCAACAAGATAAGGCTAATGATGCATTTATTCAATTTATTTTGATGTAATTCTATCTCCTTGTTTTTCAACAAAAAAGACACACATAATAATAACCCTTTTATATTTGAGATCTATTTAATTTTTTTTAAGTTAATATTTGGTATACAGATAGACTAGTTTTTTTATTCCATAATCAAACTTTAAAAAATACCACAAGGAATTTTTTTTAAATATTTTTTATATGTATCAAATATTATGTTTATTTTTTGAAATTTGTAAATATTTTCATATATATTAAACTATTTTTTAAAATTAATGAATAATTCGAAACTATAAATCAAAATATATTTGTAATAATACATACGAATACTAATAAAAAATAATGCATCTATCAATAGGGTAGTATTATCTTAATTCGAATAATTTTTAAAAACAACATAAATTTATGATTATGAAGTTAAAAAACGTTTTTGTGATTGCAGAAAATGAGGATATTTTTATGATTGAAGTTCCTTCATCACACAATTAGGTAATTAGATATTTTCCCAAGTGGGGTGGCTATCAAGAAAAGTATTGAGTTGATATACAACGAACCAAAATATTACAATAAGCTGTACCCACTAAATAATATGTTTCTGTTCACTCCCGTGAGTCCATCCAACCGCAATCCAAATAATAATAAAAATCAGAAAAAATCAAGATAAAAATGTATTAAAAATAAGAAACATTGTCGAGATTTGGAGTTTTAACGAGCAAATTTAAAATTGATAAAATGCTTATCCGAAGTTTGAATTCTATAAATTTATTTTTGTCTCATTTATGGAATATTCAAAATATTGATTGAAATTGAAGGTAGGGGTAGACTCTTTGCCCTTTACCTCAGCAGCCCTCCTACGTCATTGATGGCCAGTGAGGGTCAGTTCCCACATCCTTTTCAGTAAACAAATATTATTTTCATTCTTTTATAAAATTTAAACTAAATAAAATATTTCGATTTTAAAAGATAAAAATAAAAACATGTAACAATTAAAAAACAACAAAACTTGTTTTCATTTATTTCAATAAAACTGTTTTGTAAAAGAATCTGTCATTTAAATTTTAAATGCTGTTAAATTTTATAAGTATTGTTAATTTATATTAAAAATTATCTAAACCAAATCAAATTCTATGTTTTTATTTATAATTAATTTAATTTTTTATAATATAAAAATAAATATTTTATATTTAAAATAATGAAACTAGCTTAAAATTTTTATATAAAAAATATTTTTCAAAAAAATTACAAGTTATTTTTATTTTTTATTTACTTAGAAAGTTTTTTTTATATTTATAATTTTCTTAAAAAATGTACCAAATATTTTCCAAAAGCCTTGAAAGTAAAATTCATTTTGTCAAAATAAGTGAAAACATAAAAATTCAAAATTCATATAAAAAAACAACCAAACTAATTTATCATGGATGATTAAAAAATCCTAAAACATTATACTAAACTAAACCAAACTCACCTCTTACTTTTTTACCTTAAATTAGTTGACCTTAATTCAAATTTATAAAATTATAGAACTTTCTACATATTAAATCTCTTATCTTAATTTGGATCCATATAAATGTAGAAATTTTTTATTTTATTTTTAATATTTTTATTATAAAAAATAGACATCAAACATAATTTAAAAAAATATTTGTTAACGTATCACTAATGCAAGACGGTATAATTGCAAGCACAACATAATAATACAAATTATAAGTATAAATACATGTCCGACTAACTATAATGGCATGTAAAATCAACTTAATATAAAGTACAATAGAGATGGTACAATTATAAGCACAACATAAGAGTATAAACACATATCCAACTAACTACAATAACATATAAAATCAACTTAATACACGACACAATAAATAAAGAATCGAAAATGACGAAAAAAAACCCATAGTACACGCACAAGATAGGGTGGAGACTTACACAGGATAATTAGACATAATAAAACTTGAACTAAGCCTCCGTCTTAACAATCAAGCCAAGACATAGGCATCATTTGTTAAAAAATTACTTTTTAAAATTACATTGACAAATAAAAACTAAGACTGTAATTCCCTTTTTCTCCTTTTTCTTTTAAGATAAAAGGATTTTTACATATACAATCTTTATGGGGTTGTGCCACCTACGTAAAGAAGAACAACCTCAATAGCAAAAGTATATTATCAAGCCTCAGAATTTGGGCTTAATTTCAAGTATTGTTAATTATTAAAAAGAATAAATGAGTTTTTTTCCAATTTTGCTAACAGATGTTTTCCTAGTCTATCTGTTTAAAAAGTAAAATTAATATATCTATCCCTTCCCTTGTAAAAAAAAAAAAAAAAAAAAAAAACCCTTGAAAAGTAGGTTAATTTTTTGGTATAAACTAAAAAGGATGAAATGATCATCTCTGGAACTCAGCCCTGTATCTAAGGCTCAACGCATACCATTGTTGGCGGTGCGGTGAAGGCGTAAGAAGGAACTTGCAAATACTAGAATCACTTTCCCACCAAGGTTTGAGAAAAGAATCTTTTTGTGATCATCCATGAACTAGCTGCGACACGCTCAGTTATATGATTGATTTTTCAAAACTCGTAGGGCACATCTTCGCTGGACAGGCCAGGTAACCATTTTGATGCATTACGTGGAATTCAGCCTATTAAGCCAGGCCGAACCTTTCCCTGCCTTAACATGCATGATAGTGTAAATCCATGATAGTCGCATCATCGAACCAAAATTCAGCCGTGTTGGGCTGGTTTTCAGGTGGAACAGAATGGGGTTATTGCAAGTCTATACTTCATCATGGCTTCACCGAACTTTTCCTACAAATAGATGCTCATACTAGCTCTATATGATAGCACCGTAAGCAACATTTTTTTTTGGGGGGGGATAATATATGACCAACCTTAGTGACTCTGAACTGAAACTGTTCTGTTTCTTTAATGGAGTTACTATCATAACAGCATAGGCGGATTTAGGGGGAAGGAGGGTTATGCACAAACGGAAGGCTATTTTTAATATCGTAAGTTTTTATTTCACAAAAGGAAAGTAGATAATTTATAAAGATAATTTACAAGGATGATCAAGATTTTTCAAAGAGAGTAAGTATACAAGAGAGTTTATATATTACAAAATTTAAATTCAAAAACTTGATCGAGATCCAAAAACCGATGCCTTGTTTAGGCTACAACAATGCCTATTTATAATATAAATTCTAAACTCTAATGTATTTACAATTCAAGTTCGCACAGTATTCTGATAATGATGACTTTAATGTTGGCTTGATGATTGCTTCCACGTAGCCTTCTTGATTTTATCAAAATTGTTGTAGTTGTTTCCACGTTTCCCATGCATTAATGGTTGCTTCCATCATGCTTGCATCATCTTTGTCTTATTCATTTATGGATGGTGATGGATTGCCTTCTTTTCACGTCACCTCCAAAATTGAATGCTCCTCCTTTTTTGGATGTCATTCTTCCACGTGTTTTGTTTTATCGTTATCCTTCTTGGATATTTCTAAGATTCATCTCCTTGATTTCATCAATGTGTAATGACTCTGGTGAAGGAACTGGTGTATTCCAGCTTTCCCACGTTTCTTTGATTTCCTTTGTTATCGGATAATCATCGATCTCCATATCAGCTATTTTTTTTAATAACTGAATAGATTCTTCATCTCTTTCTTCCTGAATTTTTCCAGTGTCATATGCTAATATTTTTCTTCCATCGATCCAGAGCAGGTAAGTATTTAGTTGAAGTAAAAACTAGGCCTTGGTCATTAAATCAATTCCGGCTTGAATTTGATAATAAGAAAAATTATTATAACACCTGTCAATGGTTTTTGCCAAGTGTTGTTTATCTTCATCAACTGCTGAAAGGGTTTTTCCCCAAAATATAGTATGAATAATCCAAATTTGATATGGCTGATAAAATTTTTCTTTTTCAGCAATACCAATAAAACTATTTATTTCTATATGAAAATAATAGACAAAATCGTCTATATTAATAAAATTTATTAATTTAGGTTTTACTATAGCAGGAAAATCTTTTAATAAATGAAAAGAAAAATTTTGAACTGTTATTTCTTTAACAAATCCCCATTCAATACTGGTTATATCAAATGGTTCATGATCAAGCCTAAATTTGATAGTAGGAAATTGTTCTCCTATATCATTAGTAAAAACATAAGCTTGTAAAAAGTATTTTGAAAAAGTTTCTGTAAATTGAGCTTGCTAGTTGCAAATAGCTCTATTTATTTTTGAAAAAAATATATGGTGGTAGAATTTGTCTACATTTATTATATAGACATATTCTAAACATTTTATTAATAATAGGATTGTTTGTTCATTTATTAATAAAATATTGAAATATTAAGAAGATTATTTATCTCCTTAATATCCATATATTCTATTAATATTTCATCCCAATCTCTGTATAAAATAGATTTAAGTAATAAATCATGGGATTCATTTTCTTTAGTTGTTTTTTCAACTAAGAAATTTGAAAATTGTGTAAGAGCTCTTCTAAAGTTTGCTCTTTGATCAGTAATATGGGTTTTCCATATTTTGTTTATAAAATTATAATATTCCAAGGGTATTCTCGGATTATAAAAATCTTTTATTTCAGGAACTTGTTTTTTCAACAAATTTTCTGTTTCTTTTATAATTTCAGCATAGCTTTTTTTATATACTAAATAAGGATCTTGAGACCAAGTAAAATAATTCACCAGGTTTGGTGATTGTGTTCCAAATGGTTGGCTTACCATTGGATATGGTACATAATATCCCTGATTAGGATAAAATGGTACTTGAGTAGGTATAGTAATAAATCATTGTTTAGGACTTACTGTTTTTCCTTTGTTTAGATTTTTGATGGACAGTTGTCCATTCTCCAACTTTTTCTAGAGGTTTTTTACCTTTATCCATAAGGCCTGCTAAGAAAAATCAGCAATTATTAGTACAAATAAATTTAAGATTTTCTACTAAAGGTATTTCTATAGAAGTTTTTTCTATAGAAAACGTAACTGATTTTTATTAATAAAAAATGGTAAATATTGATTTATAAAATTATTTCCTAATAAAATATCTCCATATATATGAGGAAAATATAATAATTTTGGAATTATAAATCTGACATTATTTATGTAGATTGGTATATTTTTTGCTTTATAATAAATAGTAGTTTTGTTACCATTTATTCCATTAATTTTTATTTTCTTTTTTACATGTTTCCAATAGTCTGCAAGAATAGCATTCTTTTTACAACTACTGGTTGTAGCTCCTGTATCTAATAAAGCATGTAAAGAATATGTTTTATAATCTTTACCATGTAATGTAATTTTAATATATGTATTATTAATTTTTGATTGAAAATTAATAATATCTTCTATTGAAGATTGTATTTCTTCCATTTTAGTATTTCTAGAATTTCTACTTGGTGTAGTAGGAAAAATAGGAATATGAACTGTTTTCATACCTATAGGTGTAGAAGTACTTATATTTTCCTCATCTTCCTCTAGTTGAGAATTAGAAGGTAAAACTAAATTATCATCTGTATTAGTAATCATATTATTTTTAAAATATAACTTATCACCAGATGACATATATTCTATAGTACTTATAGGTTTAGAAGTACTTGCATTATTAGTTTTTTCTATCATCCAGTCTTTTGGAATTGATAGGTCTTTTAAATGTAATAATTTTGGTTGAATTTTTGTTGTAAATTTATTGGGCTCAAAGAGCTCAATTATTTTATTATTTATTTCTTTTATTTCTACTTCTGCTGTATTAGTATATTCATTAATAGAAGTCTAGCTTATTGCTAAATCTTCTTCTAAATCACTAATATTAGAATTTTTTGTCTGAATTCTAAGACATAGACACTCTTCTATTAGAGGGTCTATTATGGATATAAAGTAATTTGGTTTAACTTTAAATCTTATAACTTCTGTATGTAAATTAGATTGAATTCCTCCAATAAGTGCTTTTATTGGATTTTCAAATCTTTTATCTAATAATACTGCTATAATAGGAACATCATGACCTTTTCTAAATAAAGCTCTAATTGTTATCATAATTATTCCTAAATGTATATATCTAACCTGAGGACATTTTTTCTTAATCCTTTTTATTCTATCTTTAGTAAATAATGGAATTTCTGTTAATCCACCTTTAGTGTCTTTAGTGACTGTGTTAGCGCTAATTTTTTCTATATGTCTTTGTGACCATATTTTAAACCTAGATATTTTATAAATTTCTTCTTTAGAAATATGATTTTTATTAATTTTTTCTATTATTTTATCAGAAAAATCAGTTTATTCTCCGATTAAATTTCCTAATTTAATATCCTGTTGTTCAGATTTAGGAATTTCTTCTAATCTATTATTAGAACTGTTTCCTAACATAAAAATATATTCTTCAGAATCTGTTTCTGATATTAATTCATATAGTATTTCAGTAGGATTTATTTCCTCACTAAAACATATTTCTAAATCTTGTTCTTCAAGATTTTTAATCATTTTTCTAGCATTTTTTCCTTTGTTAGGACAATTTGTTGCTATATGACTTTCTTCATCACAAATAAAACATTTACATATTTGTTTTTTAGTATTATTAGAAGTCTTTATCCTAACAAATTTTTTCTTATTATTATTATTATTGTTACGAGTATAATTTTTATTACCTGGTTTCCATCTAGCTAATTTATATTTTTTGTGTTTTTTATAGGTTTTAGGACGTATAAAGTTACATCCAAACTCCCATTCATTTTCTAACATCTTTGTACAATGTTTATGACTTAATTTATTTTTGACTTGTTTAGCCGCTTTACTTTGTAAACAGTGTAATATTATTCTTTCTTTAGCAAAATTAATTCTATTACCTATAGAATCTATATTTGCTAAATCTATTCCAGTATGATTACTATGTTTCATTATAAAAGAAGTATATTTATTTATACAAATATCATCCCAAGGTGGTGGTAGTTTATGAAAATATTGGTTTTTCCAAAAGTCTATACTATCTTTTTAGAAAATTCTTCTAAATATCTTATATCACATAATCTTAATTTTGACAAGATATAACTGGATTGGCTATCCTTATCTTTTTTGTTAGTATAACCACAAAATTTTGTTTTTAGAATTGAATTTAACCCTTTTAGTAAATCTTTAGGGGTACTTATTTTATTAATAAGTTGACTCTTTTGTTCTTTTCCTTTCTCAGATTCTTCCCTTCGTCTGAGAAATTGTAGATCATCTCCTTGAAATGTTCCTACAAAATAATTTAAAAACTTTTCTTTTGACCAAACTGTTCTGTTGTTATTTACAACAATAGTCATTGATTGTGCCCAATCATCTATGGTTTTTTCATAGTCTGATAAAGAAACATGAGTTAAATCTAAATATATTCCTCCTTAAGCAACATTTCTTTTATTTAAATCATCCAACTTATAAGGTATAGGTGTAGGCTGAGTAGATTCTCCTGGGGTTTCGAGTTTTATATCATTAGTAGCTATAGTTTCTATTTGATTACCTAATATTCTTGTTGTATTTTCAACATTTTCATAGTTTTTATTAATAGATCTCAGATAATCATCTGTTTGAAGGTCTGAATCTATCTTTCTTTTACCGTAAGGATCTTGTTTATCAATTTCCCTAGGTTTTGGTATTTCATAATCATATGGATTTGTTTGTTAAGTATCCATAGGTTCATGAATTTCTATATTTTCATCCTCTTCTGTTGAAGTGTTTTTTTCATCAGAATTATGACTAGTATCATTAATATCTACATCAGAATTATTAGAATTACTACTACTATCGGTAGTATCATAATTTAACATATAGTGATAATTATATTTTGTGAATAGATCTTTATGTTTTTCATAAAGTTCTTCTATTAATTTTAAATATTTTATTCTTTCATATTTATCTTTTGTTTTAGAAAATTAGTTTTTCCAATGTTCTATAAGAGTTTTATAAGATTCAAAGTCATATTTTTCTTGTTTTTTAACTTTTTCCTTTTTTTGTTTTTCTTTTTTATTATAGGTTGAAGGTTCATCCGAAAAATCATCCGAAGAATCATCTTCATCTGATAAAGCTAAAATAACATTACTATTACCATAATATAAAGGTCCTAAATCTAGATCCGATTCTATATTTTTATTAGTAATAACTTGATCTAATTTATTATTAACATCTGATGAGAGTTCTTTAGATTTGTTGTTCAAATCTAAATCTGTTACTACTCCTATATTATCTACTTGTTCTTATATTTTACTAACTTTATGATATAATTTATTAAAATATATAGAAGTCATATCTATTAAACTATTGATACATTTACTAAGAGCCGAAATATTATTTTCATTCTTAGAGTCAATATGCATAGTATGATTACAAGTTTTATCTTTGTATAAACAATCCATTTCTTCCATGTTATTTATCTCTGGTACCTAAAACCGTCTGTTATCTTTAATGTCTTCACTCAATACCTATAATGTCCCACTCAGACTCAAACGGCAACAAGAAGACAAAATCACAGATATATGGGTTTTAAGATAAATAACAGTGAAATAAACAGAATTGAAGATAGAAGGTAGAAACTTACAATGATTACTACGATATTAGAACTCCAAAAATCGTTACTCCGGGGCTCATCTGATACCAATTACGGGGGGGGGTATATGCACAAATGGAAGGCTATTTTTAATATCGTAGATTTTTATTTCACAAAAGGAAAGTAGATAATTTACAAAGATAATTTACAAGGATGATCGAGATTTTTCAAAGAGAGCAAGTATACAAGAGAGTTTGTATATTGCAAAGTCTAGATTCAAAATCCGATCGAGATCCAAAAACCGATGCCTTGTTTAGGCTACAACAATGCCTATTTATAATACAAATTCTAAACTCTAATTTATTTACAATTCAATTCCGCACAGTATCCTGATAAGGATGACTTTAATTGGCTTGATGGTTGCTTCCACGTAGCCTTCTTGATTTTATCAAAATTGTTGTAGTTGTTTCCACGTTTCCCATGCATTAATGGTTGCTTCCATCATGCTTGCATCATCTTTGTCTTATTCATTTATGGATGGTGATGGATTGCCTTCTTTTTACGTCACCTCTAAAATTAAATACTCCTCTTTTTTTGGATGTCATTCTTCCACGTGTTATGTTTTGTCATTATCCTTCTTGGATATTTCTGAGATTCATCTCCTCGATTTCATTAAGGTATAATGACTCTGGTGAAGGAACTGGTGTATTCCAACTTTTCTACGTTTCTTTGATGAAATCAAATTTTAATAAAATTTAATTCTTTAAATTTTTAAAATTTTAAATTGATAAAAATAAAATTATATTTTAATCCTCTAAAAATAATAAAAATTTAATATAATCTTTTAAATTTTATAAAGATATAAACAATTTAATTTCAATCCTTTGAAACTTTTTCCTCCCTTTGCGCTTGATAACAGGGTAAAGACCATTGAATGCCTAGCTAGGTAAAGACCAATGAATGCCTAACTAGCTAAGCCTTATTAGCTCGGCTTGGAAAACCATAAACAATAGACAAAATCCGAACCTTACTACTAATTTGTAACGTACCTCGCTACCATCCCATTGCAAAAGCACTCAAATGAGCACTTTTTCCAAGTAATTTGAAAACAAATAGGTTCTATTTCTTCCAAAATCATATGATTGATCGGGATATTAAATAGTATCTACAAAAATATTTATGTTACATTTAATTGGAGTATTATTTTTTTCACATGCTTTAGTCATCGATTAGTTTATTATTTTTTTCACTTATTTTGGTCCTTAGTTAGTTATAAACTAATCACATTTAGTTATTTTAAGGAGGTCTTATTTTTCACAAAAAAAATTACTCATCTTTCTAACTGCATATTTAAATTATACTAATTATATTTTATTTTATATCTTCACTATTTTAAAACATAAGTGTTAAATAAAATTTTTCCTCATATTATTACATTAATAACCAAATGTAAACATTAAGGATAGTTAATGATGATGATTAATGATGGTGTGACGGTCAAAATAATTAAGCAATTTGTATGAAGTCGTGGTGGAAGACTGAAAGCAAAGGCTCCGTTGCTCAGGATTTATACAACATGAATTACTGTGTCAAAATTCATACAATTATATAACACCTTAAAAACAGCATGACAACTGGTTTTAACTTTCAACAAGACAGAATATTTGACTTCTGGAAAACAAATTGAGCTTCAGTTGACACTCCCTGATTCTAATTAGTTTGCAGATTGATCCTCAACCTCATATAACCAGAAACCAAAAAGAAGGGCATTGAATTAAGTGCGAGAACAGCTGTTCTGATGAAACCATTGATGAAGGGTTCAGAGTGCCATCAACAGTATGAAATGTAATATTTTTTATGTATGTGCCATGTATAAACATCTGTTACTAAGCAACTTCCATAAAGATTTTAGAGATCAAAAAGGGGCTTAGATTGATGTGAATCTAAAGGGCAATTTACCCACCTATACCAAAAAATAAAAAAATTTACGGAAAAGGGCCGGAATTGGGAAAAATTACGGAAAAGGGCGAATCCCCAAAAACGCGCGCCACGTAAGCGCGTTTTTGGGGGCGAGGACAAGCAGCGCCTCTTTGGGCGCGTTTTTGTCCACGCGACAAAAAAAACGCCCACGTGGACGCGCTTGCTGACGTGGACAAAAACGCGTCCAGCAGGGCGCGTTTTTGGTCCTTACCACCGTGTTGAATTTTTTGGCCCAATAGTCTCCGGCAAAATAATTTTGAGGAGACGTTTCTGAACAAACACCGGCCAAAAACAGCATGCGTACTGGAAAACGCTTCACCGTGGACGCGTTTTTGCTACAGTAGTCTACGGAGAAATAATTTTGAGGGGACGTTTCTGAATAAACAGTGGACGGTTAAACGCTTCCAGCAGGGCGCACTGTCAGCATGCGTAATGAAAAACGCTCCCACGTGGACGCGCCTTTGCTACAGTAGCCTCCGGCAAAATTAGGCTATAAATCAGTGAAAATTCATTCTCAGTTGGCAGAAAGGGAAATTGAGGCAAAGGGAAAAAATTGAAAATGAGTGAACGTATTAATGCTGTTATTTACTACGACGGTGAAGTTCGTGACACCGAAAATGGCGTTGTTTTCTTATCGGAGAACACAGCGCGAATGAGTTTTAATCGGAACATCGATTTGGTTGAACTTCGCAAAAGAATTAGGCGTAAAATATTTGGAACAACGCCAATGAAAGTTCAGTGTATTAAGTATAGGTTTTGCGCTTCGGTTGATCCGGTGAGATATGAGTCGTTCGACATCAAAGGTGCTCGGGGCTTTGAGGCAATGGTGGAGACTCATATTGCGATGGATCACCCTATATGGAGGTATATGTAGAATTTTCATCTCTAAGTGATCTTGTTGCGACCTCGACATGTACCGTCGTTCGAGGGAATACACGACCCCAAGCCGACACTGTAAGTGGGAGGCCAAACACGAAGTGCCCGGTGTGCGGTGGTAGTATGGAAAACATAACCCCCCGCACGACACTCGGTCGGTGGATGGGACATGCATATCCGCTATCGACGTCCGATGATAGAAATACGTCTTGGGGACGCCGTCAAGTTCTAGTGGTTGGCAATCCACATACGATTGGAATCTGACGAAAGATGTTTAAG
Source organism: Gossypium bickii (assembly GCA_025503065.1). Taxonomy (NCBI): domain Eukaryota; kingdom Viridiplantae; phylum Streptophyta; class Magnoliopsida; order Malvales; family Malvaceae; genus Gossypium; species Gossypium bickii. The sequence continues at coordinate 137,296,128 of CP106709.1, read as the reverse complement.
GGAGGATGATGAACTCCCGACGACATCCACCGGCGAGGGCCCTCGTTTGTTGCGGGTTAGTTATGGAGGGTCGGACGATGAATCCGATGTGGATCCACCTCGAGAGGCGGGGGCCCGACGGCGCGAAGTTGGATTATTTTTCAACCGGAGCCCGTTCCAATTGTACCGAAGACGTTGAGGCGGTTCGGGCGAAGAAGAAGAAGATCCGCTATTCAGGCGTACTCGCCTCGGCCCACATGCATAATGTCGATCTATCTCATGATGATGCATTGGAGTTTCGAACTAACACACCGGACGCGTGGACCGCATGCAGATACATCGTTTGATTCCGACGAATTAGAAGTTGGTAACGGTTTGCGAACAAGAATAATTTTCTTGTTGCATTGAAACAATCTGAGATTAAGAACGGGGTTAACTACACGGTGGTTAAATCGAAGCTCGATAAGTTCGAGGCGAAGTGTGCGATGCAAGATGGCACATGTCAATGGAAAATCATGGCGTCGTTGAAGAAAAAGACAGTGGTTGTGGGAGATTAAAAGTACAAAGGTCGACATACATGTCTTTGCAGTGCAGCACCACTATGTGTTTAGTGATTTGAATAATGATAATAATATGTAATATTGCATTGTTTAACGACTCGCTGTTGTGATGTGTAACACAAGATCATCCGAGGATGGATTCAAAGATGTTGGTCGACATGATAATCCCGATGTTGAAGGCCGATCCAAATACTACGGTGCCGACCTTAATTGGCGGCGATTCGTAGCCAATTGGGGTACACGCCCTCTACGTAAAGGCTTGGATAGCCAAGCAGAAGGCGTTAGAAAAGTTACACGGTGGGTGGGACACTTCATATAATGAAGTGTGGCAGTGGTGTCAGGTGCTGGATAGATATGTCCCAGGCAGCATGACAGACCTTGAAACGGAACCTGCGTACTACAACGATCGTCTGCTCCGTGGATGCGCAGTGTTCAAGCGTGCATTACGGACATTTAAGCAATGCCGAGATGCCTTTAAATACTGTAAGCCATTGGTACAAATTGACGGTACCTTTATGTATGGTAGATATACCCATCGGCTATTGCTAGCTGTGGCACAAGACGGATGTGGGAGAATCCTTCCGATTGCATTCGCAATAACACCGGGAGAGTCAGCTGATGATTGGGACTTCTTCCTAAGTAGGTTAAGGAGGCATGTTTGCCCGAACCCGACATATGCGTTATATCGGATCGGGGCCTGGAATACTTGCGGCGCAATAGAACGCCAGCGGAAGCGTATGGCATCACACACACCATCGATATTGCACGAGGCATGTCGCATCCAACTACTACGGGCAACATCGATCTAAAAGACAGCGAGAGCGACAAGTGATCGATATGGGTATGAAATATCTATTAATACAATTTCTTACGAAAAATTCAATTTATTTGCAATTGAAGAGTGGTATGTAATATTAGCTATCAACGTATATTGGCGTGGTATGAGATCAATAAAGACCGTTTTCGGAGATCTTTGGCGATTTGCGCGCGAGATAACGCAGAAGGCGCAAGATATACTGTGCAACATTCCTTTGGAGCAGTGGACACAAGCATATGACGGCGCTCACGATATGGGCATATGACCACAAACCTTGCCGAATGCATAAACTCGTTTCGAAAGGAACCCGTCATCCGCCGATTACATCGATCGTGCGAGAGACATATTTTGGTTAAGCGGCACTATTTCCGAAGAGAGCGGCGATTTATAGAGGGCAGATGGAAGGAGGCCATGTATGGAGCCCGAAGGTCTTGCAAGAAATCAATCGTGGGAAGGCACGGGCGAACACCATGCACACAGTGTGTCACGATCGCGACAACCTATGGTTTCGTGTCACGGAGTTTGTGAGACCGAACCAAGGTATTGTTGGCGGCCATTATCGTGTACACTTGACAAATAGGACCTGCGACTGTGGGAAATTTGATGCACTTCTTCGTTACCCATGCGCCCATGTTCTTGCGGCTTGTCAGAATCTCCGTCTTGATCCAATGAGATATGTCGACGAAGTGTATAAATTACAAAACATGTACAACGTGTGGAGACACGTATTCCCACCAGTCCCAGATGAACGTAAGTGGCCCTTGGTATCGCTTGCACCGTATAAGCTATTGCCTGGATAGACAATTAAGGCGCAAACCAAAAGGTCGACCTTGCTCGTCTAGAATACACAACAATATGGATATCCGAGAAAAAGCAACCAAAGTCGGTTGTGCGGATGGTGTAGGAACCAGGGCATACATCTCGCTCGTGTCCAAGTCGGAATAGTTGACCGTGTTCTTAGGTGTTTTGTCTCATGGAAGCTATGTAATATATATTTTTTGGAGGAAAACGGTTAACTTGTGTACAATAACTTATATTTTATTAAATATATTAAACATTAATTAAAAAAAAATCAATTCTATTTTGTCAAATTTTATTAAAATAAGTAAAACAAATTAAAAAAATTAAATTACAAGGAAACATTAATTAAAAAAAAATCAATCCTATTTTGTCAAATTTTATTAAATATATTAAACATTAATTACAAAAAAAAATCAATTCTATTTTGTCAAATTTTATTAAAATAAGTAAAACAAATTAAAAAAATTAAATTACAAGGAAACATTAATTAAAAAAAAATCAATCCTATTTTGTCAAATTTTATTACATATATTAAACATTAATTACAAAAAAATCAATTCTATTTTGTCAAATTTTATTAAAATAAGTAAAACAAATTAAAAAATTAAATTACAAGGAAACATTAATTAAAAAAAAATCAATCCTATTTTGTCAAATTTTATTAAATATATTAAACATTAATTACAAAAAAAAAATCAATTCTATTTTGTCAAATTTTATTAAAATAAGTAAAACAAATTAAAAAAATTAAATTACAAGGAAACATTAATTAAAAAAAAATCAATCCTATTTTGTCAAATTTTATTAAATATATTAAACATTAATTACAAAAAAAAATCAATTCTATTTTGTCAAATTTTATTAAAATAAGTAAAACAAATTAAAAAATTAAATTACAAGGAAACATTAATTACAAAAATCAATTCTATTTTGTCAAATTTTATTAAATATATTAAACATTAATTACAAAAAAAATCAATTCAAGTTAAACTCAAATTTTATTAAAATAAGTAAAACAAATATAAAAATTAAATGACAAGGCAACAAGTTAAACTCAAATTTTATTAAATATATTAAACATTAATTACAAAAAAAACTTAATTAAAAAATTCTCATCATTGATGGTGGGGTGGGAACCAGTGGCACACGAGAGGCGGTCGACGATTACTGTATTTGGATTCCTCTTCTTCTTCCGGCTTTCGGCGGGGTTGTGGAACCTCGGGCGGGGAATCAGATTCCTCCGGCAGTGGGTCTGGTTCTGGATGTTGCGATGGTGACCCACTCTGATAAAATATTGACGCCGGAGGTGTTTGCATAAACCACGGCGGTGATCAGATCCGCATCGGCGGCGAGCTGGCGCAGAAAGAAGTGCTTCCCGATGCCGCCTCCTCCGAACCCACATGCGACGTCGGCCTCACCATCGGATGGCGGGAAGTAGTCGATGAACGGCTCGAACCCGCCATGCGACCCAACTGGGCTAGGAATAGGAAATCAAACATATATGGGTTAGGATGATACATATAAGGGGAAGCGGCACGCTTTGGCATGAGCGGTAGATGCCGTGATGGGCCGGTGTTGTCGGTTGAACCGATGGGCGGTGGATCGTGTAGGCGCTTATTTTTGGGGTGATCGTCGTGTCGGCGGTGATGATTGCCCGCGCCTCATCACCCCTTCTCCTTGGGTGTAAAGGGCCTCGACGTTCCTTCGCTCTCGAAGTTGTCGTCGCCTCTCTTCTTCCGGACAATAGATATGGCTTGCCATGGATCCTAAACCATGGCATGTACTCCAAGACGCAAGCTAACTCCGAACGACTATCGGTTCTCGGCCGGTATATAGTCATATCGGTTCTCCCACGCCTCGATATGTTCGACCAAAATCTTGCCCAATTCGTATGTGTTTGCCGTAAGTCTACTTTGTGCTCATCATCGAGCACCTCCGGTGGTCGGAATCCGCTGTCGAAATCCAAATTGCCGCATAACCCGATCCGCTCGGTGCATCTCCACGGTCGAGTAGGTGATCAATGGGACCTTTACGTGCCAACCGTTCGGATTTTGGAGGAACTCCTCGGAATTCATCGCGCAATTTACGGGTCGTCAATGCGGTGTCCATTCAAACTTTACGAAAATTTTAGACATATACCTCATATTAGACACTACATACGAAATACTAAATTATAATAACAAATTTGAAACTTACTTGTGATTCCGACCTTTGGTCCAACAGAGCCGTATATCCTCAAGCGATTTGGTATTCCAACATGATTCACGGATGGTTCCACCTAATTAAATAATATTTTAGCATGCAATTATACTATAAATCTACGAAATAATTGTAAAATATAATATTAAATTTACCTCGTTATCGGTGGGAATGAATATGGGTGGTCGAGTCGAGGCGTAAAAATGGAAATCGATACCATGCCCATGACTGCAAAGAATGATATGCAACCTCCGATTTTTGCTTTTTACTCGCACCGTCACCCCGCACATCTCGGTAGACAACCTCGACGAAAGACGGCGGACCCCAACTCAATTCACCGCACGCTCTCAAGTCAACAAGTTTGAGGAGCCATCTCGGTGGACGAGGTTTCTAGAGAGGTCCCGGCATCGATAACCTCCAATTATTTGAAGAATGTATGCTCGAGCATACCGTATTCTTTCTACTTTGGTCGAATCCTCTTGCAGGCTCTGGGAATGTGTCTCGTAACCACGCCAAATCGATCCGAGCTCCTCGAATTCTATCCGAATGGCACCTAGAAGCTCGTGAGCATACGGCCTCCAATCGGTAGATGTTGTGGACCCGGTGACTCTGGGCAATTGGCCCACCAGTAATCCCAACCGCAATCAACATCTTCTAGAGTGATTGTACACACTCTCCGCACGGCAGATGGAAAGTGTGAGTCTCGGTCTCCACCTCTCAATCAACGCTACGATCAAAGGCGGCTCCAACTTGAACCTCTACTATCGTGGCCACATGCCAAAACCCGCTTCCGCAGTAATTCTCGATCAACGGCGATGGGGATCATGCATGTTGCGAATATAACATTCCAACACCCGATCTACAATTTGTTTAAAAATCATAAAATTCAAAATTAATTAAAATTACATAATTGGATAAAAAATTAAATAATATTGCAAAATTAAAATTAAAACTTACCATTTTTATTTGCTCGACGGCAATGTGCTTCTCGCCTAGGCGAAGTAATTCCCCGGCCATTGTAATCGGCTTTAAAATTTTCCGATAAAAATATCTTAAAAAAAAATTAAGGGCTTTTTCGTAATTAGTAAAGGACTATTTTGAAATTTGAGCGTTAATTTCAAGGACCTTGAGAGAAAATTTAGAGAAAATTGAGAGAAAATTGAGAGAAAATTGAGAGAAAATTGAGAGAATATTGAGAAAGGATTGAAATGTGAAGAATAAAGGGTGGGGGGGGTTTTATAGTTTTTTTTCGACCAGTTGGGAGCCAACGGTCAAAAAAAATTTGATCGTTTGGGACCAAAAAGCGCGCCCAGCAGCAGCGCGCGTTTTAGTCCCCGCCCCCAAAACGCGCTTACGTGGCCGCGTTTTTGGGGGATTCGGCCCTTTTCCGTAATTTTTCCCAATTCCGGCCCTTTTCCGTAAATTTTTTTATTTTTTGGTATAGGTGGGTAAATTGCCCGAATCTAAATGCAATTCTACAGGATACAGTAACTAACAAACACTAAGCTCAACATCTGAGGAAAGGGAGTTAAAAGAACAGTCGAGAGTGAAGCAAGCATTTTTGCTTTTAGCTATTATTCTTTCTATAAATATAAAGTAAATTCTAGAGCCAGTAGTCACCTAGCACTGCTGCATATTCTTTCTGTTCCATAACAAGTGGAAGAATTACTTCCTAGATATTGCTCGGAGTTGATGTTTCAGATGAACTTCCGGGCGAGTCACCCGCTACTGGGTCTACTGATGAACCACTTGGAGAGACACTTCCACTTTCCGACACGATTGGTATCTTAACAGCTGCTCTTTCCATCTCCTTCTCAAGTTCTTCTTCCCTGCGCAATGCAGTGAATTGGACATCCAAAGACCTGGCTGCCGACAGCCATGCAAAAACAATCACCATAAGTATCCCTCCAAGGTATGGGGTAGAATTTGCAAGTGATCCAAAGGTCAAGATCATGAACTGCTGGATCAGAGCACCCCCGGACTTCCCCAACGGGTTGCAGACAACATCAATGGCAGCCTTCCCTTTAACCTAAAGGTAGCATCAAATAGGTTCCAATTAAAACGACAAGAAGACACACAAAAAAATTGAAGTTGAAATTGCAAGATTCCAAACCTTGGTGTCCTCGTCCAATGGAATATAGGCCATTTCTTTGCAAGGATCAAATAAACTGTACTTTGCACTCTTACTGAAAATGTTTTGCAAGGCACCTACATATACAGCTGCAAGAAGAGGAGTCATCCCAAACTTTGCAAGAGTGGGTGCAAATGGATCTCCGAATAATATCAAGGAAAAGAAACCGACTCCAGTCAGAAGCAGGACAGTGGGTGTAATTGTCGCTGCAACTCCCCATCCGTATTTGTCAAATATAAATTGACTTAGCAACATCATAATAAATGTTGCTATTCCAGTGCCAGTTGAGAAGTCACCCATGAAGGAGGAATATTCATTAGGGCTTGGAAACTGCAAAATGGAGAATCATTTGTTAATAAGCCTGTTAAGATAATAATAATAATAAAACAGTAGCAGACCAATAATCATAAATTTTACCTGAGCTTTGAGCTTTGATTTCCAGGTAACTTCAACAAGGTTGATGCTAATACCATATGCAACCACCAAAGTGGCAAGATCCCTGATGTACCTTGAAGACACCAAGAATTTCAAGCTCTCCATTGTTCCCATTTTAGGCTTTTCCTGCAAACCAATTGACAGAAAATAAATAAATAAATTTGGCATCATATATGCTTTGACCACACAATTTCACTTGGAATGCATTTATAATATAAGCATGGAGAACCCCCATTTGAAAAATATTACAGTCGTAGGTACAAATGAAGTATTTTGACTCCAAATATCTTAGCAGCTCAACAGACTTTAGTATCAATGATAGACAAAACAAATGAACATTTTGGTCGGAATAAGCAGACCTGGTGCCTAAGAACCTATCAAAATTAAAAACAAATATGATAAGCATGAAGAATAGCTAGCCAAAAGATTACCTTCTTTTTCCTGCTACGAGTGGGAAGGGGAACAAACGTATTCACCCACCAGTACAGGAAACAGATGACTGCCCCCATCAGCACCACAATGCTCATCATCCCCCTTAAGGAGATGGCCCAACCATCAACTCCAGGACCCAGATTTTTCCTCAAATTAGAAAAGTACTTAACAGTTCGACCAGAGAAAATGAGGGCAACATTCGCACCAAGTCCAAACAGTGGATAGAATCTCTTTGCTTCATCTACAGTAGTTATCTGTACAAGAAAAGTGCAATAGCACGTAAATGCAGCTTTAATTCTAAAATCGAGTGAAAACTTCTGAGTTTCAACTAATGCAGAAAAACTAGAGAAAACACACTAACTAAAAGCTTAGAAGCATGAGTAACAGATTGCCGCTAAACATGTAAAGCAAATGCCACAATCATAAAAGCTTGAATTCTGTATAAATGAACAAATACGAGGTGCAAATTCAATTAAGACATTGAAAGTTTGAACTGCTAGACTTAGAAGTAACATTCAATTATTTTCTTCTTGTTTGCCCTTGCTCCTATGCTTCATACATATACCCAGAGATGCTGGAGGAGAAATGCTCTCAATTATAGAATTAAAACTCAGATAAGTTTCTTAAATCTCTCATACACCTCACAAAATTTCTTTTACAATTCCTTATAGGGTTTCAATTGCCAGTATCAGGAAACAAAAAACTTGTTCAGCAAATAGAATTTTCAAATCAAAGATAGAACAAGTTTACATCAGGAACCACCAATCAAATATATAGCAAAGAGAAAATTATATTTAGAAGATCATCAAAATTTCTAAGCCGTACTCTTTTTCCATTACAAGATCTACATATGTATGTAGCCATACCGGGAAAAGCAGAAAGTCATAAACCAATATAACAAAACAAGAAAACTTGATGAGCGAAAGCAGTAAATCTAGCAACTCCAAGTTATCCAGCTTAAAGGATAGGAATAATAAGTAATCTTTAGCAAGAGATCTACTTGTTAAGGGAAATCAAATAAGAATATTCAAAGTATATCATATTTACAAATATTTTAATGAAACATTACGAAGTTCTGACACCAGAATCAAAATATATAAAACCAACATGGTTATACAATCATACAGGTGAATCACTTGCAACATTCAATCCCATACGATAGTATAACTCACCTGATTAGCAAACCCCCAAAATAGAACAGAAATGACCACACTACCCCAAAGTTCAGCCATGACATAGAACAAGCAGAAACTCCAAATCCTCAGAATTGCAAGAGGACCAAGAAATCTTGGTCCAAGGACTGCAAGAAGCTTATCAGCAAGTACTTCAGGGTGGATGTAATTGCTGAGAGGATACAACAGAAACCCAAATGCACCAAAAAAGATTATGAAAGGAACAATGACAGTATAGAAAAGAGCCTTCTTTGACAACACATTTGCCAACTTTGTGTATAACAACATGAACCCAACTGCCATAGGCAAATTAACCCATGTTTTCAAAAAGGGTATAATCTCAGCACTGCTTCCTTTAGCTGTCACAACCAAGACGTCCTTTGTGTCCCTGAGTATTGTGTAATTGAAGAGGATACAAAAGAACATCAACCCGAGTGGGATAATCTTCTTAAGAGTCACAAGCTCAATACCCAAGAACTTTGGCTTCTTCTCAGTTTCTCCAATCAAAGGCTGTCCATCGCCTGCAGCGGCAGCCTCGGCCTTGCAAATGAAGCTCTTCTGTTCCGGGAATAAACCATTTGGTTTTGCTACAACGCTTGGAACTCTTTTATAAGACAAAGATAACCCATTAAGGCCTAAGGGTTTCGAAGCAAAGAGCCTCTGCTTTAAGCCTTGTGATGGGTTCAAAAGACTTCTGGCTCTGGTCGGATTTGGTGGTAATGAAAGAAGCCCTCTGGTTTTTAGAACAGCTTCCATGTCTCTCCTATGGTTTCTTCAAAAGAATTGAGGAATCAAATTCCCCGCAATATGCTGTGAAAATTTTCAGAACATAAGAAGGAAGATTGAGAGATAAGGTGGCGGGTTAGATTCTGGAGAAGATGGTTTTCTCGAAGAAAATGGCTACTACCAAAATACCTTTTTTTTTTTAATATCAAATGGACAAAGATAAATCAAAACCCTAAGAAAAAAACAAACATTTTTAATCCAGGTTAAAGAAGAAGCTTTACAACTTTACAATGGTTTTTTTTTTTTTCCTCCCTTCAAAGAGTCATTAAGAAAAGGTTATAAAGGTTGCGGGGGGTTAAATAAGACGACAGATTTTTGCAAATTATGAGAGAACAAATTGTGGACGACCGTCTCAGTGATTTATGAATTATGAGACAGAGACACGGTGAAAATATAAAACTAATAATAGCCATTTTGCCTCTCTAACTTTATAAAAAAATTATTTTAACCCTTAATTTAATTTCAGCTAACATTTTCAACCTTGTTAATGTTACATATATATAGATGACACATAAAAATTTAATTAATTTTTAAATTTTAAAAATTTATATATTTTTTAATTGTTTTAATAATTTTAATGATTTTTAATTTTTAAAAATAGTTTTTATATGTTTATTAAATTTTTAAATTTTAAAAAATTAATTAAATTATGATGTGTTATCTACACGAAAATTCACGTGTATTCAATGCCAATAAAATTAAAAGTATTAACTTTTTTATTTATTAATTCGACAAAATTATAAGTTTAAAAGTTAAAAAAATAAAATATTAAAATATTTTTTAAAATTGGAAGCTAAATAAATAATTATACCAATATAAATTAGAAAAAGAAGTACAGTCACGGGGTCAGGGGGGAAACGAAAAGTATCTTCACCAAGTTTTGCAAAAAAAGTGTCACGTGTGCATTTACAGTCTCGCCCAACCCAAAACACCTTGTGATTTTGAAGAAAATGATCAATTTGACTATGTGGATATTGGTGACAATTTTTTTTTTAATTTCTTTTTAAATGAATAAAAAAATTATCTCAAAACTTTTATAATATCTGAAATATAATCGTTTCTTTATGAAATATTTGTTTTTTTTTTATATTTTGATAATTGGTTTGATAAAAAAAAAAAACCTTAACTTCACCATTAAATTAAATAAATACTTAGGTAATTTTTATTATATGAATAAGTTTAGTGGCATTCAAATGATAATGTTTTCATAAATTTTTCCATCTATATTATATTTATGTTAGTATAATGAGTTAATTTAAGGTATAATGTCAAATTTAGTATTTAATGTTTATATTTTTCGTCAATTTAATTTTTTTTTTATAGTTAAATTTAGCTCTCGTCTTTTTAAAAAAAGTCAAGTTTAACCATTAATTTTTTGAAAAAAAAAAGTCAAAATGATATTTTTTAATAAGAATACTAATTAAAATGTTACATTTTTAAACACGATAATCTGTATAACAATCTACATGTAGTCCATGCTAATTTTTATGAACATTTTATTTTTTCATTTTATAATTTTTGAATTATTTGTTGATGAAACATATAAGACAAATAATATTATATTAACATAACATGTATATGGACTACCATGCCATTTGCTAAGTCAACAATGTTAAAAGTAATGTTTTAGTTATTATTTCCCTTAAAAAAGTGGTTTGACTTTTTTTTTTGAGAAAAAATTAAAAGCCAAATTTAGCACCAAAAAAATAATAGTTAAACTGATAGAAAAATGTAAATATTGAAAGTTAAATTTATTATTATGCATTAATTTAATAATGTTATGAAATCATTGTTTATAATTAAAAAAAAAAAGTATGAATGTGATTTTGTTTATATTACATAGGGTTTTGAGTATTTTTAATAAATTGTTAGCGTAATTTTTCAAATTATCTTAATTTATTTACACGATGACGTGATTAAGTAAAATGCTTTATGCTTAATTTCAGTGATCATATTTAGAATTTAGTAATCGTGATTATCTACAAAATGATTTTTTAATTTAAACTAGTGTTTGTTCATATAAAGGTTTATTTTGCCTTTTTTATTTAAGTTTCTTTTTCAAAAGGAAAAAATCCTTGGAATTTATCCAGATCCTTATAAAGGGCTAAATAAATCTCAAATGCCAAGTGATGGTAAACCCTAAATCATTGGGAATGAGTTTAGGTTTGAAATGGTATTTGGCTCCTCCGATAAAGGTGACAGCATAAAAAATAGGTTTAGAGCCTAGACCCAATAATTAAGGGACATAATCACATGTTACTAAAATTAAGATACAATTGTAAGAACCATGGATAAATAAGAGAAAAGTAGTTATTAGCGTTGACAAAATCAAAATAGTGTCGTTTTTTCTATATAAAAAATATAATTATAATTGTTATACTTTATTTGTGTTAGGGCACATGGCAAACTAAAAAGATATTTGAATAGTAAGCCTACCATCAACAAGCTGAGACATTACCTGCGAGTTCACCCTTCCGAAATGATTACTCGAGCAACAGATAGCCTAATATTTACTGGGAACGTGAAGTCATTGGTAACCAAAATATCATGTGGGCTCAACTGCTTTATCCCATTAGAGTCAAAATGAATGATAAGGTTTGTCCTGTCACAAACATCTTCGTCTTATTGAAGAAATCTCTCCCACGCACTCCATAATGATGACTAGATGGCAAATCCAACATGTCAACACCATAATACACAAGATTCATGACTATAAATACCTCTAAGAACAATGAAGAATAGATCAACCCTTCAAGAGTACTAAGCTTACACTCTGCCAACGCCCTTTTAACCCCTAACCTTCAAGTTCTCTTCACTGTCATTCTCCATAATCTCCAACTAGGGGCTAAAAATGTGTTGGCAAAATGTAAGCTTAGTACTCTTGAAGAATCGATCTATTCTTCATCGTTCCTGAAACTATTTACAATAATGGATCATGTGTAATATGATATTAACATGTTAGACTTGTCATCTAACTATAATTACGAAGCACGTGTGAGAGATGTATGTGACAAGATAGACCTTATCATTCATTCGGACTCTAATGGAATAAAGCATTTAAGCTCACATGACCTTTAGTAACCAACAACTTTATGTAACGAATGAAGATTAGGTCAGTTGTTGCCCAGGTAATCATTTCGAGAAGGTGAGCTCGCAAGTAATCTCTCAATTTGTTGGTGTAACACACCCAATTCGTATCTATCGCTGAAATAGGGTTACGAGGCATTACCAAAGAGTACAGAACACTTACAGATAATTTGAAATCATTATCTTTACATAAATAGTACACTTGAGGTGTACAGTTCTATAATTATGAATAAACACATTTATCAAACATATTCCATGTTTTTATATATCACAATCTCATATTTTCACATGTATTTACTTTTCACATTATGAACTCAAATAACATATACAAGATATACAAATGTATTTCAAGTACGGTTTCATAATATGTCATTTCAAATTTCAGATTATTTTGTATTGGAACTTTTCTCATTAGTTCATTTGGAATATCAATTCATACAGATAATACACTCAAGGGTGTACAAATATATAATCACAAATGAACTTATTCATTAACCAAGTTCTATGTTCATGTCTCATCAACTCGTATTTCCTTATATCACATAATATATACCATGATTGATGAGTTCATCAATACCATGATTTCCATTTCCATATTTATCCCATTGAATTACTCGGAATTTCGATGGATTTTCAGAGGTACTTTTGTATACAAATCCGGGTCCGTCAATTCATATTCATGTGCGCACATTTTCATTTCAGAAAGCACACTCCCGCGAACCTCATCTTTACAGCGAGATTACCAGTCCAGGCTAAATCCCCTGTAATATAAACTTATAGAGTATTGTCGGGATTACCAGTCCAAGCTAAATCCCCTACAACTACAATTACTCTAATGAACTTGGATCTGAATTACCAGTCTAGGCTAAATTCAGACCCTAATTCGGATTACCCCTCCGGGCTAAATCCATTTTCCACATATTCTTCGGGAGGGCTATATCAAGATAGGATCACTCGTCCGGGCTAGATCCTTTTTATCGTCAATTCCTTTTCAGAGATCCATCGAATTTTCCTTTCATTCAACCGGAATTTCTTCCCCTTTTTATCAAATATATCAATGTTTCATCAATTTTCATACAATGAACATTCAAATTATATTCACATCAATAACACACATTACAAGCATATAAGAATATAATTCAAGTTACACGAACTTACAATTCGATTTTTATACCATAACCATAATCTTAGTTTCATAATAAATATTTGAAATAAAACATTACATCATTTCTAATTCAACATTTATCGATTATAATCAGGCATGTGTTCAATTTATACATAAGTTATTCATATATTTTCCTCCTCCTCCTCTCCATTCCACATCCTTAGTATAAACAACACACTTGTAAGTAACATTATCTATAATTTTCACAATTTACTTATATGAATATTCAAGCTGTTCATCCATGTCATAATCACTAAATTATTTTTATCTTGAGCTACAGAACTCCAAATTAAGATCATTAATTTTATTTGAAACTGGACTCACATATTTTTTTACTATAATTTTTCCAGAATTTTTGGTGTGGCCAAGTAGTATAGTTTATTAGTTAAGTTCTCCCCTATTACACAGTCTGATGGCTCTGACCTCTCTTCACTAAAAATCAATTATCTCATAGTACGATTTTCATATAGTGTTTCTGATTATTTCTAATGAAAATAGGCTCACTAAGGAATACAAAAATATAAATTGTAACTCATAATTGTTTTTATACAATTTTTAGTGAATTTCTAAAGTAAGAACATGGGATCACGAAGTTATTCTAAACCAGTCTTACAAAAATTTAAATATCTCAATATGTAGACTTCCTTTGCTTACTCTGTTTCTTTTAAATGAAAATAGACTCAACAAGCTTTAATTCTATATCTCAATCAACTTCTAATTCAATTTCTATCATTTTTGGTAATTTTTCAAAGTTAGACAACTGCTGCTGTCCAAATCTGCTTTAGTGTAACATGTTGATTTCTATTTTGTCCCAAATTCCACAATTCATACAATTCAGTCCTTGCTCAATTAACCCCTCAATTGAGCTAATTTTCTCATTTAATACTTTTTTCTATCATTTTAAACTGCTTCATAACCTTTGAAAATTAGAACTTTAGTATTAGACCTTAATTCTAAACTCTTTCACAATTAGGTCCTAAAACCAATTTCCATCAATTTTACTTGATAAAATAATCATATATCAAAATTAAAGCTTCAATTCTATATTTATTCATCATATGCTTCCAGCACTAATCTATAGAAACTTTAAAAATTAGCCATAGAATCAAAAACTAATGACATAGTAAGTTGGACCCAATTGTAAAAGTTCAAAAACATAGAAATTTCAAGGAGAAAGTAAGAATTAAACTTACATGAAGCTAGAGTATGAAAACCAGCTTGAACCCTCTTCCATGGCTGTTTTTCAGCTGATGAAAATGAAGAGAAATGAGGAGAATTCTAGATATTCCAATTTGGTCCCATTTTTATTTAACTAATTTTGGCAATTTTCCAATTTTGCCCTTATTTCACCAATTTCCTGATTTTTCTCAGCTATTGTCGCCCAAAATATCTCCTTTGGGATTATTTGCACTTTAGGTCCTTCCTCATTTGACAATTAAGCTATTTAATCCTTTTAGCAACTTTTACACCATTTTCAATTTAGTTCTTTTTATTTAATTAACCACCCAAACGTTAAAATTTTCTAACAAAATTTTAATACTACCTTATTAACATTCCGTAAATATTCATAAAAATATTTATGACTCTGTTTATAACACCGAGATCTCGATACCTCTTTTTCTCGATTTCTTGACCAAATAAATCTTTATAAAACACAATTTACTATTTCAAAAATATTTTAAAAGCTACATTTGGCTCGTAAATATTAAATAATATAGTCTACGAGTTTATTTGTCAGATTTAGTGGTCTCGAACCACTATTTTTGACATAACTAAAATTTGGGCTATTACAGTTGGTGGTAAACTTTTTATTCAAATGTATTTTTGACTTACCACATGTCTTAACGTGAATATGGTATAATAATAAAATATTTTTCACTGCATTCAAAAAAGAAATTCAACAAAAACGAATAACATCCAACATATTTGCCCATTTATAATTGGGCGAAACACATGTATAGAATTAAATTATTGAAAACTAAAGCCAAACAAAAATGTTAAAATTCCAATACATGTAAATTCTTCTTTAAATTATTATAGAATAATATTAAGGAATTTTAATTTTATTTTATTTTTCCAACACATCTGACAAGAGAAGAATGAATGACATCTAGTTGATTTTTTTATTATATAAAAAACGGTATTTTAAAATGAAAATTATAAATATAAAAATTTTACAAAATAATATCTATAAATCATATATATTGATCAGATCAGATCAGACACCGCTTCAGTTGAATGTAGATACGGTTTGGTTCTCTCTCAGCGTCTGAAAGTTCCAAAGCAGACATAAAAGTTTATGAATTATTAGTTTGGGAGAGGTTATGGGTGGCTTAAGGGACCTTTTTAGGGTTTTAAAATTAAATTGCTGCCTCGAGAGGGTGAGCACCACTAGCGGTGACCCATGTTTTTGTGAGCAAACCTGCCATTGTTTAATTCGTTTCAATCACTATGCCTTGGTTGGTAGTATTGGTTAATTTCAATTTCATCACTTTTTTCACTCACTTTCCAAACCATCACACTTATCTTTGATTCTTCCTAGTTGCATGTCAATTATGGATTATATATATACATATTTAGTCATTGGCGTTTTTAATTATCAATTGATCAAAGGGTTATATAGGATAAGACTATGATTTGCTTATTTTGTTTTCTTTTCAATTTCACTTGGTTTATTTGGTTTCAAATCTGGACTTTTTTTTTTATATATATATTAAATTGATGTTTAATTTTCTAGTTTTGATTCACTTCATTTACAGGTTCTTATCAATTCCGCAAGTAATCTTAATTTAACTTCTAATTATTCTTCTTTATTTTTCTTTTATTCAATTCTGTCTAGCTTTTGAGTTAATTATGACTTTTCACTTCAAATCATGCTCAAAGTTCACTCCAGAGATCCATTCAAAGTTAAACACAGATCAACTTGCAAACATATTGTTTTCTTTTTATTGCTTTGATTTAAAAGATTTTTTATAATCAAAACCACCAATTAATTATATCGATTTAAATAAAATGGATTATACTGATTTTAAAGTGAACCATTAAAATTTGAGGTTAAACCACAAATTAAAAAACAATTGAATCATTTTATTTATGTTTTTGTCCAAATTAATGATCCCTAAATCAAAGCTCTCTGGGTGCTTGGGCAGAATTTAAAAAAAAAAAAAAAGACAATTTCTCTTTCTTTTTATTATTGGACCAATCAAAACGAAAAATAAATTATTTGACCAATTTAATCATTGATTTAATTTTAAAAACATTGTTGATATTTTTATTTATATATAAATTTTTTTCACATCAATGATATGAACACGAGACATTATTAAATATGTCAATTTTTTAACAATTTCGATCATATTAGGTTTTTTTTTTTTTTTTATACATTGTCTAAAACTATTCATAACCCCTCTTCAAGTTCTTTAGCACACTCGAACTCATATCCTTTTGTATTGACAATAATATACATACCAATCAAGCTAAGACTGAATTAGATAAATGTAAATTTTTTAAAATTCAAATTATATACATTAGGCTAATACAGATACTTAATAATCATGTTTATTTATTCATATGTTCACTGAAGGTGTTATATTCATGTTGTTGTGTAGAGTTCAAAACGAAAAGGTTCCATACCTAGACCACCAAATAGCGTGATAAGTTGAACCAGTAAAGCCCAAAAACCATGGCTTAGAGATTCAAGCCCAAGATGCCCAACACAACATTGCTACCTCCATTTTTATCCTTTAAAAAGGTTACGGGACGTAGTTGGATGGGCCCCTCTTTTCCGGTGGGCTTCTTGTTCTTTTATGTTCAACATCTCTCTTCAATTTCCTTTTTTTTGTTCAACACTCTCTTCCAAGTCATATCTATACCTTAACAAAACTGTTCATATCTATTATTTATTTATTTATATTTGCAATGTCTATTTCTATTTATAATCTCAAATATTTAAATTGAAAAAATATATTTAAATATGTTTAAACCCACATCTTAATTATTATTATAATAAAAATTATGTTAATGAAATTAAAATTCAGCCAATTTAAATATATAAAATAACCATCTATTTATTTTTAATAAATTTAATTTTTCTCTTTTGAAACTCTTTTCCTTTTCTTTTATTTTTCCCCTTTTACTCTTTTGCGTATTATGTGAATGTATTTATATATGCATTGGTTTTCTTCCTCTTCTTCTTTTCTAATATAAAAATATTATAGTTTATAATTAGAATCGTATTTAATCATTATGATATAATTATTGAACTAAATAATTAATAAATCATAATATACTGGATCAAAATAAATCTAGATAAATTTTAATTGTTTTTTTACCATTGAGTGAATGTCTTACCTATAATTGTTGAACCAATGAAGATTGTACGTGGGTGCGTTTGTTGTCAAACATCAAGAACTAACATGCACTTGGCACAAATACTATTGTACGCCTTGATGTGTGTTTGTATGTACATGCATTTGTTGTGAAAATTTAACAAGTCGAAACATGCACTGGGTACAAATCCTATTGTACACCTTGATGTTTGTTTGTATGTGCATGCATTCGGTGACTATGTACCTAAGACAGCCACAATAAATAGATCCACCGCACTAAATTTTGTTTGGCTTGAAATGGTAAATGCAGGC
The DNA here is from genome assembly GCA_025503065.1 of Gossypium bickii. Taxonomy (NCBI): domain Eukaryota; kingdom Viridiplantae; phylum Streptophyta; class Magnoliopsida; order Malvales; family Malvaceae; genus Gossypium; species Gossypium bickii. Next base: position 137,277,924 of record CP106709.1, on the reverse strand, counting down.
AACCCCTTCATCTAGAACTGTTACACCAATGGCATCTTTTTTTCAAAGCATAAAATTAACCCATTTGGCTGTTTTTGCGTGAAACTCGTCACATTGGAGACCCAAACCGCACATCGACAGGACCGGCTACCCCAAACTAGGCAGAAATTTTCTCATATGTGAGCCAAAAAAGATGACGATGCAAAGCATATTATCTTTTCTAATACAGCCTAATGTTGTTTTCCCAATGTAATATCATATTATTTCTAGCTCAACCTATTTAAGCGCAATTAAAGTGAATATCTTATGTTACTTGTAGTCTTTATTTATATATTACCGGTTTAAATGTCTATCACTATCTTTGTTGATAATTTCAAATACATCCTACCAATTGGTCTTAGATCTAGTCCTTTTAGGGCGGAAGTTGAAGGAGTTAAAAGAAGTTGGGAAGGAAGTACATATATTGCTACTTTAATTCTTTTAGTGCTGGATACCATGAAGCCTATGGTTGATCTAAACCACCCATTGCGGGATTCCTTTTTAATTGTTAAAACTGTTGTGATCAATAAAGATTTATGAATAATGACTGTGATTAGACTGAAAGGTGTCACTCATGGACCCATTGGAATTGGGAAATAGCTTTCAATATTATATTTGGGTAAATATCTTTGTCCACAATTTACCCTTTCGAAATTGTTGTTTTCATGGGCAGAGGTGATGGAAACTTTGAATCTATAATTTCATATTTCTAAATGTCCCATTACTATTTTGGTCGCCACCAAACAGAACTTCAATGACAAATATTTGTATTGCAAAAAATGAACTCTCATTGCTTGTGAGGAAGCTACGATGATCGTAAATTAATTATCGCCTTTTAAAATAATCTTGATTAGCAATACAATATTGCAATTATTTTTCTTTAAACATGAAATTTAATATCATTAAATGGTTAGGTGGCCAAACCCATATAATTGACAAATATGAAGATGATATCTTGTTAAATTAGAAGATTAAAACTATGTTTAACTATAATTCATTTAGTAATAAGCCTGCTCTCTTTCTTGGTCGCATCTAACTTGGATCCAAGCAATTAAGAATATTAGTCATTGTTATTTTAAATTATATGCAAAAAAAAACATTGTTTTATAATCTGATTTTTTTTTATATGCACTTAAGAAAAAGTGATAAAATTTGGGTCATTATACCTAAAATACCTTTTTTTTAACGTTATTTACAGAAATGAACCGACTTTTTAATTATTTATCAGAAATGGCCGAATTCCCTAAAAACACGTCCACGTTAGCATGATGTAAGGGGATATGAGATATGTGTATATATAAACTCATGAATAAGCTTGTAGCTTGTTCCTAAATAAAGTAGGATTCATTCCTCTTTTAACTAACAACATGAGATTAAATGCTACACTACATTTGATATTTTTTTTTATATTTTGTTAACATTTTCTCATATTATAAAATTATCTTTTGAGATCTTTAATCTTGTTTCATTTTAGAATTGTTAACATATACAAAAAAACTATTAAAAAAAGAGAACAAATTGCACATATGAAACTTGTACATGTAATAATCTTCTATTCAATTTTAAATGTTTGAAGTTAATATCAATGCAATTCTAATTTTTAAAAATAATTTTTCATTATTTAAATTTAGAAGTTATACTTTTATTTATTTTTTTATTTTATATTATGAATGTTTGATTAATAAATAAATGGTCAGTATTTGGTACTCAAATAGTATTTTTTTTTGTAATTTTAAAAATTTGATATATATTTTTAAATATTTTTTTAATTTTAATATTTTACTATACTCATTATTTTTTTAATTCTAATTTTAATTTAATTTTCATCACCTAATGAATGTCGATAAATTTATTTCAGATATATTTTGACTAGATAGATAATCTATTTAAACATAGTATATAATTATGTTAAATAAGTTTTTTTATAGAAATATATAATATACATAAAATATAATAATAATTTTTCATATTTTATATCTAGATTAAATTACATTAGTAGTCACTTAACTATATTTTTTAGCTATCGAATTATAAAAACTTACAAAATGATCACTCAACTATTAGTAATTTTTTAAATATTTTACCATACTCATTTTATATTTTATTTTTTATTTTTACTTATAGAGTTTAAAAGTTTTATTTATAATGTAACAAATGTTACCTTTTTGTAAAAAAAAAAATTAAACTCTAAGTAAAAAAATATCAAATATACTTTAGCCTTTAATCTCATGTTATTAGTTAAAAAAGGAAGGAATCTCAGTTTGTTTAGGAACAAAGCTGCAAAACTATTCATGAGTCTATGTATACACTTACTCATATCCCATATTGCTTAAGAAAACAAGGGAAATGAGACTTTGGGTCTATATAAAGATTTGCTTTGTAAGTATATTTTCATATTAATTGGTGACACCTAAAAAAAAAAAAAATAGTGTTGTCACTTTGACCCTTTATAAATGTTTATTCTCTTAAATTTTTAATAAGTTTGGTTTATTTTTATAATATCTAAAAAATGACCTTTTTAATTCGAGATTTTTTTTTTTTGGAAAAAAACACGGTTGTACATCTTTCTTGGTATATCCAGATAATAGGTAGGAGCATAAACTGAAACAATCTTGATACGGGCATGCCCGATCATGAGACTAGCCCGAGTCGGGATCCTATGGTGTTACCTCGAGGGCCGATCACGAGGGCACGAGCAAAGCAATTTAAAAACACTATTGGGATTATGGTTCAGCAATTGTGGAAAGACAACAATGCTAGCTCATTCGAACAAGTCAATGGCTCATTTGAACAAGTCAATGGCCACCCAAGGAGTCATGGCCATACCCTCCTTCAAACAAAATTTCAGTCAAACGAGCTCACCTTAGCTCGTTTCTAGCTCATACAAGCACAATGAGCTATTTATGGCCATTCGGCCTTGGCTATTTAATTAGCCAAAATCATTAATTAAAATTTGGACTTTAATTTTAATTATGTGTTTTAAATTTTTTTTTGCAGCAATTATATTATTTCTTGTTTACTACCTGCATCTTTAAATAATGTCGTGCATTAATTTATCACATTTTTATTGCATTTTTTTAATGTTTTTTAAGTGTTTTAATTCAAGAATTAATATGCAGTAATTAATGAACTTATGGCTTAACTTCAATTGGTCTCAAAATGGCTGAATTTAATGGGTGCAGGTACATTCATTTTCATGAGTTTAATGGAAACAGGATTAATTATTTTATCAAGGCTAAATAGGAGACATGGAGGTCACTAAAAGGGACAAGAAGCATGAATTAAATTGTTTGCCCATGAACCACAAGCCATGAACGGCAAAAACAAGAAGGAATCTTTAAATGCCCATGTGCTAAGACATTTTTTTTATTGAAGATGATGGATGGCACTTAAGGGAACAAGAAGACATGGAATTAATTATTTATTCAACGTGGTTAAAATGGAGCATGGAGCTTAAAAATATAAAATCTTTAAAAGGTAGCATGATTGTTGGACGGCAAGATCATACCATTTATTTAATCCATGTTTTTCTTTTATGATGGAACCATGTGCTTGTTAGAAGCATAGAAATAATTGTTGTTTATTGGAGCACCAATATATTGGAGCAAGATATGGACGGCAAGGCAAGGCTTGATGCTCAATGGCGGAAATTTTTATTCCATTTGATATTCTATTCAGCCAATTTATTATTTGTATTTGCTAGCATGATCATGGTTGAATCTTTTTAGCCATTAATTTGCCCATACCGCTACCTAGTTTTGGCCTATAAATAGTTGCTCATTTTCAATGCAAGGGACCAATGAATTTTTCTTGAATGAATTACTCAGTATTATTTTGATTGAATTTGTGAGAATTTCTTTTCTCCAAATTTCGTTTAGGACTTGTTAGCTTATCTAGCGAGCTAGTGGCGTTAACTTTTCCTTGTTATCCATTTTCATACCGAGGTTCCTATCCTTTTTCGATAGCGGGTCGAGGTCCTATCCTTATTTTAAACCGAACTTTAAGAATCGTATAAATATTTGGGTCGATACCAAATTGGTATTGGTTCGTATTTGATTCTTAAAATTCTTTCATGCCTTTTATTTCAATATACACCTACTTTAGTTTCCACCACATTTATTCTTTCCTATTCCACCTAGCTTACTCCCCGTTTACGATTGGGCAAATTTGTATACGATCCGACTCATCCCCGGGCCGGCCCGTATCAATTCTAGAGCTACAAAGATAGTTATTAAATCGTTAGCACCGCATAAAAACATTCCTCCTAGAGTATCTGTTAATACAAATAACAGAAACTCTGCTATAGCCATTTCTGTACATTCAATGTACTCTACGGATAGAGGAATACATAGAGTTGAACATAGTAAAATAAGAAATTGAAAGATTTCGTTGAAATTGTTCGTTTGGAAATTTCCTGAAAAGTTAATCATAGGTTCTTCTCCCCATCGGAACAATAGGGCCGTTATGCTCATTGCTAAATTTGTTGAAGAGATGAAATATAACCAAGGTATATTTTTTTGATCAGAGGTTGAATCGATCATCAGGGGCTAAAACGCAATCGACAAAACGCTCCCCCAGGGACGCGTTTTGCTGACATGGCACCTGATATCGTGCTGATGTGGACGCGTTTTCGGGAAATTTAGTCTTTTTCCAGTAAATAATTAAAAAGTTTATCCATTTCCGTAAATAACGTTAAAAAATGTAATTTTTTGGTAAATTGGCCTAAAAATTGGATATATAATCGTCCCCATGCTATAGAAAGTTAGACATTGTTTTGTCAATTGTTTTATTAGAATATTTTATTCTCAATGACTCCAAATGGGCAGTAGATATTTGTTTCTGGGGTGCTTGACAATATTATCAGGGATTCAGGGAAAGTCCACTTGATCTATGCACTGACTTAGGTTTTAATTTATTTTAAATAGTTGGATTAAAGCTGAAAACTTATAAAAGAGGATGGAATTATAAATATTTTAAAAAGTCATAATGTATTTTTATAATTTTTGAAGAGATGAAATTGTAATTTGATTATTTCCACTTTTCAATGTGTATTTTTTTTTTAAATTTGGATTATAATATGATTATCTAGTAGTGTTCATAGTTCGATTAAAATAGAATTAATCGATCGAACAAATTTAATTTGATTAATCGGTTATTGGCTGAATTTAGTTTGGTCAGAGGTTAATTAATTAGTGGAGGGACTAATTTTAAAGTAAGAGGCAAAATGATGGAAAGAAGAATGTGACAATATATCTTTATTAATACCATACAACCCATTCTTGTAGGTCTTCTAGCTGTACCAACTTCTATATATATTCACAAAGAATAACAGGAAAACTGCATCCTATTTACCTTTGGGTATTGCTTTCCCCCTTCATTTAGATTGGATAATAGAGCATTGTATCCCATACTAATGATATTTTATTTGAGGGTAAGTATTAGATTTAGATATGTATCTACAAACATATTGACTTCTTTTTTTTATATGTATCAAATATAAATGCTTTCAATATGTTCTGTTATTATTATTTTGAAGTATTTATTTTCTTATTATTGTGTGTGTAAAACATATTCTTTTAATGTCCTTTGAAGATCTTTTTGTGAGTAACTTTAAAAAAAAAATAGGAATTTCAATATTGGGAATTAACTTTCGGTGCAAAAACTACGAAAGCAATTTGTAATGGAAAAATAAAAACAAAGTAGATAAGAGTTGATGTGAACAACAATTAGTCATGTAATAATTCTCAAATAATGCTGCATTTCTTTTGACAAATGAAATGGCCTTATAGTCAATTTGATAATTGAATCATTTAAAGAATCCAATAAACAATAATAATCCCCCACCTCTCCCCAAAAAAAAAAAAATCCTCAAATCAAACATGTAAAAAAAAAAATTATTATGATATGCATTTAAAATTTGCAATCCGGAGAAATAGGGGTGTTGGCAAGGTCCCAATTCCCTAAAATGAAATTTTTTATATTTAAGTGTTTCAAAATTTTAAATTAATAAAGATTAAATTTTACTTTGATCCTCTTAAAAATATAAAAATTTAATTTAATTCTTAAAAAATTATAAAAATATAAACTATTAAAACAGTAAAATTATATTTTAATTATCGTTAAAATTATAACGTCTAAATTTTTTTCTAATTTCGCCTTTAAATATATTAACCAACTATTGGTTTAATGGCAAAATAGAGATACTTCAAAAAATTAGAAGTGATAAAATGATAATTCACAAACAAGACTTTGAACGAGAAAAGAACCTGAATGTATGGAACTTTATGTGAATGGGACCAAAATAAAGGGCCCATTACGACATCAGCAGGTGAGCGTGGGAAGCAATACAAATACCATTATTTAAAAATAAAACCATGTGATAGGAATAAATAAATATTATTAAAATCTCATTAAAAAACGATTATAATGATAAATAATATGAACAGGAAAAATTATTGTAAAGAGCGAATAGGATGAGCATAGGGTAGGGGGTGACTCGACTCATTGTCATGCTTTAGCAGTCGGCTTTTTACGTCTTCCGAATTTTCATGTTTTCAGTCACCCTTTTGTCTCATACACTGCTGGGAAAAGTCTCGTTTCTTTTGACTTTCTTATTTTGAGATTCTCTTTTTTTTTTTTAAATTTTATAATATTTTATTATACTCTCAAATTTTGCTTCCAACTGTACGAAAAAGGAAAAAAAAAATGAATTTTGAATCCAAATTGAGCAGAGAATGAATCAAAGAATATAGATATGAAATATTTAAATTTAGAGTAAATTGCTAAATTTATCACTCAATTTATAAGATATTTTATTTTGATTATTATTTTTTCTTTACAATTTTATCACTATCATTAAAAAATTATTTTAATCACTTAGAGGTAAGTTTTCTTTTTTGAATTATAAGAAGAGAGCAATATCATAACAGCGATGTAACTAACGTGACTCGAACCCAGACTATACCTAAAGCAATGAATACCCAAACTATAAAGTCAATACACGGGATTCCACAAGCAGTCTTTATTTGTTTCTTTTTTCTCTCTTTTTTTTTTTTCTTCAACTAAACATCCAATCCCCTTTACTTCTATTTAAAATATAATATAAGTTCACATCATAACTAACAGTATATATTGAAAAAAAATTGTTTACAAAAAAATTAAATAATATTTTTGAGCAATTTTTAAATATATATATTAAGAAAACGTTAAAATTAAAAAACAGTTTTGAAATATTTTAAAGATAATTTAAAATATTTAAACATGTTAAATAAATAAAACATTTTTGTTATTAAAAAACAGATTTTTATTTAATAATACAATTTTGATTGAAAATTTCACAACTTCCCAAATAATTTACAACATTATTTAAAATAAGCCATAAAAAAAATTAATTAAATTAAATTTAAAAACTAGTTAAGATTTATATTAGCCAATGTATATATAAAATTTAAAAAAAATTAATTAAGACATTATTAAATAAAAATATAAAATAATTAACTAAATAATATTAGTTTAATATTTTATTTTTATAAAGTAGTTTAATATTTATGTCAAGTCAATTAAACTTTAACTAAATTGGCATTGTTATAATTACAATAATCATAAGGATATAATTTTGAGTGCGTTTTTTTTTCACGGTTTGAATTTGAAGGAATTTATGAATAAAAAAAAGATATTGCATCAAAAATAAATATTTATATTAAAAATAATACTTTAATATTTGTTTATACATATCCACGTTTTCAATTATAACAATTTTTAAAATATTTTTTGATAACATAATTGTTAAAATTTCATTTTGTAAAACAGTTTTTATTCACAAACATATAATGGATTAGTATAAATAATTATGTTTTAATAAATGAAATTGAATTCTATTTTTAAAAGAACACATTTTTGAAAACAAATTTTAAAATTAAATCATCATTTTTAAACTAATTATATAAATAACATTCCAATAATTACACAAAATTATAATTTGTAATTTTAGTAAGTAAAAAATAAAAAGTATATTTTATAAATTATAGTCCATATACATTATAACTCTCTCTCTCTCTATATATATATTCTATATAATAGATAAATAGATATAAACTTTAAAAAACAGAAAAAAAAATTATACAATTAAAAGTATTAAATAATATAAAAATTAGGAGTTGGTTAATATTTCACATAAAGATTTTAAAAATTAAAAATTAATATTATTTTATTTTCTCAATCGTAATATTTTTAAAACGTTAGTAAATTTAATAAAAAAATGTAAAAATATATAATAATTCTCCAATAATTAATTAAAAATTTCTAACACTGAGGTTGATTTTTAATTTGTTGGGATTCAGCAGCAACAATAAATGAAAACAAGTGAGGATAAATAAATAATTTGACAAGGCATATTTCAAAGTCAGAGATTGATGGGGGAGAAAAAAAGAAAGTCAAAGATTAATATTCATTTAAGTTTTTGTTAACCTGTGTTTTTAAAATAATTTATTAATTGAATCAAATTTTATATAAAAAAGAGTCGCGTGAATTATCATATGAAAACTTTCTTCCCGCATGTTATCAAGCGGGAATTTCTAGAAACTACATACCTTATAATGAAGAATCAAACACTGATTGGGTTCTAATATCAATATTTTTAATTAATTATTTTTGTAAAATTGAAATACACATGGAGTAGAAGCACAGCGAACGAAGTAGGCAATTACGCCGAAACAAATCGCCTAAAAGATGCGAGTGGTTCAGAAATCGGCGCATGCGGCCACGGTTATTTGTGAAATGGGTTAAATAAAATATTGTTTGAAATTTATTTTGTTTTTTTTAATAAACAGCTTTTATATATATTATTATACAAAGTTAAAGAAACAAAATATATTATTATTTACTGTAAATTAATTTCATGTTCTATTTTACACCATTTTTGTCGTAATTTGATTTTGTATTTTATAAAAATAATTAAATTAAAACTGGAGAATAGATATAAACAATTAGGATTTGTTTTTTTCTCAAATGTTGAGATTCATTCGTAAAAAAAAATGAGTTACAATATAAAAAGCAAAGTCTGTACAATAGCAACAATACAAAATCCATGGGAGCGAACCCACTCGGTAAGCCAACCCCCACCCCCCCAAACACCCCCCCCAAAAAAAAAAAAAAAAACTTAATAGTGAATTGCCTTCTTTGTGTCACGTATTACGTATAAAAATTCGTAACATACATGACTCATTCAACTTATTTGAATTGATTTGATTTATAAAATATGTGGATAAATTCATCTACTTGAAGTCTTTGTGGCCCAATAAAATATTTAAGTTTATTTTATTTTTTTATACAATACTTAAAATTACTTATAACTAGACTCGATCATGGGCCAGACCATCTGCCTAAGCCTCAAGGCTCACTCGAAAGGTGAGAGGGTTTGAAAAAAATATAAACTCAAAAAATGAGTTTGGACAAAAAATAAAACCCATTTTATTAAGGTTAGGTCTCGGGTAGGATTTTTTTTGCTCGAGCTCGGTCCGATCCGAAGCAACCAAACTTTTTTTTTCCTACTATTGTTTTGCTATTATTTTTCTACTACTTTATTGTTATTGTTTGGATATTGTATAATTATTGTTTTATTATTAAATTTGATATTTTAGAGGCATTTCATTACTAAGTTCCAACTATTTAGTATTATTTAAGTATAAATATTTTTTAAAATAAAATTTTAATTTATTAAAAATATTTATTTTAATGTTTTTAGTGCATTTGATGAATAATATTTATAAAATTTATTTTTATATAAAAATAATATAAAAAAGTAATATGGGCGGACTAAATTAGGCTCAGATTTAACATTTTTAATTTAGGCCGAGCTTGAATAGAATTTTAAACTAATTTTTTGGCCGAGCCAATCTTGGATCTAGAAAACAGGTTTAGAATTTTGCATCAAATCAGCCCGACCATGATCAGACCTACTTATAGTATTTTCTCAATTCTTAAATTTGAGGATAAATATGTGTGAAATATATTCAAATTTATGTCATCATGTGTTAGCAACAATATTAATATCAATTGAATTAATATTCAATCTTTTCAAACTATAAGAGGAGATAATAATAAAAAATTATAAAGTGGGACTTTAATTTTTTAAATAAAGCAAAAATGTAAACAATTTATTTGGAAAGATAATTTTCTAGAAGGGGCAAATCAGTCTAACTGATGAAGAAAATTGTCGACAGAAAGGAAATGAAAGTGAAAAGAGATCCATGCCAGAATTAAGTGGTGTCAGATTAAGAAATTTTATTCAATTAATCATCATTTCCTCCCATAATTATGAAATTTATTATTTATTTAATTAAAATTATTACATTTTTAACAAGTGAACTAAACAGATTTGTTAAAATCTTCTTTTTAAAATTACTATCCTTTTAATAGAATCAGCTATTATAAGCATTAACAAATTTGTCGATAATTAACTAGAATAAACTCACATTTTTACGTACAATTTTAACTTAAAAAGGTAAAATTTCATTATCGAGTCAATCATGCAATTTGTTAAAATTATTATATATAAAAACATTTTTATTTATACTAATAATTATTAAGTAGTTTATTGACTTGTTGTCTTATTCTATTAGAAAAATTACAAAAATATTATTTCATGATTAAAATAAATTATTATTATTTTAGAGTATTTTAATTTTTTTATTTTAACAAAAATTAATAAAACAATATGCATGTAATAAAATTTGAACCCACAACAATTAGATTAATAAACTTTTAAATTTACCACTGAACTAAAGCTTCAATATAATTTATACAATTTTAATTTTTTGGCCAGAATTTATACATTTTTATTTAATATGCACAATTTATTATTTTCATCAATTGTATATCTATACTTACTATTTTATTAAGTATTTTACTGAGTTGGCGTTACCTTCAACCGGGTCACCAATCAAGTTAGAGAATTTATGAAAATGTCAATATGTAATTAAAACAAGTTATATTATTTAAGATTGTTTTAATTTTTAAATTTAAAATGAAAATAAAAAATAAATCAATATAATGGGATTAAAATCCATGCTAATTAAATTAATAAAATCTTAAATTTACTACTAAACCAAAGCTTCATTGTAATTTTTTTACACATTTTCATTTTACCATGCATGCTTTGTTACCTCCATCATATATGTATATATACTCACAATTTAATCTAACTTTTAATACATTTTATTATCATACATATTATTTAATGTTTTATTATGAATTAAACGAATAATTTTAAAGTTTAAAAATGTGTGATTGAGAATTTTTCTTTGATAATCTAAATACTATTTAAAGTTCTAATTAAATTGATGTCACCATTTAATTAGTACAAATCATTAAAAAATTTTAATAACAAATACTGATAATTATTTTAATAAAATAATACTACAATAATTGATAAGATTTAATTTACTTCATGAATTTTAAACTTCTAGCATAATCAATATAACCACAACCTTATTTAATTCTAATATAAAAATTCTATAAATATATTTTTATTTATTAACACGTATTATTATTATTTAAATGTGTTGTACCTTTTCAATTTTTAATTAAGTTATATATATGTATAAAAAAATAAATATTGTATTTTCTTAAAAGTATTATTATTGAAATGGGTATATCCAAAGTTGTCATTTCACTGTTATTATTTAATTTTATATATTAAATATTTTAATAAATTGAAAAGGCCATTCATCAATACTAATTTTTTAAGCGAGCACCAGAAAATATTACTTAATCAGTTTATTTAAAATCATTAAAAAGCTAAAATAAAAATTAGCTTATAAACTTTATCATTGAAAACAAGTAAACTTGCTTTTGTTGCATCAAATAAGTTTTTTTTTTTTTTTTCCAGTTGTATCAAATAAGTTTAATTCTTAATTTTTACACGATTGTTTTATTTTATATTCAGAAAAATTCTTAATTCTTAAATATTATTTATAAATATTTAATTAAGTAGATGTTGCTAATTAATCAACCACTAATCCATTTAAGAAAAAACTAATAAATTGATCATTTTAAAATTATAAAGTCATATATCTTTTAAGAATGATATATTTTTAAAAATTAAATAAATTAAATAATATTTTTTTTAAAAATCTAAAAGAATAATAATGATTAAATTGAAACACTTAATATATTTTGGTACAATTTTGATCATTGATTGTTGATACTAGTTTTTTTTTATAGTTTTGATAACTTATAATATGTTTGTCATTATATCATATATAAAATAATAACTTATTAGAAATTTATTTCGAATAAGCATGCATGTGAAAATCATGTACTTAAAACACATATGTAATATATAACAATACAAGTGAAATAGTTTGTGTAATGGAATTGAAATGTATAAAAATGTCAAAATAAAAATTTGATTGAAGTGGTAAAGAAAAAGTCTTATTGATACCATTGGTGTTGGTTCGAATCTTAAAACTTGTAACCTTTTTATTAATTTTTTTTCATATAAGAAAAGGCAAAAGTATCATTATAATAATATGATTTATTTAAATATATAAAGATATTTTAATAGTTTCATTAATTGTATTGATGTTAAGTTTACTTGTGATATCGACTAAATTACACACTTTAAATAATAAAATAATATAAACATATAAATAAAACAGGATGAAACAATGTTTAATAAAATTGAAGGTATAAAAATAATAAAATAAATATTTGATTGAAATAGTGAAAATATTCATAAAACTTGGTGGCATGAGTTTGAATATTAAAAATTACAATTTATTATTATTAGTTTTTTAAAGATAAGAATAAGACAAAAATATACTTGTAATGATATAATTTATTTAGAATGTATAAGGTAGTTTTAGTAATTTTATAGAACTGAGTCGAGTTAATTTATTATGTTAATTCAATTAATAAAATATATTACTTAAAAAATGTTTTTATTTAAATAAAAATTAAACTATTTAAATTATTAAAAATAAAAACAAACTAAACAAACAAAGAAAGAAACCCCCCACTAAAAAAAACTCAAATTCCAGTAAAGAAACAAAAACAAATAAAAAACGAAGTACAACGAAAAGGGTAAGGGGAGAAAACCAAAGAAGAAAGGAGGACGAAAACAAAGCGAGAAAAGGAGAGGCAAACTCAATCTATACTGCCCAACTGAAAATATTTGATTTAATTTGCAAAAAAGGAAAAAAGAAGAGCCTATAATTGATGGGAGTTTCGATTGACGACGATATCCGGCACCCGTGAATTGAAAGTTTTAACTTTTCCTCAGTCGGAAGATGGTCGATAGACCACCATTGTATCCGGCATTTGAATCGGTTTTCTTCAAGGTTTCAACTCCAACATAAAATTGTTTTCTAAAACAAACTTCTCTCTCCTTTCTTTTGTTTTGGTTTTTTAAATCTGGGAGAGTATATCGTGGCCGTCCGATTGGAATTTTCGATCATGGTGATGAGAGCTTGGATGGTGGTCGAAAAAGCGAGGAGGATCGTGCGGACGGCTTTTTTCATGGTGGCGATGTTGGCGTCACTTCTAGCTTCATCTCTGCCGTTGCTGGTGGCGATATGCGACATCGCGGTCCCTTTCCTTTTACTCTCAAGCTTCACGTGCGTCACGTGCTACAGTTTCCACGAGCACCTTTGTCGTTATTTTTTCAAAAACTCCTTAACTGATATCCCTCTCGTCTCCATCCTCAGATCTATAATCATAACTTGTACGATTCCATTTTTAATAACTTTTTAGCACAAAAAAAAAAAACCTGCTAATTCAAAAAATCTCATTCTTTTGTTTTCTGGGTTATAATTGGCAGGTGTATATTCGTTGTGTGACGGTCCAGCGTTATCCCACGGACCATACTTAGGAACGGTTACTTTATGTTCATTCCTTTCGATTCTCGTACTTTCGGTTAAAGCATGTGTTTTTACGGTGATTTCTCAAATAGAGGCAGGGGCGGATGCAGAGGCATCGCCGGCTTATTCCATTGCAAAGCAAAGGCTTCATTTGAAGAAATCCTGGGGGATGCCTGTTTTGTTTCTTTCCTCGGTAGTTTTCGCACTTGGTCACACTGTAGTTGCGTATAGAACAAGTTGTAGAGCAAGAAGAAAGCTTTTGCTTCATCGAGTTGACCCCGAAGCGGTAAGTTTTCGTGCTTTTCATTTCTGGTTCAGTTTCAATTTTTTTTGTGTTTTTGTTTACATAAGGTAGCATTTCGTTATTGCTTTCGCTACTCTTTATTTTTTCCTTTCTTTTGCCAGAGGCAAAATCCAGAAGATAAGTTAAAATTTGGATTTTCTCCGATAACTAAATGCATGATTTTGCGTAATATATTGAAATTAAAGTTTTTCTTTGTTTTGTTTCTTTTCAACAACAATTAGCTTTGCTTTCTGACTCAAAAAGCTAGCTTTAATTTTTTTTTCATAACAATTCGAAGTTAATCTTTTAATGATTCTTTTGCATAATAAAAATGCATGATTTTTTTTTTTTTTACGATAATATGAACTTATGTTAGAACTAATTTTGCATTTTAGTCGCTTGTTTCTGTTTAGTCTATAGTGATTTTGCTTTCTATCATTATCTTTATCTTTTTGTTTTTTAGCAATTATTTTGGGCACAATATTTAAGCGGGAAATAGCAATAACGAAATGGATTCCAAAAGATTTGGTTATCCTTTTCCATGAATTTAAGTTTGATTTTTCTTTTTCTAAATTTATTGAGAAAGAAACTGAAATTCAGTGGTTTTAGCTGTTAATCCTCAAACTTCTATTGTTTTTCTTATTTTTGATAAGTGAAACAAATATTTATTGTTTCTCTAAGTACAACTGAATGTATTTTTCATTCCATGAGATGTAAGCCAGTAGTTTGATTTTACATAGCGTAGACTAATGCAACTGCAGTGCCCTTTCTAGCTGTTTTTGGTTCGTATTGATATTATTTTTTGTAGTAACATTCAAGTTATTGCAGGTTCTTTCATGCAAAAATGTTTTCTCTGGCTTTCAGAAGGTTCACCGTTCTCCCACTCCCTCTGCAGGGAGAACTCCAAAAAGTGATAGTGAAACAAGGAGAAAGCCTTTTGGGCAATCTCGCGATGAAGGGGAACTCCCTGTTAGATTACTTGCTGACCTAGATAGTTTATTCATTAAATTGCAAGGGGTTACCATTCATTACAAGCTCTGCTTTCCTGGTTCACCCCCTAGGTCTTTGTCATCCACTACCTTTCTAGAACCTAAAGTTAGTTCTACACCCCAAGTAACTCCTGGAAAGCTAAAGTTTGATAGGCAAACACTTAGTCTGTTGCCAAAGACGCAATATAACCATCTTCATAGAAGCTATAGCAATCAATTCCACAGCTCTTCACTCTATGCTCCATTGTTGGATGGTTCCCCAAACTCTCCTGTTCTTTCTGAAGATATTCCTGTTTTAAGCCTTGAGGATTCAATTGCACAAGCTGAGACAATTCATTTGAACTCTGGGACTTTAGAGCAAGATATAGAGGCAAATGTCCAGTTTGGCATTGTTTTAGTGCATGGGTTTGGAGGGGGAGTCTTTTCTTGGAGGCATGTGATGGGAGTGCTAGCTCACCAGGTTGGTTGTTCAGTTGCTGCTTTTGATCGCCCTGGCTGGGGATTGACTTCTAGGCCAAGCAGAAGGGATTGGGAGGGAAAAGAGTTGCCCAATCCTTACAAGCTCGAAACTCAGGTCTGGTTAGCCACTCTTTAAATGTTACTTGGTTCTTGTGGGTGAGCTGCATTTCTGGTGCTGAGGATGAATTACCAAGTTAAATGCCTTAAATTGTTTGCTTGTGCCATGTTTATAAACAGTTCTTTATGAGCGCTCTAGGCCTTACATTATTACACATAAAATACTAGAAGTTCTTTTTAAGTTTTTAAGGACTTTCTTTCTTTATCTTTGTATATGAAGTTAATGACCTGTTATTTTCAGGTTGACTTGCTTCTTTCCTTTTGCTATGAGATGGGATTTTCTTCAGTGGTGCTTGTTGGCCATGATGATGGAGGCTTGCTTGCTTTGAAGGCTGCACAAAAAGTCCAAGCCTCAATGAATTCTTTCAACGTGAGTGAGCTTTCATGATATTTCTGTATCAATCTGGATGATTTAGACAACAAAATTTATCTTTACTTATATCCAGTATTTTGATCTAATGTTTCACTTACCCATTGGTGCTTTTACTGGTGCATAGCTACTTCATCTGTGAAATAAGAAAAATCTTGGGGCTGCCTATAATAAAACCTTGTTTTGTCAGAAACAGCATATTGTCAAATAAACCAAAAGGAATTCCATTTGTGTTGAGCCTGGAAGAGTAATTTGTAGAAGGGACTGGTTTGGTTGTTTTATTGTGGAGATTTTTTAAGGAGTCTCAGATATTCTCCATATGTTTTATTACAAGTATCATTTTGCCAATTTGACCTCTATTGATAACTTTATGTCAAGTAGGTAAACCTCCATGACTATTTACTAATGAATCCAAATAAAGAAGGATAGAAAAATTAAACCTTGGTATGTTTAAGCCCTTCTTTGCTCACTGAAAGGAGTGGCATTTTACATGGAGAGTAAACAGACCAAGAAGAAAACATCTAGAGGGGAGGATGTTTATTTATTTATTCCTGTCGGCTTTCCTGTTTTAATTGACTGGTTCCTGAAGTTTGAAGAAACGTAGTTGTGGTTTTGACTTACTGGAATATAACACAATTAAAAGATCATTAAATTTGGAAGAATACACCTAGAGAAAAATGTTCAGTTATTTATTCTTCTCAGATTTTCTATTTCAATTTATTGGTTCCTGATGAGTAATGTCTAAAGATTTTATTTGTGGATTTAACTAACAGAATATTGCACATGAGGTTTAAGTTAGATATTCACAAATTTGTAGCTGTATACTGGAGTGTCAGTTCTCATTGGAATTCCAAATTATATGCTTAACATTTTGTGAGATATTTCTTTAAATGTTTATGACCCATTTCATCTCTGTTAGTAGGAATGGCTTAAAATGATTAAGCTCGGTTCTTACTGTTTATCCTCTGTTGATTTGGTGGTTTACCCAGATTACAATCAAAGCAGTTGTTTTGCTAAGTGTTAGCTTGTCAAGAGAAGTTGTCCCTGCCTTTGCAAGGATACTCTTGCGCACTTCACTTGGGAAGAAGCACTTAGTTCGTCCGCTTCTCCGAACAGAAATTACACAAGTGGTGAATAGGCGTGCTTGGTATGATGCAACTAAGTTAACAACAGAAGTTTTGAACCTTTATAAGGTATATGTTCTGCAAAATTAAAAGTAGAATTGTTATCTTGCATATGAATGAGAGAAAATCTGAGAAGATGTTGTAGAATCAGGGCATCGGAGTCTCAACTGTATTCATTTTACTTTTGAAACAATGGTCTATGTTGCAAAATGAATAAGGGTTTCTTCAAAAGAAACCATGTCAAAACCAAAAAGCATAAAAGTTCCAGGGTAGTGCACATATGCAGAATGATGAGATTGACAAAAAGTACAAATTTCTGCATTTGGATGGACTGATTTTCACAAGTCTCCGTGATTGCCTAACTTATAAACCCTAAAATTGAAAGAAAAACAAGGGGAGAGCAATTTCCATCTGTATTACTACAGTTCTATAAGCATAAGAACTAACACACAACTACTATGAGGAAAATTTTGTAGCTTTTTTTAGGCTCCTGAAATTGCATGATATCTACTAGTTTGAAGTTTCAGTTTGTTTACCTATTTGATTTGCTGAATTCATCTTGCTTCAATTAGGCCCCACTATGTGTAGGGGGTTGGGATGAAGCACTTCATGAAATATGCAGGTTGTCACATGAAACAATCCTTTCACCACAGAATGCAACATCACTTTTAAATGCTGTTGAAGAGATGCCGGTATTGGTCATTGCCGGTGCTGAAGATTCCCATATTTCTCTTAAATCTTCTCAGGCCATGGCTTCAAAACTTGTAAATTCCGTATGTAATCCACTTCAATTTCCATCCTCTATTCTCAAAATTTGAATATTCCAAGGATGGGCAATCTTCTTGGCATATCACTCTTTTTCTATTCCGAGTTGTAGTTTTTTCAAGAAATTGAAAATCTTTCACACAAACTCTGCTAAATTCCTTGTTGAGTGTTCACCTCAAAACAATGTTCTTGTCTGGACAGAATGTTGCCTGTTTCCGGGTTTTGTTACTTAATTAAATGTATTGTTCACTAAACAACTACCTATCCTGTGTTGCTGATGTTGCTATGTTTGTTGCCATGCAGAGGCTGGTTGCAATATCCGGGTGCGGCCATCTTCCGCATGAGGAACGCCCCAAGGCATTACTTGCAGCTATTTCACCTTTCATAAGCAGATTGCTAATCCAAACCAGAATTGCAAAGAGTCAGTAGGACACCTTTTTAACTTACGTAAGTAGGAGCTTTCTATCATTTTTTTACCTTCTGATTTTTCCTTCCACATCCCCCCTTTTCTTTACTTAGTTTCCAAACAATTTACCCCGAAACGAAGAGATAAAATTGGAGCTCTTGTTTTGGGTAATTTTGATGTGTTCTGAGCCTTTTACCTTAACCCCTAATTCTGAGGGGTGTTTGTTTGTATGTAGAGTTCTCTCACTTGTAATTTTCTTTTACATCTTTTGTTTTCATTCCTTCTGATTTTGGGTTGTCCTTAACAATGTTAAGTATCAACCAGTGATGCAAATGTTTGACAAGTTAAATATTATTTGCCACGTAAAAGGAGTGGCAAAATGGCAGTATTTGTACATATCTTTTCTCAACATTAGCAATGAATACATAGGAGCATTGTGTCAACATTCAAAGATATTTTGGATTTTGGTCAGAATTTGTTTCATGGTTTTAATTTATTTTGATTTTTTGACACTAGAAATTTCACCACTTTGAAAATTGTGAACATAGAAAAAAAAAAAAAACACTTAAAGTTGGATCCACCTTAAGTGACTCAATCATATTTTTCCTTTACATTGAGATATGTTATTTTACTGAAAATGATTATTATTAATATTTCTTTAAAATTAATTTGATTAAGTCTTCATTAAAATTTAATTTTTTTTAGCTTGTATTAAAAAATATTTTATTTTTATCATACTTTAAAATGGTATGTTTTATCATACTTTAAAATGCTATGTGTTTTTTTTATTTTAAATTTTGTCTGTGAAATTAAACTTCCAAAATTACACTAATAATGTATTAATTAAGGGATAAATCCAAAAAATACATACGAATTTTGAGTTCAATGTTTATATTAGAATTTTAATTTTTTTTAATTTTATAAATAATATTCTGATTTTATTCTGTCTTCAAAAACTCTTAACATCAAAATTAATCAAAATTAAAACTTAATATATATAATTTTATAAATTTATAATGTAATTTTTAACCCTTTAACCAATAATTCATAACTTAACTTCAAATTTAAATATTAAAAAATGTAAAATTTCCTAAATGTCTAAAAAAGTACATAATAAGCTAGAATTTCGGGTTTTTTACATGAATAATATAAAATAAATTAATATATACGAAAATAGGATAACAAGAATAATATTTACGAAAATAAGCAAAATACACAGTAAAATATGGGTGCTGCCTGACTAATCTGCGGCACCACTTTATTTCTAATTAAAAATTCATTTTTTTGAGTGCAGTTGGATCAATCGGCGGCACCTGTATTTTGTATGGTAAGTATGATTTTTTTAAATATATGGAAAAAAAGTAAAAAAATTATTTTTTTATTTGGTGCCTCTAATGTGTTAAGCAACACGTAAAAAGTTAAAAAAATTTAGCTTAAAAAAACTCGTATTTTAATTTTTTCTGATATTAAAAACACGAACTTGTGACCGAATGGGGGTTGGGGACCAAACCAACCCCCTTTTGTAATAATAAAAAATTATTATTCTAAGTTTTTTTTAGCTGAAGTTAAAAAAACTCGTGTTTTAAATTTTTTTCTCCATATTAAAAAATGAACTTGTGACCAAATGGTCACTTCCATGTCAGCCGTCAGGCTGGTGCTGTAATGACCCGATAGTTGGGTAATCGAAAAAGTACATTTTCTGGTCATCGTTTACGTAAAACGAATTCGTAATATTTATTAAAAATATTTACGAAGTTAGTTGTGTGGTCAATCAGGTTTTAGTTAGGTGAATTAGTTTAAATTAAGATTAACTTAAGTATGAGGACTAGATTGAATATAGGGTAAAAGTTGAATTAAAGAATAGAGAAAAGTCAAAGGACTAAACTAGTAATTAAACCAAAACATGAAAAGTGTATGGTAATAGTGGTGACATGTGGATTAATTAAATACATATATTAGTAATTATTATTTATTTATAATATAAGTAAATATATTATATTATTATATATATTATATTATATTATTATTATAAATATAAAATAAATAAATCAAATTAATACAATTGTATGGTAATAAAAATGTACAAGTGTAATAAATACATGCATACATTTGTAGTATATATATATTTACTTAGTATTTAAGAATAAATAAATAAATAATTATATTATATTATATTATATTATAATAGTTTAATATAAAAAGAGACTAAAGAAACAGAATAGCAAAAACGAAGCAGGGGAAAGAAAAAGAAAGGGAGAAATTAGGGTTTTGAAGCTTAAGCTTAATTTGGTAAGTTAATTTAGTCTATTTTCTTGTGATTTTGATATTTTTCGAATCCTAGAACAAAATACTACTTGATTTATGTGGAATTTTTGAAAGTTAGTTGATTTTTGGATGTAGTTCATGTTGAATTAATTAAAAATTTAGGGTTTAAATTGATAGAATTTCAAGTTAGAATTGAGAAAATGATTAAATTGTAAAACAAATCATAAGTATTTTATGTAGTAGGGACTAAATTGAAAGAATTTCGAAATTAGGAAATCGTGGTGAAAATTAGAGAATTAAGTTTAGTTTTAGGTGAAAATCGAATGAAAAATAAAGAATAAATTGTAAAGAAATTAAATTAGTTTTGGTTAGGGATTTAATTAGAATTTATACAAAAGTTGAAAATAAATTGAAATATTCAAAGTGAAATTGTATTTATATTGATAATTTTTAATTGTTTTAATTTTCGTATCTAACGTTGAGCCGGAGACATCTGCTAAAAAGGGGAAAGAGAAAGTCAATGACGAGTGACTCAGAAAAATACGATTTGTATTTCTATAATCCGAAAACTAAAACTATTAGTTGTATTTATTATTATTATTATTATGTATGGTAAATGGAATTGAAGTGAGTTTGGCATTGTGGCAATGAATTGAATTGAAATTGTGAGTATATGTGAAAATGTGATTGGTATGAGAATTGCGATTGAATTGAAATTATGTGATTATTGTAGAATTGATAATGAAATGTAAATTGATTGAGAATTGAGAAATGGATTGAAAACCCTATTAACTGTATCGGACTGAGTCGGATATAGTTGGTATGCCATAGGATTGGAAGTGTTGAGGAATACTTCGACCTCGAGTCGATGAGGCACTATATGTGTCGTAATATTGCTTCATATAAATCCGATGAGGTACTGAGTACCGTATTGTTTTACTTCGACATGGCCGATGAGGCACTGATTGCTGTACTGGTGTGTTTGGGTTGGATCCGTGTATCCGTCGAAATCCGAATCGTATTAATAGGGATATATGAATGAATTGATCAAATGATTGACATTGAATGGTATTGAATAAGAAATGAATATTAATATTGAAATTGAAATTGAGAAATTTATTTTGAAATGCTATTGAATAGCAATTGTGATATTGAAATAGAGGATATGATTATTGAAAGTGATATGAAAGATGAATTTATAAATTTGATTATTTATTGAATGGTTATTATTATGTATATAAATTTTATAAATTTTTGCTTAATAAGTATTTGGATTATAGAAATACCACTGAGTGTATACTTAACATACGGTTTGTTTCCGTGCGCAGGTTAAGTTAAAGTTCAATCGTTGAATCAGCATCCAAAGCCGATCCCGAACTCAAAAACGTGGTGAAGTATTTTCTCTTTTGAAATGGTATGTACCTAAGTTGTCTTTTGATGTAATTTAGATATCTGAATATTAATAGTGTATAAGATGATATTGGTTGATTTATATATATATACAAACATATGTCTTATAATATAGCCATTTACATGGTTTTAGTTTGAATTGGTTGAATGGTTTGTAATTGGATTGAAACATAATTAGTCTGGGTTAAGTATGTATGAACACAAATAGTCATACTTCATCCGGAGTAAGTATGTGATAGATATTTATGTTTGTACATTGATTTGGTTATTAAGTCTATCATTTTGGCATGTTTTAGAAGTGTTTAATCGTGTTTTGATTTGGTTGAATAATTGGATATTGAGTTGTTTGTTGTTTAAGATTTGTAAGGTTGGTAAATTCTAACGTGTATGTTAAATATTTATGAGATTGTTAGTATTTGTTCTGTAATGATTAGTAATGCTTCATAAGGGTTAGGGGTGTTACAGGTGCAACCAAGCTGTCAGGTGGCCCTAGCCTGACAACTGACATGGAAATGACTATTTGGTTACAAGTTCGTGTTTTTAATACCGAAAAAAATTAAAACATGAGTTTTTTTCTAGCTAATTTTTTTTTAAAATTGGTGCAGTCAAGTTGTCAAGTGGCATCAGCTTGACGGAAGTGACTATTCGGTCACAAGTTCATTTTTTTAATACAAAAAAAAATTAAAACATGAGTTTTTTTCAGCTAAATTTTTTTAAAAACTTTTTGCGTGCCGCCGATTGATCCAACTGTACTTAAAAAATAAATTTTTATTAAAAATAAAGTGATACCGCCAATTGATCAGACGACACCCATATTTTACTGTATATTTTACTTATTTTCCGTAAATATTATTTTTGTTATCGTATATTTTTATATATATTAATTTATTTTATATTATTCATGTAAAAAAACCCTAGAATTTCATTAAAAATTCCTAGAAAAGTTTTTTTAAAAGGCCCATAAGAGAAAGGCGCGTGGAAGAGAAAATCCCGTTGGTAGCGAGTAGGGTGATTCAGACGCAGGTTGAGCCTAGGCCAGTCGCCCATGAACTCTATAAACAGGCGGCATCCTTAATTTATTTTATTGTTCCAAACGAATAATATTCACATATATTTGCACTCACCAGTTAATTTCCTTTCCATGAAGCTTGTCATTGTCATTGCAGCCTTTTATTGCTTTCCGCTTTCCATATCACTAATTTTCAAATAGAAACTTATGCTTCCCGGATCAGTGTCACCCTCTCTTCCTTGAACAAAAAACAAAGCCCACCCCCACCAAAAAAAAAAAAATCAATTTCATTCTCACTTTCTTCAGTCCAAATACATTTTACGTTTTTGGGTTTTCCTTCCTACCTTTCGTTCTAGTAATAATGTAATATATTAGTAGTTTGTAGTCCTTTTTCTTTTTTCCGTGTGATTTTTGGATGTGTTTTTAAGTATTTTTTGCATGAACAGCGACACTGTGAACATGTAAACATTGTGTTCTTGTACTGTAAAAAAAAGGAACAAGTATTTTTTTTATGCACTCTTTTTGTTTTTGTTTTTTTTTTTTTTGCTTTGTTTTTTCGTTGATGCAAAATGTCACATATCAGAGAGAAGAATCGAGAAGAAAAAAACCTTGGGTTCAAATGGGGTACTTCGATAGGGGCTGGAGCGAAGAACAGCGACATTATGTTTTATGAGTCCTTTATCTTTAAGGGTGAAGAGTATTTTGTTTACGATTGTGTTTACTTTGACCTTGGACAACCCGAAGCTTCCATTGGTAAACTAGTGAAGTTGTTTGAGGGTCCAGACCATGTTAAGAAAGTTAAGGTTGTTTGGTTTATGCGTCCTAGTGAAATCAGGAACTATTTGGGTGATTATGAGCCTCGATGGAACGAGATTTTCTTGGCTTCGGGTCAAGGACGTGGGGTTTCCAATATCAATCTCGTGGTAATTTTCTCATCCGTTTTTTTTGTTTGTTTTGTTCTAACATTTTCTTCATTTTGCTTATTTTTATAATTTTAGTCATCATTTGAAATTGTTCTTGTGTCAATGTATTTATCTTGATTGTTATGATTGTTATATAGTTTGACTCTGTAGTAGGCCTCGTTTTGACTACTCATGATGATTGTGATCGATCATCAAAATGTGCAGCTTTTGCAATTGAGTGTAAGTTTTATGGCAATCAAGATAATATGTAAATTAATTATGCATGATCTTCATGTTTTTACACATGTAGGAATCGATTGTTGGAAAATGCAATGTTGTCTGCACATCAAATGATCATAGGAATCCACAGGCATATTCTGAAGCAGATTTGAGACGGGCGGACTATTTCTTCTGCTGCCATTTCGATGTTGGAGAGCTTGCAATATCCGATACTTTTCCTGATATGGTGGATAGAGTTAAAGGTTAGATTATTATCTGCTCCGAAATTTTAGATCTAAATAAACACAAGCGATGCTGTAGAAGGATTATTTGTTTCTCTGAATGTCTGCAGTGGAGTACTTCTTTAACAAGAAAACAGAACAAAAGCTGTTAGACCGAATCAATCTCAAATCAAATGTTAAGAGGCAAACTCAAAGACCAAATTTATCTTCCAAGATAAAAGTAGTAACAAAATCAAATGGTGTTACTGTAAAAGATGATAATTCTGGTAGCAGAGTAAGCTCATTGGTGAAAGGTGATTTCTATGTATTCTTTTCTTTGATAGTGCATCTTAAACTCAATAGTTAGATGAAATTAGATTGCACTTGGCACTTGTAGAATCAAAGGTAGAACCAATTAGCATGACCAAGCAAGTGCATCTTCCAAGTGAGAATATCCCAGTAAGGCCTAAGACATCCAACTCTAACAGTAGTACTCAGCATAGCGGAAGCTCACAGTGCGAAGCTCGAGATGAAATTGAGAAAGCTGAAGTGAAATTTCCTAAAGATTCACTTACTAGCCCTGATGAGGTCCAGCCTTACAAAAAGAGGAAGCTTTTTCTGGATGAGAGGACAAATGATAAAGTTCATAATTTAGATGGTCAACTAGGACATGATAGGGGTATAAACATTGATAATCAGCTTGTACAGGTTTCAAGAGTACCAGATGATGTACTTTCCGCATCTTTTTATTATGAGATATCGACTTGTATGTTTCTCTTAAGACTTTGGCAACTCTTCTAATATCTTCCATTTTGACTGTTTCAGGATAGAAGGAATTGGTTCGAGCAACAAGTGAGTTGAAGCCTTTTTTCTATTACCATTCACCATTATTTTCTCTCTAGTTGTTTTTCCAAGTTTTCATGTAGTTGCTTCATCCTTTTATTTTGTCATCATATCTCTAAAATGTCTCCCAACATAGTTCACAGTAGATGTTTACCATTCATATAATCTTTTGTAAACATTATCCTTGCTACTTTGAAGTCTTTTTGGTGTTTCACCTTCTTTTGTGATATATAAATTTCATAGCATGAAGTATATTAGCTTAAGGCTAAAGTTTAAACATGAAAATTGGTCATTTTTTAGATGGACTGGTTGATAATATCATCTCTTGATAAGTTTTATCTTTTTTTATCTCCTATATTTCATTAGCCTTGGGAGCAAAGACTTGAGAGAGCTCAGGAATCAGGTAGGCTGGTCTCACTTGAAAATGTGGATCCATCCTACACGTCAGAAGAAGTCGAGGTTTGTGATATTTTTCTTGGTTACTAGTTCATAGTGTTAAATTCCTTGCTGGTGATTTTACTTGTTTATTTTTTAATCCATTAAATAATATATTTTATCCATGTAATTAATGTAAATATATTGTTCAGAGCATTGAACATAATTAAAATATTTCTACAATAAAAAATTTTCAAATTATAATTAAAGTTTGAATTAAAATAATAATGAAGTTTGAACTTTCTTTTAATGATATTTTAGTTACTAAATGAATGAAAATACTTAAATGTTAAATGTTAATGCATTTGTTTTACAACAGTAAGTACTAATTTTACATTATTGAAGTGCAAGTCAAAACCAAATAAGTTAAATCTTAGTGAAAGTGTAATTTTAATTTTAATAAAATATTTTTCTAATATTCAAAATTTTATAATGAAAATAAAATATTATTTTAATGCTAATTTAGTAATATAATAAATAATAAAAAAAACATTTCTTCGGTTCAAAAGTTTCTCCAAAATCATGCTTATATATGTTCTAGATTATAGATCACTCAAATCCCAAAAAAGTAGTTTGTGTGGTCTGAAACTATTGTGAATAAAATTTTAGATTAAAGTTGTTAAATTATACATGCATGTTGCTATTCTGCTTGGAAATGCTAAGTATATCATAATCTTGCGGAAAAGACTTTGTTGAAGTTTCCTGGACCCAAATATATATATTCCTCATCATTTTGTTTACTAGTTTATCTGGAATTTCATTGTCAGGATCTTGTTTGGCATGCATTTAATGAGAAGGTTGAGGCCAAAATGATAGAACAGACAACATTTTCTTGCCCTTGCTATGGTACATCACCTCCTTATGGCTTTAATGCTCAAAGTAAACTTCGTGTAACAATCACATGAACTCATTGGTAATTGATATTTGAGTCATCTGTTCTGCAACTTCAAGCCTGAAAGTGTGAGAACAATCCTGTGTTTTAATAGGTAAGGCTCTTATCATATTCAAGTCAAAAGAAGCAGCTAACTCAGCAATTTTCCAATTAATGAAGAGATGCT
Source organism: Gossypium bickii (assembly GCA_025503065.1). Classification (NCBI taxonomy): domain Eukaryota; kingdom Viridiplantae; phylum Streptophyta; class Magnoliopsida; order Malvales; family Malvaceae; genus Gossypium; species Gossypium bickii. The sequence continues at coordinate 137,251,172 of CP106709.1, read as the reverse complement.
TAATGCTAGCTGATGGGAGGTATTTAATAAGTTCATCATATTAGATTGTTTTCCTTGTTTTTCATTTGCAAACTCACAAATTTTCTTTTAAGTTAGATTGTTGCTTGCAGATGAAGGGGGAAAGAATAGTAAAGAAAACGGGGAAGTTGTAATCGCTAGGGTTGCAACAAGAACTTAAAAATTTTGTATACGTTGTTAAACACCCAACATAAGCATGGAGATGTTCGACCTAAATATAAGATAACAAGAACCTCAAAACTTAATTGATATGAGATATAACATTTCTCGACGTGTGGTTCAGCAAGAGCTTAGACATGGGCAAACTCACAAGAGGTGGACAACCTCACATGGGGCAATAAAATAGAATAGAACTCAGGCTTTGATATTACATTAAGTATCTAGACTAAAACTAACTGGTAATAGCTGAAACTGTTTAACTTAATATAAGATGATAGGAAAACCCTAAGTTGAACACATGTGAGAGCACTGTATTAGCATACCCACATGTTTTAGTAAATGTCAATAACATTTTGGTTCATACTTTCATTATATATAAATTGTAAATTGCCTTATAGAGTTCTTGATATATTGACGTACTGAGGTATTACTTTTTTGGCAGAAGAGGTTTACTAGTACTACTAATGGTTTTCTTTACTTGCAGACCACTAATTGCGAGGAGAGAGTCTTTGAGGAAGGGTGCCAAAGTGGGATTTGTTGGCCATCTTACCATTGACAAACTCCAACTTCAAAGGCAGACTGAAGATATGGTAAACTTAATTTTTGCATCAACTAATTCATGCTTTGTTGATGTATCATCTGCTCTTCTCTTTCATATCGTTTTAACTATGCTTATTTATTTATAATTAGGGTCTATTTGAAATGTCTTTTTTTTTTATCCCAGAAAAAGGCAAAGTCAACATCACATGCTTCTCAGCCCAATAACATTGAGTTTGATATGGGAATGGAATGGCGATTGCTGCAACTAAAATCGGATATGTGGTGGAAGGCATTACATGAGGTGCTTCCAATGCCATCCTAACTTCTTTCTATTACTTACGAGCTTATATAACTTAAACCTTAAAATTGAGCACAAAATGAAGATTAAATGTTTATTTAGGTATAAAACAAAGACTAAGAATTGTGTTATAATGAAGGTCCAGCCTTTTTTTTTTTTGGTGGTTATTTTAGCTAAAAAAAGGGAGACAACTTTAGTTAAAAGTAAGTTTTGGAACTAAGAATGGGGTTATACAAGATTAAAATAAGTATGCTATAAAAGTAGATGTTATGGAGACAATTTACCAGCCAATTTTCCCATTGTATTAACCTGTAACTTAAAATTTTTTGAAGGGGCTAAACTGAACTTTTACCATTTTTGGGTGGCCAAGGCCAGTGCCACCCCTGCTATTTGCTCATCAATGTTATCCTATCCTACCTATAATTTTTTGTTCTAAATATGACCTATTTGGATTTAGTTACATACATTATAGTTCCTTTTCTATTTTTACTGGTTTCAAGATTGTTATATCTCTGGTTTTCTAACTTCTGTCTCAACAGCGACAAGCAAAGGAGATAGAAGCTGTTAGAAACCAGCTAAAGATGAAATGGCAGTAGATAGCAACCATTTGGAGGTATTAACATATCTAAATACAGGCAGGGTTCGAGTCTTATAGGAAGGATTTTGCTTTTACACATCGCTAAGATGTATACGGATTAGGACCCCATTAATACACAAATCATTCTCCATATTCAGGTGTGGGATTCACTTTTTTGTTGTGAAACCCTACTTGTGAGTGGTGATTGAAAAGCAATGAGAGGAGATTTCTTGGCAGACCAGATGCATGCGATAGGGGTGGCCTTTATTTTGGATTAGCATACAATACTTGTAGAGTCAAACTCAGCTAGGTTAGGGGAGTTTGTGAAATTAGAAATGGGATGAGATCTTCCAATTTTTGTGTGCAAGTTCTTTCCGAATCCTATTTGGGTACCTCCCAGTTTCCAGCTGAGCTATGTCAATACGCTTATCAATGTACAAGTAAAAAATTTCTTCAGTTTATGAACATTTATTTCTCACGATAAGATTATTATGACTTAGATTCATAGTCCTATGGAGGGAAATATATTATTGGTAATTCCAGTTTTTGGGTCTTACATTCAGTGTCATCTGGCTCTTTAATCACCAAATTATTAAAATGATTTTTTTCCTTACATGGGGTTAAGAGGCATGAATCTATCGTATTAAGTTTGAGTGATTTCATGACGTTATTTACTCTTACATGAAGAATAATGGTATGGCAGAAAAATTGAGCAAAGGGAAATCAATGAATAAAATTGAAGAAATGGATCTCAGATCCTTAAAGCCCATCTTTCTAATTCAAATCCTTAAATTTTCCGTAATTAGCTTCTCGAAAACAATTTATCCACCTTGTCCAGAAACAAGCAGGCCCCAAAAACAATTTTCAGAGCTTAATATGGCTACAAACAAAATCCAACAGAGAAACTAATTAACATACACTACTCCTTCGAGGATTTGTTGATAAGCGACTTGTGAATGTGCGGGATAACACCACCTCCGGCTATGGTTCCCTTGATCAAGGTATCAAGTTCTTCGTCACCCCGAATTGCAAGCTGCAAATGCCTAGGCGTTACACGCTTAACCTTCAGATCCTTGCTTGCGTTACCTGCCAGTTCTAGCACCTCTGCAGTCAGGTACTCCAGTATGGCAGCAGTGTATACAGCAGCTGTTGCTCCAACCCTTCCATGTGCATTAACTCTTGTCTTCAACAGACGGTGGACACGACCCACCGGGAACTACATTTGAGTGCATACAATACAATAAGAATCATCTCATTATAACTTCAATGAATTAACTGTACATCTAATAGAGAACAAAGTGTAATGAAATATCCAGTCTATCTTCCATCTTAAAGATGATGATTTATGCCTCATCACATATAGAAAACCCAATTTACGCAAAACAGATGCAGAATACAGCCTCACTTCAAACGTGGAAAATTATGCTGATTTGAAAGACTTCATAACTCATTAACCATAAAAAAGAAAAAACAAAAAAACAGCTACATTTAGCTGAGAAGAAAGACAAGTTCAAGTTACTAAAACGTCCATCGAAAAGCTTCCTAGCAATACTTAGTCTATCGAAAATTTATGAAGAATACAACCAATTAGCACAAGTTCAGGGTATTAGGTGATAGTAGAGGGTGATCAAAACAATTACGAGTCTGAAAGGATGGCAAAACCAATATCAAGGTGGAGCGAGTTAAGAGCTCTCAATGTGGAATAAGACAATCTCATACAACTAACACACATATCAGTTATCACTATTTGACAAGAACTTAATAGGCATCCCTTTAATGTTCTTCAACAATATGGACATCTTCGAAATTGCAAAAATTTTATGTAACAGAATGCTACTTTTAGTATGGTCACAAAATCGCTGTTCATGTGGCTTTAATAGGCAAAATTTCAATGTAACAAGTGGTTATATTGTTTGAGCCTATTTTCCAACAACTGACTCTTAACGCTCCTTTGCCAGAACATACCATATAATGGCCATCCACAAATTGAATTTTGGAATAAATTGTTAATCTAGACTACGAAAGAAAAATGCATTCTCCTTCCCTGTCAAAATATTTCTATCACTAATAAATTCAACCTTATATGTACTTTTACTAATGCAAGATAGTTTTACCAAAGCAATAACTAAATTGTTCATTTTAGTTGTTCCCATAAGGTACCTCAAAACCAACTAAGCCACTATAGGGAGCAAGCAAAATTCAAGTTGTGCATCGGTCCTCCATAAAATTGCCCACAAACTTCATTAATGGTTATAATTTCAAAGCTGATATTTTGTTTGTGTACCTCATGCTCTTTTAAATAACATTAGAGAAGCAAGAGAAACCAAAAAATATCTTATGTTGAAAAAACCAATTTGCTAAACTTAATGCACAAACCAAATGGGAGATAAGAGGAATTTAAACCAGCATATCCTGAAACCTAGTGATTTGAATTGAAGCAAAAGTTATAAAGTAGATTTTCTTACAAAACATACTCTCAACCATTATTCACAAAAATTTCCCCAGCTCCTTGGAATAAGAATTGCACACAGATCTAAAACGCTATGACAATTGAAGGTTTCGATGATAAGGCAAACCACTGTTATCAACATAAACAAATTTTCCCAACTCCCCAACCCAGATTCCCCCTTTTTGGGCCCTCATCATGTAAATGACAATTAATAAGGCAGAACTCAGGACCATAATTATTCATAGAACGCTGTCCCCTTTGCAACAACTAACATCATAAAACATGTAAATACTTTGATGAATGAAGGTAATCCACAAAAAGCACAATTGTTCATACTCTCAATCCAAACATCAACAGAGGCAATGGCTACCTTCAGTGCCATCCATTACAATAAAATTAAAACTATAAGCTTTTATTTATAGAGGGCATTTAGCAAGACCATGGGACCCAGAAATCAAAATGAACAGAAACGAGCTAGGACGATTGGACTTGCATCAAAAGCCAATATTTAAAATTATGCCTTAACATAGCAAAAAAAAAAAAAAAAAAAAATCATTTCCATATGATGCAATAGATCAGGCAGATTTAAAAAAGAAACAGCTAAACACTAATGCAAATTCCCGCTTAAATAATTCCTCTAATAATTTTAGAAAGCCTTCTTCTCAAATAAATACAAAAATATTAACAATTGCACGGACATCGACATGATAATAACTTAACAAAGAAAATTCTCCGTTTCGTGACCTGAAACTATATTTTTGGCAGGAATTGGAGAATGCTTCATAAGTACATCTAATACACGAAAAAAAAAAGCAATAAAAAAGAAAAAGCTGATTCAAACTGAAAATTAACCCCGGGGAGGACAGAGAGAGAGAGAGGGACCTGGAGACCAGCACGAGATGAGCGAGAGATGGGTTTCTTCTTGTCCTTATCTTTGTCTTTGGCGGATTTGCCAGCCGTAATCAACCCTTTCGCTCCTTTACCCGACATTTCCACCAAAATTACTTAGGGTTTTTATTTATTGATTAATTAATTTTGTTTACCAGTAGGAAAATATGTGCTTTGCTTGGGAAGAAAAGGCGAGAAATTGATAACGTTGATTTGAAGAGAAGAGGAAAAAATAGGCTTATGAATGAAGTTGTCTTTTGGACTGCGAATAAGAAGAGATAAATGAAATTTCCCAATAAGACCTTCACAATATCCGGCCCAAATTGAATCGGATCCAAACTTCATCTTTTAAAAGGTGGATTACACTCATATGCTTGGAAATTGCCTTTTAAGTAAACTATTTTTATTTAAATTTAATTATATTAATATAAATAATATTTTAAATTAAATACTTGTAAATCTTCAAATTTTTCTCGACATAATGCTTTATTTATCATATCATTTTAATGTGTAAGGATAATCTAAGAACTCCATTATTTTATAATAGAAGAAGGCTTCACTTAGAAAAATAATTTATATACATATGTTTTTTTTTAATTTTATGCAAAATGTAAAAAAAAAGAAGATAGAAGAGTTTAAACATTTTGGAATTTTATTGAGAAGAAAAATAAAAATTGAAGTATATTTATAGAGAAATAAAAATTTAATCCAAATGTATTGAAATTGTATTTGAAAGTACAAAATTAATAGTAAATAAATGCCAAATCAACCTATGGGACAAACACGAAAGATTTCATTGAAGTTAAGTTTGTTGATATCAGATTTTTGGTTCAATCTTTGAACAATTTATCCTCCATTTTCTTATTAAAAAAAAGTAAAATAAATATATAGAGAATTTTTAATTTTTTTAAAATAATCAAATAAAAATTATCTCATGTACTTTATAAAATTTTTTATTATCAATATTTTTATAATTCAACTAATAAATTATTAATATACACATAAATTTCGAATCAGATTTTTTAATTCAAAACTAAATGTGTATATCGATATAAATGAAAAAACTAAAAATACTTAAATATTAATAATATAAAAAAATTGTAAAAATGTGTAATACACATCGAATCCATCATCTTTATAAAATAATCATCCATATATTCTACATATTTTTGGTGTCTCAATTTCGGCTTCATGAGCTTGGTTTAGAGTGCACAAGTAAGGGGAAGTCAAAATATTTTTAGATGTACCGAAATTAAATTTTAAATTTTAATAATTAATATTTTTATAATTTTAAAAAAATTAAATTACTTTTTTATTATTTTTAAAGGGATAAAATATAATTTTATTTTTATTAATTTAAATTTTAACTTTTTAAAAAATTTAAATAAATAATTTTCCATTTTAATGATATCAGGAACTGTGAATCCCAAGTTACGCAATTGTGTCCAAGGCCTAGTGAGATAAGGAGAAAAAATGGAGTAATATAAAATTAAAATACGATAAAGAAAATATAAAATTCAAGAATATGGAGAAGGAAATTAATTTCTCATCCTAATAATCGATGAAAAGAACTTTTAACGGTCAATTCATAATTGATTGGAAATGTGATTTTTATTATATTTAATTTATAGGAAATTAAAATAATCTTTTTGGGGCAAAAATATCCCTTCCTTGACGCCTCCGTCAAGTCCCCATTTTGCACTTTTTTGTGACAGCTTACCATAAAAAAAAGTGCACAAATAAATCCAAAATAAATAAGTCCCTCCGCACACTCGTTCATGCAGTCCACGTGTCCTATTTTATCCACTTTTTCACCGTTTTTCAAGAGCTTCAATATTTTCTAGCCGTTTCGACTGTAATACTTGTGTAACCCACCAACCATAGGGCTAAGATTTTTCCACTGTGCCTAATATACCCTCATTACCACAAAAGGTTCCAACGAGCCTAACCCTTGTAGACCGCAGAGGATATTTTCCCGATCTCTATCCACAAGACCAAATAGTGGTCTTTTCCCCTCTGCTTCATTTATCAAAAGCTCTCACCTCTCTCTCTGAGAAATTCTTTGTTTTCCATGGCGACAACTCTTGCATTCTCCCTCTCAACCCCGATCCGGGCCTCATCCGGTTCACTTCAAAGACCCGATCCAAGTCGCAGAAAACCCGTTTCTTCCTTCTCCTGGTGGGCTCCCCTCTTCGGGTTGTCCTCCAACCCCGATTACCTCAACGATGGCCATATCGGCGTCACATCGGACAGAAATCCCGAAGTATCCGAATCGGACTCAGATCCGGGTCGATCCAGATCCAAATCCACGCTCAGGTGCTTCACCGAGGAGAAAGCGAAGCAACTTCGCAGGAAGACAATGGAGAACGCGTCTTTTCACGATATGATGTACCACTCGGCGATCGCGTCTCGTCTTGCGTCCGATACGTCGGGTTGGCCGGTATGTGATTGAGGCCTAATAATTGCCGGGTTAACGGTAAGAATAATTTGTCGAAATGAAAATCTGTGGAAATCCTGAATCGTGCGTTGTTGTTTTTTTATTAAATTCGTCGGAAATCTGGGTTTTGTTTAGTGTTTGTGTCAGTTTCGAGGAAAGACAGTTGATTGTGCTTTGTAATATTGATTTTAGACCGTTGGATCGGTGATGCATTTGTATCTTTAGGTGTCACGGAGTCGATGAGTGACTTCCATCGTCTCGTATAAGGTGGGACCCATAGTCGTTGTGAGTTCCCTTTTTGATGACGTGGAGGATGATCTTTTTTTATGGTATACTAATATAGATCTTTCCACGTCAGCTTTGTCCAGTGTGCGGGTCCCTCCGATCTCTGTGGTTTAATAAAGTAGTGGATTATCCGGTACTAAGGTGCATCTCTCATGGATTGAAAGAATTTCATAATCTGAGTTCGTCATAAATAACCCATATAGATCAGAATGGAGCAACCATCGATACGGCGAACTATCCAGTATCTTTACACGTTCAGGCAATTGGAGTAAAACATAAAAGTCATGCATAACCCAGAAGGAAAAGTAATTCGTTGAATCTAAAACAAAAGCCCTTTTATCACATGTCTCCCTTAAATATTCATTGAATCAAAATTGATGTGCTTCGAGTGGGCTGTTCCTTCCAATAATCTTCACAGAAAAGTTGCCTCCATGGCAAACCCTAGCAATCAACGCTGGCTACCAACATAACTCGTCAAAAACCCAATTAGGGAGCCCGTTCATTGGTGGAGGGCAAGGTCTAATCGCTTACATTAGGAGTAACATTACAATCTAAATTTACTCTACTTTCAAAATATTATATTTTCATTATTTCTAGTAATAAATAAAAAATTTAGAAATTTTAGATAAAGGAAAAAATATAAATATTAATAATTACCTGATAATTAAAATAAAAAACAATTTATTAAATGATTTATAAATAAGTTTCTTTTGGCCAAATACATAATAAGTTTAGACTGTGTGCTTGTTTATGAACAATGATTTACAAATATATATATATATATATATTCTACTGTTTCTATGACTTCGCATTTTGGAAAAAGACAATCCTTCTCAAAAAAGGTTTCTTATAAGGAATTTTTTTTTTTTTTGGTTTCTTAATATATCCATTTGAGCAGGCCTCATAATTGATTCTTGGCATTTTGTAGATCTGTTAAAGGGTAAATATTAGTCACAAATTTTACTTAATATTTATATAAAACTTAAATAAAGCTAAATATAATAATTAAATTTATTTAAAATTTAAAATATTGAATATTAATTTCAATTATTGTAAGTGTTAATGATCTTAAACATACATGTTTATACAGGGCGAAGCCAGAACAAACTTTTAGGGGGGTCGGATGAAATTTTAATTTTTAATAGTTTATATCTTTATAATTTGTAAAGGATTAAATCGAATTTTTATAATTTTAACGAGGGCTAAAGTGTAATTTTACCTTTACTAGTTTAAAATTTTTAAAAAAATTTAAAGGCCTAAATAGTAATTTTACATTTTAGGGGGCCGGAGCCTATGCCAGCCCCTGGCTTCGCCTCTGTGTTTATATTTAATCATATTATAAAATATTAATATAATAATTTGTTTTAATAAAATATTTTTATTTAATTTTTTTAACATCAATAATAATTTAAAATTTTAAATAACATTCTTAATATTTTATTGAAATTTCTATACTATTACGTTTTATAAATATTTTATGTATATAATATGAATATTTTAATAATATAAAAATATTTTTTTAAAGATCGCTTAACCTTATTTACCCCCTTCTTGCTCCAGTCTTTTACTATCTATAATAACTTTTTAATGTAACTTCAAATTAAATTCTAATTAGGTATTGATTTATTAAGTCTATGTAAAATATTAATATATTTAAAATAAATTCTAATTTTCAAAAAAAATAATCATATAATATTTTATAACAAATATAATTTATATTGCATTTTCTTCATTAAAATAATTTTTTAAAAATGATTTGAAGAAATTTTACCATTTACACCAAATCATTAAACAAACATATTTTTAAAAAATTGTTCTAAATTTAAAATATCATCTCCCGATTTTAAAACACAATCTTAATTTGATGAAAAAAACATCATTCAAAATAAAAAGAACAATCTCACAGTTATTGATTTGTGAAGATACATTATTAAGTACTCTATTTTATTTTCTCATTGAAGTTGAGTTTAAATCCATGAAAGATAACTATCCATATATGATAATAGATATATAAATTATCAAGAAAAAAAAATCATAATAACATTTTTAAACTGTCCAAACCCCACGAGTGAATAAAAAATTAGATTTACATTGGATCTTCCTTAAATCCCCCGTCTTAATAAAAGTTTGATTTCAAACCCGGGTTTGAACGCAAGCCAGGCTAATGTGCCTCCAAATCTCTTCCTTTGTTGAGGTGGCAATTTCCCCCCTGAACCTCACCAAGCCTATAAATTCGAACCGCACCGAGAGCCCAAAATTCCCGGAAAGTTTGCAAGAGCCAGCGTGACCCGAAGAAAACATACAGTTAACCCAATCATCGGCAATGTCAGCTTCCACATTTTCCGAATCTGCCCTTTCTCTTTTGGCACTGAAAGTGAAAAACAAAATCGTTTTTATTGTTGATATTTCTCAAAAGAAGCTGGGGCGTGACCTGAGATCACCAAAATTAAAACCTTCAGATCTTTGAATTCAGAACTATGTGGAGAAGGCTACTGTTTCCACAACTAAAACCCTAGCCTCAGTTCCACGCCGATCCCCTTCTAATACGCCGCTGCTTCAGTTCAAATGTTCCGTTTCTCCATTGCCTTCCTCATCGCTCCTCACTCGCCACTTAGCTGCCGGGTCAGGTAACTCTAATTTCCTTATATCACTCCAACGATTCATTTTGATTTTAAGCATTGCATCCGTTAGGTAGAGTCTTATAAATTTTAAGTATTCATTTATATCTGTATGAATATCTTAAATCATCATTAATTAATGGGCTCCGAATTTATGAAGGAGATAGAAGTTTGAGTTTAGTTCTTTATTTGAAAAGCATATTGTCGATGGGGTATCCGATATTGATTTCCTGTTTTTGTTTTTTATTGGATTGGTTGTATAGCGGACAGCCGGACACTGCTGTGAAAAAGAGGGTTGAGGATGTAATGCCTATCGCCACTGGTCATGAGCGCGAGGAGCTTGCTGCTGAGCTTGAGGTGATGTTTCCTCTTACGGTGTCTGATTCAAATTGTCGAGTATGTTGTTGTAACTTGTAAACATTATGACTAAATTTTGATATCCTCTTTTTTTTTTTTGCCTTTTTTTAGGTAAAGAAAATCCTTGAAGATGTAAACAATCCTGTCGGTCCTTTTGGCACAAAGGTTAGTATGTAATGCCTTTGACAATGTATTACAATAGAAGAACTCGTGTTTGACCATGTGCCTTTGACAATGTATTACAATAGAAGAACTCGTGTTTGACCATGTGCATTATATCATATGGAAACAATGACAGACGGCGTTTGAAATAGTGAAAATAATTTTACTGCTGTGTTCTTTGTGGCATTCATTCTTTTATTCTGTTTGTTTGTGATTTTCTACATGGCTTCAAGTGCTTGGAATTTTGTGCACTTCCATTTAGACGGTTTGCCTTTTACCTAATGGTGATATTTCGTGAAGCTATTTATACTTAAAACTGTTATTTGGTTTTTCATAATGCAAGTAAATTATATAGCAGAAGATGTTAGCAGGTGCATTATTCTGTACTGTTGCACACTCTTTTCAATGTTGTTAACTTATTTGAATTGCCTTCCAATTTTCTGTTAGCCTTTGTTTAATCTATTGCCTTTTAATTCATTTTTTATTCAAGTTATGAATATTAGCACCTACTGGTATAACTTATATGAGTCCTTCGGTTTAGTTCTGCATGCAAGGTTATTTTTCTTCTTTCTTTTTCTCTTCCTCTCACTTTTGGCCCATGCTCACCAGTAGACTAGATATGAGAGGAGGGGGATGTTGAATTGTGATCTTGACCCTCCATTGAGATGTAATACTCCATATGCCAAACCTGGGTTGTTTATATTTTACTTTTGAGCATCATTAATATGGTATGGTTCAATTTGCGTCCTACATCATACTTCTACCACTTCTTGGACATTAGATTGTTACAGATATTATCATACAGTGCAGAGAAGAGAAGTGTTTCTACCAAATGCTTTGTTCTCTGAGTGTGTTAAAGTTTAATGCTATGTCTTTCTACTACATCAATGTACTTTAATGTGCATGTCATCATGCTAACTATGATCTTCTTTTGTAGATTTATCCATTTGAGTTTGGGCCTCTATTTGATGGTGTAACACCTTTTTTTCTTCTTCTAGAAACTGGAAATGTTGACCTTTATGAAATCGTAAGTGATGCCTTGACTTTTGATGGTAGAAATCATTTATCTGCCTGTAGGAAGGAAGCACCTGCTGTTGTCAAGTCCTACTATGACAAGAGAATAGTTGGATGTCCAGGAGGTGAAGATGGTATGTTTCTTTCTTTAATTCTCTGTTTTTGCTTGTATAAGTTCGAACTAAGGTTGTTCTTGTATGTTTTCCTCATAATTTTACAAAATTTCTATTCTGCTTGAACAATAGTGAAGCTCATTTGATTTACCTGTTTAAAAAATGCAGAGGATAAGCATAATGTTGTTTGCTTTTGGCTGGAGAAAGGCAAGCTGCATGAGTGTCCAGTTTGTTCACAGTATTTTGTGGTGAGTGGATATCTTGAATTAGAAAACATTGATTTTGTCTTTAGATTAAGCTGATATATTTGATTTCACATCCAATATCAATTTCTTTGTATTCGTTGGACCCATATTCAGTTTAGAGGTTTCTGTTACCCATTCATGAATTCACCGAAAACTCTGAATTAGTTGTTAATGATGTGGGGAGTTATGGAATAAATAAATAGTATTAGTATTATTCTCAGTTAGGCCTCTGGGCTATAGTCAACTAGCATGGTTGAAAAACCAGTTGGTGCAATAAATAGCTTATATATATATGGATATTACTTTGGTCAACTGGGTTCTGGTTACTTCATCTGTAATTCTGTAAATATGATCAGTGAATGCAACAAACAATTATCTTTTAGATTGAGTTGTAAATGTTTTAAGATATCTAGACCGTACCTGAAGGGCGTAATTGGAACTAAAACTCTTATCTGAATTTTTTTTTGCCACCGAAAGCCCAAAAGTTTGAAACTAAGGTTGTGGCTCCAATGCTATGACTGAAGCGAGTCCTGGACGCTTTCATTCCATTCCCTTAGTCTATTGCCCTGTAAAGCAATTAGGAAAATGAATGAAATGGCGTTCTTACTCTTCCAGCCTTGTTGAACCTGTGCAGAATTCGGTTGTTTCCCACATTTAGGGTTTTCCTAACTATTTCCACTGTTATTTTGCAGTTGGAAGTTGGAGGTCCTGGAGGACCTCCGGATGGACATGGAGACGATCATCATTAATTGCAACTCAGTTGTTCCTATTGGAATAAAATTGGAGTAAGATGGAATGATGTCCGGTATACAGTGCACCTTCAAATTTTAAAATCTTCATGTCTTGTTTGATTCCAATTGGGCGGCAGTTGCTCTCGCAACATTTGAGATGGTATGACTTTTTCTTTTTTGGGCAATCTAGAGACGGTGGTCTATTTGAACTATGACTCTTCTTAGGTGAACTTTTAATGCGTTGGCAAATAATCTATGGCTGCCTTTCCATTCTTTCGTGAAAGAAACTTGCTGGCGTTAAACCATTATTCTGGTTTTGCTGGCGTAACTTTGGAATATTGAATCTGAAATTCACTGGTAACTTTTCATCAGATGCTCCATTTTCTTTTTCAGCTCTCAGTGAGTACCCAAAATATTCCCTCAGCTCAGATCAATGTCCTTGTCAGTTGGGAATTGTTATCTCACGCAGTTTTATTAAATACGGTTTTATATCATGGTGAAGAAGATTTATATATTTCTATTTCAGTTTTGAGTAAGGGTGTGTTCATCTTGCATTAAATTAAATCAAAATTTAAAATGCTGAATGTTTCCAGCATTAATATGTGTATGTATATATATTTTAAAAAATTCAGATTAATTGGTTTATGGAGCAGCTTGAAGGGCATAATTTTTAGTTTCTTCTAGTTTGTCAATTTTCTTCCCTACAAAATCCAGGGTGAGTCATTTTCCATTAAACCCAATTAATGAATGCAGACGATCCTATTTGACTAATGCATTAGTTAATGAGTTGATCTCAATACTCGATTAATTGTATTAATTACACCAACATGATTTTGAAATATTGGTTAACACTATGGCCAATTAAAATCCGTTTTTAGCCATCATAATTTAACCAAGTCTATTCATTCAAAAAACTTAAAATCAATTAATGTGTAAATTAATTTGATTTTAAAAGTTTGTAATCAAATTAACCCATTGAGATTCACTAAACCAATTTTGTATCTTTCACTCTAAAACAAAAACGTGCATGGATTAGAAGCTAAAAACAACAAATACAAAGGACAGGAAAATGAAACCTGAAGAAAGTGACATTCATATTCTTGCAACCAAAAAGGAACGAAAGGCTGATATATTCTCTGCAACGTGTATTCTAACCGTCTTTCCTCCAGAATTCTGCAATATCTTATTATTCATATTACTTTGCTGGAGATTACAACGACAAGGAAAAAAAAAACAAAAAAGAATTAGATTCAAAAATCCCCTCACTTTCCCGTTAAAGCTTTTATATTGCCATTTTAAGTCTTCACTATCACATCTCGTTCCTCAATATTTAAGTTTATAATAAAATTGTTTAACGTTCGCATTTGCTGCAGTATTGTCTTTATTATTATTATAGAAATGATATAATATTATTAATATAATACTACATTAACTCATCTCACAAAGTGCACTAGGAACATTGGTTAGCAAGACTCAATAAATCAATTTTAACATTTAAGCTACAACCGATCATCCCTCGTCCAAATGTGAAGGTTCTTACTGTGTTAACCGTGTTCATTTTTAATGATATCAAATATGTCAATATATAATATTTATGTGTAAACATTTAAAATTATTTATATCTTGAAACTTCTAAATTTTAAATAAATAAATATTTTTTTAAAAATGATTGAGACCCACAATGCACGATTTAGTACACTTTATTTTAATTCTTAATCCATTTGTACTATAAGAAATAGTTTTTATTTTTATTTTATTTAGTATTTGATTGTGGTTGTACAGTTAAAACAAACAAACAAACCCGAAAACAAGAGTGTGAATCCCAGCCTCTCGAATCATTTATCTTTTGCTTTCTGAAAAGACTTGCAAGTTCTAGGGGCCGTCCAATTAGACCCACAGTTTATATATTACATCAATGCCTTTTGCATGTAATTAGATTGTCAAATTTGTAAGGCTGGTTGTGTGAATTTTTCTTATATTTATGATTCTCTCTTTGTATTGATCTTAACAAATGATATATATTTATTAGTAAAGATATATATATATAATGTAGGTATAACTCATTTAAAAAAATAATATATTTAGAGAATTCTATTTTTATATTAATTTTCGAATATGTATAAGATATAAAGATAAAAATATGAACACAATCTTTCTTTAAGAAACATAAAAAGAATCCATACATATGATATGTCAATATCCTATTTAATTTTAGGAACTAATTCTATATCTTAGTTCACATGCGAGGAATATCGTGTTGGGGTCGAGATAAATTCACAAAAAATTTGGAGGCAAAGTTAAAAACTGTTGTGTTAAAAGAGATTAAATTGATTTATTAATTTATAATAGGGCCAAAAATATAATTTCATTTAACAAAGAGGCTAAAGTGACTTAATTGCAAAATTATTTTTTTAGAGGTACTAAATGCGCAGCTTTTCCATTTGTCTGCCCCTGACTGCGCGCAAATTTGATTTTTGGAAAAATGTTGGTACCCTTCAATCCCTAATCTTTTAACCTACATTCACTAATTAAATTATTAAGACAAAAACAACCCTAAACCTTCCTATAAATTCTATATGTTTCCTAACTGTTGTGGAGCTATCTCAGTCCATGCTTACATGAGAACCTGCTTTTCCACCTATAGTCTTAACTAAATGACCTCGATTTGGGTGAGTGTTAGATATACGGGGCGAATCGAAAGATGGCAGACAAGTGCTTTGGGCCCTCTCCGATAAAATAGAGAATTTTTGTTTTTAGCCCCTTTTAGAAATTAATAATTTAGTTTAGTCCTTTTAGCATGATCTTTTTATTTTTATTTTTATCCTGTCCCCGATAAAAGATTCCTACCTTTGCCCTTGTATATATATATATGAAATTTCTTCCCCCAAGTTTTATCCAGCTCTGCAACGGTACTACTTTAGAGTTTTCTCATTTCTGTTTTTCCTTGCTTCTAAAATGCAAAAACTATGAATATGGTTATAAACATATAATATGTATATTTATGTACAACTGTTTTCTCCCATTTATATGAATATAAATGGCTTGAAATGACAAAAAAAAAAAGGGAAAAAGAAAAAAAAGAATAGTATGTTGTTATCTTTTTGGTAAAATAGTATGTTGTTTAAATAGCTTTATACAAACAAGTTACTCCAAATAAAGCCCCTTTCTTTGTTCTCATATATATATATATATATATGTATGTATGTGTGTGTGATGTTAAAACCATTGATTTTCCCAGATTTCAAATCAAATAATAAACAAGCTTTAATTCCGATACCTATAAACATCAGGTAAGCGGACTTTTTATATTAGTAATAAATTAGGCAACACACAGAGGTAGTGCCAACAGCATATGTTGTTTATCACTCATAATAACCTAAATAATGAATGAACTAAACTCAAAAGATTAAGCATCATTCCAATGTGAGTGCGTGTAATATGTATATATACTTGTTGATATTGATGCTTGCCCCAAATGAGTGTTTGGTAGCAAGTAGGGGTAAAGGAGTTGACAATGAAAAAGTTGGGCCTCTTTTTTTTCTAGACAACATGGGGAAAAAATTACTGAAAAGTTGACCTATAAGGTAATGAGATGTGAGCATTCAACACCATAAACCAATTGTCGCTTGCCATGTCAGCAATATGTTCCCCTTTAGTCAAACCAGTTAAATATAGAGTTTGCATGTGTGTCGTGACATTAGTTGGATTGGATGAAATCCACCAAACCTAAATTTCTTTGTAGGTTGCATTTTGTTAGGTTCAAAAGTGATGGAACAACATGGGTTCAGAGACAACATTGATATGAATGAATATGAGAGCAGTTAAATAGTGGGTCTGCAACTCTGCAAATTTCAATGGTATTAGCCGCTATGTTGCTTCCAGCGTAGCAAATAAATAAAAAATCCTTTTTTTTTAAAGTCAATATATTCATGTTAACCTTTGCATAAATATGAAGGAAAACAAAACTTTTATGGTGGGAACTGAGCAAACCAAAAATCATGGTGGCAAGCAGAAAAGGAAGATAGAGGATCACATGCTTTTCTTTTCTAGACTTTACAATACTAATATATATATATATAAAGAGAGAGAGAGAGAGAGAGAAAGAGAACAAAAAAGCAAACTTTACAAAATATATACAAAAAATCCCCCCTAAAAAAAGAGAATGTAATTAGTTTGTACATATTTCTGTACGCATGTATACATGTGTATGTATCTAGTCACGAGTCATGGAACCTTTCAGTATATTTCCCATTATACCATGAATTTGTACGGATGTATGAAAGTTGAAATCTTTCTAAGTTTTTATTCTTAATGGGTATCGATCAAATCATCAAAGAATTCATAAACAAATGATTGAAAGAAAAGATTTATCTTTTTATTTTTTTTTCAAATTTTGATTCTTCTTTTTATTGTTTTCAGTAATATTCTGTTGAGTTGTTACAGGGGATTTTGCTTTATTGTATGGCCACTGCCCACAAGCATAGATTCTCTCTATATTGCAAATCTCTATTAAGGGGATGGATGATGGAGTGCTGGCGCTCTGTTCTGCTTGGATTCTTTCTACTAATGAAAAGATCATTTGCTTTTGTCCTTGCCTTCCTTTTCAAGGATGCCCTTCCCTTCGCTCCTTTTTGAGTTTTCTAGGCAATTTTTAGGCTGAGTTTGTAGCCAGCTGCACTCAATATTCACCTGTTTTATTCCATTTTCACATTGCCCCTCCTGCTTATAAATAGGCAATACCCCTTCTGGGTTTTCTTCATTGTGTCACCTCATACTTTGGCCTGCTCTTTACTGCATTCTCACAAGTACTAGGAAAACAAAAACATGAGTTATTCATATCAGACCGTCGGCTCTGGTTTGCTGCTTTCTTTGTGTTTACTCCTTTTTCTCATTGCATTAATTTCTGTCAGATATATATAGGGATTGATGATGCCTTTTAATTATTGGATTCATTTATAAGTTCTCAAATTAATGTTTTATCTTCTTTGAACTTAACCTTTTATGTGTGCCATTTTTTTAGGTAGTGGAACTGCTAGAAAGACATTTGACTTTGGAAGGACGCATGTAGTTCGACCAAAAGGAAAACACCAGGCAACTATAGTCTGGCTTCATGGCCTTGGTGACAATGGTTCTAGGTATTATTGCTTCTCTTTTATCCTCTCATTATTCAGTTGCTGTATTGCCTTTTTGATTATCAAATAAACCCATCTTTGGATTTACAAAACTCCTGCATTTGTCACTTAGTTTACTACAAACAATCTGCTGAAGAAACATGATATGTGTCCTTTAGTATCTAGTTCATATCCATGTGGGACAACCAGGGTGTCAATCACTTTTTCTATAAACTTCATTCATTGAATCGAGACTATCCCATCCCAAACATGAGAACCATATACAGACATACAGTTTTGTGCCATCCTTTTGAATTTAAGCACAAATCCTGTATCAGGAGATTGGACTTTCTGAATCATTAAAGAAGAAAAGTTGTTTGAGAATGTCAGCATGATTTATTTATAAGAGGGGCCATATCATGCTATGCTTTTCACTGTAGAGTTGTTATGCTTTCTTTTCATTGTACTATTAAATGGAATAAGTTGGATGGAGATTGGAGAAAGCAGTGCAGCTGTGAAATAATAATATTTATTATATTATTCTTCTTTATTTGTCTCATCTGAGTGTTAAGCTCAATTTGGGAAAGCCTCTAGATGTGAAAATGAGTATATTCCATGTTCATAGATGCTGGACCGCAAATTTAACTTGATTTTCTCATGCCAAATTAACAAAACTTTATTTATCTTTTTGGCAAAGGATATTCATGTTTGTTTATTATTATTTGTGTTTCTAGAACTCTTTTTTACTTAATCCCACAGCAATAAAGCACAAATTCTAGATTCAAGGTAAAACAGGTTTTTATCACTAACTTTTTACTCTTTATCACCTTGCATGGACAAGAGTGGCAAATTTGCAGCTATTTTGCCTTTGGGATGCTTACTGCTCTCATATTATAATCTCATCCCAGTATTTGAGAAAGTTTTTATTTCCTTATTTTCTTTTTCAAAAAAAAAATAAAATTAGAGAAGCTTTATCTCCTGTTGCATTTTCATGTGTAGCTGAGAATAGAGCACAGAAAATTAGAAAACTAGCATTTTTATCCTAATCTTTCTTCCTGTTGCGTTGCAGCTGGTCCCAGATTTTGGAAAGCCTTCCTCTACCAAATGTAAGGATGCTTTCATAAATTAAAAATTATACTTTCTGATACACATATTGCTTCTCTGTTACTTTGATTCAGTTATGAATGTTGTGGATTTGAAGCATATATCTAGAAAGTTCTTGCAGAGTCATTCCTGTACCTGTAACCGTATCTATGTCAGACATGAATAGTTCAAGAGAAAAAATTCTTATATATTTCTCTTGATTCTATTGTTTCAGATAAAATGGATTTGCCCCACCGCTCCTACTCGTCCTGTGGCCATTCTTGGGGGATTTCCTTGCACTGCATGTAAGTTAATTTTTGGTTCTTTTAATCTGGTTCTGAAATAAGCACTATTTTGTAAAGCTTGCCACTGATATAATACTTTTTTAATTGCTTGCATCAGGGTTTGATGCTGGTGAGCTTTCAGAAGATGGTCCGGATGATTGGGAAGGTTTAGATGCTTCAGCGGCACATATTGCTAACTTCTTGTCAACAGAGCCATCTGATGGTATTTTCGAAGGCTTTATTTTTGTTATCAACAGAAAGATGTATCCTACAAGATTCTAACACAAATTTCTTTCAACAATAAACTAAACAAAATGCTTTAAATTGAACTTCAAATCAATACCTGCAAATGAAGTAGCGGTTTAATTTTTACCCCTTTTTCAGTTCTTAATTTTTGAATAAAGTTTAAGACTTGAGTTAGAAATAAACATTTACTACTGATGGAATATGCTACTGATGGAATATGCTATCTTATGCACTATTTATCCTCCTCCCCCAGATTGTAGTCTTTTGGTCTTTGTGCCATTGTCTAATGTTTCATTTCGTTAACTGTTTAGAATATTAAGACGATATATAAATTGATGTTTTAAATACTTACCATCATGTCAACTTTGTTATGACAGTTAAGGTCGGTATCGGAGGCTTTAGTATGGGTGCTGCAATGGCCCTCTACTCTGCAACCGCTTGTGCTCTTGGAAGGTATGGAAATGGCAACCCATACCCCATCAGCCTAAGGGCAGTTATTGGACTAAGTGGATGGCTTCCAGGTTCAAGGTATGGCATCTTGCAGGATTACTTTTCTAAAGAAGTGACTTGTAAACTATTTCATGTCATGTTTTCTACTTATTTGACATGCAAGCATGAGATTAGCTATTTGCTTGGCAGGGGATTAAGGAACAAAATAGAAGTATCCAGTGAAGCCGCAAGGCGTGCTGCATCCTTGCCGATTTTGCTTAGCCATGGAACCTGTAAGTGTCTTATGTCTCGTTTAAGCAAATATTGCAACCTACTTCATCTCACAGTTCAAAGACTTTGCGGACAAGCATTAACTTTCTCCGTACTATGTTTAACATGATCTGATCCTCCTATAATATCTATTGAAGGTGATGATGTTGTCCCTTACAAGAATGGAGAAAAATGTGCCCAATCATTGAGTATAGCAGGATTCCGAAATCTCACTTTTAAAACCTATGAAGGGTAACTGCATATGTTTCTGCAATAACAGTAATTACAGCTCATTGCTAATTGACAAACCATGCATGATCTGAAGTATTGGTTGATTTGGGTGTTCAGGATTGGGCATTACACAGTCCCTAAAGAGATGGATGAGGTCTGCAATTGGCTTACAGCAAGGCTGGGGCTTGAGGGATCTCGTTAACTGTAGCACGGCACCGGTTTATAGTAGAAGCTAATTGAAGAAGAACAGAAGAGGGAAACAATAATGTTGGAGAAAGAGAGATAAAACTGCATATGTATAAATAAGGTAGTTTAACAAAATGGGTTGCTGGGGTATATGGTATAGTTGAAATAGCCCTCTTTTTATCCCTTTTTGTCTCCTTTTTTTTTTTTTTTTTTTTTTTTTTTTTAGCTGTGCTGAAAATAAAGTTTTGAATGCGTTCACAGCAATTTGGTATGGGTTATAATGTGAAATGTGAAATTAGTGGCATCCATTTTCTATTTCCATATCCAGAAACTTCAACTCTCGATTACGATATATACATGTCAAAACTTAAGCGCAGTTTGTTGTAGCAAAACTATGGGACTTACACTTATATCTCACAGAACAAGTCCTATACTTGGAAAGGAAAAGAAGAAACAGAACAACAACTAGCCAGCAAGCATCAAACATCGACCTCTCCTTTCATGTGAATCCCTCAAAATTGTAAGACAAGACAACCGATGGTCGCCTTCTTTATCTTTGGGCTTTACCAAATTTACCAATAATGTTTCTCCTAATGTACTTAAAAAGTTACTTTTCTTTTTTACCTTTTTTCCTTCATTGTTATGAAAGGCCATTGATGCAGCTCTTAATGAAGATCAGACAAGCTGAGCTTTAATTCTTAGCTTTGCGTTTCAACGGGGATTCACTGATTATATAATCCATGTGACAGTTATATGGGAAATTTGGTGGCACCCTAAACCTCACCATACACTTCAATAAATAAAAAATTTAAAAACAAAAGAAAATGAACATTTCCTTCTCCCTATTTAATGTACGTGATATTGGACATCAAGGTCGTGCTTCTTCCGGTGGAAATATTTTTAAAAAAAAAATCTCGTAAAACTTTTCACTGTTTGTTTGTATAAAATAAATTTCATCAAACTATAATGCTTTTCAAGTCAAAGAAAAATACTTGTCTTATTTAGACAATGTCTTACATTTAACAAGCCTCTAACCTTAAACCATTTCACCATTTCATTCCAGCTCTTGTGAAAATGTCATCACTGATGTCTCTCTATGTTCAACGGTGGTACCCTCATGCTCAGGTCATTATATGTGTTTTTTTTTTTCCTTTCAAATATAAGAGTTTCTTGGTACAAAACTAGAATATATATTTGTGTTTATGCATTATCATTAAATATCTCTTCTTTTTTTTTTTTTTTTTTTCTCTCCTCTTGCTTTTGGTTTTGCCAATTATAATCCTACTTTTTCACTCCCTTATTTGTTCATCATCTTTCTTATTTTCTTTTTTCTATCAAGCAAGATCTTTTATTTTTCATTTTGTCATTCATCCTATCATTCAACTTTTTTTACGCAATCAAACACATCGTAATGGTTCTGCTTTGTTTCTTCTTCTTGTTTTCTTAGTGCTTGTTTGCTAAGAAAAAAAATTATGATGTGATAAGGTGGCTTTGGAACAAAAAGAATTCACAATTATTTTTATATGATTTTGATTATGTTATAATTGCATGTGTATTTTTTTATTATTTCATAAGTAGCTTTAAAAAATTTATATGTATTTTTTTAATATTTTATTATATCTCTATAAGATAATGTACCAAATAATTTTCTATGTTATAATTAGTATTGTATTTATGTTAACTATTTATTCCTGAAGTGATATTTGTCAAAAGCAAAGAATGAAAACACTTAATAAGTTTTTGTTTTTTTTTTTTTTTTTTTTTAATTTGAAAGTTCATTTCATTCCATAAAATAAGAGTATAAGTAAAGCATGAACAAAATTTTCATATAGGCAAAGGTTAACAAAGCCACAAACCCTATTATAAATAATAGAGAAAGTGATCGAGCACCTTAATCTCATATCAAACAAAGCCTCAAAAGATAAGTGAATTAAATTTTTATGACCAAAAAAAGAGCTTTCATCGCTTGAAACAAGCCTTCTTACCTAAATTGAAAATAAAAAAAGACTTGAAACAAGCAATTTTCTCAGCAAAACAATCTTAGCCATCAATTATAATGTGATGAGATCCTATGTAGATCATTGCTCCTCTATAGTGAAAACATCTTTGACTTAAAACAGTAGATGCAACGAAACCTAAACAAAATCGAATTCCCGCATAGACTTGATAACCATAAGTCACTTAACATTTAGAAAAAATGAGTCACCACGAGACCTAAGTATTATGATAAACACTGCATGACACAATGGCCCAAACCTTGAGTAACAAAAACACTAATTATTTTGGTGGCTTGTACTTTCCTAACAGAAAAAATTGGACGAAATCGAGCATGGGAACAAATCTAGAGTCGATAAGCAAGCTGATGGCTAGCTAGTTGTTCAACAGCCATAGAGTTGGCCACACAACAACCAAAAACTAAAGACTTGATAAATCAAAACATAGCCATTTAAGCTCTCCTATTGAAGAATGGAGCGAACTGGTTACAGAATATCGGAACAACAAAACGTTGGCGTGTGAGAGACTGAATGGAAAATATCGAAGAAAAATTAAAGGGACCTTCTCAAACGAAAACGGTAGAATTTAAGGAAACCAAGAAAGATTACGGACTACACGATTAGCGAAGGTAATACAAGAGTGAAACAGCTCCTGTTGGTTGCTAAACTTAGACCGAAGAAACGGCTAACGCCAATGATAAAGGTCTTCCTTAAGAGTGCAAAATGAGAGAGAAAAGTAGGAGTTTAAGGTAAAAAAGATGAAAAAAGACGTTGGTAAAGAGTCACACTATGCTAAGGAAAATCTCAATAAATAATGGAGTTCTATACAAGGATAGAAACATAAAGATAAATTAAATAAATCAACTCCACGCTCAGGATGATGTTATCGTTAATTGAAATGAAATATTAATGCCTATATCATTACTCATTATTTTACCCAATGTGTATAGTCAAGTCTCAAAGTGATTATAATAGTATAATTTACTTTTAGAGTTATATAAGTTTTGCAAGTCATACTTTTATTTTAATTCTTTTTTTCACATTTGATAATTATATTTATTTTAATTCCTGAAATTAAAAATATAAAAAAAATTATTAAAACAAGATTATGACTCTCATCAATTAAAATTAAAATTTTAATAACAAAATACAATATCAAAATGTCACAATATTTTAATAATTAGATTATACTAATTAAATCACTAATTTCTGATTAAATTTATTTAACCGGTTCAACCATTAGATTAATAATAATTAAATAAATAATTAAAAACATTAAACCAATTCAACTCGTTGAACCACTAATTTTTACTTAAATTTTCAATTTTTATCGATTTTGAGCAATTTCTGATTCATTCAGTTTAACCCTTTATTCAAACAAGAATATAGATTGGTTCTCAATTCAATCAATTCGATTGACCCATTCCAATAACACTGATCACATATTAAATTTTGGTAAAATCCAAATTCAATGGCCAAAATGAATATAGATGTCAAGTTCAAATATCAAAATGAACTTAAAAAAATACAAGTAAAAAAGTGAATCTAGTTGCAAAAGTTAGAAGCAAAAATTATATTATTCCTTTCTTTTTTTAATCTTTCTATTCAAGTAAACCAAGTGCTAAATTTTCAAATGAAAGAAATGTTGATTTATTAATATTAATCACCCTAAAATCTTTACAAAAGAACAACTAACTTGCAGCACCTATGATACTCAACGCTTCAGCTGCATTTTACGAGTAAATGCCATTCCATACAACATCACAGGTAAAAGGATAACTAAAGCAATTAAGAGTCATCACAGATTTGATACAGATAAACATACTATCAGAAATCTTTTTTTTTGAAAAAAAAATAAAACCAATAAAATGGTTTCATAACATCCATTTCTGGAACAAATATTGAATTTTGATAAAATAAAATAAATTTATGTTAATGCTAAATTTTGTTAAGTTTTTCCATATTTGTTTCACTCAAAATAATTTCTGAAGTAAAAAGAAATGTTTTACACAAAATCATCCATCAAAAGCATTAGAAAATGAAGAAAATAAATTCATTTTCTGAAAATTGCTTCCAACAACATTATAAACAATCCGCACACTGCAAAAAATCATAACTTATAAATCACAATGGAGGATAAAGTTTTTGCAAAAGCACATGATATTTCAAAAGCGCAATTGATGTTTCAAACATTAAACATTGTTTCTATGATTAAAAAGAAAAAAGAAAAGGGATAACAATGGCTTATCTTCCTACTTCCAAGTCCGACATTTAATAGACCTAAACACTGACACTGACCTCCTGCTTTTATTTCCACCTGCAAAAAGAAAAAAAGGCATGAAAATGAACAAGGACATAAGAGAAAGCTAAGAAACAACAGTTAACATTGAAACGGAGCATAAAATCCTTTGTACCTGAGACTGGGAGAACCATTAGACAATGTGCTCCAATCACTGCCCATCATTGAACGTGGACCATCTCGGTGTTCGCCATCGCAATCCACCTTGACCACGATGAGTTCGGTCAGCTTGCAAACTCTGACGCCTGCCTTGGGGAATTCTATCTGATGGTGAATTGTGATTCCTCCAATGGAGAATTCCCTGTGAGCCACGATGTCTCCCTGGAACTCTCTCTTCTGGTGTAGGATTGTTGCGGTGACCAAAGAGTGCTCTATCTGGTGTGGAACTATTATTCTCCCTTGTACCATGATCAGACTCTCGATCATACCTGAACCTCCTATTCCCTGGTCTCCTCCTAAATCTATCATGTTCGTTATTTCTTGAATCACTAATGAACTCAAGTGCAAGTGTCAAGTATGCAAGATTTATAGTCAACCACGAACGAAAATCCTCGAGACCTGAAATGCTTTCTCCATTACTTTCTTCCCCAGCAACTGGTTGGATTGAACTCAGCATGTCCTCATAATCCCTTTCACGCTCCAGCCTAGACCAATCACGCTGTCGTTCTGGATCAACTTCAGTTGGCCGGACCAAAGGATGAGCAGACCTAGCATGCTTCCTGAGTTCACTGTAAGTCCCACTGAAATCGCATGTCTCTGACGAACAACTCCTGGGTTTGAAGTTCATAAACTGACGTGCAGCTTCTACCACGCTCCAGCCATAAATCTCTCCTCGACAAAGAGGGCAAAGAAGCTTTGGCTGCTTATCACTACCAGCCTCGGTTTGCTGATCAAAAAAAGGCGGTGGATTCCTCCAACCATCGGAAGTAGAGGTCAAGTTTCCCAAAGGAATTTCCTGCAACATAGCAGTGGAAGGAGACGACACCGATGACTTACAAAATTGATCAAGACAATTTGAATGGCGGTAGCTTGTATTGCACATAAAAGGGCGACAGCCCTTTTCAAAGGAAGAACACCGCAAAAGTACCGCATTGTGTGGGTGTTCCATGCAAATAGGACACCTTGCATCCTCCCACTCTTTAACATCCTCGAGTCCAAATCCTAGTTCCAACGGATCCTCATGTTGGCATTGTTTGGCATCCCTGCCCCTGGAACTACATGGGTAAGGAGAGACCCTAGAGCGTTCAAAAAAAAAGGAACCAACCCTTCTATCCTTTGGCATTTTTTTTCTGAAACTTTAAAAAATTACCAGTAACAATTATCTTAAAAATCTGCCTTTTTTCAACACCTCTATACGGCACTCTTTGAATCCCTAAGATAATAATATTCAATTTATGAGATCGAAATTTATGTGTGAATAAATTACAAATATGAAAATATGCATCAGTTGCATCGCTTCAACCATTTCCAAATTTCGTATGACATTTATTATAAATTAAGCATGAAAATAACAAGTCGAAAACAAAAATTCAAGCACATTAAAACAAATCCAGATTCAGTTATGATCATATAAGCCAAATAAATTAAATTTTATCCCAAAAGAAAGAAATCAAACCAAAAAGATTAATCAAGAACAGAATTATTCCCTTAGGTTAAAAAAAAAAAAAAGAGAGAAGTAAATTAATCATAAACCCAGATGCAGTTTGGATGAAATCTAAAGGAACCCATAGGGTTAATCGTTAAAATTAAGGTGAAATTAGACGATTGCTTAAGGTTCGAACGTACCAGAGATTTCTGGAAACAGGAGATTGGAATTTTATTTGAAAGGAGCGTTTCGATGGAAAATAATTTAATTAAAAGAAAATAGCGAGAGAGAGAGAGAGACTTTCGAGGTCTTTTAAGAAGAAACAACGGGTAGACACCTTCTTGTTGGAGAGAGACAAGTGAAAGTACTTAAAAGTCCCAACCCAAAGATAATGTTTGGTGGGCATTTTTGGTATTGCATTTTCCAATTCAACTTTGATTAAATTAGCAGATTTCCTTAACGTTGCAAAAAACCTTTTATCATCTCAACTTAAATTCTTAATATTTATTATTTTTAAATTTAAATAAAAAAACCTTTTTAATAAGAGTCGGGTAAGACCGGCCCATATGTAGTGCGTACATAAATTAATTATTATTAGTTAGTAAATTATAATTAAGTTTTGATTTTCATCATTTAATTAAAAAAATTACAATTTCATCATTAAATTATTTAAAAGTTTTTATTTAATTCATTAGGCTATTAAGATTTTTTTTTAAAGTTTCACTAGTATACTTCAAGCGAGGATTCGACTATCCGTATGATTGATCAATACCAATCGATGAGTAGAAGAACATGTTTTAGATTCAAGTTAATCTAACGATCAATGTCGAAGATTGGAGAAAAAATTATTTGAATTTTAGTTCACAAATTAATGGTGTCCAAAATTGTTTTAATAAAAAAATGAATTATAAAAAAGAAGAAAAAAAATAGTTTTCAATTGGTGTAGACAATGGGAACAAAAAAAAAATATAACGTTAATTTTAATAGCCCAATAATATAAATGAAAACTTTTGAATAATATAGTATCTAAATTGTAACTTTTTTTAGTAAAGTAAACAAAACGAAAATTTACTCATAATTTAATAACTAATAGTGTAATTTATCCTAATTTAAATATAAAACCCTTTTTAAGAATGAAGTTGGATCGGGTACAACCGGCCCATAGTGTAGTGTGTGTACCCTAAACCCGAAGTCCCAAGCGCAAAAACCCTCGTTCTCCCGTTGCTTTTTTTTTGTTGTTGTTTCACTTCTTCCTCATCACGTCTGCTGCAGCCTGCACCGAATACTGCAGAAATTTAGAGGTCCTTCTAGTTTTAATCTCAAAGAAAGAATAAAGGAGTTTGGGTTTGGTTCTGTAAATGGGAAAGCAGAAAGTGAAACCCCTCCTTACATGTTTCACTCAAGAAGGTGATTATCTCGCCATTTTGTCTCCGGATGGAACTGTTAAAGTAATTCTCTTGTTTCCCCCTATCAACTTTTTCTTATGTAGGTTGTCGATATCTCATAATGTTTGTTTGTTTCTTTTTCTTTTTTGGAGTTCTTTTATTGATATTTTATTTCCCTTTTTTTCCTTCCTCATGCAAAAAGCAATAGTATAATTTATAGTTTGTATAAAGAAGTACCGCTACCTATGTTTGTTCAATGGTTACGATAAGGTATTGGAAATGTTGTTGTGAAGATCAGTTGTGATTAGTGGTAGGTACTGAGACAAATAAACATGTACAAGGAATCAAGCACTATTTTTATAATCTGTTCAAAAGTGTTGTGTGGTGAAAAGTAGCTTCCCTCATTGAAATGTTACTCTGCGAATATGTACATTTGTCTTGATTAGTTGCAAGAGATATTAAGCAAATGTTCAAATCTGTGAAATGAAGTTTGTTGTTTCAAGTCACTGGATCATGAGTGGTTAATCTAGATTATGATCTTTGCTGAGGAATGGTGGTTGTTTCTTATCAACAATAGCCATTTGAGTTCTCTCATGTAGAAGCTATCTCAAGGGGTTATGGCATCAGTTAATAAAGGTCAAATGAAGTGTGATAAGATGCTGGTTGCTTTTTTTTTAATTGATAGCAACATCACTGTAGGGTAGTTAATAGAAATTGTGAACATGGTTGCTTTTGATCATTGTTGTACTATGTAATTTACTTGGCATTACAACTCTTATTGCTTAAATGTTTTCTTTGCCATTTTGGTTTCATACTGAAGATTCTGCATTATTTCAGTCTCTCTCTGGGGGTGTAAATTGTTTCCGGTGCCACCTGATAGAAAGCATTACATAAGTATTATTTTCCTCTTATATTGGCGAAAATTCATTGCACTTTTGCAGATTTGGAGCACAAGTACTGGGAGTTTATTGGCGGAGTGGAAGCAGTCAGATGGCAACCTTCCTAATAGTTATTCCTGTATGGCTTGCAGTTTTATCCCAAAGAAGGTAGCCCCAGATTCTCTTGAGAGCTTTCTAATGTTCCATGCCTTTTCAGTTTTTTAATCATTCTTCTATTGTTTCTGTGTCAATAATTTAGCATAAAAAGGGGAGTGGAACTTGCTTACTTGCTATTGGATTAAATGAAGGGGACATCTGGATTATTGATGTCTTAGCTGGTGACAAGAAGTGGTCATCTACTGGTTATTATCCTAGGTATGATGATAAATTTGTTAAGAATTATTGTTGCCAAAGTGCCTGGAGGTTCATCATTTCCATCTGATTGCACCTTGTGCCTAGCTTTGTTTATGGTGAAATTTGGTCCCTTTTCTTCTTTATTCTTTTACATGATTTTGAGTGAACACACTAAGCATGTGAAATTTCTTCATGGTTATCTTTTTCTAGTGGATAGTTTAGCTGATATTGAGCCATTATTTGTCCAGTGGAATTGCAGGTCTTTTATTCAGAAATAAGGGTCATAGTCTGTATGTCATTGGAAGCAATGGAAAGGCATCTGAAATGAACTCAGAAAATGGAGATTTGATAAGGGAGTTCAAAGCTTCCAAAAGGTCTATCACTTGTTTGACATTTTCACAAGGTCAGTAAGTTATGAAATGTCTACTGCTCTATTAACTCACTTTCTGTTCCTTGTTAATTTTTTTTTTCAATATGCTTTTCAGATGGGAAGTATTTGGCTTTGGCCAATGGTAAGCTTCGTGTCTCCAACCTGAAAAACGGGAAAGAGCTTCTAAAGTCTCCTGATGATTTGGTGAGTTACTTGTCTGACATCTTTAGTGATTTTCCTTGTATGCTTGAGGCATTGATGGTTTTCATTAATTTGTTATCACAGGATCCTGTGCAATATATAAGTATATCCAATGATGCCAAGACAATTGTTACATCAGGGTTTGGGGAGACAAATCTTCAAGTCTGGAGTTGTGATTTGAGTTCCAAAACTCTGAGTGGTGGCTCTGTTATTTCAATGCCTCGCCCTCCGTTAGCTTTTGAATGTAAGAATAGTGGTAGTGACGAAGATGGTTCTGTGATCTTGGCACTTTCGGAGTCTGGTATTGCTTATGTTTGGAATTTGGACACCGTTTCCCAGGATGATGTTGAACCAACGAAGATTACTGTCAAACTTGATAAAGCAGAGGGAGACCAGCAGAAGAGTGCAGGCTCAAGGAAAAGTTGTATTCCTGTTATCTCTGCTAGATTACATGCTACAGGCATGGACCAACAGGTTGTTGCCCTTATTGCTTATGGTCCATTAGATTCTCCACAGTTTAGTCTTGTGAATGTTAGCAAAGCAGGGGAGAATATTGTTATAAATGCTGTGGATCAGACTGAAACTATTCAAGAAAATGGGACATATTTGTTAAAAGGTGGGAAATTTGTTTTCTAAAATGCCTTTTATAATAATCCATGGTTCTGCAACTTTGCTTATTTCTTAAAGAAAAAATCTCAATCTTTTATTTTGAATGGTCAAACTTTATATGCAATTATTTTGAATGGCAGTTGATCCAAATGGAAAACCAAATAAAAAAAGAGCTGCTCCTGATCCAGACCTTGCTAGGACAAGAAGCACAAATGATACTGGTGAGGGTTGATACATATTTCTGGATAAGAATCTGTTTTCTTTGTCCTAATGGTTTTTGGATAAGAATCAAATCATACAAACCTCATGCGCTGCCTCCCCTTCCCCTGCTCTCTCATAGGACTTAATGACTCCAAAATGTTTCTTCCCTTCAAACAATAATTTCTATAGAACTTAGCATTTCAATTTTGTGCATGTATGTCATATGCTTGATGTATCAATGTTTATAATAAAACCCTTGGCTAGGAAGAATAAAATATTAAAATATGATGTTTGCTATGCTTTCTTATCTCTTTGTACCGTGTACTACACAGGTTTGATTTTGCTATTCATATTGTATCTTAATCCTATTAATAGAGCAACATGTCTTCTGAGGAAGCATCTTGTGTATGTCAAATGAGGCGATACCAAGAACACAGTATAACATACTGCATTATCGGTGTAAATATGATACATGATTTAATGCATATCAGATCTCTATAATAGTTGTTAAAACAAGCACTTTTTTCTTTATCTTGAGATTTATTTTACTTGTGATTTTGGAATAGGTCATGGAGAGAATGTTGATGGAGTTCTTGTCAATGATGATCCGAGTGAGCCTACCATGGCTGAGAAACTTGCAAGTTTAAATTTAATAGAAAATGGAAAAAATAAAACCAATGAAAACCAAGAAAGAAAAGAACCCTCTACCCATGGCAAGCCTCCCATCGCAGATTCAGTTAATGTTATGCTTAAGCAGGCACTTCGTGCTGACGATCATGCACTTCTGTTAGATTGCTTATACACTCAAGATGAGAAGGTCAGCTCATACTGACTAGTCTTTTGTTGACGGAAGTTTATGTATAACAGCAACGCTAATATGAAAACTTTGTTCTTTCTCAGGTTATTGCAAATTCAGTCTCTCAATTAAATCCATCTGATGTTCTCAAGCTTTTACAATCTCTTGTATCTATAACTCAATCAAGGTAATGTTTTATATGTTCGACCAACCATGAATTACTTTGAAGACATTTGTACTCTTCCTTTTTCCTTACTGTTGTAATTGTATGTAAAGTCGATTCACTTACTACTGATCCTGGACAAAACAGTGATGTTAACAAAGTCTATTCACTCTCTGGTGGCTCCTTGCTTTTCTTTTCAGTTTTTTTCCCCTTTTCTGGCCCACTGCTTATTGTTAGATAGCATAGTTCTCTTGATTTTCATTTATAACTTCTGCTGAAATTTTATACACAATATTTCTAAATCAACACAGGGGTGCAGTATTGGCATGTGCGCTTCCTTGGATAAAAAGTTTACTTCTTCATCACGCTAGTGGAATTATGTCCCAGGAATCCTCTCTTCTTGCTCTGAACTCTTTGTATCAGGTCAGATGGGGTTATAATTATGGATTTTTCTTTTTAAAAACATATATATTTACATCTTTTATTGGCCTACTTCAATCATATTACTAATATTGATAATGTGAATGCTTGTTTTTATGCAGCTTATTGAATCTAGAGTCTCAACTTTTGAATCAGCTCTTCAAATATCAAGTTGCTTAGACTTCCTTTATGCAGGGGTATGTGTTATGTTAAGGTTTGTGGTGATCGGAATTATGTGTTAATTTTTTAGGACTTATGTTCTTGTTGTTTGCGATTTTGATGACAGGTTGTTGAGGATGAGTTTGTTGAGAATGCTGCAATTCCAGTAATATTTGAGGACACGGATGAAAGTGATGAAGAGGAACCAGAAGATGCAATGGAAACTGATGATCAAGAGAACGAAGATGGCGAAGCACTTGATGAAGCATCTGATGGGGTTAGTGATTTTGAAGGTATTGATGACATGAGTGACTGAGTAGTAACGATTGGTTGGGGTTCATTCTGTTGAAAGCTCATAAAGTGATCTGATAACCATTGAAAGAAGAAGAAAAGCAATGAGTTTCACAGACCAGGACCTTGTTTCTCATCGGAAAATTCACTGCATACTGATTAAGGAAAAGCAAACGGGAGACATCCCACAAACAAATTCGGAGTTTAAATTTTGCTCATTCATGTTTTACACCAGGAAGCAAACGTACTCGTAGGAGAGGAAGATTTGATGCCAACTAGCAGGTACTGTTGCTATAACCGGGATTCTTTAATGGAAGTTGTTCCTTTCTCGAACAAATGCCGAAAATCCCATTGCCCTTTTCAATTTTAGTATCTCTTCAGAATTTGCAATTTTCATCATATTTGCAGGAATGTAATAGTAAAACTTTCTCTAAACCCTTTTTTTTGGTAGTATTCATAAGCATGTATTGTTCTTTAACATGATTTCATCTGCATAAGAAAAGTGAGATCTTAAGAGCTTTGAGAGCTTGGATTTGCTTCAATTAATGTTAAATTCTTTTTGGTGCACACTTTACATCATTCCTTTTTAGGCTTTTGTTTCTTTAGAGAATGAAAGTCTGGTACTATATAAAGAATCTTCTGGGGAAAAATTAAGACATAGTTGAGAGCATTTTAAATAAATAATTTATTAATTAATGGAATTTTAAAAAGGGTTTCATTCTAGGCTCGATTATTTAGGAAATGATTATAAATTATTTAAATCTGAATTATAATGTCTGGTCCGAACCAGAAAGGCATTGCCACTTCATTTTCGAAAATTACGGACAACTTTTCTTTCTTGGCAAATAATAAGTAACTTTTATATATGAAACATAAATTTCTGCCAAAACGTGGTAAACGGTAGGCCGAGGCTTGAGTCTTGACCCACCAATTAATATTCAAGCCATAACATGCCATTGCCAAGTGCTGGTGAATGCTTAGATTGAGGTTTACCCATAACAACCTCCTATAAATTCATTTCACTTTATCCATAATTCAAACTAAAATTTCCTTTTCCTTTAAGAAAAAAAAATGTCAGGACAAAATACATCTCAGACTTTTGCAAACAATGCAACCAGTCAAGCTCAGGTTATTAATTCTTCTTCTTCTTTTTAAAGATCTTAATTAAACATTAAAGGGTGGTTTTCATATATGAAAATTAATGAATGGCATGTCCTTCAACAGTTAGCGAGGGATGAGATGTTGAACCAGGGCTCTCAAGCTTCTGATCAGACCTCTTCTTATACTTCCCAAGCCACCAACTTACTTCAGCAGGCACCCATCCCTCCTTTTTTCATTTTTAAAAATTTCGGATCCTTAGTTAAAATAATCAATCACTCATGGCATGTTTTTCTTCTTTTTTCCGGGATATTAATCATTCCGGTGCAGACGGGAGAGCAAGTGAAGAACCTTGCACAAGGAGCAGCTGATGCAGTAAAGAACACTCTGGGTATGAATAAGCCCACCAGCACCGATCATCCAAGCAACCCATCTCCTCCCAGGACTTGAAACCCGCGTCTCCACTCTGCTTCTCTGCTTTCCCTTGCTTATCCTAGTCATTTGCCATCTATAAATAGTTTAATTATTTTATTTGACATGTTGTAAAAGGTCCTAAGAGAGTGTTGTCTATAATGTGCGTTAAATGAATTAATGCAATTAAATTTTGATTGATTTTATCAACTTGATTTTATGGATAGAATGTCATTCCATAATGATTTAATTATGCAATTTACTGTTTAAATCATAATCATATCAAATATAAATCCTACAAATAAATCTTTGGTTACATACATTATTATATGGCTATTCCAAATATGTCAATAACAAGAACTAAGGTGCCTGATCAAAAATCGAGTACAAGAGTTCATTTTCATCCACTTCATTATATCCAGAATTACAAATTTAACTCTTATTTCATTAATCTAGAAGTTTTGAATAAATTACCAGATATTTAGGAATATTTTTATTAAAAGAATTTTTAAATTTAATAGTTACTATTTTAATTATTATAATAACAAGATAAATAATTAATTGGGTTGTAATAAATTTAAAATTTTTAATAAGCTTGAAAATACCCGCATTTAAAGTAATTCAGTGAAAGGCTTCGTCCTAAATTCTCCTAAAGATAAATTAAACCACTAATTGACTTGAGTTACACATTAAATGTATATATATATTTATTTCAATTGTGAAGTTATTGATGCTGAATTATGAGGCATCCTTGATAGGTTATAAATTGCTCTTGATTGCGACTTTCGGAAAGTCATCATTCGAACAGATAACTTTGAAGCTGTCAATCTCATTCATGAAAGAGTTCCTAATGGTTCTGATTTTGCTTCAGTTACAAGAATTATTTTGCTTTTGAAGGTTTTGAGTCAATGGAACCTTCAACATATTCCCAGAGAAGAGAATAGTATTGCTAACAGGATAGTCAAGCTTAGAAGAGATAGAGAAATAAGGTTGCGATTGATTGATAAGAACTACAAGATGAGGTTTGTTACCGATTGATAATTGAGTTGTAATTTCTTTTTACCAAAAAAAAAAAAAGCGCTCATTTTTATTAGGGCTGGGATCCGGGGTGCAAGCGTGTATAGATTCAGAATCAGCAGCTAAGAACACAAACGAAACTCACTTATCAAAACATTGGCTACGCCAAAATCTGATTCTACTCGTAATCAATCCTCATCTTCGTTCTGATCCACCATTCACAAACCCCACAAAGGAAACAATCCTGCTTGGGCAACCGTTAACGGACTTTTATCCCAACATGGTCAACTTGGAATCCAACACTTGAAGCTCTTGCATCGAGTAGGCGGTGGAGGTATAGGAAATGTATATGTTTGTAAGATTAACAACACCGCCACCGGTTCCCATCATCATCACTGCCTTTATGCCATGAAAGTAATGGATAGGGATGAACTAAGAATTAAAGAAAAGTTGCATAGAGCTGAACATTCTGGGAATGCTTGATCATCCTTTCCTTCCAAAATTATACGCAGAGTTTGATTTCTTCCACTGCTCATGTTTGGTTAAGGAGTACTGTCCTGGTGGCGACTTGCTCACTCTTCTGCAACGCCAGTCTGATATGAGATTTAGTGTCCCATCAGCTAAGTAAGTCTTCATGTTGCTAAATCTATATCTGTTGAAAAATTTCCTTGAATTTTCGGAACTCCCGAAATAACCCAATTGGTTCTTGTAATCGTAATTTTTTGTTTGTAATGGTATAAGAACCACTAGTGTTGCAGATTCTATGCAGCTGAAGTGCTTGTAGCATTGGAATATCTTCACATGATGGGTGTAATTTATCGTGATTTGAAGCCAGAAAATGTGCTTGTTCAAGAAGACGGTCGTATTATGCTCTCAGACTTCGATCTCTCCCTTCAATGCGACGTTTTCACCCAAGCTTTTAAAATGTAACGCCAGTATCATGGACAAGGACTACAATTGCTACTCTCATCTATCATTGTCTACGAAGAAAAACAAGCTCGTAGTGGATATTCCGGAACCGGAGGTCGAATTACGGGCCAAGCCGACTAATGCTCGATCGAGTTCATTTGTCGGCACGCGAGAGTATTTGGCTCCGGAGGTGATACCAGGATTAGGCCATGGAAGTCGTGTAAATTGGTGCATAGGCGAATTTAAAGAGACAAGAAGGGACCTTGGTCCCAAAAATGATTTTTCTTTTTAATTTAGTCTTCATCCTATAAATAAATAAATTATAAATTAATATATATAGAAATTGCACTTTGATGTCATAATAAAAAAATTAATCCAATCTTCTTATAAATAAAAATATATATAAATTAATCTATAGTAAAATTTTACTTCTCTCCTAAAAATGAAAATATTTAATTTTTTAAAAAATATAATAAACTTGATCTATGAAAAAATTATAATTAAATTTTGGTCACTACTAAAAATTTCTGATTTGCCTTTGGTGAGCATCGGGAGTCCTTTTTGAGGTGATAGTGAGGGGAAAACTTTGACAAGCATCCTACAGCAACCCGTAATATTTCCCAGGATTTGTTCAAGAAAAGGTAGAGATGGGGAAGGCGCATGATTTGATCAGAAAGCTGCAGGTGAAAGATCCAAACAAGAGAACGGGGGGTGCTGTTGAAATAAAAGAGGCATGGGTTTTTGAAAGGTGTCAATTGGCCTCTAATTTTAACACTTAAGCCTCCACAAATAATCATATAAGGGAAAGCTGAGTTTTAATTCCCCAAATCAGATCAAACTTAATAGTAGAGAGGGAGGCAGTGGTAGTTCTATCTATAATGAAAGCTTAGAGATGTATTTATGTATCCAAAATTACTAATAAAGGGTTTATTAATTTATTCTCATTATAGATTTTTTATTATATATGTTATTTATAGGTTTTTATTATACCCTTCCTAATCCTTAAGTAAAAAGATAATACGCTTCAGCATACTCAAACCAACCACAATCTCCTATACTGGCAACAATATCAACACCAATTAAACTAATACTCTATCGGTTAAAACACATTACTTTTAAAAAATAGCAAATATTATTTCATGACTACTTTTTTATTTTTTAAATAAAATCTAAAAAAAAACATAAATTATAAGATGTAAACCTAAATCATTTAAATTTTCACTATCCCAGTTATACCATTTTAACCAAAAATGCGTATATCCTTAAAACAACTTGTTATAAATTTGTCGGTATATAATTTTTCTTCCTTTCAATTGCATAAAAATGAGTCCACCGTAATCTGTATGTATTGCACTTGGTAAAGTGATGGAAATAAATGGGTTCAAAGCGAGGGCTTCCCCCCACTTATGAAACTGTTTAGAACTAAGGACCCAAATTAAGTGGGCTTGACGTAGCCGACAGCATAAAGTTCTACATTTACTTTTTTTTTCTTTTCTAATTACAAAAGATTTACATGTGATATGGTTAATTAATTACATAAAATTGCATGCAAAGTAAGGTTAAAAAAAAGCGCAGGTGGCATTGGTTAATGCAATTATATTTGATGAGTGACCTTTGTAATTTTATTATTATTATAGTGAAATATAATTCTATGTGCCATGAGTATTTTTTTTAAGCATGTGTCATGAGTAAACTTGATGATACCACGTCATCAAAATATGTTACTATATGTATACATGAAGAGATGCTAAAAAAACATTAAGCAACAGAAGAGCGTTAGCTTTTTGTTTTGCTTGAGTCATACTTGAGAGGGTTCACTCTTTTTGAAACTGGTATGCTAAAATGCTAGTCTTATATCTCGGCCCCTTTCCTAAACCTCTAAAGTAGTAGGGAGTTTTAAATCTCCTTTTCAGTTTATATTTATATAATATGATTACTCTAGCATGAATCATCTTAATTAACAGGTCAATTATATCTGCATTCAACTGTAAGTATGTTTAATTTCATAACCGGACAATAAATGTATAAATTATGGCTATTTTCTTGTACCAAAAAAAAATCTTTTATATATTGACTATTAATCACAAGTGGATCAAAATATAAAAATATGTTTGAACGATTCATTTATTCTTCATTTGTATGAACTTTACTTGAGAAGTCTATATAATTTCAGGGATAATTACATTATTAATAATTTTGTAATTGAACTTAAAAGGAAATAAAGTAGAAGGAAATGTATGGTTAAGCTAATAAAAACACACGCACAGCAGAGCAGAGCACACAAAAAGCACGGCAAAAGAAAGAAGGGGAAAATAAATTAAACATATGATGGAAAGGATGCATGGAGATTCCCAAGGCGAATCCCTTCCCACCACTTCGCTTTACAGTTTGCTCTCTTCTTCCTTTTCCCTTCTTCAAGAGAATGGACGACAGTTCTTTTTTTTTTTTTTTTTCATTTCCTCCCTTCACTTCATTCATTCATTCATTTTTTTTTTAAATCTTGGTTTTGGAGAGAGAATGAATTGAGAGGAAAAAAATAGTTATGGGGATTTTATGTTATATTTTACTGTAATTATAAACATAGTGTTTAATTATTATATTCGTAATTCATAATAAATATGAGAAAGAAAAAAAAACATGTTAAATATCACAATAAACGATAAAAAAAAGGATGGTGGTTTTGGGAGATAAAAGGGAGAAAAAATAAAAAGAAAGGAATAGTGAATAAGCAAAGCAGGCGCAGAAAAGAGAGAGAAAAAGAAAAAGAAAAGATGGTCAAAATGAAAACCTCGAAGGACTTGTTATATTCCATCATCAGCTTCAAACCCCTATCTTTATTGAAACTCTCCCTTTGTTCTTCTTTTTTCTCTCTTTTTCATTTGCCTTTTCTTTTTCCTTTTTTTTTTTCAAAATTTTTCCTCTAAAAATATCAAAGTTATAATGAAAATTGTGCATGCATGATTCCATTTAGTTGCCTCCTTTTCTAATCTTTATTTTTCTCCTCTTTGATACTGTATGTGACTCATCAATCAAAGTAAAAAATAAATGTGGAATGAATGAGAGACCCTTTGGAAAACCCTAATCACGTTATTTAATGTTATTTTGTATTCTATGAATACCAAGTCCACTAAATCTTACACCTGTTCTAAATTTTAATCACAAGTAATTTATTTTAATATATATAAATATAAAGTATGGTACTTTCATGGAACAAATCAGGGACTAAAACCCAAATTTAGAAAGGATAAACACAATTCAATGATTCATGATATAAATAAAGTAACCCTCTTTATGAACCAACACATACAAAAAAAAAAAAAAAAAACACCAAGCCCAAAAGACTAAAGCTAGTTGCTCTTTAACCTCATTCAACCAAAACATTGAAACAATGGAAAAGCAGAGAGGAGACCCTTCATTTGCAAAACTTGAATTGCAATGGCTATTATTTTTTCTCTATTTTTTAAGCAAAACATCTCTTGTATATAAAAAATAAATAAATTCATTTGTAGTTGTCTAAATTTTGAATTTCAATATCTGTAATGTTTTTTTTTTTGTATTTTTAAATTAAATCTCTTTTGTAAAGAAATCCTACAAATTAAATATGTTAGAAAAAAAAAGTTGGGTTGGTGATAAATTATAGGAAAATTCGCTTTAAGTACAAAAAGGAGAATATTCAAATATATTTATATGTAAAGGAGCAACAATTTTACTCATATTTATTTGACTGTTGATTCTCCAAAGTATGATTGAAAGAGACATGACCTAAATAATTGAGATCTAAGAGGTGGCCTGGCTCGTGCCATTGCCTAGATTTCATTGTCTAGAATATTCCTTAAACGCCAAGCAACGCTTGTTACCGTTCTTTGACTCTCAAGTCTCGACTCAATTTTATTTTTGATACGTGATAACTGATTTTAATATTAACTAAATATTAAATACATGGATTAATTTTTAAAAGGTTGAAATATGCCTCAAGTACTTGGTATTCACTCCTCTTACTTTTATTTTTAACAATTTAATTTCTTTATTTTTCATATTTAGGTTGGGTTTGAATAGGCGGTGCGTTTACCTGTGGTTAGTGTAAAAACAACGGTGGCGTTGAGATTAGATACTGTAACGATACTGCAGCGTGAGATAAAAAGTAAGCTAAACTCACCGCACCGCACTCAATCGCCCATCCAAACCCACCCTTAAAAATACATGTTTATTTGTTAATACGGTTAAAACTCTTCTGTTTAAATTCAAATTGATTATAACGTCATTTTTTTATTATATGACAATCAATTGAGTTTTTATTTTATTTTAAAATATTATATAAATAAATTTAATAGAATAATTTTAATTGTTTTATCAATTAGATTTGAATTTTAAAATATAAAAAATTAAATTAAATTATTAAAAATAAAAATAGAGAAATTAAATTTCATTTAATATTTTTTAAATAAATTATCTCATACACCAACCCTGTAAACTCTACGGTTTTTTTATTTATTTACAAAGTGTACAATAATATAAGATAAAAAAATTCTGATTTTTTATCAGTTTGTTTTATAATTTTAACTTAGTTTTGCGATTATATATTTAAATTCAAATGGTACAGATTTAGAAAAAGGGCCCATATGGGAATGGTCAAAAAGACCTTTTACTAAGGTTCATGCATACTTGAATGAAGAGCAAGGTTGGATTAGGTGTGTTGTGGTTATGGGGTAACAGGAAGGAAGGGGGGATACGGATATCCCTCGCAGTTGGCTTTTGATGTGGATCCTCATTTTGTTGGGCTGCTGCCTTCCCCTGCCCTACTTGCATCCCACTGCCTCCCTCCAATATCAAGCCGTCGCTATCCCCACCTTCAGCTCTCTTTGACCACACTATCAGGAACGCCGTTATATTTTATTCCAACGTGACTAAATTCGTCTTATAACCAGGTATTTATATTTCTCATTTCTTTGAAAATTATGGTTGTAATTTAATCCTATTCAACAATTAAAATGCAAGTAAAAAATTGTTTAATAAACTCAAATCGTATTAGGAGTAGAAATAGGAGTAACATAATTTGAATTTATGTCATATAAATGTCTCTTATCATTTCATGCAATTATTTGGCTTGTCAAATTTGTAAATTAGACTTACACGTGTCTACCTATGCATATTTGAATTATATTTACTATATTATAGTTCTAATGATTTGTTTGGTACAAGGAATAAGAGGTACCAAGATGTAATTTAGTGAGAGAGCATGAAATTTAAAATTTAATGGCCTAGGTTAAATATTTAACAACTCTAAAATTACAAAAGAAAAAACCAGATGATATGATATTTAAATCTGTAAACTTATTGCTGTAACCATTTTTGGAGAGCTGCTGCGAATTAAAAGGTTCATTATCTCAGAGGCAGTAATTTATTGGTTGCGCTACAAAAGAAAAATTCATAAAATGGATTCGAAATATTGATCCATTAAGGGAAAAAAATCAGAGTTCACAAGACATTTAGTAGTGGAGAAGTAATAATATTCTACTATAATCCCTCACTTTAATGTCGCAAAGGATATTTGCATTGGGTTGCAAAAACATATATAAAATAATAAACTAAAAAAGAGCTCAATCGTTTCTAGTCACCCGAAAACCGATGCATCATATGTATATGTCCATGCACTACCAAAACCCTAATAAAAAGAATGCCAAGCCAAAGCATTTATTGAAAATTTCAAAAATTTTCTGCCCCAGAATTTTTCTTTATCTCTTTTCCTCCTTTACTAAATATAAAAAGTATTTATATTTCATTTATCAAGGTTAAATGTGAAGAACACGTAAAAGTAGACACACAGCTAGCCCTCCATTTATGGTCTAAGCATTATATATAAAGAGGCCTTCCTCGAGTCGTTTCTTCAAGAATTCCTTCCTACTCCATTCTATTATTTAACTCAAACTCACCACCTTTTCCATTTTTCTAATTAAGGTTAGTACTTCAAATCTTAATGCTTTCTTTTTCAGACTTTGTATTAGCTGTTGAATTAAATGTGTTTTTTTTTTTTTTTGGAGAGTAGAAAAGAAAAGATGAGCAGGCCAGGAGATTGGAACTGCAGGTCGTGCCAACACCTAAACTTCCAAAGGAGGGACTCCTGCCAACGCTGCGGGGAATTCCGGTCCGGTGATCACTTCGGTAGCTACGGAGGTGGGAGGGGTGGCTCCTCCTTTGGATTCACCACCGGCTCCGACGTCCGACCTGGTGATTGGTACTGCACTGCGGGAAACTGCGGTACCCACAATTTCGCCAGTCGTTCCAGCTGCTTCAAATGTGGTGCATTCAAGGACGACTCTGCCGGAGGTTTCGACAGCGACGTTCCGCGTTCTAGAGGATTTGGCGGCGGTAATCGATCCGGCTGGAAATCCGGCGACTGGATATGTACCAGGTGAATTCTTGTTATCCTTTTTCTTTAAAGGTGTAAATACATAATATTTCGATTATAATGAACTGAGAGAAGCTGTTCTGTTCTTCAACAGCTTTAGTTGCTACTGTATATCTTTTCTTTCCGTACTATAGTTTTCTTTTGACTGCTTTTCAAAGAACTTTAATGTATATATTTGAACTTATTCATACAATTATCTTTAAAAAAGTTTCGACGATCGAAAGTAACTTAGGTATATATATATATGATGGATGAATGCAGGTCGGGATGCAATGAGCACAACTTTGCTAGCCGAATGGAATGTTTCAGATGCAGTGCCCCAAGAGACTTCACCGCTAGAACTTCATACTAAATACAAGCTATCCAGTTTTGGGTATATTTTTTTTAACTTTTAGTTTTTTTCATGCAAATTGATTAGTCTAATTAATATATGTGGCTCTTGACTTGGCTTTATAGGTGTTGCAAACCAAGAGAGACTCAAATGAGAGAAGAATATTACTGCTTTTGTTTTTCCTGTTTAATATATTGCTTTGGGGGTGTGCTACAAGGGTGAAGAAAACAGGGTGTAAAACCCCTTTGTTTGATCATCACTACAGCCCATTTGTCCCTTAATTAAATTAATTAATTATTTAGCATTTTCTCATGTTTTCCCCCATAAAAATTACGACAGTCCAGTAATTTTTGTGATGATGATGCTTTCTGTTGTACTTTTTTTTTTTTTCTATTTTTATTATTATCAGAGAGAGTTTATTAATTTATATTTGTAATGCATGGTGCTTGGCTTTCTTAAAAGAAGATGATTCTCTTCTCCTTTTTCCAAAACTAGAAATTATTATATGCATTAACTTTAGTAAAATAATAATAATTTACGTTACATGCCACTACAAATATGCTTTGAAAATATTACTTTTAATTTTATCTATCATGTTTGGATATATATCATAATTATTAAATATGAATATTTCAAAAAAAGAATCTAAATAACATAGATGATGTAATTATCTGAAAGGACGGATAAAACTTGAACGCCTATGACAAAACTGAGGATGTAAGGCTGCTTTCGAGCTGAAAATAAAACAAAAACAAAAAAAGTTTTAAAAAGTGCTCTAAACAAATTTTGGGACTTGAAGATTTACCTACCGGTGGTTTGCGAATTGAGTCATGACTTCATTCACAATTTGAGGATTTTTTTTTTATAATCAAATTTTGCTTTAGAAAGAAGTTGAGGTTAACTTATATTATTTTTTAAAAATTATTGAGTTGATGTTGCTTATTAATTGTGTTTTGGTTTAATTATAAAACTATTAAAGATCAATATTTTACAAAGTAATAAATATGTTTTTAGGGTGTTTTCTTTATTTTTTTAATTTTATATAAAATATAGAAAAATACATACATATATTTAGATTTGAACTCAAGACATTGCAACGTGAGTATGCCATAATCTAATATATATTGGTTTCATTGTAATTTCTCTTTAAAAAAAATTCTAAATACAAATAGTATATAAGTGTTGGGGATAAATCCGATTAAGTAACGAACAAGTAAAATAATAAAGAAATTGAAAAGATTGAATACAAATATTTTACGTGAAAAAACCCCACTGAAGAGGTTAAAAAATCACGAGTAAAGATAATTTCATTAAAACGGTAAAAACGAAGAGTATAAAAGATGGAGATAAAACTAAACCCCGAAACCTAAAACAAAAACTCTCAAAACATAAACACAAAATTCTCTAAAAGGTTGTAAAAACTAATACCTAAATGT
Source organism: Gossypium bickii (assembly GCA_025503065.1). Taxonomy (NCBI): domain Eukaryota; kingdom Viridiplantae; phylum Streptophyta; class Magnoliopsida; order Malvales; family Malvaceae; genus Gossypium; species Gossypium bickii. The sequence continues at coordinate 137,207,128 of CP106709.1, read as the reverse complement.
GTAATGAGTTATTTTTCTAGGGTGGAAAAAGGGTCTATTTATAAGCTAAATTTGTAGGTCAAACAATATTAAAATAACCTACACTAATCAGAATTTAAGTGGTAAACTAAAAAAAAGTTTAATTGAGAGAAGAAAGGCCAAAAAATACGATGCATAACTCCACAAATCTCCACATTGACTTGTATTTTCACAACACCTTCTTTGCCAAAGCCCACCATGGGCTTATCTCGAACTATGCAAGATATTAATTGAGTCGAAGTTGTGCTTAGAAGCTGGAAGACTTCTAGTCTTTGACTTGTGCACTGCCAAATCAAAACTGACTCAGAGTCTGATTTCCGTGAATACAATGCCCTATCTTTTCAAAACATGCATTCAAAAGAGAACCTCTCGTATACAAAACGGTCATACACTTTTCCCTCCTATGACTAAGTTGTCTTCGCTTCAAATGAGTTTTCTTCGACTCCTTAATAGACGAGGGACGTCTTGTTTCACCAATCATCGTTGATCTTTCCAGAACATAAAGAATGTCAAACATTTTACTTTTCATTAAAACGAGAGTCCCACAGGATACTTTAATGCTGCTTGACTTGATGTTAATTCACAACCCTTTGAGTCCAAAATTCCGAAGGAGATGAGATTTTTCTTTAAGTCAGGCATATGCCTGACATCTAACAGTGTCCTGATTGTCCCGTCGTGCATCCTGATCTGAACATTACCAACACCGGTTACTTTACTAGGTGACCTATTCCACATGTGCACAACTCCACCTTCAACTGAATTATATGTGGAGAACCAGTGCTTGTCGGGACACTTATGAAAAGAACACCCTGAACCCAAGATCCACTCGAATGTAAGCTCGGAGTTTTGACTTGTTGTCAGCAACAAGAAATCATCACTCTTGCCATTGGCCAAATTAACACCAGCTAAATCTTCCTTGCTGCTCTCAGCAACCCTTTTATTTTGCAATTTCTAATAATTTACCTTAATGTGACCTAACTTCTTACAATAGCAACATTTCTTGTCTTACTTCCTTGATGCTACCAAAATTGAGGCTTGCCTATCTGACTTGCTATTCGAACCAAACTCATTGTCAAGTTTATCTTTGCTCAACAAATGACCCTTTCACATCCTCAAATGAGATATTATCTCTGCCATAAGTCAGGATTTCCTTGAAAGACTTTAATAAAGGGGTAAAGAGCACAATAATAGCATAGTTTGATATTCATCGTTCATCTAAACCTCAACATTTTTTAAATCATTAAAAAGAGTAATAAATTAACTAATGTGATCTCTAAGGTGCTCACCTTTGTTCACACGGAACGTGTACAACTTTTGTTTCAACACTAATTAGTTAACTAGAGACTTTGTCGCGTAAAAGGTTTCTAACTTTTTCCATAAGGTGAATGTTGTTTTTTCTATCAAAACCTCTTGCAACACATTATTTATTAGACATAATTGAATCGTGGATAAAGCCTTTTTTATATCTAACCTATTCCATTCTAATTTATCCATGTCTGTAGGTTTCTTCTCTGTAATGACCTTCTCAATATCTCTCTGAATCAAAATTGTCATCATCCAAACTTGCCACAAGTTGAAATTTGTGATGTCATCAAACTTATCAATATCAAACCTTGTTGTTGCCATCTCTGAACAGGTTGATTGCGGAAATTGAACTAGCTCTTACACCAATTTGTTGGAGATAAACCCGGTTAAGCAACGAACAAGTAAAATAACGAAGAAATTGAAAAGATCAAACACAAATATTTTACGTGAAAAAACCCCTCTAAAGAGGATTAAAAACCACGAGTAAAGATAATTTCACTTAAACGGAAAAAACGAGGAGTACAAAAGATGGAGATAAAATTGAACCCTAAAACCAGAAATAAGAACCCTCACTAATTAGAGTGGAAAAAAACTAATAACTAAATGTGTAAAGGGTTATTTTTCTAGGGTGGAAAAATGATATATTTATAGGCTAAATTTGTAGGTAAAATAATATTAAAATAACCTACACTAATTAGAGTTTCAGTGGTAAATTAAAAAACAGAATTTAACTGGGAGAAGAAAAACCAAAAAATACGAAGTATAACTCTACAAATAAGTTATAGAATTTTGAAATTGACTTATACACATATGAGTTCTTGGTGTGAAGTAAATTAATGAAAATTATGCGGATGAAATAAATGGACTTAGATTCATATAAGATCCAGAGATTAATAGCTTAGTTGACTAACATAAATAGAGCCACGAGATACAAGATGAGTTCATCTTCATTCAACAAATAGAAAGTTTTACACAACTCAAAAAAACACATGAGAAATGTAGTGCCAACATCCCTAAAGAATAAGAGAAATTACATCAGTAAGTCAATGTGCCGAATTCAAATTCGAGTGGCACTTGGGCAACTTATAAATATATTATAAACATGCAAGTATGATCTCCTCTAAAGATATTTTTACTCTATTATTATTCTTAATCTTGTTTTCTCCCTATCAAAATATTAATTTAAGTATAGAGAACATCTCAAAACACGAATTTCAATATCTCTAAACTTAGCAATATTTTAAAGATTTATCGACTCCATTTTCTAATCCAAACAAAAATAACATAAAAAAAATGCCATTATTTTAGTGGTTACATTATTTATAAAAAAAGACCACTTGTCGTCTACGTAAACATATCCGGAAAAAAAAACTTAAATTTGAAAGGTAGCAATAAAAAAGCCAAGTATATTCAAAACATTGGATTCCCTTTATTGACCTATTGTATCTCAAAAAGAAAGAAAAAGGCAACAATCCATTCATTAACATGTCTTCCAACTAGACATGCTCGGGCTAATCATATTAGCATGTCAAAATCAGGATATTGTATTTTTGTAAATTTAAACTGGCATGGTACGAGTACGACCCAAATTATCATTTAATGGTAACATTTATTTTTTAATTTAATTATGAAATTAATATACAAATTTTCATTGAATAATGAAATGGATCATTAGATGCCAGGCTTGGTTAAGAGAATTGAAAGAAAAAAAAAAGAGTTGTGGCCTAGCTTGGCCCACAAACGGATTTACTAATTATAAAAAAATAAAAAAGAATAGAGCTCAACCCAATCCAACCCAAACCTTGTCTTTGTTTATGTTGGCCTCATTTTATATGTTTTATTGAGGTTTCGGCCCAAATCTGTTGCTTACCCCTTTCAATATTAAATTATCCCATGAAAAACATATACATTGTGATTTGTGAGAAAGGAATAGGGTCTGTTTCTTATTGATTCGCGCCAATACCTTTTCTTTTTCTTTGGGTGATGCATGTAAAGCTCAGAGCATTTGGTGCTAGCAGACAGAAAAGGTTCGATAAATGAATATTAAAATCACAAGGTGCCATTTTTGCACAGTGATCTGATGAAATGCAACCAGTAAACCACATAAAATATGGTAGAAAATTCGACTAACATATCTGATTTCTGCAACAATCTTCTCTTCTTATATCCTTTCTTAATAGACACAAATAGTGCACAACAATATCCAGATCATTTTCACAACTTAATCCCCAAGAATGAAAAAAAAAAAATAAAAAATCTTGTAATTGAAAAGGATACCCCCCCAAAAATACACACAATAAGAATGCATTTAGAAAATTTTAATTTAGCAGCTTTTATGTACCTTCCTCCACAGCTTGCTGTGCCCACTTTATAGTTGACCTGGCCAATGCGTCCATAGGGTCAATACATTTCTTAAGAAGTGGATCATCCCGAGGCAAAATATCACGCATATCATCAGATGCAATGATAACTGTGTTAACAGCCCTAACCAGAAGAACCTGGAGAGCAATTCTCAGCAGATTCCGTGCTCCTTCCATGTCTTTTCTGTTTAAAGCATCGATAGCAGGGATTACAGCGTGTTCCATGGTTGCTTTATCTGGCATCACAACCTCAAACCCCTACATGCACATATTGAAGTAACTATTAAGTTGTCTCAATAGTCAAATCGGTACCACGAACTGCCTAAACTAGTATAATATGGGACATGAACATGCCAAATCGAAATAACATTTCAATGAGGTCATAAACATAGAGATCAGTAATATTGGTACGATTAAATTTGGTGAACTTTGTCTGCATTTCTTCCAACTTGTGTAGAGTAACAAAATGAACAACTAAGAACATGAATTTACAGCCAAATTAATAACATTGAATATCTCCACGGCAGTTGAAGACAAGAAGTTAGGTTTAAAAAACAGACTTTTGGACCTTTCCAAAAGATGAGTTACACTCGAATATAATGTGTGGCATCACCTACTGAACCAAACATGTAATCTAAACAAGTTGAGATCCCAGAGGTAATCTAGAAGCCATGAAACATTATATGAGTTGTATATTCTTCACCTCCGAAATCTTTTGGCAAGTGGTAGGAAGGCAACTCACCTCTGTCATGAACATAAAAAATAGATGAAGCTAGTCTTTAGTTTAAACCTTTCAGGTGTTCCAATCTTATCTGCTTTTCTTCAAAATTGTGAAAGTTTCAGTTAGAACCTTCAAAAGCATTCAAACCAGATACGGTCAAGCATGAATGATCTTCTTACCTAGCTAAAATATTTTTTCTTTTTCTTTCTTTCGAATAATTATTATCTGTTTAATAGTTTATTACTTGCATGAATTTTTGCAAACTACATATTTTTCCTAAAGGGATGCATTGAGCTTATTTCACAGGGCAAAAACAATTACCTCAATTTGCAGTTTCTCTTGGTAAAACCCTGCTTTTAGAGTTGCATCAGTGGCGAGAACCCCGATCCGCAAACGGCTCCTGGCTTCCAGTGGCTTCAACCCAGCTTCCTTAAGCTCCCTAGCAGCACACTCAGCCATGTGAAGTGAATGAACAGAACACCCCTTAAACACTTCATCATGCCATGAGTGAGAAATATGACAAGGCATTACAATGCAGCGAGCTCCTGATTTCTCAAGGAAAACCCTTTTACTCTGTAGATTTTCAACAATGCGGGTATGATCGGATTGTGAAGGTTCATTTCTACTGCAGAGGGAAGACGAACTCCTCTCCACTGATGAAAGCTCCCTATTCAAAACTGGATCAGAGCAAACAACAAAAGGCATACATGTTGCTTCGTTCTCTTTGCTCAAATGTACTAATTTTCTCAAGAAATTTAGAGTAGAATCAACAGATAACCCCCCAAGTATTCCCACAGTATTAGGAGCACTGAGCAAGGGCCCATCATAGCTGCTTAAAGAAGCTATTAATGGATTACAAGTTTTCCTAGATTCAGGAAATTGCCCACTTTCATCAGTGTGTAAGATCACTGAAGATGGGGGCATAGCACGAACTGGATTCAACCTTTTATAACAAAGAGTTCTCTGCCTAACTAATAAGTAAGATGGGCAATTCAGCGACATTTGCAAGCTTCTATCCAACCTCTGAACACATAAAGTATCAGATAGAACTCGACATATAAGTATATGATTCTAAATTCCACAGGCAATGTATATCAGCATCTGCCAACTCAAACCCACATCTGAAATCGAATTAATTTTAGCTAGAGTTCACCTGAGAAAACTATACATAGAAACCATCTCAACTTCTAATTTTCACAAAAAAAAAAAAAAAAAAAAAAAAAAAAAAATAATCAAAAGACATTTCTCCCAATATCTCTATCTTCTAAAACCAAAACCCAGTTACAGAAGTAACCAAGAGTCCAAACTTGATCAAATTTACAGCCTTGAATAAAACCAAAAACTTCATCACGAACAGCTACAAACAAAAAAAGACAAAGCTGCTCTAACAAACCAACTCAATTAGGATTCGCCTTCCCAGAGAGAATAACGAAAAACCCAATTCCAAACTCTGGAAGGTTTCACTTTCTATGCTTCCAGAGTTGAAATAAGCGACAAAGGCAAAGTGAATACAAAAAAAGGAAAAGTTTGAAATTCAGAGGATTGTATTGATATGTACCAGTGGTTTAGAAATGAAGCAGCAGTTTACGGGAAGCGGGGAAAGAATCTTTGTGTTTGGAGTATAAGAATCACTCACACACACATTTTTCTCACTATACTATACTTGTGGTTAAAATTTTAAAGTTGAAAAAGAGAAGATAGCGAAGAAATGAGGAACAGAAGGGAGGAGTTAAGTCTCTGCCTGTCATCTTGTGTTTGTAGAATGTGCAGGTTGGGTGAGTGGGATGTGGTGGGGAGCGGGGACCCCCTGGATGGTCCTTCTATTTTTATGGTGCTTCTCGCTTTTTACTTTAGTTTCCATTTTCTTTTTCTTTTTTTTTCATGGAAGTTTCCATTTATTTATTTATGGATAAAATATATAAACTGTTTTTAAATTTTATTTAAAATTATATTCCAATCACTTAATTTTTTTAAATTGCATAATCAAATTGTTATATTTTCATCATTCAGCTGTTAACTTCTATAAAAAGGGTAAAGTTGCACTTTCATTCAATGAATAAATAACTAATTTAATCTCTAAATTATAGTTAAAAAATTATTTTGATATTTTAAAATTTTCTTAATAATAATTATAAAAGAAAATCTTAATAATAAATAAAAAAACTCATATAAAAATAAATTTCAAAAAAGGAAAAGAAAAAATTTTGTAGCTAACTTTTTCACATATAATCTCATAAAAATTTAGTCTTTAAATTTTGACAAAAAAAATTAAATATCCATTCACTTTGATCCTACTCGTTATTTCATTTGTTTTGTTGTTTTACGCTTTGTTCATTTTCATATTTCTTTGCTTTTTTTTTTTCTTTTGTCATGTAAATCAGCATCGACTTCGCTTTCCCCAAATCATTAAAAATAATATATATGTTTTATTTATAGTTGAAAGTAAAATCTTGATTTGAAATTTGAGAGAAGAAATGGTGGGTTTGAAGAAACGAAGAAGAGTACTGGAGTTACAGAAAAGAAATGATTAGTTTAGAAAAGAAGTAGGGTACTTTGTGTTATAAATTAAAAAGAGAAAATCTTACATTTCAAAAAATTAAAATTCATAATTATAATAATTATCAAGAAAATCTTGTAAATAAGCTACGATTATCAATAATGAAAGTAGTGTTATAATGTAACACCCCTTAATCCTTAACCGTCGCCGGAACAGGGTTATGAACCATTACCAGACATTTCAGATCAAATGCAAACATTACATAAATATTTTGCATACATGTTATAATTAAATCATATTATCCCTTTTATGAGCCCTTGAGGCCCAAAATACATGTTAGAAACAAATCGGGACTAAATGAACATTCAAGAAATTTTTCGCGAAATTTAAATTTTTCTCCTAGAAACAGGGCACACACGCCCGTGTGGACTTGGGACGCGCCCGTGTAGCCATAAGATACACCCGTGTCTCAGACCGTGTCCTACCCGTGTAACTCTCTGACTTAGGTCACACGGCCAGCCACACGCGCAGCCACACGCCCATGTGCTAGGTCGTGTGCCTCACACGGTTGAGACACACGCCCGTGTCTCTGCCTGTGTGTAAATTCCTGGGCATTCTATTTTGAAAATTTTAAATAGTAGGGGATACACGACCAATTCACACGCTCACGTGTTAGCTGTGTGTCTTACACGGTCCAGTCACATGCCCGTGTGTCTGGCCGTATGGACTCAATATAAGCGTTAAACATCAATGTTACCATTCCCTGCAATCTTACACATCAAGCAACTCAAAAACCATTTATTCAATCAATTTAAAACTCAGTTAAACACACTCTAAACATGCCAGAATAGATATTCTAAGTACATAACCAATGTACCTTCATAGGCACTTATCTAATTTATTTAAACACATATGTGAAAATTTTTACTAAATAATCTTCTTGAAACCAATTATCATATGTTCACACACAACCAATATATTTTTAGGCACCTCTTATGCATATTCAACTATTATTTTACTTCTCATCATTTAATCACATCAATATTATAAAACAATCATGCAAATACTACAATACCAACACAAGCAAAATATAAGACTAATTTCAACAAAACACCTTTAGATTAATAGTTAGTCAAAACAACCTATACATACCATTATAACCAGAATCAAGTTATCCATAATTACCGATAGAACCAATGGATAGTGTGATATAGCTCCGATAAGCTTCCAACCCGTTCGAGCTTCCGATAATCTATAAGGTAAATAAACACAAATACGTAAGCAATGAATGCTTAGTAAGCTCGTATAATCTTTAATCGTATTAATTCATTTCAACTATAAAATTATACATATAAAAATATTCCAATATTATTACTATAATACTCTTAAAACTACATTCATTAATTCACAATGTGAATAAATCCATAATATCACACACATATACTTATTACCCCAAGCTTAGTAAAATTTTATATAACCTTAACTTTTCCACACTTATTCCATATGCATGTCATTCGGACATGGTCACAAGTTAGTGCATTTAACCAAAACCTTTTTCAAATTAAACACATAATAAATCATTCCATAAGAAATTACATAATTTAAACCTTACCATTCTTTCATGAACACAAACTTATTTTCACTTAAATACTTACCATTTCTGTAACACCCCTAACCCCTATCCGTTACCAGATTAGGGTTATGAGGCATTAGTAAACTAATCCCCAAATCAGCATATATGTTTAAATTATTTTAACATAACACTATAAACTACAATTTAGTATAATCGAATACGCATTTGTATATATATGCCAAAAACTAAACGGTTCAATGTTAATATAATTCAAATCTTATAAACAATTCAAATCTTTTAAACAATTCATGTTCAATATGTCATGGGAATCATGACCGAATCTATGAAATGGATAAACTATAATTTGATTAATAATACTTCACACCCATAATTACATAAATAAATGGTCATGTAGTCATCTCATAACTTAGCATATCCAGCAAAGTATATAAGTACATTTAGATATACACAAGTTCATCCAACATTTGAACATATTATGAACTTCACTCAAACCATGTTTATGTCTTCATACATGCCATATATTTATAATATAATGATAGAACTTCCAAGTAAATTTTCCTCATAACCGAACTTACATACGCTTTATCATCATGAGCACACCTTATCTAGTTATTACAACATTGATTTAACTATTTATCTCACATGGCCGAACATGATCTTATTCCAAAGAATATTTAAGCTCCATACTAAAACATACCATAACCGAATGTTCATAAATAAATGTACATCAATTTACTCTTTGGTATATCACCTTTGGTGTATGCATGCACAACATACAACCTATTTCACTCATATCTAATCACATAGATTCATTCAAATAAGCATGCTGCTATAATTCATCTTACCAATGTCAGATATGTACCATGTTCAACCATTTCTAGAAAACTCAAAACTAAACTCAAGTAAGAAACAAGCCATTTTCGCATGGCATATGTTTACATACATATTTACATGACTTTCAAACACAACCCAAAAGACTTGAACTATACATGCCATAAGTTTCAAAAGAGAATTATCTTATAGAATACCAAAATAGGTGATAGTATGATGAGCTTCCAAGATGATCCCCAAGCACGAGCCAAGCTCCAAAAAGAAAACTACAAATGCAAAACAATCTAGACAAAGTAAGCTTCCACAGCTTAGTAAGCTTAAGCAATTTATATTCATATAAATATATATAAAATTTATTCAAGATTTCGAAACCTACTTATTGATAACATCCATACCGAATATCCCAAACCATTAAAAGTTAAATTTATAATCCCATCATATGCTTATAAATACATTCCATATACCATCATCACATGAGAAATAACTAACATACATGTCATATACTTACCAAATCATCTACTTACATTTCAAGCTACCAAAAGTCTCAAATGAATAGGTATAACACCTACCTCTAGTTTACTTACCCTTCTAAACTTAACCGTTCGTGCATAACATGTGATAATACACTCGTACATAATATCATTAATAATAGAAATCCTTTAACGAACCTCATACCTACCCGCTTGTTAATAAGATTTAGTAACGTATCGCTCACATAGAGCCGTTACTTAACACTTATCGTAACGTATCGCTCACATAGAGCCGTTACTTAACAATTCGCACACATAGTGCTTATTAAATGATTTCGCACAATTAGTGCCTTTCATAACTTGTTTTTCATTCGATTTGTATACTTTCATATATAGAATTAAATCCACACTTCACACATAAGCACATACATTTATGTATAACATAACGTTTCAATATCCCAAGTCCTATATTACATCCGGCCTAGACCACATCAAGCCATCAACAATTCCTTTGAATATGTTCAAATTCCATTATAGCATTTTTTTCATATCTAAGGTATCACTATCATAAATACATATTTCATGCACATAATTTCAACATCCAAGTAACATTACATTCGGCTATCTTTTACAAATTTCATTTATACATTCGGCAATGTATTATAAATAAACTCACCACCATTCAACTTAGACATGTATTATAGTATAAATTCAATTTAACTCTATCGCTTAAAACTTACCTCGATAGTTGACCAATTAAGCTTCCCGGCTACTCGTTTAATTTTGCTTTTCCCCGATCCAATTCCTTTTCCTTTTGTACTTGATCTAATAAATGACAAGTAAAGCTTATTCAAATTCATTTTTATTCAATTTAATCCAAAACTCATAATTATATACTTTTACTATTTTACCCCTATAATTTACAACTTTTTCAATTAAGTCCTCAAAGCATAAAACTCAAAATATCAAGAATTAACCAATACCTATTGAGGGTCGAATACCCCTAGCTCCTATATCAATTCATTTCTTCTATTATTTTTGCCCTTTAGCCCTTTCGAAAATTTTATTTTGTTATAAATAATCCTTATGCTAATTTCATCAATTTTTCTAAAAGGGAACCTTGTTAATCTAGCATCCATGTATCATATTCTATCATTGACCATACAAAACTCAAATTTCCTTTCATGGTAACATTCAAATCATACTACCAAATAAGAATTTCGGGCATGGGCTAGTTAGATTTCATGGTACCAAACTCACAAATGCTAAAATTAACAAAAACTAACTTCAATTTCTCACCTTATTAGAACATGAATAGGCCAAAAGTTTGAGAGCTCAAATCCCCTCTCTTTTCTTCAAATTTCGGTGATGAGAACGGAAGATGATGATACTATTTTTTTTCTTGTTTTCTTTATTTTATTAAAATGATATCACCTTATTACATTATTATTACATATTATTATAACATATAAACTAATAATTTCTTATCATGATTACCGTCCACTATCATTCTTTTAGGAAAATTTTACATGCAAGTCCATTCATGCAAGAAACAATTCAATTCAACCATTTTAACTTATTTAAGGCTACTTTTACTACTTTAACTATTTAATCCTTTCACTTAAATTAGTCACCCAAACACACAAGTTAATAAATAATATTTTAACTCATGCTTGACCACATGACATAGACATCAAATTAAATAAAAATAATAAAAAAATATCTTCTAATTTCGGATTCGAGGTCCCGAAACCACCGTACCGATTAGAGTCGTAATTGGGCTGTTACAATTTCAATGCTTCAAATAAATAAACATATTACTTTTCAATCAATAGCTTGACACTTGCCTAAACATCAAGCAACAACAATAGTTAGCGTACTTGCACATCTTACATATAAATTCACTATTGATAAACTTATTTTCTCCGCACATCACACTTGGGTTTATCACTCATCACCATATACATAATTTCTTAGTATTAACATATCAAAGATAATTACACATTTACATGTCACTTTTCAATATATTAAGTAAATATCATTTTCAAAGCACATTTCAATATATCAAGTAAATACCATTTCCAAGTATTTCAGGTATATACCGATAATAATCATAAGTCTTTCAATATTAATTTATATATATATTTATAGATCATTCATAGCACATTTAGTTTTCATTAATTTATTATCTCAAATAGCTTTTCATAGTTTAGTACACAATTCATATGTCTCATTCCAATTCTTATTCAATATCATTCATATTATCAATTTATTTGTTTACCCCTATTAACCCGACTCGGACTCGAGCAGATACACGGTGTAACACCCTTAACCCGTATTCGTCGCCAGAACAGAGCTACGGAGCATTACCGAAGTTTATAGAACATTTACAAATAATTCGTGACAATTACTATTCATTTTCTAAGATTGTTCATAACGTCCCTTACATGGGCCCTCGAGGCCCAATATGAGCATTATAATCGAGTCGGGACTTAGTCGGAAACTCTAAAAATTTTTCTCAAAATTTCAAAAATTTTCTAAGATACAGGGCACACACGCCCATGTGGTCAAGGGACACGCTCGTGTTGTTGGCCGTGTCTGACCCCGTGTAACTCACTAACTTGTGCCACACGGCCAGCCACACACCTGTGTGCTAGGCCGTGTGGTTAATTAAAATTTTCAAATTTAGGTGAAGGTTTCACACGGGCAAGAGACACACCCGTGTCTCTACTCGTGTGCTCAATTCTGAGCATTCTGTTTCTCAAATTTAAGATGCAGGGGACAAACGACCTAACCACACGCCCATGTACCAGGCCGTGTGTCATACACGGTTGAGACCCATGGCCGTGTCTCCAACCGTGTGGACAAAAATAAGGCATTTTAATGCCACTTTTCTCACCCTTTTTACATACAATACTTTCACATACCAATACAATCCAACCAAGCAACCAATTCAAACCAAAATGTATATAAAATATGATATATCATCATATACACATCAATATCTAATTCATACAAACATATTTAAGTCCCACAATCCCAATTCAAACTATTTCATTATCAAACCAAACCTATACATGCCATATAAACCAAAGATGTATTGTAACATCCCGAAATAGGGCCTAAACGGAACAGTGGTTGCGAGACCACGAATCTGGGTTAGAAAAATATTTTAATTATTATTTGATATCTATATTATGTGTTTGAGCATGTGTTAAAATATTGTAGATTAATTTGTTTGTTTGGGTGATTAATTTAAGTGCAAGGACTAAATTGAGTAAGTAGGAAAAATAGCCATTATGGAATTAAGTGGCCAAATTAAATGGTCTTCTTTTGCATGGGATTGAAGTTGCAATTTGGCCTTTAAATAAGTAGTAGTGGACGGCATAGACCTTAAATTATGGTTAAAGTATATTTTATATATATTATTATAAGATAGTGGAATGATATGAAATATATTAATATTTTAAAAAAAAAAAGAAATATTTTATTTTCCCATTTTCATCATCATCTTCACGAAACAAACAGAGAGAAGAAGAAACTTAGCTTCAAACCATTCAACCATTGCATGCTATATTAAGGTTAGTAATTGAGTTCGGTTTTTAATAATTTTTACGTTTTCGATATCGTTACTAAGTTATCTACAAAACCCATGTTGAATTTTTGATTTTGGTGAACATTTTGAATTATGCCATTGTTGAAAGCTTGTGTATTATGTATGTTAATGAGTAGAGGAACGATTTTTATTAAGTGATTTTCGGTGAAAACGAGCTAATTAGTAAAAGTTGTTATTGTTCATAAGTATGTGTTATAGTAAGAATTTGAAGTTGCTATAGAAGGGAAAAATGTTCAGCATGTTATAAACAATAAGAATAAGGGCTGAAGTTTAATTTTCGAGCCTAGTGGCAAAATCGTAATTATGTAAAAGTTTAGGGGAAAAATTGTAATTTTACCAAAGTTAGAGTTAAGGACTGTTTTAGTAAATGTGAATATTAAATAAGCTAAATTTGCTATTATAGATCAAGAAGAATGAAATTCGGAGTTAGATCGGGGAAAGAAAAAGATAGTAGACTAAATCGATATAGTTTATCGTATTTTGTTTCGAGATAAGTTTGCGGTAAATAAATGCAATATTCTGTTATTTTACATTTAATATTAATAAATTCCAGCATTTAGATATTTATTCTGTAAATTTATTATTTAAAGACTCAAGTATGAATTGACGGAAAAGCTATCTCAAAAGTTCATTTTGAACCTTAGGAATGTGTAGGATACAAATGTCATGACATTAGGGTTTAAGGAAATCATGTAAGAGCATGTCAAGACATGGCATTGATAAGTTACTATAAGGCAAAGGTCCCATGTAAGACTATGCCAAGGCATGGCATTGGTGAGTTCATAAAGCAAGGATACCACGTAAGACCATGTCAAGAAAGGTACCCGAGTATCCTTAGTATTCCAAGTGGTTCAACGGGAAAATTCAAGGAGTATTCCAAAGTAAAGGTAAGACAAGTTCAAGCTAAAAAGGTAAGGTAAGATAAATTCATGTTAAAAGGTAAGGTAAGAATACAAGTTTAAGTATATTGAATTAAAAGCTTAAGTGATCTTGATAAGAAAAGAATAAGATAATTCATTAAGAATGTTGTTATCTATTTACATGTAAACTTACTAAGCTTTATGCTTACTCCCATTATTTATTTTTTTTTATAGTATTACAAGCCAATTCAGGGATCGCAAGGACGTCGGAGATCGTTACACACTATTAAAAGATTATATTGGTATTTTGTGATTCGAACGTTTTAAGTTATGGCATGTATAGGGACTTAGCCATTTTGTGTGTATGACCTTATGATATGGCTTAATATTGGCTTGTAAATGCTTGGTAATGACTAGCCATTAAAATGGTTAATTAAGAACATGATTTGGATGTTATGAAATGCCTAGTCGATAGTTATTTTAAAGAAATTATGTAATTATATGCAGGGGAATAGTTGGACAGTAGCAGTGATGTGACTTTGAAAAATCACCAAAAATAGTAAAAATGGAATTATGTTATGCATGAGATATAGAATTAAATCTTATTGATTCTATTTTTATATAAAAAAAACAGTGTAGGAAAAAGAGTTGTATATTATGAGATAATTGATTTTTAATGAAGAGAGGTCAGAACTGTCAAACTGTGTAATAGAGGAGACTTTAACTAATAAACTGTACTAATTGGCCATACCAAAAATTTTGGAAAAATTATATTAATAAGATATATGAGTCTAGTTTCAAGGAAAATTTACGGATCTAGATTTCGAGTTTTGTAACTCAAGTTATAATTCATTTAGTGAACATGACGCAGATGGACAGTTTCAATTTTTATGCCCCAAACTAGTAAGTTAAGTCTAGTAATGCCTCGTGCTCGACTCCGGCAACGGTCTCGGGTAAGGGGTGTTACATTTATTAGTATCAGAGCAAGAGTTTAGTCGGTTCTTGGAATATTCAGTATGAGTAAGAGCCTAGCTATACATGCCATACTTATATTTTGATAGTGTGACGACTCTTGACAATTTTAAAAATGTTTTTCTTATATAGTTATGGATCCCGAACGAGATGGTGCAGATGATGTAGAGAGTAATGCGCCCGCTCCCACTGAAGGGACAGTGCCACTAGATAGTCATGAAAGGCCCGTTACAGTTAGTCAGGGAGGAGGGGCTCGAGAAGCCTTCTTCCAAGCTATGAATGTTATTTATTCTTAATTGTGACCTTATTCAGATGTCTGTAATCAATGCACAATCTTAAAGATCCATTTTTCTTTTTCACAAACAAGACAGGTACATGATCGCTGTAAAATCACAGTTTTAAATATTTATAAAAGAATGATCAAACCTGGAGACTAACTCTGACAACGATATTAAGGCAAGTGTACCTATCAAATAGTAGTATAGCTTAGGCGAGACCGGATATCGAACCCAAAGGAACTAAAAGTATTAATACTCACTTTCTTTTTATTATTTAACCTAACTAAGATAAAGGTTGCTTTTAAACTAAATTGACGACAACTAAACTAAGAAAACAAAGACAAAAAGATGAATTTGGGGATAACTTGAAAAAGACTCAGTTGATTTTTATGATACCTTCGGGAAGAATCCACCTAGACTTTTCTTATTATCTAACCTTAAATTATATGATTTCTTTTACTTAGCTTGATCCGTGAGACTCCCTAACTATGTTAAATGCTCTCTCGAAGCGAATAATGTCTAATCCTAGGTTAATTAGTTGAACTCTCGTTCGCTTATAATAACCCCCTAGGAAAGTAGTAAATCGATCAATAGATTCCCATATTAGGTTTTACCCTAATCCGAAAAAATCTCGTAACCCTATCTCTAGATGCCCGATCAACTCCGCTTAATTATGTTAGATCTACTCTTAGGCAGGGTCTATTCCTCCTCTACTTAAGCACATTAAATTTGGATTAAGCAACATAATTAAGAACAAACTAAGTAATTTATCATATAACTTAAAAATCAAATAATAAAATCTGTCTAGGTTTCATCCCCCTTCAGGTATCTGAAGGATTTAGTTCATAATGTAAACAGAAAACATCACAAGAGAATAGATAAAACAAAACATAAGAAAAATCCTAAAACTCCCTGATGAGATTGAAGGAGAATTCCGTTGTCTTGAGTATAATTCCGGCTTCTTGGGATGAATCAACTGACTATCCTCGCGTTACTCCCTAACTCTGACCTTCTCGGCTTGGCTCCTTGGCCTAGCTTTCGCCCCCTTTCAAAGGTGGTACTTAGAGGATATATATAGGCTCTTGAAATGTGATTCTTTCTCCCGAAGTATCCTTTTCCGACTGAAATTGCTCTTTCCAGCGACAGAGGCACGACCATGTCACACGCCCGTACAAATCGAGACCTGATCGTGTTCGGATTTTACTAATGGCACGACCGTGTGTGGTGGTAAGAAGGCCGTGCTTGGACTTCTTTAATGAAGCACGACCGTGTAAATCGGGATTAGGCCGTGTTCTAGATGTTCGTCGAGACACGGCCGTGTGGTCCTTGGCCCAGGCTGTGTCGATTTCGTGGAAAGGCCCATTTGCTTCGTTTTAGGCTCGTTTTGTGTTCTTTTCATCCTCGGGTGCTTTTCTGGGTATAAGACATGAAAAGAAAGGATTAAGAGCACCCTGTTACACAAATCAAGGGATAAATCATCTCAAAGTATATTAAATGTGGGCTTAAAATATGTTACTTTTATGGTTTATCAAATACCCCCACACTTAAGCTTTTGCTTGTCCTCAAGCAAAATTCTCAACTTACAATTAAAACGATCTTTCCATGATTCATAATTCCTATCAACAATGCCTTATCCTAATTCATAGATAATTTATACATGGATAATTCAACTCAAATATTCCTAAAAATTCAAACAAGATAAGTCATAAATTTGTAGCACGAAAAACATACGTGTTTCCCTTCATCTAAATAATTACCTTTAATTCAAAATCGACAAGGATTGATATCCTCACAAAAGATTCACTCAAATCACTCAAAAAGTGTTTAAGAGTCAAAATTAAGCACTCATAAGTTGAACATGAAAAGTTAATCCCATAGGCTTTCCTGAAAATCAAATCTCCACCACTGTAAAATGATATGATAAACAGATCAAAAGGTCTTTGTTAGGGTTGTAACGGGGCTAGGGTTAAAGGTGTGGATAAGGGCTGAAATTAGAAGGTTAGAATCGAGATTGAATTAATAAGTTACCTACCTAAAAATTTCTAAGACAATAATTACATCAACTAAAAATAATAAAAATCCTACTAATACGAGCTTTTTCTTTTGGGAAATAGTCTTTGATTGTGTAAGCTCACTTTCCACACTACTAATATTGAAAACTTAATTTTTTTTTTAGAACAAACTAAATACAAGATAAATTTAACTACCAGAATAATAAACTTAGATAACTGGCTCAAATCAAATCTCGATTAAGGGGTAGTCAAAATAAAGGGTGATAACAAATACAAAGTGTTTTAGGTTAAAATTAGCGGGTAAGTCAATAAAAAGGGTTGTTAGGCTCAACGGGGTTCACTAAGGGTTAATTATAAGGGTAGGCTATTTAGTAGAGTAAGTGGGTTAAAACCTAAGTGCCTTTATCATCTCGGTATATCAAATCATAAATGTGGTCTTGACATGTATAATCGAGGCAAGTTCTAGAATAACAATTCATAGTCGACACACTCATAATCAAGAAGTGAGCATGAAAAAGAATGTATACTCTGTAAGGCTCAAATTCTCACAAAAATTATGGGTGTTTTTGACATCAACCTTGTAAGTCTCAAATTTCAAGATAATATTCAAATTTCGGTTGACAACCTAAAATTTTAATTTTTAAAAAATTAGACTTATCATGCTTGATTCCCTAGTATTCTTCAAATTTAATTATTAATGCACAATTAACTATGACTTATTCCAAAACATATCAATAAAAATCACAAATCATTAGAAATTTCATCTTACTTAGTAATATGAGAAAATTACTTTAAAACAAGATTAAATTCAGGGATTTGAGAACAATGTAGACAGTTAGGCATTTTTATCCTCAAGGTTTGAGAATAATGACAAATTAGGCATTTTCTCAGAATACCTATTCACCCCCCCACACTTAAGATGTACATTGCCCTCAATGTACAAAGATAGATAATGACATTTTAAAGATAAATCAAAAGAGAATGAGGAAGAATTACTCCCTGATTTGTGGATGTTTTCCCGAATGAGTGTCTTTGGTGGCGGTGATGGTCAGTCGGGATAACGTTCCTGCGCTAGATGAAGAAATTGGGTAGCGCTTTGAGAAGTAGCCAGGCTTTATTAAGACCTAATAAAAATAAACTAAATATATAAATAAAGACAAGAAAGAGAAAGAGAAAGAGACTAAGAAGGAAAATAGACTAAGGGTAGGAGATAAAGGAGCTTGAGAATCCTTATTGGTAGGTGGTTCGCGAGGTGGGTGTGACTTCTAAGGCGACGGAGGTGCTGGTGGTGGCGGAAGTGGCGTGATTCCCAAGTAGCCTTTAGAACCTAACACTAAGAAACTAAACTAAGTTAAACTAATTTAAACATAAGATTATTGAAGAGAAGGAGAATGAAAGGAAAAAGAAATGAAAAATAAAAACTAATTGGTCTCATAGATCCTTGGCTTAGTGTTGAGACGAAGCTGCCGGCATGAACTCATGTTGATCGTTCTCCTTTGCAGAATGTGGCCTTTTACGCTTCTTTGGCATGGTGTTGGCTTGCTCAAGGATCTACAGCCTTAGTAAGTAGAGAATCTGAGATGGAGGAGAGTGAAAACAAAGAAAATAAGGATGAAATCAGATGGGGGAAAGGAGAAGAGGTGAGGGGTTTAAATAAATGTTCATATGTTCTGCTCCGACACGGCTGTGGTCCTAGGGTGTGTCAAATTACACGGCCTCCTCGTACGATCGTGTTATAGAGGGTGTTGTCACCCTATGGCCGTGCTTGATCCTTCTACACCCGTGCTCGTGATGTTTTTCTTGTTGGCACGGTTGTCTGACATGGACGTGTCTCACCCGTGCTCCACAAGTCAGTAACCTCAGTAATTTCACACGGATTGTGTGTGATCTGTCATTTTTCACTTTTGGTTAGTTAAGAAGGAAAATAAAAAGAGAAAAGAAAATGTAAAATAATGCAAAAAGAAATAGGGTTAGTACTCGGGTTGCCTTCCGAGAGGCGCTCGTTTATAGTCTTAAGCTAGAATTTCCTCGTATTTAAAAATTTTAGGGAGGTTTAAAAGTTTGAATATCTTCCCTCATGTCTACAGTTTTAGTTTTATGACAAAATTGAAGTCGAGAAGCGTTTACCTTGAAAGTGTCAAATGTTGGATTGCTTACCTTGACTAGTCCTTGTGGGAAGATATCGTGTACCTTAAGAAGAGGTTCTCTCTTTTCCTTCAGGTTTGTTGTGGTGACGTGCTGCTCGGCTGTATCTAACAGAACCTGGTCTCCTATTTTATAGTGATTGGATGTTCCCACGAGCTCTTCTGGTGGTTCCTCCAGTTTTACGTTGTGTGAATCCGGCTCTTCTTTGACCTGTGTTTTCTGTTCTTCATTGTGTAATCCTAGTTTTTCCTTGAAGTGTGTTTTCCATTCATCTAGATCATCGATTTGGGTCCTTTGTTCTTCGTGAGTTGTTTCTTTGTTGGCACTGAACTGAGGATCTGGTTCAATCGTTCCCTTTTTTGGAGGTACCTAAAAAGAAGGTGTAATTGAATGATTAACAAAAGAATTTTCTTGCTCACCTTGATTCTTTGATGACCTAGCTAAGTCGAGGGCTTGAAGACTAATTGAGTCGTCACCTACACAAAGTATGAGCTCACCTGTGGCAACATCAATTTTAGTCTTGGCAGTTGCTAGAAAAGGTCTTCCTAAAATTAGGGGGATTGAATTATCCTAATCCATGTCTAAAACAACAAAGTCTAATGGGAAAACAAATTTATCGATTTTTACTAGAACATCTTCAATAATGCCCCTAGGAATTCTAATAGTTTTATCAGCTAATTGAATGCTCATCTTAGTTTGTTTTGGCTTTCCTAGACCTAGTCGCTTAAACAATGCATAAGGCATAACATTTATGCTTGCCCCTAAATCAGCTAACGCATTATCAATATTTAAACTACCAATTAAACATGGAATTGTAAAACTCCCTGGATCTTTTTGCTTCTGTAGTAGTCTATTTTGTAACATTGCTGAGCATGTTGCGTTTAATTCCACGTGGTGCTCTTCATTTATTTTACGTTTGTTGGTTAATAGCTGTATTAAAAATTTCATTGAGTCTGGCATCCTGAAAAGAGCTTCAAGAAGAGGTAAGTTAATATGTAATTTCTTTAAAAGTTTAAGAAACTTACCAAATTGTTCCTCTGAATCATCTCTATCTAATGCTGCGGGATAAGGTATGTGAGGTTTGTACTCTTTGACTATCAGCTTTGGTTTTTCTTGTACTTCCTCTGTTATACCTTCGCCTACCTTACTTTCTGGAGTCGGGTTGGGTGTATCTAACTCCTTGCTACTCTGGACTGTGATGGCTTGAATTTGCTCCTTAGGGTTAATCTTCGTGTTACTAGGTAGACGTCCTTGCGGTTGTTCTGACATTGATTTTGCAAGTTGTTCGACTGTTTTAATGATTTCCTTGACTGACTTAGTAATTTCATCAATTTGGCTTTTGTTGCTTTTGATTGTTCTGTCAGCTTCTTAGATGCGCTCCTTGATGGTTGGCTTCCTGTCTCGGGGATAGGGCTGATTTCGGAAGTTTTGGGGGGGGTTGTTGCCTTTGATTTCCTTGATTGCCTTGTCCTCCCCATGAAAAATTTGGGTGGTTCCTCCAATCTGGATTGTAAGTGTTACTATAAGGATTATTATTAGATCGAAAATTAGTACCTATATAGTTCATCTGTTCATCTTCTGCTCCTGGTTGGTAGGGTGGGTACTCAGGATTCACCACGGTTCCACTAGCGTCGAACTGCGTGACTGGATGTATCTGTAAAGAACATAAACTATCAAGCTTTTTATTCATCATCTCTAGCTACGTTGATAGCATGGTCATGGTGTCGACATTGAAAACTCCTACCGATTTTGTTGGTTAGTTCTCGAGGCTTGCCACTGATAATTGTTTATCGACATCTCCTCAATAAACTTGTAGGCTGCTACAGGAGTTTTGTTGTTCAGCGTTCCACCGGCGGCTGAATCTATATGTTGCCTCATTGAGGGGTTTACTCCATTGTAGAAGGTTTGGACTTGTAGCCACAGGGGTAAACCATGGTGTAGACACCTCCTCAAGAGATCTTTGAACCTCTCCCATGTCGTATAGTGTCTCTACATCCATTTGCACAAAAGAAGAGATATCGTTACGTAATTTGGCCGTTTTGGCCGGTGGGAAATATTTCATTAAAAACTTTTTGGTCATCTGCTCCCATGTAGTGATTGACCCTCGTTGTAACGAGTTTAACCACTGTTTGGCTTTATTTCTCAATGAAAAAGGGAATAACCGAAGACGAATGGCATCATCAGAAACGCCATTTATTTTGAAGGTATCACAGAACTCTAAAAAGTTAGCTATATGCATGTTTGGATCTTCGTCCTGCAAACTATCAAATTGAACAAACTGTTGAATCATTTATATTGTGTTAGACTCAAAATTGTTAGCAGATATAGCAGGCCTAACAATACTAGATTCTACTCATGTTAAATGCGGTTTCGCATAATCAAACATTGTACGTGGAGCATTGTGATCTCCCACATCACGTAGTGGTAGGTTGTTTTCGCCCATCCCTTCAGTAGGATTGGACCTGTTTTCTTCCTCTCTTTCTGTGTAATCTAGGGCTCGCCTGGTTTCCCTGCAATTCCTACGAGCGATTGCTTCGATATCAGTATCGTATACCAAAGGTCCTCTCGGATTCCTTCTAGTCATAAACTAGAGGTACCTAGAAAAGAGAAAGAAATAAAAAAATTAAAATAAAAATTAGAAAAATTAAAATTTAACCTAAGAAAACAAAAGAAATAAATTGCAAATAAAATAATGGCTAAAGTAATAAAAATAGAGCTTTCTTAATATTGTAGTTCCCCGGCAACGGCGCCAAAAACTTGATCGCTGTAAAATCAGAGTTTTAAATATTTATAAAAGAATGATCAAACCTGGAGACTAACTCTAACAACGATATTAAGGCAAGTGTACCTATCGAACAGTAGTATAGCTTAGGCAAGACCGGATATCGAACCCAAAGGAACTAAAAGTATTAATACTCACTTTCTTTTTATTATTTAACCTAACTAAGATAAATGTTGCTTTTAAACTAAATTGACGACAACTAAACTAAGGAAACAAAGACAAAAAGATGAATTTGGTGATAACTTGAAAAAGACTCAGTTGATTTTTATGATACCTTCGGGAAGAATCCACCTAGACTTCTCTTATTATCTAACCTTAAATTATATGATTTCTTTTACATAGCTTGATCCGTGAGACTCCCTAAGCTATGTTAAATCCCCTCTCGAAGCGAATAACGTCTAATCCTAGGTTAATTAGTGGAACTCTCGTTCGCTTATAATAACCTCCTAGGAAAGCAGTAAATCGATCAATGGATTCACATATTAGGTTTCACCCTAATCCGGTAAAATCTCGTAACCCTATCTCTAGGCGCCCGATCAACTCCACTTAATTATGTTAGATCTACTCTTAGGCAGGGTCTATTTCTCCTCCACCTAAGCACATTAAATTTGGATTAAACAACATAATTAAGAACAAACTAAGTAATTTATCATATAACTTAAAAATCAAATAATAAAATCTGTCTAGGTTTCATCCCCCTTCAGGTATCTGAAGGATTTAGTTTATAATGTAAAAAGAAAACATCACAAGAGAAGAGATAAAACAAAACATAAGAAAAATCCTAAAACTCCCTGATGAGATTGAAGGAGAATTCTGCCGTCTTGAGTATAATTTCGGCTTCTTGGGATGAATCAACTGACTATTCTCGCGTTACTCCTTAACTCTGACCTTCTCGACTTGGCTCCTTAGCATAGCTTTCGCCCCCTTTCAAAGGTGGTACTTAGGGGATATATATAGGCTCTTGGAATGCAATTCTTTCTCCCGGAGTATCCTTTTCCGACTGAAATTGCTTTTTCTAGCGACAGAGGCACGGCTATGTCACACGCCCGTGCAAATCGAGACCTGACCGTGTTCAAATTTTACTAATGGCACGGCTGTGTGTGGTGGTGAGGAGGCCGTGCTCAGACTTATTTAATGAAGTACGGCCATGTAAATCGGGATTAAGCCGTGTTCTAGATGTTCGTCGAGACACGACCGTGTGGTCCTAGGCCCAGGCTGTGTCGATTTCGTGGAAAGGCCCATTTGTTTCGTTTTAGGCTCGTTTTGTATTCTTTTCATCCTCGGCTGTTTTCTTGGGTATAAGACATGAAAAGAAAGAATTAAAAGCACCTTTTACACAAATCTAGGGATATCTCATCCAAAAGCATATTAAATGTGGGCTTAAAATATGTTACTTTTACAGACATACTCGGTTTGATGAACCCTTTGTCTAATAACTCTTGTAATTGTGTCTTTAATTTTTTTAACTCAGCCGGAATCATATCAATGACAAACTCAACTTCATGATTTGGTGGTAAACCCAGCAATTCCTCGAAAAACACATCAGTAAACTCATTAACAACCGGTAACTGTTCTAGTTTTGATTTAGAACCCCGAGTATCAAGAATATAAGCTAAAAATGCTTCATTTCCTTTATGCAACAATCTCTGAGCTAATAATTGAAATAATTCTGATCATTTCTTCCGGATTTACAGACTCAACAGTAATCATTTCACCAGTCTAATATTTCAGATCAATCTGTTTTTCTCTATAATTTACTGCAGCTTTATGCTTTGTCAGCCAGCCCATTCCCAAAATAACATCAAATTCTCGAAAAGGTAGTAGCATTAAATCAACAGGGAATTCACAGCCTTTTATTTTCAGTGGACAGTCACGGCACACTAGATTAAGTATCACACTTTGACCTAATAGATTAGTGACTTGAACATCATAGTTAGTAGGTTCAACAGACAATTTCTTTTCAGATGCTAATGCAGTGCATACATATGAATGTGTAGACCTAGGGTCAATCAATGCATATACAGTAACATCGAAAATATAGAATTTACCAGCTATTACATCTGGAGCTGTTACTTCTTCTCTAGCTCGAATAACATATGTACGTGCAAGTGCTCGAGTTTCTGACCGAGCAGCTTTATCTCTCACGTTTGAACGGGTAGCCCCAGCAGCACTGCTTTGGCTTGAGCGTTTGCTTCTTTAAGAAGTGGCTATTTGCTTTTCCTTTTGTTCATCTTCTTCTTTTTGCAATTGGTAAGAGTCTTTAATGAAATTATCAATAGCTCCACATATAAAACAAGCTCCCATTTTGCTTCTGCATTCACCCGGATTAGATTTTCCAAAATACTTACACCTCGGCCTGGGAACATTTTGAACACTGCTAACACTAGCTGCAAGTTTAACAGTTACCCCAAATTCCTACTGAGTTACTTTATTTCTATTTGATCTTTCCAGCATTGAAGTAGACCGGCTAGAATCATTTCCAAACTTTTTAACCAGAAATGATGAAAATACTTGGAGGAACTTCTCTTATAGGGTTCTTTATTTCTTCTTTCTCATTGCATTTTTCTATTATACACCTCTTCCATCTTTTGAACGCAATCAGACAGAGCAACAAATTCATGTATCTCTGTACCCCCAATCATCATTTTGATCTCATCATTTAATCCATCCTCGAATCGAATACTCATTTCCTTTTTAAATGGTACAATATCTCGAGCATATTTATTGAGATATACAAACTCTCTCTCACAGATCAAGGAATTCCATTTTCTTTTTATCTAGATATCTCTTACCTACATATTTCTTTTTAAACTCAGCCTGGAAAAATTCCCAAGAAAGTTTCTCTTCCGGTACCACAGCTTCTATTGTCTTCTACCAATTGTATGCTTCTTCTTTTAATAAGGAAACAACACATCTCAAATAATCATCTGAAGAACAAGCTGCCACAGGAGGTGGAGGAGCAGCCGGGGGTGCTACTGGTGATGCATTAGGGGAAGGAGGTTGTTGAGTCTGATTTCTTTCTTGCATCATAACATTAAACCATTGATTCATAACTCTATAGATCATATTTTTAAATTCTTATTCTTGCATCATAAAAATTGAAACGTTACTACTTGTCCCTTATTTAGATGTCTGTACTCTACTATTCGTTTCATCTTTTTCAACACGTTCAGGTCTAACTGACATCTTTACAATCTATAAGAAAAATAAAGATTAGATTGGATCATACACATCACACTATCACAGATTTCTATGGCATGTATTTCTACGATGCAAGAACAAGAACTTAAAAATATGATCTATAGATTTTTGAATTAATAGTTTAATGGTATGATGCAAGAAAGAAACCGGACTCAGCAACCTCGTTCCCCTAATGCACCACCAATAGCACCCCCGGTTGCTCCTCCACCTCCTGTGGCAGCTGAACCTAGTAAGAGTACTCCAATAAAAAGCTCAGAAAGTTTGCGGCTAAATAATTTCGGGGAAGGTCAGATGATGATTCAGTCAAAGCTGAATACTAGCTACAGAATTCAGTAAGAGTTTTTAAATAAATGGCTTGTTCTTTAGATGATTATTTGAGATATGTTGTTTCCTTATTAAAAGAATAAGCATACAATTGGTGGGAGACAATAGAAGCTGTGGTACTGGAAAAAAAACTTTCCTGGGAATTTTTCTAGGCTAAGTTTAAAAAGAAATATGTAGGTAAGAGATATCTAGATAAAAAGAAAAGGGAATTCCTTGATCTGCGACAAGGGAATCGAACAGTAGCTGAGTATGAGAGAGAGTTTGTATATCTCAGTAAATATGCTCGAGACATTGTACCATTTAAGAAGGAAATGTGTATTAGATTCGAGGATGGATTAAATGATGATTGGGGGTACATAGATACGTGAATTTGTTGTTCTGTCTGATCGTGCTCAAAAGATAGAAGAGGTGTATAATAGAAAAATGCAACGGGAAAAATGAAATAAAGAATCCTATAAGAGAAGTTCCTCCAAGTCATTTTCATTATTTCCGGTTAAAAAGTTTAAAGATGATTCTAGCTGATCTACTTCAATGCTGGAAAGATCAAATAGAAATAAAGTAACTCAGCAGGGATTTAGGGTAACTGTTAAACCTGCAGCTAGCGTTAGTAGTGTACAAATTGTTCCCAGGCATAGGTGTAAGTATTGCGGAAAATCTGATCCGGGTGAATGCAGAAGCAAAATGTGAGCTTGTTTTAAATGTGGAGCTACTGATCATTTCATTAAAGATTGTCCTCAACTGCAAAAAGAGGAAGATGAACAAAAAGAAAAGCAAATAAACACTTCTCAAAGAAGCAAACGCTCAGACCAAAGCAGTGCCACTGGGGCTATGGCATCCTGAAGACACGACCATAATTGGATTATGGCACTTTGAGTGAAAAATCATGGCAAGGCCATGATATTATATGTGTAAGACCATAGTTGGACCATGGTATCAAGAAAACGATGTACTCATATCCGTAAGACGTTCTCTAATTTGACAAGTATTGGTAAGTATTATATAGTTTTATTGTGAAAGAATCTATGAAATATTTGATATTGAGCTCAATTATGTGTATTCATCAAATTGAAGTTGTGAATGGCAGGAAATGTTAATGAAATGTTCTATTTAATGTTTATTTATAAACAGTTTGGTAAGATTTATCTTTAAAGCCTATGAACTTACTAAGCTTCTATAAGCTTACCTTTGTGTGCTTGATGTTTCTTGTAGATTATCATGTGTTCAGAAGACCGGATCAACACATCAACTCACACTATCCAGATTACTCCGGTAGATTTTATTATACATCTTTAGTTTATATGGCATGTATAGGTTTGGATTGATAATGAAATAGTTTGAAGTGGGATTGTAAGACTTAAATATGTTTGTATGAATTAGATATTGATGTGTATGTGATGATATATCATATTTTATATATTTGGTTTGAATTGGTTGCTTGGTTGGATTGTATTGGTATGTGAAATTATTGTGTGCAGGTTGTTTGTAAAAAGGGTGAGAAAAGTGGACTTAAAATTGCTTGTTTTCATCCATACGGGTAAGAAAAGTAGCCATTAAATGGCATATTTTCGTCCACACGGGTAGAGACACGGTCGTGTGTCTCAACTGTGTGTGACACACGGCCTAGTACATGGGCGTGTGGTTAGACCGTGTGTCCCCTGCATATTAAATTCGAGAAACAAAATACTCAGAGTTTAGCACACGGACAGAGACACAAGCATGTGTCTTAGTCGTGTGTGCTACACGGCCTGGAATACGGGCGTGTGTCTTAGTCGTGTGAAACTTGCACCTAAATTTGAAAATTTTAATTAACCACACGACCTAACATACAAGCATGTGGCTGGCCGTGTGGCACAAGCCAGAAAGTTACACGAGGTCGGACACGGCCAACAGAACGGGTGGTGTGTCTAAAACTAACTATGATCACAATAAAGGAAAACGCACCTATCGTTTATAGTATAGTTATGGTAAGACCGGTAATATCGTATCCACAAGGACCAAGAGTACTAGTAATTACTATCTTTTTATTATTTAGCCTAAGAATTGGGGTGATTTCTTTTAAACTAAAACTAATTAAAAAGCACAACAGAGAGTGAATTGGGAAAATACTTTTAGACAACTTATATAATAAAGGCAATACCTAAGGAAGAATCCACCTAGACTTCACTTATTACTTTTGATTCATATGATTTATTCACTTGACTTAATCCGTAGAAATCCCTAATTTATGTTAATATCTCTTTCAAGACTAAAAACAACTGACTCTAGGTTGATTAATTGAAATCTCTTTCTAATTAAAACCCCTATCATCACATTAACTCGATCTATGGATTCCCTTATTAGATTTGACTCTAATCCGGTAGATTTTTGTCGCCCTATTTCTAGGGTTGCAATCAACTCCGCTTAATTGTGTTAATCTACCCTTAAACAGGGACTTTTGCTCCACTAAATAAGCACATTCGACTTGAATCAATAACCTGAATCATCAAAACAAGAATAAGAACTCACAATTAAGAATAAGAACAAGTATTTGTCTTATAAATCAAATAGTAATAAGAT
The DNA here is from genome assembly GCA_025503065.1 of Gossypium bickii. Lineage (NCBI taxonomy): Eukaryota > Viridiplantae > Streptophyta > Magnoliopsida > Malvales > Malvaceae > Gossypium > Gossypium bickii. Next base: position 137,178,586 of record CP106709.1, on the reverse strand, counting down.
CTGTCTTAGGTTTCATCCCCTCAGCTATTTGAGAGGTTTAGTTCATACTGATAAAGGGAAACATTCATACTGATAAAGGGAAACATCTTAAAATAAGGAAAACAACAAAACATAAGAAAACTCAAAAACCTCTAAAGAACTTGATGGGAGATCTTTAGTCTTGATGAAGATCATTCTTTCGAGCTGTTCCCGATGGTTGTCTTTGAGTATTTTCTGCCTTCTACTCGGCGTCCCCTTTTAGGTTGCCCACTAGGGTGTTTATATAGGCTTTGGGTCGCCTTTTTTGGCCCACAAGTAGCCTTTTCTGAATAGAATTAAACTAGGTATGGCAGGGACACACTCGTGTGACACGCCCGTGCGTGATGGCTTGGGCCGTGCTCAATTCTGCTCGTCACACACGACCGTGTGGTCTGCCCGTATGCAGAAGTCCAGGCTGTGTTGATTTCCGAGGTAGGCCCATTTTGTCCCTTTTTGGCCCGTTTCTCGTTCTTTTCAGCTCCCTAAGCTCTCCTTAGTGTAAAACATAAAATTAAAGGATTTGGAGCATCTAATTCATCAAATCTAATGAAAATTCATCCAAAAATAAGCCAAGCATAGGGTTAAAATATGTATAAATTACGGTTTATCAAATATCCCCACTCTTAAACCTTTGCTTGTTCTCAAGCAAAATCCTCAACTCACAATTAAAATTAAACTTCCTCAATTTATAATCCTCATCAATAATATCTCATCATAATTCACAGGTAATTCATACATTGATAATTTAACTAAAAGAGTCCTAAAGATTCAAACAATCTAAGTAATAAATTTTTATAGCGCGAAAACATAGTTGTTTCCCCTAACCTAAATAATTACCTCTGATTCAAAACCGACAAGAATTGACATCCTCACTAAAGAGTCACTCAAATCACTCAAGGTGTTTAAGGTGAAAGTTAAGCACTTATAAGTCAAACATGAAAAGTTAATCCCATAGGCTTGCATGAAAATCAAATCTCCACCACTATAAAATGAGATGATACACAAATCAAAAGGTCTTTAAAGGGTTGTAATGAGGCTTGGGTTAAAGGTATGGATCAAGACTGAATTAGAGGGTTAGAATCGAGATTGAAATGACAAATTACCTAACTAGAAAAATAACTAATACATAATAATTACATTGATTGAAAATTAATAACACGGGCTTCTTCTAAAGATGTGAAATTAACTGTTTAAGCTCATAAAACTAATAATGAATAAATTTCCAACTTTTTTTATTTAAGAATAACATACAATAATAAGAAAGAATTTAACAACTAAAATAAAGAAAATAGTTAGGCAGCTGATCAAATAAAATCTCAACATAAGGAGAGTCAAAGTAGGAGAAGTAAAAATTTGGTTTTGGGTTAATATTAATGGGTGAGTTAAGAAACGTTTTATTAGGATCAAAGGGGTTCACTAGGGGTTAATTATGGAGGTAGGCTTTTTGGTGGATTAAGTCGGTTAAAACCTAGGTGCCTTTATCATCTCAATATATCAAATCAAAGGTGTGGTTTCGACATGTATAATCGAAGCAAGTTTTAGAATAACAAATCAATGTTGACACACTCATAATCAATAAAGTGAGCAAAAAATGCTCTAAAAGGCTCAAACACTCATAAATTTTTATGGTTTTTGATGTCAAACTTGCAAATTTCAAACATCAAAGTAATATTTAAATTTAGGGAAACAACCTAATAAATTTTTAATTCTGAAAATAGACTTATCATGCTTGATTCTCTAATGTCTTAAAATTTAAACCATTAATGCATAATTATCTATGACTTAATCCAAAACATATCAATAAAAATCATAAATCAATAGAAGTTTCATTCTAATAGTAATATGAGAAAATTACATAAGAACAAGATATAATTCAGGGATTTTTGAATAGTACTATAGTTAACCTTCCCACATTTAAGATGTATATTGTCCTCAATGTACAAAGATAGATAACGTTAATATAGTAAAAAAAAAAATCATAAGATAGGGGGAGAAGTAAAACTTCCTGAATTTTGGATGGAGTCAAGGAAAAGAAACGGTACAATTGGGCAGAGGTGAATGTGGGGGTGGATACTCCGGTGGTGGTGTGGTCGTTCCTTAATAGCCCTTTGAACCTCAATTAAAGAAGTTAAAATATAATAATATAAATTAAAGACAAGAAAGATAAAAGAAAAGAATTTAAAAATGAAAATAAAAAAATAAAAAATAAATGGACTCAAAGGTCATTGTCTTGTCGAGTCAATGAAGCGGCTGGCATGAACTTATGTAAAGTGGTCGCGTATGGGGAGACCGCGCCAGTGTCTTTTAACTTTTTTGACACGGGAATGGTGGCCTTGGTATTGCCTCTAGTATTAGTCATTGTGTATGGTGGCAAGGATGGTGAAAAGGAAGAACAGCTGTGGTGGCTAGGGTTGGGGAGGAAGGGATATGGGGAAGAAAGTGACCAGAAAAAGGGGATTAAATAAAGATTTGGGACACATGGTCGAGGCCCAAGCCCGTGTGCCATGGACGTGTTAGGTAACACGGCCGAGTCGCACGGCCGTGTGATGCTTCGTTCGTTTCTCCCATGCCTGTGTAAAGGTTTCCACGCCCATGTTGATTGATCAGTATCGACCATGGCCTACAGACACGGGCGTGTTGCACGCCCGTGTAGATTTCTCAGTTTCAACCACAGCTTAGAGACACGGGAGTGTCGCACGCCCGTGTTATTTTCTCAGTGTCGACCACAGCTGTATCGCACGGCCGTGGCATTTAGTCGGAGCCCATGTTTTGGGAAAATTTTTCATCTTATTTCCGCACAATCTCTACCACGCTCATGTACCTACCCGTGGTGTCCACACGGCCACGCCCACGCCCGTGTGCAAGGCCGTGTTAGGAAAACCTGTGCTTTATTAATTTGGTTAGTTTTTAGCTAGGTGCTAAAAATCGAAAATATGGAAATTAATAGGGTTAGTGCTCGGGTTGCCTCCCGAGAAGCGCTCGTTTAAATTCTTAAACTAGACTTACCTTTCATTCGCATAATCATAGTGGTTTGAGGAGTTGAAACTCCTCATTCTTGCTATTTATTTTGGTAAAACAAGGTTTTAGATGAGTACAATTTACCTTGAAGGTGCCAAATTGAGAATGGGTTACCTCGACTGTACCGTATGGGAAAATATTTAATACTGTGAAAGGGGTTGTTCCATTGGGTTCAAAAGCGGTAATACGAGGATCTGTATTATCCATTAAGGCTCGGTCTCCAACCTTAATTTGACTCGTTTTCTTTTTAGGCTCGTCATGGCTCTGCTTTGGTTCATCCTCGTGTATTCTTGGTTTTTCCTTGGAATGTATCCTCCACTCGTCTAGTTCATCGTTCTGAAGCATTCGCTCATCATGAGTTGGATCTAGGATGTGGCTCAGTTGTGTATTTTTGAGGTGCTTCCTGAAAAGGGGGTTGAACCAAATGGTTATTAATAGAATTTATGTTCTCACCTTTATTACTCGATGTCCTAGCCGAGTCACGAGCCTGAAGAGTGATCATTTCGTCATATACACGAAGTGCGAGTTCACCTGTACCAACATCAATTCTGGTTTTAGTAGTTGCTAAAAAGTATCTTCCTAAAATTAAATGAACGTTACTATCTTCATCCATGTCTAAAATAATAAAGTCTATTGGGAATATGAATTTATCAATTTTCACTAGTACATCCTCAATTATACCATGAGGAACTCTAATGATTTTATCAGCCAATTATATACTCATCCTAGTTTGTTTAGGTTTCCCAAGACCTAGCTGTTTAAACATTTTATAAGGCATAACATTGATGCTTGCCCCTAGATCAGCTAAAGCATTTGATCGTGTGTCAGAGTCTTAAAAATTTATAAAAAGAATGATTGAGCCTATAAACTAACTATAACAACGATTGAGGCAAACGCACCTATCGAACAGTAGTATAGTTTAGTGGCAAGACCAAATTGTTGAACCCAAAGGAACCTGAAGTACTAATACTAACTTTCTTTTTATTATTTAGCCTAAGAATTAAAGGAATTTTTATCTAATCTAAAATTAACTAACAACTAAACTAAAGACGCAAAAACAAAGAGAATGAAATTGGGGAAATACTTGTGGGAAAAACCAATTGATTAAGACAATTCCCGAGGAAGAATCCACCTAGACTTCACTTGTTATCTAACTCTGAACCAGACGATGTATTCACTTGACTTGATCCGTAGGATTCCCTAAGTTATATTAATACCTCCGTCGAGGTCTAACCCTAGGTTCATTAATTAAAATCTCTTTTTAATTAAAAACCATAGAATTGCATTAACTCGATCTATGGACTCTCATATTAGGTTTCACCCAAATCCGGCAAAATCTCGTCACCCTATGCATAGGCGTGCGATCAACTCCGCTTAATTATGCTAGATCTACTCTTAGCCAGGGACTTTTGCTCCTCCACCTAAGCACATCACACTTGAATTAATATCTCGAAAATATCAAAACAAGAATTAAAAACACATAATTAAGAACAAATCAAGTATTTATCATATAGTTCAGCAAACGATAACAAGATTCATCTTAGGTTTCATCCCCCTCAGGTACCTGAGGGTTTAGTTCATAATCGTAAAAGAATACATCTCAGAAGAAAAGATAAAACAAAACATAAGAAAAACTCTAAAACCCTCTGAAGGAATTGAAGAGAGATCCTCCATCTTGAGTATGACTCCGACTTCTTGAGATGAATCAACTGGCTTTCTTCGAGTAAATTCCACAATTCTGACCCTTCTGGCTCGGCTCTTTGGCCTAGCTGGACACTTCCTGAAGGTTGGCCTCTAGGGTGTATATATAGGCTTTTGGAATGGCTTTCTTTGCCTCTAAGTACCCTAATCTGAATGAAACTCTTCTTTCTCACGTCAGGGACACGCCCATGGCACACGCCCATGTGAATCGTGGCTAGGCCGTGTTCGAGACTATTAATGAGGCACGGCCGTGTAGTCTTGGGCCCAGGCCGTGTTGATTTCGTGATATGGTCCATTTATTCTGTTTTAGGCCTATTTCTCATTCTTTTCATCCTCCAGTGCTTTTCTGAGTATAAAACATGAAAACAAAGGATTAAGAGCAATAATTTACACAATTCAAGGCTTAAATCATCTAAAAGCATGCTAAATGTGGGCTTAAAATATGTTACTATTACCGTTTATCAGTATTATTAATAGATAAACCACCAATTAAGCAAGGAATTGTAAAACTCTCTAGATCTTTTAACTTTTGAGGTAGTTTATTTTGTAAAATTGCTGAGCACACTGTATTTAGGTCCACATGCGACGCATTATCTAACTTCCCTTTGTTTTTCAAAAGCTCTTTTAAATTTTTTTTAATTGGACATCTGCGAGAGAGCTTAAATAAACGGTAAGTTAATATGTAATTTCTTTAGAAGTTTAAGAAATTTATCGAATTGATCATCTGTGCAGTTTTTCTTCGTCGCATTGGGATATAGCAGACGAGGTTGGTGTTCTGTACTTATCAGTTTTGGTTTATCATGGCTTACGTCAACCTTACCTTTATCTGCCACGTTTTCTTGCCTAGGTTTTGGTGCGTCACTTTCGTGAGCAGTTATGACATGAAGTTGCTCCTTTGGGTTAGTTTCAGTGTTGCTTGGCAGGATGCCTTATGGCCATTCAGATATGAGCTTAGCAAGCTGTCCTATTTGGTTCTCAAGCCCTTGTATCGATGCTTGCTGATTTTTGAATGTTGTTTCGGTGTTTTGGAAGCATGTCTCTGACGCCGCGATGAATTTTGTTAGCATCTCCTCAAGATTCGACTTCTTCTCTTGCGGGTAAGGTTGCTGTTGAAAGCTTGGAGGGGGTTGTTGTCTTTGATTTCCTTGGTTACCCCATGAGAAGTTGGGGTGGTTTCTCTAACCTGGATTATTAGTGTTACTATATGGATAATTATGAGGTCTAGAATTATTACCCATATAATTCATCTGTTCGTTTTCTATGCCGGGGTTGTAGGATGGATATTCTATATTGCTTGTCTCTCCTCCATTTGTATTGCCCTGCATTACTAGGTGTACCTGCAAAGAACCACACAAACCATCAATCTTTTTACTTAAAAGCTCTACCTGGTTTGATAGCATGGTCACTGCGTCGAGGTTGAAAACACCGGCTGCCTTTGTTGGCTTCGTCCTCATAACTTGCCAGTGATAGTTATTTAGTGACGTCTCTTGAATGAATTCGTAAGCTGCCTCAGGTGTTTTGTTGTTTAGTGTACCGCTAACGGCTGCATCAATCAACTGCCTAGTTGAGGGGTTCACACCATTGTAAAAGGTTTGAACCTTGTATCTCTCACATGCATCATAAAGTGTTTCTAAATCCATCTGCACAAAAGAAGAAATATCATTCCTCAACTTAGCCGTTTTAGCCGGCGAAAAATAATTAAGTAAAATTTTTTCGGTCATTTGCTCCCATTGTACAAGCCTAATTTAGCCCAGGGATCATTAAAACCCAAACCTAAACCAAAACTAAACAATCCAACCCAATAAAAACCCAATTTCTAGCCTAAAAAAAACTAAAACCCATTACAAATTAACCTAATACCCAAGCCCAATTCAAAACCCTAAACCAACTATCATAAAAAAAAATTTCAGCAAGCCTAACCCTAGGAGCCGCCCTAGCCAGTGCCAAGCCTCCATGTGCGCCTTAGCATGTACCACGCCCGAGGACTGGCACTTCCACCTGCTCCACCACGCTCTAACCACCTGTAAATCAAAGAAAACATGCAAAGAAACAGAGGCAACAGAGCAGAGAAATATGCAACGAAATAGTAGAATATATTGTATTTTCATTCGCCTATAAAAAGCCCGAAAAATAAATGATGTAGGGGGATATTCTAATATTCAAAAAACAAGAAGCAAAGATCAAATTAAAAAAAACAGAGATTGAAACAAAAAATCGAAAAGGTGTTTGTTTCTTACTTTTTGTTCACTGTCAATCTTTATTTTCCCTTTTTTACAAATCTTTTTAGCGTGCATAAAACAAAAGAAAAGACAAAAAAAGATCGATTGAAGGTGACTGTTGTTTTAGTTTTGTTTTTACTTGCCTTAAAGTTTTATTTATTTATTTTATATACATACATACATACAAAAAATCAAAAAGAAAAGGTAAGGGAACCTTACCTGAATCCACACGGATGCGTCATTGAAGGGCTCACTCCGTCGCCGCAATCAAATTCGAAAGGGGGCCGAGTGCCATTGGTCTCGGTGCCTACGGGGACTCAAAGGCTCGGCTTCAAATGTGGCTCAAAACAGGGGCTAAAGTCCTATTTTGTGCACCACCGGTGGGCAGCAAGCAAACTCGATAGCTAGCCCTTTAGTCGGAAAAGATGAGAGGGGATTTAGAGAAGAAAATGGGCTGCAGTGGTTTTAAAAAAAAATTAAGCATGAAGTGAAATAATGTAAAAATGGGTGTTTTATACATTTAACGAAACAACGCCATTTTGTTCAGGGGTAACCGCGCATATTCCTTTAAAAGGGATATTTGCACGATGGGTCTCTCCCTTTTGCAGCGCCATTCGATTAGGCCCTTTTTTTTTTCGTTAAATTCCCTTTTTTTTATACAGTTTTTACCTTTTAATTTCGTTGGGTTTTCAATTGGGTCTCTCCTATAATGTGAAAATAGGGCCTCTCCTATAATCGGCCATGGTTAGTGCTCTACCCGATTTTACACACTAAAATCAATAGATTTCCTTACCTTGAAATCTCGAAAGTACCACGATTCGAGTATTACTGAACTTATGACTTAGAGATCTATGCGATTGACTCCTCTTCAGATCCCAGAATGCCGAAAATAAGATAGAAATAAGAGATTAGTTTCTAAATAGCCATTCGGCTAGAGACTTTGAAAAGCAAAAAAAAAAAACATTGAAATCCCGAAATCGACACTTACCTATTGTTTCCTTCAAAATTCGGCACAAGCAGACTCCACTGAAGAAAATTCGGCAACTTCAAGAGATGTGACCTTAGTGATTTCGGCTTTTAGAAGAACAAAGAATGGGAAAGATATAAGCAATGAGTGGATAGAGAGATTCGGCCAAGAGAAAAGAGAAAAAAGAATGGTGGGGTTTCGGCAATTGAGATCTAAGAAGTTTTGGTTTCTGTCAGAAAAAGAAAGGAGAAAAGAGCAAGAATGGAGTAGGAATTTCGGCAGAGAAAAGAGAAGAATGATAAGAACTTGCTAGCAATTTTGGCACATACACCTTAAGCCAAAACCGAATACCCCTTTCTTTTCAAATTCTTCAAAGTTTCGGCTAGCATTAAACACTTAAAGATGGCTCCTATCTTTGATCTATTATCTCCTCAAAAATAGCCTTTATCTGCTTATTATCCACACAACAAAATCCCTAAAATTTAGCCATGTGCCGTCCCCCCTTGCTCATCTAAGTGCCGAATTTTAGCCCTAAAACTTGGGCTTCAAGCAACCATAATTTGGGCCTTCCTCATGCACAAGTGACACCAACTCCTCTTCCTCCTAGTGGCACCATTTTCCTTTGGGCCACAAGCCCAATATGCCCATTAAACTACTAAAACTTTATTTTAAACCCAAGTATGTCTAAACAGAATATTTAATCTTGGCCTCAGCTCCAAACCTGAGCCCCCTTTTTGTACCTCAAATTCTCAATCTAACATATTTAAGCATACATTACACAAAATACACAGGCCCATAATTCAGGATGTTATAGTTCTACCCCCTTAAAATAAATTTCGGCCTCGAAATTTACCTGATCAAAAGAGATATTGCTGTCGCTTAACATCCTCTGGCTCCCACGTCGCATCCTCCTCGCCATGGTTCCGCCACAAAACCTTGACCAAAGGGACGGTCTTCATCCTCAACACTTTTACGTCTCGATCTAAGATTTGCACTGGCTCCTCCTCAAAGGACAAATACGGCCTTACGTCAATCTCTTCCACCGGCACAACATGCGATGGATCAGAACGATAACATCTTAACATCGAGACATGGAACACATCATGTATCTGCTCCAACTCCGAAGGCCCAATAAACCGTTCTAGAACCCGATAAGGCCCAATAAACCGAGGACTTAGCTTACCCTTCCGTCCAAACCTCATTACCTTCTTCCATGGAGACACCTTTAAAAAGACTTGGTCTCCTACTGTAAATTCCACCTCCTTCCATTTTAGATCCGTATAAGATTTTTGTCGATCAGACGCTTCCTTCAACCGAGCCCGAATTAGCCTAACTTTCTCCTCTGTTTCTATCTGGACCTAACACCTGACGTTCACCCAACTCCGTCCAACAAGTAGGAGTACGACACCTCCTTCCCTATAACGCTTCGTAGGGCGCCATCTGAATACTAGCTTTATAACTATTATTGTATGCGAATTCTGCCAAAGGTAAATACTCCTCCCAGCTACCCATAAAATCGATGATGCAACCCCTTAGCATATCCTCCAAGATCTGAATTACCCTCTCAGACTGACCATCAATCTGTGGGTGAAAAGCGCTACTAAAATCTAACCTTGTTCCTATTGCTTGATGAAGAGCCTTCCAAAATCGTGACGTGAACCTAGGGTCCCTATCCGATATGATCGACACCCGGTACACCATGTAGTCTTATAACCTCAGCCACGTACAACTTAGCCAACTTTTACAGAGAAAAGTCCACTCGAATCAGTATGAAGTGAGCAGACTTCGTCAACCGATCCACGATTACCCAAATCGAATCCTTCTTAGTGGGCGTAAGAGGTAACCCACTAACAAAATCCATCGTGATTCTTTCTCATTTCCATTGGGGAATCTTCACCGACTGCAACAATCGCGAAGGCACTTAATGTTCAGCTTTCACTTGCTGGCACGTCAAACACTTCTCCACATATTCCATAACTTCTCGCTTCAACCCTGGCCACCAGAATTGCTCTCACAAATCCCTATACATCTTAACTCTTCCAGGATGCATAGCATAAGGGCTACTATGCTATTCCCGAAGAATCATCTGCCTTAACTCCACTTCTTTTGGCATACAAATCTTCCCACGGAAACACAAAACTCCATCACCATTTCAACTATAGTCCTCTCCTTCACCATTCTGCACTTGTTGGATTCGAGTACTCAAAACATCATCCAAAAGTTGCTTCCCCTTGATCTGTCTTGTCCACATAGGTCTTACTTGAAGTTCAGCCACCAAACTTCCATCCTCATACAGACTAAGATAAACGAACATCACCCTTAGTTAAGATACTACCTTACGGCTTAACGCATCTGCCACCACATTCGCCTTACCCGGATGGTATTCGATCGAGCAATCATAGTCCTTCAAGAGATCGATCCACCTCCGTTGTCTTAAATTTAACTCCTTCTGGGTAAAGAGATACTTCAGACTTTTATAGTCGGTGTAAATTATCGATTTCTCCCCATACAGGTAGTGCCTCCAAATCTTCAGAGCAAACACTACCGCCGCCAATTCCAAATCATACGTAGGGTAGTTCAACTCATGCGGTCTCAACTGTCGAGACGCATATGTAACAACTTTTCCATCTTGCATTAACACACACCCTAAACCTGTGTGCGACGTATCATAATAGACGGTAAATTATTTTCCCGCCTCTGGCTGAATTAACACTGGCGCTTCTGTCAGGATTCTCTTTAGCTTCTTAAAGCTCTCCTGCTGTTTGTCAGACCATACAAACGATACTCCCTTCCTTAACAACTTAGTTAAAGGTGCCGCAATTGAAGATAACACCTTAACGAACCTCCTGTAATATCTTGCCAATCTCAAGAAACTTCGAATTTTCGCCACAGACTTCTGCGGTTTCCAATCCAATACAACTTCTATCTTCCGAGGGTCTACCCTAATTCCCTCTGCGGAAACTACATGCCCTAAGAAAGTCACTTCTTTCAGCCAAAACTCGCACTTACTGAACTTTGCGTACAGCTGCTTCTCCCTCAGAATTTGCAACACCACACGAAAAAGTGCATCATGCTCCTCCTCCGACTTGGAGTAAACCAGGATATCATTGATGAATACTACGACGAACTGGTCAAGATAGGGTTGGAACACTCGGTTCATCATATCCATGAATGCAGCTGGCCCGTTCGTCAACCCGAACGGCATTACCAAGAACTCATAATGACCGTAGTGTGTTTGAAACGCCGTCTTATGAATGTCCCATTCCTTCACCTTTAACTGATGATAACCCGACCTTAGATCAATCTTTGAAAAGACCGAAGCTCCTGGATCTGAGCTTTGAGTTCCATCAACTCCTTCGGCGCCATTCGGTAAGGAGCAATGGACACCAGAGCTGTACCCAGTAGTAGCTCTATTCCAAACTCCACTTCACGATCTGGGGGTATTCCTGACAACTTCTCCGGAAAAACATCTACGAAATCCTTGACTGTTTGAACCTCCTTGTCAGTCACCTCCTTAACATCCAAAGCACTGATAAAAGTTAGAAATGCGTTGCATCCTTTTCAAATCATCTTGACAGCCTTCAATGCAGATACCATGTTGGACAAATAATTCCTTCCTTCTCTTAACACCACCACCTCCCCGCCTTCTGGGGTACTCAACATCATGCAAATAGTCCCAGAATCCAACTTAGCACAACGTTTAGTCAACCAATCCATTCCTAAAATGAGATCAAACTCCCCAAACGGTAATTCTATTAAGTCCACCGGAAACACTACCCCTTGGGTCTCTAAAGGTACATCCTTAAATAGTTTGTCCACTACCTTAGAATGTCCTAGAGGATTAACCACAGTCATCTTCCTAGTGGTTGTTTCAGAGTCTATACTTAGGGTCTCAGATACCGAACATGCAACATAGGAAAGGGTTGACCCAATATCAATCAAGGCAAGAAAAGGGCTATCAGTAATAAGAAACGTACCGGTTATGAGTCCGGTGCGTCACCATCCTCCTGTCGACGAACTACAAAAACTAGACCCGGCTGACTTGCATCTACATTACCTGCTCCTCTACCAGATGCTCTACGACCGCGACCAGCCCCATTTCCTCCTCTACCTTGGCACGACCCTCAGATCTTGGTTGACCACCTCTCCCACTGATCGCCCCTCGCCCACGGTGGCCGCACGATCCTACGTGGACAATCCTTAATCATATGTTCCGTGGATCCACACCTGAAGCATCCACCGGTTCTTTTTCTACACTCCTCAGAATATGCTTTCACGCACCAATTACATAATCGATTCTGATTCTCCGCAGCAGGTGTCGGAGCACGAGCTGGCCCATCAGACCTAGGCCTTTTCTGCAAATTCCCAGATGCTCCTGCCAACCCAAAATTTCTCTTATTCCTTCCCCGCTCCTTATCTCTTTCCTGTCTTTCAGTCTGTTTTACCTCCTCAGCTATCTTAACCTTCTCTACCAGAACAGCAAAATCTCTTTCTCTCTGCGGTGCTATCAAAACCCTTAACTCATTCCGCAATCCATCCTCGAACCAAACACAACGTTCATATTCGGTTGCTACCATTCCTCGAGCGTAGCGGCTCAAGCGCAGAAACTCTGCCTCATATTCAGATACGGACTTACTTCCCTGCACCAAATTCAGGAATGTCTTCCTCTGTGCATCCACGTAGCTGGCCCCAACATACTTTTCTTGAAATGATTCATTAAAGAAATCCCAGTCAATACAGTCTGCGGTAGTACCCTCTTTCACCGTGAGCCACCACTGATAGGCCTCGTCTCGAAGAAGAGACACGACCCCTTTCAACTTCTCCTCCACCGTGAAATCTAAGTCATCCATTATACGCTCAGTCGCTTCCAACCAATATTCAGCTGTGTTAGGGGCTACACCAGAAACTCCCCTAAACACTTCTGCCTCATTGGCCCTAAGCCACTCCGGTACAGATTTCCGGGCTCCTGTGTACATGCCTACTCCAGCAACCCTCTCTAAAACCCTCAACATCGCCTGAGATACAGCATCATCTCTGGGTGCCTCATCTTGAGATTCTCCTTCTACAGCCAGCAGTTCCGGCATCTCGTTTCCTGACCCGTGGCTAGACCTTACTGGCTCTGACACGGTCATTCTACCCCTACCGCGTCCACGCGGCAGACGTCCTCGACCCCTTATACTCATTCTTCCAATTGGCATTTATCTGATTAATAATTTTATGAATCATTAATTCTTCTCACAGATTAACCACGGACAGTCTTATGAATAGAAGTTTTAAAGGTGGTTCTTTCAAATTCGCAACCATAACTACAACTCAGTTTCAAGTTCACATCTCCTAGTTCTAGGAAGCACACACATTCAATAAGTAGCATACAGACAACATCCATACACCTACACTCAATACATAGGGGTATTCTCGTTATTCCACTACCTAGGGGTATTTTTATAATTTTATCCTACAGGGGTATTTTTGTGATTTTTAAAATAGAGTTCCTTGTTGATTTCATGAAATAAGGGTATTTTGGTAACTTTTAAAATCTGGGGGTATTTCGATAATTTTGTGATCTAGGGGTACTTTGGTCATTTTACAAATTAGGGGCAATGTGGTAATTTTTATAAGTCAGGGATATTTTGGGAAATTTTTACAAATCAAGGGTATTTTCAAAATTTTACAAAAATAAAGGATTTTTTTTTAAACCAGGGGTGTCTTGGGGAATCTGATTCCAAAAGAATAATGGAAGTGTTCAGGTGTTTGTAAGTTTTTGGTTGTTGTCATGTGTTGTGTGAGTTTTTTTTTCTACGGAAAATTTCGTTGCCTTTGTAAATCGAGATATATTTGCAAATCATGGGTATCTTGGTATTTGTTTTCGAAATATGGGTATTTTAGCAATTTATGAAAAATAATATGGCGGGTCTCTTTCGGATTTTAACTATAAGTTTTAATCTGTCAACAAGTCCTCATGATTAGGGTGCACTGATACTCACACGCACTGTAGGATTCAAATAAGAGGAGGTGAGTCCCTAGGACTGCTTAAATACCAAGCTCTCCCTGAATCCACTCCTAGACATGCGTATGCCCGTTGCCATACCCTAACTCGACTAAGGTGAACAGTCACTACGCACCAGGTAGGATTCCAGTGAAGAGGAGGTGAGTCACTAGGACTGCTTAAATACCAGGCTCTTTCGGATTCAATCCTAGACATGCGTAAGCCTGTTACCACACCCTCGTCTTGTGGCTCGTTCACGGGTTTGTTTAGTGAAATTAAGTCTTATGAGATTTTAAGAATTGTTTCAGCTAGGCCTAAAGTCCATCAAGTTCTAATCTAACTAATCTACGTCCCATAAAGCCCATCAAGCCCACATATATTTCACACAATGGTTTAGAATACGTAGGTGCCATGCTGAGAAAACCCTTCTGTATGATTTATAAATATATATGTTTCAAAAACCTATTTTTAGAAAACGTTTTGAGCCCAAAACCCCAAAGTCGAGTTTTGAACCGGGCTCTGATACCTATATGTAACAGCCCAAACACAGCCCAAACACTACAGCCAGATCTGGCATGTCACTAAAAAGATTTTATAAAAGATGTCGCAATTTCGGAAAATATTTTTCAGGTTTAAATATTAATACCGAAAAAAACTTAATAATTTATTAATTCATATAATATGTAAATTTCATAAAATGCCTTGGTGAGTTAAAAAAAACTGAATTTATTACCTGCCTTAACTTAATTAAAGGAAAAATTTAAACGTCTAACAATAATAAAAGCCCAAAATAAATCCGGAATAAAAATAAAGCTAGTGGCCTATGGCCTTATTACAATGGAATTTAAAACCCATTAATTAAAGATATTAAAAATAAAACTTCTAAGTAAAGTCTTCTGCTGGATTTAATTACTCTCTCGCATGGCCACCTCGCGCTCCTCTCCAGTCCGATCCGATGCACTAAGTGCTACCTGGAATTGTTAAATAATAGGGTGAGTCGCGAGACTCAGTGTGCAACCCTCGTGCACCATTAGATTTTGGGCCTTAGCCCCACAGAATATATAACAGAATATAATATAACAGAAATTATGCAAAGCCCAACCCAAGTCCTAGGTTTCCATCCGCTACACGCCACCCTTACCTGCCAGTCACACCATTGGGGATTTCTACAATCAACCCACAACGCTACACACCATCGATGGCAGTCATGCTGCAGTTAGCTGCTCATCGTCAAGTTGTGACAGAGTCACCAGGCTGAAATGGCAGAAGCCACCAGAAACAGAGTTGTGACAGAGTCACCAGGCTGAAATGGCATACGCCACCAGAACAGATCACTTCCCCTATCAATCACCCAACCCCAAGCTTACAAAGAATTTGACATACAAAGCATATCGTTTTAACAGGTACATTCACTGAAGAAGAACAAAAGTTACTAACCTGATGATTAGCCTCTACCCTTTTCGGGTTTTCACTTGTCATGCCTGGATTTCGGCATTTAACAGAATATAGCAGATTTATACATATATCTTAACAATCAATCTATTAGTGTGAAAGGTTACACACCTGATTAATGTCGATACCCTTGCTAAACCGATCTAAAACTTTGCTCGAAAAGTCAGAAAAATGTGAAAATAGGGCCTCTCCTATAATCGGCCATGGTTAGTGTTCTACCCGATTTTACACACTAAAATCAATAGATTTCCTTACCTTGAAATCCCGAAAGTACCACGATTCGAGTATTACTGAACTTATGACTTAGATATCTACGCGATTGACTCCTCTTCAGATCCCAGAATGCCGAAAATAAGAGAGAAATAAGAGATTAGTTTCTAAATAGCCATTCGGCTAGGGACTTTGAAAAGCAAAAAAAAAAAAATTGAAATCCTGAAATCGACACTTACCTATTGTTTCCTTCAAAATTCGGCACAAGCAGACTCCACTGAAGAAAATTTGGCAACTTTAGGAGATGTGATCTTAGTGATTTCGGCTTTTAGAAGAACAAAGAATGGGAAAAGTATAAGCAATGAGTGGATAGAGAGATTCGGCCAAGAGAAAAGAGAAAAAGAATGGTGGGGTTTCGGCAATTGAGATCTAAGAAGTTTTGGTTTCTGTCAGAAAAAGAAAAGAGAAAAGAGCAAGAATGGAGTAGGAATTTCGGCACAGAAAAAAGAAGAATGATAAGAACTTGCTAGCAATTTCGGCACATACACCTTAAGCCAAAATCGAATGCCCCTTTCTTTTAAAATTCTTCAAAGTTTCGGCTAGCATTAAACACTTAAAGATGGCTCCTATCTTTGATCTATTATCTCCTCAAAAATAGCCTTTATCTGCTTATTATCCACACAATAAAATCCCTAAAATTTAGCCTTGTGCCGTCCCCCCTTGCTAATCTAAGTGCCGAATTTTAGCCCTAAAACTTGGGCTTCAAGCAACCACAATTTGGGCCTTCCTCATGCACAAGTGACGCCAACTCCTCTTCCTCCTAGTGGCACCATTTTCCTTTGGGCCACAAGCCCAATATGCCAATTAAACTACTAAAACTTTATTTTAAACCCAAGTATGTCTAAACAGAATATTTAATCTAGGCCTCACTTCCAAACCTGAGCCCCCTTTTTGTACCTCAGATTCTCAATCTAACATATTTAAGCATACATTACACAAAATGCACAGGCCCATAATTCAGGATGTTACATTTTATTATTTATTATTTATACCTCACGTTTTACTTTGATTTCAATTTAGTCTTTACCCTTTTTTTTAAAATCTACTTTTGTATATTCTTCATTTTAGATTTTCTTTTTTATATATCTTATTTTAAACTGTTCTAGATATCTCACATGTTATTAAACTGCTTTTTTTATATACCATTTATTTTGAATTTCTTTTTACATGTTATTCATTTCAAACTTATTATGTATTATTTTAAAGTATATTATCCATTTTAAATTTCATATATTATTTGGTCTAAATTATGTTATATTTTATTTTAAAATTCGTTTATTTTTTAAACTGTTGTTTTACTTATTTATTTCAGGTTTCTCATATATTACTTATTCTAAACTTATATATATTATCTATTTTATTTTTATATATAACATTTATCTTTAAACTGCTTCATTCTAAATTTTCTTTTTACACATTATTTATTTTAAACCCTACATAATACTTTATTTTAAATTATTTTGTATTAATTATTTTTTAATTGTTTCACATCATCTACTCTAAATTGCTTTAAATATTATTTATTTTAGACTTCTTTAAAATTGCTTTATCACTTTTTCTAAATAGTCATATATACTTTACTTTATTATTTATTTAGAATCGTTTTTTATAAATTATTTATTTTAAACTATTATGTGCTTTAAATTTTTATATCATTTTACTTTATTTTTTTATTGTTATTTATGATATTTATTTCAGTATTCTTTAATTATTAATGTTAGTATTAAAGTAATGTATGTGACTTGAGCATTGTCATTGTATGTGCTATGATTCGATTATTCACGTTTTCATATTATCATCATTCACTCGTACTGTAACACCCCTTACCCGTATTCAACGCCGGAATAGGGTACGAGGCATTATCGGAATTACAAATTTATTTATCAGACATTTTATTTCATCTAGCATTTATATTTGAAATCAATCAAAATCAAACATATTGTTCCTTAAATATATTTATTTTTATCGACATGTCTTACTTGAATTTATTACTCGTTTGATCATACTTAATTACCTTGTATTATCATATTAAAGATAATCACATATTTACATGTCATGATAAATATCATTCACTTGCCGTTTCTTCGTAAACATAAAACAGTTAATTCATCATATCAATATTTCACGTACCATCAACTTATATTTCCTTATCACATAATTAAGTTACACGAACTTACCTGGTTAAATTTGCAGAAATATCAAAATTCAGGGGCACTTTGGAAATTTTCTATTTTCATTGATTTTTCAGTCGATATTAATCTTAATTAATAATTTCATTCAATTTTGCAACTTTAAATAATAAAATAATCCATTTCATGCAAATTGATCATTTCCACATTTTTACAAAATTAATCAGAAAGTTTTACTTTTATTCAATTTAGTCCCTGAGCCTAAAACATTTCAAATTAGCCATACTACCTAAATATTCATACATATTTTCCTCCTCCTCCTCTCCATTCCACATCCTTAATGTATATAACATGCTAGAAGTAACATTATCAATAATTTCATTAATTACTCATAAGTATATTCAAAACTGTCCATTTGAGTTATAGTCACTAAATTATTTATTTCCAGAGCTACAGAACTCCAAATGAAGAACCGTTAATTTTTCTTGAAACTAGACTCACATATCTTCTTGCCATAAAATTTTCAGAATTTTTGATTTAGCCAATTAGTACAGTTTATTCTTTAAATTCACCCCTGTTCTGCTGTCTGGCAGTTCCGACCCTTCTTCACTAAAAATTAATTATCTTTTTATATAGAATTCATATGATGTTAGGGTTTATTTCTTATAACACTAGACTCATTAAGGAATCTAACCATATAAATTATGTTCCAAAATTATTTTTATACAATTTTTAGTGAATTTCTAAAGTAAGAACAGGGGATCACGAAGTTATTCTAAAACAGTCTTACAAAAATTTAAATATCACAAAATGTAGACTTCCTTTGCTTTCTCTGTTTCTTTTATATGAAAATAGACTCAATAAGCTTTAATTCTATATCTCACTCAACTTCTAATTCGATTTATACAATTTTTGGTAATTTTTCAAAGTTAGACAACTGCTACTGTCCAAAACTGCTTTAGTGTAACATGTTGATTTCTATTTTGTCCCTAATTCCACAATTCATACAATTCAATCCTTGCTCAAATTATCCCGTCAATTAAGCTAATTTTCTCATTTAATACTTTTCTCTATCATTTTAAACTACTTCATAACTCTTGAAAATCAGAATTTTAACACTAGGCCTTAATTTCAGCTATTTCACAATTAGGTCCTAAAACCAATTTCCATCAATTTCACTTGATAAAATCATCATATAACAAAATTAAAGCTTCAAATAAATATTTATTCATCATATTCTTTCAGAACTAATCCACATCAAATTTAAAAATTAACCATAGAATCATAAACTAATGAATTAATAAGTTGGACTCAAGTGTAGAAAGTCCAAAAACATAGAAATTTCAAGGAGAAAGCAAGTATTAAACTTACATGAAGCTTGAGTATGAAAACCAACTTGAACTCTCTTCCATGACTGTTTTTCAGCTGAAGAAAATGAAGAGAATTGAAGAGAATTCTCCAGATATTTCAATTTAATCCCCTTTTTATTTAGCTAATTTTAGAAATTTTCCAATTTTCCCCCCTTTTTCTTCTTTCTCTTCTCTTCTTCTTTCTTTCCTTCCCCTGCTCTCTGCTTCGTTTTGATTCTGTTTCTATTCCCTTTTTTTTTCTTTGAATTATTATATAATATAATATTATAATAATATAATAATATAATATAAAAATATAATATAATAATAAACTTTTAAAAAATCTCAGATTTTCTTACGTTACACCGCCTCAACTATGCAAAATGGTATAATTACCATTTTGATCCTTCATAATTTCTTTTAATCTATAATTTAACTTTTACTTTCATTTCAGTTTAGTCCTTTTCATTTAATTTCCTACCCAAACGTTAAAATTTTCTAACGAAAGTTTAATAATAGCTTAATGACACTCCATAAATATTTTTAGAAATATTTATAGCTCACTTTATGAATTCGAGGTCTCAATACCTCGTTTTTGACCCAATTTTTCTCATTAATTCTTTCAGTTTACAAAATTCACTAATTTTAAAATATTTCTAAAATCACACTTAACTTATAATTATCGATTAACAAAATTTTCTAACTTTTCGTCAGATTTAATAATCTCGAATCACTGTTCCGACACTATTTAAAATTGGGCTGTTACACGTACAATATTTTATTCGTGTATTATTGATTTCATATCCATTATTATATTTCTATTTCATGTCATCGCATTGTGAATTAAACCCTGACATATTTATTCAACTTAGATCGCTTTATTTTATTTTAAACTGAATAGATAGACATCGTCTAAATATCGTACTCGTTTTTATTCAAAAAGAAAATTTTGCTAAATAAGGAAATATTTCGCGTTTTAGGAAATTCGAGAAATCGTGCCCTAACTTACGGTGTTCTGATTTTCTCGTTAAACCTAAGTGGCCTAATATCCTTTTAAGTTTCAAAATGCATGAAATTTCAATTAAAATTAAAGACAAATTTGTGGTCGAGAGTTCAAAGTATCGTGTCCTAACTTACGGGATGTGATGCTCTGATATCTCAAGACGAGAGAATCTTTAGCAATTGTTTCAATTTCATTCAAACGTTTTAAAATCAACATTAATAAAAAAATAATCGTATTTTTAAAATCTTTTTCAAATTTTCAAATTTCGACATTAAGACATTAAATAATCAATTAGGTACCAAGTTTGGGCGTAATGAGGGTGCTAACCCTTCCTCGCACGTAACTGACTCCCGAACTTGATTTCTCAAAACTTCGTAGACCAAAATCGTCGTTTTAGTATGTCAAAATACTTTATTAAAATGATCAAGTTTTAAGAGGTGATCCGATCACACCTTATAAAAAAAGGATTGGTAGCGACTCCCATTTAATTTTTCATTTTTCAAAACCCTAGTCGACCCATTTTTCAAAAAAATGGTTTCGACAGCTTGGCGACTCCATTGGGATCAAAAAAGAGAGTTAAGCCACAAATTGATTAACTTTTATCTTTTTGTCAAAAGTTGAAAATTTGGTTTTAATATACGTTCCTTTTATTGCATTCCATCCGTTTTGTGTTACGATCTTCATCATTTTATTCATATTTTATTTGTTTGCTTCGAGCTTTTTGTATATCTCTGCACATTGCATTGTATGGCTGATCGGTCACACCCTTTTAGGTGGAAGTGAGAAACTACGCCTTCGTGAGGTTTTCAACTCCGCATGGGATAGTGGATCGCTTTCGGGATACATCTATACCTATGTCTTTGTGAGATTTTCATCTTCGTATGGCCATAGGAAAATGTATTCCCCTGAACTGAACTCGGTCCATATGAGCTTATAATGGGTAAGGATCGAGGAATCTGCCGGTTCGGGTATCCTTACTTTAGAACTAAACTACATATAGCGAACCTTAGGAGCCCACCTTAAGTAGAGCCGTGCCAAACCCTAGTGGTCACCCATTTAGGTAATCTATTTTGTTGTTTATTTTTCTTGTGCTAACATGTTTTGTTTTGTTTATGATTGCATTGCATTACATCGCATCATCTTAGAAAGGAGGTGTTGATTCATATTCGAATGCTAAATGGAAGAGCTTGTCATAGGAAAATGAACTTCTTGATATAGTGGAATATAGTACGGTCGTTCGAATAGGGTCCAAGTAAACACAACGAAAGAAGACTGATAGTCCGCGGAGGAAAACAAGACTTTGCTTCATTGCCCGAGGATTCAAGCCAACAAGGATTATTCGACAGCCGTCACATCTCAACTATTTTAAAAAGAGTTAAAGAGCATTGCATGGATAAGTGAGTAATGGGTCGCGACACGGATTAAGCAAAAAAAGAGACAATAGAGACAGCTTTGGGAAAATTAGCAAGATTCGACCATAGCATCCGGATATAAATGAGAAGATCGATGTCTTCACCAGGATTACGAGGGCAAGGCTACATATGTAATCCATTTTATGTAAAGAAATTTGTTTTCTAGAAAAGTTGTTCTAATGGAATTGTATTCAGAATCAACACCTTTCTTTCTTTTGCATTCATTCTATGCATCTACATTGCATTGCATCATTTGCATTAGATTTTCACAAAAAAAAAAAAACCCTAATTAGGTAAAATTATTTCAGTTAACCTGGAAAACATGGAACGAAGGTTGGAGAGATTAGAGCAAAGGCAAATACAGATATGGGAGCAATTGGCCGAAATCCAACATGATATGCGAGATCAAATGAATGTGATGAGCCAATTAACCCAGTTACTAGCCGGAAGGCTTGAAAAAAGGAAAAGCCCGGTGGTCAAGAATGGGAGCGATAATAAGGCCCTTATCTATTTCTCAGATTTTACTCCAATAAGTGTCCCAGCCTAACCAGACGCGCATTCGCAAGGGGTACCCGTCATTATCAAACCCCGATATCAGACTGATACCTCGGCATTGTTGAAGTTCCCAATGGGTTCAGATTTTAATTCAGGGGATGATCGAGTCAATCCTGTGGTACATGGCTTAGCCGAAACAAAGGAAAATGGAGAATGGACCTTAAATGCCCTGAAGAAGAAAGAAAAAGAAGTGAATAATACGAGTAAGTATAACAAGGGTAATTGAAGCCAATTACGGTAAGCCAGCCAAAGAAAGCAGCTACCATCTATCAGGTCTCCCCAAGACATGAGCCCAATCCAAAATCAAACTCGGAAAAACTCCAGTTCGCGCCCATTCCAATCTCGTATAGGGAGTTGTACCAAATTTTGTTTGAAGCACATGTTGTATCCTCTTCTTACGTGGAACCAATACAGCCTCCATACCCTAAATGGTACGATGTGAACGCCCAATGTGAATACCATGCAGGAATCACAGGACATTCGATCGAGAACTGCGCCACTTTCAAAAAGATAATCGAAAGACTCATCAAAATAGATATTGTAAAATTCAATAATCCCTCTGGTGCAGAAGATCCATTACCCAACCTTTCTGTTAAAGGGATAAATATTGTGAGGGCCACGATGAATAGCGGCATGAGATCCAAGAGTACGTCGAGTTCAGGGCTCTAGTGCAAGACCAGATATTGGGGAACCTGAACACTAACAACGTATCCGAAGGGGGAACGGGGAATAAAAGCTTCTAAGCCCTTGCATACTTAGGAGCGTTCTGAACAATGGGACTGTTGAAGGGATCTCTGTATTTTTAGAGCTAATTTAGAGTAATATTCAAAACACGCTTGTTGCTTTAAGCATAGAAGCAACAAGGATCCTTTTGTGAAATGGGCTTATGTCCAAAATCTTTATTTCAATAAAATGTATCTCTTTCAGCAAATATTCTTTCATTCTTTCCATATCATATTATACAAATAATTATTCTTAGATTTTTTTTTTGTTCTATGGACACTCTTTCAAATATTCTTTTATTATTCACTCATGATCATACCGTACAAATAATCATACTTAGAATCATTTATTCTTTGAAATTTTCCTTCAAATCTACAATAAGTCCTCAGATATTTACGACATGAGCAACGCTGCTACTAACCCAGAGTCTCCTTTCGAATAGGATATATGTCTAGATGAATCTCATGACTTTAAAGATGACAGAGATTGTAGCTTATATACCTGATTCGTTAAAAATAGTAAAACAAGATGAAAAATAGATCCTACCTTACAAGGGGTCAGTGGACATTGCGAGCCTAGGAAAGAGAGCCTAGCTCACCACAGAAATAAGGCGAGACATCATTTCAAAGATGTTTTCGCATGATCATATCAAGACACGCCTGGGCTACTGAGACGTGAGTATGCTGTTAAGGCTAAGGAAATCCTAGAAGAGGTCCATAAGGGTATTTGAAGATCACATGCTAATGATTTTACGATAGCCAAGCTAATCATGAGATTCAAATTCTGCTGGTCTATCAAAGAAAGGGATTGCATCAATTATGCCGTAAATGTCAAATTTATGAAGACAAGATTCATGTGCCTCCTTCATTTCTTTGTAGACTTTATCTATGTGGGGCATAGAGTTTATTGGGACGATCTCGTCAGAAGCTTCTAGCAGGCATAAATTATTTCGCTAAAAGGATGAAAGTAGCTTCATAGGCCAATATTACAAAGGCGATAGTCATCAGAACAAAAAAGAGAAAAAGAAAGAAAGAATACCGATAAAAAAATGTCAAAAAGATCACATTTAACCGCACAATATCAAAAGTTTGCGGTCTGTTCAGAGGTCAGGTGCCACATCACAGTGCAACAAAAGCAGCCAGAGAGGAAAAACAAAAGTAAAAAGAGAAAATAACAAAAAAATAAAAATAACAAAACAAGGATCATTAGCAAGATGACCTAGACTTGTAAAGATTGGCATAAAAAAGTTACATTTACCCTTTATGCTTATCAAACATTAGCCAAGACCTTTGCTGGGGCAATGCCTTAGTTTGTGGAATAAAAGCGTTTTGTCTATTGAAGTCGACATTCTTTTTTTCGAGTCTTGTCAGAACTGAAGTTGGAAGAGGTAGAATGGATTTAATCCCGATATGATCAGTTGAATTTGAAGAGAAAATATTAAAAACTATCTGTCACCGTCAGATGATGCGAGCTTACAAAAAAAAAGGTTCGCCCTAGAAAAATTCATGATAGGGCTTTGAAGAAGATTTTTCCCATGCAAAAGGGACTTCAGAAAAAAGTGGATGCCAAACTGGGAAGGACCTTATGTAGCAAAGAAGGCCTATTCTGGGGAAGCATGGATATTGACCGAGATGGATGGCAAGGACCTGCCCAATCTGGTGAATTTAGATTCAATAAAAAGTTCTCCAAAGAAAAAAAACACAAAAAAGGAAAAGAAAGAACAAAGAAGAAAAAATGATAGGCCAATGCGAAAACCCGCAAAGGGCGCTTTGAGACCAAAGGGGATTTGAGTTGAAAACCAGAAAAGGGCGGCTCAAATTTTGATCAAAAGTGGGACATACAGCAGTCTGGCTATGCCTGAATTAACAATGAAGAAGTATGCTACGTTTTGGGCCATCGACAAAGTACTCCGGATCCTCTAAACATATATTAAGCACAAAATGGTCCCAAAGAAGTTTGTACAGAGAAGCTCAGGCTGCGATATCTAGGGCACCTAGTTTTCCATCTTACCCATTTTGAATTTGCTATCTTTCATTACCTTATTCTTTTCAAGATACGCCTCCAATAAATTTCCTCTTTAATTGCATTTGTTATCCTTGATTAACTTATTTGTTTTGAGCTATGCTCTCAATTAATTTCCTTCTTGCCCATTATTTTTCAAGTATTTTAAATTGAAATAACGATTAATGGGCTAACAATACTTTCACAAAAGAAGTTCTGTATATTACTCTAGAAGCTTTTAAATAGTACGAGAACTTGAAACAAGATTATTGTTTAGAACTCACCAAAACTAAGGGTTGGAAAGGAGTCTAATTTGAGACTACATGTTAAGATTTTTTGTCAAAAGTGTCAGTTGAATAAAAGGACAAGATACTGAGTCGGTGATACATCCTCGACAAATGATGAGTAACCCAAGCATTAAACTGGGATTATTCTCAAAGAAATTTGACATTCATATACATCTGGTCATGACACCCAGGGAATGAAAGGTATAGCAGACCAAATTGATTGAATAAGTTACAAATTTTATACCCCTGAGTCGCAGTGGGATGGATTGAAGATGATACAAATTCTATTCCCTTGAGTCGCAGTGGGATGGATTGAAGATGACACAGATCCTATACCCCCTGAATTGCAGTGAGAGGGTCTGAACCTCACATTGGGCCTCGAGGGTCCATTTAAGGGACATTATGAACAATCTCGAAAAATGAACAGTAATTGTCACAAATTATCTGTAAATGTTCTGTACACTTCGGTAATGTTCTGTAACTCTATTCTGGCGACGGATATGGGTTATGGGTGCTACATACGGATCCAACCAAAACACACCAGTTTGGCACCCAGTGCCTCATCGGATAATTCGAAGTAATAAGTTGACACCCAATGTCTCATTGGCCATGCCGAAGTAAATTGGTACCCAGTACCTCACCGAATTTATCCGAAGTAACAATTTGACACCTAGTGTCTCATCGACTCAAAGTCAAAGTATCCCTGAACTCGTCCAATCCTCTGGCATGCCAACTATATCTGACTCAGCCCGATACATATAATAGGGTTTCAATTCACTTTTCAGTTACCACGACTATTCAAATATCACAATTTCACTTACATTTAATTTAATAACATTCAATATTCTATGTACCATTATTTTCATGAATTTCTTGTGTATTTATTTCAATAACAATTCATAATCACGAATATACATAATTACCAGACAAGTTTCATATACATTAATTTTCCATGTCACTAACCAAGTCTTTCCAAATCGGAGAACAACTTACGAATATGAGTACATCGTTTTCTTTGCCTTTAAACATTAAAATGCCATAGCTCAGCTATGGTCTTACATTTAAACATTGTCATGGTTTAATCATGGTCTTATCCATCAATTTGCCTTTTACACTGAACGACTGTACTCAATCCCGGATTCCACTTTAACCGGATATTCATTTCAATTCTTTATTTAGCAATATTCCATTTCTCGACAATATATTAAATACATAATAATTTAACAACATAATATTTTTCAACAATGTACTAAATACATATTAACATTCATCAATTCAATATAATTATTAAATTTCAACCATACAAACTTACCTGAGGTAATTTGTGGAAGTTGTAGTAATTCAGGGACTATTCGGCTAATTTCTCTTTTTCACGTTTGTCTTCGGATTCTTGATCTATAATATAAAATTATTCATTCATTAGCATATAATTCAATTCTAATTCACTTTACCATTTATGCCCGACAAATTTTCAAAATTACACATTTACCCTAACTTTTACAGTTTTTACAATTTAGTCCCTAATCAATTAACCCATCAATTGAGCTAATTTTTCTCAATTGAAAATTTACCTAATTATTTTAGGCTACCATACAACCATTAATATTCAAAATTTTAATACCAAACCCTAATTCTTAACCTTTCACAAATTGGTCCTAAAATCAATATCTATTAAAATTACTAAATAAAATCATCACATAACAAAATTAAAGCTTCAAATCCATGTTAATTGATCATAAACATCCAGCACTCATCAATGGTAACATTCAAAATCACCTATAACGTCAAAAACTAATAAATTAGATAGTTGGACCTAATTGCAAAAGTTCTTAAAAACACAAAAATTACAAGAAAAGGTTAAGAAATAAACTCACATAGAGCAAAAATAAGCAAAACCAGATTAAGATCTCTTCCATGGCGTTTTTGAGCAGAAAATTGAAGAAAAAAATGTCTAGAAATCTTCATATTAAATTTGTTTCTTTTTAAATTTGCCCAAATTACAATTTTGCCCTTAGTTCACACTAATTTTGTGATTTTTCTCTGCCCATGCCGCTCAAGCCATCTTCTTTGGGCTAATTTTCCTTTTAAGTCCTCGGTTTATGAAATTGAGGTCTCGATACCTCGTTTCCGAAACTAATTAACCTGATAATTCTTTAAAAACACAAAATTCACAAATTTAAGAATATTTCTAAAATCACACTTAATTCATAAATAATGATTAATAAAATTTTCGAACTCACTTGTCGAATTTAGTGATCTCGAATCACTATTTTCGACACCATTGAAAATTGGGTTGTTACATATAAGCCTAGATTTTGTTTATAAAAAACTTGAGTATCAATAATTTGTTTAATAGTGGAAATATGAATCTTGCATTAAGAGTATTTTGTTAGGATTTTGAAGATAAAATAAAATTTACAAAGCAATTTCTGAGTAAAATAACAAGAAGTTGACGTGAATGAAGATGTTCATGAACGGTAGGAAACAAATGGAATTTAATTTGAAATTTTTAGTTTTTTTTATATAATAAAAATTTTTCAAGAATTTTTTTTAAAATTTTAAGAATGTTTTTATATTTAGATCTATTTAAATATTTTTATACTTTTTTAAAAAAAATATGATTTTTAATTATTATTATAGATTTTTTTCATAATTTTTAATCTAAGATTTTTTAGTTTTCTTACTATTGTTGTTAAGAAAATTTTAAAAATATCAAAATGATTTTTTAACTATAACTCAAGGATCAAATTAATTATTAACTCTTTGAATTAAAGTGCAACATTATTTTAGGCAATTTTTTCACTTCAAATGCATCTAAGTTAGTATAGCTTTCGAAATATGAGAATTGTCTCGAAAATTCTTTGAGGCACAGAAAAATGTTACGGAATCAACTCAAAACGAAAAAATCAACAAGACAGTTAAAAAGTCACAGGAAAACAATACACACAAAGTATTTGAGTAAATACTCTTATTATATTCTTAACTCAAGAATAATTAAATACAATGGAATGATTACAAATGTGGGAAAAGCCTTTATTTATAGTTGAGCTCCATCATAATCAACAGTGCAGATTGAGTTACATCGACGGTCGAGATTAGAGCGTATCTATAATGGAGAGTCTTAAGGGATTTAAACTCTATATAATCTTATCCTTTTAGGATTTACACTATTTACTTTGGTAACTCTAGTTTTATTGGAGTGTTTCGTCGGACCATCAAAACTTCAAGTAAATGTGCTTAATCATGGATTCACAAATCGAGTTAATTAATGTGGATCAAATAAGTTGACCTTTATGAGACATTATGTGTACAATAATCCAAAATCTTGATTCGCCACTCGTGACATAAAAATATAATATAATGCAAATATTAGAATGTGAAATCATTGAATAACCCAATTTCCTAAATTACCGAATGAAGCTAAATTTAAACAAACATCTATAATATTTATATAAAATATATATATATACAGTCGGTTAAGAAATTGAAATGCATTCTTTTCAGTGCTATCAAATTATGTTATCAAAACATGTTAATGGTATCAAATTTGAATGGTTGAGAGGTGAGGGATCAATGATGTCTAATATTTACAGGATCACTGCACTTTTCTTTTATTTTTATTTTTAAAAATCCTTGTTGGAGCTAATGGAAGGAAGAGGACAAATTGTGAGATATTATAAAAAAATTTCCTACCTTTCTTAGACGAATCTCTGCATCTTTAAAATAATCAAGCTTCCTTTGTCTATTAATAAATATTTAACTGCTCTTTATTTATTTGTTTCATCTTCAGCTTGAAAATTTTCAATATCATTTTTTTAAACAAATCAAATAAACACAGACTAATAATATAATATTTAACGTTGATTATATTACAAAATTTGCTATTTTAAACATTTTATTATTTATAAAATTTATTATGTTTATAAATAAAATTATTTTATTGCATTGCATTGTTTGGATAAATAAATTTACTTGATAATACAATTTATTATACTTATAAATAAGAATTTTAAATTTATTAAAATATTTGATTAAATAAATTTATGTTAGGTTTAAGAAAACACCAGGAGGAGTGAATTGAGATTTTGAAAAAAAATTTACAAATTTTTCTAAATTAACGGGAAGAGACTTCGATTTATAATGGTTCAACCCTTAATTATCTACATGCACTACCATGGTATACATCAACTAAGAATTCCTTAATTCATGATAAGAATTGTTATATTTGAAGGAGAATGTATAAATATTTACTATCTTTATCTTTTCAAATGCTTAAATAGAACTTTCTCACTTAATTAAATTCTTAACGAGAAATCTTTTAATCTCCTTTTAGGTATTCTACCCAAAAGGCTAAAAACACTCTTTAATACAAAAAGAAAAAGAGCAAATGGATATTCAATCTCCAGTACGTGCGTTTGTAATTTAAAGCTCTAAATATTGAGAATGATAAACTATTTTACAATAAGTTTCTAAAGATATGAAGAGGAAATTAACGTGAATTCTCTTATTTTGTTTCTTAGATGTTCATCTCTTGTGTTTTGTGATTTTTTTATTTTTTATTTTTGACTTGGTATTTATATCAGAAAATGAATTTGTAAATGTTTAAAGCAATTGAACGAGAACGAGGAAGAAAAATATCATCATTGATCGATACATACAAGAGGGGAATTAGTAACTATTGGCATATAGTGTAAGCATCAGTTCATGGCACCCTAGTATTGATAGATGGCCCTTTCATTTCGTCATTTGATAATTGACTTGTAATAAATACGTACTAAATACATCAACAATTTTTAATTTAATGAGTTGCAAATATTTATTCAACCTATATAATAAAAGCAACGGTAAATTTAGAAGTAAAAAAAATAAAATTTCGATATTTATGTAGTATTGACAAGAATATTGAATAATCAAATTATATAAATACTTAAAATATATGTGTTTGTAAAAAGTGTAGCTTAAGTAAGCACTAATCTATCTCTAGATGCTTTGATTAAATCTTGAGTTCATGATAAAGATGAAATCAACGTCATTGCTTTGATTTTATTGACTACCAAAGCTGTCACTGTGGCGTGTTTGTTTCATCTTTATCTTCATTGGGACGGTTCCTTTTACTTATGGAAAACATATTGTTCACAATTTATTGTAATTTAAAAGCTTAAATGTGTGAAAAGTTATTTGAGAGTTTTAAAAGTTGAAGTATGAAAAACAAACTTAATAACTTTTATTAATATTTTATTTGGCAACTTTTTACTCCTTAAACCAAATTTAAACAATATAAGCATCATTAGTTTTAACTACCCCACACTTTAATATTGTTAAATTCTTTACTCAACTTGGATCAACATACTAGGGATTGGGGACATTTATCACTAACAAATCATAAGATGTGTGAATTTATGTAAAGGTTACATCATTTGACAGCTCAATTTAAATTGTAGTTTACGCATTATTTATATGAAAAATCAATCCAACACCAACAGCATTCATTAATAAGTAGAATCTGAGAGAAGAGATTATTTTTTGCCCTTTTCAAGTTATTCCTCTTTCTCAATGCTCTTGGCCTTTGGGCTCTTCCAAAAACCACCCTTCTATAGGTTTTTATATGAATAAAAAAATACCAAGGAAACAAATCAAATGAAAGAGTCACATGATAAAGGTGACGTAGGTCACGCATCTCTATATCATGTGGTCCTATAATTCACCCTCCAATAATTGCCTGTACGAACTATATACATCTCTCCGTTGCACAACCATTTTCACCATTTTTGTTCCCGGTAGAAATGTGGAGCAACCTTCCATTTGACGTTCTAGCTAAGATCTTCTCCTTCCTCTCCCCGGACTCTTTGGCACGTGCCAGATCCACTTGCCGGCATTGGAACGAGTGTGTCGACACCTACCCCATCGCCACCTCCTTCATTCTACTGTCCCTGCACCACCGAGCTTGGTTCTTGGCTCTCCCAACTCGAAACCGTGGCCAACACTGCTATGTCCATAATCCGGTCATCGACAACTGGCACCTGCTCTCACTCGATTTCTTGCCCGACCCGGTACGAGCCGTTGCATCCATCGGCGCCCTCATCCTTGTGAGACCAACAAATTGTACAGTTCTTCAATTTGCTCTATGTAACCCTTTTACTAGGCAACTTAGGTACCTTCCAATGTCAAATATCAGTAGAACGAATCCGGCGGTTGGCGTTGTAACATTAGACTCCGTCCAACACGGTCCAAACCCGAACTTCAGAGTTTACGTGGCAGGCGGGATGTCCGAAGCACCACGAGGGGGTGCCATGTACGAACTCAAGCTGGAAATGTACGACTCGATGGACGACACGTGGCACGTCGTGGGGTTCGTGCCAACGGAATTTGCAGTGAGACTAACGGTGTGGACACCAAATGAGAGTGTGTACTCAAACGGGGTTCTCTACTGGATGACTTCAGCCAGAGCTTATAGCGTAATGGGGTACGAGATTGATGGCCACAGGTGGCGAGGATTCGGTGTTCCAATGGCGGACAAGCTTGAATTTGCGGCGCTGTTGTGCCGCAACGGTGGGTTGACGCTTGTGGGTGGAGCAAGTGAAGGAGAGGCGTGTATATGGGAGCTGAAGGACGGTGATAAATGGGGGTTAATCGAAAAGGTGCCAATGGAAATGGGGAGAAAGCTTTTGGGTGGGAAGAGGAGTTGGGGCAGCATTAAATGCGTGGGCAGCGAAGAGGCCATTTATCTGTACAAGGAACTTGGGTCAGGAATAGCAGTCTGGAGAGAAATGGAAGAAAAGGCGAGGTGGGCATGGTTTTGGATTGAAGGCTGTCATTCCATTGGTGGTAACCAAGTTCCAAATTTGCCCATTAAGGGTGTTTTTCTTCACCCAAATCTTTTTCCATTTACATTCTAACTTTTTTTTGCAGACCGTACTTCACAAATTGTAAAAAATGTGAGTCATAAAGTATATTTGATTTGATGTTTATGGTTAAGTGGTGAAATTGAGCAACCGTCTTTTATTTCTTGCTAATAAACAGCAAAAATATATGTGTCAAAATGAAATATTAAAAAATTGGGTTAAAAAAAGGCATGAGAAAGAATATAGAAAGTGACAATAGACACCTACATCTCATTAATGCAAAAAACTGGTTACCAGTCCCTAAAAATATAGAAAAAGTTCCCGTTTGATTATAAAAATGTCTTCAACAGTCACTTGGGAGTAGAAATTCGTGTTTCTCTTCACTCATACTAATTTTGAAAACCTAAATTAACAAAAGAAAATTTAAAGATGTTAATATCCTTTACCATTTCTTTTAGATGTAAATATTTGGTTAAATGTATATATAAAACGCTATCAAAGAAAAAAAAATCAAATTTAATTACTATCATTGTCAAAGTAACATTTATTACATTTGTCCTGCTCAGACCTAAAATGCACTTAAGAGTGAATGAATAAACAGGTTCGGTATTAAGCTAACTGTATTGGCCGCTGAATATATGAAACATCATATAAACAACTGTTTCAGGCTCAGCTTATCAATTCCTCCATTAAGCCCTATTGAAACAAATAGTGAGGAGTGAGTCAGGATTCAGTAGTTTCTTCATGATATAAAGCTTACTAACTGGAAAAAAGCAACCCACCCGTGCAATGTATTGCTCTGCATCAGTTCGTTTCAGAAAGTGCATTGAGTGGCTAGCAAAATTGGCAGATTTATCACTAAGAATTATTCCACTTCCCAAATCTTCAAGCACTCTTACCTTGGGGTAGGGATCTTTCGGAGGCACCATATCCTGAAAAAAACGAACCGATAACTTCAGCCATTGCAGTCTAGGTCACACTCAACAGATGCTTTTCAATGCTATGTGAGAAAGAAAGGAAGACAGGTTGTACTTATTACCCTGTTTTCATAATCGTAACCGTTTTCATAGTTCTTTGTAAGTTAACAACTGAATCATAATCTAAAGGCCTCCATTTTAATTTTTAACCTTTCTTATGGTAAAATGTTTAATTCATATGAGAATATAGACATTACCACATTCACATCAAGACACAGCTGTGACATGTACATCTTCAAAGATTTAGAATGATCTTTGAAATACTGTTCCTCTGAGTCACTAAACTTCTCCTTAATTTCACATGGAAGCTCATGAAGCAGCCCTACCTTCCATGCCAAATCTCGGATAATTTCAGCTCGGTTGTACCTGTATAAAATTTAGCAGCTGGTAATAATAAATTTCATCTAAACATTCATATTAGCAAGAAACGTGATATACCTACACATATGCCATTAGGCAACGCTTGTTGCGAATTAAAGAAAGGTGATGGACGAGTGCTCCATAATGATCTGCATTTCTAGCTGTTTGGACTTCTAGTCCCTCCTCTTGCATTTTCCTATTATAACATAAATCATGTTAAAGGCAGAAGTGAAACAAGAATTTGAAACCAACCCCAAGCGAATCCATAATAATAATAGTAAAGCAGCATCCCCGAGAGTATATTTGTTGTGCGGAAGCGTGTAAAAGAGTATAATTATTGTACTGAAAAATCACACTAAGTTCAATTCCCAGGAAAGAGAGGTGGATCACAAGGATCACTTAAGTACCAGATCTTTCCTAGCCAGAATATCCCTCAATCGTAATTTAATAGCACAATAAATAACTACGATCACACTCACAAGATATGAAAAATAAATAATAATGAACACCAGAATTTTAACGAGGTTCGACAAATTTCGCCTACGTCCTCGGACACTACCAAATAATTTCACTCCAAAAATACAAGTGAAAATTTACAAATAGGGAGAGAAAACAATGCCTTAAGTAGAGAATGGCAAATGTTAGGATGAAGAAAATGAGAAATGGTTAGGTCTATTTATAGTTGAGGTTCAGGGATCAATCTTGCAAAGTACCTATTCAAATAGGGACTAAAATTGCAATTATCCCATTCCAAAAAAAAAAACTTTGGGTGCCTAACCAACCAAGGCCATTTGCTTTCCCACTTATGACCAACTATCTTTGACTATTCAAAGATAGTGGCACGCTAATAATCTCCACCTTGAAGATTTGATTAGGATAATCTTATCTTCACACAATTCTTTCTACCTTTGCCAACAATACTTGATAAAGTGCCTTCTTCAATCTGTTAAACTCACAGATATTGATCAAGTTCAAACAATGTTTGAACTTGGTTCCTGTTACCACCTTGGTCATCATATCTGCGGGATTATCTGCGATCTTAATCTTTTAAAGACGAATTTTCCCTTCATCAATAATTTCCGCACAAAATGGAATAAATGACGTCGATATGCTTTGTATGCGTGCATGATAGACTTGATTCTTTGCTAAATGAATAGCACTTTGACTATCACAATACACGTTAATATGCTCCGAACCAATCCCAAGGTTTTAACCGTGCCTTGTAACCAAATAGCTTCCTTCTGACCTACATTACTGACCATGTATTAAACACGTGGTTGACAACGCAATCAGTAGGTTGTAGAGTAGACTTCCAACCGATTGGTCCCAAACAAGTGTAAACACGTGAATCGGTGGTTGATCTTCGTTTATCCAAATCACCAAGCATAATCAAAATCAACGTACCCAATAACACATTCACCAAGTGTATTATCCTCGCTCAAACAATAATCCAACATCCACGGTCTTTTGAATATACCGTAGAATCCATTTCACAGCTTGCCAATGTCCTTTTCCAGGATTATGCATATACCTGCTCACTATACTAACTGCCTGTGAAATGTCGGGTCTTGTACACACCATTGCATACATCAAGCTACCCATTGCGACGGAGTACGAACTTGCAACATGTATTCTCGCCCGTATTCGTCGAAGGAGATAGTTGTGCAAAAAGCTTGAAATGAGAAGCCAATGGGGTACTTACAGGTTTTGTCCTTTCGTTCATGCAAAGCTCTTTGTAATACCTTCTTCAAATATCGCTTACGAGACAAGCTAACTCGCCATGGGCTCTATCTCTACATATTTCCATGCCAAGAATCTTCTTAGCTTCACCAAGATCTTTCATTTCAAACTCGAGATTGAGTTGAGTCTTCAATCTCTCAATCTCAACTTTGCTCTTAGATGCTATTAGCATATCATCAACATATAAGAGCAAGCATATGAAAGTTCCTTCTTGTAGCTTACGGAAATACACGCAATGGTCAAATTTACTTCTTGTGTACCTTTGCCCTTTCATGAATCGATCAAATCGCTTGTACCATCGCCTCGGGATTGTTTCAATCCATAAAGTGACTTTGCGGTTTGCAAACCCAATTCTCTTTACCAAAGAACCTTGAATCCATCGGGTGAGTCATATAGATTTCCTCTTCCAACTCACCGTAAAAATGCGGTCTTTACATCAAAATTTGAACTAGTTCAAGATCATATTGCGCAACCAAGGCTAGCAAAATTCGAATAGACAAATGCTTCACAACTGGAGAAAACACTTCATTGTAGTCTATTCCTTCTTTCTGAGCATAACCCTTTGCTACCAATCTAGCCTTATACCGAATTTCATTTTTACCAGGAAATCCTTCCTTCTTTGCATATACCCATTTGCATCCAATTGCCTTCTTTCCCTTGGGTAGTGTCATCAACTCCCAAGTCTTATTTTGATGAAGAGACTGCATTTCTTCATTCATGGCTTGCTTCCACTTTACACCATTAGGGTTACTTATTGCTTTTGTGTAAGTAGAAGGAGCATCATCATCTGCAATTGGAAGTGCATAGGCCACTATATCATCAAAGCAAGCAGGCTTACGAATCTCTCCTCTTGGCCTCCTATATGCAATTGAATCTTGTTGCTGTAGAAGTTCTTGGGTTGGAACTTCTTCATCATTTGTTGTTCCAATATCATTTGGATCATTATTAACCTTTTCAAGCTCCACTAACTGCCGCAAAGTACTCATGGTTTTGTCATCCTTTTGTGAATCCTTTAACATGGTTGATTCATCAAAAGTCACATCTCGCTAAAGACAATCTTCCTTGTATCGTGACACCAGAGACGATATCCTTTTACTCCACTAGTTATACCCAAGAATAGTGCTTTCTTTGCTCTTGGGTCTAACTTCGATTCTTTACATGATAATATGCAGTGGAACCAAAAACATGTAAAGAATCATAGTCGAGTGATTTACTCACCACATCTCCATAGGAGTTTTGCCATTTATTGCGGTGATGGCAAGCGGTTAATTAGATGGCACGCATATGTAATGACCTTTCAATTTCAAAAATTCCTTGCCCAATCCAAAGATTGGACAACATACATCGAACTTTCTCGGTATAGTTCGATTCATGCGTTCTGCCACCCCATTCTCCTATAGTGTATCCCGAACAGTGAAGTGACGCACAATGCCCTCATCTTGACATACTTGTAGAAATTGATCATTTTGTACTCAAGACCATTATCCGATCGAAGTCGTTTGACCTTTCGACCGACCCGAGTTTCCACCATCTTCTTCCATTTGTAAATGCATCCAATACTTCACTTTTTCTTTTCATTAGATATACCCATACTTTTCTTGAATAATCATCAACAAAAGTAACAAAATAGTGCATACCTCCCAAAGAAGCCACTTTGGTAGGTCCCCACACATCATCGTGAACGTAGTCCGGAATTCCTTTCGTATTGTGAATTGTTGAACCAAACTTTACCTCGTCTCGCTTGCCCGAGAACACAATGTTCTGAATTCTAATTTGCAAGAATTTGCACCTTTCAACAAGCCTTGCTTCGCCAAAAGTCTGCAAAGCTTTTTCACCAAACATGTCCCAATCGCATATGCCATAACACGGTAGCCTCTAAATCTGCATCTTTCACGAAACTATTGATGTTGATCCAATAAGCGTACTTCCATTTAAAAAGTACAAGTTATTTCTTCTTGTGCCTTTCATCATCAGTCAAATTCCCAATTGCTACCTTTAGTAATCCATCTCTCAAAGTGATTTTGAGCCCTTTAGGGTCGAGGCCCCTAATGAGATGAGATTTTTCTTCAAAGTTGGATACGTAGCGAACATCAGTCAAGACTTGGATTGAGCCGTCATGATTCTTCAATTGGATTGTACCTACTCCCATTGTCTTACAAGCACTGTCATTGCCCATAAGAACAACTCCACCTTCTAATTCTGTAAGACTAAAAAACCAGTCCTTATTAGGACACATATGGTAAGTACATCCTGAATCTAAAATCCACTCATCAGTATGACATGCCATTGCCATGCCAACCAAGCTAAAGTCTGACTCCTCATCATGTTCTGCTACACATGCATTAGAAATAGCCTTGCCCTTTTGTAACTTAGGACAATTCTTTTTCCAATGCCCTTTCTCACGACAAAAGGCACACTCATCTTTGGCGGGTCTCCCTTTGGACTTTCCCCTTCTACCAGGCTTGCTGCTACTTAAACGACCTCTTGCTGTTAAGACTTCTGCAGTTGTATCTCTGTGATCTCTTTTATCTTTCTTTCGAGTCTCAGATTTATACAACGCACTGCAGACTGCATCAAATGTGATTGTATCCTTACCATGAAGCAATGTGGTGGTAAGATGATCATATTCATCAAGAAGGGAATTCAACAATAATAATGCCTTATCTTCGTCTTCAAATTTCTCATCCAAATTTAGCAAGTCTGCTAAAATTTTATTGAATGAGTTCACATGGTCATTCATCGACATACCGGGTGCATACGTGAATCGATAAAGTTTCTTTTTTCATATAAAGCCTATTTTCAAGGCTTTTCGTAAGAAACTTTTCTTCCAATATATCCCACAATTTCCTCGCTGATGTCTCCCTCATGACAGAGTACTTCTGCTCTTTGGCCAAACATAGACGGATTGTACCACAAGCTTGTCTATTAATCTTGGCCCACTCCTTGTCATCCATATTGTCAGGTTTTACTTCAATGGCTATATCTAGCTCTTGTTGACATAAGACATCCAGGATCTCACATTGCCACATACCAAAATTATTGGTACCATCAAATTTCTCTACTTCAAATTTTGCATTGGTCACAGTAGTCATCGATGACGATGGCGATGCGTGCCATTTTTTCTCAATCCCAACTCATCGATACGTAAATGCATGATCAGATATCGTGAATAGTGCCGCAAACGATCGTACTCCTCAAGTACGAATCTAGCTCTGGTACCAATTGTTGTGCGGAAGCGTGTAAAAGAGTATAATTATTGTACTGAAAAATCACACTAAGTTCAATTCCTAGGAAAGAGAGGTGGATCACAAGGATCACTTAAGTACCAGATCTTTCCTAGCCAGAATATCCCTCAATCGTAATTTAATAGCACAATAAATAACTACGATCACACTCACAAGATATGAAAAATAAATAATAATGAACACCAGAATTTTAACGAGGTTCGGCAAATTTCGCCTACATCCTCGGACACTACCAAATAATTTCACTCCAAAAATACAAGTGAAAATTTATAAATAGGGAGAGAGAACAATACCTTAAGTAGAGAATGGCAAATGTTGGGATGAAGAAAATGAGAAATGATTAGGCCTATTTATAGTTGAGGTTCAGGGATCAATCTTGCAAAGTACCTATTCAAATAGGGATCAAAATTACAATTATCCCATTCCAAAAAAAAAACTTTGGGTGCCTAACCAACCAAGGCCATTTGCTTCCCACTTACAGCCAACTATCTTTGACTTTTCAAAGATAGTGGCTGCCAATAATATTTTACATCCTATAGCCAAAATCTTCAAAGAATACTCCATTACAGTACTTGTTTTCAACCTCAAGTTCCACTGGAAGTTCAGACAACACCACCTACTGCAACTAGTACCATTGGAATTGAGCATTGAGTTTAAGATATTAAAACATCCAGATCTAAACCTCTAGGAAGTGGTCATGGCTAAAAACAAGCCTAGGATGTAGTAGGAAAGACTTGGAGAATAGAGATGAAAGTCGGAGCAGATTCATTGAATAAATAAATGGAAAAAGGCAGCAGATGTAATTGCACTAAAGAGGGGGATAAAGATGGATTAAGAAAAAGAGAAAAGGCTAAAGAAGCAAAATAGCTACAAGGATTACCTTATCAATGACTGAAGTGCATTATGATGCTCATTGCATTCTTCAACTACTCGTTCAAACAGCTCGTCCTGTGAGATAACATCACATACAACAATTTAAAAAAAGCACAAATCTATTTACACCACAGCTTTGACAGCATAATTCATGAATTTTTTTTTCTGAAAAAAAATTATCAAATATGATGAGATAAGGCTAAAAAATAAAATAATAAAAGCTATAAAAAATTATCACTAATAAAAGTTCAATATTTAAGTATTTTTATTCCATTAATAGCAATAAAAATAAAAATAAAATCTTTCAATTTCATTGTTTTCATTCGGGTTTTATTTATATTTTGAAATTTTAATTATTTTAATATTTTAATTATTAAAATAGTTAATTTATTTTAATTATATTAAGAACTTAAATCATGTTAATTTAAATCAATTAAATAAAAGTAAAATATTTCATAAATTAAAAAATAGATAAATGTACTATGCATACAAGATTAAAATTTAGTGTATATATATAGAAAGATGCATTCTGAAAAATAAAAAAAGGGAACTTTATTAGAAAAAAAAGTGAGATGGCTAAGAAACTCGAACCTGACAAATTCAGACCCAACCCGATCAGTTAGGGTTAGAATTTTTTTTTTTTTTAAACTGAGTTAATGATGAATCAAGTCCGGTGAAATTAGGGAAAAAAAAGTCGAAATCGGGTTTGAAATCCACCCACCTCGATGTATTTACAAAAAAAGGATTGTAAATTAAGTTTTTGCTTTTAATAGATAAATAAATATTAAATTTTAATTACAATCTCAAAAAAGGAATTTAATTTTTTTTACTTCAAAATAAAATAATAAAACAATTAGCAAATATAATATTATTTACTTCAAAATAAAAAATAAAACAATTAAACTAAATTTGAATCAAGTAAAATCAGAATTATATCTCTACTAAAATTTGAATTTAGGTTGGATGAATTTTTTTTTTAAGAATCGAGGTTGAGTCAAGGTGGATCCCTCAAGGTTTAGATTGGGTCAAGTGGGCAAAAATTCACCCCACCCCATACTCTTTCAAGTTCTTCAACATTTTCTCCGCCCATGTTCTCCTTAAATTCCAACTCTCCTTCCCGATTAACGGAACTGACTTCCATTGCATCCACTACTCTTTTCTTTGTGCCCCTGTATCAGCACCATCCCTACGAAAAACACTAGTGAAATTTGACGTAAACTAATGTTCTCTCGACGTTTCAGTTCCACATACTCGAGGCATTTATGCTGGCTGCGTTTTAGGCATGCAAAGATTCTGGAATTTATACCGAAAATAAAAATAACATATCTATACTAGATTACCCATTAGCCTTCGGATATATTATATCGTAAGCGCATATAATGCGCACGGCACAAACACACAAATTCAAAGAGAATAAACATACCCACCAAGCAACTTTTCTATTATACTTAATCAGGTCCATTCATTTCCGAATTATTGTTGAGTGTGCAAGAAAATAATTTATACATACAAAAGTGAGAAATCAAGCAGACTTACGTTGAAAATCTTGAGATGCCCTTTTTCACTACCGGCAAACTCTTTCACCAACTGATACGCCTTTCTGCCGTGCATCTTAAAGATGAAACTTTAACCACCCCTTCAAATATATTTTACCTTCAAAATCAAACAATCTTTGAGACATTCACCGAACACGTTGCATAAATTTTCTTTTAATTCCAAAAAATAAAAAAAAGCGATTATGGTTTAAGAACTGTGAAACAGAGAAGAAGCAAAGAAAGAGATATTGGAAAAGTTGAGAAAATAATAAAATAGGTTTTAGAGAAAATAAATAGTAGGTACCTGTTTTGGGGTGTTTGGGAGAAAAGAAAGTGAAGAGAAAAATCAAGTGTATATATATGGATCTAACAGCAAGGCGAAGGTTTTGGCGGCTGATTCATTTGAATTCTTAAATTTAGCGCCAACTCTTATATTGGGCTTTTCGTGCTTCTCACTGGATCACCAGCCCTGTAACGGATTTAGTACGTTTTAGATTTTATAAATGAGATTGAAATATTTTATTTTACTTAAAAATCAAATAGATATTTAAAAAGAAAAAGGAAAAATCTTATTTTGAATTAATAACATATATTATACTCTCAAAAAGAAAAAACTTAAATTAAAAATCTAAAAATAATATTATTAAATCCAAAAATCAACTAAGTAAAAAATAATAATAAAATAAAAGACAAGTTTAGAGGAATGAGTGACGTAAGTTAGTAATTAATGATTATCCCAGAAAATGAAAATGAAGGTAGTTGTTGTCATTATCATTTAGCCCAAAAAGGAAACGCTTCTTTTCTCCTGTTCTTTGTATCAAACATGGCAACTGGCAAAGATGATGCCGCAGTGCCTGTCATACATCTCCATTTCTCTTTGCTTGGTCGATGGTACTACGAGAAATTTGATTTTGGAGTTAAATTATATAAGATGAATGATGATAAAGGAGCATTTAGACTTCACCTCTCACATTAATTGAATTTATAGTTACCCACCAAATGTGAACACTGAACATCCCAATTAAATATGGGGACCATCACACAGAATTGTTCCCTTTGGCTTTTATAAGTAGGTGGGGGTAACAAATTTTCATCCATATCTTTCATTTTGTCCAATTTATTGACTTTCTTCAATGTGCCATCTTCCACAATAAATATTTCTCCAAACTAGTCCATTTCACAATGAAATTTCCTTCTTTTTGGTATCTTATCAACAAAATACTCAACGCGTAAATATATAAAATAAATTAAGTGTGTTGTTATGGTCACTTAAGAAAATAAATAAATAAAATAGGGTAAATGGATTATATCAAGTGAGCAAAGTTTCATTAATAATAAAATAATTATTTTATTGATGAGGAAAAAGCTTGGAGTGTAATTACATTTTACATGAACCATCAATTCATGCATGTATATTTTCCTCCTTTTTCCCCTACTAAAAAGAAGTGATGATATGATTATTAAAGTGGAGTGAATATTTATAGAAAGGGTGAGTGTGAATTAAATGCTTAAAATTATTATAGTATATACTTTTTCATGTACGAACCAATACCTATTAGCTACGAATTTCATTTTCATGTGTCTTGATTAACATCATTAATGAATATTATCAAAGAATAAATGAGATTTTCTTAATCGATGCGACCTTAAAAATATAAAATCATTCTTTTCTAAAATATCTTCTCATCTTTGAAGTGATAATAAGTGGGCGTTAGGCCATTGGTCGAGGCTCATGCGTTAACGTTTTTAAAACATAATTACTATCTTCCAACTCAAAAGATACGTATTCAATCTTAATTATACTACTTGGTGAAATATTATGATGTCGATTATCAAAAAAGAAACCCACTTTTTACAATTACTCCAATATTTTTATCTATAATTAAC
This sequence comes from Gossypium bickii, assembly GCA_025503065.1. Lineage (NCBI taxonomy): Eukaryota > Viridiplantae > Streptophyta > Magnoliopsida > Malvales > Malvaceae > Gossypium > Gossypium bickii. The sequence continues at coordinate 137,136,037 of CP106709.1, read as the reverse complement.
CAAATCCCCCTTAAGTGAACAGTTGACACTCGACAGAAAAAAATATATAAAAAACTTGAAATATTGACTCACTTGCCTTATTGTGACTTTTTCCTAACCAAATCTTCCAGATTTCTCTATCCTCCACTCTCTCCATATATTTACAAGAAGCTCGAATATTTAAATGGAGATATTGGGTTTTATCTTTTAGTTTAATTGAAGAGAGAAGAAGCGAGAGGTACCAGCGTCCTCCATGGCTGGTTTGCAAAGATCAGCGGTGTCTTTTAGGAGGCAAGGGTCTTCGGGGCTTGTTTGGGATGACAAGTTTTTGTCGGAGTTGAATCAAGGGAAACCAGAAGAGCAGCAACAAGAAGGAGACACGAAACAGCAGCAGAAAGAGGAACCAAGGCAGTTGCAAGACAATCGTAACCCAGAAAAGATTGACGTTGTTAAGGGTGTTGCCCCCATCAACACCATCGAAAGAAACCGATCAAATGGTGAAAGACGAGGTTACCGGACTGGTGGTAAGGTATCCCCTGCTATTGACCCGCCTTCTCCAAAGGTTTCAGCTTGTGGCTTCTGCAGTGCTCTTGGGAAACAAACCAAGAATCATAGGAAAAAGCCTGGTAAGCATAGAACAAAATAGGCTTTTTTTTGCCTATCCTTTTCTTGTATTTGCCGGTAACCGGAGTTGGAAATTCCGGTGAACTTGATTCGTGTATTGGTATACCAATATATGGTCTTTTAGACTTTTTCTTTAGTCCATCTCCGTGAACTGAGATGTGGGACTTTAGGAAAGAAAGAACAGATCGTTGTCTTGTTTTTTCTTTTGGGTGTTTCAAGTTTTGATCTTTTTATGTTCTGTTAGTGATTACTGTTTTCTGTTTTATTCAGAAAAATGTGGTTTGGATTGATATGTAATTAAATGAATCTGTAAATGTTTTACTATTTGGATCATGATGATGAGACAAAATTTCATGATGAACAGAAGGCAAAATCTTGATTCACACTCATCTCTTGGCATCTTGGTTTTATTTTATCTACTTTTGTTATTCTTTTTCTTTTTGGATATAGCAGTATCAAAACAGTTTTAAAATTTCTGGGTTGTGGAGGGTTTTTCTCTGTCTCAATTTGTGGAAAAAACTACAAATTTAAAGAAAAAGGTGAGTTTGCAAGAGAATCTCTTCCCTGTTCTGTTCTGTTTTTGTTTTGTCAGAAAAAAAAAATTTCAGGAATTTCTAGGGATCGTCAAAAACAGGGGAGAGTGGACCCATTTAACCAGGTTGCCCCCACCTGTTTGTTTGTTGATGCTTTTGCATATGCATCAAAGTTACTTCTTGGTTGTTTTAATGTACTTTTAATTATTGGTAATTCAGAGATGCACTTAAAACCCCTCTCTGCTTTGGTTAATCTTAGGAAGCTCTGAATACCATGCGTGTTACATAGCTGATCTCATTCATTGATTCATTTAATTATTTGGAAGAACCCAAACTTGATTACCTACCAAATTATTATGGCATAAAACTCCAATCTCTAATCTTATCAATCCAGGTCATAAATTAAAGCCATTCATATAAAATGTTCAAGCACCCACTAAAGAAAAAGCACAATTTAAACTTAAATTAAATTTTTTTTTTTTTTTTTTTTTTTTGAACTACAAAAGAAGGGCTGACTACACCATATATATCTCGGAGCAATTGTAAGTATAATTCGGTATGATGATATTAGAGAGTAAGAAGATAACTAAATCCCGAGAATTATATATGAAGAGAAAAAGAATTATCCAAACCAAATTGTATTTATAGAGACTGATAAGCAACGGATTAATAATTAACTTGTAACCAATACTGTAACTGTAAAAAACTTCTATTAACTGAATGGTACGTGTGCTAACAGATGATATTGGAGACCAACGTAGAACAATTATGCATGGTGGGACTCCAACATCAATTTTGATAATCTCTAAGTGGAACAGCCACTACGAAGGTTTTTACAATTAAAAACTGCTTAATTCTGCATGTTAAACAGATAAAGGATTGATACAAAATGTGTGAGATGATGTAATAATAAATCATGTGAAGAGTCCATTGTCGCCTTTCTCACGTGTGCTTGAAATGAGGCAAAGGAGTCGTAGAAATGGAAGGAAAATGACGAAGGAGCGGATCCTCTAAAATCCATGGATTTGTTTCCTTCTTTTTATCTCTTTCAGAGTTCCCTCATTTCTTCTTTCTTTTGGCACAGACACAATAATTAATAATTAATAATTAATTATTAATTATGCATCACCTAAATCTCAATCTTCCATCCACAGCCTTGGCCCATTATACGATAAGGATGTGGATGATGTTGCTTGCATGTTGAATTATAGATAGATGACCCACAGCACCCATCTCCAATGTGTGAAACCAAACTTTTCCATTTGATGATGAAAGGTGGAACGTACTAGGAGGATGCTTCCAACATTATCACCCCCTTTATCTTTTTTTGCCTCTCATACTTCATTATTTCTTGGGTTTTTCGTTTTTTATTTTTCAATGCAATCTTCTTCCACTTTTTTTCCCTGTTTTAGTATATATTATTAAATTACATATTTTTGTGTGGTTATTTTCCCTATTTAAAGAAAACCAATTAAAAGATATCATAATATATGATTGCATATAAAACTAAATAAAATAAATTAATAGAGTTGAATAAAATGATTTATTCAATTATCCGTTTCTAAAATCAAATTAGTTAAATAAACTATTTTTTAATAGACCAGAACCAAAATTGAAATAATCAAATCTGATTGATTTTTTTAAAGTCTCATCCCTACATTGCACCAAAGCCCAATATAGCACACAATCGCCATGGGCTTTTTAATCTTCTTCAATAAAAATCAGGGCTGGGATCTACAAGGTATCACTGATACCTTCATTCTATAAAGATCAGCTTCATTCTTTTAAAAAAAATAAAAAACAAAAATCAGTTTCAACATTTCAGGAACATGGGATCCACCGCTGAAAATCCGATATATAAAAATGCAGAGTAAAACCACAGTTGTTGAATCCTACTTCACTACACTTCTTTCTGCCATAAATTATCGAATCGTAATTTTTGTTCTGTGTATAAAAAAGCAAGAAATGGCCGATACCAAGGAGAGGGTAGAAGCGTTGGCAATTGTAGGAGGATTTCCTTGTAGATTTGGCCAACCCTTCAAATCGCTGCTCAGTCTTTAGAAGTTATAACAAGCAACCCCAATGCTCCAATCAGAATATACTGCAATGATGAAAAGAATCGCAAGCAAGTTTTGATGAAGGAAAGGAGTATTGTATAATATGGATAATCATTGATGTTACAGGTAAACCTGGGCATAACTGTAGGGAAATGGTTTCCTGCTTTAAGCAAAGCAATGTCATTTAACATACCTTGATAATTGGTTTTTCAGTCATGATTATGGTTACCCAACCAACATAAGGCAAGAACCTGCAATCGAGGAAAGTAATCAGAAAACTTTGGTTTTGTTCTTCTTGATCAAAGGGTACAACAACCTTTTGCTAGAAACATGACATGTTGAGTTAGAACCCAAATTTCAAATGAAAGCAGCAATGCTGTCCCAAAGAAATTGCCCTATCTCCATAATAAGCATGTATGAAAGTATATACACGTGCATCTGTGTGAACTCTTGAGACTTACCCCACAGCTCTGCCCATTATATGGTGCTGATGAAGCCATTGCTGACCTTGAGCATATAAAAGCCTGTCATCCCCATAATTGTTGTCTCCTGAAATGAACAAATAAAGGAAGAACATTTAAATACCAAACAATGCAATTCTGGTTATTTCTAACAACCTTAATCTTAATTCAAATAAGCTGTCACCTTTGGTGAGGACGTCAACTTCTCCAGTATCTTGCCTTTCATGGACCTAAAATAATATTTAATGTCAAAATTCAACAGATGGCAGACCATGCTCTTAGATAAATCTGTTAAAAATACTAAATTTTGTCTATGAAAATTAGATTCTTTAGATCATTATCTCAAACCAAACCTTTAGCAAAAAGAACTTGGTCATCCACCATTTAAGACTAATCAATTGATCAATCATGTACCAATTGATCGACCAAATTCATGTTCCTCACACACTGACTATTACATAAGACCAACTGTTCACAACCATATTAGCAAATTTAATAAATTGATTTTATGCTCCTATTCAATGTTAAAGTGAAAATAGTGGTTGCTAACATGCATGAAATGCCCATACAGAGATGATAACAGCAACTCTTTAAAGTTTCAAAATAAATTGAAAACCACTTTTTGCCATCATGATGTATACACATTAGTCCAAGATCAATAAAATAAGTGAAAAAATATCAAAATATTACCTTAATTACACGATGGACAATTGGGATTTCACGGCCCTGAGAAATCCACAGTACGGGAAATGAATTAGCAATAGAGCATTAAGGAAAAAACACCGGTATCAACAATAAAAAAAATACAAAACTTACAAACAAATAAAAAGTAAAAGAAAGGGACTTACATCAACATTAAAAACAACAATCTCCCCTGCACGAATAGGATCTTTACTCATGTGCAAGAACAAAATATCACCCTGCATATGATACAATCCTCACTAGTTAAGCAACAGCTACAATTAGGGGCATCCAAATGAACAATAATGATCAAACATGTCAAGTAGGTTCATAGAAGTGCTCATATAAAATACAATAACCTCCATTATGATCTTATTACACATCCAAAGCAAGTAACTCATTAAATCGAATGACATGAACATGATTAATCGCAGATTGCTGACCATAACTAGCAGAGTACAGTTGTCATCAATGCATACTTTAGTTTGCCTAGAGACATTTCCATGATAATGGTAAAATACAAGTAAAAACCGGATATTGACTCCAGAGGAAAATAGATCGAAGTAACAAATGTGACAATTGCTATTAGTCAAAGCTTTAAGTTACAAGCTAGAATTTTAAAGCCATAAGATCTTCATTTTCAAACTATCTTATGTTTCTTTCTAAAATAAAAGAGTATATAATCTGAAGTCTGAACTTCTATAAACGACAGGATATCCACTCTAAAGGGGAGAACCAGCAATTCTGATCAGAAGGAAACATTTCCTTCCAGCTGAGTGAGCCATAAAGAAAAATCTTACAGTCGCAAACTCTCGGTAGCTTAAAAAGTGACATGAAAGAAATAATCATAGTGCATGGAAGAATATAACATCAATCATAGTTGCAAGACACACCAAAATCATTTAAGCATTTGCTTCTTTAAGTTCACTTACTCTCTTGAAGCCAGGTTCCATACTTCCAGAAAGAACAACCACAACAGGAGATTCACTGCCAGTGATGCACATCAATGCCTTCCATATTATAAGTGCTGATGTAACGATCATACCTGGAACACAAAGGCTTCCTGTATGATTAAAATCTCACAGGGAGGATAACTAATGACAACAACCTTTCAAACTTTTTTATTCAAGAATGCAAGGCATGCCGTACTAACAGGACTTGAATAGATATATCTTAAACTCTTGAACATGTTAATTCAGCTTTGATCAAAATAAAAGGAATTAAAAGGTAGATACACTTGTATCAAAATCTTAATTTGTTATCAATATCTAGATTTCAAGCTCTTAATCTTCACCCATATTAAGTACATTTGAGACCAACATCAGTAAATCTTGTTTTAGGCTTGAAAGTCAATAGGAGTCAACTTCAAGTAAATTGCAGTCAAAACCAGTAACCCATTAGACAAACTCAGAAACAAAACAAGCTCCTCCACTCTGGATCTATCCAAAACAAGAAGATTAAAAAAAAAAAAAAAGGCTTTCAATTCGTAAAGGGTAATACAATTTGGCTTGGGTTTTTCCGAAAAGATTAAAAATTTATCTCAATTTAAACTAAAACAAGTTGAGAGAATTATTAAACTGAGAAAACCAAAGGGGATTTATGACATTCAGGGCAACATATATTAGCAAAACCATTAAGAAACGTACCAAGACTGACGGCCTGAGTGAGGAGCTGCCGGATCTGAATTGATTTGATGGAGTCTACGGTGTCTCCGATCCACCCCATTTCTTTTATCTCTTTCTTGCTTTCTTGCTTTGTTTTCTCAGTTTTTCTTCTTCCTGTTTAGCAATTGCAGGTGGATATACAAATTCGAAGGCGCAAAAGCCCCAGCTCCCGGCTTCACTTGGTCGTTATATTTTGGGTTAAGTGCATAATTAGCCCTAAAGTATTTTACGTCTACCAATTTGGTATCTAGAAAATAAACAATTTTTAATCCAATAGTCAAATTTTACTTCCCTCCAGCTAATAAATTTTACCACTTTCAAAATGTGCCTCAATTATATGAAAATACAGGGTCAGCTGATGCGGAAACCTCGAAATCCTTGAATAACTTGTAAAAAAAAAAAAAAAAAAAAAGAAATTTAAAAATTGAAAAGGGATCAAATTGAAAAGATGAGAGAGTTTTGGGGCCTTAGAACGAATTTAACCAGAAGTTTTTTTTCCGTTCCCTTTGTGGCGCACCCAATCTGGAGTTATAACAGATTTTTATTTTTTTTAAAGAAACCCTAAAAAGTAGAGAAGGAAAAAAAATCACTTTAATTCTCAAATAAACTTGCTTTACCCAAAATTTAAAATAAATAAATAAACTTTTTTAAATCTCTTGTAATTTGATTCACCTTTTATACGTACACAATAAAGTTTAAAAAACTTATAAAACTTTTTACATTAATAATTTAGTCTATAACCTGATTCGAGTGAATTTACTCTTATTTTATTATATTTGAGTTCAGGATTATTTACCTCTTGAGCCTTTGTTTTTGTATTGGACAGGCCTTTGAATCTTAAGTTGCTTGAAATCTTTTTTCATCTATGATTAGATTGATTTAACCAAAAACCGGATGCTCAATTTATGACATATAACCGAAAAATGATAAAGAAAAATTGAAAATGGAGGAAAAAAATGTTAAAAGTTGAAAACACTTTTTTTTTTCCTGATTTTTTCATTGGGTCTTGGTTCATTGCAATTATGGTTTTTTAATATTTATATATTTTCTTAATTTTTAATGTTTGAATTATTATGATTTTATAATGATTAAATTAATGGAAATAAAAATAAAAGATTGAATGGATTTGATGTTTGATATAGAAATTGAAGGCACGAAACAATTAAGCGGAGGTGTTGAAACCATCAGATTTATGTTGGGGCAATTCATCTTCACCCGTCCCCCTAAACCCATTGAATGAAATACCGCTCACCTCAACTGCCCATTTCATTTTAACCTATTATCACTGAAAACCCAATCGTATAGTTAAATAAATAGTTACATTCTAACAGTAATACTGGTGAATGATGATAAGCTTAGGAGGATCGATGAGAGAGATCTTGGAATATGTTTTAATTATTACAGCAACAAAAAGACCAAAGTGGAAAGAGTGAGATAGATAATGTTGAAATACCGGCCATGTTTTGATCCATTGAAAACGCATGTATTTCTTCCACTTCTGCATCGCTACCATCCTTTCCCAACACTGGAAATAAACTCCAAATGTTATTACTATTCACTTTTAAAAAATAAAAATCAAACGATTTCTAAACATGGTAATAGGTTGCCTTATACCCACAGTTGCTAATTATTTTTTTTTAATGGGACAAGTAGATGTGTACCAAAATATAATTATATATTTTTTATTTATAGTAATTATATTCAACTTAATTATTCAGTTCAATTTCACAACTGAAAAGCAGAATTATGAATATGATTTTATATAAATAAATATAGTTGGGAATCGTCTTCCAACAGCTATATTTTTAAATAAATAAATCCATTTTTGGAGTCACGTAATGATTCAAAATTTACGGGTATCGAAAAAGTACATTTTCAGGTGATTGTTTTCAAAAAAACGGATTCGTAGTTGTGTGGTTAATTAGGTTTTGGCTAGGTGAATTAGCTTAAATTAAGGTTAATTAGGTATAAGGATTAAATTGAACAAAGGAAGAAATTTAATTATAGATTAAAGAAAAATGAAGGGACTAAATGAGAAAATAAACCATATGTAACACTTGTATAATAAAAAGTAAATACAAGTGTATAATAATTGTAAAATACATGTATAGTATTTATGTATATATACTTGTAATAATTATATACATTTATTTATTATTTAAGAAATTATTATTATGTTAATATAATATAATATTATTATAATATAACTAAAACATAAAATAAACAAAGAAAAAAAAAGATAGAAAAGAAAGAAAGGAACGAAACAGTGAAGAACAAGGGAGAAAGAAAAATGGAAAGAAAAAGAAAGGAAAAATTAGGATTTTAAGTTCAAAGGTTAAGTGGTAAGTTAATTTAATCTCTTTTCTTGTAATTTTTGAGTTTTTAGAATCCTAGAACAAAATATTACTTGATTTATATTGAAATTTTAGAAGTTAGTGAATTTTTAAAAGTTGTTCATGTTGAATAAATTGAAGTGTTAGGGGTTAAATTGATAGAATTTCAAGTTAGAAATGAAAAGAGGATTGAATTGTAAAATAAATTATAATTTCTGAGTAATTGGGACTAAATTGAGAGAATTTTGAAATTAAGGTTTATGGTGAAATTTGAAGGTTGAAATTAGTCTAAAATAAGAGTTGAATGAAAATATGAAATTAGTTTTAAATAAAATAAAGTTAGTTTTGATTAAGGATTAAATTGAAATGTGATCAAAAGTTGAATAAAAATTTAAATATTCAATGTGAAATTGTGTGTATTAATGAATTTAAATTGTTTTAATTTTCGTAGCTAACGTTGTGTCGAAGACCTCAGCTAAGAAAGGAAAAGACAAGATTAACGAGGAGTAGCTCGAGAATTACGGTTTGTATTTCTATAATCCGAATTTAGTAATTTTTATTTGATGTATTTTTAATTAATATGTATGGTAAGTAATTAAGGTGAGTATGGTTTATTATTAGATTGATATTGAATTAAGATTGTATGAATTTGTGATTGATGAAATTATTGATTGATATTGAAATGTGAATATTGTGATAATTGAATATTGAATATTGGTTGTGTTGAAAAGTGAACTGAAAATCCCTATTAACTGTATCGGGCTAAGTCAGATATAGTTGGCATGCCATAGGATTGGAAGAGTTCAGGGATACTTCGACCACGAGTCGATGAGACACTGGGTGTCACATTATTACTTCAGATAAATTCAATGAGGTACTGGGTACTAACTTACTTTGTCATGGCCGATGAGACACTGGGTGTCAATCTATTACTTAGAATTATCCGATAAGGCACTGAGTGCCAAACTAGTGTGTTTTTGTTGGATCCATGTATCCGCCCAAGTCTGAGTCTTATTAATAGGGGTAAATGAATAATAAAGTCTTACAATTGATATTGAAATGATATGAGAAATGGAAGTGATATAGTGAATTGAAATAGAATGTGAAATATGTTGACAATACATGGAATATATGAGTTATATACTCATGAATTGAATATGATATGAAATGATGTATTTATGAATTGAGTACTGCATGACTGATGCCATTGTACGAATAAATATGGTTGATATGTGAATAATCATTTATATAGCAATTGTGTGAATTAGGATATTGTTTAATAAATGAAAAATTATAGTTATGATATGATACTAGACATTAATTAGTTCTTATAAATTTAATTGTGCCTATTATTATATTATATTATATTGTTTTTAAATATCCGGATTATAAAAATACCACTGAGTTTTTACTCAGCGTACAATTTGTTTTCCGTGCGCAGATTAGGTACGGTGATTTTGAAGAGTTGTAATCGAAGTTATGAGCATTCATCTCATCACATCTCCAAGTGCCAAGAGGATATGTTTCAGAATTTTGAATAGAATGGCATGTACTTAGGAAGATCAAGTATGTTCCAAGTAGTAGGAATTAAAATATAAATTATAAAAATTTATTATTTTTTAAAATTATAAAAATTTATAATTTTTTTAATGTTCAAATTCATTAGTGGTTAGCCAAAATCACTTTGGCATCAAATGTAATATTCCTATATCAGGTTTCTTGGGTCGAATCGGGTATAGGGGTGTTACAACGGTACTGAATGGAGGAAGTCGTTAATAGTATAATGAATGACGGCCATAGATTTGCACAGGTGGTTTTCTCGAATCTAATGTGTGCCCTTAACAACTTTGGGTTTTGGAGATTCTTCTATCTTTACTCCAAATGTGTTCTAAAAAGATTCTCTTTGTGGTTTTTCAAGGATCTATTCATATAACAAGATTTGAATTGGTTTCAGAGGGATTTCGACCTGGACAAATTTTTCTTCAATTCATTTGAGCTTGGATAACTATTTATCCAAGTTCTTCCTAGATATGGTTTTTAAAATAATTATAATTTTTTTAAATATTGTCATGTTAATATGAGGTACACGTGGCAACATCATGTGTTAGTGTCTGATTTGTCATTTTTTAAGTAGAGGGAGTAAAATGTAAACTAACTCCTAATATTGGAGCCTCTATAGTATTATCATTTATTTCCAAATCACTTACATAAAAAAATTAAAAAAGCCATATCATCACATAACTACACATATGGATCAAAATTTTTAAAAGAATGGTCAAATTGCACATGTTTTCTAACGGATAAGGGCTAATTGCCCTCTTTTGAGTAGAGGGAAAAAATTACAATCCACCTTCTATTGTCATGGCGCTAGATCTTTAGCCTCACAATCTGTGCGATCTTAAGCGATTTATTTGCTTCAAATACACCTAAGTCAACCTAACTCCTGAAATTGAGGATTCTCACAGAATCCCTCTAAGACACCAATACAAAGCGAAAGCAACTCAATAAAAGGCAAAAGCACAAGAGTTTAAGTGAATGCTCTCAAAGAATTCTATTACTCAATAATGAAATGATTACAATCAGGGAGAGAGGCCTCTATTTATAGTTAAACCTCCCCAAATTTAACAGTACAAATTAAAGTACATCAATGGTCAAGATTAAAAGCTAACTACAAAATCAAATCTTCTAAGATTAATAGAATCAAATCTTCTAAGATTATAAATCCTTTAAGATTTCATATTCTCGAAGATTACGTCTCATATTTGTCATGCTTTGTAGATGAACATCTAATCTCTTCAAGCAATGTGTTAATCCTGTTGGGCATGTGACCCTCGTGAACAAGATGGATCAATCAAATGTGTCATGGTTACAGGTGTAACACCTCTCACCCGTATCCAACTCCGGGATAGGGTTCGAGGCGTTACCGGACTTAAACATTCACAATCATACAAAACCAGGTTACCAAATTTCACCCAAAATTACAACTTTTCAAATACATGCATTTGACCTTGTCATCTATTTATTCACTTATACCACATAACAAGACATTAACACATACCATGGGCAAATAGGCTTGTAACACCCCTTACCCGTACTACGCCAGAACCGGGTATGAGGCATTACCAGACTTAACAATACATTCTACCAAATCCCGAGCCACAAAATTTCACTTATAATTTAAAATTTAACAAACACATGCATACACAAGCATTATAACTCCATGACCAATATGAGCCACAACTCGTGGCTAAATACAGAATAATCCTTATTACCGTTATGAAGCAATACATTTAATCAAATTAATTAAGACATATACAAAATGACTTAGTCAAGCCCCTATACATGCCATAACTTAAATCATTTATAAATAAAGATACCCATAGATAGCTTGATAGTGTGAAGCGATCTCCGACGACCTCCAACCCGAGCTTGTTTAGTAGGACTCATGAAGCTTGGAAAGCTTGAAAACCCTATCCATGGTTTCCCACATGTTAAATTCGGCCTAAGCTTGAATATGGACAAATTTGGCATTTAAATTTTGTTTTTAATTCATTTAATTCACTAAATTACCAAAATACCCCTTAAAAAATCTTTTGAAACATACCCATCCATGTCCAATTTTGTTCACCAACTTAACCAATGGACTAATTATCATTTAAGTACATCCAAATTAAAATTTCATAACAATTGGACACGTTTAACATGTAGAACTCAACTTTTGCACTTTTTACAATTTAGTCCTTTTGACTAAATTAAGTGCCCAAACGTCAAAATTTTCGAATGAGATTTTCACGATATCATTCCGTGAAATTGTAGACCATAAAAATATAAATAAAATAAATTTCTCCACGTCGGATTTGTGGTCCCGAAACCACTGTTCCGACTAAGCCCAAAATCGGGCTGTTACAACTCTCCCCCCTTTAAGGATTTTTGTTCCCGAAAATCTCACAGTTAATGGATTTAGGTCTAATTTCACAAGTCACTTTGAGCTTCTCATATAGTCTGGGCATCTTCAACATCTTACTTCTTAAATAAACAGATAGTTATCACTGTGCTAGACATCATAACATTCTATCTTTAACTCGCTAATATATGTATCAAGATCATTTGAAAATGAAAACCAATACACAGGTCTAAGTTGAACTTCCTATCATTCACACTTTTCCAACTTCAATTTCTTCTCAAATCTAGTGAAAGATTAAACTTATAATAGAATTTACTTCAACTGTTACTCGTCGAAGCACTTAACTATACTGATGTCACAATACTCATACAGCTTAAAAATCATAGTACCATAACAAGACTAACTTCTCAATTACTTTAGTAAATAATGTCCTAGTTGAAAACAAAACACCTCGATCATCGGAGAAATTTAAACACAAATTTCCATTACAACCAATACAAAAGCACAACCTTTATATCTATGGTAACTGTATCAAAGTACTCTCGCCATCAAGTCAAAACTTATAATCATCATAAGCATTTTAATAATAAGAAGAAACCATTTTCATCAATGGAACATTTCCTGGTGATATCTCATGGCTGATACTTTAAACAATAATTTATTAAGGAAACAGAAGTAACAAAATCTCAAAACATAGAGCTACACAGAAAATACTCATAAGTACTGAAAATAATCTTAACAAAAGCCACACAATCTTCCTTTATTTTCATTGAACAATAGCTAGTAAAACGGGATGCTAACATCATACGGACCTTACCGTCAACTTTCTATCTGTGCATGATGCAGAAAACTAGAAAAGATAGAGCAATTTCGATCATAGCTCAAATAGGCTACAATGCTTTCATCTACCTGTAAATTTAGCTGACATTCTCATACTATAGGAATTTCATTCGAAATCTTGCAGTTATATATACCTCTGAGAGTAAATGGAAACATATAATAGTCGGAAGAGACTGCTGTAATTTCTCAACCATAAACACTGCATTCAATCATTAATACATCTACTAATATGATATTATTCCAATTGCAAACATATATAAATTCAGAATAAATTCCAGCAATTACATACTTTAGGTCTCATACCTGGATGAGTTAATTAACTGAGCCTGACCTTTCTTTAACTATAACATTTCGGAATCTGAATGATCTTCATATTAATCTGACATCTTTTCTGCAATTGTGTTCATTTACTAAACCATTCTCAACTCTGATAACGTTGTCAGTTAATCTACAACTCAACTCTTTAGTCTTCCACTTGTAAATCCATTCGGTCTGAATTTCATAAAATTTCTTTATAACATACCTTATTGGAAGGGGGTGAAGTTGTAACGCCTCTGACTTGCCTCTTATATATTCATGCATATAACTTAACACTCATCAATATATATTTTGTTTCAAGTAACTTAAAATGCATACACATTTTACACAACCTTCCTATCATCTTATACAAACAAGTGCACTTATACTTTCATTCATAAATCTCAAGTAAAATTACTCATAACACTTACTTAATTTCACAAGTTATACTCATAGCATCATACAAATGCCAATCAAACATGAACACTTATCATAGTATAAGCTTTCTTTTCATCCCATCTTTCATATTTCAAAAGAAATTCCTATCCACAATTTATACATCATCACATAAACATCATAAACTATTATTCTTACTTCTTACTTTTTACGAGTCTCAACTCATCATAAATACACTATTTGCACTATCAAATTTAGCTCGGTTGAAGTGCGTATCTGTCTAATAAAATAATTTACATCAGGGTCGGGAGTCGTCACACTGTCATAGTTCATTATGGCATGTATAGCTAGACTCTCACACTCACTATGATAGTCCGAGAACCGACTAAACCTTAGCTCTGATACCATTAAATGTAACACCCCTTACCCGCATACTATGCCAGAACCGGGTAAGAGGCATTACCAGACTTAACAATATATTCTACCAAATCCCGAGCCACAAAATTTCACTTATAATTTAAAATTTAACAAACACATGCATACACAAGCATTATAACTCCATGACCAATATGAGCCACAATTCGTGGCTAAATACAGAATAATCCTTATTACCGTTATGAAGCAATACATTTAATCAAATTAATTAAGACATATACAAAATGACTTAGTCAAGCCCCTATACATGCCATAACTTAAATCATTTATAAATAAAGATACCCATAGATAGCTTGATAGTGTGAAGCGATCTCCGACGACCTCCAACCCGAGCTTGTTTAGCAGGACTCATGAAGCTTGGAAAGCTTGAAAACCCTATCCATGGTTTCCCACATGTTAAATCCGGCCTAAGCTTGAAGATGGACAAATTTGGCATTTAAATTTTGTGTTTAATTCACTAAATTACCAAAATGCCCCTTAAAAAAATCTTTTGAAACATACCCATCCATGTCCAATTTTGTCCACCAACTTAACCAATGGACTAATTATCATTTAAGGACCTCCAAATTAAAATTTCATAACAATTGGACACGTCTAACATGTAGAACTCAACTTTTGCACTTTTTACAATTTAGTCCTTTTGACTAAATTGAGTGCCCAAACGTCAAAATTTTCGAATGAGATTTTCACGATATCATTCCGTGAAATTGTAGACCATAAAAATATAAATAATATAAATTTCTCCACGTCGGATTTGTGGTCCCGAAACCACTGTTTCGACTAAGCCCATAATCGGACAGTTACAAGGCTTACAAGCCAAAATCATCATAAGCCACATCTCATGGCTATAATCAACAAATCAATATAAGCCAATACATTTCACTAATCACAACAACATCCATTAGAAAAATTAAGTCCCTATACATGCCACTCACTTGAAAACATTTAACATACATATGCCAATACTCCAAGGATAATGGCTCGATAGTGTTATGCTGCCTCCGACGATCTCCAACCCCCGAAGTGACTCGACAAAACTAAAAGAAATAAAAAGGAGGGAGTAAGCTTTAAGCTTAGTAAGCTCGCATGAAAATAATAAGCCATGCGATAACATGCTATTTTCATATTCTTTCTATTTATTCAAATTCCAGTTAAGTTGTTTTCTCGAGTCACAGTCATTAAATTATTTATTTCTGGAGCTACGATACTCCAAATTAAGATCCGTTAATTTTACATGAAACTAGATTCACATATCCTCTTACCATAAAATTTTCAGAATTTTTTATTCAGAAATTAGTACAGTTTATTCTTTAAAGTCTCCCCTATTTCACTGTTCGACTATTCTAACCTCTCTTCACTATGAATCAATTTTATCCTCGTACAGAGTTCATATAACCTTCTTATTTGGTTCATTTGAAAATAGGCTCATTCAGGATTTCAAGAATATAAATTATATCCCACAATTATTTTTGTACAATTTTTAATGATTTTTTCAAAGGCAGAACAGGGGATCACGTAATCATTCTAAACCAGTCTCACAAAAATTCAAATATATAAAAATATATGAATCATTTGTTTTCTATGTTTCTTTTATATGAAAATAGACTCAATAAGCTTTAGATCAATATCTCATCCAACTTATAATTCATTTTCTACTATTTTTGGTGATTTTTCAAACTCATGTCACTGCTACTGTCCAAACAGTTTTATTATAAATTTTTGCTCTCTCTTTCACTTTAGTTGTGTTCATCACTTGCCTATACCAATCTTTCCAATTTCTGATTACATATCGAACATATTGTTCATACGTACATTTGCCACATTTCTCAATTGGTCACATTCACACTTGTACTTATTCATAACATGATCGTATTCAATTGCACTTAGTCGTTACACAATCACATGTATTTTCACTTAGTCAACTTCCCATTGAACTCATCGGAATAATAACAGATACACGGTGGCTTACACATAGTACCACCCTTGTAGCCGAAGCTATCTGGTACACATAGTAGCCTGCACTTAGTACTACATATGTGACCAAAACCATCACTTGCACATAGTGGCCTGCAATTAGTACCACACATGTGATCGAAATTATCGGGTACGCATAGTAGCCTGCACTTAGTATTACACATGCGACCTATCCGTCTGGTAGACGTAGTAGCCTGCACTTAGTACTACACACGTGACCTAAAACCATCACGTAGCTCTCTTGTACACATAGTGGCCTACACTTAGTACCACACATGTGACCTAGTGTAACAGCCCAATTTCAATAGTGTCGGAATAGTGATTCGAGATTACTAAATCTGACGAAAAAGTTAGAAAACTTTGTTAATCGATAATTATAAGTTAAGAGTGATTTTAGAAATATTTTAAAATTAGTGAATTTTGTGAACTAAAAGAATTAATTAAAAAAAAAAGATTTGGGCCAAAAACGAGGTATTGAGACCTCGAATTCATACAGTGAGTCATAAATATTTCTAAAAATATTTATGGAGTGTCATTAAGTTATTATTAAAGTTTAGTTGAGAAATTTTAACGTTTGGATATGTAATTAAATAAAAAAGACTAAATTGAAAAAGGTGTAAAAGTTTCATTATAGATTAAAGAAAGTATAAAGGACCAAAATGGCAATTAAGCTATTTTATTTAGTTGAGGCGGTTATTGTGAAGAAAATCTGAGATTTTTTTTATGTTTAATATTATATTATTATTTTATTATATTATTATATTATATTATTATATTATATTATTATATTATTATATTATTATATATAAACAAACAAATGGAAAGAAAAAAGAAAGGGAGAGAAAGGAGAGAATTGAAACAGAAAAGAAACAGAGAACAAGACGAAAGCAGGGGAAAGAAAGAAAGAAAGAAAGAAAAGGAGAAATTGATGATTTAAAGCTTGGATGTTTAATAGGTAAGCTAATTTAGTCCTTTTCTTTTAATTTTGATGCTTTATAAGTTTTAGAACAAAGTTTTGATGAGTTTAAGTTGAAGTTTTTGAAGTTTTAAAGCTGTTGAATATAGCATATGATGAACAAAAAGATGAATTAGTGGTTTAATTGAAAGAATTTGAAGTTAGAATTGGGTAAAGGATTTAATTGTAAAATAAGCTATAACAAAACTGTTTTGGACAGCAGCAGTAGAGTAATTTTGAAAAATCACCAAAAATCGTAGAAGTGGAATTAGAAGTTGAATGAGATATGAAATTAAAGCTTATTGAGTCTATTTTCATATGAAAGAAACAGGGAAAGCAAAGGAATTCTGTAATTTGAGATATTTATATTTTTGTAAGACCGGTTCAGAGGGATTTCGGGATCCCCTTTTCTGACTTTGTAAAATCATAGAAAATTGGAGAAAAATAATTAGAGGCTTAGGTTTATATGTTTAGAATCCTGAATGAGTCTATTTTCAATATAAATAAACGAGAACATCATATGAATTCTGTATGAAGAGATAATTAATTTTTAGTGAAGAAGGGTCAGAACTGCCAGACAGCAGAACAGGGGTAACTTTGATGAATAAACTGTACTAATTGGCTAAACCAAAAATTCTGGAAATTTTATGGGAAGAAGATATGTGAGTCTAGTTTCAGAAAAAATTTACGGTTCTTCATTTGGAGTTCTGTAGCTCTGGAAATAAATAATTTAGTGACTATAACTCAAATGGACAGTTTTGAATATACTTATGAGTAATTAATGAAATTATTGACAATGTTACTTATAACATGTTATATACATTACGGATGTGGAATGGAGAGGAGGAGGAGGAAAATATGTATGAATATTTAGGTAGTATGGCTAATTTGAAATGTTTTAGGCTCAGGGACTAAATTGAATAAAAGTAAAACTTTGTGATTAATTTTGTAAAAATGTGGAAATAACCAATTTGCATGAAATGGATTATTTTATTATTTAAAATTGCAAAATTGAATGAAATTATTAATTTAGATTAAGATCGACTGAAAAATCAACGAAAATAGAAAATTTCTAAAGTGCCCCTGAATTTTGATATTTCTGCAAAATTTAGCCAGGTAAGTTCGTGTAACTTAATTATGTAATATAAGGGAATATAAGTTGATTGTACGTGAAATATTGATATGATGAATTAAGCGATTTATGTTTATGAAGAAGAGATAATTGAATGATATTTTTCATGATATGTAAATATGTGATTATCTTTAATATGTTAATACAAGATAATTAAGTATGTTGAGATGAGTAATAAATTTATGCAAGACATGACGAGAAAAATAAATATGTTTAAGGGACAATATGTTTGAATTTGATTGGTTTCAAATATAAATGCTAAATGAAATAAAATGTCTGATAAATAAATTTGTAATTCCGGTAATGCCTCGTACCCTATTCCAGGGTTGAATACGGGTAAGGGGTGTTACACCTAGCTACCTCATTCGTATCTTTTCTATTCCGAAGGTTCAACCGGGAATTCTCACTTTTCAACATTTTACCAATTCATAAATTTTCATGCCATCATTTTATACAACTATCATACATTCATAAAACATGCATTTAGGCATATTACGGGTTTACTTTAGGTTATTTGAACTTACTTGTCGAAATCTCGTTAGGTACAACCGTGTAGCAACTCATACAACCCATGTAATATTAATTTAACATTCAATTAATGTAACATTAATTTGCCATTCAATTTCACATAACACAACAAACATCACATTTTCCATACCATACATCAACTTCTCATAAACATATTAAATCATACAATTTATGTCATATCAATAGAGAATTACAATTCAAGCATGGTGTTGCATTATTATTAACACACGAACTTACCTCGGATCCAGAAACGGCAATTTACCATTTTAATCCATAACCTTGTATTTTCCCGATTTAAGCCCGAATCTCGATTTCCTTGATCTATATCACATTCAGCCTACTAATTAGTCACATTATTCATATGAGTCCAAAAATCATATTTTTTTACAAATTGCACTTTGACCCTAAACTTTCACATATTTGCACTTTTGCCCCAATGCTCGTAAATTAAACTTCAGCCCTTATTCTTATGTTCTATAACATGCTGATCATTTTTTTCTTCTATGGAAACATCAAATTATTGCTCTAACATGCATTTATGTACATTAGGTATTTTTGCCGATTATGTCGTTTTACTTGTTTTCACTTAAAATCGCTTAGTAAAAGTTGTTTAACATAATTCTAAGCTTCATATTTTGCCATAAAACATCAAAATAAACACATTTCACCTATGGGTATTTTTCCAAATATGAACCCTAGGTTAAATTATTGCTAGAGTAAGCTAAATCAAGTTATCGGGACTCCAAAAACGTAAAGAACATGAAAAACGGGGCTAGAATGGACTTACCATGAAGCTTGAAAAGCTTGAAAACCCTATCCATGGCTTCCCACATGTTAAATTCGGCCTAAGCTTGAAGATGGACAAATTTGGCATTTAAATTTTGTTTTTAATTCATTTAATTCACTAAATTACCAAAATGCCCTTTAAAAAAATCTTTTGAAACATACCCATTCATATCCATTTTTGTCCACCAACTTAACCAATGGTCTAATTATTATTTAAGGGCCTCCAATTTAAAATTTCATAACAATTGGACGCCTCTAACATGTAGAACTCAACTTTTGCATTTTTTACAATTTAGTCCTTTTGACTAAATTGAGTGCCCAAATGTTAAAATTTTCGAATGAGATTTTCACGAAATTATTCCGTGAAATCGTAGACCATAGAAATATAATAAAAATAAAATTTTCCTCTTCGAATTTGTGATCTCAAAACCACTGTTCCGACTAAGCCCTAATTCAGGATGTTACAATAGGTTCCCTTGCACAATTCATAACACTAGTACAAAAATCTTCATAATATTTTTATCTAAGTAAAATCTATGATCATTTCATTTATCTCTTACCGTTGAAGTTATGTAACCCTATAAATAAGCGATGAATGATTAGATTGAGAGTTTGAGTCCACAATTTAGTTGCATTTAGAAATACCTCATATGTATTCTTTTTATCTTTGACTCATAAGTGATATGCTTTCTACTTGCTGAAAATATATTGAAATCTTAAATCATTATTTGTACCATGTATTTTATGAGTAATATTTTTTAAAGTAAAGCCTAATAAAATTTTTTTGAATTATAATTTATTTGTTTATATGTTGGTATACCAATAAGTGCGCCCTGTCACACTTCACTATCAATTTGGTATTTTCAGTATGAAATGCAATGTAAGCACAGTTATAGAATTCCTCTTTTATTGTATTTACCACTCTCAATTTTATCACCATTTTAGTCTTAAAAGAGGGATTTTGCCCCCACTACAGGCTGTAAGCACTTGAAGCAATAATGTCATTCAGCACTCACCACATAAATGCCAATCACCGCTGCATCTTTTCACGGCCTTTTTTTTCTCAGACAAAACAAGTCATTACTCATTATTACCCAAAATGTTAAAACAAGAAACTTATTTCTCCAAATCCCTGAATAAAGATTCACAAACTGAACCTCCCCCCACAATTTGCTACGTTGTTCATGCAGATGAGGAACCCCTTCTATAACAGAAATCAAAGCCATACCAAACCCCATTAGGAATAAAGACATTGTAATTAAAAGTGGCAGCTTTGGTATAATATCCGTACACAGTCACGCTCTCTGGCTTCCAACCATCATATCCACTCCTGTAGAGGTAAAGATAGCAAATCTGGTATGTGCAAGGACCCTTTATTTGAAATGTATCAGTTGAACAGCTTTCAAATGTTCTCGAGTATGGATCATCCAGCCTTGGTGCATACACCTATTCAATTCAAACAATACTCTGTTTTAAGAAAATGGCCCCCCCTTTACCAATTTCATTGATTCCACTGAAAAAGCATTTAACAGTTGAAATGTGATGGTCCAATAAGGGCAATTAAAACATACCTGATTCCCATAAGCATCGCCAAATGCAAGACTGATCTGATCTCTTGTGTAGGTAGTTGAAGAACAGCTTGTCCTTATTGATACTGTGTAAGTGCAGCTCCCCACATTCTATCAAAGGAACGATGTAAAACAGTATGTTTTAGAAGTTAAATGAAACAACCCATAAAAACTGACACTATATTTGTCTTTTCCCTCATACACTTCCTGGAAATTTCATGAACAGGGGAATCTGTAACACTGAAGTTTCCCAGCAAGATTTGCTCAAAGAAACTCTCACCAAAACAATCTCATAATCGAAGATGTTTTCAAGGCATGTATGGATATTAATCACTTGGGAAATGCTACATATTAGTGGAATGAGTTGGAAAAGAAGCAGAAGGAAGAGATCAATCTAATCGGAGTCATAATCATACCTGGGTTGCATTGACCTTGAAGAATTCAAGAGGTTGAGGCTGAAGCAGTGGAAGGATGCGCTTACCATCAGCTATGGTGAAGAAGATGGAAGTCAAGGGGAGCAAATAGATCACTGCTCTCATCATCTTCCAAGTCACTATTTTCTGTGAAGAGGAGAAAAACTAGCATCTATCTGGGTAACAAACTCCTAAGGGATATATAATCTAAATGATTAAATGACCAAAAATTATATATTTAGATTAAAATATGCTGTTAGTCCCTCTATTTTGAAAACATTTGATATTTAGTCCTTACCCTCAAAATTTTAAATTTTAAGTCCTCCTAGTTTTTTTATTTAAAAATATCAGTCCAGTCATTGAAAACATAAGTATTTTCTATCAAAATTTGTCAATTTGGAAATTGAAGGTTGTTCTCATATGACATAAATTAAATATATAAAATAGACACATTTTGACATAAACTACCAACTAAGATAATGATTGGACTAAGATTTTTAAATTTAAAAAGTAGGAGGTTTTGAATTTTTCACTTTTAAAGTAAGAGGATCAAATCTGAAATTTTATACAATTACAGGGACTAACAGCACATTTTAACCAAATATTGAATGTAAATACAAGTCGAGCTTTCTAGTAAAAAGAAAGGCTAGTTGAGTCTTTTGGGCGAAAGGCAAAAAAGAAATATCACAACATTGTACTGTTGTAAGTTTGATCCAAATTAATGTCCCCTTTTCATTGTCCCATATGATCTTGGCTTTATCTGCATACTTATATTTTTATTGTGTTAATAAGATATACAAAACTATTTAAAATAACCGAATCTACCAACCATGTTGAAAGGGGCTACTAATTAACAAAGGTCCAAAGGAGAGGATGACAAATGTTTTCCCATCTCATTCATGTGCACATGTTTCTGCTTTTCATCTACCCAAGAAAATACAGGGTTTCAGAAATTTCTACATCTTTTATCCCTATAAATCCATGTTTTACTTCTTCTTTTTCTCACTATTCAGTCTTGTAAGAAAAGCTCACCATATCTATCAAATATTTACTCAGATGTCACTGCATAGAAATAGAACCAATTTGGTCATTAAAAGACACACTGGTGAACCAATATTACATTGGACATTTCCCTTGTCTTTGTTCCTTTAATAGCATCCATAGCATTTCAATCTGTGCTGTTGTTTCCCATGTCCTATTTACATTGGATAGTATTACATCATAAAAGTTGGTTCATGTTCTTCACATGAAATCTATAATCTATCATATAGAATTTTTCTTGCTTGTGTTGAAAGAGATTGGCCGTTAGGGATGACTGGGGGGAGAGAGACGGTCAAGTATTTCTTCACATCCTCTGATAAGATTGTAAAGCAAATCGGTAGAGAAGAATGGCTGTTGAAGAACTCTTGGCATGTAGAATGAGTAAACTGAAGTATAGGCACCCGTCCGCTTCTTGTGCTTCTTCACGATCTTCATCAACCCTGTTTAAACCATGTTTATTTTTCTAGGTTACAATTAATTCTGCCTACTACTATTTCAGCTCTCTTAATCGATGGTGATATATAATTTTCATTTCGTCTTCAATTACACTTAGCTGGAATAAAAATCCCTGCTACTGATTACCTAGGATTTACAATACTAATCAACATGACTAAAAAGGGTATGTATATATGTATATCTACCTGCAAAGTTAATGACACTGTAATGTAGCAGCATCACCATCTCTGAATGAAAACCCAAAATTTCTTTCTGCAATTCCAACATTTCTTCATTACCGTTCACGTTTTCAGCCCTGATTTCCAGCTCCTGAGATGAAACGCCCAAAACCAATTAATATTTGTCAAGCCAAAATGTACTTGTTTCACAATTCCACACACACACACACACAAAAAAAAAAATGAAACAAAGTTTTGATTTAATTGTATGGAAAGAGAGGCTGAAAGAATCAATATGATACCCTGAATCCGATTATGTAATCTTCCTCTTTGTCGATGTAAAAGGTATTGATCTTATCGAGTTCCCTGGCGAGTAACAGGGCAAACCCCATGTCTTCAGTTGGCCATGATCTTGACCTTTTCTTTCCATTTGAATTAAAACGAATGGGGTTTATCAGTTTCACTTCCCTCTTCAATGCCTTGTAAGACATAAACTCGTCTCGCCACTCAGGCAAGCTTTTTGCTACCTCCGCTCGATGTTTTTTTCCGTGTTTCATCTCTATCTCAATGTTCCAATGACTGGTGAAGAGCCTAAGCGGAGATGCATGCATACATGGATTTGTATATAAAATGTCTTTAGAAAGGCATTACTTTGGCTGGAAGCTTGGAGCAATGAAGATTACGAGGTAGAATATTATTTGATGCTGTCCATTGCAAAACCAGAATATTCTACCTACACTGCAGAATATGCATATTCTGCGATGCTGCTGCTGCAAATGTTTTCCCTCTCATTCGTTGTATTATTTGTATATATAAAACGTCTACATCACATCTTTCTCAAATCCATCGGAAATATCCATGAGATCCTACTTAGAAATAGCATTAATAGATGATGTTTTTCTCTCTTTGGCAGTTTTTGGAAGGACAGTACCGATAAATCCATTTGTGACATGTTGAAACATCCATAGAACATGAAGAGTAAATCACCAGGTTTACTATTAAGTTTCACAAATTCTGGGTCGGACATCTTTACAATCAAGTTTTCAATTTTTTTAACCTCAGCCATTGGTGCAGTAGCATTGGGCGTTCACCCCAGCATCATGACTTGGAATCGCAACAATAATTCTACTTGTTATGTGTAATTTTTTGTCCAAGCTTTTTTGAACGCTTAGGTTGTAGTTATATCTATAAAATTGATGTTTGTTTGAGTTAGTTAAATTAAATTAGTGTATATGATGATTCAATTTTATAAAATTTCTCTCAATAATTCTTTAATTTAACTTAATTTACAATTATATAAGATCTTAAAATTGAAGATGAATAAAAGAAAATTATTTAAGATCTTGTATTCAAAGTGTAATCTCTCAATAATTTAAGATCTTATAAATAATTTTTTTGCCGGGTTTAGTTAAAATATTTTAATATTAATTTATTACTCTTAAATGCAATCATTTTTAATTAAAATTTCATGAAAATATTTAAATAGATGAGATATTGATATATAATTATATTTCTATGTTAGTAGTACAATAATAAATAATATATATTTAAATAATTATAATTAAAATAAATCTAAATTAGATTCACACATGCTCGACTTAAACTATAATAAATTCAAATTAAAAATCTAAATATAACTTACGCATGAAAAAATCACAAAACTCCAACTTTACTCCATTGGAATGTGTATATATTTATTAGAAGATGATGATTTTAGTACCTTTAAGAAATCAAGGACCAAATGAAAAAGACCTGAAAATGATGATTTATTACTTGCTTTGCATTGAAAATATAATGGCAAATGTCTACTCGCCATTGGGCGAATTCACAAGTACCTTGTGAAACGTAAATAGTTGTTTTTGATTTTTCACGTCCTTTTATATATAACAAATTCAAATTTGGTTGTTTCGACAAGCATTAAACACGTGGAACCAAACAAATCAATCTGAATTTCAGGAAAAAAAGGATTATGTCGTAATAAATGAAAAATGTCTATTTTTAACCAAAATAAATTTCAATTTACATAGAATCCAATAAAATCCGTTTAGTTGGAATTTTAAGTCTAATTATTTTTAAATAGTTCCAGTTTGAAAAGTATTTCGGAGAGAACTGAATTGCAGAAAAAATAAGGGACGCGTGTAAGAGTGTCAAAATCGTATACGAGCCTGGTCTTGATTTCACATGATTGATTGTACACATGGTGCTCTGCTGCTATGCCCAACTGGCTGGTTCTCCCATCTTCCGTGCCTCCATCATTTGATCTCTCTCATCATTACATTTTATCCATATACTGATTTTTGTTGGGCGAAACATCACATAGATTTCTAAAATTTATGGTTTCTATGTCACGAAAACAGATGTACGCTTTCTTTTTTCTATCAATTACAAAAATTTTGGTTTATTTTGTTTTTGTTTAATTAAATAGCATTTTAATTTGCACTTAAATCAGTTTATTCAGCAAGCTAGAGATTCTCAGTTGCTAAACTAACACTATATCAATGATAAATAATTGTCAGAAACAGAGCCTTTCATCATATGTAGCAATTATCGATACTTGCATGCTTTTTGTTCTGTGAAAATATTCAACACAAAGAAAATTCGATGAATTAATGATATATATATGATTTCATTTACTGAGTTATTATGTTTTTATGTTAAAAATAAAATTAATTATTTGATATTCTCAATAAAAATATTTTTAATTTAAAAAAACCATTGACTCCGTGTTCTAGAAGTCCATGAGCACAGTGTTGTCTCATGTCCTCCAAAAGTTCCTCCTCCCTTCCATTTTGCCTTCTCCGTGTGGTGCTCTTATTTTATAAAATGCCAAATCCCACACCAAATTCCATAAGAAAAACGCCAGAGAATTCCAGATTCTCACGCCTATTTCTTCCTGCTTTCTTTCTTTAAGATCTCAAATATCCTCACATTGTCCATTTCAAGTTTTTTTTCCCTCAAAAAATAACCCCTCCCCCAATTTTATTTTTTCAATCTATATATAGAAACTCAATTACCCACCTTATTTTAAAATTTTAAAATTTCCCTACACGTCCTACCTACTTAGTTTTTTTTTTTTTTTGGTTAAATCTTACTCTCCTTAGTTGTACAGCTTTAACTGCAACTTTCTTTGGTGGTTTCTCAGTGACAGTTTGGTGTGTGGTGGTGCCACTATGTCTTCAGGAATATGTTCACAAAGTGGTCTGGTGTTAGCTACTGCTATGGTTGTCTCCAGCACTGTGATTTTCCTTACTTTTTCGAGGCAAAAGGCTTTGCCTCCTCCTAAGCAAACTCTTCGTCCTTGCATCTCTTCAGGTATATACTGATGGGGTCTCTTTAGATATATATATATATATATGTACTCCCCTTTTTTGTTGTTAAATTATGACATATTTTTGTTATTGATGGGTGGTGGATTTTGTCAGAGGGGAAGAAAAGGGATAAAAAGAAGAAGAAAGTGCAGTTCGCTGAGAATGTGAAGGAAACAAATGGGAATGGAGAAGATTATAGGAAAGAACAACGAAAGAAGATAATGGCGGAAGCAGCAGGCGCAAGGTCAGCAGAAGTTGATAGATTTTGCAGAAATGAAATGCCGCCTAACAGGATTGCTTTATACAATGGAATTCTCAGGGATCGTGTTCGTTTCCATAGAATGGAGAGTTCTTATTGATTTTGGAAAAAAAAAAGTTTCATTTTTTTAATATAAAAAAAAGTTCACTTTTGTAGAATGTAAGTAATGAAAATGTCGGGCAAAAATATATTACTGTTGTCCTTTTTGACTTTTTATAATTTTATGCAACTATATAAATCATAAACTACACATAATTTTTTACTTGACTTAGATAACATTAAATGTGTCTAATTTTTTTATATATAATTTTTATTTTAATTAAATTTTCACAAACTATTAACATAATCTTATTTTAAATTTACATATTACATCACAATAAGTGTATTTATCAAAAATAAATTGATATATTTATATTACGAAAGAATAAAAACCAAAGTTATA
Source organism: Gossypium bickii (assembly GCA_025503065.1). Taxonomy (NCBI): domain Eukaryota; kingdom Viridiplantae; phylum Streptophyta; class Magnoliopsida; order Malvales; family Malvaceae; genus Gossypium; species Gossypium bickii. Next base: position 137,108,813 of record CP106709.1, on the reverse strand, counting down.
TATAATTATATTTATCAAAATATAAATTAAATAAAAAATTATTTGTAATTATCAGTAAAGGAAAGAAAATAGTTTTAGTTTTGTCAAGTATGAACTGTTTTCATCAATATTTTGTCTCGACTCATCCTTTAGTTTTGAAATTTGCAAATGAAAAGTTAAATATTTTGATTAATTAATTCCTAATTCTGGTAAATAAACAGCACAGGTAAGTTAATTATATGGTCATATTCCTAATCTGCACTTTTGAATGTAGATATTTTGCAGCATAAAAATCTGGTAAAGAAGATTAAAATGAGGAAGCCAATCGCAAATTGACAAAGCAATGCCATATTTAATGTTTGCTTATACGAGTGGTTTCAATTTATTTTGACCCACAAGATTTTATCTCATGATTTAATTTGGGCCAAACAAAATTAAATGGACCGCATTAATCATATAGCTTTTTGTGTTTAGCAATAGTGTAAGTTTTGGATTGATTAATTTGGCAAAGATTGATTGCCATGCCTGGGGCCACCATGCTGGCTGCCTTTTATAATTATTCAGATTTGGTGAGTGTCAGTTTTACAAGAAAAAAAGAACCACCCATATTTGCCCCTCTCATTTGACCAGTCAACCCATATCTATCTTTATCACCATGGATTAATATTTATTCACGTTTCAAATTCAAATTAATTTAATAATATGTATTGAAGGAGAAAATTGTTTAAATTTTAATTCGTAAATTTTTAATATTTAAAGGTATTTAATGAAAATAAATTGAATTATAAAAAAAAAATGGGAGTTTTTGATCTGTGTAGACGATGTAAACACACTTGTTAATATTATGTTATTTTATATTTTAATTTATGACATGGTAATTTAAATTTATTTTAAATAATTTATTTACCATATTCTCATATTTTTATTGCGTCAAATATTATAAATTTATAAAAAAGAAATTCACATATTAATAATTCGTTTAAAAGTAAATTTCAACATTTTTTAGTATTGTGATTTTATTTTTCAAAGTGATATGTTTTAATTACTTTTATTTTTTTGTCATGATTTAGTTGGTTGTATAAATTGTATAATTTTAATATAGTAATTCAGTTTTAACTCTAAAACTTATTTTTAAAATTTAAATTTACCAGATGCTATTTGTTAAGGTAGCACAGTTGTACGCTCGAAAGAACTTAGGCAGTAATGTTCTCCTTTAAGTAAATATAATACGTATAATAATTTTTTTGCCCTATAATTTTATAAAAAAATTATTTTAGTCTTTAATTTAATTTTTTTAGTCTTTAATCTTGTATTTTTTTTGTTAAAACAGTCTAAAATAGATGAATAAATTAACGCTTATTAACTTTATTTATATGGCATACACATAGATTGTTGTGTAAATGATATGTCGGCATTTAATTAATTTTTTTAAAATTTAAAATTATTAAAAAATTTTATAATATATATTTATTTTTAATTTTAAAAATTTTAAAAATTAATTAAATGCTTATATGTCATCCACGTGATGACCCACAAGTTTGTTACATAAGTAAAGTTAAAAAATGTTAACTTTTCCATTCATTTTAGAGTGATCTGACAAAAAGAATGAAAGTTTAACTATTAAAAGAGACAAATAATTAAATAGAATGCTGAAATAAATTTTTTTATAAAGTTGGAGTACCAAATAAGTCATTATCTATATAATTAATTAAAATTTTGAAGTTTAAAGATAAATTAAAATATATATTAATAATTTGAATCGTTATTCCAATCATATATTAATAAAAATATTTTATTCAATTGAAAAATAAATCTATATTTGCTAAGCTTGACAAGCAAAAACATATTATATTTAGTTGTAATAAATGCCTTAATTTAGGTAATGTAGTGTTTGTAAATTCATCTAATAATCAGATTTAAGTATAATTATTTGTAATTATACAATGATGCATGTTTGGTTACCTATTGTAATTGGTAGGACCCACCGAATTTGGTGTAATTGAAGTGCCTCAATTACACTTTTCAATTCTTAAGAGAATGTGAGAATTGAAGTAATCACACAAACAATTACACTAGAGTCAATTTTAAAAAGTTATTTTAATACAAATTATAAAAATTTTAATATATGCATGAATATGTATGGGTATTCGAAATGGTTATGACAAAAAAATTCATACGTTATAAATTCAAAAAAATTATATTATAAAAATAATTTGTGTATTTTATAAAATCATAACAAAAAATTATATTATTTAAATCTTAAAAATAATTAAAGTTATAACCAAAAAAATATTATAAAAATAATTTACATATTATAAAAATATTATAAAATATTTATTTATAGAAATTTCTAATAAAAAAAGTATGGACATAACTTATTTATGTGTTTATGCTTTATATTATAAAAATAATATATATATTCGTAAAAAATATTATACCTTTTTTTATCACTACTTATTTATAGAAAAAAAATTATATTATTTATAAGACACATTACGAAATTTATTAGACAATTTATAAAACCTTGTTTATAAGAGGTATATAATATAAATTTTATATTATTTTTTACTTGGTTTACGTACTATAAAAAGGATATAATCTACCATAAGTCTTTCTCTATTTTTTTTTTACCATCTAATTATGCAAATACAAAAAGATTTTATTGTACTATATCATGGAGGTATAAATATAATACTATTTGAGAGAATGGTACTAGACACAAATATCATAGATAGCTTGTGAATCAATATTTTTTAAAAAATATATAAATTATGTAACTGTATAATTACAAATTGTACTATCAAACAAGACATGGATAATTACGATATAATTACACATTGTCAACCAAATGCGCCCAAAGAGTTACAATTCTTTGTAATTACAAGAGAGTGTAATTACTAAATTAATAATTATATTTTAAATCAATTATTTTGTGTTTCAAAAACAAACCCTAAATTTTATACTAATATTTTTTAATTATTGAAATTGATGAATAAATTTGTCAAAAATAAGCGTCTAAGTGTTTGGTTGGATTGTAGCCCACCATTATGATAGTGAATTTATTGGCCAATTTACCAATAAATGCCTTTTTTTTTCAAAAATTACGGAAATGGACCTATTATTTAATTATTTACTGGAATGGGTCATTTTTCCAGAAAGCGCGTCCATGTCAGCGCGATGTCAAGGTATGTGACAGGAAAATGCGTACCTGGGGGAGTGTTTTTGCCACATCAGCAGAAATTGCGTCCTTGAGGGCGCGCTTTGCTGATGTGGCAAAAACGCTCCCCAGGGATGCGTTTTGCTCATGTAACGACTATTTTTTTTGACCATTTAGCCTCCAACGGTTAAAAAAAAACTATAAAAGCCCCCTTTTCAAATTTTTCACACAAAAGTCCTTTTACAATTTCTCTCAAATTCCTCTAAAATTTCACAAAAGTCCTTTAATTTTTACAAAAAAGCCCTATTTAAAAGTTTTTTGAATTAGTTTTTATTTAAATTAAGAAATATTCGATCGTGTTAGCAATAGTCGGAGAATTAATTCGTTTCGATAATAAACACATCTCTGTCGATCAAATGACAATGGTAAGTTATAATTTTAATTTTTCAATACTATTTAATATTATTTTCATTTATGCAATTTTAGTTAATTTTTATTTTATAATTTTTTATAACAGTCTGTAGATCGGGTGTTGCAATGCTATATTCGTAATATGCTTGGTTCGCCATCGCCGTTGATAGAGAATTACCTGTGAGAAGTGGGTTTTTGGCACGTGGTCACGATAGGCTAGGGGTGCAAGTTGGACCTGAAACTAATCAGTGCGTTGATAGAGAGATGGAGACCCGAGATGCACACTATCCATCTTTCGTGCAGAGAGTGTACTATCACTCTGGAAGACGTGCAGTTGCAATTGAGATTGTCGGTGGATGGGTACGTAGTCACCGGGTCCCCAACTTCTGGTAATTGGGGAGTCGTATACTATGAGCTTTTAGGTGCTATTACGGATGACATTAACTGAGGTCGGATTGAGATGGGTTGGTTACGATACACATTCCCAGAGCCGGATAATGATTCGACTAAATTAGAAAGAATACGGTGTAGAGCCCAATTTCTTGCCCATGCCCAATAAACATAAAACCCAAATTCATTAAACAGTCAATTTACAACAAAATTACAGCAAGCCCAAACTTAAGCTCAAACAGGCCCAAAAACTCTAAATTGTTTCAGAAACCCTAGCAGCCAACACTGTGCGCCGCCAATAGCTCCACGTCGCCCCGCCCGCTCCACGTCACCCCGCTCTCCGCGTCGTGCGCTGCTCCACCTGCGGAAAAGAAGGAAATACAACCCAACAAAAGGAATCTAAATTTTCTTTTATTTTCGAAATCCGACTATAAAAAGCCAAAGGAAAACGATTGTAGGGGGATATTTTGATATAGATACGAGGGAATATTGAGAAGATTTTGACAGATCCGAAAGCGATACTTTTTTTTTACAAATACACACATACCATCAATACAAGTAGAGGTTTTTTTTTTTATATCTTTTTCACATTTTTTTTAATCTGTCATTGCATGCATATACAAATATTTTTTTCATATAGATATATAAATATTAAATAAAAAAAGAAGAAGGAAAAACTCACATTTTTCCAGATTTCGGCCACCGTACGCGGTGGCTGGCGGCGGCGTCATGGCGGTCCGGCGACCGGACATTGGCCGGCGGTTGATCAGAATAAGGGGGAGGAGAAAAGTTTGAGAGAGTCTTTGATTTTTTTTTTTTTTAGGAAGAGGAAGAAAATGAGATTTTTAAGGGAAATTTGGCTTTTATAATCTAATAAAACGACGCCGTTTTGGGTGTCGGGTCCAGAGGCCAAAACGACGTCGTTTTGGACCTCTGACCCGCGACCCGACTCGCTCCAAGGGGAGGATCCGCGTGTTTTGCTTGGATGGGCAAATTGCGTTCTAGGCCCTTCCGTGTTTTTAGGGTTTTTAAGTTAAGTTTTATTTATCTCTAATTTGGCCCCATAATTTTCCATCTGTTTCAATCTGGCCCCGTGCAAGGTGATGTGTTTTGGAGGGAGGGGATATTTATTTTTCCGGTCCCTCCACTTTGTTCGCGCGTTACAATCCGACCCCTCCCCTTTTATTTATTTCCAATTTACCCCGAAATTTCGTTTTTTAAGTTTAATCGGTCCTTTCTTTATTGTCTTTTATTATTTTTGTTATTTTGACATGGTTTTAACATTATCATTTTTATTATTTTTTATATCAATATTATTATTATTATTATCTTAGTATTGCTATTATTTTTATGTTGTTATTATCACGATTTTTTTCATTATTATTATTACTTTTAATATTATAGTATTATTATTTTTGTTTACTACTATTATTAGTGCTATTATTAGTATTATATTTCTTATTATTATTAGTACTATTATTATTTTATTATTTACATTATTATTTCTATTTTTATTATTCTTATTTTTTTTTGTTATTTTCAATATTATTTATTTTAATATTACTACTATTATTTTTTCTTTTATTCTATTATTTTATTTACAATTAACTTTATTATTACTATTATATTTACTATTAATATTAGTTTTTATTTTCACTGTTGCTATTATTATTATTATTATTATTATTAAATTTAATATTGTTATTATTTGATTATTAGTGCTATCTTTATTTTTTTTACCAGTACTATTACTACTGTTTTTGTTATTAACACTATTTTTTATTCTAAATTTTTTTTCCACTATTATTTTACATATATATATTATTATCACTGTAACTATATTTATTATTATTATATTTATTATATATAGTATGCTATTCATTAAAAACGATATACTCTTGTCTCTATTTCTATATATAGATGTTTTATTTCTTTTAAATATTTTATATACTTAGTTTATTTTAATTTTTACATACATTTTATATATTGTTACTTATACATATGTTTATAGTAAGTTTTTTATTTCATGCGTTGTCTATTTAGATTGATATGGGTTTTTTTTTTGTGTGTAGTATTAGTACCATGTATTTTTATTTTATGCTCGATATTATGCTTGTGTGGTTCTTATTTATACACTATGATTTAAACTCCAACGTTTTGGCCAATATTGGTCCTTTCACTTTTATCTCGAACAAATCGGATAAATGCATTCTCGGTCAATTTCATAATCGCTTATTTAAGAGCTTTTGAAAACAAGGCAATATTTCGTATTTGGAAGTTTCGAGAAATTGTGCCCTAACGTGCTAGGTTTCGATTTTCCGTTCGTCCAAATGACTAAATATCCTTTTAAGATTTTGACCGTGCTTTCTGAACTTCAAAAATAAGGCAATATTCCATGTTTGGAAATTCAAGGGATCGTGCCCTACGTGTTGGGTTTCGATTTTTTTTCGGTTGGCCGAATAAAGGAATACCCTTTTTAAATTGCAATGCATGAATTTTGGAAATCATGAAATGATCTTGGTGTCAAGGATTTGAAGCATCATATCCTAACGTACTGGATGTGATATTTCATTCTTTCGGAATAAGAGAATTTCGATATCCAACTCGGATTATCCAAACATTTTCTAAAGATTCGTATTCTAAAATCTCTTCCAATTTTCAATATTAAGACATTAATCAATCAACAAGGTACCAATTTTTGGGCGTTGCGAGGGTGCTAATCCTTCCTTGTGCGTAATAGACTCCCGGACCTGTTTTCTCAAAATTCACAGACCGAAAAGTTTTATAAGGTGACCCAATCACACTTCAAAAAAAGATTGGTGGCGACTCCATTTTCCTTTTTAAAGTCAGCCCGTTTTTCAAACAAGAAAATGGTTTCGACATACGATATGTTCGGGCATACATTCTTGAGATGATTGGAGGCTATCTGATGCCGGACTTGTCACGAAACCTCGTACATCTGAGGTGGCTGCTGAAACTCGTTGATTTTAGAGCAGCCGGTAAATTGAGTTGGGGGTCTGTCGTGCTAGCAAAATTGTATCGGGAGATATGCGGGGCGACGCGACCGAATAAAGCCAAAATCGGAGGTTGCCTATCACTACTGCAATCATGGGCACGGTTTCGCTTTCCATTTTTACGTCCTCGAGTGGACCACCTATATACATTCCCACTCATAACGAGGTAAATTTAATATTAGATTTTACAATTATTACGTAAATTTAATATAATTGTATGCTGAAAATTTATTTAATTAGGTGCAACAATCGGCGAGTTATGTTGGAATACCTACCTCGCTTGAAGATATACGGCTTCTATTAGACCAACGGTCAGAAGCACAAGTAAGTATTAAATAAAATATATTTTCGTAATAAAATAGTCGTTTCGTATTTAGTATTTAGTATTATGTATATAACTAATATTTTTATAATGTTAATATAGTTTCAATTGTAACACCCCTTACCCGTGTTCGATGCCGGAACAGGGTACGAGGCATTACCAAAACGTAACACATACAGTCGTACTAAACCGAGACATAAAATTTACATCCAAATTTAAAACTTTTCAATTTTCATCACACACTCATTCAACCTAGTCATGCATCTCATAAATTGTATCATCATAAACATATAACTTGATCAATAATAGCCAACATCAATGGTCTTATACAAAATGAACTATCAAATAACATAGGCCAACATTTTGGGCCAAATCAATTATGACACATACAAAAATAACCAAGGCCCCTATACATGCCATGACCTTAAGTGTAAGAATCATTGATACCCAATTTGTTAGTTTGATAGCGTGATAGGTTCTCCGGCGACTTCCAACCCGAGCTAACCTGATGACATTACAAACACAGAAAATAAACGAAGTAAGCTATATAGCTTAGTAAGTTGATATGTAAATAATAAGAAATCAATTAACATTCTTTTACCAATTCTCACAATATATTCTCAAGATAATACAATCATAATTGCACATAGTTCCACTATTTACTCATGTTCATCTCAAGCTGTCTACTCGAGTTATAGTCACTAAATTATTTATATATGGAGTTACGAAACTCCAAATTAAGATCTGCTAATTTTTCCTGAAACTATACTCACATAGCTTCTTACCATAAAATTTTCAGAATTTTTGGTTCAGCCAATAAATACAGTTTATTCTTTAAAGTCTCCCTTGTTTCGCTGTCTGACAATTCCGAACCCTCTTCACTAAAAATTAATTATCTCATTGTAAATAACTCGAATGATGTTCTTATTTGTTTCTATTGAAAATAGATTCATTATGAAATTCAAGAATATAAATTTTATACCATGATTATTTTTGTTCAATTTTTAATAATTTTCCAAAGTCAAAACAGGGGATTCCAAAATCATTCTGACTCTATCTCATAAGAATTCAAATATCTCATAATATGAAATTATTTTACTTACATCGTTCCTTTTATACGAAAATAGACTCAATAAGCTTTAATTTCATATCTTATTAAATCTCTAATTCGATTTTCACCATTTTTGGTGATTTTTCAAATTCACACAACTGTTGCTGTCCAAAACTGTTTTGTCGCCAATTTTACTCTTTCATGATTCCTTTTATACACTAGATATGAACTTCACAAATTAATTCATTTCAATGTTCATATGAACCATCATTCGCATCTTTAATAATATTTCATCACATATTAATCTCCTTCTTTAGGAGTTTCACATACATACCCGTGTCAATTCACAACATACCCACATGTTTTCACACTTTGCTATTTAGTTGAACTACCCGTTGGACCACGTGGAATGCTAAAGGATACTCGGAAGTCTTGCACATAGTGCCACACTTACATGTAGCCAAAGCTACCACTTATATGTAGCCGAAGCTATCACTAATATGTAGCCGAAGCCACCACTTATCACATATGACATAGGAGCTCACTCTCGAGCTATTCACATTCACGGGTCTGCTCGCATAAGCTGTCGATCATTACGTAACTACTCAGTGCTGCTCACACAAGCTGTCAGGTATCCGCAACACATGTCGGATTACCCAGCCACTGGTAGAACTTATAAGACCAGCACCCATTTCACATAGTCACAAATCTCGGGTCTGCTCACACAAGCTGTCGGTCATTACGAAATTACACGGTGCTGCTCACACAAGTTGTTGAGTATCCGTAACACATGCCGGATAACTCAGCCACCGGTAGAATGTACGGACCAGCACCCGAATCACTTATTTCACTTAGTATAATGCCATGAACTTATTTCACTTAGCATAATGCGATGGTTTAACCATGGTCTTTTACCGTCAATTTATATTTCACTATGCAACGATCGTGATCGATCCTGCATTTTACTCAATTCGAACATTTACTGAAATTTTCACAATTTAATCAAATATATGATAATGGTGCTTAATTATCACAAATCAATAACATTTATCAACATACGAACTTACCTCAATACCAAAATGGCAAAAAAGGACCCAACCGTCAATTTCTCGTTTTTTTTCCGTTCTAAGTCCGAACCTCGTTTTCTTTTATCTATAATATCACATTTAGCTTACTTATTAGTCAATTATTCATTGTAACCCAGAAATCATACTATGAAAAAATTACATTTTTGCCCCTAAACTTTGTCATATTTACACTTTTGCCCCTAGGCTTGTAAAATAATTTTTTATTTAATTTCCTTGTATTTTAGGCCTAACCAAACCATTTTCATAACTATAGCAATCGAAAATTTCCATTTATTCACACACTTACACACATTTTACAACTTTTTACAAACTAGTCATTTTTGACAATTTTACCGAAAATCACTTAGTAAAAGTCGTTTCTCACACATCAAACATGTATAATCTACCATTAAACATCAAAATAAACAAATTTCTAACATGGGTCAAACCCTAGACCTTCATCATATCTCAAATAAATGGTAGAAATAGATAGATCTTGTTACGAGGATTTAAAAAACATAAAAATCATTAAAAACGGGGCTAGAACGGACTTACAATCGAGCTTGGAAGCTTGAAAAACCCTAGCCATGGTTTCTCTATGCAAATTTCAGCCAAGGGGTTGAATATGGACAAAAATTGGCTTTTAATTTTGTTTTTGATTCATTTTAATAACTAAATGACCAAAATGCCCTTAATAAAAAAACTTTGGAAACATGCCTAACCATATCCATTTTTGTCCACCAACTTAACCAATGGTCTAATTACCATATAAGGACCTCCAATTTAAAATTTCATAACAATTGGGCACCTCTAGCATGTAGAACTCAACTTTTGCACTTTTACAATTTAGTCCTTTTGGCTAAATTGAGTGCCCAAGCGTCAAAATTTTCGAACAAAATTTTCACGAAATAATTTTGTGAAATTGTAGACTATAAAAATATAATAAAAATAAGATTTTCCTCGTCGGATTTGTGGCACCGAAACCATTGTTTTGACTAGGCCCAAAATCGGGCTGTTACATCAATGGACACCATACGATGATCCGTCAATCGTCAACTCGGGCAATAATTCCGGATGAATTCTTTCAAAATCTGAACATTTGGCATGTGAATGTCCCATTGGTCAACTATGCCACCGTGGAGATGCACAAATCAAATCGGGTTCTGCGACAATTTAGATTCCGACAATCGATTCCCGTGGCAGTTGAGGTGCTTGATAGTAAGCACAAAGTCGACTTACGACTGTTGCATACGGATTGGCCAAGATTTTGGTCAGCATATATCGAATTGTGGGAAAACTGGTATGATTATATACCTACTCGAAAATCGATCATCGTTCCTGAGTTAGCGTGCGTGCCAGAATACAAGCAATGGTTTAGGATCCATGGCAAGCCGTATTTATTGTCGGAAGAGGAGAGATGACTGTAACTGTAACGACCCGAAATTCGTGGGCACCAAAAAAAAAAAAAAATGTGTTATCGGGCCTCCGTCTTAGTAAATCGAGTTAGTAAATAATCATTAGGAGTAATTATGAGTCTAGTAGTGTGCTTAATTAGATTTTTATTTAGTGAATTTAGCTTAATTGAGAGTAATTAGGAAAAAGGATCAAATTGAATAAGGAGTAAAAGTCTAATTGTAGATTAAAAAGAAATAAAAAGGACCAAAATGGCAATTATGCCATTTAGCATAAGTTAGAGACATATAAGCTTTAAAAATCTGAGATTTTATGTGTTAAAATATATTATTAATATTATTAAATAATTATATTAATATAATATTATATTATATAATAAAGTAAATAGTAAATGAAATAATAAAAAGAAACAAAGAAGAACAGAAAAGAACAGAGAGCATATACGAAACAAGCAGGAAAGAAAGAAGAAAAAGAAGAAAAAGGAAAAACTAAAGATTCAAGGTTTTAAACTTTAAAAGGTAAGTCAATCAAGTCCTATTCTTTTAATTTTGATGTTTTAGAAGCTTTAAAGCAAGATTTTGATGAAACTAAGTTGATATTTTGAGAGTTTATTGGTTTTAAGTATAGTTTATGTTAAAGAAAAAGATGAACAAGGGGTTAAATTGAATGAAATTTAAGTTAGAGTTAGTAAAAGGATTAAATTGTAAAGTAAGCTATAAGTTTTGTATTATAGGGATTGATTTGGAAGAAATTATAAATTAGGGTTTATTTTGAAAATTTTGTAATCAAGTTGAATATGGAAGGAATTTAAGTAGAATCAAGCATGAATTAAGTTAAGAAAATAAGTAAACTTAACTAGGATTTAATTGCAAAATAAGTCATAAGAAAACAGATTTAAGACAGCAGCAGTAGAGTAACTTTGAAAATTCACCAAAAATCGTAGGAATGGAATTAGAAGTTGAGTGAGATATGAAATTAAAGCTTATTGAGTCTATTTTCATATGAAAGAAACAGAGATAGCAAATAAGTTCTGTATTGTGAGATATTTAAATTTTAGTGAAACTGGTTCAGGGTGATTTCGAGATCCCCTGTTCTGACTTGTAAAAATAATTAAAAATTGTATAAAAATGATTTTGGAACATAATTTATATGGTTAAATTCCTTAATGAGTCTAGTTTCAAATGAGCTAAACAAGGAGGCCATCTAAATTCTGTACAAAGAGTAATTTAATTCGTAGTGAAGAGAGGTCAGAGCAGTTGGACAGTGAAACAGGGGAAACTTTAAGAATAATCTGGTATTGATTGGCCATACCAAAAATTCTGAAAAATTTACAGTAAAAATATATATGAGTCTAGTTTCGGGGGAAAATTTACGGATCTTAATTTGGAGTTCGGTAGCTCCAGATATAGATGATTTAGTGACAATGACTCAGGTAGACAGCCTAGAAAGAACTTATAAGTAAATAATAGAATTGTGTATAAAAGATGTGGAATGAAGAGGAAGAGTAGAAATTGAATAAAATTCAATTATTTATTGTAATTTAATGTTGTAATTAATAATGTAAATTATTATTTTCGTAGCTAAAAAGGAACTCGAGGCATCAACCCATAAAGGAAAGGAGAAGGTTACCGAGGAATAATCAAGCAAATTCGGGTTTGTATTACTATAATTCAAGCTATTTATTTATTCATTAAATATTAGATTAATTTATGGATATGGTAAGTAAATTATAAGGTAAGTGTTTTTATTGAAATTGAATTGTATCCGGATTGATATGGAAAAGTGTAATTAATATTGAAATTGAATTTATTATGAAAATGAAAATGAAATTGAGAGCTGAAATACCCTATTAACTAGTAAATTTGAGTCGGATATAATTGGCATGCCATAGGACATGGAAGAGTACGGATTTTGCCGGCTTCATCGATTAGGCACTTACGTGCGACTCATCATCTTATCGTTATCATTACCGATTCGACACTTTGTGTGTCGATATTATCGTTATTATATATCAATACTGAGTTCAAAGACTTTGTGTGTTGAATATCGATATTGTTATCATTGCATCGATTCGACACTTTGTGTGTCGTATATCTGTTACCGTTAAGGCACATTGTGCCGTCTTTGGAGTGTTAGGTTAGAATCCGTGTATCCGTTAAGGTCCGAGTGCATTAATAGGGGTAAATAAAGAAAAGGTTAAATTGAATAAAATGAAATGGTTGAGCCATTGGAAGAAATGCGAAAATAGAACATGAACTGAAAAATGTGATTGAAATATGAGCATGAGAAAAGAAAGTATGAACCATTGGTTCAAGAAATGGATAATGGCTCAACATGATTGTGTATTATTTCAATTGTTAAATAGCTAAATTTGAATTGTATGAATATATTGAGAATGATAAACTTATGTTTGAATTGGGTTAGTTAAATTAAAGTTATATGATTTAATGATATGATTATTATGTTTATAATTTGAATTATGGTAATACCTTTGAGTATATGTATACTCGGTGATGACGGTTGCTTAAAGTGCGCGCAGTTGTAGAAGTCAATCTTGAACCAAAGATCAAGCCGCGGACCGACTTCAACAAACCTTTGGTGATGTATATTTCCTTTTATAATGTGGCATGTACGTAGGTTGTGTTTAAATGTTATTATGTTTTGAATGTAAATGGTTAAAAATGTTAGTATTACAAGTTTAAAAATTATAATGAAAGGAGTATATTTATTTTAATCTAACTAATATTTTGATAAATTTAAGTTGATATTATATTGATTGAGTTTGATTAGAAGGTATTTAGAATAGAAAATGAATTTATCAAATGAATTGGTTAAATTGGTTGTTTATTGAAATGAATACGATTTATTTTACTGTGGGTTTTATATATTAATAAGCGAGTAAATGTCACGAAATTTATATTAAACAAAATTTATATTTGCAAATTATCCGATATGTCCCAGTAATGCTTCGTAACTCTGTTAGGCGATGGTTGGGGTTAGGGTGTTACATTTATTGGTATCGAGCTATCGAGTTTAGTCGATTCTCTAAGGCTAAATCGGGCTCGAAAGTGAGTCTAGAAGTACATGCCACTATTGAGTCGAAGTGAGTCGGTTTTTGGATCTTTGATATATATTTATTTGATTTTGTTTTATAGATAAAATGTCGACGAAAGAATGTATGATGTTGAGCAGAAATGCATCATCTTGGAAATCGAGAAATTGAAGAAAGCTGAATGTTACACCTCATCATGAATCGTTAAATAACCAACCTCCTAATGTAAGAAGAGAAAGAGATAACTCACAAGCTGTTAAGAGCTATAGCCGATGCATTGCAACATGTAGCGGAAGCTGCACTGCATTACATCGGTACCTACGGTTAGGCGGGCCCCGATTAAAGAGTTAAGAAAATATGGTGCCACGGAGTTTTCGGGACTAAGAGGTCTTGATCCGTCTATTGCTTTGAGAATTGGATAGAATCAACAAAAAGAGTTTTGCAACAATTAGATTGCACCCAGAGAGAATCGATCTGTCTTTGTATCATTGTTACAAGGGAAGCATATCTCTCGGTGGGAATCATGTGTTAGACATTTACGGATGATCAGTAACACTGGATTTGTTTCAAAAGAATTTCAAAAGAAGTATATTGGGGAAATGTATATTGAAGAGAAAAAGCAAGAGTTTTTAATGTTGAAACAGGTAATATGTCGGTATTGGATTATGATCGAGAGTTTACTAGATTGAGCGGTATGCTTGAGAATATATTCCAACAGAGGTGATAGTTGTAAAGCGGTTTTACGAGGATTAAGAGATGAAATAAAACTACAATTAGTGTCGGTAATTCATGAATTTGTTGATTTGATCGAACGGGCCAAAATGATAGAGCAAGTCTTGGGACTTGATAAAAAGTCGAAGCTTGATTGGATTGACCAGAAAGCGAGTAGAGCAACTAGTTCAAATCCACTACCAAAAGATCTAGAGAATTCAGAGGTGGTTGGAGATCAAGCTTTCGATCCGATAGAGGTGTAAAGCAGAGGAAAGCAGTTACTATTTCCACCGGTAGTGTAAAAGCTCCACCGGGAAAATGAATATCCCGAATGTAACTATTGTGGAAAAAGACATTTTGGTGAATTTGGAAGAAAATTGGAGGATGTTTTTCGTTGTGGCTCTCTCTGAACACTTTATTAAAGATTGTTCAAAACTCGAGTAGTACACCTACCACATCTCGAGAGATCGTGATCGATTTGAGGTAGAGGAATGTCTAGAGGAGGTTTTGTTTCGAGGAGAGGAGGAGCTAGTAGTAGAGGCGGTGATATAGCTACACACAATCAGAGGCTAGAGCACCGGCCCAGAGCATACGTAGTTCGGACCCGTGAAGAAGGCAATGCTCACGATGTGGTGACAGTATATTTTTATTGTATTACGAGCCTATTTATGCTTTAATTGACCCGGGTTCATCACATTCATATATTAATTTAAAATTAGTTGAATCGGGAAGTTAGAATGAAATGTCTAGAGTTTTCATAGAGGTGTCTAGCCCTTTGGGACAAACAGTGTTAGTAGACAGAGTATGCCGGAGGTGCCCGTTAATAATACATGATAAAATGTTTCGTGGATGGATTCTTGATCATGCCTTTTAGCGATTTTGATATCATTTTGGGTATGGATTGGTTATCCGAACATGGGGTAGTTTTGGATTGCTATAAAAAGAGGTTTAGTATTCAGCGAGAAAATGGGGACGGAGGTGAAGTGAATGGCATCCGTACGGTGGTTCGACACGTATCATTTCAACTACTAAAGCTAACAAATTATTACTGGCGAGGTTGTTCAGCGTATTTGGCATATGTTATTAATTTCGATTCGGTGGGAAGCCAATGCGCCAGATTAGGATCGTATGCGAGTTTCGGATGTATTTCGGAAGAACTACCGAGAGTTTACCACACGATAGAGAGGTTGAATTTGCTATTGATGTGTATCCAGGTACAGCACCAATTTCTATACCTCCGTACCGAATGTCGCCTACTGAATTGAAAGAGTTGAAGGTGCAGTTACAAGATTTATTAGATCGAGGATTTATCCGACCGAGTATTTCACCTTGGGAGCTCGGTATTGTTTGTTAAAAAGAAAGATGGTTCTATGCGGTTGTGCATTGATTATCGACAGATTGAACAAAGTGACAATCAAGAACCGGTATCCTTTGCCTCGTATAGGCGACTTGTTTGATCAGGCAAGGGAGCTTGGTATTTTCTAAAATTGATTTGAGATCCGGGTATTATCAGCTGAAGGTGAAGGAAAGTGATGTGCCTAAGACTGCCTTCCGTACTCGTTATGGCCATTATGAATTTTTGGTGATGCCGTTTGGATTGACCAATGCTCCAGCTGCTTTTATGGATTTGATGAATCGCATTTTCAGCCGTATCTAGATCGGTTTGTGGTGGTTTTTATTGATGATATATTGGTATATTCAAAAACAGAGGAGAACATGATCAGCAGATTGAAAGGTTTTCTGATTCTCGGGAAAACAGTTGTATGGGAAATTAAGTAAATGTGAATTCGGTTTGTCGCAAGTGGTATTTTTAGGACATGTGGTATCTCTTTGATGGGATTAGAGTTGACCCGAAGAAGATCGAAGCAATTGTTGATGGAAAGCGCCAAAGAATGTGTATGCGAGTACGTAGTTTTCTCGGTTTATTTGGATATTATCGAAGATTTGTAAATGGATTCTCGAAAATAGCAATGCCGATGACTAAACTACTCTGAGAAGAATGTTCCTTTTATCCGGGATGATCGGTGCGAGAATAGTTTTGAGACTTTGAAGCAAATGTTAACAGAGGCACACAGGTATTAACATTACCAGTCGGGAAAAGATTTTATTGTGTCTGATGATGCTTCTTTGAGTGGTTTGGGTTGTGTATTGATGCAAAATGGAAAGGTTATTGCATATGCATCTAGACAGTTGAAGCCGCATGAACGTAATTACCCGACACATGACTTGGAGCTAGTCTGCAGTAATTTTTGCTTTAAAGATTTGGAGACATTATCTTTATGGCGAGAAATGTTACATTTTACATGCATCATAAAAGTCTCAAATATCTCACATCACGAGAAAGATTTAAATTTAAGGCAAAGGCGGTGGATCGAGCTTCTAAAAGATTATGATTGTGTTATAGATTATCATCCGGGAAAAGCAAATGTGGTAGCTGATGCATTGAGCAGAAAGTCTGCGATTGAATTCTGAGCAATGTTTGCTCGGCTTAGTGTTAATGATGATGGAAGCTTGTTAATGAGTTAAAGGTTAAGCCAATGATGTTAGAAGCGATTAAAGCGGCTCGGATGGAAGATGTCAAATTATTAAAGAAAAGAGAAATGGTTCGAAGAATGGTACGATCGAAAATTTTAGTATTGATGAACATAATTGTTTGAGGTTTCAAAATCGGATTTGTGTTCCAACTACTTCGAATTAAAGAAGATGATTCTTCAAGAAGCACACGATGGTACTTTTGCGTTGCATCCGGTGGAACAAAAATGTATCGTAATTTAAAGAGAGCACTATTGGTGGCAGGAATGAAGAAAGATATAGTTGAATATGTCGATAAATGTTTAACTTGCCAACGAGTAAAGGCAGAACATCAGTGCAAGCTGTGGTTACTCGATCATTAGTATTCTGAATGGAAATGGGATAGTATTACTATGGATTTTGTTACGGGGTTGCCATCAGAGAGCAAAAAGAATGCCATTTGGGTGATAGTTGATCGACTTACTAAGTCGCTCATTTCATATGATCGGGGTGATTGGTCTTCTGAAGCTTCTTTGAAGTATATATCAGAAATTGTGAGAATTGCATGGCATTCCGGCATCTATAATTTCCGATCGAGATCCACGATTTACATCGAGATTTTGGAAGCGATTACATGATTCTTTGGGTACTCGGCTTAATTTTAGTATCGCATTTCATCCACAAACCGACGGACAATCGAGCGGGTAATTCAAATTTTAGAAGACATGCTTTGGGCTTGCATTATTGACTTTGAATCGGGTTGGGAACGATACTTGCCATTAGCTGAATTTGTTTATAATAATAGTTATCAATCTAGTATTCAAATGGCTCCATATGAAGCATTATATGGTCGAAGATGTCGATCACCGGTATGTTGGATGAGTTGAATGAGAAAAAGATTGTTGGACCGGAATTAATTCGGGAGACAGAAGAAGTAGTTAAAAAGATCAAAGACGAGTTGAAAGTAGCTTTTGTGAGACAAAAGTCTTATGCAGATCTAAAGCGGCGAGATATAGAGTATTACGTGGGTGATAAAGTGTTTTTAAAAGTATCACCTTGGAAGAAAATTTTGAGATTTGGTCGCAAAGGAAAATTAAGTCCTCGTTACATTGGGCCATATGAAGTAATTGAAAGAATCGGACCGGTTGCCTATCGATTAGCTTTACCTCGGAATTACGAAAATTCATAATGTTTTTCATGTTTCCATGCTACGAAGGTATCGATCGGATCCATCTCATATTATTTCTCATGAAGACATTGAGATTAGACCGGATTTGTCATATGAAGAAGAACTAGGTTCAAATACTAGCTCGAGAAGTGAAAGAATTAAGAAACAAACGAGTCCCTTTGGTAAAAGTATTGTGGAGAAGCCATAATGTAGAAGAAGCAACTTGGGAACTGAAGAAACTATGAGAGCGCAGTATCCTCACCTATTCTCGGAGTAAATTTCGAGGACGAGAAATTTATTAAGGGAGAAATGTAACGACCAAATTCGTGGGCACGTAAAAAAAAAAAAAAAATGTGTTATCGGGCCTCCGTCTTAGTAAATCGAGTTAGTAAATAATCATTAGGAGTAATTATGAGTCTAGTAGTGTGCTTAATTAGATTTTTATTTAGTGAATTTAGCTTAATTGAGAGTAATTAGGAAAAAGGATCAAATTGAATAAGGAGTAAAAGTCTAATTGTAGATTAAAAGAAAATAAAAAGGACCAAAATGGCAATTATGCCATTTAGCATAAGATGAATGGCATAAGCTTAAAAAAATCTGAGATTTTATGTGTTAAAATATATTATTAATATTATTAAATAATTATATTAATATAATATTATATTATATAATAAAGTAAATAGTAAATGAAATAATAAAAAGAAACAAAGAGAAAACAGAAAAGAACAGAGAGCATACTGAAACAAGCAGGAAAGAAAGAAGAAAAAGAAGGAAAAGGAAAAACTAAAGATTCAAGGTTTTAAACTTTAAAAGGTAAGTCAATCAAGTCCTATTCTTTTAATTTTGATGTTTTAGAAGCTTTAAAGCAAGATTTTGATGAAACTAAGTTGATATTTTGAGAGTTTATTGGTTTTTAAGTATAGTTTATGTTAAAGAAAAAGATGAACAAGGGGTTAAATTGAATGAAATTTAAGTTAGAGTTAGTAAAAGGATTAAATTGTAAAGTAAGCTATAAGTTTTGTATTATAGGGATTGATTTGGAAGAAATTATAAATTAGGGTTTATTTTGAAAATTTTGTAATCAAGTTGAATATGGAAGGAATTTAAGTAGAATCAAGCATGAATTAAGTTAAGAAAATAAGTAAACTTAACTAGGATTTAATTGCAAAATAAGTCATAAGAAAACAGATTTAAGACAGCAGCAGTAGAGTAACTTTGAAAATTCACCAAAAAATCGTAGGAATGGAATTAGAAGTTGAGTGAGATATGAAATTAAAGCTTATTGAGTCTATTTTCATATGAAAGAAACAGAGATAGCAAATAAGTTCTGTATTGTGAGATATTTAAATTTTAGTGAAACTGGTTCAGGGTGATTTCGAGATCCCCTGTTCTGACTTGTAAAAATAATTAAAAATTGTATAAAAATGATTTTGGAACATAATTTATATGGTTAAATTCCTTAATGAGTCTAGTTTCAAATGAGCTAAACAAGGAGGCCATCTAAATTCTGTACAAAGAGTAATTTAATTCGTAGTGAAGAGAGGTCAGAGCAGTTGGACAGTGAAACAGGGGAAACTTTAAGAATAATCTGGTATTGATTGGCCATACCAAAAATTCTGAAAAATTTACAGTAAAAATATATATGAGTCTAGTTTCGGGAAAAATTTACGGATCTTAATTTGGAGTTCGGTAGCTCCAGATATAGATGATTTAGTGACAATGACTCAGGTAGACAGCCTAGAAAGAACTTATAAGTAAATAATAGAATTGTGTATAAAAGATGTGGAATGAAGAGGAAGAGTAGAAATTGAATAAAATTCAATTATTTATTGTAATTTAATGTTGTAATTAATAATGTAAATTATTATTTTCGTAGCTAAAAAGGAACTCGAGGCATCAACCCATAAAGGAAAGGAGAAGGTTACCGAGGAATAATCAAGCAAATTCGGGTTTGTATTACTATAATTCAAGCTATTTATTTATTCATTAAATATTAGATTAATTTATGGATATGGTAAGTAAATTATAAGGTAAGTGTTTTTATTGAAATTGAATTGTATCGGATTGATATGGAAAAGTGTAATTAATATTGAAATTGAATTTATTATGAAAATGAAAATGAAATTGAGAAGCTGAAATACCCTATTAACTAGTCGGGCTGAGTCGGATATAATTGGCATGCCATAGGACATGGAAGAGTACGGATTTTGCGGCTTATCGATTAGGCACTTACGTGCGACGATCATCTCTTATTCTTATCGTTATCGATTCGACACTTTGTGTGTCGTATCGTTATCATACGTTCTGAGTTCGACACTTTGTGTGTTGAATATCGATATTATTATTCGTTATTCGATTCGACACTTTGTGTGTCGAGTATCGTTATTACCGTTAAGGCACATTGTGCCGTCATGGAGTGTTGGGTTAGAATCCGTGTATCCGTTAAGGTCCGAGTCATTAATAGGGGTAAATAAAGAAAAGGTTAAATTGAATAAAATGAAATGGTTGAGCCATTGGAAGAAATGCGAAAATAGAACATGAACTGAAAAATGTGATTGAAATATGAGCATGAGAAAAGAAAGTATGAACCATTGGTTCAAGAAATGGATAATGGCTCAACATGATTGTGTATTATTTCAATTGTTAAATAGCTAAATTTGAATTGTATGAATATATTGAGAATGATAAACTTATGTTTGAATTGGGTTAGTTAAATTAAAGTTATATGATTTAATGATATGATTATTATGTTTATAATTTGAATTATGGTAATACCACCGAGTATATGTATACTCGTAATGCACGGTTTGCTTCCGTGCGCGCGAGTTGTAGAAGTCAAATCTTTGAACCCGACATCCGAAGCGGACCGACTTTGACAAACCTTTGGTGATGTATATTTCCTTTTATAATGTGGCATGTACGTAGGTTGTGTTTAAATGTTATTATGTTTTGAATGTAAATGGTTAAAAATGTTAGTATTACAAGTTTAAAAATTATAATGAAAGGAGTATATTTATTTTAATCTAACTAATATTTTGATAAATTTAAGTTGATATTATATTGATTGAGTTTGATTAGAAGGTATTTAGAATAGAAAATGAATTTATCAAATGAATTGGTTAAATTGGTTGTTTATTGAAATGAATACGATTTATTTTCTGAGGTTTTATATATTAATAAGCGTAAATGTTGCGAAATTTATATTAAACAAAATTTATATTTGCAAATTGTCCGATATGTAGAGTAATGCTTCGTAACCCTGTTCCGGCGATGGTTCGGGGTTAGGGGTGTTACAGTAACTTCGTGTACAAAGGGAACGGCGGGGCCCTTTAAATCTAAGGAGAAGCGATAATAGGACGGGCCCATCAACAGCGCCGACAGAATCACCGGGCCTATCAACAGTACCTAAACAGTCACCAGGCCCAACCCTTCAGCCGACGACATCCACATCACAACCTTTTCAGCTGATGCCAGGTGCGTATCCTAACTCTTATATGTTTTCTTTTTCTAGTCCTATGGCAGGTTGGAATGCATGACCCGGTTCATCTCCGTTCCTGATTACTCCGAATAGACCGCCGATCTATAGGCCGTCGTCGCATGAAGGATCACACGAGGCGCCATCGGGGAGCTCTTATTTTTACCAATCTCATTCGCCTTATGGGGTTCAAACACCTCCGCAGTCGTTATTTTATCAATGTAGGTCATCCTCCCAACACCCACAACCAGATCCCCTCGGGAGCAACCACAACCCCCGCTAGAAGCTGGAACAATGAGGAATCCAGCACGTAACCGTTGACCACCCCCATGTGGCACTGATTTCGACCACCCCCATAGGCTTCCCTGTCGCTCTATTGCGGCTAGTATTCTAGGGCCCCGATCCGATATAACGCATATATCAGGTTAGGGGCAGACATGTCTCCTTAACCTAGATAGAAAGAAATCTCAGTCAGCAGCTGACTCCCCCGGTGTTATTGAAAACGTAATTGGAAGGATTCTTCCACCGCCATCCTGTGCCATAGCTAGCAATAGCCGATGCATACATCTACCATACATAAATGTACCTCAATTTGTACTAATGGCTTGCAGTATAGAAATGCGTCTCGGCATTGCTTAAATGTCCAGAACAGACGCTTGAACACTTGGTATCCACGGAGCAATCTATCGTTGTAGTACATAGGTACCGTTTCAAGGTCTGTTATGTTGCCTGGGACATATCTCTCCAGCACCTGACACTATTGCCACACTTTATTATATGAAGCGTCCCACTGACCATGCAACTTTTCCAACGCCTTCTGCTTAGCTATCCAAGTCTTGCAGTAAGAGGGCGTGTACCCCAATTAGCTACGAATATTGTCAATTAAAATCGGCACTGAAGTCTTGAGATCCGCCTTCATCGTCGGCATTATTAAGCTAGCCAACATATCTGAATCCATCTTGGGATGGTCTTGTGAAACACCTGTCAACGAAGTACGTTAAATAATGCAACATTACGTAATATCTGTATTATTCAAAACCCCTAAACACCTTGTGATACTGTATCGTCAACACATGTATGTGGACATTTGTACTTTTTAATCTCCCACAAGCTTGTCATTTTCCACAACGAGGCCATGATTTTTCATAAACATGTACCATCTTGCACTGCACACTTGGCCTCATACTTATCGAGTTTGGATTTAACCACGTTGTAGTTAACCCCGTTCTTAATGCTATATTGTTTCAATGCACCAAGAAAACTATCCTTGCTGGAAAACTCTTTACCAACTTCCAATTCACTCGAATCTAACGGCGAACTTGTACGGTCACGCCTTCTGTGTGGTAGTTCTAGAAACTCCAACGTATCGTCTTGAGATAGATCGACATTATGCATGTGGGCTAGAGGCGAGTACGCCCTGAATCGCAGATCTTCTTCTTCTTCATCTGAACCCCCTTCAACATTTTCAGGTATGGTTGGAACAGGCTCCGGTTCAGAAAATAATGCAACTTCTGCACCATCGAGGCCGGGCTCTCGAGGTGGATCCACATCGGACTCATCATCCGATCCATTATCATCTACAACGAATGAGGTCCCCTCGCCGGTAGATGTCGTGGGAAGTACATTATCCCTTCTTAAACAACTTTCGTAACGTCCCCAATCATATGTGGATTGCCAACCACTAGAAGTTGATGTGTAGTGACCCGATAGTCGAGTAACCGAAAAATATATTTTCAGTCTCCGTTTTTATAAAACTGAAACGTAAATATTTATTAAAAATATTTACGAAGTTAGTTGTGTGTCTAATTGGGTTGTATTTAAGTGAATTTGAATTAATTAGAAGTATTTCGGAAAAAGGATTAGATTGAAATAGGTGTGAAAGTTTAATTAAAGATTAAAGAAAATAAAAAGGACTAAAAAGGCAATTATGCCATTTTTAAATGTTGAGGCGGTTTAAGTATGAAAAAATTCTAGATTTTTTTAGTTTAAAACGTGTATATATATAGATATATATAATAGATATTAATTATAAAGTATATTATTATATTATTATATTTTATTATTATATATATAAACAGACTAAAGGAAAAAGAATAGAAAGATATAGAAACAGAGAACCAAAATGAAACAGAGAGCAGGGGAAAGAAAGAAAAAGAGATAAAAGAAAGAAGAAAAGGGGAAATTAAAAGTTTGAAGCTTGAAAGTTTAATAGGTAAGTTAATTTAGCCCTTTTCTTTTAATTTTGATGTTTTATATGTTTTAGGACAAAGTTTTGATGAATTTAAGTTGAGGTTTTTGGAGTTTTAAAGTTTTAAAACATAGCCTATGATGAACAGAAGATGAATTAGTGGTTTAATTGAAAGAATTTGAAGTTAGAATTGGGTAAAGGATTTAATTGTAAAATAAGCTATAAGAAAACTGTTTTGAGACAGCAGCAGTGGAGTAACTTTGAAAAATCACTAAAAATCGTAGAAGTGGAATTAGAAGCTAAGTGAGATATGAAATTAGAGCTTATTGAGTCTATTTTCATATTAAAGAAACAGAAAAAGCAAAGGAATTCGGTATTTTGAGATATTTAGATTTTTGTAAGACTGGTTCAAAGTGATTTCGAGATCCCCTGTTCTGACTTCGAAAAATCATAACAAATTAGAGAAAAATAATTAGAGAATTAAATTTATATTTTTAGAATCCTAAATGAGTATATTTTCAATAGAAATAAACTAGAACATCATATGAATCCTATATGAGAAGATAATTAATTTTTAGTGAAGAAGGGTCAGAACTGTCAGACAGCAGAACATGTGTGATTTTAAAGAATAAACTGTATTTGTTGGCTTAACCAAAAATTATGAAAATTTTATGATAAGAATATATGTGAGTCTAGTTTCAGAGAAAATTAGTGGATCATAAATTTGAATTCTGTAGCTCAAGATATAAATAATTTAGTGACTTTGACACAAATGGACAGCTTTGAATAAATTTATGAGTGAAGGATTAAATTGAAATGTGAACTAAGGTAAGAAAGGATGAATTTATTATATTATACATGTTTATTTTTGTTAAATGGTATCATAAATTTATTTGATTATTTTTAACATATAAATGTTATATGTTTATATGAAATTGAAGAAAAAGAAAAGGAAGGAGAGGACCGAATTGAAGGAAAAGGAAAAAAGAAGGTTAAGGAGTGAAGGAAGAAGAACTTATATCACCTCAACCTTTTGTAGTAAGTACTACAAGAATTTTAAATTATTTTTATTTATTTATCTTTTTCCGAAATATTTATATAAAGTATTTAAATGTATGAGATTCAGCTTTAATGCCCAAGTAGACGAAATTTAGAACTACTAGGATATTAGTGGCATGCCATTAAGGAATTTTAGCGCGCTCTCTGATATTAGCACGTTGGTGCTCTCTGATATTAGCACATTGGTGCTCTCTGTTCACTTGTGCATCATAATGCACCTCTGTATTTGTTTCGTATACCCGGTGTGTTCTATAAAGTCTACTTTAGGCTAAGAATGTGAAATGAGAAAAAAAGTGAATCACTGATGTGTTAAGGTAAGTTTAATACCTTACAAAAGATAAGTTAAATTTATTTAAAGCAATGCATAGTTGAAATGACTTATATGTGAGTAGATATGCAATAATTGATTGAGTTTAAAATATTCTGTTATGATTGCTTATTTAATTATTCTTGTAGTGCTTACTAAGCCTTCACCGGCTTAATGCGTTCATTTTTAATGCGTAGGTACAATTAGACTAGAAGAGAAGTCCAACTAGAAGATCTCTCATCTCATCACGTCCTCAAGGACTACAAAAGTAGGTACTATATTTTGTGTTAAAATGGCATGTACATATGCAGTTCAAACGCATTCCCTTATGATAGGGACTAAAATGTAGACTCTTGAAATTCTATCTATTTTGAGTTACTTGAAGTATTTTGATATATATATATATGGAATGAATTAGTAAACAATAAATAAGTTTGTAAAAATGGTTGGTAAGTTAAAATATTATATACAAATGTTTTAATTAAATAGTATCTAGCCATAACCGTTTTGGCACCAAATGTAATAGTCTTATACCGGGTTTGCATAATTGAACTGGGTATAGGGGTATTACATGATGATGTTCCCCAATACGTATTTCTACATCGAACATCGACCCACCGATATGCATGTCTCATCCACCAACCGATTGTGCAAGGGTTGTGTTTTCCATACTACCACCAAACACGGGCGCTTCCATATTCTGCCTCCTACTAACAGAGTGTCGGCTTGGGGTCATGTATTCCCCTCGAACAGCAGTAGATGTTGAAGTCGAAGAAATATCACTTGGCGATGAAAATTGTACATATACCTCACGATAGGGTGATCCACTGGCAAGATGAGTCTCCACCATTGCCTCCAAGCTCCGAGGACCTTTGATGTCGAATGAGTCATATCTCACGGGATCAACCGAAGCACAAAATCTATACTTAATAGACAGAACTTTCATTGGCGTTGTTTCGAAGATTTTACGCCTAATTCTTTTAGGAAGTTCTGTCAAATCTATGTTCTGGTTAAAAACCAGTCGTGCTATGTTCTCCGATAAAAAAACAACACCATTTTCGGTGTCACGAACCTCACCATCATAGTAAATAACAACACTAATACGTTCACTCATCTTCAGTTTCTATTATACTTTTGCCTCAATTTCTATTATGCAACCTGAGAATGAAATTTGGCTCATTTATAGTCTAAGGCCAAATAGGAAGGATCAGAGCAAAAGAGCGTACACATGGGAGCTTTTTTCAGTACTATTGCTGACAGTGCATCCTGCTTGAAGCGTTTTGGTCACTACTTGTTGTAAACGTCTTTTAAAATTATCTTTTCAGAACTCATCAGAGCAAAAAGCGTCCACGTGGGAGCTTTTTTCAGTACTCTTGCTGACAGTGCATCCCGCTTGAAGCGTTTTGGTCACTATTTGTTCAGAACCATCTTCTCAAAATTATATTTTTCAGAACTCATCAGTAGCAAAAAAAGCGCCCACGTGGGAGCTTTTTTCAGTACTCTTGCTGACAGTGCATCCTGCTTGAAGCGTTTTAGTCACTATTGTTCAGAAACGTCTTCTCAAAATTATCTTTTCAGGAACTACTGTAGCAAAAGAACGTCCACGTGGGAGCTTTTTTCAGTACTCTTACTAACAGTGCATCCTGCTTGAAGCGTTTTGCTCACTATTTGTTCAGAAACGTCTTCTCAAAATTGTATTTTCAAGAACTACTGTAGCAAAAGAGCGTCCACGTATGAGCTTTTTTCAGTACTCTTGCTGACAGTGCATCCTACTTGAAACGTTTTGCTCACTATCTGTTCAGAAACGTCTTCTCAAATTTATTTTATCAGATACTACTGTAAAAAAGCAAATAATTTTTATATTGCTAATATATTTCCCAAAACCCTAAATATAAAATTATTTTAATTAATTAACCCTAAACTCTAATTCATTAATTTTTCCCTAAAACCTTAAACCCTAAACTTTAAAACCTTAAAAACCCTAAACACTAGCCCTAAAACCCTAAAAATAATAACCATAGACCTTAAAAATAGCTGAAAACCCTAACGGAATAAACGGGCAAAACGCGTCCCTAGGGGAACGTTTTGCCCATATTAGCAAAGCGCGCCCTCAAAGACCCGATTTCTGTTGATGTGGCAAAAACGCTCCCCCAGGGACGCGCTTTCCTGCCACATACTCTGACAGCGTGCTGACGTGGACGCACTTTCAGGGAAAATGGCCCATTCCGGTAAATAATTGAATAATAGGTCTATTTCTATAATTTTTGAAAAAAAAGACATTTATTGGTAAATTGGCCGAATTTATTGGTTTTGATTATTTAAATATTTCTATTTAATTGCAGGGCAATTGTTATTTGCTGGCATATTCGCTATGCCAACTATAATTTTTCTATATTAAAATGGAAAATTTGAAGTCAATATTTGATACAATATTAATTAGATTTAATAAAGAGTAAACAATTAAAATACGAGAATATAAACTTTAATTACATGCAATTACATACATTAAATTTTAATTTTAGTCTAAATGTATATATAAAGCTCTGATTTTTAATAAACCGTAACATTAAAATAAATGAATACATCAATTTATTTTCATATTAAACAAGTATAATTGTTTGTGCATGTAATATGTAAATGTAAAATAATAGTTATAACGATAATGGTGTTAATTATTTACGAAACTTAAACAAAATCAAATTTTATGTATAACTTTATACATTAAACTAAAGTTGATGTATATTAAAATATAAAAAAATAATGGAGGCAATAAGCAAATGAAATATTAAAAAAATTTTATATTGCTGTAAGAGGCCCACATTAACACGGGCCTCTCTTTTTCGTTTTGGATGAGTTGTCCAATAAGGCTTTAATATTTTAAAGAATACAATGTTAGGTTAGTTTTGAATTCGATGTGTTATTGACGTGATTTAAATTTAATGGTTCTAGATTCTATCCACATAACTTGTTAATTGCATTTTTTTATTTACTTTTTTCGTAGTTAATTTATAATTGCAATAATTAAATGTTTTTGTCTTTTTAAAATATTAACGGTATTTTTCTTTAAAAAAACAAATTTATAAATATAATAGAATTACAAAATAAAATTAAACTATTTCAACATACAAATTTATAAATAAAAAATTTATTTAAACTAAAACTCACACACATATATATATATATTTATATATAACTACCATTCAAATTTAATATTCACAAATAGAGAACTGTCATTGCATATGGAGAAGTAAAATCTTACTGTATTTTATTCACTTAAATAAAACTATGGTGTGTGAGTCATGGTGTGACAGTAATTTATTGTTAATAGCGTGTGAGTTATAATTTTTTTTTAAATTTTAATATTATTCTTTTATTGATTGAGTATTAGTTTAAATGGTACTGATATTGTTGTTAATTTGAGAGCACATGAGTTTATATAAAAAAGAGTAAATATGGTAAAAACCTATAATGAGACCAAGGCTTTATTTGTTTTATTGAAAATAATTTTTGGAAAATAATTTCTAGAAAATTACTTTTTTTTAAAAAAACTAATATTTTCCAGTATTTGGATGAATCTATGTAAAATATTTTTTATTGTTTGGTAGATTTCTTGAAAATATTTTTAAAAATTTGTTTTCAATGAAGCAAACATACATTTGAGATTTTATTATCTTTTCATTGTTTAATTGAATATATTTCATAAAGCTTATTTATATTTAATTAATCATATTTTAGTTTTAATTAATCTTAATTTACTTAATTAAGCTTAATTGTTAATTTCGTACATTAGATAATATAAAATTATATTTAATTAAGTTGAAAGTGATATATATTTGTTTTGAATATTATTTGGATGTGTAAGTTGAAAAATGATTTAATTTGATAAATATTGAAGTAAGGACCAAATTATAAAATTTGTAAATTTTTGAATTCTAAGGGTTTGAGTAGTAAAACGTGAAACATTGATGTAGTAGCTAAATTATATGATTATGAAATATGAAAATTTGGGAAGTTGAGCATAAAATAGTAAAGTTTGAAACTATAGGGGTTAAATAGTAAAGATTTCAAAACTTGAGTTTTAGGACTAATTTAAATTACTTGAGAATTTACAATTTTGAAAAATAGAATATGAAAGTTTAACTGTTCAAAAATCAAAGACTAATTTTTGGAAATTTTGACAGTTTTAGTTGTAAGAATTAAATTAAAAAATTTGAAAATTTTAGAAAAGGGATTGTTTTGCAAAATTGTACAAAATGAGGTTTAGGATTGAACTGTATAATAAGAAAATATGATTTTGAGGAATTAAATTGTAAACTAGTAAAAATTTAGATTGTAAGGACTAAATCATAAAAATTATAAAATTAGAATACGAGGGATTGTTTTCTTCAACAGTGAAGAGAGCTTCTTTTCTGTTGCTTTGAAAGCTTCCCCTTTTTGTTTATTGACATTGAACAAAGCCTTATTAGTTTGAAAAATGTCTTACGAAAAATGTTTTAGAGAAAATATTTTATATACAAATAATCCAACTTTAATGTTAAAAAAAACTTCTAAAAAATTATGACAATTTCATTCTCATTTTTGTTTAATTTCATAAATTCTCAATTTTGTTAATTACTTATTATTTTATCAAATTTAATTTCTTACATCAAGATTCAATTTTAATAAAAGATAATTTTTTAAGATATAGAAATAACAATCAGTTTTTAAGGGTTTTTTTTTTTAATATTTAAAAAAGGTCCACCAAAAACAAAATATGGAACTTTGTATTTTGTTGACTTATTACCAAAAAAAAAAAAAAAAAAAAGGTTAAAAGGAACACTTCGGCATAAGGAAAGCTTAAACAAAACTCTTTGGTCTATGTAAGCTCTGCTTTTTTATTTTTTTCTTTTAATCCTTCAAATTGGCCAAGTTGCTGGAAAAGAAAGACTGAGAAGAAGAACAATAATAAAAGAGGAAAAATAAGACTCAAAAAGGCATCATCAGGGAAGGGCAATTTTTCGAGCAATTAGAGACGCTGAATAAAACAAAGAAAACCCAAATTGACACAGGTAAATTTGTTTTCTTTCCCAAGAAGAATCAATCAAATATATATATTGTTATGCCTATTGGGTTCTTTTTTTTTTTTTTTTTTTTTTTTTTTTTTTCCATTTCCATAAATTTGATTAACTTTTGTTTCCTCAATGTTTGGTCTTTCATTTCAGGAAATCAGAGTCCATTGAATTGCAGATCTCTTTTAGCTTTTGCTAGTTCGTGTTTTGTATATATGGGGTAAGTTTTCTGTTTTTCCCCCCTCTTACGATTTTGTTGTTTTATGTCGTTTTTATTGATTTTTTCCCTAGTTGCTTAGGGAAATTTTATTCCTCACATGTTTTTTTTTTTGAATTTACCATTTACTTGCAAACATTTTGATGGGAAGTACTAAAACCCACTCAATTCGGACATAAGCTTCATCCTGACCCCTTTTTACTTAAGGAATTGCATGCTCATTTGGTTCTTTAATTATGATCATAAATTTTTGCTGTAGCACTTGGTTCTGCAAACCACTATGGTTGTGTTTGAAACTAAATACGAAAGTCCATTTAGTTTTTGATGGATATGGCCATAAAGTGTATGCGCTTCTTTATTAGCATCGGTAATTTGTGAAAATTTGCAATGTTGTCTAGGGGTTTTATTTTAGTGGATAACTTTTCTTTTATTGAGTGAACATGAATGATTTTTTATTGAGGTTGATAAGATACGGCAACATAAGGACTTCAGAATGCCCTACCACTTTTTCCAGTTTCAAATGTGTTAGAAGTGTTGAGTCCATTATCGAGGGATGTTTATCTTGGTAACCCCGCTGGAATGCTGGGCATCAATTTTCAAGGTCAATGAATGGTTCCAGTCATAGTTTTGATTGGTTTAGTTTTCAGATAAACTGCCAGCACTTACTTCTTTAGGGAGCATTTATTGTAGGTTTTATACCTACTTAGCTTTGTTCCAAGAAGTTGAAGTTTTGATGAAATAATGCGACCAATACCTCTGCTTAGAAATAAATTTGTACCGTGGATCACCTTTGAATATTTTTGGTCAAGGGCTAACATGGACTTGAGTTCTGTAAGGAAACATTAGACTGGAATGTTTTTGGTCAAGTTGGTCTGAGATAGAGTACATGGATTGTGAGTTCACAAAAGAAAGAATGTTAAAGGAGCAACTATAAAAAATGGAGAGCAAAACCTATTGCAAATTGAACAGATACTTTGGCCCAGTCATGTCAAATGATGATGGCATCAATCGAGAAGTCAACCAAAGGAGCCACAAGTACAATTGCTAAAATGAAGAAGTGCTAACATACTTCTTAAGATTAAGTGAAACTTCTACAAGGCATCTTAAAGATCAACATTGTTTTGTGATAGCTACTGTTGGGTTTTCAATTATTGATATATACAAAAAAAAGTTATTGTGGCTGATATGAGGATTATTTGGTCGGCATTTGGATATGCAAAAACGTTAGGATTAGAAAATGGACACAGTCAGAACAGATTTGGATGGTACCAATATTGGTTAACATGAGAGACATGTTTAAATTAGTTTGAACATTTGAGATAAAATGCTTATCAATGCTTTTTGTTAGGTTATGTGATTTAATGGAGAGTACTCATTAAGAAAAAGGTAGATTGAGATCAACTAGTACGTCTGTGGAAACCATTGAAAAGGACTTTGCTATTATTTTACCTGGGATGTTAGTCCTAAACAGAACAAAATGGTGAAATTTTACTCTACACCATGGGAGAAGGCTTTGTTGTTATTTTTGTACCATGTACTTTTTGGCTATTTAAGGTGGTGCTCTGATTCCTATGACCTCTTACCAAGTTTTGTCATTTTGAAAGAGATGTCTTGCAAAGATGTTTATTGTACTTGGCATAAGTTCAATGTGTCCCTCTGAATTTATGTGAATATTATCTTGTGTCTTACTAATGAACTTTCTATCATGATATTAAGCACAACTTCGTTGTTTTTGGTATGGTACTAATCATTTATATGATTATCCGTGATTGTAACAGAGCAGTGGTTGTCTAGGATGCTGTACGAGGCCCATTTTCAATCCCTTGGTGAATGAGTCATCAAAAGGATTAAAATTTCAAGGACAGACAGTGAGTAAACCCAGTATATCAGAAGGTTTCTGGACCACTAGCACTTGTGATATGGATAACAGTGCCGTGCAGTCACAGGGAAGCATCTCCTCAATCAGCACAAGCCACCAGACGCTTGATCCGAATGGCAATGCTGCAAGTGCTAATGGCCCCTCCGAATTTGTAAATCATGGCAAGTTCTCTGTTCTTAAGTTACTTTGGTTGGTAGTGAAAAAACAAAGGGTTACCTTGGTTTGTGTTGGACTAACATATCTGACATCTGGATACCGCCTATCTGGAATCTGGATAGTCCAGTTCAGACCACTTTTGGCACTAAAGAAGATAATGCTCCGTTTTCTCCAACTTACTGCTGCTCTTGGATGCAGGCCTTATTCTCTGGAACCAGACTAGGCAGCGGTGGGTAGGAAACAAGAAGTCTGAAAATCAGCCTCAGCAGGCCCGAGAACCGAAACTAAAGTGAGTTGTTATCAGAATGTATTAAATTAGTGTTTTTTTAAATTCCCATAGTTTTAAGATCTTCAAGTTCTATTCTTCCTATGAATTCTCTTCCATTTGCCATCAAACCTTACCTATGTTGGGCTGGCTGTGTGAATCATATTTTCTCACTATGCTTTATTTGCGACCATAAAATTGAGGTCCCTTTTTATATTTACTGTCTATGACATCTTTGGTCTTTCTATTTTCTAGTTGACATTGGATTTCTCCATTAGTTCACTTTGTTTTCCACGTATGTTGATATTTATTTGCCTAGTATTCATTTCCATAGCTCATAAGATTTGAAGATTAAAGAGACGGAAAACAAAAAAGGTTAATGCGTGTATGTCAATAATTCATAATGCTTGCATTATTTTCGGTTTCTTAAGACTTGTGTCTAGCATCCTGGTTTTTGCAAAAATCCAGATGCTTGCCATTGTAGAACCTGTATCTTAGGTTATTAAACTTGAAACAGAATTTTGTGTATAGTGAGGGAAAATCACTTTTGGGATATAAGCCCTAATCATTTAGGAACTTCCCTTTCTAATTGGCTCTGCATGGTTAAACGATTCTGGCTTTGCAGTTGGAATGCAACTTATGAAAGTTTACTTGGAAGCAACAAGCTGTTCCCTCAGCCTATTCCTCTTTCTGTAAGTCCCATCTCCACTGAGCTCATATAATCATAAAGTGCTTGCTTACCTGATCTGCATTCTCCTGAAATCTGACAGGAAATGATAGATTTTCTTGTGGATGTCTGGGAGCAGGAAGGATTGTATGACTGAGCAACAGAATAAAAACTACATTTGGAAGATGGTTAGATATTAATATCAATCTTACTTGCTGTAACATTTTTATTGGTCCCATAGGGAAAACGCACTAGAGCTTAGTCTCGCTTGTATGTCTATTGTAGCAATTGCAGGGTCTTGCTTACCTGCGGTTTCCCGTGTTCTGGTTTTTTTTCCACCAACTGAATGGACCTTTTCGAACGTGCCATTGTATTGCATTGGAACTAATCCAAAAAATTGCTGGCTGCCTCAGGTGTTTGAGACAGCAATTTGTTTTTTTCGCAAAATTTCTTCCATAGGTTAGTGATAAGTTGCGACCATATGTCCCGTCAGAAAGTATTACGCTTTCATTAGTTTCAAAAGTCCCAAGATATATAGCTAGTCCCTCAGGATCTTCGTGTTGGCTAGATTGGAATCTGAAGGACGAGAGACAAATCTAAAATTTATGTGATGTTTGGGGCGGGGTCAACTATTTATTCCAGGTAGTTTTTGAGTTGTTAATTCAATAACTATGGGCTTCCCTTTCACTAGCTAAGGACAACTTTACAGATTCATTTAGTCCAGGCAATGCCTCACTTTTCAGACCTTTCTCACCTTTCAGAGACTGTTTCTTATTTTGTGAAAATTGTGTTAGTTGTCAAGGACCGGTGACTCAGTTTCTATTAGTTGTGTGTGTGATTAGGGTGAAATAATGGGAGCTTAAGCCCTATTTTACCTTAAATAGGAGCTATTGACTTAAATCTGGCCTGGATTACATACAAGCATTAGAAGCTATTTGCTAGAAATGAGACTCTCTAGGCAAGGCATTGATACTTTCATTAATTACCCAAGGGTGTCACAGGGAGAGATTGTGGAAATAATTAAATACTGTTATCTAAATTTATCATTTTCCCCAAGGAAAAAAAACGATAAAAAATATCTTACAAAGTGAGAAAGTAGAAAGCATCTGATGCCTTTTCCTCTGGAACACTCCACAAGAGTAACAGTTAATGTTTGAGAAGGTCCAGGAAAAAGCCTCTCAACTGTCTATCAATCTGTTGATAGGATTGTCTCCACCACCTACTAGAACCTCGCAGAACACTCCTCCAAACTCCAATCGTCCAACACACGTATAAGATTTGCCTTAAATTTCCTCCCTCAACATCAAACACTTGGACACCAACAACAAAAGATAAAACAGGAAACGAACAAAAGTACAACCATTCTAAGTTTGCCTGCGTAGCAGCTTGTAAACTCACCATCTCTCTCTGCACCCAACAATGGCACTGACTCGTTTGGCTTTGAGAAATTTGCAACTAAGGGTGTCATCTTCTTCATCATCTCTTTTGGGTCATAATGTTGGAGAGAGGAGCGTTGGTGGGGTGCAAAGGCAAAGGTGGAATGATGAGATGCTGAAGAGGTTTATGGCAACAGCTACTGATAAGGACTCTGACGACAAAAAACAAGTATCCGTGTCAGATGGTGAAAAGAAATTCAGGCTTTTCCCTAGGAGGAAAAACAGGAGGAGTCTTTGGAATTGGAGGAATAAACAACATGATTATGCTCCTCCCCTTTATGGTGGTAAATCTCACGGATTTCAAGTTCCTGGTTTAATCCTTAATTTTTTTCTTATCTTGTTCTCAGCTGACACTTTTTTTTTTTCCCTTGTTTGGTTCTTAAGACTTATTGCCATCAGGCCTTGGGAATGCACTGTTGCAGGCGAGTGAGAACATAAACAGGCTATTCGACAGCCTCAACATGACACCATCCCAGTTGATTGGGCGCATAAAAGAGCAAGATGACTGCTACAAACTGCATTACGACATGCCCGGGTTAACCAAAGACGATGTAAAGATCACCATTGATGATGGGGTTCTAAACATAAAAGGGCAGCATAAGGAAGAAGAAGAAGAAGGTTCCGGCGATGAGTATTGGTCTGCCAGGAGCTATGGCTACTATAATACAAGCCTTGTGTTGCCTGATGATGCCAAAGTCGATGATATTAAGGCTGAGTTGAAGGATGGTGTGCTTTCTATCATCGTCCCTAAAACTGAACAACCCAAAAAGGATGTGAAGCAAGTTCCAATCAATTGATACCTTCATGTATGAACTTGCTTGCTTAGTACCTTTCTGTTTGACATGCTGGGTGTTTTTGTATGAAACGGAAATGGGAAAATAAACAGTTTGAACATATGTTGCTAATAAAAATTTAACTAGTATTTTGTCTGATTTAAATTTTTATATTTAATGTACTAAATCAAATGTGATAATTATTAAAAAAAATAAAATATATTATTATTATTAGTTTTTTGCCCAAAAAAACACATTCATGTATTGATTGAATAAATGTACAGCAGAATTAGCGACGAAGGAAGAAATAAGAGAAAAAAAAAAGAAGAAAAAAAATAAAAGTATGTTTTTTTGTTTTTTTTAAAATAATGGATGATGATATTGTTTGTTTGTTAGTTTAGTTTAGTTTAGGTTAGTTGTATTATTAGTTTAGTTTAGGTTAGGTTAGTTTAGTTATTGCTAGTTGTATTATTAGATTTGTTTAGTTATTGTTAGTTTAGTTTAGGTTAGGTTAGGTTAGTTGTATTATTAGTTTAGGTCACTTTCGGTAGGTTGTGGCGGGGGGACCTTATAATGGTCTCTAAACTTGATACTTGCAGCAGCTGAAGAAGCAGACGGCGGCGTCGGAAAAAGGAAGAGAAAGGAGGAGAAAGAAGAAAGAAATAAGAGAAAAAAAATAAAAGTATGTTTTTTTTTTTTTTAAATAATGGATGATGATATTGTTTGTTTTGTTTGTTAGTTTAGTTTAGTTTAGTTATTGTTAGTTAGTTGTATTATTAGTTTAGTTTAGTTATTGTTAGTTTAGATTAGTAAAAATGTTTAAAAAGTACTTTAGTTAGTAGTATTATTAAATAGTTATTATTATAATTAGTTTAAAAACCCTAAAAATCCTAAAATAATATATACAAGTATAAGTAATATGTTAGTATATTAATATTTTAGTTAGTATTAGTAGATATTGTTAGTAAGAAATCCTAAATATAATTTTTGTTATTATTTAGTTTTGATTTGTTAGTAAGTTTTGTGTTTATATTAATTAATTTTTTATTGTGAATGTTATGTTTTAAATTTTTAATATATTTGAAAGTTTTTATATTAGTAAAACTATCATAAAATAATTGATAATTAGTGATGAAAATTGAAAATATTTTTGATGTAGATATTGTTAGAAATGGCAATATATTGGATATTGCCTGATGAGATAATAACTTCAGCACAAAGGGAGAAAGTTGATAAGATGATGAGAGAAGTGCAAGATTACAGAATGAAACCAGAAGAAGACACTGTTTAACACCTTATTACTGTAAATAAAAAGATGCAAGAAGTGTTGTGGAAGGGTCATGAAATGATTAGGAAGAATAAAGTGCAATACTTAACCCTTAGAGGGACATTAATAGAACGAGAGCATCAAATAATTTTAGACAAACTTTGGATGACATTGGTACCACAAACCTATAGGAATTTAGTTATACGCTTTGTGAAATTTATAATCTCTTATGGAGCTAGGAAAATAGTGCGGCAACGTATAGGCTCACGGAATTCGACTAGGAAGCAAAGTGTGTTTGACATACCATGGATGGATAAACTAGATGTTAGGAAATTACCAAGAGAATTTATAAATTCAATACCTGTTATAAAGATTAAAGAGGAAGAAGATCCCGAGGAAACTTCAAGTTGGATTGAAGAAGATGAATACGAAGAGAATCAAGTATTGCTAAATTGGATTGTATAGTATTTCCCAGAGGAAGATACAAGCTCGGAGATGGAATAAAATGTAAAACTGACTTTAAGTGGTTAGATGTAAAGATAAATGTTGTTCATGTACAAAATGATAATTGTAATGAATGAAAAAAATAGCATATTGAAACATTAATTTTTTTTATTTAAGAATAGTATATACAGATCGAAATTTTTTTGAGCAATTTTGTTTATTTTTTAACAGATTGAATATTGAAGATGGATGATCAGTTTTTCATATGCGTTTATTTCGATGGAATCATCTTGACAACAACCGTTGGATGCATATTTGAATGTCGGCAACAAATAGTAATGAGATTTAATAAAAATGTCTCGTTGGATGATATGAAGGGAAGGATAAACGCAAAAATTGTTAGACGTTGTGGGAGAACGATTTCGAGAATTTTCTACAAGTTTTCAATTTCGGCAGATCCGATCAAATTCACAGAAATAGAATTTGTAGACGACGAAGACGTGGAGACAATGATCGCTCTTTACTGTGGGAATGGGAGTAACAAAAATGCACCGATTCACTTATTTGCTGAGTTAGCCGGTATTGAGGCAAATGAAGACATCAATGCATATGGTGAAGAACATGGAGCTCAAGAACCGTGCATGGTGCCTCCAATATCGTATGTTGATACCGAATCGAATATACGTGGGATTGATATCGATCTTAATATTACACCCGATATTGATGTGGTTGGTGATGATGGACACGATAGTAGTGATCATTGTGAGGAAGAGGTCGATAGTGACAGTGATCCCGACATGGACGATATACCAGATGATATTGACGATGAAGACGTGAACGACGATGAAACATTAGCGCGTCTTCGGTCGGGAACCAGATGCGATGTATTATGATACACAATAATCCTGGGCCACAAATGTCGCTCATAGACCCCGAGGCAGCGCGTGTAGCTGAGTTCCCGGAGTACCCTGAAATATATCCTGCTCACCAGATGGCCGTAAATTCCGAGAATAAGTTATTCGTAGGCCAGAGATTCAAAAGTAAAGAAGAGTGCATATCTGCTATTAAACGGTATAGCATGGATATATCAGCGGATTACAGAGTCGCAGTGTCTAAACTGACGATTTATATTGGGGAGTGTTGAAAAGCAGCGGAAGGCTGCAATTGGCGGGTATAAGCTGTATTCATTCAAAATTCGCAGATGTCAGAGATACAAAAATTGGTTGGACCTCATACATGCAGATCGACACGTATGACAGAAGATCATTAAAAACTTGATTCCAAGACTATCTGTACGTGTATCCTTCCAATGGTGAAGGACATGCCGACCATTAAAGTTTCAGTACTGATTGCTGAAATACAAGCACGATTTCAGTATCGAGTATCATATCGAAAAGCGTGGATAGCTAAACATATGGCAATGGAGCAACTGTATGGAGATTACGATTCATCGTATAACGAGCTACAGGGATAGATAACTGTTATGCAGGAGTATGTACTAGGAACTGTGATTGAGTTGCAGACACGATCTTATTATGGCCCAGATGACCAAATACAACCGGGGAAAAGAATTTTTCATCGGATGTTCTGGACGTTTGATCCATGTGTGCGGGCATTTCCATACTGCAAGCCGTTTGTGCAGGTGGATGAGACATGGCTATGTGGAAAATATACACAGATCTTACTTATTGCGGTTGCTCAAGACGACAATAGGAACGTGCTCCCAATAGCGTTTGCCATAGTAGATGATCGCTGAAATCAGAGTTTTAAAATTTATAAAAAGAATGATCAAAACCTGAAAACTAACTCTGAATCGATTAAAGGCAAGTGTACCTATCGAACAGTAGTATAGCTTAGGCAAGACCGGATATCGAACCCAAAGAAACTAGGAGTACTAATACTAACTTTCTTTTTATTATTTAGCCTTAAAAATAGAGTGAAGTTGCTTTAAACTATATTGACGAAGACTAAACTAAGGACACGAAGACAAAAAGGACGAATAGGAAAATAACTTTGAAGGAAAACTCAGTTGATTACGACGATACCCTTAGGAAGAATCCACCTAGACTTCACTTGTTATCGACCTAAATTATATGATTTCTTTACTTAGCTTGATCCGTAAGACTCCTAACCTATATTAAACCCTCTCTCGAGGCGAATAACGTCTAACCCTAGGTTAATTCATTGGAACTCTCGTTCGCTTATAATAACCCACAGGATAGCGAAGAAATCGATCAATGGACTCCCATATTAGGTTTCACCCTAATCCGGCAAAATCTCGTAACCCTATCTCTAGGCGTTCGATCAACTCCGCTTAATTTTGTTAGATCTACTATTAGGCAGGGTCTATTCCTCATCCACCTAAGCACATTAGATTTGGATTAAGCAACATAATTAAGAACAAACTAAGCAATTATCATATAACTTAGAAATCAAATAACAAAATTCATCTAGGTTTCAACCCCTTCAGGTATCTGAAGGGTTTAGTTCATAATGAATAAAAAGAACATCACAAGAGAAAAGATAAAACAAAACATAAGAAAACCCTAAAACCCCCTGAAGGAATTGAAGGAGAATTCTGCCGTCTTGAGTATAATTTCGGCTTCTTGGGATGGATCAACTGGCTATCCTCGCGTTATTCCCTAACTCTGACCTTCTCGGCTTGGCTCCTTGGCTTAGCTTTGACGCCCATTCAAATGTGGTACTTAGGGGATATATATAGGCTCTTGGAATGCGATTCTTTCTCCCTAAGTATCCTTTTCCGACTGAAATTGCTCTTTCCAGCGACAGA
Organism: Gossypium bickii; assembly: GCA_025503065.1. Taxonomy (NCBI): domain Eukaryota; kingdom Viridiplantae; phylum Streptophyta; class Magnoliopsida; order Malvales; family Malvaceae; genus Gossypium; species Gossypium bickii. The sequence goes on along the minus strand of CP106709.1, from coordinate 137,068,595 downwards.
GGCACGGCCATGGCACACGCCCGTGTGAATTGAGATCAGACCATATTCAGATTTCTAACTTGAGGCACGGCAGTGTGAGGCAGAGTTGAGGCCGTGCTCTAGGTGTTCGTCGAGGCACGATCGTGTGGATTTTGGGCCAGGCCGTGTTAATTTCTTGCTAAGGCCCATTTATTCCGTTTTGGGCCTGTTTTGTGTTTTTTTCATCCTCGGGTGCTTTCCTGGGTATAAGACATGAAAAGAAAGGATTACAAGCACCTTTTTATATAATTCAATGAATAAATCATCAAAAAGTAAGCTAAATGTGGGATTAAAATATGTTACTTTTACGGTTTATCAAATACCCCCACACTTAAGATGTACATTGCCCTCAATGTAGAAAGATAAATAATTATAATTAATGATCAATCAAAAATGTAAAAGGGGAAAGTGTCACTTCCTGGATTTACTGCTGAGATCCTTGGAGGATGTGGACAGTGTGTGGCATCAGGTGACTTATTGAATTTCATCTAGTTGTGCTTTTGTGTATTTGGAATGTATGATTTATTCTACAAAGTCACTTGTTAATGATCTTTTCGATGTAATAGATATGTTGTTAGGGATGCCTGAATAATTAGATAGCCAATGATAAAGATTTACAATAATAATAAGAGTTTGAATTAAACAACATAAAATAAAGATTTAAAATAAAGAAAAATTAGAGAGAATAATTTAAAAAAAAAACTCAGAGGTCCTCATCATGGGTTAGGTTCGGTGGTGGTGCCGATGCTGAAATGTAGAGGTGCTGGCATATTTGTTGAAACGTCACCTCTAACTTGTCAAAGTGCCAAGCGTTTTCAGCGAAATGTAGCTCGAATCGATCGAGTCGTGCTGAGATGTCTGCTAATGATGTTGCTGCTCGGTATAGATACTGGCTCGAATTCGGTGCCTCATCTGATGGTTGTGGGACATCGTCAGGAATGTCCTCGTCCTCCCCCTTGTTTGTGGGTGTCTTTAGTATGTACTGAGGTGGGTCGGCCCGGCAACGTTGTTTGATCATCCTCATGTGTAGCATCGTCTGGATGCCTTCAGGTACCATGTCGCCTATCAGTGTGAGAGAGGTGATCTGATTGTCGGTGTTGAGAAGGTTAAAGTGTCGAGCTAACCTTGTAATGTACGGTCCCATTGACAAAATCCCCTTTCTATGTTGCTCTGTCTGGTGTTGAATCGCGCATGCGATAAAATATGCCAAGTCGAAAACATGTCCTTCAGACATGCATGATAGGAAGTAAACGTCTTGCTTGTTTACAACGCTGGTGCTCTCTCGGTGACCTGCGATGGTGTGCGCAAGAATGGCATGAATATTCCTTAGGGCTGGGGGAAGTGTCGTCGCCTTAAAGCGACTGGGGCCGTAGTTGTTTGTAGTTGGGCATAGGCTTCGCTAGCATTCGAGCGGAGTGCAGTGGAACTCACGATTTAATTCGGCAGGCGGGTTTTTTTCTATGAATTTTGACGTGTAAAGTCCGAGAGCCGCACCGAATTGGGGTACACTTAATCACGCACTGAGCCATCTAGACGGAATTGGATGGCACCCGGGTTGTCGAACTGAGTTGTCACCACTTGCAAAGTAAAGGTGGTGCAGAATTCTAACGGTAAGCTCTAAATATGTGGGCTCGTCAATTTTGAAGAAGTTCTCCTACGGTTCTGTTGAGAGGAGTGCTTGAATATCAATTGCGAGCCCAACTTGTAGCACTGAGTTCCAGTCAATACGCCTACCAGTGCCTATGGGTCTACCCCGGATTGCTTTGTACCTTTCGTCCTGAGTTGCTTGAGGGAATCGAAGGAATGAGTGTCGAAGTTCGGTGGAAGCACTTGAGGACGATGATCCGGGCCCCTTTCTTTTCTTGCTTGGGGCGGATCGTTTGATTCGTGATGTCGACATGGTACTTGAAGAATAATCAGATAAAAAGAACAAGTTCTTTAATAAAAAATATGGCCAAAGTATTTCATATCAAACTATAATCAATATTAGTGATTCTTTTGATCAAGAAAAATGTTAAATTTTATGCCTAAGAATGGAGTCGATCAGCAACCAAAATCAAATTGTTCACGAATGTTGTGATAACAATTTCTAACTAAAATCAGGGTTAATACTAAATAAAATTAAAATAAAGCTACAACTAAAGTATTATGGGTACTAAAACAAATTTCCTAAATAAAAATCATGCTTTGCAGGAATAAATCTAAACAAAATCTGAAAATAAAGAAGAATACCATTATATTTATCAAAGATTATGTCAAGAAAGGGGAACCAGGGATGGTGTGAGACGAGCAACACGAGTGAGGCACGGTGGTGGTGTGGTTTCTGCTACACGAACACGGCGGTGGTGTGGACATGGTGCTTGGTAGTGCGGCTATTGTGCGAGCGTGTAGATGGATTTGGGTGGTTTTTTTGAAGAAAAACGGCGAGAGGAGGCTGTTTTAAGGGGAAGGGAGTGATTGTGCGGTCGGATTTGGGGAGAAGGGGGTTTAAAACTAATTTTAGGGTTTGGTGTTGGGTAGGGATGACGGTTAAATCTTATATATAGAGGAGGGGCACGGTCCATCGCCACGCCCGTGTCATTTTGAAATCGCCCGTGTTTTTCGAGATTTTCAGGATTGGGCACGTTCAGGTTTCTTTGGCACGACCATGTGTCTGTTGGGCACGCCCGTGCTTGACAAGTCAGTATGTTGGCACAGGTGTTGGGTACAGCCGTGTTTTGCCCGTGGTGTGCAAGTTAGTAGCTTCGCATGGTTAGGTCACACGGGCGTGTTCTGGTATCGCAGCCTGTGTTGACGATAGAATTTTTATCCTATTTGGGCACGGCTCTTGGCACGCCCGTGGGTCGTCCCCTGTTTTGTACACGGCCATTGACACGCCCGTGTTTTAGTTAGACCATTTCTGTTAGACCATTTTAGTGTGGTGTTAGAAAAAATAAGAAAAATAAAAATAATGTTAGTGTGTTAGTGCTCGGGTTGCCTCCTGAGAAGCGCTTGTTTATAGTCTTAAGCTAGACTTTCCCTGTTTTCGGTTCTAAAAGAAGGCTCATGGAGTAGAAGCTCCTCTCTCATGTCTCTGAGATCTGCACCTTTGTAAATTTTAAGTCGGTGACCATTTACCTTGAATGTGCCTTCAGTGGGGTGAGTTACCTCGATGGTGCCGTATGGAAAAATTGTTTTGATCATGAATGGGCCTGACCATCTTGATTTCAACTTTCCCGGGAATAGTTTAAACCTTGAGTTGTATAGTAGGACTAAGTCTCCTACTTCAAATTGTTTTGATTTCTTAAGACGAGCATCGTGGCGTCACTTTGTTGCTTCCTTGTACAGTTTTGAGTTCTCATAAGCTTCTGTTCTCCATTCGTCTAGCTCGTTCATCTGCATTATTCTTCTCTTTCCTGCAATTTTGAGGTCAGAATTCAAGAATTTTATTGCCCAAAAAGCTTTGTGTTGCAATTCGAATGGTAGATGACAGCTTTTCCTGTATACAAGTTTGTATGGGGATGTCCCTAGAGGTGTTTTAAATGTTGTTCTATAGGCCCATAAAGTATCATCTACTTTAACTGCCCAGTCTTTTCTATTTGATTCAACCGTTTTTTCGAGAATACGCTTAAGTTCTCGGTTTGCTACCTCAACTTGCCCACTGGTTTGAGGATGATATAGGGTGGCTGTCCTGTGGTATACTCCATATTTTTTTAGGACTTTTTCAAATTGAGTATTACAGAAATGAGTACCCTTATCACTAATGATGGCTCTTGGTGTGCCAAACTGGGAAAACAGTTTCTTGAGAAACTTGATTACTACCCTAGAATCATTGGTAGGTAAAGCTTCTGCTTCTACCCATTTTGACATATAATCAACTGCCACTAGGATGTATTTGTTTCCAAACGAACTAGGGAATGGTCCCATGAAATCAATACCCCATACATCAAATATTTCACATGATAACATATATGTTTGAGGCATTTCATCACGTTTAAAAATATTACCTATTCTTTGACATCTATCACACGAGGTAACATACCTGTTGGCATCTTTAAATAAAGTGGGCCAATAAAAACCTGATTCGAGTATTTTGTGTGCTGCCTTAATACCACTGTAGTGTCTTCCTGCCTGTCCTGAATCGCAATGCTCCAAGATTTTGTTTGCTTCTGTCTTTGTAACGCATCTTCAAATTACCTGATCTGCACATATGCGGAAAAGAAAGGGATCTTCCCAAAAATAATTTTTCACATCAACCAAGAATCGCTTCTTTTGGTGATGTGTTAATTTTCTTGGTAAGACGTTAGCTGCTAAATAATTCGTAATATTTACAAACCATGGTACCTTAGAATGTGTTATAGAAAAGAGTTGCTCTTCGGGAAACGAATCATTTATTTCACTTTCATTGAGCTCTTTGGTGTGTGGATTTTCAAGTCTAGAAAGGTGATCTGCTGCAAGATTCTCGACTCCCTTCTTATCTTGTATGTCCAAGTCGAATTCCTGTAAAAGTAAAATCCATCGTATGAGTCTGGGTTTTGCATCACACATTAGTTCAAAGGGTAAGTTCCAATCATGGGCAATTATAATCGACACATTTATTAATTTATCTTTAAGGATATTAAATACATCTAAACATTTCTGATTGATATCTAAAGGAACATCTTTTTCTAGTAATTTTGTCAGAGGCTTAGCTATTTTATAAAAGTCTTTAATAAATCTTCTATAGAACCCTGCATGTCCTAAAAAGCTTCTGATAGCCTTAATAGAACTAAGGGGAGGTAGTTTTTCTATGGCTTCAACTTTCGCTTTATCTACCTCAATCCCTTTACTAGAAATCTTATGTCCTAACACAATTCTTTCTCTAACCATAAAGTGACATTTTTCCCAATTCAAAAAAAGGTTTGTTTCCTCACATCTCATTAGAACTCGTTTTAAATTTTTAAGGCAAAGATGGAAAGAATTACCGAATATCGAGAAATCATCCATAAATACCTCCATGATGTCTTCCACGAGTTCGTCAAAGATTGCCAACATGTAACGCTGAAAAGTAGCAGGAGCATTACATAATCCAAAAGGCATTCTACGATAAGCAAACGTATCGTATGGGCATATGAATGTCATCTTCTCTTGATCTTTAGGAGCTATGGGGATTTGGAAGTAACTGGAGAGTCCGTCCAAGAAGCAGAAGTACATATGCCCAGATAATCTTTCCAACATTTGATCTATGAAGGGCAGAGGGAAGTGATCTTTTCTGGTGGCATCATTCAGTTTTCTATAGTCAATACAGACTCTCCAACATGTAACTGTTCTTGTGGGAATTAACTCATTCTTTTCATTAGGCACTACCGTCATTCCTCCTTTCTTTGGAACTACTTGCAGAGGACTTACCCAAGTGCTGTCAGAAATAAGATAAACTATTCCTGCATCTAGAAGTTTAATTACCTCGGCTTTGACCACTTCTTTCATGTTGGGATTTGACCGTCTCTGGGGTTGCACACACGGCTTATATTCTTCTTCCATTAAAATTTTGTGGGTGCAAAACGCTGGGCTTATTCCCTTGATGTCAGAAATTTTCCAAGCTATGGGTTTTTTGTGTTCTCTTAGTACCTTTATTAGCTCCTCTTTTTCCTTGGGTTTTAGTTCTGAAGAGATAATTACCGGTAGCGTAGAATTGTCCCCAAGAAATGCGTATTCTAAGTGTTTTGGTAACTGTTTTAATTCCAATTTGGGTGGCTCTTCGATGGAGGGTTTTTGTTTTATTTCGTTATCATTTTTAATGCTTTCTTCTTTCATTTGTCTGGATGATGAAGTATTCAGATTCAACTCACCATCTTCATCTTCTTCCCCCTCTTCTTGAGTCAGGCACAGTTCCATCGTGTCGTTGTGTATGATTTCCTGTAATAAATTTTGAATGAAGTGATCAGTAGTATCAACAAAATAACATGAATCATCTTGCTCTTTAGAATATCGCATAGCATCATAAAGTTGAAAAATAATCTCTTCATCACCTATCCTTAGCGCGAGTTTACCATCACCTACATCAATAACGGCTCTAACAGTGGCTAAAAAGGGACGCTCTAAGATTAAAGGAACATTAATGTCTTCATCCATGTCTAACACAACAAAATCAACAGGGAAAATAAATTTGTCAATTTTTACCAAGACATCTTCGATAACTCCTCTAGGATATTTAATAGATCTATCTGCTAACTGAATACTCATCCTAGTGGGTGTTGGTTCCCCAAGATCTAGTTGTTTAAACATTTTATAAGGCATTAAATTTATACTAGTGCCTAGATCAACTAATGCTTTCTTAATATTTAAACTACCAATTAAACAAGGGATAGTAAAACTTCTTCGGTATTTTAATTTGGTTGGTAGCTTATTTTGGAGAATGGCTGAACACTCTTCATTAAGTTCCACTGTTGATACTTCTTCAACTTTTCGTTTATTCGTCAGGAGTTCCTTTAAGAATTTTGTGTACTTCGGCATCTGTGAAATGGCTTCAACAAAAGGTAAGTTAATATGTATTTGTTTAAAAAGTTCAAGAAACTTACCGTATTGGGCATCAATTCGTTCTTTTTTTAACTTTGTTGGATATGGGATTAGTGGTTTGTTCTCATTGCGTAATGGAGTTACATCCTCAATCCCTTCATCACTTGCATTGTTATCTTCGTTTGGAGTTTGTTTATTTGGTTCGCCCAATTCTTTTCCACTTCTTAGTGTGACTGCTTTTACCAGTCCTGTCCCTTTAGGAAAAAATTCTGCTCGTTTTTCACAGATAATCTTAGTAAGTATTCCAACCGCCTTAGTGAGTTCTCCAAACAACTCAGTAAAATTTTCAATTGACGCTTGTTGATCTTTAAGGGTTCTCTCGATATCTTGTAGGTGTTCTTCTGTGTTTGTCGATTTTGTTAGCTCATCCTCGTGGGTTAGTTTCTTTTATTATGGATAGGGTTTATTTCGGAAGTTTTGAGGAAGTTGTTACCTTTGATTTCCTTGATTGCCTTGACCTCCCTATGAAAAATTTGGGTGGTTCCTCCAACCTGGATTGTAAGTGTTACTATAAGGATTATTATTGGATCGGAAATTATTACCTATATAGTTCATCTGTTCGTTCTCTGCTTCCAGTTGGTAGGGTGGGTACTCAGGATTCGCCACGATTCCACTTGCGTCGCACTTCATGACTGGATGTGCCTGCGAAGAACACAAACTATCAAGCTTTTTATTCATCATCTCAAGATGCGTTGATAGCATGGTCATGGCATCGACGTTGAAGGCTCCTGCCAATTTCGTCAGTTTGGTCCTTGAAGCTTACCACTGATAATTGTTTAATGACATCTCCTCAATAAACTCGTAGGCTGCTTTTGGAGTTTTGTTATTTAGGGTTCCACCGGTTGCTAAATCAATCAGTTGCCTTGTTGAGGGGTTTACACCGTTATAGAATGTTTGGACTTGTAGCCACAAGGGTAAGCCATGGTGTGGGCACCTCCTCAAGAGATCTTTGAATCTCTCCCATGCATCGTATAGCGTTTCTAATTCCATCTGCACAAAAGAAGAGATATCATTCCTTAATTTGGCCGTTTTGGTAGGTGGAAAATATTTCATTAAAAATTTTTGGTCATCCGATCCCATGTGGTGATTGACCCTCGTTGTAACGAGTTTAACCCACTATTTAGCTTTATTTCTCAATGAAAAGAGAATAACCAAGGCGTATGGCATCATCGAAACACCATTTATTTTGAAGGTATCACGAGAACTAAAAAGTTAGCTATATGCATGTTTGGATCTTAAATCACGCAAACCATTAAATTGAACAAATTGTTGAATCATTTGTATTGTGTTAGGCTTTAATTCAAAATTTTTAGTAGATATAGCAGGCCTAACAATACTTGATTCCACTCCTGCTAAATGCGGTTTCGCATAATCAAACATTGTACGTGAAGCATTGCTTTCCCTCGTATCGTGTGGTGGTTGGTTATTCTCGTCCATCCTTTCAGTAGGATTGGAATTTTCTTCCTCTCTTTCTGTATAAATTAGGGCTTGCCGGGTTTCCTGACGATTCCTGCGAGCGGTTGCTTCAATATCACTATCGTATACCAAAAGTCCTCTCAGGTTCCTTCTAGTCATAAACTAGAGGTACCTGAAAAAAAAAGGAGAAAAAAAAGAAAAATTAGCAAAAATTAAAATTTAGCCTAAAAACAAAAAGAAATAAATTGTGAAAAATAAAATAACGGCTAAAGTAATAAAAATAGAGCTTTTTGAATATTTTAGTGCCCCGGCAACGGCGCCAAAAACTTGATCGCTGAAATCAGAGTTTTAAATTTATAAAAGAATGATCAAAACCTGAAAACTAACTCTGACAACGATTAAAGGCAAGTGTACCTATCAAACAGTAGTATAGCTTAGGCAAGACCGGATATCGAACCCAAAGGAACTAAGAGTACTAATACTAACTTTTTTTATTATTATTTAGCCTTAAAAATAGAGTGAAGTTGCTTTAAACTATATTAATGAAGACTAAACTAAGGACACGAAGACAAAAAGGACGAATAGGAAAATAACTTTGAAGGAAAACTCAGTTGATTACGAGGATACCCTTAGGAAGAATCCACCTAGACTTCACTTGTTATCTGACCCTAAATTATATGATTTCTTTATTTAGCTTGATCCGTAAGACTCCCTAACCTATATTAAACCCTCTCTCGAGGCGAATAACGTCTAACCCTAGGTTAATTAGTGGAACTCTCGTTCGCTTATAATAACCCCCTAGGATAGCAGTATATCGATCAATGGACTCCCATATTAGGTTTCACCCTAATCCGGCAAAATCTTGTAACCCTATCTCTAGGTGTTCGATCAACTCCGCTTAATTATGTTAGATCTACTCTTAGGCAGGGTCTATTCCTCCTCCACATAAGTACATTAGATTTGGATTAAGCAACATAATTAAGAACAAACTAAGCAATTATCATATAACTTAGAAATCAAATAACAAAAATTCATCTAGGTTTCATCCTCTTCAGGTATCTGAAGGGTTTAGTTCATAATGAATAAAAAGAACATCATAAGAGAAAAGATAAAACAAAACATAAGAAAACCCTAAAACCCCCTGAAGGAATTGAAGGAGAATTCTGCCGTCTTGAGTATAATTTCGGCTTCTTAGGATGGATCAACTGGCTATCCTCGCGTTATTCCCTAACTCTGACCTTCTCGGCTTCGCTCCTTGGCCTAGCTTTGACGCCCTTTCAAAGGTGGTACTTAGGGGATATATATATATAGGCTCTTGGAATGCGATTCTTTCTCCCTAAGTATCCTTTTTCGACTGAAATTGCTCTTTCCACCGACAGAGGCACGACCATGGCACACGCCCGTGTGAATTGAGACCAGATTGTGTTCGGATTTCTAACTTGAGGCACGACCGTGTGAGGCAGAGTTGAGGCCATGCTCTAGGTGTTCGTCGAGGCACAGCCGTGTGGATTTTGGGCCAAGCCATGTCAATTTCTTTCTAAGGCCCATTTACTCTGTTTTGGGCCCATTTTGTGTTTTTTTCATCCTTGGGTGCTTTCCTGGGTACAAAACATGAATAGAAAGGATTACAAGCACCTTTTTATATAATTCAAGGAATAAATCATCAAAAAGTAAGCTAAATGTGGGATTAAAATATGTTACTTTTATGGTTTATCAGTCGATAAGGAGAATATGGAGTCCTGGGAATTCTTCCTTACCAACCTGCGGAGGTATATTATTAGCAACGATAATATTTACATTATCTCCGATAGAGGGAAAGGCCTAATTGCCGCAATCAGGCGTTCCGGTATGCCATGGAGATCCGTTTACTGCATCCGTCATATTGCGGCTAACTTTCTTCAAGAGTATAAGAATGCAGACTGGAAGAGGCAAGTGGTGAAAATAGGTAAGGGATAACCTTAAATATTCAATATAAGTTTTATGTTATCTGGTTACCGTAACTTATCTTTTATTAAAACATATACAGCGTACGAGTTGGAGCCACATATTTTTCGGCAAAGAATGACTCGACTTGAGAGTGGCATGAAAGGTCAAATGAACAAATCTTTTCGAGAGTGGTTGGGTACAATGGAGCCGTGGCAATGGGCTCAAAGTTTTGACGAGGGCTTTCGTTATGGTCAAATGACTACGAACTTGGTGGAAGGGGTCAACGCTGTGTTGTTGAAAACACGACATCTTCCGATTTCATCTGTCTTCTCGGCCACATTCTACAGATTGGTGACCTTGATGCCAAGAATGGGTGAACAGCAAGACAACCAGATGGATGCTGGACACGTGTTTGTAGAAGATGTCAGGAATGTATTGATTGCAAACCATTGGATTACGAGGTCGATGACTGTAGAAATATATTTACGATGCCTAAAAATTTTTCGAGTTACGGAGTCCATCGGTCGTCGACCCGGTTTGCCATCTAGATCTTATGGAGTCGATCTTCGGAAGAGACAGTGTGAATGCAAGAGGTTCCAAACACTTCATTATCTGTGTGTACATGTCGTGGCAACGTGTGCTAAGGCGAACCTTAATGTTGAAAAATTTGTCGATGATGCGTACACGCTCGAGCGTACGTTTCGTGTCTGGGAAAATGAGTTCTCTGTCCTGCCCGACCTGTCTACATGGGAGGTGCCTCGGACGACATTCGAGATTCTTCCAGACAGAGCGCTACGCAGGAATCCGAGAGGTCGTCCTCAATCATCCAGAATCCGTAATGAAATGGACATTAGGGAGAAATCTGACGATAGGCGCTGTAGAATATGCAGATTAGGTGGTCATAATCAAAGTAAATGCCCGCAGCGAAACTATCATGTTGGCCAATCGTCACGGACGAGTGGGAATTGAGCTTATTCAGATAAACCGTTGGATTTGTATTCAGATTTTTGGTGATTTTGATTAATTAGGGGTTAATTGCAAAAAAATAAATAAATTTAGGGACTGAATTGTAAAAAAAATTACATATATGGATTTGTATAAATATGGATTTGTATGGATTTCCATTTTGTGCGATATGGGTAATATAATAGATGTTGTATTTTGGGTTGAATGTATATAAGCCATGGGAATATATATATGGATAACATATTCAACCAAAATCACTTCATACTTTTCCTACTCATATCACATGTATAAACCATGCTTCAATATTTAACCATGTACATAACACATAAAATGTCCAAACCACATGACTTAAACATTAATGCCATTTATAAAATTAAACTTGTCTCAGCATATATATATCATTATAACATATATTTCAGCGTGTGTGATATAAATCAAAATGACATGCTTATCATTTACTATCATATCCTTAACCTCATTTGCATATTCACTTTACTTATCAACCAAAACAATCATATAAGGATATTCATTATTAATCTATTACCAACCGTACCTATTTAGTCAATCATTCAAGCTTAATATCTTCTAACCTTTATAAACATAGTCAAATATTTAGTCACTTAAATACCAAATCCAAACATACCATACATATTTTTGCATGGCTATATATATATACATGAACAAAAATCAAACTTAAAGATTCCATCGCAAGATCAAATATTGTTACGAAATTTTAAAGCTCCAAACAACCAATTTAATTTTATACAAATAATGTACAAACATTGTAATATTTACAAATACAAAATAGAGGGAAATTAAAACCGCAAGAAACACCTAAAATTGATGGTTCGATAGTGTGGTCCTAGGTGTATACTTCTGGGGTGGTCGACGTTCACGTCGTGGGTGCCCGCGACGACCAACATCCTCTTGAGCTCCAGGTGGGGTCGGTGGGAGTGCTAAACATGGCCGAAAAATCATGTGGCTCGAAGGGCAGATGAACTCGAGCGGAAGGAGTGCCACGATGCGATGGATCGACCCGGGAGGCCTAATGTCTGCAGTGGATACGGCCGGAGTGTTGTTATCTACGCGATGAAAGTCACGATCCAAATATATCAAACCTGTACTGGTATCCACCTCCTGAGGAGCCCGGGAAGTAGTCATAGCCTGGCACATATAGATGATACGAATGTGCATCCGAATGTGAATGTGATTGCTCGGGCTCCGGCTCGGGATCAGGATTTACAGCTGCCTCGGCCTCCATATCGGCCCCTGGCTCGTATGCCCCATCTCGCTGCATATGTGGGGGGACTACAGTCGACTGTCCCTCGAGCATATATGGCTTCCCCATACTAGAGTACTATTGTATGTACTCTAATGAAGGTTGAAAATCGGAAGCCATATCTATCCGGGATATTTAGGACATGCGATCATTCCACATCGCAATAAATTGCCCATGCCTAACCCCCCAATCCAAGCCTTGTTTCCCTCTCTTAGTTATACAATGAACCTCTCCCACCTGGCATCGCGGATCCGGGATATATTGGACGCAACCAAATTGCCGCAGCACTCGGTCCCTGTGATACCACTCGACTACATTGAAATAGACAATTGGTGCATTTGTGCACCACATATACGAATGAATATAGGCGGGCGGGGGTATAACGACTGCAATTTCCAGTCAACGATATGGCGTCTATATAAACTGCACGATTAATAACATTGTTAAAATTTAACACTGTGTGCGTAACATATACAAACTAATACGTAACCAATATTGGAATCACTTACCCCTTCCCCGGTATGTTGCTCAATCATAAGTCGGTATATCGGGACAGTGTACGACCTCCTGATACCCGGGTAAATACTTCACCTACAAAAATAAATTTCAAGTCAAATATAATCAATATAAAGAAATTATCAATTAATAACAAGTTATATTTTATCACCTGTTTACTAGAGGATATACATATGGTTGATGGGTAACTGATGCCAAGAATGGCATCCGATACAGAGCCCATGACTGCAATAGCGTAAGGTATCCGCCTATGTTTACGGCTGCTGGCTTTGTCGTCCGACAAAGCTCACGGTACAACATCACAAGAACAGCGGAGCCCCAACTATACGAGCGAGCATTACCGAAATCAACCAATAGGGGTAGGTACTGAATATGAACCCTATTATTGTTTGCACGGGGCATCAGTACACCCCCTATGATGTGCATAATGTATGCTCGAGCAGCGCACATCAACTCGGCTGCAGCGGCATCAGGTGATAAATGTTCATACTTCGCTCTCAGCCATGTAAATTCAAGCGCGTAAAATTTTCTTCGTCATCGCCGTACGAGTCCCCTAGTAGGCTCTGACAAAGTGTAAATGGGTCAGCTATCGGACTGACGCCCGTAACGGGACTCTTGTCAATTGGGAGCCCAAGCTGCACTGCAACATCCTCTAGAGTGACTGTGCACTCTCTACGCAGGAAATGAAAAGCAGGGGCGAAGCCAGGAAATTTCAAGAGGGGGGCCGAAATAATGAAAAATAACAAATTTAAAAATAAAAATTAATTAAAGAAAAATAATTCAATAAATAAACATAAGCTAGAAAGAAATCTTAAAATTTATTTGAATTGCACTCTTCGATCCTTGACCTCACTAAAATCATCAATTATTTCGTTTATATCAAATGTTTCTGCAATTTCTTTCTCAATGTACATAACCAAAGAACTTCTTAAAAAATCATCTTCCATCTTGCTCTGAAGTCGAGTCTTCACAATCTTCATAGCGAGAAAAAGCACGTTCGAGGATCTTTTGTTGAAAGCTGGAAGAGTCAATATAAAGGCGAATCAATTTGTCAACGCAGTGGGTACATGGTGACTTTCCACTTTCAACTAAGCACGCAAAGTTCGAGAAAGTGTTGATATTTTTCTCAAATCAGGATGCTTACATACATCAAGTTCATAATGTTTCAACTCATATGGGAGACGTTCTTTCTCTTGTTGAGAAAAATCTTCTGGATAGAACTTGTTTACAAGAATTCAAATTTTATCAATATCAAATAACTTGAAAAACTCCTTGGGATCTAAAGCTGTAGTGAGAGTGAGAAGCTCGACAATATTTTTGTTAAACCCGCTCTTCAATTCTTGCAACTGGGTATCTATTGTAGCAATAAATATATCCACTCGATAATGATGCTCCACTGTAACACTTTCCTTCTTGTTGCGACTACGACCCACAATGTATTGAGCATTCATATCTGAAAAATCCAACTCCCAAGTTTCACAAAAAGATATCACATTTTTCAACAATTCATTCCATCAATCATCTCTCAACTTTTGGATTGAATCTTTTGTTGTCAAAACTAAACTCATGGCATTTAATATATCTTGAGAACGGCGTTGCAGAGCTTGACAAAGGTTATCGGTAATCCCTAAAACTTCCTTCATTATATGCAAAATAAAAATAAACTCAAAAGATCTCAATCTATTATATGTGTTATGAGTATCTCCTCGCTGAGAATAGCTAGAAGCAGTATCTTTTAGATTTACAAGAATTGTGCTAGTAGCACTGTACATTTTCAGTAAACTAGTAACTGAATTTAAATGGGAACTCCATCGAGTCTCACCAGGACGTTGTAAAGTGCCAATCTGATTCATTCCTGTTCCAGTTGCTAACTCATTGATGGATACCAAACGAGATATTTCAGCTGCTTGGGCTTTTTGTAATTCATCGTGTCGTTTGGAAGAAGCCGAAGCAATATTAGCAATATCAGATAAGTCTTTAAAGAATTGATGCACTTCAACCACTTCTCTAGCTGCTGCAACCAATGCTAACTGAAGACGATGAGCAAAACAGTAAACATAATAAGCATATCGGCAATCATTCAAAATCAAAGCTTGCAAGCCGTTAAATTCCCCACGCATATTGCTTGCTCCATCATAACCTTGACCTCGGATATTTTGTATGTTAAAACCATGTTTCGAGAGAACATTAAAAATCACATTCTTCAAAGTCAACGGTGCAGTATCTTTAACATGGACTATATCAAAAAATCGTTCTTTTACCTGTCATTGTTTATCAATAAATCTCAAAATAATTGCCATTTGCTCTTTTTTCGACTCATCTCTTGCTTCATCCACAATAATGCTGAACTTTCTGTCACCAATTTCTTCACGAATTACATTACGAACTCTACTAGCATAAATTTGCAACATCTCTTTTTGTATTGTTGAAGAAGTATAACTAGCATTTTGTGGAGCATTTTCAAAATATCTCCAACTTTCTCATCATACGATGCTAATAGTGATAACAATTCAAGAAAGTTCCCACGATTTTTTGATCCCGAGCTTTCATCATGACCTCTAAAAGCACAACCTTGAAATGACAACCATCGAACAACATCTATACTAGTTTTCAAACGTAGACGATTAGCTAAATTTGTTGTGTAGTTTGTTTATCAAGTGATACTTCAATATGTTGAGCTTGATTCATTAAATCTACATAAGCTCGTTGTGCATTGTTATGCAGTGAATTCGGATCTTTTCCCATATGTGTCAAAAAAGCACAATTGCATCCATCGTGTACCTTTTTCCAACTACTAAAGCCATTATGAGTAAATGCAGTTGATCCAAAACGACTAGTTGGATTGCTATTAAAAAGAAAACAAGGCAAACAAAATACTGCATCTTTAGAAGGTGAATATTCTAACTAGGAAAATTGTTTAAACGATGATGGTTGAAAATAACGAGGATGCTTTTTTGAATTGGAAGCAGGATATTCTGAAAGAATAGGTTGATATGGTCCAGCCTTAATATAAGCTCTTCTAATCTCATCACGCATATTAACCGGATACTCATATATTTGCTTACGTAACCTAGGTTCACGTTCTAAGTTAGACAAATCAAGTGACTCATCTTCAACTCTAGGAATTTTAGAAGGACGAGCATCGGAGTTTAAAGGAACAAACGATAAAGGTGGTACCTCAATTTGTGACACTTCTGAAGGTGATTGTGTAGTCTCTGTACTTTTCTTTTTAAAAAACGAATCAATTGTTTTCGGCTTCATAACTACAATATCTTAAAAGATAAAATAAAATTATTAACTATAAAATAAAATTAAATTATAAAATTTAAAACAAAATAAAAATAAAATTAATAACTATAAAATAAAATTAAACTATAAACTTTAAAACAAAATTAATAACTATAAAATAAAATTAAACTATAAATTTTAAAACACAATAAAAACAATTGTAAATTTGTAAAAAGATGAAAAGAAAAACCTTAGAAGATGAACTCGAAGCCGCGTTTGAAAGACAAACGTTGATGACAATAGTTGTTAATAGCAATAGGAAAAGAGACTTCTTTTTCACTAGTTAACAAATTAAATTTTAACCTAAATTCACATTTAATATTATATTAAAAACTATCATCTAAAAAAAGAAAGTTGGAAATATATCAATATTACATTTAATGTTATATTAATGTTGATTACAATAATATATTATATAAATATTTAAAGTTAAAAAGTTAAAATATATTATATGGATAAAATAAAAAAATAAAGATTTTTTTTTTAATGTTCAAAGTTGGAAAGGGGGGCCAAACAACAATTTAAGGGGGGGCCAAAGTTTTAAAATCTTAAAGGACTAAAGAATAAATATTTTTTTATAATTTTAGGGGGGGTTGGGGCCACTGCCAGCCCCCCTCCCCAAATTCGTCACTGATGAAAAGTGTGGGTCTTCGGGCGCCAACGCTCGACTAGTGCGGATATTAAATCATACCGCAAGTCAAACGTCCGGATCAGTGCTGCTGACCCACATCCAGCTTGCTCAATATACGGTACCAATCATTCATCCGGGGGATTTCTTAACCCATTCACCCGGCCCCTTAATACACGGTACGAGTCCTGATAGTGTTAAATCAGAAAAAAATTATTATTATAACATAATTTATTATGTACCTATTTTGTTAATATAACCCGCGATTAATAAATAACAATACATTACCAAATTATTAGCTGCGCCAGATATGTGTGGAACTGTACTAATCAATCGAGCCATTGTCGTATCAGATATTTGATTTTTAACCTACAAAAAAATTTAAATTAATATTAAATTGCAAAAAAATAACATGCCAATAAAAATAATATAACAAAAACATAACATATTTTAATATAACAAAAATATAACATAATTTAATTTATTATGTAACTATTTTATTTTTTTTTAATTTAAATTTAGTGAAAACCACTTATTCAGCCCTTTCTTCGTATTTTCCTTATTTTCAAACTCTATTACTTAATATAAATATATAATTTCCGTCTTTTATTATTTTATATTATTTTATTTAGTACTATTTTTTAATTTATATATCTGTTGATTATTAATAACTAAGGTAGGTAGGTAATACTAACAACAATAATATTTTTTACTAACAATAATAATACTAACTAAACTAAAATAATAATAATTATATTTAATCTAACAATAATAATAATAATAGTAATAATTTTTTACTAACAATATACTAACTAACTAAAATAATATTTAAGGTTTTTAACTAACCATTGTTTTTTACTACTACCAATACTAAAATAATAATTAGTGTTCTGTTTTTAACTAATATAATAACTTTTATTACAATCTAACCAAAACAATTATTATTTTAGGGTTTTTAACTAACTATCTATAATAAGTAACAATATAACTAATATTGTAACTTTGTAGTAATCCTAACACAATATACTAACTAACTAACTAACAAATTTATTATTTTAGGGTATTTACCTACCTAACTATAATAATAACTAACAATATAATTAATATTGTAACTTTTTAGTAATCCTAAAACACAATTTACTAACTAACTAACAATATACAAAATTATTATTTTAAGGTTTTTAACTAACTAACTACTAATACAATATAATTAATACTTAAACTTTTTAGTAATCATTAACTAACAATAGTAACTAACTAACAATTATTATTTTAGGGTTTTCAACAAATTAATTATAATATTAACTAACAATATTATACTACTTTTTACTAATCCTAATAATAACTTACTAACTAAATTATTATTTCAACATTTTTAAACTAATTATAATAATAACTATTTAATAATACTACTAACTAAAGTACTTTTTAAACATTTTTACTAATCCAAACTAACAATAACTAAACTAACCTAAACTAAACTAACAATAACTAAACTAAACTAATAATACAACTAACAATAACTAAACTAACCTAAACTAAACTAATTTAAACTAACAATAACTAAACTAAACTAATAATACAACTAACCTAAACTAACCTAAACTAACAATAACTAAACAAATCTAATAATAGAATTAACAATAACTAAACTAACTTAAACTAAACTAAACTAACAGTAACTAAACTAAATTAATAATACAACTAACTAACAATAACTAAACTAACCTAACCTAACCTAACCTAAACTAAACTAACAAACAAAACAAACAATATCATCATCCATTATTTAAAAAAAACAAAAAAACATACTTTTATTTTTTTTCTCTTATTTCTTTCTTCTTTCTCCTCCTTTCTCTTCCTTTTTCCGGCGCCACCGTCTGCTTCTTTTTCTTCTTCTTCTTATTCTTCTTCTTCTTCTTATTCTTCTTCAGTTGCTGCGAGTATCAAGTTTGGGGACCATTATAAGGTCCCCCGCCACAATCTGCCGAAAGTGACTTGTCAAAGCGGTGCCGCCTGTTGCAGAGGCTGCACCAGTGTGCTGTCATTTCGATGGTTTTTTTTCTTCAATTCTGTTTTTTTTTTTAATTTCTGTGTAAAATTCTGTTTTTTTTTTAATTTCTGTGCAAAAAATATAGGGTTGCAGAGGGTGGTTGCGCCTCTGTCAGACGCGGCACCACCCTCAATATACCATTTTCGTAATTAATTGAAATGGCACCCCAATTTGGATATTTTTAATTTTTTATTAAAATGGGAAAAAACCCACTAAAATTATATAAAACTGTCTTTTGTTTTAATTAAGATAAGACGTAGGCTCAAATTGGAAAGAGAAGATGAATAACAACAATGAGTCCAGAAGCAGAAATTGAGCCACGCAGTTCAAGCCCATTACTATTTTTATTGATGGTTTTCTCAATTTCAGACATTTGGCGTCGATACCTTAGAAATGGTAATGACCACCACTTTGTGTACTTCGTCTCCTTGGCGCCATCACTATTGTTTCACTTATTCGAATTCCAAAAGCTTCCATTCGGATTCGCTTCAACAGTTGATCTTTACCCGGAAGTTTGATCCCCATCGTCCCTCATTCCTTGTCCGCCTCCGGTCCAATTCCAAGACGCGTTCGCCACGTTGTCTTTCGGCTGGCCCCGGACCACCTGACGCCGACCCGCCTCCTACCCCAGGTTTCCACTGCCTTCTGAATCCGCTTTCTTATTTTTGGTAATTTTATTCATGCGTTTGAACTCAGATTAGTTTGTTTTTATAAATAATTCTTCAAAATTTAGGCTTTGTCGACTAAAACAAAAACTATTCCTGTAATATGAGTACGGGATATGATCCTTCAAGCTTTTCAAATATGCACACATATCCATATTCAATTCTCACAATCGAAATTGAGTGGACATACCATGCTGAAGACTCTTTTTGAGCAAGAGGAGGCCAAGGGCATGGGGAAATCAGAGTGTTAGGTTAAGCCTAGGTTTCTTATGTTGATGTTCTGTCCTTCTAGTTTTAATTGCTTAGTTTTTCTTTCTGTTTTTTTTTTTCTTTCAATTGCAGATATATCAATGTAAATTCAAGCTTAGTGTAGACAAAGAGAGTGAAAGTTTGTATAGGAAAAATATTGGCAAGGTTACTCTTTTTTATTGTTAAAAGAAAAAAGAATTCGTGGTTTAAAAAAAGAAATAAAGAGAGAGAATCATAGTTTATCAATAGTATTTCAAGTTCCTCCGGAATGTAGTAATATTATTAAACAAAATAATATAATTGTTGAAACAAATAAGCATCAGTGCTTAATTTTGGACATCATCCATAAATGCAGAGACTAAAGAGACTGATGAGAAATTTTTGTTTTGACAATGGTAATGGAAAAGATTTGAATTAGAAGTACCCATATTTTTCCTTTGCATGTAATTGGCTGGATTTGACTCTTTCTTCCTTGCTTATTGCATTTTAAATTGCTTAGAATGTGGCGTCTTATGATCTTTTTTCATGGAACAGAGTTTGCAGGAAAGCTATCAAAATTTCAAGATCAAGTGCGGATCTTCTTTGCTGTCCTTTTCTGGGTGTCTCTGTTCTTCTGGTCCTCTGCATGGGATGGGGGGAATTCTGGTAGACCAGATAAAGGGCCTCGATTTAGAAGATAACCTAGTAAGATTTTGATTCTATATACATGCATATATATACAAGAAATACATCACGAATATAGACAATGGATATGTAATTGTGTTCTTCCATTTCCAATTGGTTTTGTGATGTTAAGGAAACATTTTCCTGTAACATCTTAGTGAATCAATTCCATATTTCTTTCACTTTCTAAGATCATAAAGTTGAGATGCCAGACAGTGTAATTAAAATAGTTAGGAAGGGGTAAATGTAGCTTGCTGCTGTTTGTAGTTTCCATTGTTGTTGTAGATTAACAGATTCATTGACTGCTTTTTATGTACCGTTGTTTGTCACCAAGAGTAGAAAAAATTGTCTCTTGTTGACGTGACTACGTGAGTGTTATTCTGCATTATTGGTACTCTTTATTTTCCCTTAAGAATCCTATCTGACTTCTGTTCCTTTACAACATATTCAGATACACTGGCACGGCTCCTAAAAATATATGAAAGAACTTAGAAAAAATTGAGCATACCTATGTCTGTTACGTATTGATATCCAATAGTCAATCTTGAGTCCAGGTAACGTAGATGTTTCTACGTTGCTTACAAAATCAATCCCAATAATAGTTACTCTTATTATGTCTAATTAGACATCATAAGAGTGAGTTGCTACATGCGTAATCAGATGGCATTAATATGAAAATCTATTAGTCGTTTCTTGCTGCCGTTTATTGAATTTATAAATTTTATGTATATCAGGCCTATTGTTCCTTGAGTACTTGGTGGAGATGCTAACCAATTAGATTATGATTGAGCTTTTGCACAAAAGCTGTTATTAGTTATTGCAAATAATATCAAGATCAACAATACTTTTTCAAGAAGCTGTATTTGCAATTTCCTTAAAGATGTTCTAATATTTGGAGAATCATATCTATATATATTAGACATGCGTGCCTATCAATGGTTATTTTAGAAATAAAAAAGGTGTAGATAACATAGCTTTGTTATGTATGCAGCTTGTTTTGTACGTAGGACGAGGTATTCATATGATTAATTAGATTCAGAGAATTGATGTTTTGTTTCATGTTCAATTACAGCATTGTTAGGGGAGGAAGGGTTTAGTTGATTGTATTCTTGGGAGGTGGTCTAGGACTAGGAGTAATGGAAAATTTGGTGGTTCAAGTAGGTAGTAAGACTGCTTGAATTGGTCTCGTATTTTAGGGTTTATTAATGTAAAACCAGCTGAGTAATGTGAAATGAACAGAAGATTTGACAAAAGACCATTGTTTGTCTAACGTTGATGCATACGATGTAAAGGTAGACAAAAGTATATTTGATATAAATCTATAAGAAATACCATTGACGGCAATACTCTACAGCTTGGGCTCAAATTTGACCCTCGTTTTACTGTTTTGATATTAATAAAAAAAAATTTATATTTAAATGAAATTCAGATAGGGTTAAATTGATCGGGTAAGAAAAAAAAATCTTTGCCCAAATCTGACTCGTTTTTCCCGGATGGGGTGGTGAAACAAGTTAAAGATAGCGATCTGTTCGTGTGTGTTGTTATCTGTGAAAAGCAAAGGGCACGCGTCGACCTAGTTTTGGGCAAGCTAAGATGTCAAATGAATATGATGGTGATGGTGAAAGCAATCGAGGTGCGTCCATTTACTTTGATCCAAAATGCAATCGGAAAGCGGCTGTGGTAATGCGCCGCCCACAGTGTGCCTTGCCCACTCCAGGTGTTCCTGTAAGTCGGAAATCGATTTGCTATACCTATATCCATACTGCGATCATATTGGTTTTATAAGTTATAATTATATCTAATATATTAGATGTCTGAATAAATTTGAGTGGATTAATGCTTCCTCTGTTATATAAAATTCATACGGCATATTATGATATTATTTTTTATTGTTTTATGAATCTTGTCTCAGATTAATGGATTTAGTGGGAAGTATTAATTGTATGCTTAAGCAGGGAGCTTGAAATCAAGCACCTTGAATCAAGTTTTACTTTTAAAACCTTTCGAGATAAAAATGAAGTATTTAAGGTACACGATTAAGTTTATTTAAGTAATAAAAATAAGTTGAATTTTTGTATTTTATTTTAAATTTAATTATTTGTATTTGAATTGGATCTCAAACTTGGGTTTGTATTATACAAATAACAAACGAAAAGTTGACTAAATTCATGAATTAATTAAATGGTTTTGGACGTGTACAATAATAGCTCGATGATATTATTATCATCAAATAAAATTATCTTATCAACGCATGCAGTATCAAGACATGGAAAAGTAAGTAGGGTTGTTGGGATGTTTGTCGTTTTTTAATGGATTGAACTGATGCTTATCCGGTGGATCTGATCAAATAATACGCAGTTTCTTTCTTCTTCTTCTTTAAATCCCACTTAGCTATTTGCTGTTGTAAGCAGAGAAGTCTCCTCCTCTGACAAACCCAAACCCAAACCCAAACCCAAACCCTGTCAAGTCTTCTTCTCACTTTGAAACAGATACTTGTATAAATCCTACAAGAATCATATATATAGAATCTCTCACTTTATACTTCGTTACATATTGCAAGAAAATATCAAATTTGGTTCGCTTGTAGAAATTTCCATATGGTTAGTTGGGTTTGTGATTCAAAAGAAAGAAAAAAATGCTGCTGATGAGAAGCTTATCGACACCAATCTTAAACTCATGGTTATGTCACTCCAACTGTTGTTCATCACCAGACCCCGACTTCCCCATTCTCCAAAGATCCGGATCAGTCTCTTTTTACACCCCAGCTTCCATTGATAACCATAAACATAAACAACTCAATCTCCCAAAACCAAGAAAAAAAGAGGGCAAACCCATGATACCAACACCGCACTCTCTCGACTTCCACAAACAAGCAGAGCAGGAAAGTAATGACCAAGAACAAGACTCAGAACCCAAGTCTTGTTCCATCCAGACAGTATTTTCAATTTCTGAGGTGGGAGAAAGAGTAGTGGATGATGATGAAGTTAGTAATGTGACGGATGGTCGTAGTATCTGCGGCCCTGGAGATGATTGTGGTGGCGGTGGCTCAGGGTTATTTGAGACTGACAGCACTGATATTTACTACCAGAAAATGATTGAAGCAAATCCTGATAATCCGCTTTTTCTTGGGAATTATGCCAAGTTTTTGAAAGAGGTAAGGGATAAATTCTTAGGAAAGAATACTCTGGTTGGGTTCTTGATCTGACAAAACTTTTTCTGTCTGAATTTACATCTTGGTTTCATTACATTGATTTACGTGTTGTTTGATTGCAGATTAGAGGGGATTTTGGCAGAGCTGAGGAGTACTGCGAGCGAGCAATTTTGGCAAATACTAATGATGGAAATGTTTTGTCACTCTATGCTCATCTAATTTGGGAAAACCAAAAGGATGCTCATAGAGCCCAAACTTACTTTGATCAAGCTGTTCAGGCTTCCCCACATGACTGGTAAAAACCCCCAAAAAAAAAAAAAAAGCACCAATTTATCAAAAGAATTACTTTATTTTATATGTTCTTGGCATCTAAATACTATAAGATCCAAATAGACCAACTATTTGCCTGAAACTTTTGCAAGTATCAAAGCTCTTGATGGATTCTTTGAATTCAATCTATTTCAACGCTCTACTTCCATTGTTGGAACTCCTGAAACTTAATGTGTGATCTTCTGCAGTTTTCTCCTGGCTTCATACGCAAAATTTCTTTGGGATGCAGAAGAAGAAGAAGAGCATAGCGGGCATGGTGACTGGTGAGAGTGGACAAGAAACTGATAACCATATACATCGTCCAGATTTCTGTCTCCGGCTTCCTCAACATCCATCGATAACCGCACCTTCTTAACTTATAAGTATCAATGTATGTTCAAAAACTGACTTGGTGGGAAATCCTATCCTACTCTCAGAGTGTGGGTTGCGAGTGTGGGATGCAGTATATATTCAATTCGGGTGTACAGGAGGTCTTTCTACAAATATATGTCGAGAGCTAATGTCTAGAACACAGTAGATGACAATCTCTTGTGTTGATTTTCCTCATTCACTGCATCTCGTAACAATAACTTTGCCTACATATATATAATAAGAAGTCATTTGTAAATATCAACACCTGGATTTAATCATCTGGCTTGCTCTTAAAGCTTTGATTACTCACTCAATCTTCATTTCCTGGACACTGTATGCTGTATCTTTCTTGCTTTCAACACAGAATATTGGGACTAAAACACGATAGATGAGATCATAAATTGATGATTTAACGTCTTCTGCTACGCCTTAGTTGATTACATATTTGGAAGATGAAATATATTTATATATAAAAAACCTCTCATCATGTATTCAACGTTGTTTTGATTTTATTTTATTCGTCTTCACAACGTGGGACCAAATCCAAATGTACTACGCTTTGGTAATTGCAGAGGACGCATATCATTGATATCTTATGGTGGTTGTTGCAATGCTTGTAATCATCTCAATTTTAGACCCATTTTTTCCTTTCATCCATTTCTCACTACCTTTGTTCTGTTGTACGCAATTGCCTTTTTTCCATCTAATAACATTTATTTATTAATCACACTGATATATGTCTTTATCCTCGTCACCAGAAATTAAATTTTGGTTTGTTTTTGGGTAAGTATCATTAATGTTCGTTTTTTTTTATTTTTTATTTCTCAATCTATCCATTAGAACGAGTCCAATGATTAATCGTTTGTGTTCTGTAAGTTTATAAAAAAAAAATATATGCTAACCACGAGTTTTAAAACTATTTCGTACCTAATGCGAGAATCAAACTACTAATATTTTAATTCTGGTTAACAACTCAATTATATCATATTAAAAATTAGGAGAATAATTGTTTAACCAAAAACAAATAAATGTTAGTGAGATTTATTTTATGCTATTTGAATTTGAATAAATAAGAGTGTCAAATATAAATATATGTTTTAGGAGGGAGTATTTTTCATTTTATATGTTTTGTAATAGATCTAATTCTACTATTACACTTTATATTTTGAGTAAGTTGTGGATTTAATACATATATATATATATATATATATATATATTAATTTGGTCATTTTCAATTTTTGTATTTTTTAGAATTTTAAACTCCTAACTAAATGATAGTTATTAAATTTATTAAGCTAAGTTTTGTTATTTTTAAAATTTGGTGTGCAATGCTATGTCTGTTTTGTTATTTTTACATATTACTCTCAAAAAATCAGTTAATGGATTTAACAAATGTCATTTGTATTAAGATGATTGAAATTTTAAAATTCAAAAAATATAGCCACGAAGAATGATCCAATTGATGAACATGGACTAAAATTATAATTTCACGTATAATACGGGACTAATGACATAATTTAACCAAACAAATTTAATTGTCACTATTGGGTTTGGAGTAAAATTTTAAAATTTTAAAAATATATAAACTAAAACTGACCAAGATGTAGGTATTAAATACACAACTTATACAAAATATAAGGTTTGTAATTTGTTGTAAGCTTTTGGTTTAGACCAAAATGGAAAAAGAATATAAGCTTTTGGTTTGTAATTTGGTGTAAACACGTGAATTAAAAAGTTATCATTACTCAAAATTCAATTGAATTTTATTTAGTTATTTTATAATTAAATTTAACTTTTTATAAAATAAAAATAAATATTTTATATTTGAAACGGTGAAAATAATTTAAAAGTTGTATATAAAAAATATTTTTCTAAAAACATCATATTAAAATTTTGTATTTACTTAAAAAATTATTGTTTTAAATAATATTATTAAAAAATATTTTAAGATTTGGGTAAACTACATCTAAGGTGACTATATTATTGATAAGTTTATGTTTTGGTCACTCAACTTCAAAAAATTATAAAATAGTCATTGAATTATTAAAAAATTTCATTTAAGTAATTAGACTATTAAAATAGTTGTTGTATGACTTTTTCTATTTGCAATGCCAGCAAACAAAAGTTTTTATTTCTTTTCTCTTCTAGTTTTTATATAAAAAAGTAAAAATAACTTAAAAGTTTTATATAAAAAAAATATATTTTATATTTAAAAGTGTGGAAATAACTAAAGTCCTATATAACAAATATTTTTTAAAATATCATATAAAAGTTATGGTTATTTTTTTAACTTAAAAAATAAATTTTAAATTTTTTTTACGAAAAATAAAAAAATATTCAAAACAGTTATTTTGTTAAAACAGTAAAAAGAAAATCAAATCTCAAAAAATAATTTAAAAAAGAAAGCAAAAATCCAAAAGAATTCCAGCCAACCAAACAGATATTATCCGAGGTTGACAGCTCCAAGATTAAAAAGTGGATACAATATTGTTTGAGTCAATCTTTTGGCTACATTTGCAGCAAAAGCCTTTGTGTAAATCTAAATCATCCAATGGAGTGGATAGTGATTATGGTTTGAAGTGCTAAAGCATGATAATGGTGCATGGAGCAAGGGAAGGAGAGTATTAGCCATCCATGAAATATTCCACCAAAACATTAAAAAAGAAAATAAATCAGGGCAGTAGTTTTGAATATTTACATTTACCTGAGAAACAAAGAATCAAATAACAGTCAACATATTAAGCAAAGGCCAAAGCTTAAAAAATAAATAAAATAACAACATATTCATTTTGTGTCCATCTTCAAATCATAGCAAAAGAAAGATCAAAATCTTATCTCGTAAATATTGTAACCTTCAAGTCAACCGCCCCCCATGGCCATCGAGAGTTATAGGACAGGTGCAGAACCTTTCTCCAACACATCAAGGAACTCAGTTCTGCTTCTTACAATCCTATGAAACACTTCCCTAATATGCATCTGTAAAGGGGTCAATCCTTGATCCATCCTCCCAAAAATCTCCTTTAATTCCGAAACATTTGCAGCTGCTTCCTTCACTTTCTCAGCGTCTCCAGGGAAGTGGAAAGAATCCGTAAAGTCAATCAAACTCTGAGCCAGTTTCTCCATTTTCTGCAGCTCATCCAACAATCCAGACATCCCTTTCTTCTCCTTCTTCTTCCACTCATCAGCGATTTTCTCTTGTAATCCAATCAAGCTATGGGCCCAATTCAGTTGCTTGGGAACCGGGAAATGAGTGGGCAACCCGTTCCTCTCTTGACAAGGTATTGCAGCTACCAATGCCCACATCACAAATATCATGATCACGTTCATGGTATAAATTGGAGAGGGCAAACCCGAAGCCTCTGCTCCACGTGGTGCAACCAGGTTGTAAATCATGGATTGAATCTGTTTTGCCGATGACCAATTCTTAGCCACCTGCCAAGAAAGTGACCTGAAATGCCCGGCGATCTGCTCCTTATTAACACCTCGGCGACCAAAGGACCAGCTCCTTTCCGTGGCTTTAACATGGGTACCTTCTTTATCGTCCAGATTCATTGCGGAGAGGAGCATAAGTAAGGCCTTTTTAGCTCGCTTGGCATGGCCGTCCCCAAGAGGGTTTTGGTCCAAAGCCGAAATAACAATCTCAGACAGTTTTTGGCAATGCCTAACGGAGTCAACCCCGTTGGCAACGGCATTACAAATGTCCAAAGCCTTGACGGCGCGTTCAATGAATTCAGGGATCAAGCGATCAAAAGGAGGCTTGGAGAGCTGGGAAGGGTCACGATCCATAATGAGAATAGCCTCGAATTCGGCTTCGCAGCAAAGGAAAACATCGAGGAGTCGGTGTAGCCAGGAAACTGAGAGAAGGGCATCGTCCTCGGGTGGTGATGAGAGTTCGGTGAAGCGATCAGAAACATGCTTTTGGAAAAGCTCAATGTCTTCAAGCTCTTGCTCCTGAGTATCCATGATCACCTCCTGATACTGATTCTCCCCAAGAAAGACACTTGGTTTTCGTTTGAATGCATTGCATTTCTGTTGCAATTGGTTTTTACAATGAAAGAGGGTCGTGTGTGAGGATAAAATTGCTTGCAAAGAATTCAATGGTGAGGAGCCCAGACTGGTTCTTAGCACGCTGACTCGGACTCCTTGCCCTTATTTTTAAAAAAATTTTTGTCTGGCCCCCAAAACCCGCCTTTCTGTTTAAAAAAAAAAAAAAAAAAACCAAACAGATAGTCCCTCCCTTTGACCAGGTCATTTCATGATGGCCCCGCCCGGCCCCACTCTCTTTTCTTTTTCCTCTTGGTTAAATTCTGCTATTGAGTACCAGGTAAATATCTCAATAATAAAAAGAAAAAACAAAATTAACCGAAAAGTACAGGGTTCAGAAAACTGATCGGAAAGTGTAATTTTCCTCAAAAACGCGTCCATATCAAATTTGGTTCGCTTGTAGAAATTTCCATATGGTTAGTTGGGTTTGTGATTCAAAAGAAAGAAAAAAATGCTGCTGATGAGAAGCTTATCGACACCAATCTTAAACTCATGGTTATGTCACTCCAACTGTTGTTCATCACCAGACCCCGACTTCCCCATTCTCCAAAGATCCGGATCAGTCTCTTTTTACACCCCAGCTTCCATTGATAACCATAAACATAAACAACTCAATCTCCCAAAACCAAGAAAAAAAGAGGGCAAACCCATGATACCAACACCGCACTCTCTCGACTTCCACAAACAAGCAGAGCAGGAAAGTAATGACCAAGAACAAGACTCAGAACCCAAGTCTTGTTCCATCCAGACAGTATTTTCAATTTCTGAGGTGGGAGAAAGAGTAGTGGATGATGATGAAGTTAGTAATGTGACGGATGGTCGTAGTATCTGCGGCCCTGGAGATGATTGTGGTGGCGGCGGCTCAGGGTTATTTGAGACTGACAGCACTGATATTTACTACCAGAAAATGATTGAAGCAAATCCTGATAATCCGCTTTTTCTTGGGAATTATGCCAAGTTTTTGAAAGAGGTAAGGGATAAATTCTTAGGAAAGAATACTCTGGTTGGGTTCTTGATCTGACAAAACTTTTTCTGTCTGAATTTACATCTTGGTTTCATTACATTGATTTACGTGTTGTTTGATTGCAGATTAGAGGGGATTTTGGCAGAGCTGAGGAGTACTGCGAGCGAGCAATTTTGGCAAATACTAATGATGGAAATGTTTTGTCACTCTATGCTCATCTAATTTGGGAAAACCAAAAGGATGCTCATAGAGCCCAAACTTACTTTGATCAAGCTGTTCAGGCTTCCCCACATGACTAGTAAAATACCCCCCCCCCCCAAAAAAAAAGCACCAATTTATCAAAAGAATTACTTTATTTTATATGTTGTTGGCATCTAAATACTATAAGATCCAAATAGACCAACTATTTGCCTGAAACTTTTGCAAGTTTCAAAGCTCTTGATGGATTCTTTGAATTCAATCTATTTCAACGCTCTACTTCCATTGTTGGAACTCCTGAAACTTAATGTGTGATCTTCTGCAGTTTTCTCCTGGCTTCATACGCAAAATTTCTTTGGGATGCAGAAGAAGAAGAAGAGCATAGCGGGCATGGTGACTGGTGAGAGTGGACAAGAAACTGATAACCATATACATCGTCCAGATTTCTGTCTCCGGCTTCCTCAACATCCATCGATAACCGCACCTTCTTAACTTATAAGTATCAATGTATGTTCAAAAACTGACTTGGTGGGAAATCCTATCCTACTCTCAGAGTGTGGGTTGCGAGTGTGGGATGCAGTATATATTCAATTCGGGTGTACAGGAGGTCTTTCTACAAATATATGTCGAGAGCTAATGTCTAGAACACAGTAGATGACAATCTCTTGTGTTGATTTTCCTCATTCACTGCATCTCGTAACAATAACTTTGCCTACATATATATAATAAGAAGTCATTTGTAAATATCAACACCTGGATTTAATCTTGCTCTTAAAGCTTTGATTACTCACTCAATCTTCATTTCCTGGACACTGTATGCTGTATCTTTCTTGCTTTCAACACAGAATATTGGGACTAAAACACGATAGATGAGATCATAAATTGATGATTTAACGTCTTCTGCTACGCCTTAGTTGATTACATATTTGGAAGATGAAATATATTTATATATAAAAAACCTCTCATCATGTATTCAACGCTGTTTTGATTTTATTTTATTCGTCTTCACAACGTGGGACCAAATCCAAATGTACTACGCTTTGGTAATTGCAGAGGACGCATGTCATTGAGATCTTATGGTGGTTGTTGCAATGCTTGTAATCATCTCAATTTTAGACCCATTTTTTCCTTTCATCCATTTCTCACTACCTTTGTTCTGTTGTACGCAATTGCCTTTTTTCCATCTAATAACATTTATTTATTAATCACACTGATATATGTCTTTATCCTCGTCACCAGAAATTAAATTTTGGTTTGTTTTTGGGTAAGTATCATTAATGTTCGTTTTTTTTTTATTTTTTATTTCTCAATCTATCCATTAGAACGAGTCCAATGATTAATCGTTTATGTTCTGTGAGTTTATAAAAAAAAAAATATATGCTAACCACGAGTTTTAAAACTATTTCGTACCTAATGCGAGAATCAAACTACTAATATTTTAATTCTGGTTAACAACTCAATTATATCATATTAAATATTAGGACATCGAGAGTCAACCGCCCCCCATGGCCATCGAGAGTTATAGGACAGGTGCAGGACCTTTCTCCAACACATCAAGGAACTCGAGTTACGCTTCTTACAATCCTATGAAACACTTCCTAATATGCATCAGTAAAGGGGTCAATCCTTGATCCATCCTCCCAAAAATCTCCTTTAATTCGAAACATTTGCATTTGCTTCCTTCACTTTCTCGGCGTCTCGTGGAAGTGGAAAGAATCGTAAAGTCAATCAAACTACGAGCAGTTTCTCCATTTTCTGCACTCATCCAACAATCCGGACATCCCTTTCTTCTCCTTCTTCTTCCACTCATCAGCGATTTTCTCTTGTAATCCAATCAAGCTATGGGCCCAATTCGATTGCTTGGGAACCGGAAATGAGTGGGCAACCCGTTCCTCTCTTGACAAGGTATTGCGGCTACCAATGCCCACATCACAAATATCATGATCACGTTCATGGTATAAATTGGAGAGGGCAAACCCCAAGCCTCTCGCTCCACGTGGCGCGTTCAATGAATTCGAGGATCAAGCGATCAAAAGGAGGCTTGGAGAGCGGGAAGAGTCACGATCCATAATGAGAATAGCCTCGAATTCGGCTTCACAAACAAAGGAAAACATCGAGAGTCGGTGTAGCCGAGAAACCGAGAGAAGGGCATCGTCCTCGGGTGGTGATGAGAGTTCGGTGAAGCGATCGAAACATGCTTTTGGAAAAGCTCAATGTCTTCAAGCTCTTGCTCACGAGTATCCATGATCACCTCACGTCATCGATTCTCCCAAGAAAGACACTTGGTTTTCGTTTGAATGCATTGCATTTCATTTGCAATTGGTTTTTACAATGAAAGAGGGTCGTGTGTGAGGATAAAATTGCTTGCAAAGAATTCAATGGTGAGAGCCCAGTGGTTCTTAGCACGCCGACTCGGACTCCTTGCCCTTATTTTTAAAAAAATTTTTGTCCGCCCCAAAACCCGCTCTTCTGTTTAAAAAAAAAAACCCAAACAGATAGTCCCTCCCTTTGACCAAAGTCATTTCATGATGGCCCACCCACTTCCTCTCTCTTTCTTTTTCCTCTCGGTTAAGTCGCGCTATTGAGTCACAGGGTAAATATCTCAATAATACAAAGAAAAACAAAATTAACTAGGAAAGTACAGGTTCGGGAAAATTGACCAGGAAAGTGCAATTTTCCCAAAGCGCGCGTCCACGTCGGTAGCGTTTTTGGGAAACGGCTACAAAAAGCGCGCCCCGGGAGCGCTTTTAGACCGTTTTCCTCGTAAAACGCTACCGACGCGGGCGCGTTTTGGGGATTCTTTCCGTCCACTTGCAATGTGAAAATTGAAATAAGTTTTTGGGCAGTAGTCTCTGGCAAAATAATTTTGAGGAGACGTTTCAGAACAAACCGTGGCCGAAAACGCTTCCACGTGGACGTGCTTTTGCTACAGTGGTCTCCGGCAAAATTATTTTGAGGAGACGTTACAGAACAAACCGTGACCGAAAACAGTGTCACGGAGTTAACAGTGTGTCACGACCGCGACAGCCTATGGTTTCGTGTCACGGAGTTTGACAGACCGAACCAAGGTATTGTTGGCGGGCATTATCGTGTACACTTGACAAATAGGACATGCGACTGTGGGATATTTGATGCACTTCGTTACCCATGTGCTCATGTACTTGCGGCTTGTCATAATCTTCGTCTTGACCCCATGAGCTATGTCGACGAAGTCTACAAATTAGAAAACATGTACAACGTGTGGAGACACGTATTCCCACCAGTCCCAGATGAACGTAAGTGGCCACCGGTATCGCTTGCACCATATAAGTTGTTGCCGGATAGAGAATTGAGGCGCAAACCAAAAGGTCGACCTTCCTCGACTAGAATACGCAACAATATGGATATCCGAGAACCGACCAACCAAAGTAGGCGGTGCGGGTGGTGTAGGAACCCGGGCCATACATCTCGCTTGTGTCCAAATCGGACTAGTTGACCGTGTTCTTAGCTTGTTTGTCTCTTGCTGGCTATGTAATTTCTGTTTTTTTGAAGGAAAACGGTGAACTTTTGTACAATAACTCAAATTTATTAAATATAAGATAATTCAATTGCAAAAAATGAAAATTAAACCATTTCTATTTTATCAAAGATATTAAAACTAAAGTAAAAAAAATTAAATTACAAAAGAAATAACATTAAACTCAATTTTATTAAATATAAAAAAATTTATATTGCAAAAAACTAAATTATCAATGAAAACTTCTTATTTATTAAATATACTACAACTAAATTACAAACAAATAAAAAATAAAGAAAACTTCTTATTTATTAAATATATTAAAACTAAATTACAATAAAAATAAAAATAAAAACAATTTCATATTCTATTACATATATTAAAATTAAATTACAATAAAAAACTAAAACAATTTCTATTTTATTAAAGATATTAAAATTAAATTACAATAAAAAAATTAAACAACTATTATTTTATTGAATATATTAAAACTAAATTAAAAAAATATAAAATAAAAAAATTATTTTATTAAAAAAATCAAATTAAATTACATACAAAAAAATACATAACTTCTATTTTAGTGAAGATATTAAAATTAAATTACAAACACAAATAAAAAACAACTTTTTTGATTCAAAAAATAAAAAA
Source organism: Gossypium bickii (assembly GCA_025503065.1). Lineage (NCBI taxonomy): Eukaryota > Viridiplantae > Streptophyta > Magnoliopsida > Malvales > Malvaceae > Gossypium > Gossypium bickii. The sequence goes on along the minus strand of CP106709.1, from coordinate 137,035,212 downwards.
ATTTATTACAATTTAAAAACTAAAAAAGCCCATCCTAACCAATGTTGATGCTGGGGTGGGAACCGGTGCCACGAGGGAGGCGGTCGGTGATTCTGTATTTGGATTCCTCCTTCTTCTAGCTTCCGACGGGGTCGTGGAACCTCGGTGGGAATCGGGTTCCTCGGCAGTGGGTGCAGTTCAGGCCATTGCGATGATGACCCACCTTGATAAAATAATGACCCCGGAGGTGTTTGCATAAACCACGGCGAGGGTGACTGCATCCCGTACGGTGAAGGAGCATGGTAGAAAGAACTGCTCCCCGACGGTGCCTCCTCTAATCCCGACGTCGGCCTCACGATCGGCTGGCTAATGGGAGTTGTCGGGAACGGACTCGAACCCGGCCATGCATTCCGACCTGGGGTGGGACTAAGAAAAGGAAACATATATGGGTTAGGAGGATACATATAAGGGGCAAGGTACGCACCTGGCATAAAATGTGGACGCTGTGATGTCGGTGTTGACAGCTGAACTGATGGGCCCGGTGATTGTGTAGGCGCTGTTGATGGGCCCGATGTTGTGTAGGTATTTATTATCGGGCCGGGTGATGTAGGAAGTATTGCCGGGCCCGTCTCATCACACGTTCTCCTTGAATGTAAAGGGGCCCGACGTTCCCTTCGCTCGCGAATTTGCCGCCGCCTCTCTTCATTCGACAACAGATACGGCTTGCCATGGATTCTAAACCATGGCATGTACTCCGGCACGCACGCTAACTCAGGAACTATGATCGGTTCCCGGTTAGGTAAAAAGTCATACCGGTTCTCTCACGTCTCGATATGTTCTGACCAAAATCTTAGCCAATCCGTGTGCTTTTGCCGTAAGTCCACTTTGTGCTCATCATCGAGCACCTCAGGAGGCACGGGAATCAGTTGCCGGCATCTAAATTGCCGCAGAACCCGATTTGACTGGTGCATCTCCACGATTGAGTAAGTGATTAGCGGGACCTTAACGTGCCAACTGTTCGGATTTTGAAGGAACTCCTCCGGAATTACTGCCCGAATTTCGGGATTCTCGTATGGTGTCCATTGAAACTATATTAACATTACCAAAATATTAGTTATATACATAATACTAGACACTACATACGAAATACTAAATTATAATAACGAAATTCGACACTTACTTGTGATTCCGACCGTTGTTCCAATAGGAGCCGTATATCCTCAAGCGAGTTAGGTATTCCAACATGACTCCTCGGATGGTTCCACCTAATTAAATAAACTTTTAGCATGCAATTATACTATAAATCTATGACATAATTGTAAAATATAATATTAAATTTACCTCGTTATCAGTGGGAATGAATATGGCTGGTCGAGTCGAGGACGTAAAAATGGAAATCGAAACCATGCCCATGACTGCAGTAGTGATAGGCAACCTCCGATTTTTGCTTTACTCGGCAGCGTCGCCCCGCACATCTCCCGGTATAACCTCGATAGCACGGCAGACCCCCAACTCAATTCACCGGCTGCTCTGAAATCAACAAGTTTCAGGAGCCATCTCAGGTGGACGAGGTTTCTAGAGAGAGGTCAAAGATCGAGATAGCCTTCAATTATCTCAAGTATGTATGCCCGCAAGATACCGTATTCTTTCTTCTTCGGTCGAACCTTCATTCGGCTCCGGGAATGCGTCTCGTAACCAACCCATATCGATCCGAGCTCCTTGAATTTTATCCGGAATGGCACCCAGAAGCTCGTAGCATACGGCCATCCAATCGAGAGATGTTACGGACCCGGTGACAACCGACTCGTCCACCGGTAATCCCAACTGTAAATGCACATCTTCTAAGGTGATGGTACACTCTCCGCATGGCAGATGGAAAGTGTGCGTCTTGGGTCTCCACCTCTCTATCAACGCGCTGATCAAAGGCGGGTCCAACTTGAACCCCCGGCCTATCGTGGCCACGTGCCAAAAATCCGCTTCCCGCAGGTAATTCTCGATCAATGGCGATGGGGGACCAGGCATGTTGCGAATATAACATTGCAACACCCGATCTACAGACTGTTTAAAAAATTATAAAATTCAAATTTAATTAAAATTACATAATTAAAAAAATTTAATAATATTGAAAAATTAACATTCAAACTTACCATTTTCATTTGCTCGACGGCAATGTGCTTGTTGTCTAGGTGACGTAATTCCTCGGCCATTGTACTCCGATAAAGTATTTTCAAATTTTCCAAAAAATTGATATATTAAAAAAATTATAAATGGCTTTTACGTAGTAAAGGACTATTTTGAAATTTTAGCGTAAATTTCAAGGACTTTGAGAGAAACTTGAGAGAAAATTGAGAGTAAATTAAGAGAATAATGAGAAAGGATTGAAGTGTGAAAACAATGAAGGGTTGGGGGGTATTTATAGGTTTTTTTTTTTTTGACCGTTGGCACGGCCAAAAGCGCTCCCCCGGGGACGCGCTTTAGGCCGTTTTCCCCCAAAAACGCGCTGACGTGGACGCGTTTTTGGGAAAAATTACACTTTTTGGTCAATTTTCCTGAACCCTGTACTTTCCGGTTAATTTTGTTTTTTTTTTGTATTATTGAGATATTTACCCATTGAGTACCTGTATTTTTTTTTTTTGCCAATTTAAGTTTTTATATTTTAATTTTATCAATTTTTATCACAATTCAAATAATAGCAAATAAATTTATTTGGTGAAATTCGATTATTAGTATTGTACTATGTGAATAATAATAAATTTAGTCCGTATTCTCTAATTAGATCTTTTTAAATTTTTATAATTTTTAAATTTTGAAATATTAATCTTTAAATAAATAACCGTTGTTAATCCATAAGCTAGATTCTTAGTGAGTAACATGATAAATAATTAGTTGACATGATATTACACATATGATCATATATTTTTTATATTAAAATTTGAAAATAACATAACTTAACTTAATAAACTTAATAATTATTATTTAATAAAAATCAAAATTTTAAAACTATAAATAATTAAAATAATTAAATTAAATATAAAAATTAAATCCACAATTTTTATAAAATATAAACACTACCTGCACGATCGCATCCTCTTTGAAGACCAACTCTACCATAGCGATAGCACCTTTGATTGTAAACTAAAACCTCATCAACAATGATGAATGCACAAGATTTAAAACAGTGATCCAAATCTTTCAAATCTTGTCAGAGTTTGAAGTCGGATTAACAATAAAAAATAAAACTAAGTTTTTTCTTAATATTTTAAAATTTATAAAACAACAAATTTAACCTTCAATAATTACGTACTATATCATTTAATTCTATTTTTTAAAATTAACTTTTCATAGTTACAAATTTTAATATTGTTTATGAAAAATTTCAAAAATTATAAAAATTTTATTTAATTGATCGTCCTTGTACTTCTAAAAAATTAAAAATTAATTTATATATTTTAAAAGTTAAAAAATTCAATCTTCTTCCTCTTACTTTTTCTATTTAAAGATCATAGTGCAATCATTATTATTATTATTATTCATTAAAAACCAGTTACAAAGGATAGGTTAAAGCCCAAACATATACAAATCAAAAGCCCAAGGCTTGATCCACACACAGCCACCTAGAACCTTAGTGACCTAAACAACATCGCCACAGAAGAGGGGAGAGAGGACCAAGGTCCGGCAAGGCGGCATGGTGATGTGAGCGGTGTTGGCCCGGAGGCTGAAGTACATAGGAGGCTCAAACCAAAGGAGGAAAAGAGTGAAACCCTAGAGAGAAAAATATTTGAGTGTGTTGTGTATTGTCTTTGGTAATGGTTATCTAACTATTATTATTGGTCCTAAAATTAAGTATAAAAATACTGATGTGGCATAAAATTATTAGAAACGGATACAGATGACATGACATCACTGTTTCATACAATCCTTTCCCGTTTGATGATAGTCTTCATCAAAATTTGTTAAATTAATATGTTGTTAAAATTTATAATTTCTATGTTATTGGTTGATACACGTCATTAATATCATTTGCCAAATAATAATAAAATAATACCCATGTTTTCACTCTTAATTTAATAAATTTTGTTTTAACATGATATATATGTGATATGTGAAATATTAAATTCATATTATCGATAAATTTTTATATAACTGGATTCATATCTAAAATATTAGATATATATTTTATGTACTTGAAGGAAGGACACAAACATAAACCTAATAGATTAGAATATGAACCATATGATTAGTTGATGGATGCGTATAACAAAAATAAATAAAAGCAAGCGAATCATACAAAGTATGAGTCTATTCGATGACTCAACCTAAATAAGACACTCATTTTGGTATAAAACAATCCATCATAAATTCTAGTAGACATATTCAAGCCTAATTCCTTCAACAAAGTCGTTGTAGTATAGTGGTGAGTATTCCCGCCTGTCACGCGGGTGACCCGGGTTCGATCCCCGGCAACGGCGGTTTTTTCAATGATATATTTTCTTTTCTTTTCAATAGTTAGTGAAATACATTAATCTAAATAAATATATTCATATAAAGGTATGAGAGAGGTTATTCTCGTTCTCATTTTTATTTATTAAACACGTTTTAAAATAGAAATAAAATATGAAAACTCCCTAAAAATGAGAACAAAAATTATTTTAGAATTTAAAGATGGCTTTATTAACAAAAAAAATACCATTCATTGTTTATTTTATTATTAAATTGACATTAAATATAATTTATTATATTACTAATCATTATGTGATAATAATAAGTAATATTAATTAAATAATAACTAATGTGATAGTATGTAATGTTAAATTAATTAATTTGATCAATTGAGGTCTGAAATTATGTCAAAATTTATATGTAAATACTAAATAAAAAATTTGAAAGAAGTATAAGAATAAAAACTAAGATTTATCTATTCTTACATAATCTAAAAAATAAGAGAATTAAAATTAAATTAGTAACAATCTTATCGAGTGCAAAGAAAAAGTCATTGTCATATAAGGGAGGCTTTAGGGCCTCTTATATATATACTAGCATAGAAGTAAGAGTACTGTAAACACATAATAAGAGTTAGATTTTATTTTAGTTCATTTATTAAAAAATAAATAAATTAATTTTTATATGGTAGATTAAAAAGTAAATTGGTTAATTCTGTTAAAATTTTCATCTTTTTCTACTATTAAAAATGAGTATGGTTGACAAAATAACTAGACAGTTATATGTGTGTGTCACGTGTATCTCTTGCTAATGTACATGGACTTGTTGTTAATAAGTAGAAATTGATGAAATTTTTAATAAAAAATATCAATTTCCTCTTTGATTTAATGTATATGGATTAAATTGTCAATTTTTTTTAGGTAGATTGGATAAAATGCAATCTAACTCTTAATATATTATTACCTAATAGATATTATTTATTATTATTTTATATATGATATTTTATTATTATTTGATATTGAATGTTTTACCATAGTTATTTAAAGAAGAAATATCAAATCACAATTGCACTTGGAAGATGGAAGATCAATGGTGAGATAACGATAGTTTTTAATTATTTGGTTTTATATGTTTAGAGTTTTCAATTTTAATCTGTAGAATTTATTTATTTATTTTGTTGTAATGATTCACAATAACACATTGATTTGTATTTTGTTTATTTTATCTAATTAGCTAATATTTTTGCTTTACTTATTTATTTTCATTATTTTCTTAGTAAACTCAATTAATTTTCAAAATTCATAAACTTTTCCCAAAAAAAATATTTTTTTTTATGAGCTAGCAATTTTATTACGAATTAGAAGTAACCAGTAAAAATAAACATGTTTGGATTGGTAAAAAAGTAAGGGAAAGTTAAGTGAAGAAAATGGGATTCCTTTCGGATTAGGGATCTTTATAAAGAAAAGAGAAGGGAGTTTAGAATCCCTCAATTTCCTTACCTGTAAACCATACCTTAATAACTCAATGAGAGGAATCACAACATTTAAAATACCATTTTTTTTTTGGTATTTTACAATTAAATATTTTTTTAAAATTTATTTTCAGCAAAAAAAAATTAACTATTCATTGCTTTAAGTTGTTAAGTATTTAAACTTTGAAGTTAAAAAGTTATCAATCTTTAGTTTTTACCCTATCATTATATTCTATATTTTAGGTTATTATCTTTTTATTTATTTTTAAATTTGTAACAATCGTATTTTTATTTTCTATTTTTAAGCTACTAAGAGTATTTAATTTTAAATTTGTTTCATATATATATTGAATTATTTTACGGTATCATTAGATTATCTCTTTATTTTTTTAAAAAAATTTAACAACTTCATTTAATTTTTTATTTTGTTAGATTATTGATATCCTTAATTTGTTGCAATTCGATCAAATAAGCTTCTTTTAAACCAGAATATGTCTATATATTATTGATTAAAACTTTAATAATCCATTTTTTTTATGATAATTCTCATATTTAGAGTTGTTTTAGTATAGTTTTTATAGCGTTTTAGTTTTTAGTGCATTTTATACGATAGTGGATAAGAGTCACATGGTTTGAACCTATATAGAATGTAGGTGTATAAGAGTTTTAATTACCATTGCTTTTTACAAGTCAAGACTAATAATTTATTTTTTTAATTTGAAATATTACAGTTATATATAAAAAATAATTTCACTTTTAGGAACAAAAGTGGTATAGTTTTATACTAATGTTGATTTAATAAATTAATAAACGTATATATTTTTGAGACTATTATTTCAATTAATTAAAATATAAACATATAAAATCACTTGAAGGAGCGTAATATTAAAACCCCTTTCTACAAGGAAAATTCAAACGTACATGGTAATGGAACCCTCCAAGTTTATTTGAAAAAATTTATTGTTTTGTTTTTCTAAAAAAACATAATAATGACATTTTAAATTTATTAAATGCCGAATAAATTGTAAGCTCTTTGTTTTTTAAATAAAATATTGTATTTTTATTCACTCGGAGCCTAAAATGTCCAACTTAGAGGAAATATCCTATCCCCCATTGAAAAAGTCACCATTATTTAATTTTTAAAAAAATCTTTAGCCATCAAATAATGCCCTGAGATTTTTTTTTGACTTTTTTTCCTTCGCTTTAATTTTGTGTAATTATTAGATCCAATAAACATAAATTAACATTTTTATATGGAAAATTTTGATAACATTCTCCAATCAAGTTTTACTTACGTGTATATATTATATTAGAATTTTTTTTATATGAATTGTGTTCGATAAAAAAAAATTCATATTTTAAGAGTTGGTAGTACATTCGTCCTCGTATTACGTGAATACAAGTATTTTTAAAAAATTAAAAATTGTAATAAATGAATTTATTTTTTTGAATTTTTTTAATATAGTTGGAAGATTATGCCTTTATATACTCGTATACAAATATTAAAAAAAGAAAAGAAAAGAAAGTAAAAGTATAGTAGTAATCCTTACTTTATTCCAATGGGGAAAGCTAAGCGAAAAATTTGTGAAGTTAAGGTCAAGCTGCTTTGAATAACAAGGTAAGTTTTAGGTAGCCCAAGAATAAATAAGGGCTGACTAATCTTGAGTTGAGATTTTCTACGTCGGGTATACCGGGGAGGGAGAGGGACCCACCCCTCACACTTGCACTAAGTAGACCGGCGTTCATGCTTTTCGTCTACGTTGGTGCCCACGACCACCCGTTTCTTCTTCTTCTTCGTCCTGCCGGTGTCTATGCTCACTTCTTATATATACAGGCTTACACATGGTTCATCTCACGACGTTTATAATTATATATACAGTTCAATTAAATAGTATATTAAGAGAGCTGGTTCAATGGCGAGGTCCATCATGTGCATCTTATTTTTCGTAATCATCAACGCGGTAGCTTTAATGCAATTCACGGCGGCTCAAACGGTGCATGTTGTGGGGGATGACTTGGGATGGACCGTTCCGCAGAACGGTGCCACCGCATACAGCAATTGGGCGGCTAGTAAGAGGTTCTTGGTTGGAGATATCTTAGGTAATTAACAAAGCTCTCATCTTGTTATCTCCCTCCATTTTAAGTAATTTCCAATAAAAATTGTTAATGATGTTTTTGTCGGCTTTAAAGATGTGTATTTTTGACACATTATTAACTTCATGTATGTCTAAAGTGTTCAACTTCACAACAAATGAGCATGATGTACTACAAGTCCCCAAGGCATCTTTCGACGAGTGCAGCGCCAACAACCCTATCGGAAACATGCTCATCAACGGTCCAGCCAACGTTACCCTCAACTCCACTGGCGAACAATATTACATTTGCACAATTGGGCGGCATTGTGAACTCGGCCAAAGATTAGCCATTACCGTCTCCGCCACTTCCAGCTCTCCTTTGCCAGCACCTTCACCTACTACTCCTACAACCCCTTCTCCTTCCAATGATTGTACACCGGCTCCGACATCCGGTCCAACAGCTGGCTCGATACCTGCTCCCAATGCCACTCCTAATTCTTTATCTTCATCTTCTGTTCTTGCCACTCTGTTGCTGTCCATGTTCCCCTTTTTCATGGGTTTAATTTTCTGATCTATATTGAGGATCGAGGATACCAATTTCTTCTTATACCTCACACTTCATGATTAATTATTTGTTCCTTCCACGATATGGTTTTCCTTTCTGCCTTTTTTTTTTTTCTCTATTGAGCTGCCATTGAATAAAGTTGCAATTTCATATGAAAATTTTGCACTTTAAGATATATTACCGTGTTAGAAGTATAGGGACTAAAAAACTTTAGTTTTTTTTCTTTTCACTTCTTATTTTTCCTTAAAAGAAATGGTGTGTATGATGAATAAATTGAGTTGCTCAAAAGTATTCGCTTATTTTAGTGCAAAACTTGATTTGCTTGAATTTAATTAAATTTTATTAGTAAAAATATCAAAGTATTAAAAGTTAGATTATATTTTATCTTTTTATTTAAAAAATAAGTGAATTAATTTAGGTATATTTTATTAAAGAACAAATTCATCCTTATATTAAAATTTTTATCTATTAACCTTTTAAGTGCTGACATTTTATGTGGTAAATATCTTCACTATCTATTATTATGGTGACTAATTAGCTTAGTTATAAATTGTGTTAGTTGTAAATTACAATTCAAAATAGAGTATTAGGAATCAACAATGCAAATACAAAAAAATGTATTGGGGAGTCATTTAAAATGTTTAATAATTTAAAATTTATTATTAACTTAATAAAACACCATTATTACTAATGGTAAAAAAATCATATTAAAAATTTAATTTTAAAAACAAAGTCTAGTACTTTAAATATAACTAAAACAAATATTATGGAACTCTAAAAATTAATATTACTTCCATTCCTTATTTTATATTACATATGTAATCCAACATTTCAAGTAGAGTAAAATAAACAAAATTATTAATTTTTAAATAATAAATATAATGTTACTTAAAAAATATATTAAAGAAGCATAGGATTTAATTAATTAATTACTATTTCATTTTGGTTTAAGTAAAATGAATTAAAATAATAAAGTTGAAAAAATCTCATATATAAAGTGTACGAAGCCCAAATTGCCCGGGCCCACTTCAGCATCAACCCCAGACCAAACAAAAAAAAAATAAAAAAAATAAAACCCAAATCAAACAACCCATTTTACAACCCAAATTACAAACCCATTAACAGGCCCAAAACATTAAATTTTTTTTTCAGAAAAATTAGGGTTTTTAAAACCTTAAATTAGCCTAGCCACCGCCCCTCTTCTGACACCGCCGAACCTGCCCTCTGACTAGCAGTCTCGAAGCCACCTGCTCCACCTGCCCTCTGCCATCACCATTCCGCAACTGGTGCCTGCAAGCAATGAATGGGAAAAGACATATCATTTATCAAGTTGTAAAAATAATGGCTATAAAAGCCGATCTAGTTTCTTTTTGAAGAGGTCTTTTTTTGATCTTTTTTCGGCCTTTTTATTTATCAACACAAAAACAAGATTTCAACACAGAAATAAGATTTCAAGCAAAAAATAAGCAAAACAGCAACAATATTCGAAGGAAAGAAAGACAAAAAAATAGTATTAAGGTTTTTTTTTCTATTTTAGTTTTTATTTTCGTTATTTCGAATTCTTTTCTATTGTTATTCAAGCATACATACATCCCTATATATATATTATAAAAAAATAATTAAAAAAATCAAAAACTTTACCTTTCCGGCCACCGTGTGCGGTGGCCGGAGCCGGCACCGGTGCGACGGAGGATGGCGAATGGAGCGACGCTGAGGACCTTCCTTTTTCGGACCTGCAGAGAGCAGAAGAGAGAAGTCACCCTTTTTTTAAAACACAAAGCAGAAATGAATTTTTTAGCAATGTTTTTGCCTTATATAGCTATGCGAAACGACGTCGTTTTGGCCGGCGTCCATAAGCCCCAAAACGACGTCGTTTTACCGGAGACCCGCGCGCGCGACCCGACCCGATTGAAGGGTCCGCGTGTTTTTGTTGAGTGGGGTAATTGCGCGTTCAGCCCTCCCGTATTCCCAGTCTTCTAAATCCGGTTTGTCAATTATTGCGATTTTGGCCCAGAATCTTGGTACGATTGCAGCCAGGCCCTCTTTTAAAACGCCGCGTTTTCTGTCTTGGAAAAATTGCGCTCTTCGTCCCTCGTAGTTCCCGCCCGTTTCAGAGGGGCCCCTTCCCTCATTTTTATTTCGAATATAGCCCCAAACTTCTGTTTTCTATTCGATTCAACCCCTTTAATTCCTTTCTGATTACGATTTAGCCCTTGCTAACTGTTTTTGGGTAATTTTTATTTATTTATTTATTTTTATTTTTTTCACTATTATTGTTACAATTATTTTCTACTATTACTCTTATTATATTATAATATTTGTTTATTCTTTTGCTTATATTACATTATTTATTAATGATTATTACTATTATCATTTTATCTTTCGTTTTATTTTACATTATTATTTATACATTATATATTATTATTAGTATTATTTATATTTTTATTGTCATTGTTCTAATATTTTTTTATTCTCTATCGTTTCTGCTATATTCCTATTATTACTATATTATTATTATTATATCATTATTCGTATGTTATTATCGTTATCATTTTATTATTATTTATCACTATATCATTATTATTATTTGTTATTTTCATTATTCTCACCATTTTTTTGTTTGCTATTGTTATTATCTATTATTATGATTGTATGTGTTATCATTTTATGTTTTTTTTACTATCATTACTATTATTAATATTATTAGTTTATTTATTATTGTTGTCATTGTTATCATTAGAAGTAGTAGCATTTTTATATTTACTGTGTTTGTGTCCATATTTGTTTTCTTAACCTTGTGCTACATCATCAAACAAAATACATTTCGTAAAAATTATCGTGTTTCATTTAAAAGTTTTTTTTTTAAAATAAAGGCAATGTTTTGTATTTAGAAATTCGGGAAATAGTGCCCTAACGTGCTGGGTCGCGATTCTCCGTCTCACTAAATACTTAAACATCATTCGACCTAACTCCATAAAACACGAGACGACTTTGATTACAAATGATTAAAACATCGTGTCCTAACGTACTAGATGTGATGTTTAGATCTTTTCGGAGCAAAGAAATCTCTATTTTTTTGGCCCAAATACCTACACTTATTTTTACCTTAAAACACTATGAGATCGAAGTACATTTTACAAAACCACCGTATTTTGTCCAAGAGTTTTCAAATAAGGCAATGTTTGTGTGTTTAGAAATTCGGAGAATAGTGCATTAACGTGTTGAGTTGCGATTTTTCGTTTGACTAAAACACTAAACACCTTTTAATAAATTTCACGAACTCTGAGATAACTTTGAATACGAAGACTTCGAATATCGTGTCCTAACGTACTGGATGTGGTGTTCGTATCCTCTCGGAACGAAGAAATCTCAAATTTTCGGCCTAAACTATCCAAACATTTTCTAAAGGATCCGAATTTAAAAAAAAAAAATCTTTTCAAATCTTCAACATTGAGACATTGATTAATCAATTTGGTACCAATTTTGGGCGTGACGAGGGTACTAACCCTTCCTCGTGCGTAACCGACTCCCGAGCCCATTTTCTCAAAGTTCGCAGACTAAAAACATCGTTTTGATAAATAAAAATGGGTTTATTAAAACAAAAGTGGTCCGATCTCACTTAATAAAGATCGGTGGCGACTTCCGTTTTATATTCATTTTCAAAAATAAAGTCGTTTCCCGTTTTCTTCAAAAAAAAATGGTTACGACATAAAGTATTTTGTATCTATACTATTATTTAAACTCCTGATTGTGTTGGTGTTACGAGTTAATCGAGCAATGACTCAGTTAGGATAATTAAAAAAAATGTCCATTCATAGTTAAAACAAGTAATATTATCTGAGGATATTTTAATCTTTTTATTTAAAAAACCGATAAAAATTATACACATGAAGAAATTTGAACCCATGTTAGTTGCATTGACAAAGCCCTAAATTTACCACTTAATCGAAACATTAGTTTGATTTTATACAGTTTAATTTAATTATGCAAAAATTCTTAACCTCCATCATATTGTATATATTAATAATGTTGTTGATTGAGATTGTGTTACAAATTAATTTGACATGAACTTAAGATTGGTGACACCGTCATAATAAATAATTATATTTATTTAGTATTCTTCATATGATGTATTCATGTATTAAAATTTAATTTAATCAATTTTTTTATTTGAATATCCTATATATTTCACGTCTTATTATTAATTATAATTTCAACCTATATTTTTTTATTTTTAAATAAAATTTATATAAGAAATAGGTGGTTTAGCATATATAAGATTGCTTAACGGGGTTTGTAGTAAGAATATAAGATTGCTTGATCTTTGGAACTGTTATTTCGGAATTTGCATGTAGGATTCAATTTTCTTTATGCTAGTAGAAAGTATCCAACACTTTGCATCAATTCATTGCTTATGGGCCGATCCAAGTTTATATACCATTATTATTCTCTTCTGCACCCCATAGATTAATAAAGTGATAAAATTCGATCCTTTTTATTTTTTATATTTCTTCTTCCATTCCTTCAAATATGCTGACTGAACTTGCCCAACTGGGCAATTGGCTATTATTTTTGTCCGCTGATAAACATGTAAGAGCTGACTACTAACAACAACATTATTATATTAATATTGCATGAAAAGATTGACAGATTGTGAGAGGTGGTAGGTAGATTCTTTACTTCATTGCATTCACAAATCTTATAATACATGTATCATGAACATCGATTATAGAATCCCCTTTTTCTCAGTTATAAATACATTTATTGAAACCTCAAAGTAAGTCATACTGTCAATGGGGTGGGGATATTGAGCCATGCATTCCTTCGCATTTGAGGTTTCAGAGACAGCAGGGTTTATAGGTCTTTAGCCCCAAAGTTTGTAACTAATTAAGTAAGCTTATGAAATCTTCCCCAATAGATTGCTTATATTGTTATTTTGTTAGAAAAAAAAAAAGGGTAGAGATTCTATGAATAACAGGTCAAGTTAGAAATGCTATAACTTGCATTAATTTAATCACACTGAAATGCGGTTGCAGGCAAGGTCTCGAAGGGCTCAAGCATCACACACATGTTTGGCGTAAATTTGTTGCATAACTAGCACCGCCCAGAATGATAGTTACAAGTAAGTGCATGCAAGTGGAATTATATATATCACAGCACCATTTATCCATTTGATTTGTTTATATGTATTCGGCTGCTTGAATAGTTTTTAGTGCTTGGCACGAGTATGTCCATTTGAATGAGTTAGTTTCAATTTTAAACAAATCTAATATTAAATTAAAAATCAGAATTCAACATCAATAAGAATGGATACAAATAGAATTGTATACATATATAGGTATAAAATCCTTTTTCTTATCTATTTATTTTGTAACTAGCATGAATCCTATTACATTTTGCGTTAAAAAACCTAATTGAAACACAATATAAGCACATCAATACTTCCAAATCTACATCAAATAAATAACTGAATCTAGAGATAATAGTTATAAATTATCCAAATGAAATAAATTGTGGTACAAATATTTCTTTTATAAAACAACATATATGAGATAAATTTGTAATTTTTCAAATAAAGTTAGAAGAAAGACAAATGAAATCCATCATATAGATATGTAAATTCTCATTTTTAAAAGAAATTTCAATTTCTAGATTTGTATTACATAATGAGTTGATGAAATCTAAATACAATGTTTCTTTGCTTTGAAATTCAATCACAAATTTGGATTTGTAAATCCAAATTCAAATCCAATCTGAGCTCCAAGGAGCCGTTTAGCAAACTCTGTTTGCCAAAAAATCAAATTTATTTATTGAAAAGTAAGCATTCAAGAATCGTATTCTCATTTTTTACATATAATTAAATCCCAAATCTTTTGTTTAATTCCAGTTGCAAGCGCTCTGCTCTTCATAGAGATCAAGGATGCAGCATTTTTGAGAACGTTGTCGCAGGTGATGCTATCGCTTTGGCTGAAATGGGAGCTCCGGGCAATGGTGGTCCTCAGCCTCACTGTTCAACTTATATTGATCAAATTTGGGAATCGGCGGAAAAACAGCGGGAGACATCTAAAGATCGTCTCCCTCCTGGTGTGGACCATGTACCTGTTTGCGGATTGGTTGGCGACGGTGGCCTTGAGTACCCTCCTTAGAAGTAGAAAGGAGCAAATAACCAGTCCTCTGGTTATATTTTGGACTCCATTCTTGCTCTTGCATCTTGGTGGCCCCGATACCATCACTGCTTACTCATTGTCGGACAATGAACTGTGGCCTCGACACCTGTTCGGGCTGTGTTTTCAGGTTGGAGTGGCACTCTACGTATATGTAAAGTTCTGGACTCTAACCGTAACAAAGCTCACCTATTTGGCCATTCCAATATTCATTGTTGGGATCATCAAGTATGGGGAGAGAGTTCGGGCTCTCTTCCAAGCCAGCAACGTTCGGTTTAGGAAATCTGTGTTTTCTAGACACAAAGCTTCGGAGCTGGAAGTTGAGCTTTCACAGAGGGCTTCAAAAAGCGATACCAAACTGGAGGAATATTTGATTAAAAAACAAATTGAGGAGAAATATCGGTATCTTTATCGAGCATTTCTTTTGTTTCAGGTGTTCAGGCCTATGTTTTCGGATCTCAAGCTCAGAATTTACAATAAATTGGAATACATCTTTAACTTGGGGGAGAATGTTGGTGCAGAAGAGGCCTTCAAAATTGTGGAGATTGAACTTGGGTTCCTCTATGATCTGCTGTATACCAAGATTCCTATAGTTATAACTCGAACCGGTGTGATTCTTCGCTTTATTTCCTGGTCATTAGTCACTTCCACACTGATTGCCTTCTTGCTGGTGGTTGGGAAGCATGGATACTCCAAAGTTGACATTGGCATCTCCTACTTGTTAATGGTTGGTGCCATCTTTCTTGAACTTTATTCGGCCTTCCTGCATCTTAGCTCGGATTGGGGAATCCGCTGGTTGACTAGTCAAAACAACAGGCTTCTTACGGCTGTTGGTTCTAACTTGGTCCATTTTAGTAGGCCCAACAAGGGAATTCGAGCCATGGCACAACACAGCCTCCTAGATTATTGCCTCCATCCCAGGAAACTGAAGCTTGCTAAAGTTTTAAACATCTTCGACCCTGAGGACACTGCCGAGAAGTACTTACACACCAGTTGGAAAGATGTAGATCTTGAGCTGCAACAGATCATCTACTCCCATTTCCAAAAAAAACGAACAGAATATGAAAAGAAAAACTTTGAGTACGAAGAGCTCTTAAAGTTATTGGATGAGAGAGGTCGCATTCCGCTTCTACAAAACAATGTTGATGATGACTTAGGTTGGAGTGTATCCGATGTGGAATTCACCCACAGCCTCCTCCTATGGCATATCGCTACTGACGTTGTTTACAACGATGATCATCACAGGTTTCGAGTCGGGAAACTTGGCCCATATTGCAGAATCAGTAAGCTCTTATCGGATTACATGATGTATCTTCTTTTTCTATGTCCTGAAATGCTCCCCGAAGGCATTGGTACCATAAGGCATCATGATACCTGCATTGAAGCCAAGAACTTCGTCCATGATAAGTCCAAATTTAAACAAATCATCAGAGGGTTGTTTGGGATTGACATAGAATCTCGATCGTTCTTTGTCCTGATGGGAAGTTTGAAGAAGTCGGCATTCTTTGAAGGGTGCCACGTCGCCGTCCAATTGGACACACTGTTAGATCAATTCAAAGTGGACCACGAAGATAAATGGAAACTGATAGCCGAAGTGTGGCTGGACATGCTGACTTATGCCGCGGCTCAATGTTCGTGGAAAGAACATGCGAGGCAACTCCAGCAAGGTGAGGAATTGCTGACTCACGTTGCACTTCTCATGGCACATCTTGGTTTGAGTAAGAGAATTCAAATGGTCCCATTGCCCGAAAGGCTTCACGATGTCGGATATGAGCCTACCTTTTATTGGGACAGGCTTGACCGATTGCCTTCCTACTTGGCTTAAATTAAATATATGTTGCTTTGGTTGTTTTTTTTTTTAATTATTTACAAAATATTGAAATTAGCTTTCTTATGGTTATATTTATAAAAGAATTAATGTATTTTAGATGATGTGACATAAATATTTCAAGTAAAAAATATATATTTTAAAATTTATTCAACTATAATCTTTGGTAGAGTTTAAATCATCGTAATCTAATAAGTATATATAGATTAATATTAGTTATAATTTTAGAAAAGGGTAAATAAATCTTTTCTCAATTGATGTGATATTTTGTTAACTTGTGAAACGAATTCAATTATAATTAAGCTTTGCAATAAGTAAAAAGACTAATATTAGTTATCATTTAAAAAAAAAAAAGTAAATAAATCTTTTTTTAATTGAATTGATATTCAGTTAACTCATGATACCATATTAATCAAAAGTTTTATTATAAGTAAAAAAAGAAGAAAAGGAAAGATAAATCCTTATAAGATAATATTAACATGAGGATCCCATTTAATTCCAATAGACTAAAATGTTTGTAGTAATTTTGAACATGTGCATCAAAGCTAAGAATTCTTTTTTCAAATTATAATTTATTTTTTATTTTTTTATCACGTTATTTCACTGTGTATAATTATATTATTATATTTATATATAATTAAATTTGTTAAAGAATTAAATTACTCGTTGAAGCTCAAAAACTCATCTAAATTTTGAGAAAATATTTTGAACACCCCTAGCAACTCCTCTTACTTTAGGCATGCTCACTAATTGTACACCAGCTCCAACAGCTGGCTCGATGCCTCCGGGATCGATAACTAGTCCTAATGGCACTCTGGGTTGATCTTTTCAGTTTGTTGCCGTCCATGTTTTCTGTTGACATTGGTTTAATTTTTTTAATCTATTGTGGGGTGAGAGAGGATGCGCCATTCTTTTTATGGTTTATAGTTCATATTACATTTTCTTTTCTCGAATGGGTTATCATTTGAATAAAGTTGTAATTTTATTTTGAAATTTTTGTACTAGTAAATTTTATGCTTTGATATAGGTGGAATAATCTGGCATTTTGTGTACCTTTTATTATATATAAAAAGTCTCGATTTAAGATTCTATGGATGTCTTTCTCGAAAGGCCCTTTAAATTAAGTACTAATGGAGCTTTGCAAGGTAAACTGAACGTGAAAAGTACTAATGGCATGTTAAAGAAACCATAATGGTTCAAATCTAGCCATTCTCTAGCACTCTAGGCAACAAGAAGTCTAATGAAATTGAAGTACATGCGATTCTATTAACATTATGGTTCTTATATAAAATAAAATAGAAAAATAATCTGTATTTAATTGTTGTATCCAATTCACATGTTATTGTGACATGGTATTCTAGTCCGCCTACAAGGCCCTGACAGCTTTGGAGATCTTTTAATCTATTGGTTGTTTTGCATCTCATGGAAACAACCTTGGTGACGCCTGGCTAAAGGGGGAATTGATAGTAGTTCCTTATTTTCTATATGGACGTAAGGGATTGTTATTGATTGTGTATTGAGTGGATTGTTGAAGTACTGTCTGTAATGTTTCTCTTTTATATTTCATAAAATTCCTTTTGATGAGGGAAAAAAAAAAGGTTTATCAGGTATAATACCATGATGGCATAATTCAAAATGGGCCCCTATTTGGCTTCAATTTTTTTCTTCAAAGCAATTTTAACCCTTGGCATTTAATTTTAAGTTAAATTATTTATTTTGTTTAACAGAAATGCTAATTGTACTATTAAATATTTACGGTGTTAACATGGTAATTTGATGTGTGAACATTTTAAATGATGTGATTAAAACGATATCGTTTTGGAGCAATGAAATAATTACAACTCAAATATGACATTGACATAAAAAAATCGATTAAAATAGTAAAGCAATAAAATGAAATGAAAAGTTAATAATATTTTTTTTTTCATTTTATTGTTTTATTACTTCCAAAAATACTAAGTGTTGTTTGATAAAATAAAAAATTAGATTCTAAAAAAAAAATTAAATGTTGAATTTTTGTCATTAAATTTTACAAATACTGAAATTATATTATAATATTATTTGGTATATTACTGTTAATAAAAATAAATCTTGATTTTTTAAATTATTTATTTTGTAATTTTACTCTTATAAATATAATAATTTATATAATTTTAAATAAAAATTAAATATGATAATTTGAATATTTGATTTGTTTGTGGCTGTCCGTGTTGGCCGCTGACATGGGTTTAATTTTCTAATCTATTGTATTTTCATAGTTGCATCAATTTTCATTGCTTACAGTTTATACTCACATAATTATTTTTCTGGAAATTCTAATTTATCGTTGATTTGAACGAGTGGTGAAATTTGCTTTAATGAAATTAATTACTACAGTAATAAAATCAGCTGTTATATCGATTGGAATTGGTAACATAAGGCACCAATGATACCTGCATGCAAGCCAAGAACTTCGTCCTCGAAAACTTGAAATTCAAGGTAGCTATCATAGGGGTGTTTGGGATGGACATTGAATCCCAATCATTCTTTATCGACATGGTAAGTTTGAGTAAGTCGGCATTCTTTGAAGGGTGCCAAATCCACTAGCAATTGACTTTGGTATCGGATTTCCAATGGGATCACGAAGATAAATAAAAACTGATAGGGGAACTGTGGCTGGACATGCTGAGTTATGCCGGCTCAATGTTCGTGGAAAGAGCATGCGAGGCAACTCCAGCAAGGCGAGGAATTGCAGACCCACGTTGCACTTCTCATTGCACATCTAGGTTTGAATAAGAAAATTCAAATGGTGCCATTGCCTGAAAGGCTCTACAAAGTCTTAAGCCTAGCTTTTATTAGGACAAGCTTAATGGTTTGGCTTCTTACTTAGCTTAAATTAAATATAATTTGCTTGTGGGTGTTCTTATTTTCATTTCCTTTTTTACCAAATAAAACATGCCATGAATTTGGACATTTACACTAATAGTGTTTAAAAGATTATATATTTTTATAAATTTTGATAAATTCATGTTTTCATATTGTGTTTGCAGTTTTTCTTATCAGAGTCTAATTATATTATCATATCCAAGTGTGATATTGTAATATTAAAAAAAAAAAAGTAGTAGTAGTGAACAAAATTTTCAAGGATAAAAGGAAAAGAAGAGTCATAATTAGCACCAACCAGTTGCCAATGTTTTTGAATGTATGTTATTCTGCATATGATTTTGCTTCGTTCCCTAAAACCATGTTTGGCAGGCTGCTATTACCACTATCACCGTCAGTGCAGAAAGAGTTCCTGAGCAGCTTGACACACCCTTCAATCCTACAACATGTATATATACACATGCTTAACTATAAATGCTATCAAAATTCAGAGTAATAATACGAAAATAGGGACTGCAAATTTGAGAGCTATGACGTTCAAAACATGTTTAGCTATAATGATATCAGTATTATGACGATAAAAGCAGTAAAAATATCACAAGGTTATTTTTAGACGGTTCATTTTAGTTAATCAGCTGGCTTGAAGGGTTATTTAAGTAAAAAAAAAAAAAAAAAAAAAATAGGTATTTAATTTTTTGACTCATCTTGAGTATTTATGATTGGATTTGATTCGAGATGATGAACTCAGAATATGTAAATAAGTAATAATAGTAGGCAATTTTTTTTTTCAAGTTTATTTATTAAGAAAACATATATAGTATACTAAACTTAAAGTAGTTACCATTGCCATATGAGGTTGGACTATTAGACGATGGTGGTGGTGGCGGCGGCGGATTCCCAGAGGGAAAATTCAAGCCAAGGCCCTGGCAGTCAGCTCCAAAGTAACCTGCAACAAGAAGTTCAGAAGTTGAAGTATTTAAACTCCTATACTCCGTTCTCTTTGCTGGGTTTTAACCCAACAAGAGAGTGGGTAGTGGCAACTTACATGGTTTAAAACAGGCTAGCCCAGAAGAATTAAACAAATTCTCAGAGCCTTGATGGCATTGGCAGATATATCCAGTTCCATTACTCACACATTCCCCATCACCGCACCAAACAAGATCACAATCTGTCAAAAGTAAATAACCTTCTTTAATTCAGTTTCTTATAAATATTAACCACCAATCTTAAAAATAGAGTAATTGAAAGCAATTTTAATCAATCAAAGCATTAGATATTGATTTATTCAGTTTCTTTTTATATTTGAAAGATGATATACACTTCTATATTCATATTTGAATACATGTTAAGCATAGATGTTTAGCAAAGATATTATAAAGAAAATTAAAAAAACTTATATAACAGTGATTTATTTATACAGTTAGTCTGATTTGGTGGTGGTGGAAGAGAAGGTGGCGGTGGAGATCCTTTGCCGCAATCAAAATCGATTGTGCCTGCAATTGTTTAATTATAATTGCGGGTGTTAATTTTCTTGTTCTCAACAAAGATAGATGCAAATTCATGCTAATTTTCTGTATTTGACTATTATCCGCTAATTAATTGAATGTTAATAAAGATGATGACTTAAAAGTTGCACATAATTAATTTCACAAGCTTATCATGCCGCTATTTTCTAAGATAATTAAGACGAACCAAAAGTTTGGCCGATATTCGGCGGAATGGAAGCTCAGCCATAAGTAAACTGTGACCACTAATTAACATATTAAAAGGGTTTAATTAAAATTATATAATTATCCAAACCGTATAAGTAAATATTTATGTACATTTAAATAAGTTTTTAAAGATTCTCGTGTGTTGGCTTGATGGCCAAAGTATTTATCACTCTAGACGTGACTTAAACTTTTAAAAAAAAAAATTATCCAAACCGTATAAATAAATATTTTGTTGTTTATTCTCCTCTTATAATTAAAAAAAAAAATTAAGCTTTCAAAATTTTATTTTCACCCACTTAAACCATCAACTAACAAAACTAATTAATCATGATTTAAATCTATTTTAATCAAATAAAAATAAAAATTTGAGATTGCAATAAAAGAAGAAAACTTGAATGGTTATTTAATTTTAGTTAAAAAACTTAAGGATGCTTTGATCTTAGAGAGAGAGAGAGAGAGAAGGGGAAACTGACAGTTAGGAACAAGACAAGAGGGGAAGGTGAAAGGACCGATCTGAATCTTTTTCCAACCAGGTTTGCAAAGGCAGTCAAATCCAAGCAGTGAGTTGTTGGAAGCTTGACATGTTCCTTGCCCACAATCTATAACCGAGCAGAAAACACCTGCAACATGCCCGCATGTTCCATCCTCAGATATTCAAATCTCATCATCGTAACTGAACTACGAAGACGATGGATGTTACCTTGTAATGGATTTAATGTTACATGTGAAGAAGTGATGGTTACAGTTGTTGAGGTAGCCAAACAAAAAAAGAGAAGAAGAAGGAAAGAAAAAAGAGTGAGATGGAGACTCCGGTTGTCCATTGATTTTGGGATCAGCAAGTCGGTGTTGGTGAGTGAAGACGGTTGGGACGTATTTATAGTAATAAAAGCAGAGCAGCCTAACAAGTGTGTGTTAACTTAACGTTGACTCTGCCTTCGGTTTTGGTAACCTTATCGTTCCTTGGAAAACCAAGCAAGGGCGTCAATTCATGCTCCGTTAACCTATTCTGCTCAAATACACAATCATATTCTTTATCTAGACTTGACCATTTTGAGTTCAGAAACTGTAATACAATCAATACATTAGCACAATATCCATAATATTTCTTTACAAATGTTAGTCAATGTTTTTTAGAATATAAGAGTTAAATTAACCTTATTAAATTTAGAAAATTACCCACACCATGTCATGTTACATAATTTCAATCAAATATTCCTCTCTTTTTTTAACATAAAAAATTCATTTAATCTTTACATAATATTACACATTAAAAATAAAGATAAAGTTTCATTTAATTAAATTTAAATCCAACTTCAAAATTTAACTCTCCAAACAAATTATTTAAATTAAATCAATTTTAACTTTACAAAGCCAACTTTATTTATATCCAAAGCATAAATTTGGATTTGTAAATCTAAATAATAATAATAAAAAGGCTTTTTTTCTTTTTGTTTGTTTTTCAATCCACGTTCCAAAGGGCCAAATAGCAAATTCCATTTTGTTAATGACTTTAGAATTCCTTCCACAATGGTATTCTCCTTCCTTATAACATATGTTTAATTCCAGTTGCAAGTGCTCTACTGTTCGAAGAGATCAAGGATGCTGCATTTCTGAAATCGATGTCGAAGGTGATGGTAGCGCTTTGGCTGAAATGGGAACTCCGGGTAATGGTTGTCCTCAGCCTAACTGTTCAACTTATACTCGTAAGTTGTAGGAATCTACGCAGAGTCAGCGGCATACATCTACGCAGAGTTACCTTGACTACCCTAACAAGGAGCGAATAACCAATCCACCGGTTTTATTTTGGACCCCATTCTTGCTCATGCATCTTCGTGGCGCCACTACCATCGCAGCTCGCTCTTTCTCACACAATGATCGCTGGCCTCGACATTTCTTCGGGCTCCGTTTCCAGTGGAGTGGCTCTCTATATATATGTTAAATTCTGGACACTAGCAGCCCCAACTATGCTCATTTTAGCCATTCCAATCTTCATTGTTGGGATTATAAAGTTTGGGGAGAGGGTTTGGGCTCTCTTCCAAGCTTGCAAAATGGGGATGGAGTTTCAATCTAGTGACAAAGGTTCCCAGCTGGAAGTTGAGCTTTGACAGGGGGCTTCAGGAGGCGATATGACACTGGAGGAATTTTTGGATCAGAAACAAATTAAGTACAAATATCGGTATCTTTATCGAGCGTTTCATTATTTTCAGGTGCTCAAGCCCATGTTTTCGCATCTCAAGCTCAGAACTTAAAATAAATTGAATCACATATTTGAGTTGGAGCAGGGGATAGTTAGTGCCTATGAAGAAATGCAATATGGATATAGCATGATACGGGGCAATATGGTAATTTACAAAAAAAAAAATATACGGATACGGAAAAATATGACAATAAAAAAATATTTTTAATATTTACATATATATTATGTTAAAATACTTAATATCAAACCTAATATTTTAAATTAATTTACGAATAGCCCAAAACAAATTTTGGGCTGCCCACAATAATAAAATAATAATAAACCAAAAAGGCAATCCAGCCTAATATTTTAAATTAATTACAAATAGCTAAAAAGTGCCTTAGACTGCTTCAAATTTGTCTGAGAAAAGTAAGTTCGATGACTTTGGTTGGAGTATATCCGATGTGGAATTCACCCACAGCCTCCTCCTATGGCATATCGCTATTGACGTTTTCAACGATGATCATCACTGGTTTCGAGCCGGGAAACTTGGGTAAGTATTGCAGAATCAGTAAGCTCCTATTGGATTATATGAGGTATATTCTTTTTCTATGCCCTGCAATGCTTCCCCAAGGCATTGATAAAATAAGGCATCAAGATACCTGCATTGAAGCCAAGAACTTCGTCCATGATGAGTCTAATTTTAAACAAGTAATCAGAGGGTTGTTTGGGATTGACATAGGATCTCAAACACTCTTTGCCCAGATGGGAAGTTTGAAGAAGTCGGCATTCTTTGAAGGTGGCCAAATCGCCGTCCAACTGCAGACACTATTAGAGCAATTCAGATGGGGTCACGAAGATAAATGGAAACTGATAGCGGACGTGTGGTTGGACATGCTGACTTACGTCGCGGCTCAGTGTTCGTGGAAAGAACATGCGAGGCAACTCCAGCAAGGTGAGGAATTGCTCACCCGCGTTGCACTTCTCATGGCTCATATTGGTTTGAGTAAGAACATTCAAAAGGTACCATTGCCCAAAAGACTTTAGGAAGTCCAATATGAGCCTACCTTTTATTGGGACAGACTTAACCGATTGCCTTCTTACTGGACTTAAATTAAATATAATTTGCTTGCTGGTTTCCCTTTCTTTGCTCTTAGCTTTTCAAATGCTAATATTTTATTTTATCCAAGAATTCATGCATTTAACTTTTACAAGAACTGTATTAAAATGAAGAGGCATTTCTCTCTAATAAAATAAAATTTTAGTCATAACCGTGGACATGTACAAAAGGTTAATATTTTTATTTTCAATCTATGTTGTGCCAAATAAAACATGCCACGAATTTGGACATACTAATCGTGTTTAAAAGTTTATATATTTTTTTATAAATTTTGAAAAAAAAAGAAGAAGCATGTTTTATTAATGTATTTGTGTTTTTTTATCACAATCCAATTAGATTTAAAAAAAATTAGTAATAATGAACAAAATTTTCAAGGATAAAAGGAAAAGAAAAGTCATAATTAGTACCAACCAGTCGCCAGTGCTTTTGAATGCATGCTATTCTGCATCTGATTGTGCTTCGTTCCCTAAAACTATGTTTGGCAGGCTGCAGCTACCACCATCACTGTCAGTGCAGAAAGAGTTCCTGAGCAGCTTGCACACCCTTCAATCCTATAATATGCATATTTACACATGCTTAACTATAAATGCTATCAAGATTCGGAGTAATAATACAAAAATAGGCCTACAAATATGAGAGCTATGACGTTAAAAACTATATTAGTAAACATGTTTAGCTATAATGATACCAATAATGATGATAAAAGCAGTAAAAATATCACAAGGTTATTTTAAGATGGGTTCATTTTTGTTAATCTACTTACACAGATATTATAATCCGAAATGCGGCTGATAAACCATCACTTGCAGTGGCAGTGAACAACCTTATTGCAGCGGAAGGTCCAAAAGATATATCTGATAGCTTAAAGAAGCTTGATCTGCTTAAATGAGAAAAAATCAAAGAAGTTTCAGCTGGAACATGCAATTAATTGACTTGAAGCTAACAAAGAGAGATAATACATGCAAATCCTGTTCTACTTCTTCATGCAAACAAGATGGATCAGGTTTTCTATTTTGGGGTTCTGCATTTCTCACTTTTGATCTTTTGTTCTTTATTTGAGAACATAGACAGCCCGCTAATGAATTTGATGGTTCTCTTTATTTCTTCTGTTTGCTAGTGAAATTCTACAGGCCCGGAAACTTGTTGCTGTTTTGCCAGAGCTGTTTCCTGACAGCGTGCTGCCTGTACTAGCGTGAGAAAACAAGGCAGAGAAAGCCGAAGAAATGTTAGGCGAGCTAGCTAGGAAATTTCATTAAAAGATCATCCTCTTAGCAGGAGCACAGATTGCTGCTGCTGGCCACCCTCAAAGTGCGGCTGAATCCCTTTCTAAGGTGCCTGATATCCAGCACATGATCACCACTGTTTCTCTCAAAAGAGCGCTGGAGACAAAAATGGTGCAGCTGCTGTGCTTAACTCCGCAATCAAATGGTGGAAAACTGCCATGACTGAAGACGAGCAGCTCAATGTTATCATGCAAGAGGCATGGCAAGGAAGAGGATGTTGCACATCTATTCAAGGAGCTTGTAAAAAGTCATGGAAGCATTAGTCGGGCTAATAACTACAGTTGCTCATGTGAATATTGACAAGGAATATAGGAAGCAACTGAAGCCGTTGCCAGGTTTGAAGGGGATTGATGTCGATGGTTAGGACAAAACTTCTGTGGCAAAACATGTTAAAGGAGAGCACCTCATGGTGGGCTAGCTGAAGCGCAAGTGGAAGGCAAGACTAAGGACAGATCAAAGAAACGAAGTGAAAGCCAAGGTATCCCAACTGGTTTGACCCGGCAAATCTTGGTCCTCCACCCGATCCTGAAAGATGGCTCCCAAAGAGAAAGGTCCCGAAAGAAAGAATAAGAGAGCAGCTCAGGTTAGATCTCAACGTGCGGTAGCTAGGAATAAGAGTTAAGCTAGTACCTCAGCTAACAATTCTAATAGTTTTTACTTGAAATCAAACATGGCTAATGGTTCCAAAGGAGTTCCAAGGAGTACTGAGCCATCCAAACCTCAATCTAAGTCATCAAGAAAGAAATCAAGAAAACAATTAAGAGGAAGAAACAATTTTGGGGACGGAAAGTTCTGATTTGTTTTACATTTAACAATATATGTACCTCATTGATCTTGACAGACGTCCAACATAATTATAAACATGCAATAGCCTCTTCAATGCCGTTTAATAAATATTTGGTGGATAATAAATAACAAATATGGCAAAAGTGCAATGACTAATGAGGTTCCAACTTAGGATCATCTATAAAATTCAATATGACCTGCTATCTCCCTACATAACATCTTTGCTTCACTAGCTAATTTTATGCTCTTAGAAATTGCAAGCCCTGTTTGCTTGTGTGTGGATGAAGGTTCATATGTCTTGGCATCCTCTTCCTTGCCCAGTGATAAGGCCTCCCTAGCAGGAATTACGTTTCCCCACCAAAATTCCCGCAGAATGCCGTGTATAAGATCCCAATAATTACGCTCTCTATGCACGCGGAATATCGTACTTCCATTTTGTGTCCAGCAATACAAATCAACCCATTCTCGGCCCATTATCTCCATTTGACCCTGAACCTGAGGCATGTAATAGAATGGCATGGTTGACCATGGCAGAGCAGTCTCGGGTTTGCCTTTGTTGTAAGGACACTTCACTTCCAGGATGCCACCTCCAGGAAAGCAACCCAGAAGACCGTCCGGTGACGCACCAAGCCAGTCAAACTTCTCCTTTGAATGGATAGCAAATCCTAAAGAGCTAACCTCACGACCTGTGATACTTCTGTACCTTTCAATAGCAGCTACTTCATTGAGCACACCCCACTCCATAGCACACCTTTTAGAAGATTCGAGAACTTGTGTTTCCGATGCGAAAACTTTTTCGTGCCAGAGTTCAGAGCGGCGCTTTCCTTTCCAAAAACCCAAAGCAGTACTGAAGGTGCTTGTGGTCAGCTTGTTCCTACGAAGGGCAAACCATTCATCTGAGCGTTGAGGTGCATCAAATGGAGTAAGGTTCACAGCCAGAACTATTGATGTTGGGGCATGGGCAGTAAGTGAAGTGTTTCGAGAGAAATGTGTAGTGCTGGTGGAAAGGGTTCTTTGACATCCATTTCTCCACCTTCTGCTCATGGACCGGGGAACCATAGCTTTACAGTGAACAGCACGAAATCTAGTCATGTTGCAATTGCTCATTGTGAAGGAACTAAAACTGTAGATAGCTGCTTTATTCTGACATAAGATCCAATAAAATCAATACAAATTTTAGACAGATTTCAGTTTCAGGACCAAATGAGAAAAAATAATTAGCTAAGAGTCCGTACATCAAGGTCTGTTTATTGTAAATATAGATGTAAATGAAAAGCATACAAAAAATCCGTGTAAAAAACTTGTTCTAAAATGGTAAAGGTTAAGTTTGGTTACAAATCCATGGTACAACAAACACTTCTAATGAAGTTTCAAACCGATTTCTTTTCTTGGAAGTTGTGATTAATATACAATATATTTTAGAACGAGTTAACATGGAGGCCCTTGTAGTAGGAGTCTAATTGCATTTTGCCACCTCTACTAAAAAAATGGGCAAATTAGTCCCTATACGTTAGATCAAAGAGTAAATTGATCCTTTCTGTTAAATTAGAAAGGTAGATGTAAAATAAATATTTATCTTCAAACATACACATATACACAATGTCCAAAAAAACCAAATAAATCCTTATCATTAAAATAAAATAGAAAACGAAATTTTAAATAATATTAGACATATGTATTTCTAAAAATACAACTATAAGTTCAACATGTTTTCATACTTGTGAACATTGCCAGTATACCTGCTTTAATACATTATTTGCTTCTGAAGTATGTTCAATTATGACTTGAAATCATTGGCGTAGGAATGCACACAATGCCACACTAGATATTTCAATTCGTGTAACCACTGACCAACAAGATTAGGCAATTTATATATTAAACTATCTCCCAATGAAAACAAATTTGACACATTATGTGGCTGTCATATTCAGAGCAAAGGAATTGCAGAAGCAATCAATTCCATATCATATCAAGAGCCATCTCAGTTCTACACTTTGATACAGAGTAAATTTTTTTTTAAAAATTTAAAAACTTAAAAGTTGCTTATTTCTCTTTTGTACTCAACCAAAACCGCACTTGAAAATTCCTAATCTATGAACTTCTTCACCGCATCCGATTTTAATTCAATAACCACTACAGCCGACAAAATTAGCAACTACTTTTTCATTTAATTTTGAAACAACTCTTAAATAGACTAGTGCACATATCAATTAAAAAAGTGTAGTTGTAGCTCAATTCAAAAGAGACTCAATAGTTCTCACCATGATGCCTTTGGCAAATCATTACATAGATAGTTCAAAACCTAATTCCTTTATGCTAAATAGAGACAACACAACATGACATACAAGATAAAACTCTAATAGCCCGAAGCATTAAAAAAAAAAGTATAAACTAACCATGCCATTCCAATCAGCATGGTAGACCTCACCATAGGAACTCACTCACAAGAAAATAAAATTTAATAAGAATTAGAAACTTCCAAGAAAAGTCGAAAGTTCTTGCAAAGCAAGCATTAGAATACCTCGCTGCATTTAAACTCCTAAGGTTTTCATGAAAAATAATAGGAGCTCTTCAATATTGAAAAAAGGGAGAGAATTAAAATCATAAATGCAATATACAAGATTGGCGCCTAGGAGGACTGAAGGTTCAACTAAAAAATCGACTGAAGGTTCAACAAGCTAATTGAAATATTTCAGTTCATTTTCAAAACATGCACAAGTTAAAAGTAAAAACTAAAACTGGAGAACATATTTTGGAATAGAACTAACTGTAAGAACAAGGAAGTATGCAGCTCTAATATAACAAGAGAGCCAAAAAGCAATCAAGTGACTAGCAATTACTTAACTTACTAGTTTTGATACAGAGTATGAGAATTATTCAAAGTGCTAACCTGAATAACAATAACAATGTTAGAGAATCTGCAAAATGGTTGACAAATAAACATTAAAACCTTATTTCGCTAAAAAAAATAGCCCTAATTAAGAAAATTATAACTTGAAATTGAAACCCTAAATTTACCAAATCAAATCCATTTTATTTATAATTGATGGTATAAGAAGAATAACTGCGAAGGCAGCCTTTCGAAGACTCTTTTGAACAATGCGAATATCAACTGACGCGGGAGGGCATTTAATCTCGTGTATGTGAGCTACTGAGATCCTCCCCATTCGCTAAAAAGAAAGAATATTCAAACCTTGAAAACGAATAGACAAACTTAAAAGGTTACCGATTAAATCAATTCCTCAGACTGAAAATTGGTCTACTGATACCTCAATTATGAGCCTGCGGCGGTGATAGGTGGAGAGGGGGTGGTGGTAGGAGGAGCCTTAGAGCGGTCGTTACAGGAAAGGAAAGAACGGATTCCTTTTCCTTCTTTTAAAAACATTTTATCGTATAACTTTTCCATACTATATACCAATAAAAGCGAAGTCACCATCCTGATAATTTTCTAAATTTCCCGTATAAAATTAATAGGCTTCACTCACATGCTTAATGATAACTTGCGGTGAGATTAGGAGTCAGTTTATTTTTTAATTAAAAAATTACTTTTACATTGCAACTGTTGTACGAGACTCAGTTTAATTGATATCGATATTATTATTAGAGTAGAAAGACGTTGATTCGAACTTGTTAAAATGCTTTTATGTTATTTAAGGGTGGAAATGAATTTAAATTTTTGATGAGTTTAAGTCAGATTTATGTATATCATAATTGTTGGTTGCTTTTGGCAGACAATGATTTCTCATCTTCTGTTCCAGAATCTATCAAGCTGAGCATAATATCATATATAGTTATTGAATCTGACTTAACTTGAACTATATATCGAATTAAGTTGAGTGACGGCATCAAGTGAGTTTTATATCTCAACCTCTATCTCTATATCCCTTTTTCTCATATCTTGGAGCCATCGTCTCCTTTATAACAAAATACAATAACGGATGTACACTATTAAAATATGTTAAAAAGTAATTGCATGTATTAAATATCAATGTACGGAAATTTATACATGCATCTATGGAAGTGCTTTTTCCAATATACAGAGCTGAAACCGCAGCTCCAATTCTGAGCAACTTAGAATGTTCAATTATTCAAAGGAAAACGGGGCACAAATTCTGTATATTCAAATCAATGTAAAATTACAGATTTTACTGCACCAATCCATGTTTTACCAATTCCTCTAATCCTGTCTTCAGCCTCTGTGCAGCTGCTCTACAGTCATTTCCCATGAGCCCACCAAAGGAAATCCTCAAATGCCCCGGGGACCCACATGCACTCCCTGGGATCACAACCACCCCATGCCTGTGAGCAAGCCAGTGAACCACCTTCACATCATCCATGCATTTCTCTGGTAGCGTCGCCCATAAGTAAATTGCGCCTTCTCCACCCTGCACAGCACCTTCACCCAATGGTGACAGTGCTTCTATAACTATTTCTCGATTCTTCACGAGATCTTTGACTTGTTCGCGAACCCATTCAGGTCCCACTTCTAATGAGTGAAGAGCTAGTCGCTGAGAAATTAACGAAGCGCAGATTGGTATGTTGTCTTGAACCTTGAGAAGTTGAGTTGCAAGGCCCTCCACTTCTGTGGGGTATGCAATCTACATGCATATTCATGCACGCTTAGATGGATGGATACAAATATTTGATGCCAAACTATGAAGAATGTAACAGATACAAGATAAAACAAATTTGACAAACCAAACTAAGTCACTTACATATCCAACGCGCCATCCCATCATTCCATAGGCTTTGGAGAAAGAAAAGATGTTGACTATGTGATCTCCTTCCACGCACGAGTGTTTCAGACCATCATACATAAAATACCTGCGTATGGGTTGTTACAGACAATATATACAGAATTACAGGTTTCCACACTGCGGACTCTGGGAAATAATCTACAACCCTTGATTATCAAAATGCAAACAAAATTCATTATTACATAAACTGCTATTGTATCCTGTACCCATGGGAAAGGAGAAGTAGGAAAGTATGGTCCCCAAGATAAGACTGCAAGCATATTTTCATTTCAAAGTTGTTTAAGCTAAAAGTGACATTACTCTAGCAGTAGAAAACAGAATTTTAAAGTAGGTTTGCTTAATCTAGTATGATGCAATATCTTAATGTCGTGCTACATGTCATTTAAATGTTCAGCAGTGAGGGGAATAGTTCCTTACACTTATCATAGGAAACCTAAATCCTTAAAGAGCCTCAAAGTCCTATAGTTCAATTATCGGAATTCAACACCTTGATCAGGATACAAGGCCTTGGTGAAACAAAACAAAGGATCTATCACATGGAATGCATCTATAACAGAAACAGGAGACACTTACTCGTATGTATTATCTACAACCAGCCAGCAACCAGCATTTTTGCATATATCTGAGATCCTCTATTAAGAGAAAAAGAGAGGAGAAAAGAATTAAGAATCAAAAAATGAAACAAGAAATAGAACCAGTTACTCCAAAAAGCATGACTAACAGAAGGAAGCTGTATATGTGCACGCATGTTTGCACATCCACTTACGCTGCCACATGAAAACAGACACAAACACAGTGAGTAGAGAGCAAGTGAAAGACCTTAAGTAGCGGCTCGGGAATGTAGGTTCCAGATGGGTTGCCAGGATTAACAACAGTAACAAGCTTTGGGACAGGCTTGGTTTCCAGCAATGTCCTTTCCAACCAGTCTGAAAATTAAGACAATACTGATAAATCATCTAAAACAGTACACATGATATTCCTGGTCCAAATTATAACATGATTCTTCAATTGAAATCAACCAATTTTGTAACTACAAACATACATACAATAAACAGGACCAGAAAAACGGCAAACCCGTGGAATATAGGCTCTAACTTGTGTTCTCTTTTCTCAAGACAAGTGAAACTAACAACAGCAAATCCAGAGCCGCAAGTGAACAAATAAAAATGACTCTTTCTAACCAGTAATCTTGGACAACATCATTAGACAACTTACTCCGCCCCTAAAATCAATGCAGCAGCTTTGATAAACAATTAAAGGGCTATCCAGTGAAAAGCTTATCATGACTTGTACCTGCATCTGGATAAAGAGTCTTTGGATAACCAGGACCTACTAATATCTTAGTGACACCTGTCATCTGGAAGGACATGTAGGCATTGAAATAGTATGGAGCAAACATGACAACCGAATCCCCCGCATCACACAGTGTTAGAACAAGATTCACAAATGCCTGTTACAAAGACCAAAAAAAAGGATAGTTTGAGAAGTCCTGAGAGGTAATTCATACATTTGACTAATAAAAAGAAACATAGCTTTACATTTTACATTTTAAATCAGCAATAGAATGAAATTTTTATCCATTATGAAATGGAGGCAGATCATGCATACAAGTTTATTATTGCAAACCCATCACTAGTTTTTATTCAAAAGGCTTAACCCTATTCCACCAAGGATGCAACCAAAATTAATTTTTATTGCAGAATCTCGTAAGAATAAGCAGCTTGCCAAATTTTATTCAAAAGTTATAATATTGACTTAAAAGCAGGATGTAACAAGCTAAATAGCAGATTGAGCTATATTGCTTTCCTCGGACTTCAAACAATTGTTCGTAACATCCAATTTGATCTCGAATCTGACCTTCCAAAGTGATACCGTGTACATATCACCTACTAGGTTGCAATTTGTCTCTCTATACCTTCAATATAACAAACAAACTAGAAGGCACTACAGCTTTACCTGATTTGCTCCTGCAGTGACCATCACCGAAGACCTCTGCAAATTGTTCTCCTGACGTAACTGCATAAAAATACAGGGAATCCATTTTAGGGCATGCTTTTACTACCTTTTGGCTAAGATGAACACGGGGTCTATAAATTTCTACATCACGTTAATACCATAGTTGTTAACAATATATAAGAAATAGGTGTATACGATGACACTGACCACAAAAACATTACTAAGAGTCTAGACCAACATTTGAAAGCAATATGGGGGTAGTTGAAGAGGAAACTTGTGCAAAACAGGGCCATTGATGAAAGTAACAACAAAAAAGGACAATTATGGCCAATTGAAATAATTGGGTCAATGCTTGATAGTCTTGAAAAGAATGACAGGTCAAGAAAATGAACCAAAGAAACAATACATTGTTCACAGATTGTAGAGACCTGGGCAAGTTGACAAAGACTCAACACATCTAACAAGACAAGGCCAATAAGCTCAACTGGAGTTTTTAATATATCAGAGAGAAATTTAGGGCAGAGTCCAAAATCCAAACATATAAACACAGAAAGATTAAACAATGATAAAAAGTCATCTTTATTGTGGCTTGCTTTTTAGGGCAATGTGTTCAAATCCAACCAGATTTTAATAAATACCTATAAAAAACAAAAACAAAAAAAATCATCTTTGAGCTTTGTCTCT
Source organism: Gossypium bickii (assembly GCA_025503065.1). NCBI lineage: Eukaryota > Viridiplantae > Streptophyta > Magnoliopsida > Malvales > Malvaceae > Gossypium > Gossypium bickii. Next base: position 137,001,354 of record CP106709.1, on the reverse strand, counting down.
CTCTCCAAGAACTCGTTGTCTAATTTATTTCCCATACATTTCACAATATGCATCCAACTGTAAACATCACAGTCATGTTAAGTTAAAAAATATTATAATGATACACATAAAAGCAATGCAAAAATCATAAACTCGGGCTGTCCAGAGGCTAATTCGACAACTAGAATGAAGCTCGGTTTGGCCATGAATCCAAGCCTACCAACCAAATTTACAGTCCCTATGAGCTTTTCCAAAGTCTGGAGAGAGGGCTAAGTATCAACCTAGTGCACATGACACGCACTGCCATAACTGTCTGTTGGTACATACAATGGCGGCAAGAAGCTCAGTCTACAGTGTCATGAAATTCTTCCACGGTTCGATAACAACCAAGAAAACCACAATTTTATGACAAATTCTTTAGAAACTATACCTTTTTTATCAATGCTTCTCTAAGTTCAGGAAGACCTTCATCAGCACCATAACAACTAACTGAAGGCTCCTCTACAAGTGCTTTAACCTTATCCAATGCCTGTTTGGGTGGTTTCCAGTAAACCACTCCCTACAATTATTTCAATGAAAGTTAGAAAGGTAGCACAATTAGCAGAACAGAATTTCCAGAAACAAATGAAACTCAGCCAAATGCAACTATAGACAAGTTAATATAATAACAAATGCAATCGAATCAAAGCTATAAAATTATCTAAATGAAAAAGTCCAGAAGTGAACCTAAAAGCATAAGCTGATTTTAAACTGCAGGCGTTTTCTATGTTACCCAGACTTGGAAGTGAGTGTTGGCTATGAATACGTGTCCAATACAGGTATGTTCAACTTATGTCCAAATATGTGTCAATGACCGAACTGACAAGTATATATTTTGTATTATAATAGAAAAGTAAATATTTTGCCGAAAAGTCTAGCCTTCACAAACCCAAATTTGAAAAGACTAAGATTATTAACAATACAAAGGAGATAAAGAAAGAACAAAGGAACCATTTTACTAAAACCTGCAGCCAAACAAATCATATAGCTCAAGGTTAAAAAGCTGATCTCAGTTTCCAATGTCTAGTTCATTGTTATTTAACACCCACGCAATCCCCTCCCCCCCAAAAAAAAAAACCAGAGAAACTTTTTTATAAAAAAAAAAATCCCATTTCTCATTTTTCAATACCACCACCATCCTCAAAACCGAAACAACACAACATGTTAAATGCACTAACATTGATTACAAGAGGGCTTTTTCAATAAGACACAAAAGACATTGGTAAAAGAAAAGGCAAACCTGAGCGAGTGACACAGCATTTTTCGCTCCTCGGATCAATTGCTGTATCTGTAACAACACCAACGACCCTCTCAACATCATAAAAAATACCGGAAAGAACTCTTTCAAAACACTTCACCGCCATACAAAACAAGTATAACATTAAAACTACAGGGATTGAGGCAGAAATCAGATTTATTGGGAAAAATAAACGAAGAAAACCCAGATTTGAAAATTGAAAGAATACCTGAACCATGATTGGCATTTCAGTCTCCACAATCCTTCTGGCAAGCATTCCATAAGAACCCATCTTCTGAAAACTCTTCTTTCCTCCCACTAAACAATCAAAACCCACCAAAATTAAGTCTTCGAATTAGGGAACAAAAACATAAAAAAGTTTGACTCTTTCAAAGATATTAGCAAATAAAAGGTGCTTCTTTTTACAGGTGCAAGGTTGAATCAGGCACAAACTCAACAACCCCACGGCAACTAGTTATCTAAGACATTATTATATTAGTGATAAAGTTGCAAATATTTAGAGAGAAAAAGGCCAACCAAGTCGCTTCTGAATCACTCTTGAGAAGGAGAAAAAGACAAAAAGCCTAAAGGAAAAACGCTTTTCTTTCTTTGGTTTGGTTACTTCTCCGCTTCTCCTACTAACACTACGCTGCTTTTGTGCGTTTCTTGACTTCTGCTTTTGTCTCTTTCACTGTTTTCACACTCTAACCAAACCAAACCAAAAATAAATAAATTCATTTTACTCTTCGGTTAAAATAATTTTTTTAACTTTCTTTGAAGCTTCCCTCAGACATGCAATCACTTAAACTATTTCCCATGTTCTAATGTTAACGACGTGAAATCATTGTGATAGATTTCTTCTTCTTTTTTTCTGGGTTTTATTGCTGTTGGAATCTCCACGAAGTACGTAGTATTATTATAATAATTTATTGCCTATTTGTTAACCGCATATAGGATAAAATGGAACGTGACTTTATAAAAAAAATTAAGCTTATTATTCGGATTAAATTATTCCAAAGTAACATGACCAAAAATATTTATCATCCTAAGAAACGTTTCCAATTGAGATTCCTTTTTACGTGCCAATGAGTCGGCGGCATTATTCGCTAATCTAAATTACTCCTATCCTTAACTTTCCTGTGATTACACATTGTATTTGTCTCTAAAAAATTCCCATCTTTTCACATTAAATTTAATAATGTTCCTCTATAAATACTAGTCTCCAACACCAATTCAAGAGACAATAAAGCATGAGCAAAGCGAGAAATAATTATAAGTTGACGGATATTTATATAAAGTAGACGTTTTTAAACTTAAATTAACATTTGGAAAAGTAAAATTTGTTAAATAATTTATTTGTATTGATTATTTAAGTTTTTTTTACCAAATTAATATTTAAATGTTATTTTGTATTAATTTATCAAATTAAATTAAAAATATTATCAAATATTTTTTACTAAATTAATATTTGGATACTATTTTTGTATTAATTTATCAAATTAAACTAAAAATGTTATCAATTTTAATATAAAAAATTATAAACTATCTAAAAGAAATCAAGCTACAAAAATTTAGAAAACTTTGGGGGCAAACACAAATTGTTATGTTTTTTAAATTTAATTCTAATAGTAAAATTTTAAATGGCTAAAATGAATATTTTAAAATTTAGGGGAGCGGGCCTGCCAGCTCCTTTAAATTCACTTTTGGATAAAAGAGAATGAGAACCCAATTACTCCATTATCGTCTTTGATAACTCCTCGAGTAACGAATTCTTAGAGGCTTCCCATGCTATTGTGAGAACATCAAAGACACTTGTTTCTTTGATAGTTTCATAACAGCATAGATTAAGATATGTATACAAGTGGTTGTAGAGTGTGATAAATTAATATTAAAAATATATCGAACAAAACATATTTAGATGTATAAAGTATTACTTATTAAGAAATATCAGGGAATTGTGTGAGAGAGATTAGTTAATTCAATTCCAACATGCTTTTACATAGACTTTATGACTAATGTTTTTGTTGAATTTGATCCTAGAGTGAGCATGTTAAAAGGAGAAGTAGGCTTTTGGAGATATATTAAGCCTAATTTATTTTTGGAATTGTTTAACTTATTTAGGATTTAATGCTTACGTTTCTCCTTCAACCTCTCCCCTTCCACTCTCTCCTCTCCCCTCTAAATAGGTAAAATATTTACGACATATAAGACTTCTATTTATACTATAGATTAAAAGGCTATATTGGTTAGATGATTATTCAAATTGTTAAATGACACCATCTATGAATCTTTTAGCCATTGTATAAAAAACTCAAACTGCAAATAATCTTTCGATTTTTTTTCTTAATCAAAATTGTGAATAAAAAATAATGTTGATTTTATAGTTAACTATTTAAATTATCCAAATTATACATTTTAAATCCGAACCAACTTATTTAACTTGAATATGAGGCTTGAATTATTTATTTAAGTTTTTATAAGAAATTATCTATTTAAATTGACTAGAAATTTCTAATGTATGATAATTAATGAGTTTTTAAAATGATGGGATTAGTTAAACGTGGTTACATTATAATTCATAGAAATTAATGAAATCTAGAAAACATTTAAAAGAATGTTTTTTTCCCTTTTAATTATGAGAGTTGAGCGAATAATCTTTTCATTCAATGACAAGAGTATTATGTTGTAGGCATGATAATTTGGATTCGATCTTAAGTAACCCTATTCCCCTCCCTCGATTAATAAAGAAAGAAAGAATGGAAATAGTTGTTTATCGTATAGAATAGGTTTAAAGTGAGAGATAACTAAGAAAATAGGTTAGAAATTTTTTGGGATTCACAATGAAATTTTTTTAAAAGTTTGACAATTTTCTTTATATTATATTTTTGGATTGTATTTTAGTTTTTTTATTAAAAAAACAAAGGAGTGAGTAAAATAGCCCTTCCGCTAAAATTTGGTGTTTATATATAAGGTATAATAACACATTTAGTCTTCAACCATTATATATTTATTCAATTTGACATCTACTCTTTTATTATAAGTATATTAGAATTTTTTTTAAACTAATAAGGCTTAAGGGTTAAAAACGCCTTAGTAATAAATTTAAAAAATCAACTAAACCTTTTTTAAAATTTAAAATTATTAAAAATAATAAAAAAACTATAAGCAAAATTTTTATTAAACAATAACAATAAAGTCCCATTAAAATCTAATAGTTATAAGATTAAAAAAAATTGACCCTTACTCTTTTATTTGGTCAACAGTGTTATTTTTTAATAAAATTTTTTATAATTTTTTATAAATTTTTTTATAATTTTTCTGATTTTCATAATAATTTTTAAAATTTAAAAGTGCTTAATTAATTTTTTTTAAAATTTGTTACTAAGTTTTTTTTTACCCCTTTAGCCTTATTAGTTTTAAAAATTTTAATTTATTTCTAATAAAAGAGTAGGGTCAAATTGAATAAATATGTAAATGTTATTTTACTTATTTATCTAACTTATAAGGATTAATTTATCTATTTTTATAATAATAAAAAACTAAAATGGGATCCGAGGGTTTTGTGGAATTTTACCAAATTCAGACAATTGTTGTTGGATTTGTGGGATACATTAAAAGATGCTCTACCACTCAATTTTATTGGGTTATATAGTAAAAAAAAAAAAAAAAAAGGAAAAAAAATGTAAAAACCGATATCTCTTAAAAAAATATTTCGGAAATAACAGTAAAAAAACTTGTCTCTAATATGAAAATTCGATGTGTAATTTTATATCTGCCGGACAACCAGAATTTAATAATTAAAAGGAAAAACTTTGCTAATATTTTATTTTATGGTTAATATGCTTTCCCAGTCTCTTTTGTCCTTCTCTATCAGAAAGTGACTCACTCGACCGATTCAAGCAATACGAGATGTGGACAACGTTTGAGCCAAGAATTTCTTGGTTGGAGCTAAGACCAAAAAAAAAAGTTGGTATCTTGTTATTTTCTTGCCCGTTACTTTTTACAGGTTTTAGTTAAAAATAACCTAAATTATATATAAACTCAATGTTATATATTAATTTTAATTTGGTATATTTTTATACATTAAAACTTTAATTTTAATTCAATTTTCACATTGTACTAACCATTATATTTATGTGGTATAATATTTTATTAAATTGTATGTAAATTGTTGACGTAGAATTTTATTAAGTTAAATAAATTATTTTCAGAGAAAATAAATATACAAGGAAAAAGGTTTTCTTATTTCTCTAGAAAATTTATTTTATTTTTAATCTAGATAGAAATAATTTAAAAATATTTGTTTATTTTTTAATCTAATATAATATTATGTCAGTAATTTTCATATGATTTAATATATGCAAATACACAAAATTAGATTTGATGTATAAATTACAAATTATATCAAAGTTAATAATAATATTAATGTTTACGCTTGAATAAAATAATAAATTCGAAAATTATTTCCTTTTAGATTCAACTAATCAACCAGAATTGTGTTAAAAAAACAAACGAATCAACAAGAATTGAATGGTGCTTATTGTTCAAGCTGGATTTAATTATGAATCTTGAAGTGATTTTTTATAATAAAAATTGGACAATTTTCCTTTAAGCCATTAATAATTAAGATCAAGAACATTATCGGCTATTTTATATTTACTTAATTATTAAACTTTTATACGAAGCAAAAGTAGTCATAATATCATTCGCAAATCTGTATTTTTCTTTAAAGTCTAGCAAATATAAGCATGACTTTAACAAAAATACATAATATTCCTATAAACAAATTTCCTTCTAACTTGATTTCCTCAAGTATTAATATTTCTACATTTTGTATTCAAGATTAAAATATAATATAATTTATCATTATTTTTTATTTTCATGTAATATCACGATTTTTAATAAATATTTTTTACAAAATGTTTAAAATTACCAATGTCTTTTTATATCAACAATAATACTAATACCAATTGAATTAAGATTTAATCGACTTTAATCTATTATTTTAACATTAAATGTCTATTTTAACTTTAGCCAATATATTTTTTAATTAATTTATTTATTATGGTCACATATCTTGGATCCCTAACTTTTTATACAAAAGTTATTGTATGGTATTATTATATATAAAGAGAAAAGCGTTAGCCGGAACCGGGGACGCCAGCCCAAGCCATCCATCATCCTTGATTGCTGCACCTAAGAAAGAGAGAGAGAAAAATGGCGGCTTTCACTACGCATACGCCATGCCAAGCCACCCCCTTACATCCTAATATTAAATTTTCAACTCAAAATGCGAATACGAAAACAGTTCATAAAACTACGTCTTCGTTGCATCATTATCCTTGTATTTCTTCTCTCTTTTCACAAACCAGATCAACTCTTTTCTCTAATTCAGGTCTTTCTCTCTCTCCCCCTTTCTTTTCTTTTCTATTTATCCATGTTTATCTTTGCTTTCGTCGCAGTAATTTCTTTTTTTATGTTTTATTTCTCAATGGGTATTCAAAATTTTTGGGATGCTTGGCTCATAATTTAATCTTCCTATGTTTGTTTAATGATGGCTTCCGGGAAATGTGAGTATAAAAGGTTGAGTAAATTTTCTAGAAATCCAATCTACTGAGATTATATTATTAGGGGGAATTTTATCTACTTGGATGCCCAAATTGCTAAGTATATCTATCACTCTAATCTTTGATTGCTTATCTGAAATGTTTTCGTGGTTGGTATTTTGTCCTTGACCGATATTGTAGTCTTTACAACTTAGTACCAGAAAATTTCAGCATAGAGTAAAAAAGAAAAGGTTGTTCTTTCCTTTGGATCCAAAAGAAGCCACGGTAATATGAAATATCAAACAATATTCTCTTTTCACTGGGTTATTATTTTTGTTAGGGAATGACTTTCATTGGAAGCTAAAATATTGACTGGAGCCTTATAGGGCCATCAGAAATTTAGCAACTCCAGTTGCTTTTTTTTTTTTTCTCTTTTACCCATGATGCTATTTTTCTTTCTTATTTTTTTATTCAACCTCAAATCTTTCTTCCATTGTTTCGTCAACACTTTTTTTAATTATTTTTACTTTTATTGGACGTTTCTTTTTTTCGATACAAATTTAATTATTTTAATATCTTATTAAACTTTTTATTTAATGTTTTCTTTCTTTTATTGGCATTATTATTTCAATACAATAAAATTTCCTTAAAAAATAATCATATAATAAAATTATTGTTTGACATAGATATAATTTTAGTAAAATATAATTTATTTATTAGTTTCATAAAGATCGAAATATTTTTGTTTCAATAATAATTTCTCTAATGATAATTTCTCTTTTCATTATAATTCATATCACCGTAAATTATTATAATTGAAATATTTCACTATTGTTTTTAAATTCATCACAACAGTTGCATTGGATACGATCTTACTACCCATTAAAAAGTAGCTCGTAGAAACCAAAATTGCGAAAATATTATGTTAGGCACAAAAATAATTTTTATGTGTTTTGGAGTTGTCTAATTGAAGTCAGTTTTTAGCTTTAGTTTTAGCATTTTTAATGGATTTTGATATAAAGTAAAGTTATTTTGGTTTCTTTCTCAAGTTACTTCCTGCTTTTGTTTCAAAAAGAAAAATAATTACTTCTTGTTTTACTCTTTGAGACCATCTCAGTTTAGCTCATAGTTTATCTCCATGAGTCCATTCCTTTTGTGAATTCTTCCTGCAGGCAGTAGCAGCTCATGGTTGCAACATAGTCCCTTGCATCATGATGCGAGCGGTGGTAGTGGATCGAGGCAGGGTCCAGTATATTCAGTTTTTCGCACGAAACCTGCAGAAGTTGCCTCCGTAGAGGACCTCTTCGAGTTCATATGCTCTGGTCCTCTTGTCGACAAAATGGGACTGACCCAGGAAAAGGTGGCAGAGTCTATTGATAAGTGGTTGTTTTATGGCTCGAAGCTTTGTCGATTGTTTCAGCTGGATGAACTTTACCTTACTACTCCTCAGAAAGCAAGGTTTTATCACTACTACATACCAGTCTTTGTGTGGTGTGAAGACCAGATATCACAGCATGCGTCCAAATTTAAAGACGGAGAAGAGATACCTCCGTTAGTGGTATGGATACAATTGTTGTGTGTGTTGGTGTTCTCATTCTTTGTGCACATTTCAGTAGTGTTTTCTATTGGGTTTTGCTACCCTAAGGGCACTCTTTAAGGTTATGTATATATAGTAATATCTTCACCCAATGCAGTGAAAATGTAGATAAAATTGTCAACCACTGCATCAATACAATGTTAGTACTACATATAACTAGTACATTAATGAACCTTAAAACAGTGCTGGGGCAGTGTTAGCAAAAAAGCCCTGTTACATTTCATTCCATTAGGATAGTGAAAGGGCAGTGCAGGTGGCATACTTGACCGGTTCTTTTAATCTTGTGGAAATGGCAGATTGGTTTCAGTGCACCACAGGGTTGTGGGAAGACCACACTTGTATTTGCTCTTGATTATCTTTTCAGGATCACTGGCAGGTAGCTTGAAGGGCATTGGAATTTAATAAGTAGAAGTAATTCGTATCTGGTTTAGCAACGTAAATCGAGCAAGTGGAAACAAATGAAATTACTAACATCCACCATAATCTCAGGAACTCTGCAACATTATCTATAGATGATTTCTATTTGACAGCAGAATGTCAGGTACTACTAATAATAATTTTTCCTAAAAATGTTTTACATTTTTCTCATCATTTTCTGACACAGTGTGGCATTGATAATAGGCCGAATTGAGAGAACAGAACCCAGGAAATACTCTTTTAGAGGTGAGGTGACTAATGATTTCTTCATTGTATTTGCTTTTCAGACTTAATGGGGGAGCAATTGTTTTGTTACTCACACAAGAATAAAATGGTTTTCTTATTTCAGTTGCGAGGAAATGCTGGGAGCCATGATCTTCCATTCTCCGTTGAAACACTGACAGCTCTAAGCAAGTTGACTAAAGAAGGTAGTGTTCAACACTCATCTTTCCATGTTACGGTTCATCATTTGTTCATCTCTTTGTTGGTGACTTGGTTTGAGTTAAACAGGCATGAAGATGAAGCTTCCTCGATATGATAAAGTAAGAACAACATTACCATTTTTACTGGCCGTTTCATTCCAATTACGTACTAATAACATTGTTGTTTTCAGTCTGCATATAGTGGGAGAGGTGACAGAGCTGATTCTTCGACATGGCCAGAAGTTGAGGGACCACTAACGGTAAGAGAATGTTGAGCTAGAGGTGGGGAATGGTGGGTACAGTTTGGTTGAAAGAGTAACGTGATTCATTATGTGAATGTATTGAAAATGATTTCCATAACATGATTATGCTAGTATGAATTAGGCAAGATATTCATTTCGTTGGCCTTCTTTAAATTCAATCAGGTTGTTCTGTATGAAGGCTGGATGCTTGGCTTCAAACCCCTTGCGAATGAAGTTGTTAAAGCTGTTGATCCACAGGTCAAGTGCGCTTTCGATGTTGCTGCTACGGATTTAGTATTTATTTATGTTTTCTAACACCAAACTGATTTTGGAGATGAAGCTGATGGTGATTGATGTTACAGCTGGAAATAGTGAACAAAAACCTAGAAGCATATTATGATGCATGGGACAAGTTCATTAAGGCATGGATTGTGATCAAAATTCAGGACCCAAGTTGTGTGTACCAGTGGCGTCTGCAGGTTGGTTCTTATATTGAACTACTCTTATCAGTCACATTCCCTATAGGCTATATAGCTATGTTACCCAGACCACATATGGACACGAATGCTTTAAGAAAAAGGATGAGTTAGTTTGGACAAACCTCCTTTTAAGTGGTAGAAGAATAGATTTTTCTAATAGTATTGGTTGAAAATGATTTTGGGCAGGCTGAGATAGCCATGAGGCAGGCAGGAAAACCTGGAATGTCAGATGAGGAGGTGCATATACATATTTACATTCACCAAAGTTTATATATATATATATATGTTCCCTTTTGATATCTAATTCAAAAACTGTGGGGGATACTGACAGGTGAAAGATTTTGTTTCACGTTACCTACCTGCTTATAAAGCTTACCTTCCAACCCTGTATTCTGAAGGACCAAATGGATCACATCCAAACCATCTCCTAGTCATTGAAATCGATGAAGCCAGAAATCCCATCTTAGGGATCTAAATCATTTGTTGTTGTTGATGAATATCAGTTTCGGATCCAATTTTGATTTCTTGGATGTGTCGTGTGGTTTAACTACTTGTAAACTAATTATGTCATGATCCACCCATGTGTTTGCAATCAATTTGAGATTTGTAAGTGAGAAATGTTGGAACTCTATGCCCCTGTCAGTCTAATATATACAGAACGGCCCACTGCTTGAAACCAAGCTGTCATTGGTATGAATGAACATATATATTTTAATATGCTTTTGGGTGGCTGAAAATGCGTCGCACAGTCGCTCTACTTCACTTGAATATTTGAAGAGAAGAGCTCATCGCAAATAATAAAAACAACAACCAAACTTTATAATTCTTGAAGCCAACTATAGAACCCCTCTTCAATTGATTGATTGTTGGTTCCAACATCTGTCCACCTCCTGTGTCCCTTTCGTTCTAGTTTCAGTGCTAGTCTTAAATGAATGAATATTCGTGGGCCGAAAAGAAAAACCAGACAAGGTTTCATTCACTCAGTATGTACTATATTGGGCCAGCCCCTAGTTCGTAATTCACGAATGGGTTGGGATTAGAGTATTCAAAAGCTATTGAATTTTGAGCCAACCTTAAGTTTTATAAGTGAAATTGGTTTAATTTTGAGCTAAGCTTCAAATTTTCAATTTCAAGTTCAAGCAACCAAAGTTTCCAGTTTAATTGATACTAAAAAAATTTAATGATGCATAGTTAAATAAAAATAAAAATAATTACAGGAAGAATAAAATAAAATGCATGCTTAATATGGAGAATTTTACAAGAATCCGTATTACACCTTCTAATCTGATTTTTTACTTGATAAATAAAACAGCAATCGTGCACACTATAGATTTTTCCTCTTTGGGGCAAAGCTTGAGATCCCTCATTATTCTTTATATTGATTTTTTCATGCTTTATGCATACAACTTATATTAGTGTAAATATGATTCTTAATATTTTATGCTTATTTAAATTTGTTAAATTAATTGTTTGAAGATGTACATAGAAAACCAATAGTTTCGATGAGCATAATACAAATATTGAGTTAATTTGAAATTTTATTGCACGAGGAGTGTAATAATATTATTTATTTATGTTGAAGAGAATATATATATATTACATAAATACCAAGGATCCAACATGCATCTAAAAGATTTTAAATGTCTCAACCAAGTTATTTATTTTAAAATTGTAGCTATTTAAATATATAAATACCTTTATAATAATTTTTTGTATTTTTTTTAAATTGATGTTTAATTAATTTGTGACACCAACTTAATCCAAAAAATTATAGATAATATAAGGGAAATTAATTAGTCTTATATTCAATCTCTCCCCATTTACATCTTATAATTAAGAAATCAATTATATTAACAAGCCTTAAAACTTATTATATGAATTAATTTGTCTATCTATTTTTTGAGGTAATAATTAGGTCTAATAGTACGTGTACAAAATGAATAGCTCAAAATGCAATTCATAGTCTAATAAAAACATATCCTAGAAATATTCGAAAACAGAATCACATTTTTTTAATTAGTGATGAGTTGCATGGTAAAAATGAGCTCTTAAGAATTTTAAAAATTTAAGTTTGAGTTTTCTCTTACTTAGAAATGTAGGGTTTTTTTCATATTTATTCTAATTGAGTTTAGTTAAAAGGTTGAATTAATCGTTTAATTATATTACTTTATTCTAATTGAGATTTTTTTAAAAAAATAATGATTAATTTTCCATTTCTCTAGGGAGATGAGCAAATAACAAGGAGGCACTAAGGGTCCAATAAAGGCTACTCGAAAGGAAAAAAAAAAAAAAAAAAAAAAAAGGACTCAGGTCCAAAAACCACTGTTGCTCGCACCGGTGCGTTGATCCGTCGTTCATTCATCATGAAAAACTTTCTTTTTTCTTTTGGAAGGAAAAAGTTAATATATATCTCTATTTGAAAGGGAAAAACCCGCAATCCAAAAGACGAATGAAAAGCAAAACCAGAGAAGACCATGGAGCCAACCACCACGTTTCATCAGCAGCTAGAGAGAGAGTGAGACCAAAGACAACCTTATTGCGATGAAACCCAACGTTGTGGCAGTCCTCGTCTCGCATGTAGAGGGGGACCTCTTATTATGTCGGAAAAGAGACCAAAAAGCATTAGAGAATGAAGAAAATAAATATATTTATAAAAAATCGATTTAATGATAGAATGAGCTTTAATTAAGATGATAAAATCGTAAAAAAATTATGATGTTTTGAGTTTAAATCCATTAAATATATTTATTTTAGATTTTATATTATTTGAAATGATAAAACTATCCTAATAATATTTATCGTTTTGTAAAAAGAAATAATTTCAATAATTATTCAACTGAGTTGAATCCAATTAAAAAGTGACACCAATTCAATAAGCCATTTAAATATAGTCATGTTTCACCTTATATTCATTGATAAATGTACATTTTGAAACCTCAACTTGGGTTAAAGATTCAAATTAGATTCAAAATGGTTTTAATTTTCTTTTGTCCTATTAAGTATTTGCACTAGGCTTTTAAGGTTTTAACTTGATACTGTAATACCCAAATTTCGTCTGGGCCCAAAACCCACAAGACATAAAAAACCCAAGCAAAGAAAAGAGGTCCAAAATGTCCATCATACAATCCGCCCATTTACAAGCCTATTGACCCAATAACAAACAAACCCAATTACAAGGCCCAATATCAAGCAACCCAATACCCAAATCAGAGAACAACAAAAAGAAAAACCCTAATTTTCTGCCCTAAAGTGGCGCCGCATGAAACCCTGGCCGCCTCTCCACTTGCCTCTTTCGGCCATCACCCTCTCCACCTATTCCACTTCCACTGGCGCCCCATAACCTGCAAAAAAGGGGACGAAACAACGGCAACCACGAGAGCAAAAAGCAAGATATTGTATTTTTGTTTGTTTCTTCGAAGATCGGTTATAAAAACCGAATAGAGACTCGGTAATAGGGGCTTTTTTATCAATCAATCAATGAAAAAATAAAAAAACAACAGATTCAAAACAACACAAAAATAGATAGTAGAGATCGAACGAAAATCCAAAAAGGCAGAAACAAAAAATAATTTTCGAAAGTATTTTTATCTTTAATTTTATTTCTTTTCTTTTCATTTTTTATCCGAAAAAATATATATATACACATATATATATAAAATATAAAATAAGAAAAAAAAAGAACTTACCTTTTCAAACTCTGCTCATGGTGTGCATGTGATGATATGTGGCATGGCACGGGACGGAATCCCCATGAAGGCCCTCCTGCAGAGAGAAAGCAGAGAGAAGGAGAGGGGAAGCTTTTTTTAAAGAAAAATGAAGCGCACAAATGAAAAAAAAAGAGAAAATCCAATTTATAATAGAGTGAAAGCGGGCGCCGTTTTGAGGTTGGGTGCCAAGGCGCCAAAGCAAAGCCGTTTTGGCCCCAACCCGTGCGCATGACCCGACTCGGCCAGAGGATCCGCGTGTTTTTGCGGAAGGGTCTAATTGCGCATTTGACCCTTCCGCTCTTCCTCACCTTTCCAATCTGTTCTTTTTATTTTTTTTTGAATTTGGCCCAACATGTTTTATTCTATTCCAATTTAGCCTCGCAAGAAAACGCAATAGCAGCATAGGCAGCGAGGATAATTTCCCGAATGGTCCCCCAATTTTTGCGCGCATCTAAAATAGACCCTTTCCCCTTTATTTTATTTCGAATTTACCCCAAACATTTTGATTTTATTCGATTTTAGCCATTTTTAATTGTTTTTAGTTAAATTCATTGTTTTCATTATATGTAATATCAATATGTATGTCATCATTATTATTATTATCATTGTCATTATTATTATTATTATTATATTTATTAGTATTATTAGTATTAGTATTATTATTATTACCATATTTACATTATTGTATTGTACATATTTCGTATCATTATTGTTACTATTTTATTATTATATTTACTATTATCATGTATATTATTATTATTATTATTATTGTATTTACTATTATCTTTATCATTACTAACATCTTTTAGTTTTTTTATTTATTGTTGTTATCTTAATGTTATATCCCATGTAAATCACCATTTTTTGAATAGCATTTCAATATCTTCTTATTTTTTTAAAAAAAAAAAGAGGCTTCACAAAGGTAATATTCACGAACTTGGGAATTCAAAAATTTGTGCCCAATCGTGCTGGGTGCGACTTTTTATTTGACCGAACAAGTGGATAGCCTTTCAAATTTTGTTTCTATTTTCAAATAAGGTGATATTTGTGCGTTTGGAAGTTCGAAAAGATCATGCCCAATCGTGCTGGGTGTGTTCTTTTGGTACGACCGAATGAGCAAACACCCTTTCCAAAATTTCAAAAATGTGTGCTTGGAGAATTTTGGAGATGATCTTGAGTTCAAGGACTTAGATTCTCGTGTCCAATCGTGCTGGATGTGAGACTCTATTCCTTCGAAACAAGGGATCTCGATATTCGATCAAGTTGTTTAAAATAAAAAAATAGAATAAAATTTCAAAATCTTTTCAAGCTTTACGACATTAGGACATTGATTAATCAATTTGGTACCGATTTTGGGCGTTGCGAGGGTGCTAATCCTTCCTCGCACGTAACCGACTCCTGAACCTATTTTCTCGAATGTTCGTAGACCAAAAATCTCGTTTTAGTAAACCGAAATGCTTTATGAAAACGAAGGTGATCCGATCACACCTAATAACGGTCGATGGCGACTCCCGTTTTTATTCATTTTCAAAACCCACAGTTCGATTCTCGTTTTTTTAAAAATGGTTTCGACAGCTTGGCGACTCCGCTGGGGACTTTTCGAGAGTCAGGCCATAAAATTGATTATTCTTCGTCCTTTTGTCGAAAATTTGGAAAATGGTTTTGAAAATTCATATTTCTTTTGATGCATCTGTTGGTACCATGATTGCAATAATGACGAGTCTCATAGGATATCTCTGCATTCACATTTGCATGACCGTTGTGGTCACACCCTTAAGTGGGAGCGAGAAGCTATGCCTTCGTGAGGATTTCACCTCCGCATGGGCTAGGGGACTGCTTCCGGAATACATCCGTACCTATGGTTTCGTGAGGTTTTCACCTCATGAGGCCATAGGAAATGTATTCCTCGAATCGAACTCGATCCGTATGAGCCTATAATGGTTGAGGATCGAGGAATCTGCTGGTTCGGGTACCTTTCCTTTAGAACTAAGCCACATATAGTAAACCTTAAGGGCCCATCCTAAGTAAAGCTATGCTAAACCTTAGTGGTTACCCATATAGTGGTTTAACGTCCTTTTACCCGTTTTGGTTACCATTATTCAATACTAACCCTTTTTCTTTTGGCCATGTTTGCATGTCATTTCACATTAAAAGGTGTCGATCTCTCTTTGATTACTAAGATAGAAGCTTGTTATGGGGGACGAATTCCTTGATAAAGTGGAGGATAATGCGACTGTGCGTATATGGTCAGAGAAGACACAACTCGAGAAAGGGGATAGTCTAGCCGAGGAATATACATCGGAGTTGGGGGACTTCACTCACATCAGTATAACACAGAATGAGCTCCAAGAATTAAGAGATATGTGGGCTCATTGGGATGAGGGGACTAAGCAGCTTTTCTACCTTAATTATGGCGATCTACCCTATTTGCTTGACATCAAAATGGACAAACACTTGTTTCGGGCCATAACCCAATATTGGAATCCCGCATATAGCTGCTTCACATTTGGGAAAGTGGACTTGGTACCTACCATAGAAGAATACACGGCTTTACTTCGTAATCGAAGGGCTCAAGTCGATAAGGTCTATTTTAGGGCCGGCAATGCACCAACTTTTGTAAAGAAACTGATGAGCATCACTGGAATGAGCGAACAATGGGTCATGGCACATGTTCAAAGAAAAAGCGGCGGAAATGCATTCCTTGGGTGAACTTAAGGGACTTGATAGTGGCACATCCAGATGATAAGAGGAAGGTTGACATCTTCGCCTTAAGTATCTACGGCCTGGTAATTTTCCCAAGAGCTTTGAGGCATGTGGATGAAGCAGTTGTTGACTTATTTGATCGTCTTGACAAAAGAGTTACGCCAATACCAGCAATTCTTGCCGAAACTGTAATAGCCTAAATTTTCAGTGGTGTCGAAATAGTGATTCGAGGTCACTAAATCCGACAAGTGAGTAGAAAATATTATTAATTTAGTGAGTATAAGTTAAATGTGAAGTTAGAAAAAAAAATTAAATAATTAGAATCGAAAACGAGGTATCGAGACCTCGGAGATTTTTAATCTAGCCATAAATGTTTTATAAATATTTATGGAGTGTTAATAAGTTAGTATTAAAGTTTCGTCAAAAAAATTTAAAGTTTCGATAGTTAATTGAACAAAAAGGACTAAGTTGTAATAAATGCAAAGTTATGAGAAATGATTAAATAATTTAAATGATAAAAGAAAGAGGGCTTAAAAGGCAAATAGACCCAAGATCTATTTGGGCTGGAAGGCAAGGGCATGAAACCAGAGAAAATAAGGAGAAATAAGGGTAAATTTGGAATATTGCAAAATTTACTTAATAAAGCTAGGACTAAAGTGGAATTATCTAGATTTCTCTTCATTTTCTTCAGTTGAAAAACAACCATGGAAGAGAGCTTCAAGCTGGTTTTCATACTCAAGCTTCATGTAAGTTTAATTCTTGCTTTCTCCTTGAAGTTTCTATGTTTTTGGACTTTTACAATTGGATCCAACTTACCATGTCATTAGTTTTTGATTCTATAGCTAATTTTTAAAGTTGATGTGGATTATTACTGGAAGAATATGATGAATAAATATTGATTTGGAGCTTTAATTTTGTTATATGATGATATTATCAAGTGAAATTGATGAAAATGGGTTTTAGGACCTAATTGTGAAATAGCTGAAATTATGGCCTAGTGTTAAAATTCTGATTTCAAAGGTTATGAAGTAGTTTAAAATGATAGAGAAAAGTATTAAATGAGAAAATTAACTCAATTGAGGGGTTAATTCAGCAAGGACTGAATTGTATGAATTGTGGAATTAGGGACAAAATAGAAATCAACATGTTACACTAAAGCAGTTTTGGACAGCGGCAGTTGTCTAACTTTGAAAAATCACCAAAAATTGTAGAAATTTAATTATAAGTTCAGATAGATATGGAATTAAAGCTTGTTGAGTCTATTTTCATATAAAAGAAACATAGCAAGCAAAGGAAGTCTACATTTTGAGATATTTAAAGTTTTGCAAGACTGGTTTAGAATAACTTCGTGATCCCCTGTTCTTACTTTAAAAATTCACTAAAAATTGTACAAAAATAATTATGAGTTATAATTTATATGTTTAGAATCCTGAATGAGTCTATTTTCAATGTAAATAAACATGAACATCATCTGAATCTTGTATAAAGAGATAATTAATTTTTAGTGAAGAAGGGTCAGAACTGCCAGACAGCAGAACAGGGGTGACTTTGATGAATAAACTGTACTAATTGGCCACACCAAAAATTCTGGAAAAATTGTGGTAAGAAGATATGTGAGTCTAGTTTCAAATAAAATTAACGGATCTTAATTTGGAGTTCTGTAGCTCAAGATAAAAATAATTTAGTGACTATGACACGGATGGACAGCTTGAATATTCACATGAGTAAATAGTGAAAATTATAGAAAATGTTACTTACAAGTGTGTTGTTTATACTAAGGATGTGGATGGAGAGGAGGAGGAGGGAAAATAATATATGAATGACTTGTGTATAAATTGATTACATGCTCAATTATAATTGATATAATGTTTTATTTGGAATATTTATTATGAAATTATGATTATCGTTATAATACAAAAAAAAATTGAAGTTGTGAGTTTATATGGCTAAATTTTAGTGATCATTTGTTAATTTTATGAATTTCATTATGTGTTATTTCATATGTATTGATGATCAAAATGAGCATTTCAGTTCGGTGACAACATGAATTGACGGAAAATACAATGGTTGAACCATGGCAACAAGTGATAAGTGATAGCCGGCTACACTTATCGATCAAAGACAAGTGAAAGTGAAAAGTGGTAGCTCGGCACCGATCAAGTGAAAAGTGGTAGCTCCGCGCACCGATCGATGAAAAGTGGTAGCTCCGGCTACCGCTCGATGAAAAGTGGTAGCTCGGCGCCACACGATCGATGAAAAGTGGTAGTTTCGGCTACCGATCGGTGAAAAGTGGTAGCTCGCCACTACGATCGATGAAAAGAGGTAGCCGGCTACAAGTGACAAGTGATTTCCGTGTAAGACCATATCCGGAATATGGCATCGGTGTGAAATGCGTGTTTAAGATGAAAGACCATAGCTATGTTATGGCATCAGTGATTATCAGTGAAATTCAAGGGATACCGGTGCAGAACAATTTCGTAAGACGTTCACTAATTTGACGAAGTTGGTAAGTGTTATATAGAATTATGTGATATAAGGAAATATGAGTTGATGATACATGAACATAGAACTTGGTTGATGAATGAGTTCATTTGTGATTATATATTTGTACACCATTGAGTATATTATCCGTATGAAATGGTATTAGAATGAGTTAATGAGAAGAGTTCTAAAATGACATAATCTAAATTCGAAATGAAATATTATGAAAATGTACTTGGAATGTATTGGTATGTCTTGTGTGTGTTATTTGAGTTCATAATATGGAAAGTAAATGTATGTGAAAATATGAGGTGATGATATCTGTACATGGAATTTATTTATGGATACATGCATCCTAATGGATTTTAGAGAACATTGAAATTGGGCTCAATAAGTGAGTTGCCAATTTAAATTGTAATTGGCAGGAAGAGTTAGTGAATTGCATGATTATAAGTTGTTACATGTATTTGTCAAAAATACGAGGAAATGATGGTAAATGATACATGGAAATATGAGACTATAATATATAAAAACATGGAATGTGTTTGATAAATGTGTTCATTCATAATTATAGAATTTTTGCATCTCAAGTGCACTATATGTATAAAGATGATGTTTCAAATGATTTGATAAGTAAAACTCAAATATGAAGTAGTTTGAAACCAAGACAAATTGTTATAAAAATGTATATGAAAAACAGAGGTGCGATTGTTATAAGATATATGAATACATAGGATGAAAAAGTACAAGTACAAGAGAAATTTAATGAGAATTGAGCCCATATACGTTTCTTGTTATTTATATGAAGTGTACGACTAACAAATCGTATTCAGTATAAGGCTCAGTTGAATATCTTAAATTAGTTTTTATATGTATTAAATATGGTGAAGAATAAGGATCAAATGAGTGAGAAATATGGCTTGAAAAATAGCATAATTTGTGAAAAATTAACTTTACCACACGGCCAAGCAACACGGGCGTGTACTAAGGCCGTGTGACCCAAGTTTCTTCACAGATGCAAGTCAGAGAGTTATACGCCCTAGAGGCTCGGCCATGTGAGCCACACGGGGGTGGGAAACCTTGTAAATGAGATAAACTTAAGGATTTTGCAAAAAATTTTATACGATTTTGATTTAGTCCTGACCCAATCCCAATGCATGATTTGAACCTTAAGGGTCTGATAAAGGAAAGTTCTACAATAAATTTTAATATTTGAGCGATAAATGGTTTAAATAATCTGTAAATGTTTCGTACTCTTCGGTAATGCCTCATACTCTGTTCTGGCGTCGAACATGGGTAAGGGGTGTTACAGAAACGTTTAGATCTTTAAATGCATGCCGGAGAGCAGGCGAGGGTAGATTCATGGGATGTGCACAACTATTGCTAGTTTGGTTCCATAGCCATTTCTGGAAGATAGATAGAGCCTCTTGTCGAGTTCACTATGAAAATTATTCCCCATTAAAGGAGTTGGCAAATATGCCCAAGAGAGATGACATATCAGAAGAAAATTGGATCGCACTCCTTCAAAATCTCCAAGAAAAGGACGTGGAATGGAGGGCTCCTTGGTTCATTCCTGATGAAATTCTCTATCGCTGTGGGAGTTATGATTGAGTCCCCCTGCTAGGAATTTGGGGAGCCATTGGGTATGCTCCTTTGCTTGTGCTAAGACAATACAATTTAAGACAGTTTATACCGACAACTTACGGCCTAGCTCAGTTCGAATTTTCGTATAAAGGGAATAATTCTAAGAAGAAGGTTCGGGAGATTGCTGATGCTTGGAAGCAAATTTGCCGAATGAAAAGAATTGCTGTAGGTTCGATGGTAACCCCCGAGTATAATGCCTGGCGGAGTAGGAGAATAAACGATAATGTCCCTAAACCGATAGAAGGTAGTACTCAACCAATAGAGAAATACTTACACGTAGTCCCTTCTGAGGCAGAGATCATGAAGCAAGACTTTGAGAGTAAAAATTCAGAGTTGGAAAAGAGGATAGAACGACTAGAAGAAGAAAAGATGCATTTGATGTTGGTTATTGATGTCCAAAACTCAAAGGCTGGGGAATTGAAGAAAGGAAAAAGGAAGGCCGAGGAAGATTTGGAAAGCTTGAAAACCGATTATAGAAAGCTGCGTCTATCAATGAGGACTGTCGGGTTAGGTAAAATTTCAGAACAATGGCGTCAAGAAATTCGAGTAGAGAAAGCCAAGGTTGATCAGTGGAGGAAAAAGTTGTAAGAGGTTCAAGCACAAAAGGAGTCTCTGAGGGAGATTGCAAGTGAGAGCCAAAGAGAAAATGAGACACTGAAAGCTCGATTAACAGAACAGGAGAAAACGTTCGGCCGAAGACGCGACTCTACGACGAAGCTAGAATCAAGCCTAAACCAGATTGAAGAATTAAAAAGGAAGATCGTAGAGCTCGAAATGACACTGCAAAATAGTGATCTTCAGATTAAACAATCTCAGAATCAGGTCAGAGAAAGGGATTATGTCATGGGGGAAGCTGTAACGCAAATACGAGAAATGGCTCAACATCTACAATCCTTAGCGGTCCAGCTGATGTATTAAGTGTAGTATATGAATCAAAGTCAGACCAGGGTCGGGAGTTAGCCTCGCTTCTCGAGAAAGTTAAAACTCTAGGCGTAAGGGCTAGGTCGCATATGTGACTCTGTTTTATGTAAAGGATTTTGTTTTTTAAATAAGCTTTCTATAAGAAATTGAATGAGAATCGACGCCTTTTGCATTCATTTCACGCATTTGCATTACATTTCATCTATTTACATACATCACATCATTTGCAAAAGGAGTCTAATTAATTAAAATCGTGATGAAACTACCACGAAACCTAAGCGAAAACCAACCCATCATACATTACTATAATACCCATCGTAAGGCAAAAACAATGGATCAGAGGATAGAAAGACTGGAACAGATGCAGAAGGATATGCAGGATCAGTTGCAAGTTCAAATGCAGGAACAATTAGCGAAGATGCAGCAAGAAATGAAGGATCAGATACTCGAATCCCAAAACAACATGATAAACCAGTTGACCCTGCTGTTGGCCGGAGGATCTAACAAAGGAAAGGGCACTAGCGACGAGAGTGAAAAATCTCCCCACCCTTCGGGCCCTGCTCCAACTCATACCCAAGTGCAACCGGAGGTCAACCCACAGATGGCCCGTGTTACCGTCAGACCCCAATATCAAGCCGGTACATCAACGCCAATGAATTTGCCAATATGCTTGGGCTCCCATCTAGGGGATCATCCAACTAACCCCGTAGTCCCCGACCTCGATGACCTAGCGGAAACGGAGAAGGCAAAGGTAGATTTGTCTAAACAATTCGAAGAAAAGTGTAAGTGGATAGAAGAGAAATTTAGAGCAATGGAGAGCACGAGCCACCGTGGTAGGGTTAATGTTAAAGACCGAAGCTTAGTCCCAGGCCTAATACTCCCGCCAAAGTTCAAGACTCCGGAGTTCGAAAAGTATAATGGGACCAGTTGCCCTGAGGCTCACATAACAATGTTCTGTCGAAGGATGGCAGGATACGATGAAAATGATCAGCTATTAAATTCACTTGCTTTCAAGACGGTTTAGTCGATCGCGGCCAAATGGTATAACGATTAAGCGCGCTCAAGTTAATTCATGGAAAGATTTGGCGCAAGCTTTTACGAAGCAATATGGCCACGTGACAGACATAGCACCGGATAGAATAACATTGCAAAACATAGAGAAGAAGCCAAGTGAGAACTTCAAGCAGTATGCCCAGAGGTGGAGGGAAGTAGCTACACAAGTCCAACCGCCCCTCACGGAGAAAGAAACTGTCAAGTTGTTTATCAGTACTTTGAGGGCCCCGTTTATCACCCACATGGTAGGAAGCACAACTCAAAGCTTCACAGATATAGTCATGGCGGGAGAGATGATTGAAAACGCCATAAGAGGTGGGCGGATCGAAGTGGGTGAGGCTACTAGGAGATCAGTTCCTAGAAAAAAGGATAACGAAGTAAACAACATGAGCACGTACAATAAAGGACATTCGAAAGCAATTACCGTTAATTCACCAAAAGTCGTGGCTGCCAAGCAACAAGGGACGACAGGACAAGAGCCAAGCCCAAGACAAAACTTCGAGAGGCCACAATTTACGCCAATCCCGATAACATACAGGGAGATGTATCGACGCACACATCGTAGCCCCGTATTATCTAAAGCCATTACAGCCCCCATACCCTAAATGGTACGACTCAAACGCTGAATGCGAGTACCATGCAGGAGTAGCAGGCCACTCGATAGAAAACTGCACTGCCTTCAAAAAGGTAGTCGAAAAATTCATCAAGATGGGGATTATAGAGCTCGACGATCTGCCTGGTTCGGGGAACCCATTACCCAATCATGGAGATAGAGCGATAAACGCGACCGGAAGGATGGAGCGAGAAAGACCAAGGAAGACATCTCGGATGTGAAGACCCCACTAATAATCGTATAGGGGGAAATGATAAAAAGGGGGTTGATAAAGTCAAGTCTTGAAGGAAGAGGCGAAAAACCAGGAAATTACTGCGCGTTCCACGGAGCTGAAGGGCATAAGATCCAAGACTGCACAGAATTTAGACTATTGGTGCAAGGCTTCATGAACAATAAAGAGTTAGAATTTTATGAAGAAAGCTCGGAGGAGGGGGACATACATGCGACAGAAGGAGAATTGACCCGTCAAAAGGCTAAGTTTCCAAAGATCATTATTTCCCGCCCGAGAAACCCAGAAAGCGGAGCTCAAACGGTGCCTAAGATTATAATCAAGAAACCAACATCCTTCCCTTATAAGGACGACAAGAAGGTACCGTGGAGCTATAATTGTAACGCGTGTGACGCGCGGAGCGCGAAGGTTCGACCGACCAAAGATTGTGAGCGAAAGCCAAAGGGAGGGGTTCCACACGCGAAGTGGAAGACGTTATGACCCAGTAATTGTCAGAATAAATACGACAAAATTAAAGGCTATGGCAGTCGGACAAGAGGAAGAACCTAGCATCCTTGTCAACGTACCCGTAAGGGAGGAAGAGGCGAAAGAATTTTTAAAATTCTTAAAGCATAGTGAGTACAGCGTAGTGGAGCAACTGCATAAGCAACCGGCCCGTATCTCGGTGCTAGCTTTATTATTGAGCTCGGAAGCACATCGGAAGGCGTTGATGAAAGCACTAAACGAAACTTATGTCACCAAAGATATATCGGTCAATAAACTTGACCGATTAGTTGGCAACATAAGTGCTGATAACTTCATCTTCTTCAGCGATGATGAAATTCCATCTGGGGGCATGGGATCCTACCGAGCATGTTAATTGACAACGGGACGGCCTTGAATGTCTTGTCATTGTCTGCTTTAAAAAGGTTGCCAATAGACAATTCTCACATGAAGCCATGCCAGAACATTGTAAGGGCGTTTGATTGCACCGAGAGAAAAGTGATAGGAAGGATAGACATACCGTTACGAATCGGGCCAAATACGTATGAAGTGGATTTTTTGGTGATGGATATCAAACCTTCATACAACTGCCTATTAGGAAGGCCCTGGATTCATTCGGCAGGGGCAGTACCTTCATCCCTCCATCAAAAACTAAAGTTGGTGGCAGGTGGTCGATTGATCACCATCAATGCGGAAAAAGACATCATAGCAACAGTTACCAACGACGCACCATATATGGAGGCAAATGAGGAGGCCGTTGAATGCTCTTTTCGATCTTTAGAGTTTGTCAATGCGACATTCATTCGTGAGGGGGCTAAAATTCCGATACCCAAGATATCCAGTGCCACGAATATAGGCCTACAAATGATGGTCAAGAAGGGAGCCTCACCAGGAAGAGGGCTAGGCAGATGTCTTCAGGGTGAAGTTCAAGCGCTATCATTGAAAGAAAAGAGAGACCGTTTTGGCCTGGGTTTTAAGCCAAATGCTAGCGAGATGAGAAGGGAAATAGAGAAGAAGCAAGAGAGAAGAAGAGCACGACTGAATGGGGAAGAGGTCATGTGGGAACCAATGACATTCCCTCATATATCCCAAACCTTCGTATCTGGAGGAATAATTCACCCCGAGAGAGGGTTGCCGAATGAAGATCCTCACATCAACGCTATAGATGAAGGAGAAACTGGACAAAGGAACTGGGCGGGCATTCGTCCTTATGAGCTTGGGAACTTTTTGAACAATTAGACTGCAGAGGAATTGCCTGTAGTTTTTAGAAATCCCACAGACTAATGTTCGAGAACGCGTTTGTTGTTTTAAAGCCTAAGAACAATAAAATCTCTTTTGTGAAATGAGCTAATGTTCAGAAATCTTTATTTGAATGAAATGCATTTTGATTCATTATCGAAAATATTTTGTGTTTTTCTCTAGCAAATTTCCTTTTGTTCTTCTTCTTTCCTCATTCATTGCATGAATAATTGTCCACAAATTTATTCTTCATACATTTTGGCACCCAATACAGGTCCCTAGATATCAACGATGTAAACGACGATACTACAGACCTAGAAGCCCATTTTGAGCATGACATGTGTTTAGAAGAATCTCAAGATTTTGAAGGTGATAGAGATGGTGACTTGTCTCCAGATTTGTTAAGAATGGTACATCAAGAGGAAAAACAAATCTTACCCCTTGATGAAGAGGTAGAGAACATATCCTTAGAAGAAGGAAAGACGGTGAGAATCGGAACATGCATAACTGAGGAAACGAAACTAAACCTGGTGGAGTTACTCCGGGAATTCAAAGATGTCTTTGCGTGGTCCTACCAAGACATGCCAGGTCTAAGTACTGATATTGTAGTACATCGCCTCCCCATAAAGGAAGAATGTAAACCAGTACAGCAAAAGCTACGGAGAATGAGGCCTGACGTAGTATTGAAGATAAAAAAGGAAGTAAAGAGACAATTTGATGCTGGTTTTCTACAGGTGGTTAAATACTCAGAGTGGGTGGCCAATATCGTTCCTGTCCCGAAAAAGGATAGAAAGGTTCGGATGTGTGTAGATTATAGAGACCTAAATAAAGCCAGCCCAAAAGACAATTTCCCTTTGCCCCATATTGACATGTTGGTGGATAACATGGCGGGGTATTCGTGGTTTTCTTTTATGGATGGATTCTCCGGATATAATCAGATCAAGACGCATCCTGAGGACATGACGAAGACCGCTTTCATAACGTTATGGGGCACCTTCTGTTATAAAGTAATGCCATTCGGGCTGAAGAATGCGGGGGCAACATACCAAAGGGCCATGGTAACCCTATTCCACGACATGATGCACAGAGAGATTGAAGTGTACGTTGATGACATGATCGCCAAATCTCGAACGGAAAAGGAACACGTTGAAGTGTTGAGGAAATTGTTTTTAAGATTGAGAAAGTTCCAATTAAAGCTCAACCTGGCCAAGTGTACTTTTGGAGCTCGGTCAGGGAAACTGTTGGGTTCGTGGTCAGCGAGAAAGGGATTGAAGTTGACTCGGATAAGGTTAGAGCTATACAAGATTTGCCTCCACCACGCACTCAAAAAGAAGTTCGAGGTTTTCTTAGAAGATTAAATTACATTGCTCGGTTCATTTCACAGTTAACCGAGAAATGCGATCCTATATTTTGTCTTCTCAAGAAACACAACCAAGGGGTGTGGGACGAAGAATGCGAGAGAGCTTTTGACAAAGTCAAACAATATCTGTCAACTGCCCCAGTGCTATCTCCACCTAATCCAGATAGGCCATTAATATTGTATCTATCGGTGTTCGATAACTCCATGGGATGTGTGCTTGGTCAACATGATGCGTCAGGAAGGAAAGAAAAGGCGATATACTATCTCAGCAAAAAGTTTACCGAATGTGAAATGAGATATTCGTCGATAGAAAAACTATGTTGCGCCTTGATCTGGGCAACCCGAAGGTTAAGGCAGTATATGTTATACCATACGACCTGGTTAATTTCGAAGCTTGACCCGTTGAAATATATGATTGAGTCAACTGCTCTGAACGGGAGGATGGCAAGGTGGCAGATTTTGCTATCTGAATTTGACATAGTCTACGTGAATCAAAAAGCTATAAAAGGAGTGCGATGCATGAGAATTTACAGCTAGTGAGCCTCAAAAGATTATGAGCCTTTGAGCTTTGAATTCCCCAATGAAGAGTTGATGTATGTGGCAAATGCTGAAGAAATTCCGTGGAAGTTGAACTTTGATGGAGCGTCTAATGCTGTGGGAAATAGAATTGCGACAATCTTGGTGTCTCCTAGTGGTGACCATCATCCACACACATGCAGATTGGATTTTGATTGTACAAATAACATGACGGAATATGAAGCTTGTATCATGGGGATTCGAGCAGCCATAGAGCGGAAGGTTAGGGTGCTAGAAGTCTATGGAGATTCTGCACTAGTGATTTATCAACTCAAAGGTGAATGGAAGACCTGAGATCCTAAACTAATCGAATATCGGAAGATAGTTTTGGGTTTGATTGAGGAGTTTGAAGACATCACTTTTAATTATCTCCCACGTGATGAAAACCAAATGGCAGATGCCTTGGCAATTCTGGCTTCTATGATCAAGGTAAACCGGCCAGAAGATATGAGACCCATCCAGATGAGTATTCTCGAAGTACCAGCTTACTGTTGTAATCTGGAAGAGGAGGAAAGAGATGATCACCCTTGGTATCAGAATGTGTTGCGATATATAAAAAACAGTGAATACCCAGAGCATGCAACTGAGAATGAGAAAAGGACGCTCAGGAGATTGGCCTCTGATTATGTCTTAGATGGTGACATCCTGTACAAAAAGAGAAAAGATCAAGTGCTACTTAGGTGTGTGGATGCTGTTGAGGCTAAGCAGATCTTGGAGGAAGTCCACGAGGGCATTTGTGGAACGCATGCTAATGGTTTTACGATGGCCAAACAGATTATGAGGTTTGGGTATTATTGGTCCATCATGGAAGAAGATTGCATCAACTATGCCAAGAAATGCCATAAATGTCAGATTTATGGAGATAAAATTCATGCACCCCCGTCACCCTTACATGTGATGACTTCCCCGTGGCCCTTTTCCATGTGGGGCATGGATGTTATTGGACCAATCTCACCGAAAGTGTCCAACGGGCATCGTTTCATCTTTGTAGTCATTGATTACTTCACCAAGTGGGTAGAAGCTGCCTCGTATGCCAATATCGCAAAATCGGCAGTCAGTAAATTCTTAAAAAAGAAAATCATATGTCGTTATAGAATGCCTGAGAGAATTATATCTGACAACGCGTTGAACCTGAACAACACCACCATAGCAAATATTTACAGCCAATTCGGTATCAAACACCACAACTCGTCTTCCTACCGCCCAAAAATGAATGGTGCAGTGGAAGCAGCCAACAAAAATATCAAGAAGATAATAGGGAAGATGACCGAGACTTATAAGGATTGGCATGAGAAGTTACCATTTGCACTCTACGCTTATCGAACGTTGGTCAGAACCTCTACTGGGGCAACACCTTTCTCGTTAGTTTATGGGATGGAGGCAGTCCTACCTATTGAAGTGGGAATAGCTTCTCTTCGGGTTTTGTCTGAAACAAAATTGGATGAAGCTGAATGGATCCAGGCTCGATATGATCAGCTGAACTTAATCAAAGAAAAGAGGCTAAGGGCTATCCGTCATGGTCAGATGTACCAAAAACGAATGATGCAACCTTATGATAAAAAGATTCGCCCAAGAGAGTTTAAAGAAGGAGATCTTGTGCTGAAAAAGATCATTCTGATGCAAAAAGATTTCAGATGAAAGTGGATGCCGAACTGGGAAGGACCATATGTGGTGAAAGAAGCTTTCTCTGGAGGTGCATTAATTCTGGCTGAAATGGATGGAAAAACCTTACCTAATCCTGTGAATTCAGATTCAGTCAAGAAATACTATGCTTAAAGAGGCCAAAGTGAAAACCCGCAAAGGGCGCTTTGGGTCTCAAAAAAAAAAAAGGGGGAGCCGAGGTAGAAACTCACAAAAGGGCGCCGCGGGTTCAAATGATCCTGCTACACCGGACTAGACGAAAAGTGAAGTCGTGGCATCGGCAAAGTACTTTGAGTCGTCTAAACACATGCTAGGCCCAAAATAATCTCCATAAAGTTTGTATGTAGAAGCTCAATCGATGATATCCAGGGCACCTGACCTTTGATTATCTTTGAAACTTTTTCAAGACATGTTCTCTGACAGTTTTTCTTGTATTTCAGATAATTTATTCAACTTTCTTTCAAGATCAATTCATTGCCACATGTTTTATTAAAATGATGAATGATGAACTAATAACCTCACAAATGAAGTCCTTTAATTTACTTTGGAAATTTTTAGATAAAACAGGGGACCAAAGCAGGACAATTGTTTAAAATTCCCCAAGCACGTGACAGGACTGAATTCTTTGAACAGATCAGCAGTTGTGATTGAAATATACCTTTGGGTCATTTAGGGGATGGTATGGAAGGCCGATTGTGAACTAAATGATAGAAAAAAAAAGGGTTGTAATTCCCAAATGGGGGATGATTTGATATATGACTTACAACTCACGAACCCCAAAAATTACCATAAGGGCCAAGTGTTTAAGAAAACGATGCTTCAACATGAACGAAGACGAAACCCTAAAAGATAAATAAGCAATGATGCCTTAAAAAGGGATCAAACTCATAACATGTTTGCATCATAACATGTTTGCATCATAGCATGTCTAAATAGGAGCATTTGACTCGCTTTGATCCTGGCATCCTAATCATTAGGCATAAGCATGCACCCATTATACTATCTATCATCCTCGATAGGATAGTAAAAAAAGGTGGTTAAAGACAACAAATCTGTATTCTTGAGCTTTGCGGAAGCATTAAAGGCGACAAATCGGCATTCACGAGCTTTGCGAAGCGATTGAAGGCAGCAAATCTCGGCATTCACGAGTTTTTTGCGAAGCGATTCAAGCAACAAATCGGCATTCCGAGCTTTGCAGGAAGCAGATTGAAGACAGCAAATCTGGCATTCCTGAGTTTTGCGAGGAAGGCGATTGAAGACACAAATCGGCATTCCGAGTTTTGCGGAGGCGATTAAAAACGATGCAGATCGGCATTCTGAGCTTTGCGAAGAAGCGATTGAAGACAAGATCGGCATTTACGAAGCAGATTGAAGGCAGCCAAATCTGGCATTCACGAGTTTTCTGAGCAGTTAAAGACGACAAATCGGCATTCACGAGCTTTGCGAGAAGCAGATTGAAGGCAGCAAATCGGCATTCCGAGCTTTACTGAAGCGATTGAAGATAGAAAATCGGCATTTCGAGTTTTTGCAGGAAGCGATTAAAGGCAACAAATCGGCATTCACGAGCTTTGCGAGAAGCGATTGAAGACAAGATCGGCATTCTGAAGCAGATTGAAGACAACCAACTCGGCATTCCCGAGCTTTGCGAGCAGATTGAAGACAGAAGATTTGGCATTCCTGAGCTTTGCAGGAGGCAGATTGAAGACAGAAGATCTGGCATTTCTAAACTTCGCAAGAACCAGATTGAAGACAAAAGACCAAGGGTTCCTGAGTTTACATGAAAACAGATTGAAATCAGTAGTTGTTTTTCAAGGTTGCGGTGAAGAGAATTAAAGAAACCATGGACCCAAAACGAGGCTACTAGAGGAAAAAGAGTGACTCAGTGGGTCCCGACAAATTTGGGCCTTCTTTATGTCTTTGCTCTATTCTCGTTACACGACAATGAGCAAAGAGGGGCAGCTGTAATACCCAAATTTCGTTTGGCCCAAAACCCACAAGACATAAAAAACCCAAGCAAAGAAAAAAGGTCCAAAATGTCCATCATACAATCGGCCCATTTACAAGCCTATTGACCCAATAACAAACAAACCCAATTACAAGGCCCAATATCAAGCAGCCCAATACCCAAATCAGAGAACAACAAAAAGAAAAACCCTAATTTTCTGCCCTAAAGTGGCGCCGCATGAAACCCTGGCCCCCTCTCCACTTGCCTCTGTCGGCCATCACCCTCTCCACCTACTCCACTTCCACTGGCGCCCCATAACCTGCAAAAAAGGGGACGAAACAACAGCAACCACGAGAGCAAAAAGCAAGATATTGTATTTTTGTTTGTTTATTCGAAGAGCGGTTATAAAAACCGAATAGAGACTCGGTAATAGGGGCTTTTTTATCAATCAATCAATGAAAAAATAAAAAAACAACAGATTCAAAACAACACAAAAATAGATAGTAGAGATCGAACAAAAATCCAAAAAGGCAAAAACAAAAAATAATTTTCGAAGGTATTTTTATCTTTAATTTTATTTCTTTTCTTTTCATTTTTTATCCGAAAAAATATATATACACATATATATATATAAAATATAAAATAAGAAAAAAAAGAACTTACCTTTTCTCTATCATTCGCTCATGGTATGCCGTGTGATAGCTGTAGCGGCAGTCTGCGGACGGAATCCCCATGAAGGCCTCCCCTCGCAGAGAAAGCAGAGAGAGAGAAGGAGAGGAAGCTTTTTTTAAAGAAAAATGAAGCTGCACAAATGAAAAAAGAAAATCCAATTTATAATAGAGTGAAAGCGGCGCGTAGTTTTGAGGTTGGGTGCCAAGGCACCAAAACAGCGCCGTTTGGCCCCAACCCGTGCGCATGACCCGACCCGGCGGAGGATCCAGCGTGTTTTGCGGAAAGGGTCTAATTGCGCATTTGACCCTTCCGCTCTTCCTCACACTTTCCAATCATTTTTTTATTTTTTTGAATTTGGCCCAACATGTTTCATTCTATTCCAATTTAGCCCACAAGAAAAAGCCGCATGCGCATATAAGCGCGAGGATAATTTCCCGAATGGTCCCCCATTTTTTGCGCACATCTAAAATAGACCCTTTCCCCTTTATTTTATTTCGAATTTACCCCAAACATTTTGATTTTATTCGATTTTAGCCATTTTTAATTGTTTTTAGTTAAATTCATTGTTTTCAATATATGTAATATCAATATGTATGTCATCATTATTATTATTATCATTGTCATTATTATTATTATTATATTTATTAGCATTATTAGTATTAGTATTATTATTATTATTATTACCATATTTACATTATTGTATTGTACATATTTCGTATCATTATTGTTACTATTTTATTATTATATTTACTATTATTATGTATATTATTATTATTATTATTATTATTGTATTTACTATTATCTTTATCGTTACTAACATCTTTTAGTTTTTTTATTTATTGTTGTTATCTTAATGTTATATCCCATGTAAATCACCATTTTTTGAATCGCATTTCAATATCTTCTTATTTTTTTTAGAAAAAAAGAGGCTTCACAAAGGTAATATTCACGAACTTGGGAATTTAAAAAATTGTGCCCAATCGTGCTGGGTGCGACTTTTTATTTGACCGAACAAGTGGATAGCCTTTCAAATTTTGTTTCTATTTTCAAATAAGGTGATATTTGTGCGTTTGGAAGTTCGAAAAGATCGTGCCCAATCGTGCTGGGTGTGTTCTTTTGGTACGACCGAATGAGCAAACACCCTTTCCAAAATTTCAAAAATGTGCGCTTGGAGAATTTTGGAGATGATCTTGAGTTCAAGGACTTAGATTCTCGTGTCCATTCGTGCTGGATGTGAGACTCTATTCCTTCGAAACAAGGGGATCTCGATATTCGATCAAGTTGTTTAAAATAAAAAAATAGAATAAAATTTCAAAATCTTTTCAAGCTTTACGACATTAGGACATTGATTAATCAATTTGGTACCGATTTTGGGCGTTGGGAGGGTGCTAATCCTTCCTCGCACGTAACCGACTCCTGAACCTATTTTCTCGAATGTTCGTAGACCAAAAACCTCGTTTTAGTAAACCGAAATGCTTTATGAAAACGAAGGTGGTCCGATCACACCTAATAACGGTCGGTGGCGACTCCCGTTTTTATTCATTTTCAAAACCCACAGTTCGATTCCCGTTTTTTTTTTAAAAATGGTTTCGACACCTACAATTTATTTTGACCCAATTAGACATCTAAATGTTTCTTTTGGTTCAAATTGATATATGAATTTGTCTTTTTGGTCTAAATTAACACTTAATTATTTGAACTATGAAATTAAATTCAAGTATTTAACTAGACAAAAAAAAATCTCTTAAATATTAATTTGGATAATAAAATAAAATTAAATTAAATTATCAAAAATATATTTATCTTGATGAGATTGAACGAAATGAATGGATATTATTAGACTAAATCAAAAGTTTCATTGATTAAAAAATAAATTAAAATTTTTAATTTATTACTAAAATAGTGTGGAAAACGTTTTTTGTTTTCTTTTTGATAGAACAGTAAACGAAATTAACTATCTTAGAAGCAACGGCGGACGTGGCTACTTGTAGCACCAAGGGGATAGGTTTCTGTTTTTTTATTTTAAAGTAAAGATAGTAAATAATAGCCTTAAGTTCTAACTATCGTTACATGAGAATTTCTCATTTTGTCCTTTTAAAGGAGCTATTTAACACAAAACATAGAATACTTTATAATCATGACTGGAACACGATATAGCAATGCAATCCGTTACATTGTTTGCTTCTCTAAAAACATGTTGGACTTTGACAATCCAATATCATCTGCATTCTTCACACCGATAATGTTACCTTTAAGTTATCTTTAACCAAATCAACTATAATTTTGTTATCACATTCAATTATTACATTGGAATAGCCTCTTAGAATAATGAAAATTTTTTATTTTTTTAAGAAAGAGGTCTTGTGTAATAGCCCAAAATAGGGCCTAGTCGGAATAGTGGTTTCAAGACCACAAACTCGAAGTAAAAATAATAATAATAATAATAATTTATGATTATTTTAGAGTCTATGATATGTTGGGTGATGGTGTGCAAATTTTTGTTAAGTAATTTTTATCGATAAAGTGCCCAATTTTATTATTGGGATTAAATTGCAATAAGTTGCAAAATATGAGGTCCTAGAAGCTTTAAGTATGAAATAGCTTGGATTATCAATTTGAGGTCTATAATGTGATTAAATTGTTGTGTGGAAATTTCGTTGAGAAATTTTATCGAAAAAAATCTTTAATTTGGTTAGTAGAATTAAATTGTTATAGGTGCGAAGTGTATGTTCCAGATAATAAAGGGTGTAATTGTGATGGGTTTTTAAAGTGAAGGTCCTTATGAAGAAATTAGTCCACTTATAAGTTGATGAAGATATTTGTTTGGTATTTTTGAAGTTAATTGATAAGAAGAAGGGCAAATTTGTAAGTTAAGTTAAATGGTATAATAAGACAAAAATAGTAATAAAATAAAATAAAATAAAACACCATTCTTTTCTTCTTCTCCAGCCGAATGTGAGAAGAAAAAATGGCAGCCATGGGTGAGCTCCATTCGGCCAAGCTTCTATGGCATATATAGGTATGGTTTTTGTCCCCTTTTTAATGATTTTCATATCTTTGAAATCCTCAAAGTTTAATTTGTCTATTTCTACCATTAGTTTGAAGTGTAATCAAAGTTTAAAAAATATACCCATGCTAGATAAGCATGTATTTTGATATCTAATGGTAGAATATGAATGTTTGAAGTTAGGAGAACGATGTTTGCTAAATGATTTTCGGTGAAAACAAGTAAAACGAGTTAATCGATAAAAGTTGTTATTGTTCATAAGTATGTGTTATAATAAGAATTTGAAGTTGCTATAGAAGGGAAAAATGTTCAGCATGTCATAAAACATAAGAAAAAGGAATAAAGTTTAATTTTTGAGCCTAAGGGCAAAATCATAATTATGCAAAAGTTTAGGGGCAAAATTATAATTTTTCCAAAGTTTGAGTTAGGGACTGTTTTGAGTAGTATATTAATTAAATAAGTGAAATGTGATGTTTTAGATCCAAAAAAAAAACGAGATTTGGACCTAAAACTAGAGGAAAATCGAAAATCGAAAAAGTTGGTAAAATGGTCGTTTTGGCATTCGAGGTAAGTTCGTGTGTTAATAATAATGCAACATCGTGCTTGAATTGTAATTTTCTATTGACATGGCATAAATTGTATGATTTAATATGTTTAGGAGAAGTTGATGTATGATATGGAAAATGTGATGTTTGTTGTGTTATGTGAAATTGAATGGCAAAACTAATGTTACATGAATTGAATGTTAAATTAATATTACATGGGTTGTATGACTTGCTACATAGCTGTACCTGACGAGATTTCGGCAAGTAAGTTCATATGGTTGAGTTTACATGTTTATTAGTGAATGATTGAATGATATAATGCGTTGTTAAATATGAATTTGCTGTGGGATTGTGAAAATTATGATAAAATGGAAGAATAAATGCGGTAATTCAAATAAGGAAAAACGCAGAATTGAGTACGTTCGTATCGTGACATGTGATGAATTGACGGATAAGACCATGGTTAGTCCATGGCAAAGTGTGAAATGTAGGTATGGTATCATCCGTATTGAGTTATGAAATGTAGGTATGGTATCATCCATACTGAGTTATGAAATGTAGGTATGGTATTAACCATACTGAGTTGTGAAATGTAGGTATGGTATTAACCATACTGAGATATGAAATGTAGGTATGGTATCATCCATACTGATGTAACACCCCTTACCCGTATTCAACCCCGGAATAGGGTACGAGGCATTACCGGAATTACAAATTTATTTATCAGACATTTTATTTCATTTAGCATTTATATTTGAAACCAATCAAATTCAAACATATTGTCCCTTAAACATATTTATTTTTCTCGTCATGTCTTACATAAATTTATTACTCATCTCAACATACTTAATTATCTTGTATTAACATATTAAAGATAATCATATATTTACATATCATGAAAAATATCATTCAATTATCTCTTCTTCATAAACATAAATCAGTTAATTCATCATATCAATATTTCACGTACAATCAACTTATATTCCCTTATATTACATAATTAAGTTACACGAACTTACCTGGCTAAATTTTGCAGAAATATCAAAATTTAGGGGCACTTTGGAAATTTTCTATTTTCATTGATTTTTCAGTCGATCTTAATCTAAATTAATAATTTCATTCAATTTTGCAATTTAAAATAATAAAATAATCCATTTCATGCAAATTGGTTATTTCCACATTTTTACAAAATTAATCACAAAGTTTTACTTTTATTCAATTTAGTCCCTGAGCCTAAAACATTTCAAATTAGCCATACTACCTAAATATTCATGCATATTTTCCTCCTTTCCATTCCACATCCTTAATGTATATAACATGCTATAAGTAACATTGTCAATAATTTCATTAATTACTCATAAGTATATTCAAAACTGTCCATTTGAGTTATAGTCACTAAATTATTTATTTCCAGATCTACAGAACTCCAAATGAAGAACCGTAAATTTTTCCTGAAACTAGACTCACATATCTTCTTCCCATAAAATTTCCAGAATTTTTGGTTTAGCCAATTAGTACAGTTTATTCATCAAAGTTACCCCTGTTCTGCTGTCTGGCAGTTCTGACCCTTCTTCACTAAAAATTAATTATCTCTTCATACATAATTCATATGATGTTCTTGTTTATTTATATTGAAAATAGACTCATTCAGGATTCTAAAAATATAAACTTAAGCCTATAATTATTTTTCTCCAATTTTTTATGATTTTACAAAGTCAGAACAGGGGATCCCGAAATCCCTCTGAACCAGTCTTACAAAAATATAAATATCTCAAATTACAGAATTCCTTTGCTTTCCCTGTTTCTTTCATATGAAAATAGACTCAATAAGCTTTAATTTCATATCTCATTCAACTTATAATTCCACTTCTACGATTTTTGGTGAATTTTCAAAGTTACTCTACTGCTGCTGTCCAAAACAGTTTTGTTATAGCTTATTTTACAATTAAATCCTTTACCCAATTCTAACTTCAAATTCTTTCAATTAAACCACTAATTCATCTTTTTGCTCATCATATGCTATATTCAACAGCTTTAAAACTTCAAAAACTTCAACTTAAATTCATCAAAACTTTGTTCTAAAACTTATAAAGCATCAAAATTAAAAGAAAAGGACTAAATTAGCTTACCTATTAAACATCCAAGCTTTAAATCATCAATTTCTCCTTTATCTTTCTTTCTTTCTTTCTTTCCCCTGCTTTCGTCTTGTTCTCTGTTTCTTTTCTGTTTCAATTCTCTCCTTTCTCTCCCTTTTTTTTTTCTTTCCATTTGTTTGTTTATATATAATAATATAATAATAATATAATATAATATAATAATATAATAATATAATATTAAACATAAAAAAAATCTCAGATTTTCTTCACAATAACCGCCTCAACTAAATAAAATGGCTTAATTGCCATTTTGGTCCTTTATACTTTCTTTAATCTATAATGAAACTTTTACACCTTTTTCAATTTAGTCTTTTTTATTTAATTACATATCCAAACGTTAAAATTTCTCAACTAAACTTTAATAATAACTTAATGACACTCCATAAATATTTTTAGAAATATTTATGACTCACTGTATGAATTCGATGTCTCAATACCTCGTTTTTGGCCCAAATCTTTTTTTTAATTAATTCTTTTAGTTCACAAAATTCACTAATTTTAAAATATTTCTAAAATCACACTTAACTTATAATTATCGATTAACAAAGTTTTCTAACTTTTTCGTCAGATTTAGTAATCTCGAATCACTATTCCGACACTATTGAAATTGGGCTGTTACAACTGAGTTGTGAAATGTAGGTATGGTATTAACCATACTGAGTTAAGAAATGTAGGTATGGTATTTCCATACCGAGTTGTGAAATGTAGGTATGGTATTTCAATGAGGAAAACCATACTAAGTTGTGAAACGTGGCACTGAGCAATGACGTACTCAAATTCGTAAGACGTTTCCTAATTTGATAATAAGTAATACAAAAGGAGTGAATCAAATGAAAGAGATTGAATGGTTGTTAATGTTGAGCTCAATTATGTGTACAAGAGAGTTACGAAATGGTTTTGGTCATATGTATAGTACTAAGTGCAGGCTACTATGTGTACCGGATAGCCCGGCTACAAGGGTGGTTGTAACACCCTTACCCGTGTTCGACCTTGAGCAGTATGAGGCATTACCAAGAGTACGAAACACTTACAGATTATTTAAACCATTTATCGCTTAAATATTAAAATTTATTATAAAAGTTTCATTTATCGGACCTTAAAGTTCAAATCATGCATTGGGATTGGGTCGGGACTAAATCAAAATCGTATAAAATTTTTCGCAAAATCCTTAAGTTTATCTCATTTACAAGGTTCCCACGCCCGTGTGGCTCACATGGCCGAGCCTCTAGGGCGTATAACTCTCTGACTTGCATCTGTGGAGAAACTTGGGTCACACGGCCTTAGTACACGCCCGTGTTGCTTGGCCGTGTGGTAAAGTTAATTTTCACAAATTATGCTATTTTTCAAGCCGTATTTCTCACTCATTTGATCCTTATTCTTCACCACATTTAATACATATAAAAACTAATTTAAGATATTCAATGAGCCTTATACTTAATACGATTTGTTAGTCGTGACACTTCATATAAATAACAAGAAACGTATATGGGCTCAATTCTCATTAAATTTCTCTTGTACTTGTACTTTTTCATCCTATGTATTCATATAGCTTATAACAATCGCACCTCTGTTTTTCATATACATTTTTTTTATAACAATTTGTCTTGGTTTCAAACTACTTCATATTTGAGTTTTACTTACCCAATCATTTGAAACATCATCTTTATACATATAGTGCACTTGAGATGCAAAAATTCTATAATTATGAATAAACACATTTATCAACACATTTCATGTTTTTATATATTATAGTCTCATATTTCTATGTATCATTTACCATCATTTCCTCGTATTTTTGACAAATACGTGTAACAACTCATAATCATGCAATTCACTAACTCTTCGTGCCAATTACAATTTAAATTGGCAACTCACTTATTGAGCCCAATTTCAATGTTCTCTAAAATCCATTAGGATGTATGTATCCATCAATAAATTCCATGTACAGATATCATCACCTCATATTTTCACATACATTTACTTTCCATATTATGAACTCAAATAACATACACAAGACATACCAATACATTCCAAGTACATTTTCATAATATTTCATTTGAATTTAGATTATGTCATTTTAGAACTCTTCTCATTAACTCATTGAATACCATTTCATACGGATAATACACTCAAGGGTGTACAAATATATAATCACAAATGAGCTCATTCATCAACCAAGTTCTATATTCATTTATCATCAACTCATATTTCCTTATATCACATAATTCTATATAACACTTACCAACCGTCAATTTAGTGAAGCGTCTTACGAAATTGTTCTCGCATCGGTATGCCTTGAATGTCGCGATAATCACCGATGCCATATCCCGGATATGGTCTTACACGGAAATCCCTTGTCACTTGTAGCGAAGCTACCACTATTCATCGATCGGTAGCCGAGGCTACCACTTTTCACCGATCGGTAGCCAAAACTACCACTTTTCACTGATCAGGTAGCTAGAGCTACCACTTTTCACTGATCAGGTAGCTAGAGCTACCACTTTTCATCGATCGTGCCGGAGCTACCACTTTTCACTTTCACTTGTCTTTGATCGGATAAGTGTAGCGAAAGCTATCACTTATCACTTGTTGCCATGGTTCAACCATTGTATTTTCTGTCAATTCATGTTGTCACTTTGAAATGAAATGCTCAATTTGATCATCAATACATATGAAATAACACATAATGAAATTCATAAAATTAACAAATGATCACTAAAATTTAGCCATATAAACTCACAACTTCAATTTTTTTGTATTATAACGATAATCATAATTTCATAATAAATATTCCAAATAAAACATTATATCAATTATAATTGAGCATGTAATCAATTTATACACAAGTCATTCATATATTATTTTCCTCCTCCTCCTCTCCATCCACATCCTTAGTATAAACAACACACTTGTAAGTAACATTTTCTATAATTTCACTATTTACTCATGTGAATATTCAAGCTGTCCATCCGTGTCATAGTCACTAAATTATTTTTATCTTAAGCTACAGAACTCCAAATTAAGATCCGTTAATTTTATTTGAAACTAGACTCACATATCTTCTTACCATAATTTTTCCAGAATTTTTGGTGTGGCCAATTAGTACAGTTTATTCATCAAAGTCACCCCTGTTCTGCTGTCTGGCAGTTCTGACCCTTCTTCACTAAAAATTAATTATCTCTTTATACAAGATTCAGATGATGTTCACGTTTATTTCTATTAAAAATAGACTCATTCAGGGTTCTAAACGTATAAATTATAACTCATAATTCTTTTTGTACAATTTTTAGTGAATTTTTAAAGTAAAAACAGGGGATCACGAAGTTATTCTAAACCAGTCTTGCAAAACTTTAAATATCTCAAAATGTAGACTTCCTTTGCTTGCTATGTTTCTTTTATATGAAAATAGACTCAACAAGCTTTAATTCCATATCTATCTCAACTTCTAATTCAATTTCTACAATTTTTGGTGATTTTTTTTAAAGTTAGACAACTGCTGTTGTCCAAAACTGCTTTAGTGTAACATGTTGATTTCTATTTTGTCCCTAATTCCACAATTCATACAATTTAGTCCTTGCTGAATTAACCCCTAAATTGAGTTAATTTTCTCATTTAATACTTTTCTCTATCATTTTAAACTACTTCATAACCTTTGAAATCAGAATTTTAACACTAGGCCATAATTTCAGCTAATTCACAATTAGGTCCTAAAACAAATTTTCATCAATTTCACTTCATAATATCATCATATAACAAAATTAAAAACTCCAAATCAATATTTATTCATCATATTCTTCCAGTAATAATCCACATCAACTTTAAAATTAGCTATAGAATCAAAAACTAATGACATAGCAAGTTGGATCCAATTGTAAAAGTCCAAAAACATAGAAATTTCAAGGAGAAAGCAAGAATTAAACTTACATGAAGCTTGAGTATGAAAACCAGCTTGAAGCTCTCTCCCATGGCTGTTTTTCAGCTGAAGAAAATGAAGAGAAATCAAGAGAAATCTAGATATTCTAATTTGATCCCCTTTTTATTTAGCTAATTTGTAAATTTTCCAATTTTGCTCCTTTTCTTCTTTCTCTTCTCTTCTTCTTTCTTTCCTTCCCCTGCTCTCTGCTTCGTTTTGGGTTTCTGTTTCTATTCTATCTCCTTTTTTTTTGTAATAATATAATATAATAATATAATAATATAATATAATAATATATATTAAACATAAAAAATCTCAGATTTTCTTCACAATAAACCGCCTCAACTAAACAAAATGGCTTAATTGCCATTTTGGTCCTTTATACTTTCTTTAATCTATAATGAAACTTTTACACCTTTTTCAATTTAGTCTTTTTCATTTAATTGCATATCCAAACGTTAAAATTTTCTAACGGAATTTTAATACTACCTTATTGACATTCCGTAAACATTCATAAAAATATTTATGACTCGGTTTATAACACCGAGATCTCGATACCTCTTTTTCTCGATTTCCTGACCAAATAAATCTTTATAAAACATAATTTACTATTTTAAAAATATTTTAAAAGCTACATTTGGCTCGTAAATATTAAATAATATAGCCTACAAGTTCATTTGTCAGATTTGGTGATCTCGAACCATTAATTTTGACATCACTGAAATTTGGGCTATTACAGTGGTACCATGTGTAGGCCACCGTGTATCTGTTATCATTACGATGAGTTCAACGGGAAATTGACTAAGAGAAAATACATGTAATTGTGTGATGACTAAGTATAATTGAATACGATCATGTTATGAATAAGTGCAAGTGTGAATGTGACCAATTGAGAAATGTGGAAAATGTACGTATGAACAATATGTTCAATATGTAATCGGAAATTGGAAAGATTGGTATAAGCAAGTGATGAACACAACTAAAGTGAAAGAGAGCAAAAATTTACAATAGAACTGCTTTGGACAGTAACAGTGACGTAAATTTGAAAAATCACCAAAAATAGTAGAAATTGAATTATAAGTTGGATGAGATATTGATTTAAAGCTTATTGAGTCTATTTTCATATGAAAGAAATATA
This sequence comes from Gossypium bickii, assembly GCA_025503065.1. Lineage (NCBI taxonomy): Eukaryota > Viridiplantae > Streptophyta > Magnoliopsida > Malvales > Malvaceae > Gossypium > Gossypium bickii. Next base: position 136,959,370 of record CP106709.1, on the reverse strand, counting down.
GCAAACAAATGATTCGTATATTTTGAGATATTTGAATTTCTGTAAGACTGGTTTAGAATTATTACGTGATCCCCTATTCTGCATTTGAAAAATGACTGAAATCTTATTATGAGATATAATTTATATGCCTGAAATCTTAAATGACTCTAGTTTCAAATGAACAAAACAAGGAGGCCATATAAATTCTGTACAAAGAGAAAATTGATTTATAGTGAAGAGAGGTCAAAATAGTTGAATAGTGAAACAGGGGAAACTTTAATGAATAAAATGTACTAATTGGCTAAGCCAAAAATACTGAAAATTTTATGGTAAGAAGATAAATGAGTTTTGTTTCAGGGAAAATTAATGGATCTTAATTTGGAGTTCCGTAGCTCCAAATATAAATTATTTAATGACTATGACTCGAGAAAATAGCTTAACTAGAATTTGAATAAATAGAAAGAATATGAAAATAGCATGTTATCGTATTGCTTATTATTTTCATGCAAGCTTACTAAGCGTAAAGCTTACTCCCTCCTTTCCATTTCTTTTAGTTTTGTTAGGTCAGCTCAGGGTTGGAGATCGTCGGAGACAGCATCACACTATCGAGCCATTATCCTAGGAGTATTGGCATGTGTATGTTAAATGTTTTCAAGTGAGTGGCATGTATAGTGACTTAGTTTTTCAGTGATGGATGTTGTTATGATTAGCCAAATGTATTGGCTTATATTGATTTGTTGATTACAGCCATGAGATGTGGCTTATAATGATTTTGGCTTGTAAGCCTATTTGTCCATAGTATGTGTTAATGTCTTGCTATGTGGTATAAGTGATTAAATAGATGACAATGTCAAATGCATGTGTTTGAAAATTTTTAAATTTTAGGCGAAATTTGGTAACCCAGTTTTGTATAATTGTGAATTTTAAGTCCGATAATGCCTCAAACCCATTCTAGTGTTGGATACGGGTGAGGGGTGTTACATCTTGTCTCACTATTGCTAAATTTATTCTCTAAAGAAAAAAATATTGTTTGATCACATTCAGCACTAAACAATATTCAACGATTCAAAAAACAAAAAACTCGAAAGGACTGGCTAACTTCATAGAAATTATTTATTGTGTTAATGTGAATATCTGCATTAATATTTAAGTACTTAATTGACCTAATGTCACGAGTTAATTAAGCATCAATTCGATTAGGAAAATTATAAAAAAAGTCCTTCTGTAATTAAAATAAATTATTTTATTTAATGATATTTTTATTAAAAAAAACAATAAAAAACTTACATGGGTGTGCTATTTAGATAAATAAACCATTATTATTATCATTAAACTAAAGCTTTTATTAATATAATATTTATCTTTTAATTTTATTATTTCCATCAATTATATATTTTTATTTTAAATCTGTAATTTCTACATACATTAATACGCATATAATAGAATTTTAGTATTAATTATATTTCTTAATTTATGAAACATTTTTTAAGTTAAATATTATCGTTAACTTTTATACTTCACATCTAAATAAATCATTAATTTTTAAATGGTATCATTTTAAGTTATTAAATAATTAAATATACAAGTAAAAAGATTAATTTATTTAGGTACAATACAAGTATATGGAAAGTTGTCTAGAAAAAGGAAATAATTGATTAATTGTGACCGGGAGGTGTTATTGGGGAATCTTTCCTTTTTTGGGTAGTAAATTGAGGGGTTTTTTTTAATAATCTATGGATTTCTGTAATTGAAGTTCATTAAAAGGGCATAGACAACCATGGTAATAAATGAATTTTGGTTTGAAACATTTCATGATCAGAGTCATCAATTTCCAAAGTTTTGATGATTAAGTGTGAAATTAATCCTTTTATTAAGAAAAATGAAAACAAAGGAGACAACTGAAAAAGGAAGAAGAGATGATTAACTTTTAAGTAATGTGGAGAAAAAAGCCCACAACATCAATGCACTACAATTACAGCTTATTTAATTTATGTTTCTTGCAATTTGGCAGTCTATATCTTAGTCAAAAACCCTGCCCCTCAGCCTCAGGTAGAAAAAGTTCAAACAAAGCAAAAAAGCCTCTGTACAATTCTTTATGATTTCTTTCTTGGATGCTTGAATTAAAAAGGCTTCTTTCTTTAATTTGTACTGGAATATTTTGGAGCTGTCTTTAGACCTAATCCTACTGCCTCTGAACTTTTCATTAACCTTAAGCGTTTGCAAGATTCAACAAACATTCTGGAAAAAGAAATAAGAAAAAAAAATTAGTAAAAAAAAAAACACTTGAGGAAGAGCAAATGAATAAGTTTAGGGCAATTTTAAGAACTTACTGCCATGGTACATCTCCCACCAACATCCAATCTCCGTCCTTATCTTCATATGTAGGCATATACTCAATTCCATTCACTTGGTCTATTTTCTTCTCGTTCAAATAGTTTCCTGTAAAAGAAATCATCAATTTAATGACCAAATTTTATATATTACCATTAAAAGGAAAAAATAAGGAGGAAAAAGAAAGACAAATGATATAATTGGTACGTACTTATGGTGAAACATGAAAACATGTCTTCAAGGGAGGTTAACAGCTGCTGATAACTATTGTACATCACGAGATCAACTTTCCTTAAATATGGAGCACCGTCCACCGCCACTTTTACATATTTGCAACTCTTCTTTCCTCTCTTTGCAAAGCCTCTCACCGGCGGCCAACCCACCACTTGTGTCCTATAACATTTTTACAATCAAACCATTAAAATAAGCACTAAACTAACTATTTCAACCATTGAGATTCAGTCTAGAAAAAAAAAAAAAAAACCCATGATGATATATGACTTACTTTGAAACAGGAGACTTAGCAGCTTCTTGGAGGGAGTGACCCAGCTTAACCTCTTGATTGTTGTCACCCAACTTATGATCAACGGTTTCCGAAATTCCACGTTTACTGCCCAACTTAGCTCCACCGTCCAATGTTACTCTAGGCTCTCCAGGTAACCCTAAAGTCAGCTCGGTAGCCTCAAAATTCAAGCCCCCGGCATCAGTTTCCAGCAACCTTTTCCCGTTCTCCGATGACATTTTCTAATTCCCTCGAAAAAAAAAGTTTCTCAAAACAGGCTGCTATACGAGAAAGCAGAAAAAAGAAGATGGTTTTTGCACTAAATTATTGGACCAACACATTCGGCTTGCTTTGGCCCTTTGGGGTTTATATAAATAATAACTACGTAGAAGGAGGCGAAGAATCTGACAGGCAAAACCATTCACGAGAAGACACGCGTCCTTAAAAGAGCGGTTGCGATTTGTCCATGTAGGGAGGTGACAGGAATTATATGACGGGAAGCGTGTGGGTGTTTGTGTTGTGTGTGATTTTGAGTGCTTTAAAGTCTGGGAGGTTGCCGGTCGGGCCCGACCGCTTCACTTTCAGTCAGAGATTATTAGTTTTTTCTTTCAGTGATGCTGTTAGGACAATGAAGAGATATGCTATGATTGTGTGAATCCCGCGGTTTCATCATATTTTATTTCTGATATTTTAAATTTATAATATCATACTGCTTGCCGACTTTCTCTTTCCTTTTTTTCTTTTTGAATACGTCAAAATTGTATTAGTAAAATTAGATAAAAATATCGATTTTAAATGAAATTTAATGATATAGGTTTTTTTAAAATATAAAGAAATAGATCAATTTGGGTATAAGTGACAAAAATGTACTTTTTAGAAAATATTTTATTTTGATTAAAAACAGGTCTAACAGAGTGCATTTTCCTCCTCTCTCTCGTTACATCAACAAAAATACTATATTAAAAGAAGTGTTATTGTTAAGTATGACTCCTATTTCAGTTAAATTTGAGAAGTAATTTTCTAGTTAAACTATGTTTATTTGTTTCAATCAAATACTGATTAGTTTAGATTATTTTATTATTATTTGACCTATGAATTTAGCCTATAAATAGGCTCTTTTACAACTTTAGAAAATATACACCCATTAGATATTAGAACTCATAACACATTTAGAGAATTTTGTGTTTACGTTTTGCTGGTTCTTTGTTTTCGAGTTTTCGGGGTTTAGTTTTTATCTCAATCTTTTGTACTCTTCATTCTTTTGCCATTATAGTAAAATTATCTTTGCCCGTGATTTTTTATCCTCTTTGAAAGGGTTTTTCCACGTTAAATTTGTGTGTGTTCAATTTCTCAATTTATTCCACTATTTTTTTCTTATTGCTTAATCGGATCGATCCTAACAGTTATTAATTTGAAATAAAATAGTTGTTTGTTTTAATTTGAAAGAAAATAAAAAAATATAGTTATTGGATTGGAATTTGAAAAAATCGAGAAAAATTTAATAACTTTTTTAAATGACTCATGGGATAAAATTTACAATTCATCTCGTCTTTTCCATGACTGCTTTTTCAGTCCATAAGAATATCCAAGAATTTTGGGGAAGAAAAACTTTAAAATATTTATCCATCGTATTGAAAAATTAGCTCAATTGAACGTCATACTCATTCAATGGAATGATCATTAGTTCTCTATTATTTGTCCTCCCGTAATAGCTATTCTTTGGTGATACAAAAAAAATGACTATTCCATGCAACCTTGAATAAAAGAACAAGATTAATTTCCAGATTAGTCCTTTAAAACTTGACTTAGAAAATATAAAAATAATATATTTGAAACAATTTAATATAAAATATTTTATTTCAAAATACAATTTAAAATATTTTATTTATTAAAATATATATTAAGAATGTTATTAAATTTTATTTAATAGTAATTATATTAAAATATAATTAAATTATATTTAATAATATTCTTATTAAAATTTAATAACAACTATAATAATCATCTACCCAAAAAAAAATTCTGCTAAGAGTACTCTGGTCAGTTCAACATTTTTCTTTATGTTATTAGAACATCTATTTCATTTAACCAAACACAATAATACTATTACATTCAACCAAATAATTAAATTACTGATTACAACTCTATTCTATTACAGCCCTATTCAATTACAGTAAACCAAATGTGTCGTTATAGTTAAATGTTTGATTGAATTAACCTCAAGAATTAACCGAACATAAAAACCAATTCAATTAAGAAATGATTAATTTATTAATTAAAAATAATAAAATTTATTATTATTTTATATAATAACATAAAAAAATTTAAACAGTAAAATTTGAACATGATACAAACAATATTCTTAAAACCTACACTTTATTATTTCAACGAAAATTTCATTTGATTTTTGGTTTAATATATCATTTAATAGCCGTAGTTGAGACCTACACCTTTTCTCTAATGTGTTTTTTTGTTCTAACACAGATAATTGTATTTGTTAAATTTTGACATTGTGATATCAAGGTAATTGTGTTTTAAATTTCTAGAAATCAATTAATTAGGGAAATATTTGAAAAGGAGGAGGAATTTTTTTTACAAATATATTGTAAGTCAAGTTGACAGTTTCAGATTTTTTTTTTTTCTTTGAATATGGAGAACCATAGAGGTGATTTAATGGAGTAAAAAATTGTATCATAAACTTTTGAATAAAATTTGATTTTTTAGACAACAATGTTTTTAATTATATATCAATAGTCTATTACCTTTTTAAGGTTATGGCAAGAAACGAAGTCAGAAATTTATTTTAGGGAGAGTCGAAATTAAATTCTAATTTTTAAAAGATTAATTATTTTTAAGGATATCAAAGTATAATTTAAAATTTTAAAAAATTTAAAAAATTAACATAAAAATTTTCTATTTTAACGGTACCAACTACTAAATTCGCCTTTGGTTGACGAAATTACTAACTTTATTTTCGGAAAAAGGACGTTTTCAGTTTTCTTCTTTTAAGCTGTACACGATTGTTATTTTTTCTTTGAATGATTTCATATGTTTTTAACCAATAACTTTTTTAATAATAAACACCATTAATTTTCTATAAAAAAAAATATAACTTTCCCACCAAAGCTATTAGGCAAGGTTTCCTTTTTTAATTTCCAGTCTAAATTAAAATAACCAAACAAGTAAAAATAGTTGAAACAAGTTGGAATTAAATTTCTAAAATCTCATAATAGCATGGGGCCCACGGAGAAGATGCATGTGATAGATACTAAATAGAGGTAAAGGAATAGAATCAAAAAGCATGAAATTGATGGGACCCACATGTTTGGGGTTCTTGGAGTAAAAGTCAACTTTACGTGATAGAAGACCATCTCGTCTTTGGGTCCCATGCTTCCATGTGAACATGTTTCTTTGTCGGTACTTCAACTCCTCCTTTGCTTTGTTTTTTTTTATTCTAAAACCCTTTTCTTTTTAAATATATTCTCTCATATTATCTTGTCTTAATTCTTCTTTTATAAATTATTTAAAATTTTAATTAAAATAATATTGTTTAAGTTGGAAAACAAATTTAGATTCCAATTATTTTTGGATATAAATTACTGATTGTCCTTTTACATCCATTAATTGATCTGTCAAATTGAAAAGATGCTTAAATATAAAATATGCTATGAATTTTAATTGCAAATTCATTGATTATAAATAATAAAATAATAAATTCAACTATTGCAGAAAACTCAATTTATTTGATTGAATATGTTGTAGTAATTGGGGTATCAAACGAGCCTTAACTACTATTTTTTTTAATGCTATTGCCTTTAACCTAATCAAATTACATCATGAGTATAGCTTTCCGTTTCGAATATTTGGAGGTATTTTTTCAAGTGCTAACATTTCAAAATTCATTCACGCAAAATGCTAGCGATTATGACTTTATTTAGATAAATAATTGTTTTTTTAAATTAAATTATTTTAATTTTATAAATTAAAAAAATTATATTAAAAATAAATAATATAAAAATTCAAGATGAATATCGTTAAATTTGTACAAATTTATAAATATTTTTAATAATTTTAAAAAATATATTTATTAAAATTAAACTAATTTTTTTAATTTTTATAATAGAATCGAATGTATTAAATAAAATAAAATTATGAGTTTTGAAAAATTATATATTCGTAAATTTTGATAAGGAAAATTGAACAAATCAAATCTCCTATTGAAATTCCTCACAAATTTAGAAGTTTTATATTATTTTTCCCAAACAAGATAAATTAATTTTTTTGGGGTTTTTATGTTAAAAACTTCATTTTGAATTGTGAAACTTTGATACAAATTAGATTTTTTTTTTTTAAAATCTCTCGTTCTAACACATTCGAAGTTTCTATGATTAATGAAATATTAATATTGTTGGTTAAGGTTGAAGAATTGGATTATTTAGTATCTAAATTCGAGTTTTACTATGCACAATTATTATCTGTGAGTCTTCAATCACATCATATGGTATTTATAAATAAATTTTATTTAATTTTTCCTTCATTTATTATATGTACTGGTTTGATTTTATAATTCATTAGACATGTAGTTATAATTATTAAAAGAATTTAAATCTCTATTTATTATTATAATTTCTCGGTTGTTAAAAGTTTATTTTAAAATAGTAAAAAAAAAACTTAGAAAATTAATTATTTTAACGTTTAAACGAGAAATAATATGAAAAAGAATTAAGTTATTTTTTGAAAAAAAATAATTATTGTAAAATATATCAAGAATAAAGAGGGTGAATACGAAACATAAACGTGAGTTTCACCACGTGGATGATTTTACCAAATCCTTGATCCGCAGGTTCATGCCCGTCGTTTCATCGTCGGTATACGCGAGTCACATTGCCTTACCCAATAAATCATTTTCACCATAATCCTAACATTTTACAAACAAAAAAAAGATTAACTAATAATGGTTCGATTTTAGTTAAAAACTCTCGTAATACAACTTGACGTCTTCTTCTTTATTTTTTTAGAAAAAATTTAAATTGTTAGCGACCATAAATCTTAACATTAAATTTTAGGAGTTCAATTAAAACTTTTAAAAATTTCAAGGGTCTTAGTGGAAATTATTTAAAATATTGGTAAATCTAATTAAAATTATAAAATTTTCTAGATGTTTTATGAATATTTAAAAAAAAAAATTGAAGAGTATAATTAAATTTCTTAAAAAATTTCAAAGGCTTAACAATAATTTTCAATTATTTAGGAGGGCCTAATTAAAAGTTTTAGAAATAAATTAAAGATATAATTATAATTTTCAAAACTTTAAAAATTAAGACCCTTTTTAAGTCCTAAAAAAAAATCCGCCTCTAATTATCTATACAGGCTGCTACATGAAACTATTTTCATACGAAAGTCAAGCTAGAAAATAACTATTTGATTTCAAAATTTAAATTTAATTATAAAATATATCTTTTGACACATATGGATATATAAGAAAAACTAAAATTGTTAGAGAAATTTTGCGTTTAACATTTTATAAAAATGTAATAAAAGTTTTGAAGTGTACAATTATATTATTTTTTTAAGTTTATATTTGTTATCGTGATGAAAATGAAATAAAATTATTAAAAATTCATGTTATAAGTTTATACTCTCTTAACCCAAAACTATTTTATTAGATTCAATGAAAATTTTGACTTAAAATAGATATAAACTGAATATCTTTATTGTTGTTTTTTTAAAATAAATTATAATATGTTACATAATAATTAGATACGGTGTCCATTATTTTAAAGAGAAAAGGGGGATGAGAGAAGGATTGGATGGATGGAGAAAGTGCAATTATTTGACCATAAATCTTCACTTTATACTAAATAATGTCCTGTCTTTCAAAACATCACACACTCCATCTTATTAGTAGACAAGAAGAGGTATATGATCATTTTAAAAATTCCCAAATAATCTTAGAGCCGGTTTTGGAAAAGCGAAGAGATGAAACAAAATCAACAATAGGACTTGAAATAGGGGATTGGTTCCTCCCTTCAAGGCTTTCAACATTCCCCATTACCTACTAATTTGTCAATAATATCTTTCCCCTCAAACAAATCCAATGAAACTTGGATTCATTATCCAGCACAATATAATATAATACACATGTGCTAATTAAAATTAACTATTAACATAACCATGTAATTCGATGAAATAAAATATTCCAACGGCTTATATATGTTTTGGGTATACGAGATGTTAAATAAAAGAGAAATTAATCTTCCACCACATCATTCATCATTCTTTTTTAATTATTTAATAATATTTTAGAAGTTTTTTTGATAAATTTTTATTCTGAATCCTCAACTCTAAACTATGAACTCCGGATCTCGAATTTTGAATCTAGAATCCAAACTCGAACCTTGAATCTTGAACTTGGGTCTAGTTTCATAGTTTGATGTTTGGAGTTTTGGATTCAGGGTAAAAAAAAATTTAACAAAATTATGTGTAATGACATGAAAAAAATTGTTAAAATATTATTAAATAAATTAAAAAAGATTATAGATGATATGATGAAAAAAATCTATAAAATAATTTTTTCAAATAAAGAGTGTGATATTTAACAGTTCCCTTGTGTAAAAAAAAAAAAAAAGAAGAAAAAAAGTGACGACTTTAAAATTAATAATGATGATATTTGATAATGTAGAATAATAATTAAATAAAAAATTAAAAATATGACAGTTGTTAATTACTGTTTGTGAGGTTAAAAATTGAAGAAAGAGAACCCGTGACTTAATTAGATATTAGCATCAGTTTCTTGTATGGGGCAAACATATATTATATTAGTATTCCCCACTGCTTCAGCCTTGTAATAATCTAATTCATCCAACACAACATGTGAATATGTACTTATTCCTTCCCTCTATTTTCAACTGTGAAAAGTAATTCCGGACAGGAAAAAGAAAAAGAAATCCTTCTAGATTTTCAACTATTTTTTCCCCTTTTAACACATTTATTTTTCGATCAATTTCCCCACTTGAGTTTTCCTTACTCATAAAGTTAATCATCTTCTAATTTGGGATTAATTTTAATTTATTAGCTTAGATGGTTGCTTATGATTCATTTTGATTACAAAGACTTTAGTCTCCAGGAATCAAATCAAATTCTCTTATTTCCAAAATTAAAACTGTCGACTACTCTCTTAATTATCAATTTGGCAACATAGGAAATGAAGAAATTAAAGACTAATTAATGGCTTTAACTAACCCCCAAAGCTGCAGATAATATCTTAAGGAAGCAAGACAGCAATATTCTTCAACATTTAAATATTCACTATCTACCTACTATATATATATATATATATTCTGACTGCAATATGTCGGACATGAAGTGAAAGATGTTAGGTTTGTTAGTTGAATTTAGAATTTCTAGTTAAGAGAGGATGTAGATTAGATTCTGTATCAGGAATATTTAAGCTGGAGATCACAGTTTCTGCTAATCATGTGCCTTTTTTTTTTTTACATAAAAAAGAAATTATTATATTTTAATTTTATAAACTACAAGTAGAATTAAGAATGTAATGCATGTGTTTTGAATTAAAGGAGACATATTAAAATTCTAATATTAGTTAGGAAAGGATTATAATCTTAATGAAACAAGTGAGACAAAAATTGAATGAGATTGTCTGTCTATGTATATTATAAACGTGAAACGAATAAGATAACATGGGGTTTCACTTCTGAAAATTTCTGACGCATTTTCTCATAATTGTTGAGTTCACAGAATAATGAGTTAAATAAAAAAGTGTCCTAGGTTCAACGTACAACTTAACTTGGGTTTTCAATTTTAATATCCCAAGTTGGCTTTTTACGAATTTAGTCCCTCTTCTTCAACATCTTCTTCTATTAATCATTTGTTTGTATTCAACTATAAATACATTTTTAAAGCTTAAAATATGTTTCTTTTAATTTGTATATATTTCACATATATTAAATTTAATCTCTTTATTTTGAGTTTCAAGATTTATTTTTTCTACTTTTTTTTTTAATTTAAAAATTCAGATTCAGTTGCTACTATTGTTAAAATTTTCTATTAAATTCACTAATATGAAATTTTGATATCTAAAGTATCACTTGATAGTCATGTAACAATTAAAAACGTTGAAAATACATATGTTGATTTTTTCTTAAAAACACTCATTTGGGCTTAATATGATAAAATAATTTTTTTGTTGAAATATTATTATTAAGAAAAATTGATGTCAAAATTTTGATTGAAAATAGTTTAGAGCATTAACTGATCTTTAGACCAACTAATGACATTATAAAAGTAAATGGGCCAAATTATGTCAAAAATTAAAGTGTATAGATTAAATCTCAAGTTTCTGCATAATATAATGGTTAAAACAAAAAATTGACCATTGTCTTATAATGTAAAAGAACAAAATGCAAGGCAAGCCCAAAGAAAGGAGAGTCACATGTCAATCTTTAAGACCTTTAGGGATTCAAATTATATATAATCATGTAACATTTTAATCGAAAAGTTAAGAATATTAACTATTTGGACTAATTAATAACATCATAAAAATATATAGAAATTAAATATCAAATTTAAGTATAATATAGGGTACAAAATTGAAATATAATTGTTTTTCTATAATGTATAAAAATAGCATTCTTTTTATATAGTTATATAAAGCACAAGGACTAAAATTGAAAATTGACCATTATAGTCCCTCAAAACCATTGCTATTTGATAAAATATCTAAATTGGAGTGTGCCATGGGCAATTGTTTGATTTTCTTTTCTTAGTTTAGGTCTTGACAAATAAAGAGACACTCATAATTTTTAAATAATTAAATTTTATTTTATATTAACATTGATTTTTTTATAACTAAAATTTAAAAACAAATAGTCTAAATTCTTAAAATTTTTATCCAAAGTTTAACTGGTACCGACTAGACTAAGCAGTAACCTACCTCTTTATAGATTTAGTAAAAAAAATAAATCGATGATCTAATCTACCAGATTCAATAATTTTTTTTTTGCTTAAACCAATTGAACGGTAGATTTAATATTAGTTAAATAAAAAATTAAAAATATCATAGAAAAAAAAGAGAGTAAAATTAATAGGCATAAATTCTATAATTTGCTCAATAAATACAACTAAAAAAAACTACTCAAAATTATATTTTAAAATCGACTCATACAATTTTTTAGCAATTTTTTTTCTAGTTCTTGGTTTTTTATTGGTTCGAAACAAATCTCTATTTTTTGTTACATGCTATCGATTGAATCAGTCAAAATCTTAATTCTCCTTTTTAACGGTTTAATCCGATTAGATTCTAACAACCTTTTGTTATAAATCTAAAACAACAATACTTAATTATATTAATTCAAAAACACTCACAAATACCAAATAACACACAACAATTTCAAATTGATGATGAGGAAGCAAATTATGCCCTATCAATTAGGGGTTCTAGTCCCAAATACACTATAACATAATATGCCTTGAACATCGACAATAAGCTAAAAAAAAAAAGTACATTTCAAGTAGTATTGTCACATAAAGCAAGAAATATTGTCTCCTTAATTAATCAAAAGTAGCTAATAACCATCATTAACATTTTAACAAAGTATCAAAGAAACTTTAGTTAAGCAATTCTTCAACTAGGGCATTAATTCATGCATGGGGCTTTTCTAGTCACCCCTTCAAAGTTCCATTGAGAGCTTCCCTCGATTGCAGTACTCCGAATCCCTTCGCATCCGCTTTTTTCATAATTCTCAACCTCTTGCACGATTCAATAAACATCCTGTAAAAAATCAATTGATTATTAGTTATGGTATCAAAATATGTACTCCTCTCTGTTCATACCCTACCCATAGTCCTTTGGAAATTTTAAGTTAAACCTAGCATTAGATCTGAGGAATTCGTGGTGGGCAACTTTAATCTTTTCTCACTAATAATTACGGGGCTTGACCGGGTTTATTATTTGAGAATCGTGGTCAAACCGACATCATCATATGGATTTCGGTGTATTATCGATCCAAACTCGTGGAACCCAATTAGTAAGGTATAAAGTCGCAAATTGATGGAAATCTATAAAAAGAAAGTATAATATTCAACTACAGGTAGATGAAACAAGGATGTGATGGTAGAGGAGCGTATTCCACCCGAGGACAATTGAAAAAAAAGTTTGGGAATTCTAATCCATCAAATTTCAAGGGAATATTAGCATTTAAATTCATGACTAATTGATTTTTTGAAATAATAAATGACTGTTAGTTGAAAGAATAGACTTACTCCCAAGGAACGTCCCCCGCTAACATCCAGTCTCCATCTTTGTCCTCGTATATGGGAACGAACTCACAGCTCTCTGCATCCCTTAACGCCTCTCCTGTTATATTATTCATATCCAAATAGTATTAGCCTTTCTTTTGTCCCCTTTGATAACACAAAGAAATGGTTTCATATTTACATATAAAATAATAAAAAAGATGTGATAGATTCTAAGGCAGTAGGAAATGTATGGAAACACTCACCAAACAGCTTCTCCAAAGCCTTAGCAAGATCAGAGTAACCTTTGTGCAATGCAAGATCGATTTTGCGAAGAAAAGGAGCTCCATCCATGCTGACTTTGACGTAAAATTTTGGTGTTTTCGACCCATCTTTATCGCCGAAACTGTTCTTTTTCCTATACGAACATACCGGCGGCCACCCCACCACTTGACTCTTGCTTTGCAACTCCGGCGGCCCATTGCTCTTCTCATTTTCCTCCTCCTCTGAAATCTCTGAGAACACTCTTTTCTTCTCATTTTTTTCAGTCCGGCCTCCAGGGAGACCCAACCTCAGCTCCGTGATTTCCAACCCCAGTCCTTCCTTAGCCATTTTTGTTTTTGTTTTCCTCCACCAATGCTTTGCACTTGTTCCTTTTCAGTTGTGGTTTTAAAGATGATATATAGGTTTTTATTAGCAAATTGGAAATGGGAAATGAAAGACTAGTTTTTATACAAAGGTAGGGGAGAAAGAGAGGAGAATAGTGGGAGCAATTACAGGTCAACTTAATTTGGCGTAGTGGTCGGTCACATGAGAGGCAAAAGTGGGGGACTTTACCGGCACCATATGTTGGACATGGGGACATCAGCCTCAATGCTGTCTAATTTCAGGGGTGTTATTCGATTTGGTGGGAATTGATCCTGGCCATCTGATGTAGTGAATTTGGAACAAGTCCATGTGATATCATATCATGCATGACCCCATGATTTTTTTTTTTTTGTGCAATAAATTATGGAAAGACCGCCCAAAAACAGCAGCATGATATAGGGGGCAACTATGTTCATAGCAAACATGTATGTATACTTTAGTTACCCATGTATTGTAATGCTGCGCATCATTCATAGCCGGCAATGCCATCCTTCATTTAGAAATCCCATCGGTATACTGTACACTCTTTTTTTAAAGCTTTGAAATTAAGTAAACAACTACATGTCCTTTGTAAAAAAGAAAACATGATCATTTAAAAAGGCATGCATTTGTCTAAGATAATCAACTTTTATGACTTAATTAGTTTTAGTTAATAAAATTTAATCAAATCTTAAAATTTTAACTATGTGTATGCTATCTTTTTGACCCTTTATGAAATAAAACGTGCTAGGCTACATTGAATTCACATCTTTAATACTGCGATATTGTACAATTAAGACATATTTTTACCCTATATGACTTGCATACTTATCCATTACGGATTTTCATCATATATTATGTTTAATACAGTCATCATTTATACATAATAAAAATTTTATGATGCTACTTTTTTAGAATAAAAAATATCCATATTTGTTTGTAAAAAAAAACTAATGAGTTGGTATCATTTTATTCACTGGCATGGTGTGGACATAGACATTGTTTGTGAATAAATCACTCTTCTGTTTCGAATTTAGAATTCATATATTAGGATTAAGTGCATATATACACATATAAATTAGTAAATTTTAGATTATTATATATTTTAAAAAGTAAAACATGATTCTCAAATTAAAAAAAAAAAATCATAGCTATTCAAATTTAATACAAACCATGAATAATAAATTAATGAAAGATAGGTATTTGGAATATTGATAGTGGACTGTTTTAACTCTGTTAGGAAAATTTAAAAAATTATTATGTGTGTCACTATTTTTTATATATTTAATTTTTTTTTACTATATCCTATAATTACATATTATTTTTTCTATGTAGAATTTTTAAACTTTACTAGTGATGTATAAAACAAATTTTCATCTATAAACCATTTTTAAAATTAAAATCTAATTTGATAATGAGTCATTGGTTGAAATAGTAAGGTTAAGACTAAGGGATCTTAAGCACACAAGTTTAAGTTTCACTTGTGTAATTAATGCGTGAGTGATTTGAATTGAATTATTTTTACTTCAACACTAATTTTTTTTTATTTATAACATGAAATTTAAATTATGGACAATTGAAATGAATAGAAATAAAAAAAAAAATTGTAGGAGTGAATAGAAAATTTTCAATTAAAGTTGGGATTAGGGGATAAATTTTTGGGTTAGTGATTGAAAATGGGATTTACAATTTCTTTTAATAAAAATGATTATAAATGATATGTAAAAAATAACATGATAACATTAAATTAAATGATTGAAATTTGATATATAATAATATAGTGTAACAGTTTCATAAAATCCTTCTAGGATCACAAACTAATTAATTTGTTTTCATTTTTTGCATACAAACACAAAACATTGTTCCAAGCTTTTGATCCTTGATATCAAATACAGGATTATGCAGCAGATTTGAAGTACTAACAACACAAACAATGGGCTATCATCAAGATTTGCTCTAATGAATTATGAGAAACATGTATGATTGAATATCTTTGATGCTAGTGGGGGGTGCATAAATGATTAGTCAAATATTTTTGATACTTAAGAACATGTTCGATATGTTTTGAAAAGAAAACAAAAGAAAGAGAGTTCAAATAATATTGCACACCATTGTATTTAACATGGACGAGGATACCGATGGGGCATGCATGCATGGCCATCATCATGAAGAATTATATAGCTTGTGTATATGCTGTCATCATTAACATCGGATATCGACATATGACAACATAGTTGAATTTGATCGGTTGAAACTCTAGAATTACATGCATAAGAAAACGATGTGATTTTCATCAATTTATTTTAAAAATGAAAAATGAAAAATTATTTTGGTTCCCCCCCAAAAAAAAGAATTAGTAATTTGAGCACGAGTTAAAGGAGAAGAGAAGAAATGATGGAGGCAAGTAGGACCTGATGCGAAGTTTCTGGTAAGGGAACTTCCGGCAGAGTCAACTCCATTTTATGAATTTTAGGGTCCTATTGCCCATTACCGCGTCAAGATTGTTGTCTAGGTTACCAGTTATCTGCCAGCAATGGTAATCTAGCTGGAAAGTGCTTCTACAATTTTCAAACTTGAACAATTTCTTTCTCTTGTGAAATTGATTTCAATGAAAAACAAGTAATATATACTTTTTTTCCCTTATTTTTGTAATTAAAAAATAGCTTCCTTTAGAAAGTGGAAATTAAGCAAAATTACAGAAATTTCCTGTTAGGACAAATAGCAAGGAACAAGATCACTACCAACTTACGAAACTAAAAAAATTAATCAAGTAGTCCATAATTTTTTTGTAGAGCAAAATGTTTAGAGATTCCAGATACAACAAAGAAGGAATCTGTAAGGGGAAGTGCAACTTGGTAAACACAGGATCCATTTGATTCCTTATTGATATATATGAAGGATTTACAATCTAGAAATGGTCCCTAAAGAACCTTATTTAAATTCGGGGTGCCTAGTAGATAGTATCACTATTATTGATACGTTTAACTTACAAATATAATCATGGAGGAATCTATTCTTAGCATCGCGTAACTGATTCTCTGAGTTTAGGAGAATTCTAACGACAAACAAAATACTTCACTTCCAAGTTTAGATAATAGAAATCTGGGTACATATATTTCTTAATGTTGTTGGGAGGATACAAAATTAAAACAAAGTTGAGTTGGTGCATGCACATGACATTTGCCGCCATACATGTGCACCAAACCACGCATCTTTCCATATTGATTCATATCATAGGCTTAATCACTTTAAATAGACTTGAAACAACCGAGTTGGTTATTAAAAAAAAAAAGAAGTGTGTCTTATTGTTAGGGTTACTATAACTGACGAACAAGACAGTGTCCTTCCGTTGGGATCAGTGCAACTGAAACATACTGTTTTTTTTTTCTGCACATGCTTCTCTCTCATGGAAAGTGCTAATCCTACTCTCTTAAAATGCACGTTATTGACGTTGAATACATTGAAGTTAATCATTTATTGTTATAATTTTTAGAAAAATCATAGTTTAATTAGAATAGGAAAAACATCTAGTAAACAATGGGGTTTGAATTTCAGATTTACTGAATATATAAATTGGATTAAGCGAGCGTTATCATTTTAAGCTTTAAATTGTGCTTATTTATGCATAACATGTGTGTTGATCAGAGTATATTAAAATTGTTGATGATGGGATAGAATATTGAGGAATTTCGGACAAGCTGGACAGAGGTAACATCTGGTAGGACCTCAAGGTCCTTTTCACAAGGTGAGTCTCCAAACAATTTTAACAACTACCAAGATATATGTATTGATTCAATAATGTATCCAATTGCACTCTCATGTCTCAGTGGAGGGAACCACTTAAATGAAGTTAACAGCTATTAGGGCCAATGCCACATTCCTTTATCTTTTAACTGTACTTCTTTTGATAATATGAAAAATGTGAGGTAAATTCTTAACAATCCCCTTAATCCATATGTAAAGTTTGAAGGTACTTTTACCGCAATCTATGGAGAATGAAGGAATTTGTGTACACCGGATTTCGGGTTTCAAACTTACTGAACTCGGAATGACTTGTATTTTGCATATAAGGTATGCATCCTTGATTTTAATGCTTTCCTTTCTAATTACTAATTTATACAAGTGATTTTTTTACCTTTCAAAAAAAAAAAAAATAAAGAAGAAATCAGGAGTCTTCTCCATATTAGATCTGGTTTTATTTAATGGAATTGAGTGGTTAATATTGCTGCCACATAATATTGAATAGAGTGAGGATGCACTTATGGTTCAATGAATTATGAACATTATTAGAACATGTTCATTTGCTGAAAAACACAGAAAATTTGGAAGTAATTTAAAGTTTGTGGTGCTTTGTGCTATTCAAAGTTACATGCATTGCATTTGCATGGTTGTCTATATAATTAATGGTATTTAGTGCTTTCCCTTTACATAATTATCAAATCTGGTTTCAAATTTTTTTCCCTTGAAGTGATCGCCAGCTTTTCACTTTTAATGTCAAACATTTGCCAATACCTTTTAACTGAGACTAAAGTTGAATTATTAATTATACTATACGTTTCGGTATTTAATTTCATATTGGTTTTTTAAAAGCAAAGTTTTACTTTACAATTATAATTTACATCACTATAACACTGCAATATCAAGTTAAATTAATACAATGAATGAACTGATAATTAGTAAGTGCTGAGTGCAGTGGTACAACACATTTAACTTTTAAAGAAAAAAATAAGTTCAAACCTTAGAAATAGTATTATTGAGAGAGACAACCAAAAACCTCGAACATGAATAATACTCAAAATGAATGGACTAATAATTAAAATATATTTAAACAAAGCCCCGACATGATAAATCTTTATCAATATCATAAGGCCTCGCTCTTTACCAAGTTTATCAATGCATCATTGTCAATTTCACTGATTTTCCGCTTTGGAAAACACTTTCTCCGCTCATTCCTTCAACATGTCTAAAATATTAGTACAAGGGTATTTGATAAATCATTAGAAAATTTTCATTTTATTAAAAATAAAAATTTTCAACATTAAATATTTTAAATTTGTGTTGATATTCAGTTTAACTTTTTTACTTAATATAATTTTTTTAAAAAGTGTTCAATAAAATAAGTAGGTATGTATCTACTTATCACCTAATGTTAAAAATATTAACTTTTTTCAAAAATAAATTTTCCTTTAAAAATGAAAATTAAAAATATGATTTTTAACCAAAATTATTCAAAGAATATAAAATATTATATTAATAAGTTTAAAAATAACTAAATTTTTAAAAAAATTGACATTTACTTCTATCAAACAATATAATTATATTCAAATACTTATATTTTACAAATTTACCAAATAGTTTCTAACATAAATTCAGGATTTATAACATTTAATAATAAAAATTCAAAACTGAAATTTTAAGTTATCAAACAAGTTCACAATGATTGAAATATGTTTGGAAGTTAAATTTGTAGTTTTCATCGAAAAGCCAAAAAACAAATTTCTCTGGGGATCGCAACAACAAGCCTAGCCTTCATTAATTTAATACTAACTTTGACCTACATCTACGTGAGAAACCCAAACAAATCAAATCCGAATTTCCGATATCCCAGATTTGGGTGATCAAACCTTTGATATTTTCGAACTGCTACTTTAGTAAATTAATCAAAGTGAATCATTGAAAATACTAATTTTAATAAGGTATATATATAGATAGATATCAACTAAAGTGATGATGATCGTTAAAAAAGATAATGAATCTTCAAAGTAATAATATTAATTACACCAAACCAGAACGAAGCATTGGATATTTAGTTTGTTTAACAAAGATGAACTGAGATATAAATAAATAGTGTTATGAGTAGGTTGCAACAGCAACATACAATATTCAGTAGGATAGTTTACAATGTCATGTAATTATACACTTCAGACATGATCACCTTGCAAATTCATCAAATTTATATTTTATGTTATATATACTATTATAAGTGAAATGTTTCTTGGCAACCGAGCATATGTTTCCTTAGGGTTGGACAAAGACAATGAGATTCATTGAAGGGGTCCTACAAAAAAGGGCACATGTGATTAGAGATGTGACCCGCAGAGCACTGTATCAGTCTTCTGTCTTTAAAGACTAATCATGGTTAGGGGTTTGGTTAGACAATGTAACCCAAAGATTTTATGTCTTAGCCCTACTACTGCTAAACGGTAGGCCGCGATGGGATCACCAAACCAATCTCTTCCCTTCATTCAAGAGGCCCATCCTTTGCCACATTACTCGTCGCGTGCTTCATTTCTAACCATTGATCACTATACGAGCAGACTTGAAACACAACTACTACTTTCACAGGTTGTAAATACTTTTAGTAATTAATTTTGGAGACTGAATGATTAATTTGTTTTAAATTAACATATAATAAGTAGAATATGGATTATTAAGTAAGTGAATAACTTATATTTTTTGTAAAAAAGAAAATTGGAATTGTGAATGAGTCCATATTATTTCATTGTATAGAATATTAATAAAAATTAAATTTAGTACATCCCCAAGAAAAAAGGATTTCCCCTTTGAGATGATTAAGAGGAGAGGTGAGCAAGTTGTCAGTGAGAAGAAGAAAGGAGATAGAGGAATTGTTAGGATGCCGTTCTGCTAAGTTCTAAGGGTCGCAAGTGAAAAGTGATGGTAACTAGACAATAGAAAAAGGAAGCTCTTTTCAAATAAGCTAAGAAAGAACTAAAGTGTTGTGCGGAAGCGTGTAAAAGAGTAAAATTATTGTACTGAAAAATCACACTAAGTTCAATTCCCAGGAAAGAGAGGTGGATCACGAAGATCACTTAAGTACCAGGTCTTTCCTAGCCAAAATATCCCTCTATTGTAATTTAATAGCACAATAAATCACTACAATCACACTCACAAAATTACAAGTGAAAATTTACAAATAGGGAGAGAGAACAATGCCTTAAGTAGAGAAGGGCAAATTTTGGGATGAAGAAAATGAGAAATGGTTAGGTCTATTTATAGTTAAGGTTTAGGGATTAACTTACAAAGTACCTATACAAATAGGGATCAAAATTGCAATTAACCCATGCCAAATTTCAAACTAAATTTTGATGCCTTAAATGCTTATTTTCGGTAGCAACCCCTAACACCCATTATCTTTGACTTTTCAAAGATAATGGGCTGCTGCTAATAATCTCCACCTTGAAGATTTGATTAGGATAATCTTATCTTCACACAATTCTTTCTGCCTTTGCCAACAATACTTGATAGTGCCTTCTTCAACTGTTAAACTTGCAAGATATTGATCAAGTTCAAACAATGTTCGAACTTGGTTGCTGTTACCACCTTGGTCATCATATCTGCGGGATTATCTGCAGTCTTAATCTTTTGAAGAAGAAATTTTCCCCTCATCAATAATTTCCCTCACAAAATGGAATCGTACGTCGATATGCTTTGTACGTGCATGATAGACTTGATTCTTTGCTAAATGAATAGCACTTTAACTATCACAATACACGTTAATATGCTCCTGAACCAATCCCAAGGTTTTAGCCATACCTTGTAACCAAATAGCTTCCTTTACAGCCTCTGTTACAGCCATGTATTCTGCTTCTGTGGTTGACAACGCAACTGTAGACTATAGTGTAGACTTCCAACTTATTGGTCCTCCAGCAAGTGTAAACACATAACTGGTGGTTGATCTTCGTTTGTCCAAATCACCAGCATAGTCAGAATCAACGTACCCAATAGCACCTTTACCAAGTGTATTATCCTGCTCGAACAGTAATCCAACATCCACAGTCTTTTTAATATACCTAGAATCCATTTCACAGCTGGCCAATGTCCTTTTCCAGGATTATGCATATACCTGCTCACTATACTAACTGCCTGTGAAATGTCGGGTTTTGTACACACCATTGCATACATCAAGTTATCCACTGCATTAGAATACGGAACTTGCAACATGTATTCTCGTTCCATATTCGTCGAAGGAGATAGTTGTGCAAAAAGCTTGAAATGAGAAGCCAACGGGGTACTTACAAGTTTTGTCTCGCTTCGTTCATGCCAAGCTACTTCGTGTAGTACCTTCTTCAAATCGCATTCGAGACAAGCTAACTCTTCCATGAGCTCTATCTCTACATATTTCCATGCCAAGAATCTTCTCAGCTTCACCTAGATCTTTCATCTCAAACTCGAGATTGAGTTGAGTCTTCAATCTTTCAATTTCAACTTTGCTCTTAGATGCTATCAGCATATCATCAACATATAAGAGCAAGTATATGAAAATTCCTTCTTGTAGCTTCTGGAAATACACGCAATGATCAAATTTACTTCTTGTGTACATTTGCCCTTTCATGAACTGATCAAATTGCTTGTACCACTTCCTCAGAGATTGCTTCAATCCATAAAGCGACTTTGTTAGTTTGCAAACCCAGTTTTCTTTACCAGCAACCTTGAATCCATCTGGCTGAGTCATATAGATTTTCTCTTCCCAATCACTGTGTAAAAATGCGGCCTTTACATCAAGCTGAACTAGTTCGAGATCATATTGTGCAACCAAGGCTAACAAAATTTGAATAGACAAATGCTTCACAACTGGAGAAAACATTTCATTGTAGTCTATTCCTTCTTTCTGAACGTAACCCTTTGCTACCAATCTAGCCTTGTACCGAATTTCATTTTTACCAGGAAATCCTTCCTTCTTTGCATATACCCATTTGCATCCAATTGCCTTCTTTCCCTTGGGCAGTGTCACCAACTCCCAAGTCCTATTTTGATGAAGAGACTGCATTTCTTCATTTATGGCTTGCTTCCACTTTACACCATTAGGGTTACTTATTGCTTTTGTGTAAGTAGAATGAGCATCATCATCTGCAATTGGAAGTGCATAGGCCACTATATCATCAAAGCGAGCAAGCTTACGAATCTCTCTTCTTGGCCCCCTATATGCAATTGAATCTTGTTGCTGTAGAGGTTCTTGGGTCGAAACTTCTTCATCATTTGTCCTTCCAATATTAGCTGGATCATCATTAACCTTTTCAAGCTCCACTTGCTGGATTCATCAAAAGTCACATCTCTGCTGAAGACAATCTTCCTTGTATCAGGACACCAGAGACGATATCCTTTTACTCCACCAGTTATACCCAAGAATAATGCTTTCTTTGTTCTTGGGTCTAACTTAGATTCTTTTACGTGATAATATGCAGCGGAACCAAAAACATGCAAATAATCATAATCAGTAGCAGATTTACCAGTCCACATCTCCATAGGAGTTTTTCCATTTATTGCAGCTGATGGCAAACGGTTAATTAGATGGCATGCATATGTAACTGCCTCAGCCCAAAATTCCTTGCCCAATCCAGCATTGGACAACATACATCGAACTTTCTCCAGTATAGTTTGATTCATACGTTCTGTCACCTCATTTTGCTGTGGTGTATCCCGAACAGTGAAGTTGTAACACCCCCTACCCGTATTCATTGTCAGAATAGGGTACAAGGCATTACCGGAGTTTACGAATTTTTTTTTACTCAATATAGCCCCTTTATACATATCTAGCCTTCCCTGCAAATTTTAAATCGAGACCAATCCACATCAACCAATCCAATTCAACATATTTTAAAAATAGATTCATGCATATTTATAAGATAACCTCAACACATACCAAACCAAGGTTTGTTAGCCATACCAATGGCTGACCTTACATTCATTTCATATTAACATCTACTTTATTAGCTTATACATGCCATTGATTTCCAAAATAAAGTTTCTTTATATACTAAAATCTTGGGGTTGATAGTGTGATGTGTCTCCTACCGAATCTGACCTCCGAGCTCTTAACACTACAAAACAGGGGAAAAGGAAACAGGGTAAGCACTTTGTGCTTAGTAAGCCCATGTAACAAGAATTATACTTACCTAATATTTTCAATACAATGCAATAAACATTCATATATCCATTCAATGCACTATTAGCCTAACATGCACAAACTCAACTTTCAAGTTAGTCCAATAATTTCCATGTATCAGTAATATATACCATGATTGATGAACTCATCAATACCATGATTTCCATTCCCTTATTATTTTTCCATATTTATCCCATTGAATTTCTTGGAATTGTCGATGGATTTTTAGAGGTACACTTTAGTGTACAAATCTAGGTCCATCAATTCATGTTCATGTGCACACATTTCCATTTCAGAGAGCACACTCCCGCGAACTTCATCCTTACAGCGAGATTACCAGTCCAGGCTAAATCCCTTGTAATATAAACTCATAGAGTATTGTCGAGATTACCAGTACAGGCTGAATCTCCTGCAACAATAATTACTCTAATGAGCTTGGATCTGAATTACCAGTCTAGGCTAAATTCAGACCCCAATTCGAATTACCCGTCCGGGCTAAATCCATTTTGCACATATTCTTCGGGAGAGCTATATCAGGATAGGATCACCCGTCTGGGCTAGATCCTTTTTACTGTCAATTCCTTTTCAGAGATCCATCGAATTTTCCTTTCATTCAAGCGGGATTTCTTCCTTTTTTTTTATCAAATATACCAATGTATCATCAATTTTCATACAATGAACATTCAAATTATATTCACATCAATAACATACATTTCAAGCATTTAAGAATATAATTCAAGTTACATGAACTTACCTCGATACTAGTTCGTACAATAAATCTACTAACCCGGGACTTTTTTCTTTCCTCGATCTAGCTTCATATTTGAGTTTTTCAGATCTAAATAAATAAATTCAATCATCAATTCAATACATTTTATGTTCACATGTAGCATTCTCTATAATTCTATTATTATTTTTAGTTCATTCAAAGCTGTCTACTTGAGTCATAGTCACAAAATTATTTTTATCTTGAGCTACAGAACTCCAAATTAGGATCTGCTAATTTTCCCTAAAACTAGAATCACATATCTTCTTCCTATAAAATTTTCAGAATTTTTGGTCTAGCCAATAAGTACAGTTTATTCTTTAAATTCACACCTATTCTGCTGTTTGACAGTTCCGACCCTTCTTCACTAAAAATTAATTATCTCTTCATACAGAATTCGGATACTATTCCTGTTTATTTCTATTGAAAATAGACTCATTCAAAATTATAAAAATATAAATTTAAGACCATAATTATTTTTATCCAATTTTTTATGATTTTCTAAATTAAAAACAGAAAAACCCGAATTCATTCTGACCTTGTCTCACAAAATTCATTATATCTCATGATTTACATATCTATTGCTTACATCGTTTCTTCTATGAGAAACTAGACTCAATAAGCTTTAATTTAATATCTTTTTCATCTTGTAATTTGATTTATACAATTTATGGTGATTTTTAAAATTTAGTCTACTGCTGCTGCCCAAAACTGTTTTAGTGCAAACTGTTTATTACCATTTTTCCCCTAAGCTTTCAATAAATGATAATTTCGTCCCTGCTCAATTAACTTCTCAATTGAGCTGATTTCTCTCAATTAAAACTTTATTCTATCACTTTAAACTACTTTATAACCTTTTGGAATCAGAATTTCAGTAATAGACTTTAATTCCAAACATTTTCACAATTTAGGTCTTAAAAATCAATTTCTATTAGAATTACCTAATAAAATCACCTCATAAACAAATTAAAGCTTCAATTTCATTCTATTTCATCATAAACTTACAGCACTCAATCATGGTAACTTTCAATTTCATCCATGAAATCAAAGACTAATGAATTTAATAGTAGACCTAGTTGTAAAAGTCTTAAAAACCCAAAAATTACAAGAAATAGGCAAGGATTAACTTACTTGCAGTAAAAATATGAAAAACCAGCTTAAGGAAACCCTTCTATGGTGTTTTCGCTGATGAGAATGCAGAAAAATAAAGAGAAATCTAGATAATTCCACTTTAGTCCTAGCTTTATTAAGTAAATTTTACAATATTCCAATTTTACCCTTAATTCTCCTTATTTTATTGCTGATATCATGCCCTTGCCGTCCAGCCCAAATAGAACTTGGGTCTATTTTCCTTTTAAGCCCTCTTTCTTTTATCATTTAAACTATTTAATCATTTTTCATAATTTTGCATTTGTTACAATTTAGTCCTTTTCATTTAATTACATACCCAAACGTTAAAATTTTCTAACGAAATTTTAATACCACATTACTAACATTTTATAAATATTTTTAAAAATATTTCCTACTCAATTTTATGAGATCAAGGTCTCGATACCTTGTTTTTACCCAATTCCTTCAATAATTCCTTTTTCTAACTAACCACTAAATCGGTAAAATTTTTCTATCGATATTTTAATACGATTTTCCTATGATATAAATATTCATACAAATATATTGAAATGAATTTCTCTTTAAATCGGATTTATGGTTACGAAACCATTATTCCGATAACCTTGAATTTAGGCCATTACAGAAGTGTCGCACAATGCCCTCATCTTGACATACTTGTAGAAATGGATCATTTTTGTACTTAGTACCATTGTCTAATCGAAGTCGTTTGACCTTTCGACCAGTCTGAGTTTCCACCATCTTCTTCCATTTCAGAAATGCATCTAATACTTTACTTTTTATTTTCATTAGAAACGCTCATACTTTTCTTGAATAATCATCAACAAAAGTAACAAAATAGTGCATACCTCCCAAAGAAGCCACTTTGGCAGGTCCCCACACATCACTGTGAACGTAGTCCATAATTTTCTTTCGTATTGTGAATTGCTGAACCAAATTTTACCCTCGTCTGCTTGCCCAGAACACAATGTTCACAGAATTCCAATTTGCAAGAATTTACACCTTTCAACAAGCCTTGCTTCGCCAAAGTCCGCAAAGCTTTTTACAAAGATGTCCCAATCGCATATGCCATAACTCGTAGCCTCGAATCTGCATCTTTCGCAGAACCGTTGATGTTGATCCAATAATCGTACTTCCATTTAAAAGGTACAAGTTATTTCTTCTTGTGCCTTTCATCAGCGTCAATTCCCCAGCTACTACCTTTAGTAATCCATCTCTCAAAGTGATTATGAGCCCTTTAGATTCTAAGGCCCCTAATGATATGAGATTTTTCTTCAAGCTAGGTACGTAGCGAACATCAGTTAAGACTTGGATTGAGCAGTCGTGATTCTTCAATTGGATTTTACCTACTCCCATTGTCGTACAAGCACTGTCATTGCCTATAAGAACAACTCCACCTTCTAGTTCTTTAAGACTAGAAAACTAGTCCTTATTAGGGCACATATGGTCAGTACATCCCGAATCCAAAATCCACTCATCAGTAGGACATGCCATTGCCATGCCAACCAAGCTGAAGTCTGACTCCTCATCATGCTCCGCTACACATGCATTAGAAATAGCCTTGCCTTTTTGTAACTTAGGGCAATTCTTTTTCCAATGCCCTTTCTTACGACAAAAGGTACACTCATCTTTGGCGGGTCTCCCTTTAGACTTTCCCCTTCTATCAGGTTTGCTACTGCGTGAACGACCTCTTACTGTTAAGACTTCTGTAGTTGTATATCTGTGATCTCTTTTATCTTTCTTTCAAGTCTCAGATCTATGCAACGCACTGCAGACTGCATCAAATGTGATCGTGTCCTTCCCATGAAACAATGTGGTGGTAAGATGATCATATTCATCAGGAAGTGAATTCAACAACAATAATGCCTTGTCTTCATCTTCAAATTTTTCATCCAAATTTAGCAAGTCTGCTAAAATTTTATTGAAAGAGTTCACATGGTCATTCATCGACATACTGGGAGCATAGGTGAATCGAAAAAGTTTCTTTTTCATATAAAGCCTATTTTGAAGACTTTTCATTAGAAACTTTTCTTCCAGTGTATCCTATAACTTCTTCGCTGATGTCTCTTTCATGACAGAGTACTTCTGCTCTTTGGCCAAACATGGACGGATTGTACCACACGCTTGTCTATTAATCTTGGCCCACTCCTTGTCATCCATCTTGTCAGGTTTTTCTTCAAGGGCTATATCCAGCTCTTGCTGACATAAGACATCCAGGATCTCACATTGCCACATACCAAAATTATTTGTACCATCAAATTTCTCTACTTCAAATTTTGCATTGGTCACAGTAGTCCTTGCTAATGACGATGCCTCTGCCATTTTTTCTCCTCAATCCCAACTCATCAGATATCGTGAGCGATTGTCGATACGTGAATGAATAGGCCGTAAAATGATCGTATTCCCAAGTACGAATCTGGCTCTGATACCAATTGTTGTGTGGAAGCTTGTAAAAGATTAAAATTATTGTACTGAAAAATCACACTAAGTTTAATTCCCAGGAAAGAGAGGTGGATCGCGAAGATCACTTAAGTATCAGGTCTTTCCTAGCCAGAATATCCCTCTATTGTAATTTAATAGCACAATAAATCACTACAATCACACTCACAAAATTGCAAGTGAAAATTTACAAATAGGGAGAGAGAACAATGCCTTAAGTAGAGAAGGGCAAATTTTGGGATGAAGAAAATGAGAAATGGTTAGGCCTATTTATAGTTAAGGTTCAGGGATTAACTTGCAAAATACCTATACAAATAGGGACCAAATTTGCAATTAACCCATGCCAAATTTCAAACTAAATTTCAGTGCCTTAAATGCTTATTTTCGATCGGAAAATAGAAAAGTTGGGTGAATTAAAAACTCAAAGGACTCTGACAGAAATAGAACTTTACTTAAAAAAAAGGAATTATTTTGATTCAATCTTCTCTTGCTTGAGCGGTTCAAATTGGTTTGATCTTTCCCAATTATCCTGGCCGGAACTTGTACGCAGCACTTATACGGAGGTGCATGCTGCCAACCCCTGATGTAACAGCCCAATTTTGACCCTAATCGGAATAGTGGTTTCGGGATCACAAATTCGAGTCTGAAAAATATTTAAATATTATTTTTCGTGTGAATTATTATGTGTGAATTTTTCGTGGTTTAATTTTATTGTTTGGGTGCCGAATTATTAAAATGAGCTTAATCGCGTGAATTGAAAATTTGATAGTTTAATGTGTAATGGCTAAATTGTTGATGTCTTTTTAAATGGAAGCATTAAAGTTGTAATTTGCCCAATTTTAACTATAGTGGACAACATGATTATGCTTAAGTGACTATATTATATGAAATTATATATTATAAATGTTATTATTATTAATAATATATTATATTGAGCTTATTATAATAAAACATGTAGTTTCAGTACCACGAATCTGAGTTAGAAAAATATTTTAATATTTTATTTGATATCTATATTGTGTGTTTGAGCATGTGTTAAAATATTGTGGGTTAATTTGTTTGTTTGTGTATTCAATTTAAGAAAAAGGACCAAATTGCATAAGTGGTAAAAAGTAGCCTTTTATTAATTGAGTGGTTTAATTGTTTTGATTTCTTTTGTATGTGGACCTAAGTGGTAAATTTACCATCTATTATGTAGTGGACGGCATGTGGTTCTTAATTTCATGATAACATGTTTCATATATTATATAATTAAGTTAAAAGAAATGTTATATTATAATATATGTGATATAATAATAAAATAAAGAAAACATGTTATTTCATCCCATTATCTTCTTCACCATCGAAAACAAAAGAAAAGAGAAAGAACTCAAGCTCTTGGACATTCGGCCTTTGCATGTATTAATTTAGGTATGATTCGGTTTTAGCTTTTGATAATTTTTACGTTTTTGATATCGTTGTTTGGAGCTTTACCTAGCCCATGTGTAAATTTTTGAATTGGTTGTATTTTTCGTGTGATGCCATTGAAGGGAATTGGAGGTTTTTGTTGTTTATTGATAAAATATTGACTGTTTGTATTAGACCAACAAATATTATTCTTGAATTTTTGATGAAATTAGATGATTTGGATTTAATTATAAAAAATAAAAAAATTTAGAGGTTGGAATGTGGAATAAATGAGTTGTATAGGCTTATAGTGAGAAGATGAAAATTCGGCTCTAAAGAATGGGGCCGAATTTGAATATTTTGTGAGTTTTGTGATAGGGACTAAATTGTAAAAATTGTAAATGCTAGGGTAAAATTGTAAATTGCTCAATTATATGTTTTCGGATTAAATTGGATGAGAAAAGTGACGAATGAGCTTAATTTGAATTTATTTAGATAAAAAAAAAGGAGTTTTGATCGGAGGAAGGCGAAATTGAACGACTAGTAGGGAAGTTTAATCCGTCGATTTCCAAGGTAAGTTTTTAAGCAGTTGGGTGAAATAAATTTGACTATATACTAATGTATCATGAAATGAAATGAGATGTGTATATATTTATACTAGCCGAATGTGGGTTTGAAATTATGAAAATATATATGTATAAATATGGAATGTATGAATTGGCTAAATATATGTACTATGGTTAAGTGATAGATATGTACATATATGTATGGAAATGGAAAGTGAGTAGTGAAGGTAATTGAAATTTTTGGATGTGTGTATATGTATATATATTTGAGTATGTATGAATGGGAGTGGGATTATAAATGTTTTGGAAGAGCAAAGGAAAGGTCTGTAAAAGGGCACTATGTGTGCGAACTAAATTTACCGAGCACTGGGTGTGCGAAATCGGTTAAATGGCACTATGTGTGCACTAAGTGTGCGATACATTACTGTTAAATGGTACTATGTGTGTGGAATAATAAGTAATGGCACTAAGTGTGCAATACATTACTGTTAAATGGCACTATGTGTGCGGAATAATAAGTAATGGCACTAAGTGTGCGATTTATTACTGTTAAATGGCACTACGTGTGCTCTTTCTAAAGTAACGGCACTAAGTGTGTGATAAGTTACGAAATTTGCACTATGTGTGCGGGATTACAGAGACTTCGGAGACATGAATTGATGAAGGGAGATAAACGGGAAATGATGCATGAGTAAGTATTGCATGATAGTTTAATAACCAGGTATCAGTGAGGTAAGTTGTATTTGGCCAGTGCATATGTGATGTTTATTGAGCAAGTAAGTTGACAAAATACTCTTGTATATGTGAAAATAAGGTAAGTCAGTTGTTGAATTGATTATATAAATGTTAAAGTTACAAATGTGAAAAATGTGAATGTATATGTGAATGTGTAAATTCGGCCAAATGGGATATATGTGATTTTAATAGTGAGATTTATATAAGTTCATGTGTATTTGTACAGTTAGTCATATGATATGTGTAGGAAAGATTTAAATGATAACATTGTATTTGGGAACATGTATATTCGGTTTGGTAACTTAGTGTTAATATATAATAGTTGGTATATATATAATTGCTTATGACTTACTAAGCTTAAATAGCTTACTCTGTACGTATTCTTGTTTACTTCTGTTTATAGATTTGGATATACGTTACGAGTTCGGGGATCGTCAGCAAGACTACTCACACTATCGACAGTTTCCTTTGGTATTTTACTAAGTTGAAAATTTAATATATGGCATGTATAGCATGGTAAAAGGTGGAATAGGAATTAAGTACTTTGTATGTAAAAAATAGCCATGCGAAGAGGGCTTATCTTCTTTGATTGATTTGGGTTCTGTGTTTATGGTTGATAATGGTCATTTAAAAAAAATAAGTTTATACTTATGCATATGTGATTACGGTATATGTTCATGATAGGTAAGTATGTGTTATGTTTAATTTTAAGTTAGACATATTGAATTTGGTTATGTGATTATATGTGTTATGTTTAATTTTAAGTTAGACATATTGAATTTGGTTATGTGATTAATATATGTATATTGGTTATGTTTGGTATGATGAATCAAATTAGTTAAAATGTGGACTTGAACCAAACGTAAACTTGGATATTTTGGCTATGAGTAAGTGAGGATAATAGGGATATGTTGAATTCGATTAAGTGTTATGTAATTGAATATTTGTTGTGCATTGTGTAAAGTTTGATTTACTTACTAAATGATGTTCTATGTAATAAGTATTAGAAATTACGTAAACTAGTAAGATGTGATTTGGTTTTGATATGTATATATATCATTCGAATTTAACAATAGGTATGTGGTCATATTGATCATCAAGTTTTTTATTTGGAATTGAAATGATCATGTTGGATATATATGTATTCAGCAATGATGTGAAATTTTGATAGATGTTTAAATATAATACAAAGGAATTAGTTCTAGTAATTTGGTTATGATATTTGTATTTGTATGTGGTATTTATGGGATGTAAATTTTAGTTATGTGAAAGCTAATAGATGTGTTTCAAGATTAAATTGGTTATATGATGTAACGTGATAGAAATTCAAATAAAGAATTATGTATATATTTGCATATATTCTGCTATGCTTAAATGAATTATTGGTATACTTTGTTGAGGATTTATTTATGGTTAGTCATGGATTCTATAAGCTTGTGATTTTTAAATTTGGAATATAATTGGAGTTAAGTTTTAAATTGTAAATTAATTGAATGATGATTATAATCGAGGCTGTTTGTATGAAAGATTATATGATTGGCCGAATGTGTATTTGTGATTACTTGAGTGATTTGACATGTATATATATATCGGTTTATTAATTAGTAAGTGATTTGATTAAAATTCTTAATAGTCATTTGTACTTAAAACGATTCAAATAATATGATTACATATGTATATATATTCGTAATAAAAGAAAAGAAAATATATACCTGTTTGAGTGATGTCTTATTCGGTAATACCTTGTATCCTTAATCTGGCGACAGATACGGGTTAGGAGTGTTACACCTGACACCCATTATCTTTGACTTTTCAAAGATAATGGGTTGCTGCTAATATAAAGAATCTACGCAAAACTTCTATTTCATTTGTTTTGGTTTACAAGTTGAGTAAAATGTATGATGCATAGGATAACAACGGAGAGAATCAACTAAAATTTATTAGTTTGATTATGTTTGGCTTTTAGAAAAAAATGTCAATAAAGTTAGAGGAAAGAGAATAATTATTTGAACACCACAAAGAAGGTACAAGATATTTTGCCATTGAAAAAGAGATATGCAAACCTCGGAATCTTTGGGTCTTTCCTACCCTTTATTTTTAGGATAAATCTTGATTTAATTATGGTGAATAGCATTTATGGAAGGTCTAAGATTATTTTAGAGTAATGAAAAGGTATTATAGTTTAGCAAATTATGATTAAGAGTCCAAATTTGTAGGCTAATATGATCCATTTGTAATAATATCGACTATTTCCATTCTCCACCAAATCAACAATCAAGATATTCTGGGGATGAATTACTTCAAACCACTGGCTTAGCTCCAATACGAGTGGCTTTTCGACCGGCACGCTTTTGGTTTTGCTCATAGATTCTCAAAATAGACCTGTGTTTTTGTAATTTTCTTTACAGTTGTTTGAAAGCTGGGCGGATCAAGTGTACATGAAATGACTGATTTTATCTGTCTCTACTAATGGGTTAGGCCCATTTCTCCCTCTAGTTTTTATGTTTGTGCTATGCCTTTAATTTATTTTATTTTTGCATTATCATAAACGACCCAACTTGAATTAGGGATTTGCAGGCATGTTTAGTAGAAAAGTTCATCTTTTGCATGGGCTCTTTTATTTTTTTTATTATGAATGTCCAATCCATTTTAGTTATTCCTATGTATTCATTCTACTTCTAAGTGTAATATATTTCCATGGAGTTTACAGGTATAATACTAACTATAAGTATATCTAGATTTAGGCAAAAAATATCGTATTATATGAAATTTGCATATAATGAGACATCAACTTGAGAGCTAAAAGTCCTAAAGCTTCAACTTTTATCAATAATACCTTTTAGAGGTGGTTCATACGCCGGGCTTCCAGTCCGACTTAAACATAATATTAATATATTTTATATTTTTCTCAAGCCTATTCTAATTTAAAATAGTTAACCTTAATCAATTTTAGGCTCGCACATTTTTTTTTTTGTAAAATATTTATATATTTTCATATACTAAAACTTTTGTATATAACAACCTAATCAGTCACAAAATTTTTCCGTTATTCTATTTTTGTTACCCAACTATGGAAATTTTTAAATTAATCATTAAACTATTTGGATTCGTTTTTTAGTCACTATGCTCTTAAGTATGAACCAACTAGATGACATAGTCGTTTATTTCTCAAAGAAACTACTTCAATGGTCCCTCAACTATGAGTGTGCTTTTTGTTTTGGTCACTCAACCATAAATTTTTTTCGATTTAGTCACTAAAATTTTTGAAATTAGATTTTTAGTCACCATGCTGTTAAGTTGATAACGAAAGTTTGACGCAGCGTTTTATTTTGTTGGTTTAATAACAAATTTTCCTTAAATATTTATATATTTTATCAATTTAGTCCTAATTTTAATAAAAATCAATAAATTTAGTCCTAAATATTCTTACTAATATTTAGCACTAGAATTAGTTTTATAATTTTTTATTAGAGGCTAGTAAAATATGAGTTTTTTTTTCATTGGAGAACATCGTTTTAACATGAAAAATTATATAAAAAAAAAACTTTTCAACGAATTATGATCTTTCTTGCGCTGCAAACTAAAAACGTTTGAGACTTTCCATGTTGGAGTAGCACTATTTTAATGTAAAGTGTTAAAAAAATTTAGTAAGAATTTATGATCTTTTTGGTATAGGAAATTGGAAACTTTTGAGTTTTCCTACGCTAACTAATACTGGTTAAGAGCATAAAAGAATAGGAAGAGAGAAAAAAAGGGATAATAATGAGGATTAAGTTGACCACTTTTGTAAATGTTGAGGGCTAAAATATTGATTTTTTAAGAATTAGAGCTAAATTGATACAAGGTACAAATATTAAGGGCTAAATTTATTATTAGACAATAAAAGGTCACATCAAACTTTTGTTATCAACTTGACGACATTGTGACTAAATTTTTTTTCAAAATTTCTAGTGACTAAATTGAAAAAAACTTAATTGGGTGACCAAAAAAAAAAAAAAAAACACTCTCATAGCTAGGTGGCCTTTCATGTAATTTATCTGAGAAATAAACAACCATGTCATCTAAGCTATTTTAGGCTTAATAACATAGGGACTAAAAAACAAATTCAAATAGTTTAGTGATTAAATTAAAAATTTTCATAAT
This sequence comes from Gossypium bickii, assembly GCA_025503065.1. Lineage (NCBI taxonomy): Eukaryota > Viridiplantae > Streptophyta > Magnoliopsida > Malvales > Malvaceae > Gossypium > Gossypium bickii. Next base: position 136,924,610 of record CP106709.1, on the reverse strand, counting down.
TGGGTTACCAAAATGGAATCATGGTAAAAATATAGTGACTAATTAGGTTGTTTACATAGTTTTTTATAATATGTTTACATTATAATATTATATATTGTTATAAATTTAATTTTTATATGTTATATATTACATAACATAAAGAATATTAAAAAAACCTGGACGAGTCGGACTTGGACCTTAAGTGCTTAAGCCTAAGCTTGATACATATTTTGAATAAGATTAATTTTTGTACCCAAAATTATTTTTTGGATCTAATATTTTTATCCAAACACTCTCGAATTTCAACTATAACTCTAAGTGTAAATAAATAACTTGACTATTGAACAAGCTTAACACTAACCACATGTTTAAAAGGCGGCGTAAAGTGTAGAATTAAAATTAAAATATACTTTCCATAAAAAAATATATGTATACCATAGAATTGAAGCAAAATTCTTCAAAAACAAAAGGCTAAACCACGTAATTTATTGATTGAAGAATTACACTCATAACTTTTAATTATTTTAAAAGTTCTGACTCATTTTAATAAATTATTTAAGAAAACAAAGGATAAAAAGGTATGATAAAGCTAGAATATGGTTTTCATGCTGTTGATGCCCCTGCAGGAGTGGGAATTAGTCCGCCAAACCGTCCTGGCCCTTAACACTTGATGTCCACTCTCCAGACGAAGGATATGCTCTACTTCAATCCCTCTATTCTTTTCATTGTTCGGTACCACTCTCGATAATGATTGGATCACATCATCTTTCAAGCACTCTTTCCGGTACTCAAAATTCATTTTCCAAAGTTCATGCCTATCCCTAATTGAGTCTGGAGTGCTCTGACAATTATTACTTGTAATTCTTAATTAGTAAATCATGAAAACTGACATTATTTTATATCTATCAAAGCTACGTAGTAGTTGGTAATTAAAATAAAAAGGTAAAATAAAACATCTGAGTTACCTCCAAAATCCAATCAAGGTACTTGGCATTGTTCACATGGTAATTGACATCTAAATCATTCCATCCAGACTGCATGTAAAGAAAAAGACTTAAGCATATGAGTTGAGCCAACTGATTCTGATTATATATGTACATACCGTCAATCCAGTTTTGATGTGATCCATTGCCTCAATTTGGGGACATGAAAATTTGAACGCTTCGACAATGGGCTCAACATCCACCCTAAGATAAGTTTTTATGTCGTCTTTTACTTCCTCCGGTAACTTGCATGTTTTTCTTGTGTTCTTATTCATCATCACAGCTAAGCTGCACATTCCCCGCAATGAACTAAATTATAATACCATATATATAAACACATCACAGGTGATTAAAGGGTAACATAACAAATTTTAACCATGAAGCTCGAACTAGAGTTTCGCCTGTGTTGATGTCATTGATAGTCCAATCAAAACGTACACCGGTCCTTCCGGATGGACAAGCCCAGTGGAGTATCTGAACAACCTCACCCCTTCAAAACCACACACACACTTTGATTCATTTTTCCACATAGTAAATCATATACGGTAAAAAAAAAAAAAAAACTGATTTGTAAATTAATAATGTTTTATTGACAAGTTTTAACTAACCAACAAGGATATCGAACCACCTCGATATGCATGCCACGAAAGACCCATACCAAGTCCATTTTACGCATTCCCGGTGTTATACCGAAACGTGTATCGATTGTCAGACCTAATTTCTTGGCATAGTTCAGCGATGCTTCCTATTATATATACCAACAAATAATCAGATACAATCAATTTGATTTTATAGATCAGCTGATGTAAACAAAAGATAATGATTTGAACGTAAACCTGTAAATAATTCATTATAGCCTTTGTTGACATTTTATATTCAGAGTCGATCTCGAATGATCTTACACTAACATTCTGCTGGAAAACCAGTCCACCTTTTACCAATCTTCCTGCCACTGTCAAAGATTGCAACAAACGTAAGACTCTTATCTTTCATCATGTTAAGAAGAAGAAGTTGTCGTACCGGATAGTGAAGTGATGTCCTCATTTTCCATTTCTTTTATCACTGAGGGTACTCGAATCTCACCATTAAGGGCTGGTTGAGCGTGCAAATTGATCTTCAAACTACAGTTAATAACACTAAACCTAACTGTCTTTTGGATCGCATATGAAGTTATGTTGACTCGTTGCAAGGAAACCTTGGATTTACTCCATGTTGAAGCAGAGGGTGGCATGAAGAATCTAGACGTTGCCATTATATATTTAGATGGAAAACAGTGATCTTTGATGAATATTGGAGGAGGCAAATGTGACCAAACCTTTGAGTTTGAAGGACAACTATACATCACAGACATATATATATATATAATGGCAACTATACATCAAACCTTTGGATTACATATATATAATATATTAAAAAAAAGGAAACAAGCAATTTGCAATATTAAAATTAAATAATGTAGAATAATAAAGTTAAATAATACTCTAGTTCAGTGATTACAAGATCTATAGAATATCGTTATATTAATTTTCTAACTTTGACATTGATTTTTATAATTATTTAAACTTGAATTCAATAAATTAATATATCAATTTAAATATTATTTATATTTTAAATTATTTTATGGAAAGCACGTACATACCTCTAAAAAAATATTGCTTTTAATATTATAAATTTGAATTTAAATATAATAATTAAAAAAAGTATTCAAAGTAATTATATTCAAACGAATAAAATACAATACACTTATAGTCAAGTTTAATTATAAAAATAGTTTTTATTTGTCATCTAATATGCACACAAAAAATATTTTGAATGTCACACAAATGAGTAGAAATATATTCACACATGTAAATACTTTAATATTTTCAAATAGGCAATTTTTTTTTTAATTTAACAAAAATCCAACTTCTTTTACCTTGATTTTTAAATAACTATCATAATTTGACCTAAATTAGAACCTAAGTTTTCAATTTTGTATAAACATGTAATTATAACTAATTTTTTATAATGGAGGCATATTTTAAATACAAAAACGAGATAAAAAATTTAAACATCAAAATATAAAAATAAATGTAGTTCACAACATAAATCAATTTTTATATATAAGCTTTAATATTGGAGCATTAATATATATTTAAAGTAATTTGAGTAGCAAATGGAGGTTGTAGACTCTATTATGAAGCTATTTTAGTTGGATTGTAGCATTGGGAAGAATTTATGATAGTAAAACATTGCCCTTATAATTAAATGTAAAACGCTTAAAGATGCCAAAGTACTATTTATTGGTTAGCCGAAGAGATAAGATGGGATAAATAACCTGCCTTCCCTACATTGATCTGCCCCTAAATCATTCTCACGCAAATTTTAAATTTCCGATTCATATGGGAAACCAGTGATACGGCTGCTGTATTAACTAAAACTGGTGTGGACCGTTTTAATTAATGTGTTACGTAATTTCTCCGCATGCTTATAGATTAGACTAAAATTAATTTTCTTTTATCTGTTATCTATGTATTAATTAAATTATATTTAGTTATTTTTTAAAATTTTAAAATTTTTATTTATATTATGATTACGGAATTAAAATATAATAATTTTAATTTTAATTTTAAACGTGAGTTTAAATAATATAAGTATAAATAAATAATGTTCTTACGATTAAACGTGAGTTTTATTACACAGTGCGTATTATTTTTGGAATCTAAAATTTCAAATGCAAACTCTATCAAGTATTAAGGATTCTTAAAAAAATCCAAGGGACCTCCATTGGTGAAGAAATAAACTTTGTGCCTATTTTTTCTTCCCTATCGTTACCAGCAAGATATATATATATATAATGTGAACCAAAACCAAACCCTTTTCTCCGAGCTTTACCAAACTTCTACGAGTCCACATTAAATTTGGTGGTAAATAACACAAATATAGAAAATGCTACTCTATATTTCATTTTAATTAAAAAAAGTAAAATAATTTGTGTAAAAAAATATACTAGAAATTCAATCACACGCATGTGTATTGAGACCACGTATTTAAAGCACAAAGGTGCATTTGAAAATAACATAGAATAATATTCAACCAAAGCATTTGTAAGTTTGCATAAATATTGCTCTTTATCACATGGTTTACAATTTATAAGTAGAATACATACAGATAGACTCTTGAGGTGGTTATGTGAGATTTGATTTTTGCCTGTACTAGGATTTTAGTAATACAGCATACAGAATTGAGGTGTTGACAGGTATGTTGTATTTGCTTGGCAAAATATGCAGACAATGACGAGCTGAAGGAGCTGCCATGCGGAGTGTGTAAATAAGTGGGTGAAATTCAATGCCTCTTGTCCCTTATGTAAAAGTGATGTTGGTGGGAGCAGCTCTGCTTCACCATTAGCTTGGGAAAGCGATGGACGAGACACCAGTTGAAGATGGCACAATGTCTGGACGTGTCTCATCTTTTGCTGCTTGTTTTTTGTAGCATAGTTGGGTCTCTTATTTTTTTTTTCTTGCTACGTAATTATTTAGATCGGTCTTCCCTTTACCAGGAAAATTTCAACTAAATTTGAGACAGGCGTTAATAGTCATATTAAATTCTAAGTTAATATGTATGCTATGTTTTTTAATCCTCAATCAATCCTGTTAATGTACACACTTCAACATTTTGATATTTCAAAAAATACCGACCTCAACTTTGCATCTAGCTCCAACTTTTACTGTTTTGACATCAATACAAGTCCGTTAAATAAATAAAAAGATATATAAGGGTAGGGAAAATATTACCATCTGAAAGCTAATTATACTTTTTACCTATACTCTCCAGCATTTCGCATTATGAATCATAATAATTAAGAATGAACTTAATTTAATTGCAATTCAAAATTTAATGATAAAATCACGCAGCAACCACAAGGGCAACAAAACTAGTAATTTAATGATCAGCGCCAGTCATTTCGACTTCATTGGCAAAATTTTCCACGTTTATGTATTAACAAATACTACATTTATGATGTGACTGACTGACTGACAAGTTATGAAATGGGCAAAGTACAACATGCTTCAAACATTCGCCTCTCTTCTACGCTCACCTCAATATTCCTTTTCCAAACAAAACTTTCTATAGCGCCTCAAAGTTTGTGGCAAACCATGTAGCCCAGCTCTAAGGATCGCTCAACCAAATGGTGAGCAATTTTAAAGCGATAATATTTTTTATATAATATACTCAACCCTAGAATCATTAATGAAAAAAAATTATACACATTTGCAAAAGGAATGCATTTCATAATCAATAAAGGCAAGGAGAAATCTGATCTCACAGGATAGCCGTGGCTTTGCATAACTTCTAAGATACTCTCCTCTTTCCACGCCTGCCAAGGGCAATCATCCTTTGGTCTGCCATTCCATGCACATTTGAGTTCGAGCTCTGATGTCAGTTGATGCAAACAAGCAACGCATCACCTTCAAATTTTAAGGTTTTTAAATGCTTCTAGCTTTCCATTTGATGTAAAGGCGTTTCCACTTTGAATGATATCAGGACCGTTTGCACCCCCATTCAAGGGAGTTTCAGTATCCAGATTGTTCAAGGAGTTGTTCACAGCAGAGCTACGACTACCTTCAAAGTAGATAGAGTACGGGAAGTACTCTGCACATCTCACTTTCCACCCTGCGGTATAAGACAATTATCAGACCAAAGGCGTTAATTCCTTCGGCTTGAGCAATCTTTACCATAGACAATTAGCCTTTCCAGAAGAGTAGAAAGCATTATCAATAGCAACAGACATGCATATTTCCACTATTTGCAGGATAAATTTCCCGCATATACTCAAAAAAGGTTTTGGAACACCTGCAATAGCTGAGTGCTATATACAGACCAAAACATAAGACAGCAAAAGAGAACAAAAATTTGAATAACGAAAGTCTTAAGCACAAATATATCCCTTCAAGTTGTCTACAGGTTACAGAATTTTACTTCAATTATCTAATAAGATACCTACCAACTAAAGCAGCCATTTCTCAAGTAATTTGGTCACCATAACAAAAAATGAATAATCAGTGATAAATAGGAGTAAAAACAGATCATGAAGTCCAACTTTCTTTAAGATGCAAACAATATCACAACATCCACATTTTGAAGATTAAAGACCGTGTACTAACAAAAACCAAAAAGCCATCAGAGCTCATAAGATTTACAGAATCATCAATTGATGTTGAAACCATAATTTTCTCTATATTTTTGTAAAGAATCCTAATATAGTGTAGTTCTTTGGGTAGCTAATCTACAACATTTGATAACAGAATGATGATATTTAATATCATCGGAATTCTTACTAAAACACCTGTAAAAGTAATTCATTTCCTAAGAAGTTAATGGAGTTAAATTCAAAATTTTTTAGTCAGCATAAGTTTATGTGGAGAACTGTAACTTACTCAAAGCAGCATCTGTATCAATAAGAACATTGTCTAAGAGTTTATGGACTGCAATACAGTCCTTGAGTTTCCACTCCATTACCGATCCAAGTGCTCCATTCCTGGATAATAGAAACAGAAAGGGGCAATTAACCTCGAGAGAAAGTTGAGATGCATGGAATGCATATCACACAGCAGAAACTTATTACGTTGGCACAACTTTATTGGATGAATCTTCAATTATCTTAACAGCCTCTAGTTTCTTGGTGGGGTCCAAGGTATATAACATTTCTGCGACTGCTGCTCTATGCATCAAGGAATCTGAAGAACAGAAAAGCGAAACATTATACGACTATACCACCTACCTCAAGAAGCCCAAAATGCATCAAGTTAAATAAGCTTAGAAATACCTTCATGATTACCAAGGAAGATTTTGTTTGCCTCACTGAGAGTTTTCTCATGCAATTGACTGGAGAAAGAGGATAAAAAAAAAAAGAAGAAGGGAATTATGCATCAGGGATCAAACAAATAATAACAGTAATACAACGAACTCCCACTTGGAGGAATAACTATCATAAAGCCATTTCTAGAAAAACCTGATGGAGGGACGCTCAGCTTCCAAGACACTCCACACAAGTTTTTCTGCATCAGACACTGGAGCGGGCATTGAGCTCACTTTATGGAAAAATTTGATCTGCATTACATAAAATTCAAATGAGCCATGTAAAGACTAGATGACTTTGTATCTATGTACAAAAAAAGAAGGTACTTTTACTTTTGCAAGATGGTGCACAATATAGCAAGACAGATTTTACATACCAAGCAGCAATGTGAATCCGGATTATCAGCATCCAACCTTAGCAGTTGCTTTACAGCCTTAGGAAAAAGGAACAAAAACAATACAAACATATTATTATGAGATCATGAAATAATAGAAGTACAAGTGAGCAAAACCATTGTTCTTCAATTCAAAGATATGTCTACACATTCTTTGAGACTCTGTTTGGGAAGATGACTCTGATAGAGTGGACTAGGACTATGAGAATGGAATGCTCCATACCATGTACAAATTAGTTAAAATTCAACATAAGAAGATGAATTTCAAATTCACACATTCTATGGGTACTTCAAATTCACCATTAAATAAGATTCAACAGATCTATGAATTTTAAAACAATCAAGAGTCAATTTTCAAGTGTTCTATCACATAATTTACACTAAATCCAAAATCCAAAATCCCTTCTTTTAAATTCAAGTTACAAACACAAGATAAGGAAAGATGTTTGGTTTAATGATGCAGTTTCATTACTCCAACCAAGTAACAAGGCAGCAAGTGAAAATGAGACAAGGGGGCTTCCTAACAGAGTAAACTGATCCAAATTCTTAATCCACTTGGTTACATTTAAAAATCAGTTCTAGTTGCTCAAAGACAAAGAGAAGAAAGACAATCATGTTCAATGCAAATATAAATACCTGAAAGGCAAGCAAAATCTTCTGCTTTCTCATATTTACTTCAAAAGAAAGCAAGTGTGTCTCCAAAGAATCAGGTGAGTTCTTCTGAAGCAACTTCAAGTACTTTGTTGCTTCCGACAAGGGATCATCAGTCTATAAAATATATAACATTAAACAGAGACCTAGCTTAATAGGCATTAGAGACACATTTTTACAGCAAAAGAGGACTTCAATCAGGAATCTAATGCATATATATAAAGAAGAGAGACAAATCTAGATAACCTTCAATAATTTTTCTCCATAAGGATCTGGATCTACAGGTTTAATGTGTCGTTTCCCAGACTTAGACGTTCCGCTAGCACTTGATCCTTCATTTTTCTCCTCTGCCTCCTAAAATAAAGCACAGCATTAGATTAAATCATCAAATAAATGTTATCCAAGAATCATCAAATAAAGCTGATATACTTTCTTAGCTCGTTCTGCCTTCCTCTGCTTTTTCATTTTCTTTTTCTGAGTAGCCTTTGAAGTGTTGTCCTCTACTTCAGCTGGTGAGTTCAAAGGAGAATCGTACAACTTTAGGTAGCATCTGCACTTCAAAAATAAGTTAGGAGTTGAAGCACTCATCAATTTTGAGCAAAGGTTTTCTGAAAAAAGAGACACCGCATGGGAGCCAGACAATGATTCAATCACAATAACTATTAACCCAATTTATGGTCTATCACAGTATCATCCACTCCCTTTCCAGCATACAATCATTAAGAATAAATGCAGAAGTGCTAAATTAACAAATAATTTTTGCTACAGTAAAGTACAACTCTCTATCCTTAACCCAACAGAATTCCAGGAACCATCTTCCTCTCATTAAACCAGCCACAATCTCAAATTGCAACTTGCCCACAAAAACAATTGCTTCTAATAATATCATAATAAAGGAACAAAAATTACCTTAAGAAAATTTTCATACAGCAAGGTTCAGCCAATGCATTGTTGCAACTTTCAACTAACACACAATGAATGCACCTGAAATCTATGCAATCATCCCCCCATTCCCCAGAAGGCTAAAGCAAAAAGAGGCAAAGACTGATGACAATGGAGTCTGAATTTTAGAAATAGGAGATAAAAAATAAAATTGAAGAAGGTTTTAAGCTTGCAAGAGGAAAACCATAAAAAGCAGGAAAAAGAAGTTCATAAAAGGATAAAGGTACACAAAGTTCAAACAAGAAGATCAACAAGATGCAGGAACCGGCAACTGGAAGATCATTGAATCAACTTCTCATCAATAATGCTGGTAAACTTTTTTTTCTGTCACAAATGGTAGCTACATTCTTACCGTTTGGTGTTGAAAAACTAGTTTGGTCTTTATATTTAGGAAAGATTATCACAAATGTAGAAGACAAGGTCACCAAAAATCAAGCGCAGCTTTGCTACCACAGGCGCACTTCATTACAACTTCACTTACAATCTTTATATGCAAGAAGAAAAAATGCAATCAAAATGATCAAATAATTCAGGGCGGTTTTCAAATCAAAATTCAAACCCAATGTAGGAAAAAAGAAAAGATCAAGCCCGGATAAACCTTAATTGATTAAAAAAAGTAAGGAACCAATCACTCAAGATCGATCTTCATTCTTCTTTGATTCAAAGTGAGGAATCAGAGACGCAAGAAAACAAGATGCATAGAAGTGATAACATTGTCACAGATAATCAAACAGAATAAGTCTACTATGAATCCCTGAAAAGGTAGCAGATCAAACAAAATGCTTCACCTGATGGCACCAGCTGCTGCTTTGTGAAAATAAGCATGGGAATGCAACCGATCTTGAAATCTTAGCATATCAACATATGCACGCAGTGTCATTTTCCGTAAACAATAAGAATGGAAATCAAATTGATCTTCAGTAATATCAGCATAGTGCTTCTCCACAGCTAAAAATTTCTTTAGGGCCCGTCCAAGATCACCTTGTCGAAAGTAGCTTTCACCAGAAGCAAGTTCATACCTTCAAAACATGAACAACAGTCAGTAGATGTATTCAGATTATAATAAGAGATAGCAATACGCCCAAGGCAATAAACAAAAACAAACCACATGCACTGCATGTCATGAAGGTTGTTGTGCTGGTCTCCATCTTTTGTGAACAATACAGCAATTTTTTCTGCCAAAGCCACCTATAAGAGTACAAAAAGCTTTCTGAGTGTACAATAATAGCGATAGAGACAAATATCAAATACAAAAAAAAAAAAAAAAGATTGGGGGGGACAGCTTCAGAACCTGATCAGCCTGCAACATACGCTTGACAGATTCACTGTTTATGTAGCGGTCAGCAAGATCCATACACCTAGCTTCATCTGCCAATGAAGCCGCAGCTACCAAATCACCAGCATGTTTCAATATCCGGCTCTGTGATCAAAGCAGAAGCAACTAATATACACCTACAGCCAGCTTCAAGAAAATTCCAAGAACTTTTCTAGAAGACAGTAAAAGAAAAAGGCTCATAAAGAAGCTATAGCCATGTGGCCAAAACCCTATAAGCAATAAAACCCCCAAAATCCTAAGAAAAGAGGTCATATACTTGGCTCATGCCCATTAAGATTTATTTTCCTCAAGAAAAACTTGTTCCCTTTTTATATAAATATGTACAGCAACTTCGCACAATTTAGTGCACGACAAATAGACAATCAAGGTCAGCATCGTGGTAAGTGACAAGTCTAACAAGCAAGTAATAAGTCCAAGGAAATATCTTGAAGAGTTCTCAAGCAATGATATGCCTCACGAAATGTGAGCCGCATCAGGCAAAACAAAGTCAAATACAGGAATACTAGAAATTTTTTTAAATGATCCACCTGAAAAAAAAAATTAAAAACAGGCAGATGAAGAATGCAAAAATTTTAAGGTTGATGACAAGAACAAACCTTGACAGAGTATAAATCAATTACGGTTGGCGTGTGCTGTATAGCCTCATCAATTTTTGAAAGAGCAATGTCATACTGTCCTCTTCTGTCATAATGCTGCATCAATAACTCTAAAGTTATTCAAAGGAAAGCGCAAAAGAAAGCACCAGATATTTATTGCAAAGAAACTGACCGTGGCCCATGGAGTGAGGAAAGCAGATGGTTACCTACCTGAGCCAAAAAGAATAAAATCCATAAAAGTGTTGAAGGGGCCTCCTTCTCAGTCCTGACATCAATATGAAACACAAGAGAGCAAATGACTCAGCATAATACCAAATGTGTGCTTGTGTATAAGCAAACAAACAAAAAACATATAGGACTTCATACACAACCATGTAAAATAACCATTATGTACTCATTTAACAGATAACGAATAAACAACTGAGAGAGGATTTGACTAAACAATAGGCTGTAATAGATAAATAGCAACCACCTGAAAGTATCACACAACCACCTGAAAGTATATATTAACTCTAAGGGTAGCAAATCCAAGTATTTATTTGCTTTAAAGACGTATTATACTATTAAACATGGCTTGAAAGCATATAATACCTATCAGGGTATCTCCCGTCCCCACTAATTGAATGCTCCAGCTCAAGAATAAGTTGCTCCAATATGTCTGCCTGTAGAAGTGTCAAAAAAGCAAGAAACATTAGTCTTAATATCATGTACCGTACTAGTTGGCAAGTAGTGTAGGCTAATATTTAAAATCTTAATTTTAATTTTTAAATGCAAGGAAACTTACCTTGCCGGGTTGATCATACAAAGGAGAAAGATCTGAGAATAAAGAAGGAACACCCTGAGAGAATAGAGAAAATATATCATTATTTCACCCAATAAGGTATAAACAGCAGTAAAACTCATCTGCATACATACCTTTGTTAGAAGGGGCTTAATATAATTAGCTGCAGCTGCACAGAACTTGTCTCCTTGCAAAAAATCAAGTGGTATCCTCTAAAAAACAGAGTTCGAATATATAAGTACTGTAAAATTCATCAAACATCATAAAGAATATAGGCATCGCATGATGTCACAGCAACAAATAGAATTGTCATGCATTAATACATAACAAATGTGAGTTTACAGGAAGAAAACTATTCAATTACATCCTCACTGAGAGAGACAAATTCTAAAAGCTCTAAAATTTGACAATTTATTTTATCCATGCAGTAAGGAGGCCATGTCAACTCATGGTCGTGTACCACCCTTAAAAGCGCAGCTTAACTAAAAGAAGATTACAAAGATAGTCCTTACTAAAAAGAATTAACTCTTGAATTTGTGATGCTGCCATGTCACCTTCTAAGGGTTGACGGTAGCATTTTAACCATCTAGAGTTCTTACTGTTGTCACATCAAGACATCAATTTACTAACATGGCAAAAAATACAACCATCTTTTTTAATATTATTTCAGCATATCACAAGTCAATGAATGGACTCAATCTTTGGTAGAAGCACATCACTGGATTCTTCTCATCACATTATTTCTTAGGTTTAACCTATAAATTGGTACCTAAACTATAATATTTTTCCCATTTTGATACCTAAACTTTTTTTTGGTCACAAGTGATATATAAACTACTTTTTTTTCTCATGTTGGTACCTCTATTAGTCCAACCATTAGTCAAACCGTTAAGTCTATTTTTAAAAAAGGCTTAACCCATAAATTAGCACCTAAACTATACCATTTTTCCCAAGTTGGTACCTAAACTTTTTTTTGGTTACAAATGATACCTAAACTATTTTTCTATTACCCATTTTATAACCAAAATATTATATCCATTAAAAAAATTCTAACCAATATTAGACAGCCACTTCATATATACTTTGAAAAAAAAAATTTAATTCTTCTATTTTATTTTTTTCTTTTACATTATTTTTTCTTTATTCTTCTTTTATAATGTCTAGTAATGCCAGTAATGCTCGAAATTTGCTCTCCCGTGATCGAGATGCTGGTGATTAATTCTGTTTTCGAACTTCACCGCCAGCTTACCCAACCTAACGGATCAAAAAAGTTCTTTCATCGATCAAAACCAATGTTTTCAAGACCGGCTAGGGTACCGGTCCAGAAATAAAGGTTGAACCAATTAACCCATAAACCAATACAGACCGGTTGAACCAAGCTAAAACAAATTGGTTGAACTGGTTTTCTCTATTTTTTAAATGTATATTTTTATTTTTTATGAATTTTTTAATAATTTATTTAGTCAAACCGAGAACTGATGGCCCAACCAGTTTAACCATCAGTCTGATTCTAAAACCTTGATCAAACACATGAAGCCTAAAATGCTGACACTTGTAAAAGAAGCCCAAGATGGGAGGAAGAAGAAAGAAAAAAATATAAAGTGAAAAGCAACAATATATATACATATATATATATAGAGAGAGAGAGAGAACAATATTTTTTTCCTTTTTTTAGCCACATGATAATTTTTAATTGGTTATCTTTTTTTTAAATAGACTTAAAAGGGTTTGAATAACAAGTAAACTAACAGACGTGCCGACTTGAGAAAAAAATTGTTTAGGTACCAAAACGGGGAAAGGAGCATAGTTTAGGTACCAATTTGTAGGTTAAGCCCTTTTTTAAATAGACTTAACGGTTTGACAAATGGAGGTGCCAACTTGAGAAAAAAAAATAGTTTAGGTACACCACTTGTGACCAAAAGAAAAGTTTAGGTACCAATATGGGAAAAAGAGTATAGTTTAAGTATCAATTTGTGAGTTAAGCCTATTCCTTATTATAAGTCATAAAAAACAAAAAAACAAAATCCATAAACAATAAAAGTAAAGACAGCCACCTTAACAGCAGATGACCAGGTGAACTGTTCTGCAAGCGATTTGTATAATGCATCCAACCGATCAATTTCATCAGAGGAATACTTGCCATTTTCAGAATATAGACCAAAACATTTCTGCAAGCCTTCATAATATCTGGAAAATACACATGCACAAAATATAAAAATTGAAAGTTTGGCTCCCCAATAATCAGAACTAAAAGCAACAAATTACACCAGTATATAGGCAAATATAAAAATTGTAGGACTGCAATGAGGAATCTTCAAGCATGAAGAAGCGCTGGACAAGTAAAAAATCTAGTTGATATTATTTATTTGCAATGAGTGATTCATTAATAAGTTTGATTAGGTCTTTCAAATGAGATACTAAAAGGCATAAGATTGACCTGTAATTGTCGGGATTCATGGCAAGTAAAGCCTTGTAATGATTGGCACCTTCTTCTAGGCGTCCAAGCTTCACCAAGAGAGAAACCTCTTGTTCTTTGGAAACCAATTTATCAACCTAGAAGAATAGAACCAGTTAAATTTCTTAAGTCCAACAATTAGGAACTTGATAAAAATTTAAACATTTAAAGCACCCTGGTGTTATATATGTTCGCACTTACTATTTTTGGCTCTTTCTTGTGCAATTCCTCAAGTGCTCTCTCAAGAAACCCGCATTCCTCTAGCAAAGAGATCTGGAGAAAAATACCATACCCATATAAACATCAAAGAGTCTTCTGGGACACCACAACTAGTAATATATGGCATCTATTAGACAAAATATATGTAATTAGTATGTTACTATGCAAATATATATTGATTAAGCTATTTCTAGGATCTCGTTGTTGTTGTTAAAAAATAAATATTTCGTAATATTATGTAAAAGAGAGGTAGACTTGTTTATAATGTGTTTGCAACAAAAATCCAGAATGGTTCTGTAAAACATTTAATTAAGGATCAAGAAAGACAGGTTCAGAGGCAGTTCTTACAAGCACCACAGATTTGATTCCCTGTAAAAGGCACAACTCTTCTTTGAACAAGCCATGTTTCTCCCTAACGTGAATGATATGCCTAAACAGCAAAGAATTAAAAACCCTATGGATGCCAATACCACCATGGGCCACAGGTTGGTCCTCTAACTCAGACTAAAATGAACTTGAAGATGATTTAATTTATTCTCTATACAAGAAGAATCATGAAAAGCCACACATCAAATGAAAAAAGGCTAGGTTTGCTAATTAGCTACAACATTTACATAAGAATATTAGATTTTGGCAGAAATACAAGCTGAAGGTCTAATGGCATGCAAAAATTATCACGCAGTTTATAAATAAGGTAAAAAGACGTTAATATCTTGAATTTTTGTATATTTATCATTATTTTATTTGGTTTATGAATAATTTCACTAATTGTGTTAGTGTTTGTCTGGTTAGCTAGAGACACCAAACTCAATCACTCACGCTTATATATTAGCATAAATTCTAAAAATAGGAATGTATGTATAATGAAGTGAACTTGTGAAAAATGCCAGGCACACGCATATGCATGCAAGAACTAAAAAGTATTACATCAGCAATACCTTGTATAAAAGCATTTCACCATGCTCACATCTTTCATTATCAGGAGGATAATCATCTTCTAATGTCCCTTCATATGCTTCTAAAATTTCAACTGCTTTTGCAACACTGATATAAAAATGGCATTTAGCATAAATAACTAAAGGATAAAGATATGAATCCATAAATTTTCCTTCACATGGAATCACTAGGCCGATGCAAAGTAAAGAAAAACCACGCCAACTGATGTGCCAAAGCAATAACTTCAGTAGATTCCATTAAAGCATGAAACACAGAATCATTTCACACCAACAAGTAAAAGCCAAAAGAAATTATAGCATCATCACTATTTCCATACAGCACCATAGCAAAAACAGCAGAACTCTGCAGTTAACTAGGCATGAAGGCATTGTTAAAATGCTAATTTGCAACAAAATTTCATAAATGCAGATGTCAACAGCTTCATTGTAGAGTAGTTGAGTATAAATTTATCCAGCTACCTACCTGTATATTAGTAACACCTTCAATACAATTTACACCCACCATATATTGTGCTAAGAGAACTTAGATATCTTCAACAGAAATTTGTATTTTTAACCTTTTATGAACTCTGATTGGATGCTTAGTTGCAATCATGCAAACTAAATGAACCACATTTCAAATGGTATATCGAGGCTAGCATATATCTGATCATGTAATTGAAACAAAGAATTCAGATTTTTAAGCATTTAATTTAAAGAATGACTTTAAACTAACTAACAAATGTTTCAATCTTCAATCAAACAGGCCTTTCAATTCTGAACTTCAAATACAGCATAAAAATAACAGCATTCTAAAGCATGTTTCACAAAATAGAAGTCAACAAATTTGATGAAAAGTAAGCATAAGAATGGGTCAAAATATAGTTAAATAAAGAAGAACAAATACTTTGAGCATAAATGGTTGGCTACAGCAAAGCCAATCCAGTTCATGCGATGATTTGGTTTCAAAGTCAAAAGTTGTTGTCTTGTCTCAACAAATCCTGTCAAATCTCGCATTTGTGCCTGTGATAAAAAAGATGAAAAAAAAGCATAAAGATTTCTGAAACAACTTGGAATGAGGAATATGAGGAACATCTTGGATCAAATACTGAGCCTAGAAGCACAAATCACAGAGAATGAAGATAAATCAGCTTACCTGCAAGAGTGACAAGTCCCGTAGTATTTCAATGTTGTCTGGATCTATTCTCAAAGCATTGCGATAGCATTTAATAGCCTCCCTGTATTCCCTATCTGACCGGTAAAGGAGACCATAAACATGCCAGCAAACATGACTTTTAACATCATTCTACATTAAGTCAAACATGAAAACAATGTTAAGAAAAGATGACCCAGCTTCAACATTACATGGATTAAAAGAAAAGAACCAAGACTACCTTTAAACCTAGTCGGACAAGTTCATATGCTTCAGATTTACGATCCATGCAATTTAAGGTCAACCCCTTCATCGACAAAGTTTCTGAAAACATGTAAGAAGCCAATAAATTAGTACACAAATACAATAAACATACAATTACTAGAAAGTATAAAATACTAAATTGAAACTTTGTATTTCTAAAAGACAGGAATGCAAGCGGGAAACTACTCATCTATACCAATACCACACATTAATGAATACTCACAAAAACCAACCAAGATGAAGAAACTATTAAAATATTGTACATTGTAAGACCTCATAGGTAAATAAAAAGCAGTTATACTCATGGTAATGCAATATTTCTAACCAGACATCATGGAATAGTCAGTTATACTGCTTTCCAAAATGTCACTGACAGCAGTCACAAGATGTAATTGGAATCCACAGAAACAATCACGTCAAGTTCATAGACATTTTTATAAAGATTGTCCAAACCAAACATAGAAACCAACACAAACTGCCCTTTTTTTATATCATTCTGTTTGTTTTAGAGTTCTGGCATCTTTACAAAGATACACTTAGAAAGACCATGAAATGAGCAATATGTGCCTCTCAGCCAAAGAAGTGCATCAAGTTAAACTACCTCCATGATCAGGAAACTTTTTCAGTATTGCATCTGCAGCCTTCAGTCCTTTCTTGTACTGTTTAGTTTCATATGATTTCTGCAATGGAAAAACAAACAAGAGCTTTAGCAATAGCACATGGATGCCCAAATCAATAATACAAAAGTTCATCTATGAGAATTAGCTAGAGTACAATAACAGATAAAAACTAATTACATAAAAATCAGTCTAAAAGAAGAGAGAAAAAGAAAAAGGAGTAAAACACACCAGTCAAAATTCTACTTTTCACTAAATATTTTTTTTTTCTTAAAAATGGGGGAAGGGGAGGACTTCCAGCGATGTGCAGAAAATCTTCAGATGTTGCTACTGCCGACAAGTTCTTACAATATGTAAATACTAAAATTTAATCTATGAGAATTAGCTAGAGTACAGTAATAGATAAAAACTGATTACATAAAAACCAGTCTAAAAGAAGAGAGAACAAATAAAAAGGAGTAAAACACACCAGTCAAAATTCTACTTTTCACTAAATATTTTTTTTCCTTAAAAATGGGGGAAGGGGAGGACTTCCAGCGATGTGCAGAAAATCTTCAGATGTTGCTACTGCCGACAAGTTCTTACAATATGTAAATAATAAAATTTAATCGTGAAGTATACAATTACATAAAACCAGGCTCGGTCAGTTTATCAAATCTAATGAAGTAGATTGCTTTGCAAATATCACTGTAAAAGTCTTAAAAGTAATGTGTGCCAAAGACAAAACAATCACATTCAGTTAGGAATCAACAAAGGTCAAGTCCAAAAAAAATCTAACAACAGGCAAGAAAATTTACTCAAATAGCAAGTCATTAAATTGTCATTTATCTAATTTTCTCTATGATGATACAAATAAATTATTACCAAAGGAAAGCGCAAAGTGTACCCTTCCTTTAAAAAAATCAAACCAAACCAAAATTCAACATTCCTAACAGTTGCTAAACAGAAAAAAAAATGAAATGAACTTAATATATACACAAAAATTGCACACAAAAAACTGATTGACAAGCAAGCATATCGACTCCAAATTCCCATGTCTCATTCGATATCCACCATTCTTCTGTGCAACTAAACAGAGCAGCATCCAGCTAGGGTTTTGCAAGCAATGAAGTAAAAGAGATAAAAGAAGAGCGATCGTAAAATTACCAAAAAAAAACATATAAAAAGCAATTCGGGTATAAATACCAGGTAGAAATACGTGGATACCAATTGAAATATATATATGAGAGAGAGAGAAATCGAAGCCTTACGACGATAAGTTTGAAGAGGTTAGCTTCTTTCGGAGGCAACGAAGCTCCCATTGCCTTCTCTGTGGAAGAAAATCTCAAACTTCTAAAGAATAAATTAGGGTTCAAGGAAATTCGAAAAGATTCAAAAAGAAAAAAAACAAGATGAGAGTTCGGGTCTGCAAGAGAGACAGAGTGGTGGCGCTTTTCGGCGTCTTCAACCCTACTGTAAACAACACGAAGGTATAGAAAATGTAGAATTTCCTCTTTCATGGGGACTATTTTGTAATTTCCTGATATATTCTTTTTAAAGATCATAACATAGTTAAATGTTAACTAGAAACTCGGGTAAGGACGTGGAAACACCTATTTAGAATAACATATAATAAATAATTAAATATATAATTTGAAATTAATTAATAATCACAAATAAAATGTGTATGAAATTAAAATGAAAAAAACTAAAGGTTGAATAAATTTTAGATTAGTGATAAATTTGAAGTTCTAACTAATTTAATTGGTGTGTTTAAATTTTATTATATACATATTTTTATTATTTTTTGTTAAAATAAAAATACTAGTACTCTCAAATAATACAAGTTATTTTTAATTACGAAATGATAACTTTTGTAATTTTCCTAATCAAGTTAGTGTTCATTGAATCGTAACACTAACTTAGTCAGAGACTTGAATAATAGTAAGTATAGATATACAACTGATGAAAATAATAAATTGTGGATATTAAAATAACAATGTATAAAAAAGTCATCAAAATAATAATAGTAGTAATTTAATAAAATGGTATATTAGTTATTCCTTAACCGAGTACCAATACACAAATTTGGTGAGAGAAAATTTAAAAATTCTTTTTAAATTTTACTTAAGATTTATTAGTGTAGTGGTAAAAAAATTGTTTATAAATTCATTAAACACTAGTTTAATCCTAGATATGTTAATTTTAGTTATTTTATCTAAAAACTATATAAAAGTATAACAAGACAAAAAGATCATCAAAATAATAATAGTAGTCATTTATGGTTTTATTAATAACATAGAGATATCTAAAACAAATAAAAATAAGGGTTTGTCCTATTCGCTAATTTAATTTTTTTTCTCAATTTAGTCAATTTAATTAAGATAATTGTTCGAATTGATTACCGTCATTAAAATTTTCGTTAATTCATTAAAATATTGCTGACATAGTATACTAGCCAATTAAATAACGACACGTGTCACTCTTTTTTTTTTTACTTTTGAGCAATGGTTAAGGACCTATCTGTAATTATTCCAATTTTTTCTTCATCTTCTCTTTGAAACTTGTCCTTATCCACCATCATGGAAACTAGTTGGTGGTAGTGATGGCGGCACTGGTGAGGATCCTCCACAAAGCGTCAATACCCACCCTTCAGGAAGGAAGCGTCACCGTCGAGTGACAACGAGAGGACGTCGATGGCGCTTGCACCGGTTTCCCTCATAGACAATTAAAAATCTCATTCCATTGACACAATTCTTTTGTTTTTTCTATTTTTCAAATGAAAAGCTTTGATTTTTCTGATACTTACTGATAACTAATATCTATAATTTGTTTGGGCATATCTTAATTTTATTGTCATTGCAATTGTTTTGCTGCAATTATTGACTTGAAATTTGTTGATGTTGGAAGGGAAAGAAGTATTTTATTCTTCTCAGAACAATAGCTCTTAGTCTGGTAATTTTCTCTACATTAAAAACTTTACAATATGCTTTTCTTTATCATCTTACCTAGAGCATTAATGATACCAAATTATGATTCCACAAGTAACAACTCCCATATTGGTCAAATGATGCCTTATATGATAAACTAGAGTATTCTTTTGCACTGGTTTCCCTTAGAGAGCAACTCAAATTATGAGGTCTCTCGCTTTTCTCTATGTTTCAGATTGTATACATAATTACAGAGGTTGCAACATATGGATGGACCATCATCATTAACACATGGATAAATCATTCCCAGTTGTTGAAATTGATCATTCACAATAGTTTTTTATGGAAGTATATAGCTATTTAAACCTCACTCAAATTTTTGCAAGAGAGTTTCCATCAATGAAGCGCTCAACGAGTATTGGGAGACGATATTTTGGCCGGTTTAAAACGCACCAGCAAAAACGGGGTCGACGTCCTTTCATTGTCACTTGGCGGTGACACTTCCTTCCTCACGAATGAGTATTGGCACTTTTTGGAGGGTCTTCGCCGATGTCGCCATCATTGCCACCAACTAGTTTCCTGGTGAATAAGGACAAGTTTAAGAGAGAAAAGAAAGAAAAAAAAAAAGATTGTGGAATAATTACAGATAAGTCTCTAAGCTTTAGACAAAAGTAATAAAAAAAAAATGCCACGTGTCACCATTAAATTAGCTAGCGTGTCATGTTAACAATCCATTAGTGAATTGATAGATTTTTTAACAATAGTGACTATTTCGAATAAATATCTTAATTAAAGTGACTAAATTATAAAAATAAAATAGAGTGATCAAAACATGACAAACCCTATTTTAAAGTGACATTGGATGTAATTTACCCTAAAAATAAATACTTTAATTTTTTTTTCTAAATATATTCTATTTTTTTACTTTAACTTAAATGTCTCGACTAACGAACAAATTTCTATCAAAATGTCATGGAAGCCCTTAGATTAGGAGTTAGATTATATTTTATTTTCTCTACTAAAAAATGGATAAATTATTTTTTGTAAATTAGATAAAATAGCACAAGTTACACATGTAACGGTCAGATTATTCTATCAAACACGCCACTTTTGAACAGTTGAAATAGATAAAATTTTTAATTAAAAATGGTCATTTTGCTCTTTGATCTAACGCATAGGGATTAATTTGTCTATTTTTTTAATAAATGGGGTAAAATACAATATAACTCCTAATATAATGGTTTCCATGATACTTTTACCAATAGTTTTTACTATTCAATTATTAACCATGCAAAAAAAAAAAATCTTACAAATATAGAATGCTCGAAAAAAAAATCAATTAAGTTCTTCCGTTAATAATTTCCCTCTTTAACCATATCGACCAGATGAACCAATCAAACGAGGATTAATCTTTCACTTTTCTAATAAAAATACCATAAAATATAATAAAAATATTAAATTTTATATAAACTTACAAAAAATATGTATAAAATCATAACAACTTATAAATATCATAAAACCCTATAAAAATTCCAATAAATTACAAATATAATAAGAAAATATAAAACATATAAATAAATATTCAAAAATTTATAAAAATATAAAAAAAATCATCAAAATTTATAAGATATAAATTAAAAAACATTCATCTTCATTTTGAAAATTAAATCCCTGAAATGAAAATAAACACTTGACATCAAGCCAACCATCATATAACATGAATCAAATCTTTTTAACCTTCCACATATAAAAACATCAATTCTAGGACACTCTCATTTTTATTAATAATTTATTTTTTATTTTTTTATGTCTAATATTTAATTATAATATAAAAGTTTAAACCTTGAAAATTATTTACTAAATATTATATGTTGTAAAATGATTTTGCTACAACTAAATATTATAAAACAAAACTTCATTAATTCAGCTACTAATTTTTAAAGATGCTTGATTCAAAGGATTTTTTAAATTGAGGAATATAATATGCAATAATTTTGTATTTAGTATTTAAATTAATATTTATAATTTAAAAATGCTATAATTTATTTAGATTTTAAATATTTTTTGTACTTTTAATTTTTATATAAATTATTTTTAAAATTTCTACATGATGACACGGTATAATTTTAAAATATTGCACCATCACTCTTGATCGAAATCCTGGTTTAAGAACCAATTTGAAAAAAATTTATAAAATTTACAGTCCAATTGTTGCTTTATTCCTATTAAATATTATATGTTAAAGCTTCCATTTGACACCTAAATTAGACGAGTTTAAACCCTATCATCCCTTTCTCCTCCCACAATATTGTAATAAAAAAATACTAAATACTAAATTACAACCTTAACCTAAAATAAAAAATAAAATCAAGATGAGTTTTCCTAAAAGTACGTAGGACTTGAGGAAAAAAACATAAAAATAAAAATTAAAAGTTTACTCTCATATGTATTTATGTTATAATTAAGTTATTTTGAATCATTTCATTTATTAAAAAAATGTAATTTTTGTATAAATATATTAAATCCATAAAGTTAAGTTGAATTAATTGAATTAAAAATATTATTGTTTAAATTTAAATGGAACCGAACTATTATGATTTTAAAAAGTGAAATAATAATTAAAATAAAGTAAATTTTTTAATAATGTAAATTAGAAATAGATTATTATTAGATCAATTTTTTGAGAATATTATTGGACTAATTCAACATAGAATGTTATAACTCATAGAAATTGATTTATCATATTTTCTTTAGGGCTTAAATTTCAAAATTATATATGAATTTTGATTTAATGTGCAATTGCATACATGTACTTTAATTTAGTGCAATTATACACGTGAAACTCTAATTGTGGTTCAAATATATACTTGAAACTATAATTTTAATTTAATCATGCACATTTAAAAAAATAAATACATTAATTTATTTTTATATTAGATAAATATAACTGATTATCTATGAAATATATAAATATAAAATGATGTTATGTCAATAATTGTGTTAATAATTTACAAGAATTGGATCAAAACAAAATTTCATGTATAAAATTGTACAAAGTCAAAGTTCATGTATATAATTACACATTAAACCATACTTCATATATAATTTTGAGATATATACCTTAATTTTAGTCCAAACTTTGGCAAAAAAACAAGTTAGTCTAAATCAAATGCTCATAATTTTGATAAATGTGTGATTCAGTGATTGCTCACCTTATCCATTAACTATAAGGTTGGAGGTTCGATCATTGCTTACGGAAATTGAGTAAATTTTATGGTCAATCGTTTGCCTCTTTTTTTTCAAAGAGTACCCACAATGAAGGAATTAATTACTGCTACTGGCAATGGATATCCTAGTTCCAACCAAAAATAAATTTAATAACATAACCATCACTCTTCCTAAGAGGATGTGACTTGTTTTTAAGAGATGGCTTAACTCTTTAAAATATTAAAAATTCTGTTACTAGTATGTATGTAAAATCGCATAATTAAAATATAATTATATGTTTAAAAATAACATACAATAAATTAAAAAGAATGATTTAATATTAATAATAACACATGCAATATATGTGAGTAAAAACTTATGTGTAATAATATTAAAATGTTAAAAAAAAAACAAACAAATAAAGTACTAGTCCAACTAACTAATGTTGAATTTACTCATAACACCTAAATAAAAATTTAAAATATTAATATAAGAAAACAATCGTAGAACTAAATAAACTATTAGCATCAAAATTAAGTATTATATAGACGGAATTGAATAATTAACTCATTTATGTATAACTTAAACAAGTAAAATTCTAGGGGATAAATGACATAAGTAATATTCGATTAATCAACTATAATTTTTTTTTCTTCAAAATTGATCGATCAAACCATGTCGTGATTTTGATCTTCCGAAGAGAATTTGATAAATTTTCAATTTATTATAGTACCACAACACATGTTAAGTAGATCTCCAACAAGCTATGTATATGATATGCATACAAGTATGTATATTCCGACCAAAATATAAACATATTTTTAAAGGAGTCTAGTATTGGAGAGATTACAAAGTTGAATATTGTTTCTATGTGCTTTTAAAGTCTTTAAACTGAATTAAAAGGCAATATCACATCTCCTGACAGAAAAAAAAAAAATAGCTTAAGAAATTGTACGACAAATGACAGGGGGTTGCAGATGACTGATAGAAAAGTTCCTAAGAAATGAAAATAAATAAAAGAATGAGAGTGGGGGACCTAAAATAGACACAATAGTATGCTATCGGCTTCTCATACACCTGGTCAGAACCTCTACAAATCTCTTGTACATGTGCTTCTTTAGATAATTTCTTTCTACCTTCTTTCTTCCTTCCATCCCCATTTGTTTCCTTGCAGATGGATTTTTGAGCAAAAACAGGAGATTTTCGGCAAGAACTTGGGTCCCTGGGTGACCCATAGGGTGCAAAAGCCCTGTCACATTGTGATCAACTATCTCTTTTGTGCCTCCAGCATCAGTCCCTAACACCTGTGCCCAGTTCATATATACACGTATATAGAAGTAAAGAAAATCAATTGTCAATATAACAAGAAAACCGAACATCTATCTTTTTATGCAATAAACCCAAATTTTGAATCACCTTGAACTTTAAGTGATAATTAACTTAGATCCACGCAAATCATAGGCAAAGTGCTTAAAGACACTGCTTATCTAGCTTCCATGACCAAAAAAGTTTCTAAATATACATTATTTACCTTTGCCAATTATTTATTCAAGTCAATGTTATATGGAAAATATCATTTATGAGATACCTTCGTATAATTGTCTAGAGTTAGCTTAGTTCATACTCATGTGGTCAAACCGATATAACACATTCTAAATAATCTATACGCATGCCATTAAGCTTGGAAATACATGCACAGATAAAATTTGCATGATGTATGAACACATGAAACTCAACAAATATCATATGTTGGACTTTCCAAAGGGCAAATATAAAGAAGAATAGGATGAAAGCAATTAGAATGGAACTTCACGTACTAGGACATGCAACCAATAGAATCATTGAATCTGTGATTAATTCGTAGCAGGGGATACTCCTATAGAGAAGAAGTTATCACTCACTAGTACAACCTTAATATAATATCCAACAAAAGCTGTCACATGCAGGCATAAACAAATGATTTCTTACCGGAAGACCAAATGCCATTGCTTCAACAGTCACTCTCCCAAATGTTTCTCCTAGTCCCTGCAAACAGAATGTAGACATCATTACATGTTTCCCTTTAATCGAAAAGAAACCTAAAATTTGATAAATAAGTGTTAACTAGGTTGAATGTAATTAGAATGTGAATTGAGATTCATAATTGTAGGAATTATAGAAATATATTAAATGTTTTCTACAGATAGATAAATCTTATTGAAAAAAAAAAAAAAAAAAAACACCCCTCCTGAAAATACACCTACTCCTGTTAAAAATCTTCAGCAAACACCACCACCCAAACAGCTTCGTGTCCACACAAGAAAAAAGAAAAATATCCCTGAGACTGTTTTGCAATCTGATTCTTGCCGAGAATTAGATTTGGGTCCAGTTGCCGGAATGGAAGAAGAAATCAGTAAGTCCCCTACTCTAGATGACTTACCTATTGCTATTAGAAAAGGGGTTAGACAATGCACCAAGCATCCTATTAAAAAATTTGCTGGCTATAATTCTTTGATGCCTTCTTTTCAAGCATTTACAGCAACCTTGGATAAAGAACAGATTCCCACAAGCATAGCTGAAGCTCTAAAGAATCCTAAATGGAGAAGGGCTGTTGAAGAGGAAATTGGTGCACTAGAGAAAAATGCTACTTGGACAGTTACAGACCTTCCTCAAGGAAAAAGGGCTGTTGGCTGTAAATGGATCTTTGCTGTAAAGTACAACTCCAATGGAAGCATCCAACGATACAAAGCTAGACTGGTGGCTAGAGGCTTTACGCAAACTTATGGGATAGATTTCATAGAAACGTTTGCACCCGTGGCAAAGCTTAACACTGTTCGAGTACTCCTAAGTTTGGCTGTAAATTGCGATTGGCAATTACATCAACTTGATGTAAAAAACGCATTTCTTAATGGCATGCTAGAGGAAGAAGTTTACATGAAATTGCCACCTGGCTTAAAAGTCATTGAAGGAAGCAACAAGGTGTGCAAGCTCAATAGGTCTCTATACAAAGCTAAAACAATCACCCGAGCTTGGTTGAGAGGTTCACTAAAGTCATTCTGAAAAACGGCTACAAGCAGTCCCTTGCCGATCATACACTTTTCATCAAGGTAACTTCTACAAATAAGAAAGCTATCCTAATTGTGTATGTTGATGACATAATTCTTATTGGAGATGATGAGGAAGAAATTAGCAATTTTAAGAAAGTCATAAACAGGAATTGAAATCAAGGACTTGGGAAAGTTAAGATATTTCCTAGGAATGGAGGTGGCAAGATCAAAAAAGGACTTGTGATCAATCAAAGAAAGTATGTACTGATTTACTCAAAGAAACTGGTTTTCTTGGTTGTAAGCCAGTAGATACACCAATGGAGGCAAATTTGAGATTCAACAAAGAAGATGGGTCTTTAGTAGACAGAGAGAAATTTCAGAGATTAGTTGGGAAACTTATTTACTTATCCCCAGCGAGGCGGATATAGCCTTTCTCAGTAAATGTGATAAGTCAACACATGACTAATCCTAATGAAGAGCATATGGCGAGAAGCAAAAAGAATTCTCAAGTACTTGAAGAAAACTCAGACACGGCTTAATGTTCAAGAAAACACAAGACAGAATGTTAAGATTTTTACAGACTCTAGTTGGGCGGGAGACCTCACTGAAAGAAGATCCACTAGTGGCTACTGCACTTTTGTTTGGGGTAACCTTACAACTTGGAGAATAAAAAACAATCTGTTGTTTCAAGAAGTAGTGCTGAAGCTGAATTTAGAGCACTAGCTTCGGGAATATGCGAAGGAATTTGGCTTACTAAAAGAACTTGGCACTAATCAGGAGGGTCACTTTGAAGTCTTGTGTGATAATCAATCTACTATTCAGATTGCCAAGAATCCAGTCCAACATGACCGAACAAAGCATGTGGAGATTGACAGGCATTTTATTGCTAACCAAGTCAACAAAAGGACAGCCACTCTTTCCTACATTCCTTCTCTCACTAAGGTTCTGCCAAAGCCTGCTTTCAATAAATTCCTGTTCAAGCTGGGATTATACAATGTATATTCTCCAGCTTGAGGGGGAGTGTAGGAATTATAGAAATATATTAAATGTTTTCTACAGATAGATAATTCTTATTTAGGTAGATAAATCTTAGAATAAATCATTTGAGATATTCTAGGATTATTTTATCTTATCTTTTAGTAGTTTATTAGAATAAGGGAATTATTTTCCCAATTAGGTTATGACTCTTTTCTCTATTTAAATTCAGTTCTTTAGTTAATAAAATATAGAAAAAAACAGAGAATTACTCTGTTTTCTACAATAATTAACCAGAGTTATAGGTTTTAATCTTGCCAATATCCTATATGTTGTTTCCATGAAGAAAATCAATCTGTTGAAATCACATAGATTTCTCATCTCCGTAACAAAAACATGAAACAATGACAACCAGAAATAATATAAGAAGCTTAAGTGCTACATGGAATCCAAGACCAGTAATGTTTTGATAAGGCATGACCCACCAAACAACCATGATATGTGCTTCTAGCACCAGATGATGAAATTCTCTCGTTAAGTTTATTTCAACTCCTCGTGCAAAAATGTTTAAACCAGGTCAACATATGCTTGGTAAGGTGTTCCTTATCAAAGTTCTAGTAAGTTGACTATTAGTCATCAAAACCATTAGCATCAGATAGAGACCTTTTTTGCTTGAAAATACTTGGAAAGAAGTCCACATTAAGCACTGCCCAAATGGTTCAAGAGTTTTTTTTGTCGGTCCAAATGGTTCAAGAGTTTAAAAAGAGAACACCAAAAGGAAGTTTGAAAATAATATCATAAAGTTTTAACACACAGAAAAATATCACACTTCCATTTAGATGTGAGAGAGATTTGGGGTCTAGTTTCTACTAGTTTTAAATCATTCAGGACTGTAATCAAGTAACTAATCACCACCATAAAAAATGAGTCAAAGTGCTGCCATAGGCCTATCATAATGTTGAAGTCTACACCAAAGGCTATGAGAAGATCGAAAAGTTCCTGAAAAATCCCTATCATAATGTTAATGACAACTCACTGCTCAAAAGCAGAAGAGATTTCACACCAGTAGTTCTGTGTACACTTTCAAGGCTTTTGAAATTTTTGAATGTACAAGAAATTGGACCTTGTAATTTTATCTGTGAACTTTGGTACGAGGGAAAGAGAGGATTGAGTCTAAACTTATAACCTGCTAACAATAAGACAAAATACTGCTACTTTTATGGCCATATCTCTTTTCTGCAATTTCTTGTGTTGTATTAATCAACAGCATAGCAGTAGCAATACAACTTTCTTTTTTCCTTCATTCAAAAAGTTCGCCATACAGTTGCACATGGAAACAACACGATATCAAAACAATTTATATGCACTATGAGCACAAACTCTACCACTAACTGTAAAATGGGATAACTTCAGCAATGTATTGATCAGATGAGGCAAAAAATGAATCTATGGAAGAGTAAATAAGTGCTAATTTTCTGCTTCAACCATATGGAAGAATACCAGCAAAGACATTAATTATATGGAAGATATAGTTAATCAGATGAAAGGATTGATTATATGCAAAATATTCCATCTGAAATGTAAGAAAACTAAAAAGGATTAGCAAAAAAATGTAGAAGAAATAAGAGCACATCTATGCTAATTTAATCAAAAACCATAGATGATCTGTCACCTGGGAGTTCATGACGTAAACATCCGCTGCTGAATATAGAGAAGCAACATGTGTAGTTGTAGGAGTCCAGAGTACAGACTCTGACAACTTTGCATGCTGAGACAAAAATCTAAGAATTTCTTTAACATAAGATATCTTATTGCTCTTAGATCCAACAGAACCAATAAGAACTTTAAGAGCTTGTTCTTCTGTTCCTTGGCTATCAAACAGCATCTTCCTTCTGTGGCTGTTTCTGGTCCACAAATCTCTAGAAAATAAATCACCATTGCTCGACTTCAAAACCAAACCTCTTAAATGATGCTTTACACCCAAGGTAGAATGATCTTGCCTGATATTCAATGATTTTTTAACTTCAGAGCCAGTTTGCAAAGGATACTGATCGATGAAGAGGTGTGCTGCCTCAAGAAGGAAGAGCTGGCCCTTTCCAGCATTTATGCTACTTAGGGACATCACAAGCATATCATTATCTTTCAAACCCATCTCTTTTCTTACTGCATCACGCAACAACTGCCTTTTCTCTAGCATCTTTTCTGGGCTGGAAGATGGAGTATTTAAAGAACAAGAAATGCCAGCTACAAAAGCCAGCTCATCATTAACAGCAAGTGGAACAAGAGCAGGCTGAGATCTCAACTTAATATTTTCTTCTTGACACCAGGTAAGCCACTGTTTCCTCTGCAATTGAGATAAGAAAATAAGCATTTTCACCCGGTGTAGAACAAGCTTTGACCGATCAAAGTATTCTCTCCTACTTTCCATGATCCACCAAGCAATTTGACTTCCTCCAGCAGGAAAATGTGCAATATATTGATCTGAAACCAACACATCACATTTAAGCAAAGCACGATGACTCAAAACTCGAGATGCTGCAACCTTACATCAGATCATGGTTGCTCTTCATATCTGCATAAGCAATAACTTAACAAAAAAAAAAATCTCCTATAAATTTCTCACCTATCCATGATGCACAGACTGCTGACCCTGCAATCACAAGGTCTGCCTTCATGGCAGTTTTGAAGCTAAGGTCTGCTCTGTCTTCAAGCACTTTGATCCTTCTCCTTGCAAGCTCGGACGTAAGTCCTCCTTTCTTACTCAGAACAACAGCAGATACAGTGGCTCCACAGCTCAAGAGCTCTGTTGCCAACTCCATCATTGAAATCGGAGCCCCAGTCATCGAGAGTTCATGAAATACCAACACTAATCTTCTGGACCAAACAAGGCGTGCAAAATGCCCCTTCCTATCACATGTTCCAGACCGTTTTTCAGGACTCCACTCCAGAACTCTGTCCTCCACTGATCCAAATGGACCAACAAGCAATCTGTAAGTAGAATTTGTATGTAGAATTTCCTGTTCTTGATCCTCGGAGTCACTAATTTCATCGTTCATTTTTGCCTTCGGTTTACCACGCATCTTGTGCAAACTATGCCTTGCTCTTTTACTCCTTTTCTTCCTTGATGAGACTTCATTCCCTTTCTTGGCCAAAATCACATCAAGCTTTCTATCACTAGACACCTGGGTTTTATTAGTTCCATTATTCACTGCTACCAAACTGTCATCAGCAAGCAAATCTCGTCGTGCATTTTTTTCAGCATCCAAAAGTTTATTTCTTGGATCACCAGTGAAGCCCAAAAATTCCTCCTTTTTATGACCATGAGCCCACCTGGATTGTACATAAAATCCAAGGTAAGCCCAAAGAGTAATCAAAAGCAACCAATAAACTAATCGATTGCTCCTAAACCATTGAATGCCACCAGCTCCACTTCTTGCTTCTCTTCTTGGAGTTCGGCTTGAATGCAGTCGCCGAAATGTAGGAGAACTCTTTGGAGTAGATCTTCCAGAAAGACTGGACTTAAAGCTCCCTAGCCTTAGTGACGGTGGTACCTTGCTGACACTTTCTTCCATTAGCCGAGGGATATAGCTACTTCTGATAACCTAAATCAACATTCTTCTTATCTTAGTGAATACCAAAAACAAAGAGCAATTAACGATCTTTGTCTATTCTTCTAGCTCCAGAATGCTTACAATTACCGTATTCTACAGGTTTCTGAACTCCAAACCTGCATTAAAGAAGAAAATAAAGATTTGATCTAATGCAAAAATTAAAGAAACAGAAGTAGAAAATATATGCAGAGACACACACACAAAAAGTTGGCATAGGTGAAGAGAAGATAAAGATTAAATTTGTAAAAGGTCTCTGTCCGTTTCCTGTAGCTCCAAAATGCTTACAAGTATCTTTTACAGGTTTCTAAACTCCAAACCTACATCAATGAACAAAATTCAGGTCTGATGTTCTTCGAACAACAGCTTCAACATCTAAAGCAAGAAAAGTAAAAGATAAAAGAATATAATTTCGTGGAAGTTACCAATGTTAAAAATAAAAAGTATATGAAACGATCAACGGATAAAGAACCAAGTTAAATATTTTCAAAAATATCGTAATGTTCTAAAAAAGCCTGAACTTTACTTACACTTTCCTAGAAATCAATCAAAATTTGCACTAAGAACTAAATCAAAGGATAAAAATCAAATACCTCTGTTTGTAACTCAGTATCTAAAACATCAAGGCAATAAATATCAAGAAACTGATCAAGAAGCAATTCACATTCTTCAAAGTTCAACCATCCTAAAAGAAAAATCGATTAATCTATTTCCTACCAAACATTGTGTAGAGAGAAACTATTTCCAACTTTCTATTTGCACTCATTGAGTAACAGTTTCTTAGGACCAATTAGAATATTGCAAATGAAAAGCTAGATTCAGTAACTCTTAATAAGCGCAGATCCATTTTCCCCTCATTCCATTTACTTTCTCAGCAACCAAACATATTTTAAGAAAAAAAAGTAAAAGAAAAGGTCTTCAATTTCATTACATACCACGTTCTCTTTTCTTACATTTTCTAGACAACCAATGCATCTTTGCGTTTCTAACTTAGCAGTCGACAACCAAAGCTAGAATCAAACTTTTAACAGTTACAGGAACTTAGAGCAGTAAAAGCAGAGCACTGAAACTTGAGATTACATATATTTAAGAAAAATATCTATCTAAAAAGTAAACGTAAAAAAGCAAATAGAGTTTAACTTACACTAAAAGAGTCGAAAGAACATGAAGTTATCACTACATTTTGTCATATCTGATCTCCATTATTGATTGATCTAACTTCGAAGCTTACGCTAAGCAATAAAGTTGCAAAGAACGGGAGAAACAGAGTCCAAAAAAGTAAAAAAAAATTAAATAAATATTGCATAGCGAGAAATATAGGAGGTTTAAGAGAGAGAGAGAACTGTCGGAAGTTTTTTTTTTTTTTTCAAAACGGATCGCACGTGCGATAGAACACGAGCGAAAGGGGATCTTAGAACAAAATATTTGAAGGATGGGAAGGGAGGTTGTATAACCAACAGTACGATGAATTTGTAAAGCTCAGTTGTTTTGCGGATCGTTCGATCTCTCTACGAGATGACGTATATATAAATCGAACGGTGGTAACAGTTATGATGGGCAATTGTTGGAAGAAGCCGTAGAATAGTTGTAGTTTGTGTGAATATTTACACAATGAGCTGTCGGTGGATTAAATTAATAATTAAGGCCGTTAGGTTTTATTTAAGAAGATTTGCAAATGCTTTGATTGATGAACGCTCACCAAACTCTGGGTCCCACTAGCATCATTTATCCATTTAAAAAATAAAATCATAAAGAAAGAGAAGATGACATAAGTATCATGTAGAATCATTCTTAAACTCCAGTTCTTAAGGATTTAATCTCAACAATCTCTTCCACTATCTCCAAATATAACCTCCGTTGTATTAAGGTAAAAAAGAAATAAAGAAAAAAAGATCTTCCAACTTCAAAATGATTTGCACTGATAAAATTAAAAGAATCCACTGAACAAGAGCAGAATCAAACTGTGCAATGTATCAGCCTTCAAAATCTCAAACATTGATCACGTACTCTCAAAACCAGGCAAGCGTGCTCACCAAAGAGAAATAATAACACCATCTGTGCAAATAAAAAAGAAGGAAATAATAACAATAAAACCAAGGTTGATCAAGCAAACAGCAGCTGCACAATCATTCTTGTTCATACTTCTTATAAAGAAGCCCGCCTAAA
The DNA here is from genome assembly GCA_025503065.1 of Gossypium bickii. Classification (NCBI taxonomy): domain Eukaryota; kingdom Viridiplantae; phylum Streptophyta; class Magnoliopsida; order Malvales; family Malvaceae; genus Gossypium; species Gossypium bickii. The sequence continues at coordinate 136,891,575 of CP106709.1, read as the reverse complement.
ACCTCTCAGAAGCTTCATTAGAAAATCGAGCCACAAGAAAAACCTGCCAGAAATTATAATATAGCAGTTTTAGGAAATTTTACAGTGGAAGTCAGACAGAGAAAAAGAAGATTATTTTTCTCTAATATCTATATTCATACCGCACATTTAAACAAAGAGAATGCCACCCGTCAAGCCACACTACCATACTTGAACTGACTGCAGCATGAGCAGGCGTTTGTCATATATAACTGCCAGAACAAAATTGGAAGCAAGAGAAAGAGTCTTAAGATATAGAATGAAAGAAAAATGATACCTCCAATTAATGGGAGGGAATAAGTACTGCACATAATGAATGGATCGGAACTCATTTAAGCACAAATGCCAGAAAAAAAAATATTCAACACAGATGAAATGCCAACAGGGCCACGTTAAATCAATGCCAGTCTCTGAAATGTTACCAACATTAAAACTGCACAGATGATGCCTAATCCTTATGTGCCACAGTGACAAAAGAAATCTTCAATCTCTTACTGGAAGGAGGGGGAAGTGCAGACAAGTTAATTACGTAGTTACTTATTTTTGTTTCTATTTTTATCTTTTGAACATCAAATAATAAGGGCTAATGAGTAATAACTTACTTCTAAAGAACATAAGATTTTAGATCCCAATCAGAATAAGCAAAACATTTAACTAGGGATGAAGCAATGATTTACCTACACTATCCTGGAACAAGTTGCAGCCCAAAGTGGTCCAGGTCAAAAGCTGGGGAACACAAAGGGCCTGAAAGGAAGGCCTGCACCACCAAGTAATTCACAAATAAGAAAATCCAACCATCCACAAAGACAATGAAAACTTTTGAAAAATTTTAACCTTCATCAATTTTTATTTGGACGGGCTCCATCTTCAATAAGCGAATCACTTGCTAAAGCTCATTTCTGAATATCTGCATGGATATTAATAACAAAACAATTCAGGAGGATTAACAGAAGCAGAGTGAAGAAAAAAAAATTCCAACCCTCCAGAGAAAAGAAGTTAAGATTTTCAACTTGCCTGCGAGGCTGTTTATTTGGGTTATTTTGTCGTTGCCCAAATTCATCACTAAGCTCTGCACAGGAAAAACTTTATTTAACTACCAAAGTTCACAAGTCCACCAATAACAGCAAGATCATTGCTTACCAGTTCTCTGGGAAGGCTTCCATTCGTTATTTGGCTTGTTAGAAGTATTTTCTTTACTGCAAAGGGTAATTAAATATTAATAAACAATCAGCAAGCAGTGATAATGAGCAACTGTTTAACTAGTAAATAGCATAGAACATAACCAGTAACAATGTATGTAATCTCATATTTCATGTACTTTTTGCCACCCTCCTCTCTCTCTCTCTCTCTCTCTCTCTCTCTCTCACACACACACACCTGCAGGTGTAAGGTAAATTGCAGAACATCTATCTTTAAGAGTGCACAGCTTTGACCATCAAACAATCAACATTGCAAAACAAAGAGAGGCAGCAATGCGCTATTACAAAAATAAATTAACAAGAACTTCAAAACTAATAAGTACAGTTTTAAAACATCATTCAATAATTATTTTCTGTTTTAAAGTAATCTATGTGAAAAGCAAATAGTTCTTTCTTCTATATAAACCAATTATACAATCATCTTCCAAAAGGTCTCACATGTCGCAGCAAATATAGTGATTGGGATTCTACAAAAATGAAGACACAGCCATGTTTGTTTGAATAAACAGAAGAATGCATATAGCTAAAACACACAGCTGAACTTAATCATGTTTTAATGCTGATTAAAGGGTTTCTTGCAAAAACATTCCAACCAGATCTTAACCTTCAAACCTGACAACAAAGAGGTAAAATATTGCATGCTTCCAGTTTCCAAGATGATTGGAAGTTATTATTTCCCTCCCCCGTTTGGGAAGAAGGAAAACAATGGGAACCAATGCTATTAAAAACAAGCAGGTTGAGTCATGCCACAAACCTTGAGGATCCAGTTGAAGATATCTGTCCTGATGGACGAGCATGATAAGACCCATCAACTGAAATATAAGGTGGACAATATGTTGCCCCTAGAGCCCCAGCAGCACCTGTCAATACTGGCAGCCTAAACAAGAACATGAAACTCATTAATCCTTTTGGCTTCAACATATAAATTAATCAGAATAAAATAATAAGGATAAGCAATCAATTGAGGCATTTAGCATTGCAATGGTAGCCAAGTAAATGTCCAAGCTCTAAGCAATCCTAACCCTTTCACTACTGTCAAAATCTATAGCAAATGAGATTAGCCACGAAATGATTATCTGGAAACGAATGGGGAGCCTTAAAAGATGGCTCATAACCGAGCTTATTTTGCATTATTAAAAGGTGACTTCTCTCAAAAGAAAATCAATTTGGCAGTTAATGAACTAATCAAGATGACCCTCATTTCTCACTGGAAAGCAGTCGTAGTTCTTTTTTCACTTTTGGTCTGTGGGGGGTGTTCTACAGGGAAAAGAATTACTGTACCATGTCATTTCAGAATTTCCCCTTCCAAGTTGCGGCTGGGCAACATATCCAGGGAATGCCATGCCAACAGCAGGAACACCAAGGCTACCAGGGTGCTGACCCCCAAATTGCATAACTGCATGTCGATCATTCAGGGGATAAAAGCATCAAAAAATTGAGCTTAGAAAAAGTTAAATACCAGGAATTAGGAAAGAATAGAACTATTGAAGAGAAGATATAAAATAATAGAACTGAATATAAGCAACCCAGTAAATAAAAGCTATTCCTTAATAGTATTTCAAAGACAAATAAACTCAAACAAGCTCCAATTTCTAGCCAACCCTGGAAAGAAAAGAGCATATCCCAATTAAAACCAACTCGTTGCCAGGAATCAAAACTCCATCTGATGTCTTATCCATACTCAGATGAAAACTAGATCCATACAAAATTGGACCCAGTATTTACAATGCACGGTTCCAGGCAAGCTGATTTCCCCTTCTACATTTTACTTTTTCTGGTACATGCTGCTATCTAGATAAACTATTAAAGAACTAAACACAAAAAGCTTTACCAGGCAAAAAGGCAGGAAAGTTTTGATCACCATGGTTAACAGCAATACTCCCAGTAGCTCCCATAATCTGAGCTCCACCATATAGAAAAGAGCCCTTTCCAGCTCCTTGAGCACTGCTTTTTCCCTTGCTCACCAATGCACCCTTGGATTTACTTGTTTCTGACGATTCAACCTCTCCAGATTCATAGGAACTGACTGACATAGCTGTTTTTGGAGGAGAGGAAGCTTGAGACCCAATAACAGGATGCTGACCCAACTGCTGAGCAGCTGCTTGTACAGAAGAGATAGCCCTGCCATGAACAGTATTTCCCTGAACAGAATTCACATGTGTTGGTGGAGAAACTCTGTTTACTTGGTTCTGATGTGGAGCAGGATGATAGGCCTTCGGTCCTGGAATAGCTACACCTCTACCCTGTACCCTGGACAGAGAGGGTTGACCAGTATTACCCGATGAAGGTCCTGAAGGTAGCATCTGCACGTTGGTTAAAGGCTTCACAGAAGTTGACGTGCTGGAATCATCTACATAAAGCTTTGCCATGCTGAGAGAATCGAGTACATTCTTCCCTTGTAATGAATCGGATTGTGACACAGAAAAATTCTCATCCGTAACAGAAAGGTGAAGCTTCCTGCTTAGGTTTCCAGCTTGTACGTCCTTCTTCTGAGCTAATGTACTGTCTTTGTTGGAAGACCCTGAAGGATAAAAGGGTGGAGAAGCAGAACTCAAGCTTGATTCAACAATATGTTTCCTAGCAGAAGCTGATGCAGTGTCTGCATTTGTTTGTGGAACTCTACTTGAATTGGTTTGTGAAGTTCTCTCAAGAGGCTTCCCAGAACTAAAAGATTTAAACTAATTCAATGTCATGCAGGCTTAATCATGGTAGGAAGAGATAGAAAATTGAACAAAACAAATGTGCATATGAATACTCACGATTTGTTTAGTGTTGGAGTTGCCTGACTGCTCTTTCTCAAACTAGGTTCATACCTACTAGGTCCTCTCCCTCTTACAGCCTTAGAAGCATGGGTCTGATTATTACCTTTCCCCAATGCTTTGGTCCTACTTCCCCTAGGATAACCACTATCTGGATCTGTATTTTTACTCCGAGCTCGATATCTACCTCTAGAAGATCTTCCCTGAATGTGAAAGAAAAAAAAAATCTCAGCGGGAAAAAGGAAAGGAGCAAATGACATTAAAGGAAATGAACACCAAGTTGAATATGTACAAAACCCTTACGTCTTCATAATGCTTTTCTTGCAATGTCATCTCCTCAAATTTGTCATGTCCCCATTTCCTATCATCTTTAGATTCCCACAATTTTCTTCCACCATGTGTTCGCCTAAAATGGACATATCAAGTTGACAACCGACTTAGAAACATTTGCAAAAGCTTTAACGGAAAAGGCAGAGCAAGGACATGGCAATGCAAGCCTAAGAGTATAAAGAAAAAAACCTAAGTACAATAGTGACTATCGAACCACAAAAAGATCAAATTAAGACCAGAAATCAAGCAATGGAAACAAAGAAGTAATTGGGTTCAACAGTTGGATTATACTGCTAATCTTCACAAAATATGCACACGCTATAAACAACGTACGTCTTTGCACACATATCAATGAAAAATGCGGATATAAATAAAGATTTGGACCATAGTTACTAAAATTGCATGTAGCTGTAATGGCATTGCCAGTAAAAGAAAGAGTATGTTGACAATTGGAAGTTACTTTTTATAAGTTAGTCATGTTATTAGTTAAGATGGCAATTTAGACCCAGAAAAGCTAAAGAAAAGAATGGAGACCTATGACGACCGCCAACATTGTCTCTGAATCTATCATCGTGCATATAAAACGCCCCAGCAGTCGGCACAGCAAATGGCTCATTTTCCTTCTTTTCTTCTTCATTTTCCTCTCCTACATGATTATTATTAATGTCCACTCCGTCATCCACATGCCTACTCTCATCAACCACCAGTGCATCTTTTACATCTTCTCCAGTTTTCTCCACATTCCCTTGCAACTCTCCTTTCCTTTCTTCCTCCATCTCCTCTTCATCATATACTTCTTCTTCTACTAATTCGTCTTCTTCCAAGTCTGATTCTTCTTCTTCTTCGTCATCATCATAATCTGCAGCACCGCCCTGACCATCGGATTCATCGGACCGAATCGCAGCCTTCCGATCCATCCTCCCCTCAGTGTTATTAACCTCTTCCCTTTCACCTTCCTCATCGTCACTCGCCGCCTCTCTCCTTCGCATCCCCAGCGAACGCTTCACCTCCTCTGGATCACTCTCGTACTCCACCTCTTCTTCCCCCGTCGTAGCCATCACGTTATTGCGGACCGAAACCAACTCGACTAAACTTCAAAAAGGAAAAGAGAAGATGAAGCAAACTTTGTAATGAAGCAAAGACCAAATTCAAAACCGATCGCCTAAAAGTCGAAGAGAAATCAATAACCCAAAGAGCCTTCAAATACAAGGGAAAAAAATAGATATCTTATTTATTTTCAAAGAGTAGGATCTAGGAGGAAGCGTTATTTAGGAAAACCCTAGACGCTTACAGGATTTTTTTTTTTTTGGAGGGGGCGTAAAACTAAAATTGAACAGTGAAAAGAGAGGCCTTTCTACTTTGTTTTGTTATGAAGCTCTTTTCCTTTTTTTTTTGGTTAAAGAGGATTACTTGCGAGGGATAGGGTTATTTTAGGAAATTAAAGTAAAGTAACTCGTAAGTAAGATTGGGATTTGGGAGAGACAAGAAGACTTTCGGAAACTTTATCCTATTTTATATAAAAGTAAATGTTACTAGTTTTATTTTCTTTCATATCAGGAAAGGGGATCGAGTATTCCAACATTAGTAAGTTACCAAAATAGAACTGCTGAAGTATAAAAATATTAATATAATAAAAAATAGAATATTAACTAATTCTTAATCTCAACGTTTATGTAGTAAACATTAAATTGCGAAGTGCAAACAGCTTAATAAAAAATATTGAAATAAACGACAATAGAAAATTTTATTAAATGAAAGGAAGAATAACACCTTATTAATTCTATCATATATTAAGGGTACACACGAAATGTAGAACAAAATTCCGAGTTAAGGTTATTGCACTTTGTGATAGCACAGGAATTCAAGTAGTTTTCAAGAAATAATATGGAAACTTGGAAAAGAAAAGCAGTTGATGGATATAAGAAGAAACTTGATTAAATGAGGAAGTTTTTACTTACCAGAATTAAGGTTGGCGGGGCATGGATTGAGCACAATTATCACTACAACTAACTGTAGACCTCCAACTCTGAATGATAAAAAAGATAGGAACATTGCTAATGGAGGCAAGGGGAGTTCAGGAGGTAATAAAGCGGTTGTCCGAGCCCAAGGACTATGAGTTGCCGCTGGAAATGAGGTCAGTGGACCCGAAAGACTGGCGATGGAAAACAATGGCGAGGCTCTGCTAGCAGCTCGAGGTATTAGTTTTGGTTTTTCATCTTTCGTCTCCGCATGTTAGCATTCAAAATTCATCCAATGAAGCTGTCTTCGACTGTACTAGTGGATGTTGCAAACTTCGTGCTGAATTCTTATAGTCCAACAGCTATAAATTATACACATACACATACACACACACACGGACACATGTATATGTGTGTATTCTCTACATTTAGTTAATGTTAAGAATTATACCATTATTTTTTCTATATAGTAGTCTTTTTCTTTTTCTGACACACTCGCAAAACAATAAGAACTACTGGTCATTACCTACTATAAAATACTTAGTAATATTACTCGATCACTAAGGTCTTTGAGCCTAAATTAATTCTAAATTGAAGCGGAGATGTTTTATTGTTGCTTTCTTGTACCAAGCAAGAAAATAAATATAAGAGAATTATATATACATTTTATTTCATTCTCTTAATACATTTTCCATTTATTATGGTTGATATTTCTGAGTTAGCTTCCTGTTATATATTATAATAATCTCAAATATTTAATTGCCAAAACCGAAGAATTGGTAACATATATTTCATGAGATGAGAAATTGAAAATATTGAGAGTTCAGGTTATCCTATGAGAAATGGAAAAATTTTACGATATTAACAGCTTAGAGGTTGAGACATTAAAATTCCACATATTCATCCCAGGCCAAGGGCACAGGTTTACTAACAGTCAGCTTGGTAGATCATGAAATTGCTTAGTTCCAGGATTGGCGCCAAAAAGAAAACCTGAGGAATAAGCATACCCAACTATAATATTTCCTCCAACAAAGGTAAGGACTGCTTGCAAATGGCAAGTTCAGGACAAACCAGATAGATCTAATGGGGATACCTTTTTCAGCATTCTGAAGCTTTAGGAGAATTTTCAGGTGGCTTCGCAACAACAGCTGCATGAAGCTCTTAGACCATGGAAGCATCCTTCAACTTCAATGCAAATGTAGATCCTCTTCTACATATTTAGGTAAACACTTGCATTTAGAATCAATGTGTAATATCCTCTAGCTCCCTCTGTGACAACACTGGCTCTTTCTGTCCCAATTATGGGGACATTCACCTCAACTTTCTCCCTCCCTATCCCCATATATCAATTCACAGCTAAGAATACGGCTCTCATTCTCTTTTCCCATCTCAACCGGGACGTCCTGTCGTAGATACAATTGAAGTCCCCAATGCGTTTTAGACGGAACAGCTTCAGCACTTCTTTATTTAAATTATCATTCTTTTAAGAGAAATTCCAGAACATGTATCGTATTTGAAAATTTAATATTCAAAACATCTGAAACCCGAATGTAGTAACGTTCACTTATCAACTTCTGACATCTTGTATAAAATAGGAAATTTCAGGTTTAATTTGAAACCATTAAAATGACATACAGGACAGCTGTGCTATAAGACCAGCACAGGAGGGCGAAGAGCAAGAATAATAGTGATTGTGATTGAACATCAGTATGCGTTTTATGTAGAAATACGTTTACAGTACAAGTTCCATATGAAGAGACTAAAAAAAGAGAATCCCCAAAAAAACCAACCAGAAGAGTCGAGGCCTCAAGAGGGGACCAAAAAATAGTGCCTAAAAACAACATAAAATGCACTGAATTGGGGAATCGTCAATAAATTCTCAAATTATTTCTACACTCACTATGGCACAAGAATTTTTTTTTAGGACCAAATGCCTCAGAAAGAATATTCTAAAACTTAAGACAAGCAACTAAAGTCATAATTTGAAAGCTAACCAAATAACTTGTATATGTTCCATCCCAAAATTCAATGTGCTTGAGGGATCCAAATCATCGGGAATGCAAAGACAATCAGCCCTTATATTTCACATCTTTCCAACTTCTAGTTTGAAATCTGCTGATAAAATAAGAAGTTAATACCGTAATAATGATAAAAGGGAACCCCACTTTGAAAATAATTACTTATGGTCTAATTCTATTCTGGAATAATTAGAAATAAACTGTAACTGGTAAATCTTGACCGATAACTCCTATCCTATTGAAGCACTCCATTTGCTTTTATTTGGAAGGGAACAAATATTATAATAGAGATACAAGAAGCTGGAGAGGTTCACCGTAAAGATGAAGATGTTTATTGCCCTAACCAAAATAAGTCATGGGTCAAATGAATTCTATGTTTCTAATTGGTACGGTTAAAAATGCATTTTCGAGAAATAATGGTAGTGGTGGTGGTAGTAGTAGTATTAGTAGTAAAGTTTCTCACATTAAGTACATGCTGAATGGAGCTCAAACTGAATGTCTTCATGAAACCTAGTGATCTGGTGTAAGCACTGCCAACATGAAGGAAAATGGTAGAAAGTAAGAATTAAGGGATGACAGAACAAAAGAACTGCCAAAAACACCACATCAAAAAGAATATAACAAAATTTAACGCTCTCATTAATGATCTACAGTTATTCAGAATACCAAAATAATAATACTTTGATATTAGAATGCAAAAAATTGATTGGGCAAACACAAAATAGATAAGAATAGTTACAGGGAAGGATGGATCAGAGCCAATAGATGAGCCTCATATTAGTCAATATCATTAGGTCTCATATTAACTTGATCTTGCCCAGTTTGGCGCACAAAGTTGTCAATACAAAAAAGAAAGGAGATACTTGCAACCAGCAGAGAACATGTATCAAATTCCAAATAATGAGAGAGATGAAAACAATTCAGGAAAACTGTTTAGAAGTCGGTCAGTGGTAGAGTGTTAGTTAGTGGTCCAATAAACGAATCACAAAAAATGAGTCAGAGAAGTCCAAAATAGAAAGGGGGTAAAGATGGCATGTTAGAAACAATTAATCACCAGAGACAAAATTTCGATTTTCACACTGCCCCAACCAATTGCTTTTAGGCTGACGGGGTTCCTTCAGTATTCGTACCCCACTCTTCTTCTGGCTCGTTACCATTAACGAGTACTGCACCATCGTTAGAATCAGCATCTACAACAACAGGCTCCTCTTGGCTACCATCTTCTCCATTCTGCTCCTCTGAATTCAGACCATGCCCATTTGGTTCTCCAGGCTGTGATGCCCACCAAATAAAGGACAGACAATAAAATCAAACCAGACTCCTGAACCACTCAAGCAGTTCCTATTTTTTAAAATGTCGCCAACTTAAAAGAAAAAACAGATACAAATGGATTCTATACCTCATAATCAAGTACACCATTCACAAGAGGCTCCTCATCATTCATAAGAGGCTCCTCATCATCAATTTGCATGTTTCTGAAAGCCTCCACAAGTGTCATCTTCGATCTATCAGCATGGTTCAAATAATCCGCTGCAAGGGGGTAAACACCCCTAAAAACCAATTGAAAGTAAATAGCATATCTATGTGAGACAAAAACCGGGTATGTCAACCATGAGGCTTTGCAACCAACACAAAGTGATTAAAAAATTACAGCGCAACCAAAAATGACCAAACAGCTGGATTCTGAAATGATTTATCCATAAAAGCGGTAACATTATTGAACAAAAAGGAATACTGTTTGACAAAATTACCTAGAAAACAGTAACAAATAACAATAAAAGAAAAAGGAATAATTTTTTATACCTTGTTTCTGCCACTTTAGATTCAACAGAAAGAGCAAGTTCCCAATCCTCAAACAAGTTTGGATACTCTCTAGGATCAGCCAAAGATTCAGCAGCTTTTGTATTAACCTGCAGATAATGTAAAAATAACTTTCATTTTACAGTTTATACTGTTAAACAAAACAAGTAATAAAATGTCAGGGCAGGTAGTTTTGAATATGACTACAAGAAACATGGAAGTCCAATAGATTCATGTTGCAAGGATACAAAGAAATTCATGTTACTGCCCTTAGGGTGCAAATAAAAAGACTCCAAATGCTCCACCCCCCATTGGTTTATTAGGAAAAACAGATTCCCACTTACGATTGCAGCAGTAATGAACATTACTGGTACATTATTTTTTTAAAAGAAAAAGAAAGGATAAGAGTAATTTTCTTAGCCTTCAGATGCAAAAGCTCTTTCATACCAATCTTTTCCAGAAAAGTACCAAGATGCTATGTAATAGTATTAACCATTATCTTGAACATAAAGGAAAGAAGTCAAGCTATACTAGTTTACTCTGGGATAACAAGGGGTAAATAGATATTTTGCCAATGGTATTCAGGGCAATGTTGAGACATGCTTGACTCATGGATGATAAGTATATAAAGGAAAAGCAGAGGAAGAGGAATGCTTCATAATTTTTATTATAGACATGCAACTTTTTGAATCTTGTAAAAACTATACAGAAAATCAAAAAGAGGAATTAAAACAAACAGAAGGTTATGTACGATATAGCTAACCCCGTAATCAAGAATAAAGCACAAAAAAAAAAAAAAAAACAGAGAAATAAATAAGGGCAACTAACCTTGTTGAGGTCTCTTCTCCAGATTGCTACTATCTCTGAAACTTTGCTTGGAAGATAAGATCGCGCCATCAGCGCAGCCTCAGGTATCCGATTACTGTAAACAGAATACTTCAATATCCATAAATATAATGACATGAATGGCAGTCTACGATTTCTGGTACTTTATATAAGGAATTACCTTTCCACCAAAAGCTGAAGGCAATCCTCTAATTTACCCAACATGAATAAACAAAGAAAAGCAACATTGTTTTTCCCTTGCTCTTTGGAAAGAGATGCAAGTCTTGATATTCCTTCAGCATCTCCTAATGAGGAATAAAGCAGCAATAAACCACTCAGGTCCATTGCATGCTTCATGCATTGTTCAGCCATTTCTAGCTGAAATGACAAGTTTAGTATAATTAACAAGAATAAAAGATTTTAAAACAGGCAGGGGAGCAATTATCTGAGACTAACAATTCATATGACATGCACATAGCTTAATTAAAACAAACAACTACCGCACATGATAAAATACAAAATCCGCATTGGAAAATGTCAGTGTACAACATCCAGCATTAAAAAGACACTAAGAAAACATGACAAGGTTTTTCTCGTACATTTCAATTACAGTTAATAAACTACAGAGACAAATTGATAAACTATTTACTGAAAGGTAAAGCTGTCTATTCCTACATCCTTAAGAGAGATTTCATTCAAGAGGAAGATAAAACATTGGATATTTTCACATTGTGACTTGCTAGAACATCATGAGACAAATATAAAAAGCAAGAAAAAACCTACTAAGATATGTGATGGGAAAATCAAGATCTAAAAATCATAACAGAGAGAAATGACACTGAAACAAATTAGAGAATATACAACACCTTTCCAGTGGACATAGCCAATTCTCCTAATTGCTTCCATTTAGACTCACTCTGAACTTCCGCGGCTATTTCCTTTTAAAAAAATGAGTACAAGAGTGAGGATAAAAAAATTTGTTACACAGCACAGTCAAAAGCTTAATACAACATGGAATATATTACTCAAAAATTCAAGAAAAGAACAGATCTATGAAGTTGTACTACAAACAAAAAATTAATTTAACAAATTCCTTACCCTGGCAATCTCTAATTTACCAAGCTGAATGGCAAGCTCAAATCTGTAATCAGGGTCTGTAGCAACTTCTAGAGCATCCTCTATCATACCTCGTGATTCTAGGAAACGAGCCACACTACCATTGAGAACAAACCGTTAACTAAATCCAAGAAATATTTCAACACAACTTAGAAACAAAGAAACTGAACATGATAACATTTTAAAATATAACGCCTTCAGGAAGATAAAAGGACCAGCCTTCTAGTCGGCTACTTATGAATACAGATTAGATCTGGAATTCTAAGTTTCTCAACACACAGATATCACCGAGGTATTACCATAAATGGAAACAAATCCAATCACAAGGGGCATGAATGACTAACACAAACCAAAAATTCAAATTAAGTGGGAATGAAGGAAAAGAAAAGGAAAGGAGAAGAAATAAATTCTAAATCCCCAACCAAATTTTGGGCAGTGGCTATTAAGGAAATCTTTTGAGAACAGACAACAACAAACCTATTAAGGTGTTCTTTAGGAATTGAAGGCAAAATCTCATTGGCCCTTTCCAAGTCTCCACGCATCACAAGTGTCTTGTACTCAATAAGGCTGAGAAGTAGCGTGTATCCCATTACACTGTAACATATGACACGGATGAGGGCAAACAGATGTTAATAATGTATTTTCAAAACAAAATTTAACACGCAATTTAGATGTAAAAATTAGCCATGACTTGCTGACTTACTTAAACTCTTTGTCTATCAGATACAACCGACTTTGACTTGCAAGATATCCCAACAAGTACATAGGACGGTCCAAATGAAACATTGTGGTGACCTAAAACCATTTATTGTCAAAATGAAACCATCAGAACTTGAAAAAACCAAAGCATTTAAACCTATGGAACACTTCCAAGGCAAGGATAAGCAGAACACAAATACCTCTCCACCAACACAGAAATTAAGTCTCCATGAAGAGTTATTGTAAATGAAGCAGTCCCCAACCCATATCCCGGTCCTGACACGTTCATTGGTTTCATGAAGAAGCTCAAATGCATCCTCAACTCCTTGTTCATCAACTGGTGTTCCACTATCTAAGTATGATTGAACTACATCCCGCTGCAACATTAGAATATTAAATTCAGTTCTGTACGTCCACATGAAAGCATGCATGTATTTAACAGACAAAAGAAGAGTCCACAGTGCAAAATATTTTGCAGATCTAATAAGCAGATTATACCAGGTGACTTACATTGTACTTTAGGATATAGAACGATGTATCACTGGCAATTGCCACCAAGTCACCACTATCAGCCCAGTAAAGATTCTACCAATTTCAGTAACATAAACAAAAGTACATTTAGGATCCAGTGTAGCCAAGAAGAAGCAAATGGGATGCACAGAGCTATTTTAGCTTACTTTAACGGTAACATCAATCCGACGAATCAATCTGCATTCAGCCCAACTATAAAAACAAATAAAATCATTGGAGCACATTGTCAGTAAAGTGCCCCCAAAAATACGCTCAGCAGAGAAGGTTGGTCGGACACTCTTCTTTTCCTGAAAATGTTAAATTCCCATCAATACCACCACATTGTAAAAAGAATCTTGAACATCGTATTAGATAAAATTCCTTAACAATCATAAAGGAAACCACTAGAATATGAAAAGTTAATAATCAGAATTATAGAAACTTGCAGAATTTCTTGTCAGTTTAAAAAACAAAAAATATTAGAAGAATTGAAATCCCTTCCCTACCCAAAATTTTATTCATACTCTTAAATCCATCTCTCCAGCCGCAATAGATATGTTGAGTATAACATACCTTTCAACAAGTGAAAACAAAGTTTGCATGGACACAACCTTTCTTACACTAAGGAATATACCATTTATAACAAGAAACCATATAAATGAAAAAATAGTAAAAACCTGGAAATTTTTGCTGAAAATTTTTATCTTTGATGAGCTTTCTCTGACAGCATACTCTCCATCAGATGACCAAACGAATTCCAATGCTGAACCAAATGACCTATTTCTCCATGCTAATGCTGTATATATGATGTACTCACCATCTCCACAGACAACAACAAACCTACCATTTGGGTTATGCTTTAAGCTCTGACAACAAGAAGAAAGGAATAAGGGTAACTGATTGTGCAAGAATCCAACAAATCCAAACATAAACACATCTTACAAAAAGAATTAATCAACAAATTTTAGGAGTGAAACTTAATCTTATGCTCAAAACCATTTAAATAAGGCTAGAAAGCATCAACTCACTTGAGGATATAGATCACATGTCCCTAATTCCTTTACAGCCAAGGGCAACCTTTCTCCATCAGTAACCTAAAAAACAAAGCAAAAAGCATCTTAAGATAAAAATTCCTGTACTGAAAGTCGCACCATGAATACAGAAAGAGAAGTAATTTTACAATAAATACATTTACCTCAAAATCTGTTCCCACACTCTTAATATTCACAGTTTGAATTTCATTGTGCTTAGCCCAAATGATTTTCCCACTGTTGTCCATACTTGCTACAGGAACTTCACGACCAATTTTCACCATAATAGTTCCTTCATCATACCCAATCACAATCCTGCAAGACAGAATTGTAGAGTACTCTTAGCCTTTTATGCATAGCAGATTAAGAAGTATCATGCAAACTAATCAACGCAAAAAGAAACATACAACTAAAGAACTCAGGTCAAGTAATCTAAATTAATTGTTTTTTCACCTTCAGTGGGCACGTAGACATAATCTAAACTAATTAGAAGGCCTATTCAAGCATTTAATGATCAAAAGAAAATTTGCTAGTATTTAAGTAGTAATAAACAACCCAAAAATATTAAACCTGTTGCATCATTTAACCAAAAGTAATTACCTTCGTGAACCTTTTATATATCCAATTGCCCAAACTCTCTCGAGACCATAATTCAATGTATTTTCAAGCCTGATCACAAATGATTTGGTTAGAAAAACAAAAACTTGAAGAATTCAAAGATATCACTGCATGCATAAAAGACTATTAAAATTAAAATATCCTAAACTGAAGTGTCGACCAAATGAGGAAGAAATATAAATGATAATGCACTAATGTGGCTCTAGACTGTGAATTCTACATCCATCTGAATGATGAGTAACAAAGAGGAAGCTAGATAAATATGCAGAAAGAGAACCAGATAAGATAAGCCCAGTCAAGAAACAAATGGGCACTAGAAATTGAGAGGGGTAATTTGGTTCTGTTCCTGCATAACAATTCAAGTTTCCTCTTCATTCCTTAACTTCCTATCTTAAGAATTACCTATATGTGGTAGCATGCCAGATTCGAACTGTCCCATCCTCAGAACCAGTAATAATAATTGGAAGTTCAGGATGGAAACAAACTGCAGAAACATTGTGTGTGTGGCCTTCCAATGTCTGAACGCAACTCTTGGTTTGGTAGTCCCATACCTGATCCATGGGATTTATATGTGAACAGTTCCCTCAAAAATTATTTAAGATGAAAAAGATAGCTGAATACAAATAGTAGCTGCTTACCTTAGCAGTGTGATCATCAGACCCAGTGATCAGATAGGGCTTATCACCACCTGTAAAGTAATCAACACAGTTTACACCTTTCTGATGGGCATCCAAAGTAAAATTTGGGTCGGGGGAGCCAAGGTTCCAAATCTAGAATTTCAAACAGAGCCAAGGCAAACTTAGCATGGCTTTACCATATGAAGTAGAGATATAATGAAAGAGTTACAAATAGAAAGGCCCTTTATACCTTTATGGTACGGTCAAGAGATGCACTGGCAAAAGTGTTCGTATCTTTGGGATTAAAGGTCACTTGCATGACATAATGGGAATGTCCCTCAAATATCTGAGTACACACCCAACCCTTCTCCCAGTCCCAAAGTTTTATGAGCATATCATCAGATGATGACAACACGTAAGGAAGAGTAGGATGGACAGTGACACATCTAATGTAATCGGTATGTGCCTCAAATACTTTGACCTTATCCATGGTGTTGTAATTGTATACACGAATAAACATGTCATCAGCTCCAGCGACAACCCATTGCTTGCGTGCAACAAACTTTGCTGACCTAACTGCAAATGCAAGATGTTGAGTTTAGAGACTGATAATAATTCTACCACAAAGCACCTGGAAATGGAAAAACAGTATCATCAGACCAAGATAAGTCATCACAACAACAGATAACATACCTGGCAACTCAGTGACCTCAAACGACTTAGCCATGGTCTGTGAAGCAAGTTAACACTAATCAATAAGTGAAAACCCAAACAGCACAAAAAGTTCAAAATAAGCCTAATACAACTTAAATAACATGTTAAGAACTCAAAAACTTATACCAATTAGATTCCATGAAATTACAAATAATTTCTGTCGCCTTATATTTGAATAAGCATGTCAAAGTGCAAATGAAACTGGTATTGTTCAATTTCTTTTTTTTAATTTTACAGGTACTGGACTGGCCATATACATAGAGCTAAAAGGATCCATGTTCCTATGTTCATTAGATTTAAGCAAAGTATATGCTTAAAGCTTTGCAAATAGCACTCAAAAGAAGCTAAGAATAATACATTAATCATAAAATAGAATCATGCCGGAGTTATACAGTGTAAAGATTTAGGGTTAAGGAGAAACATATGGAGCACAATTCAATTCATTTTAGAATATTACAGTAAACATGGGGGTCAAATTCATGGCTCGAAGGGATGAAAAAAAGATGGAAATATATCCACAAGATGAGCCAGACTAAGAATTAAGTGCCGCTACATCCTTCAAATAGAGAAAAGCATTGGATCAAGCTGAATGGACAAAGATCAGCATGGACTAAGGTTAATTTAGGCTTAGTTTAGTATTGCTTCTCAAAAGTGCTTTTGGGTCAGAAGGCACTTTTGGGCAAAAGCTAAAATTTTCTGCTTCTGCTTTTGGCTAAAAATGTGCTTTTGCAAAGCATTTTTTGTCCCAAAAGCACTTTTGAAAAGCTCAAAAGCATCTTGTTTAGCAATGCTTTCATCTCAAAAGTGCTTCTTAGAAGCAATGCTAAACTGGCCCTTAAAGTAATTGAGCACCATGATATTCTTTTAAGGGAAAATAATCATCTGATAGTTCAACGCTAGTTTCTCACATAACAACCACCAAGGATTTAAAAACTGGACAGGACCAAACTGGTAAGACTCCAATAGCCAGTCCGACCAGTCTTTAATTATAATAACATTTAATGTTAAATAAGAAATAAATAAAGTAAATAATCAATAAAATATGCATTGAGTTAATAGTATGGTATTTACAAAAATAATAGAAAAATGTAAAACTGGTTTTACAGGTTGAATAGGTTTATTACTGGTTCAACCAATATCTGGTTCCATGCACCATACCGGACTAAGCCTCCAGTTCCCAATTGAACCAGTCAGTCCAATCCGGTTTCCATGCACCCCACAGCACCCAAGGAAGTGCAGTATGACAGAAGGTGGAAACAATGCTTCAAAGAGTAACATAAAATCAAGCTCTGTGATGAACCTTTCAAGATTGCTTCTTTTACTAAAAAAATATATTATTGAAAAAAGTAACCCCCCAAAACAAGCAAATAGGATAGTTATTTAACTAAATTTCAGATGCTAATCTAACATTAAATATATCCACTTATTCATCTATTTTCCTGCTCTACCATTTAACTAACATGGAACTGGGTAAAACTTCTAACTTTGACTGCTATTTTATATATATTACAAAATATAAAACTTGCGCACCTGTGACTGGTAGTTCCAGATGCAGACAGTTCCAGAATACAAACTTGCTAGAATCCTTCAATAACAATCACAATATATCATATTTCGGCTCCAAGCTTGAAAGGTTAATATTCAAATAGATATGAAACAGAATGAAGGGTTGAAATTACCATGGTTCAGTAGGATGGAGATCTACGGATTTTACTCTCTCTGATCTTTGAGCAAGTTTCCTCTGATCAAAACATCACAATTAAGAATGTTGCCATACAAGTTACAGAACACTCGTACAAAAGGAAAGAAGATCAAATCAGTATACAAAACTGAACTCAAATGAAACGAATAACACGTACCTTAATTTCAAGTCTGAGTGGCTGTCAAAGCACCAAAGCAAAAAACAAACAAACAAACAATTAGCAGAAGGCCAAGCAAGAGATCGTAAATCAAACTCATCCAATAAGAGGTCAATTCTAAATCGCCGGATCCATATACAAACATTCAGAAAAGAAAACCGAAAAGAAAAATCACGCGCCAGATCTCAATTATATTCAAATCCCTAACTCTCCGGCTCAGCTGCATAATACTCAAAACGATAACAGAAAAAGAAATGGCGACGTTGCAAAGCAAGTAAAGCTCGAATTAAACATAATTCAAAAATCTTCGCACTTCAGATTCCATAAATTTAAAAAGAAAAATGATAAATGGGTGCAAATCGAAGGGGCGTCGAACCAGATCTAATGCCGAATCAAACAGATCAAGTAATTAAACTCACCATTTTGAAAATAAGAATTAAACAAGAAGAAGCTCTAGATCGAGATCACGCTGTTGATAGAGAGAAATAAAGAGCTCCTCTGTGTGTGTCTACGTCAACAAAATATGAATGAGAGAGAGAGACAAAGAGAAGAAATGCTTTAGAGTTAAGGGATAGATTTACGGAAGTGCCACTCAGTCACTGCCGTGGTTGAGCTACGGTATATACTGTCTCAGAATAGAATATGGAATCAACGGTTATCGATTGCTCTGGTGTGTTGAAACGGACGGTGGAAGCCTTTTAGGATTAGAAAAGCTGTTGGGCCATTAACATGTTGGATTATTGATGGATTGGATAACTCTTTTGGGTTTCAAGATTTTTATATTATGAACTTTTCATGGGATAGGTCTTTCCATTAACAATTTTGGGGCTTAATTTTACATTGTTGCGGTTGAAAAGAAATGGATCCGGAAAATTATATTCAACAAGTTTCAATAAACTATAGTTCAAGATGTTTTTTTAAGTGTAACAAAGTGTGTAATCACGCAAATAGATATGTTTATGGTCAAGTCGAATTGAGATTAAGTTTCAAAATATCTTTCAAGTTCAAGCTCGTTTTCAAGTTGAACCGTCCAAAAAATTCATTTTACCATTTAAAATTAATAAAATATTAAGAATATTTTTTTAGTTTGTTATTTTATGTATTTTTATAATTAATTTTTAATTTAAAAATACTTTTTTATTTTTAAATTGATTTTAAGTCAAATCAGCTCGATCCAAAATGCAAAAATCCTTGTCCAAGCCTAACCCAAGTTGGACGAGCTGTCTAGCCCTTAGATAGGTCTAATCATAAGCATCAAACTATTACAAATGAACTATTTAAGTAACCATCAAGTAAGAACTGATACAATTCAATTTAAACCTAACAAATTGGTACTATCTAAACTTAACTCTCTCATACATGATGGGACTTAGAGACAGATGCATATATTTGCCAAGTGAGTCAAATCCTCATTGCAATTCAAGAGTTTTTAATGTTTGATATTCTAGTGAAAATGTTATATCAAAAATAAAAAAATCTAAAATTACGTAATATTTAAAAGTAGCAATATTTCTATATTACAATAAGACGAGTATTTAATACATTAGCAATGTAATTTTTTAACTTCATAACTAAAATTATAAATTTATCACGCGTCTCATTTCTTACATACATATATAAATATACATATTACCATACATTATATATACTAGTCATCAATCTAATCCTATTTATGTAATTTTTAAATTTCTCTCAAGTTAATATTTTGTCTTCATAATAATATAATAAAAACTAACTTAACTAATAAGTTAACCAAAGAAAATTGCCAATAAATTTATTTAAATTTTATAAAGATATATAATATTAAAAATATTTATAATTTTCAATTAAAGAAACTACTCCTTACAGAATTTTTAAAATAGATATGCATGTGTTTTGTCCCATGTACTTATGCATACAACTTTTGTCTCGTCATGAGTTTTGTTCCAAAATTTTCTAGTTAGTTACTTCTTTTTTTTTTTTTTTTTGAGTAAATTCTAGTTAGTTACTTCTATCTATTATGCTTCGTACTAATTTGATCTTTAGCTTTAATTGTTGAAACATATATTCATACTTATATTATATTCGTAAAAATATTCTATTTATAATAGTAAAAATTTTAAAAATAAGGTAAAAATAAGTCCCTCCCAAATTCAATACTATGTAAATTAGTTCCTTATAAAAAAATTGAAATAATTTAACTGTTATTATATAAAAGTGAGCAACTAAAGATAATTAAATTAAATTAATATTTTATGTCAATTGTACAGAAATTTGATAAATATAATAATAAATTAAGCCTTCTATATTCAATTAATTTAATCATGGTTATAAAAAAATCTAAAACATGCATAAATTAAAAAAAAGTTAAAAATTCAAAAAAAATATTTAAAAAACTTTAGCTTCAAATACATATATAAAAATAGAGAGAATATATAAACATTGGAAGCTAAATTTGTTATTATACCAATCAAGTTATGTAAAGTTGATAAAAAATATTAATACTAAAACTTTAGATATTCATTTTTAAATTTGATAGAAATTAAATTATTGTAATTAAAAAAAAATTACTCTATATCAAATTTGGGACTTACTTAAAAAGAATCACATAGGTCCAGCTGTCTTCAGACATTGATGGACAAAAGCCAATACTCATTGGGCTTGGCGTGAAACATGGGCAGCATCCAATCGAGCCATGACGCATGAGAGATTGAAAGCTACTATCAATCTTTTTTATTGCAATTGCTCCTTCTATCTCGTCCAAACAATTCCTATGATAATAGTGATAGGGGTAACCGATACCACGTTTCATATACTAAACACTTTAATCATTGCATCAATACATAAAATTTTATTTAAATTATATTTTTATTCTCATTTTGATACTTTAATTTTTTATTAATCACAAGTAGTATTTAAATTATTATTTTTTAAGTTGGCACTTTCAGTAGTTAAATTATTGAGTTTATTTTAGAAAAAAAGATTCATTCTATAAATTGGTACTTAAACTATATTTTTTCCATTATGTTATTTAAATTTTTTTTGTCATAAGTAGTACCAAAATTATCTTCTTCTTTTTTCTCAAGTTGGTACTTTTGTAGCTTAATAGTTAATTAAATAGTTAAATCTATTAAAAAAAGATAACAATTTAAAATTTAACACGTAAAAAGTCAAATATTTTTTTCTCTTACATATATATAATCTTTTTATTTTTTCTTTCTTCAGAACCAAATTGGTCATGTCATCAGTTCTCGATTTGATCAATTCGAATGACTCGATCAAATAAATTATTAAAAATTAATAAAATAAATGTATTTTTAAATGGAGAAAATTAATTTAAGTGATCTATATCAGTTCAACCTCTATCTCTGAACCAATACCCGATCGATTCTCGGTCCAATTAGTCTTACTAACCGATTCGGTCCAATTCTGAAGCCACTAGTTTTGGTTGATGAAATAATATTTTTGATCCTGTCAAATTGAACAAGCAGACTATAAAATTCGAAAACAACAAAAATAGGCTCTTTTAAAACTTATTTACTATATGATTTTTAGTTATTTTATATAAAAATATAAAAAGTTTGATTATGTTTCCAAATCTTGTACTTTTTAATTTTCTTAAATTTAACCTCTTTATGTTTCTTGACCATCGACTTATATAATTAAAAGGAAAAAAAAAAGTTTAAAGTCAATTTGATAACATTATTAATAAATTTTAATTGAATTTGAACCTATGATATTTTAATATTTGAAAATTAAAATTTAATTTATAACACATAAAATAAATAAATAATGCTATCAAATATCAATTAGACTTTTAACTTTTAATCTAGTGATAATGACTTCTTTTTTTTTTTTTTTTGTGAAAATTGGATGTCCATCCAATCCGGTATGTACCATCGAACTCGAAATCTTTCAAGCCGACTAAGAATAAAAAAATTGAAAAAAGAAAACCCTTCAAAAAGAATTGAAAAAAAAAAAGAGAAGAAGGGAACAATAAAAAAATGAAAAAGAAAAAGTGTAAAAAGGAGCATTTTTAAATCTAAAAAAAAAAAAAAAAAAGAATTTTCTCGTTAGTCAATTACGCAAACTAATTACTCCTCCCTTTTCTCTTTAATGGAATGGTAACTGCGTGTAAAAGTTACGGATTTAAAATATATATATTTAAAAATAATATAAAATAAACAATAAAATATATATTTGAAACTAATTATTTATAATAATACATGTAATTATATATTACACCATAAATATATTAGATTAACAATACTACATGTACTACAATTATTTATTATAACGTTGTTATCAATTGTGAGTTAGTATCAAGTAAACTTGCGACACCAATTCAATTCAACAATATTATTAATATATACAATTGACGGAAATAATAAATTATGCATATTAAAATAAAAAATGTATA
The DNA here is from genome assembly GCA_025503065.1 of Gossypium bickii. Classification (NCBI taxonomy): domain Eukaryota; kingdom Viridiplantae; phylum Streptophyta; class Magnoliopsida; order Malvales; family Malvaceae; genus Gossypium; species Gossypium bickii. The sequence goes on along the minus strand of CP106709.1, from coordinate 136,869,105 downwards.
AAATATATCAAAATAAAGCTTTGGTTGAGTGGTTAATTTAAGGTTTCATTAATTTAATTAGGTTGGGTTCACATCTCAACATATGTATATTTTTATTGGTTTTTGTGAAAAATGAAAAGACTAAAATATCCTCGAATAGTATAACTTATTTTAACTATGAAATGATATTTTTGTAATTGGGAAAGGATTGGATGAAACGGTTACGCCACGTCATCTATATCCCTTCCCAATCAATTAATGACATGTCAGCTAATTTTTACATGTCATTTACACCTCATTTGATTAGATTTTACACCCCATTTAATGACATGTCTCATTTACATTTCATTTAATTTGATTTTTTAATCACAAATCCCTAAAATCCCAATTAAAAATTATTCAGCACTAATAACAATTCTATCTTCTCCTCTCTGCCTTACTGCTAACGTCTCTGTATCGTCTCTGCCCTGTTGTTACGTCTCTGCCCTGCTGCTATTATTCTGCTTCAATTACTACGCTTCACATCTCGCCTGCCGTCTATTTTTTTCCGGCAAAGAATTTCTTTGTTGATTTGCTTTAGTTTTGGCGTGGTTTGCTACAATTTATTTTCTGGTGAGTTTTTTTTTTTTTTTTCATTTTGCTATATAAATTTGTTTCTAGGTTGAATTTCAGGTCCCCGATCTTGCATGTTGTTGGATTCGATTAGTACGTAGAATGAAACCGATAATATCTGAGCTTGGAATGAACACTTGATCATTTGAATGTTAACACTCAAACTTGGTTGTTTTACGTTTTGCTTGATTGTGCGGTCATCGACCGACCAATGAGGAAGAGTATCCGGCCTCCAGATTGTAGACTTACCAAAGACCTAAAAATCAAATAAAATAGATTCAAAACATACAAAGTGGAGATCATTTAGTTATTTTATACTTTGAACAAGATTCTTACAGTAAAGGGATTCTAAATTACATTGATAACCAAAGAAAGATTTGATAATTTCTTTTCGGAAAAAAGAAAAATGAATTACAAATTAACATTTTTCTTTTTAATTTGTGAAGTTTTAAAAGGCATCTTGGAACTCATCAGAGACTGGGCATTGGTTCCTCATCATTTGTGGGTGTGTTTTTAAATCTCTAATTTAGAAGCTTCGAAATCTGTTAATTATTTATCCTTTTAGTCCACCATAAGCAGCATTAGCTTGAAACCAAAAGTCTCTTTATAAGGCTACAATCAATAGGTTCAAGGTAACCCTGAATTATACAAAAATGATATTTTAACTATGAAATGATATTTTTGTAATTTTCCTAACCGAGTTGGTGACCTAATTGATGGTGACACCAACTCAGTAAAATACTTAATAAATAGCATAAATAATATTTATTTATATTTTATTTTTAATCTTCAACAATAACCTTAAAAATAAAATTCCCTTCCTCTCACACAACCACAACCATTGCTTCGCTGTTGGTGCCACCTCCGACCCAAAAAATGACATTGATCCACTCTTCATCTTAAAGTCCTAAACACGAATGTGTGCTTTGATTTTTCAAAAAGCTTTGAGAATACCCCAAATGTGAGCCTTGAGCTTTCAATTCCTTTTTCGTCGATCTCTGACGCCAAAAATTCGAATGGCCTCCATTCAAGAATAGTGCTTCCTCACAGTCTCCTTTGCAACTCTATCATTTGGATTCGTATCATTTGGATTTACGAAGGGATGATCAAAACTCTTTTTTGTTCTCTTCACTTCTGCTTTCAATTTTAATGTTATGGTTGTCTACGATGCTTGATATTACATATATGAGTATTAAGTGAAAATAACAACATGGTATTACATATGTGACAATATGTTTACCTAATAAGATTTTAAAAACAAAAGAATTTAATGACTATTGTTTGATTATGATTGGAATTTTAAAATTTGAAAAATATAAAGACTAAAAAGGTTAAAATATGCTCTAAGTCCCTCTATCCATTGACCACTTAAAATTTAATTCATCTACTTTCAAATTTCAAATTTTAAGTACAATTATTAATATCGTTAAATATTTTTTGTTTAACTTGCTAGTGTTACCTTGAAATTAAAAAAAAAAAAAAAACCTCAGTTGATAACCATACCAAAAAAATAACACAATAAATTCAAATTTAATAACAACATTTTAACAAAATTAACAATTAAACTTACATTTTTAAATTTAAAAAATAAAATAACTACATTTAAAAAAAAGCAAGACACTAAATATTAAATGTAGATAAAACACAAAAACTAAGTATATTTTAATATATTAAAAATGATAAAATTAGAATTTTGACTAAATTCTCAATGTGAACCAAAAAAAATCACGTGGGTTTTGACTTTCGGGTAAATTACCAAAAAAAATACCTTTTTTTTTAATTTACGGAAAAGGATATTTTTTCTAATTATTTACCGGAATGGGCCATTTTCCCCGAAAGCACGTCCACGTCAGCACGATGTCAGGGGATGCAGCAGGAAAACGTGTCCCTGAGGGAGCGTTTTCTGCCACATCAGCAAAGCGCGCCCTCAACGCTCCCCCAGAGACTCGTTTTAGCCCGTGTTTTTTTCCAAAAATGAAACTATTCTTGAATTAAATTTTTTAAAAAGGTCATTTTTTAGATATTATAAAAACAGACTAATTTTTTTTAGAAATTTACGAAAATAAACATTTATAAAGCTCAAAGTGACAACACCATTTTTTTTTAAGGTGTCACCAATTAATATGGAAATATAATTTACAAAACAAATCTTTATATAGACCCAAAGTCTCATTTCCCTTATTTTCTTAAGCAATGTGAGATGTGAGATATGTGTATATAAATACTCATGAATAGGTTTGGAGCTTGTTCTTAAACAATGTGAGATTCCTTCCTCTTTTAACTAACAACATGAGATTAAATGCTACACTATATTTGATAATTTTTTTACAAAACAATTTCTATTTTTTTATATATTGTTAACATTTTCTCATATTATAAAATTATCTTTTGAGATATTTAATCTTGTTTCATTTTAGAATTGTTAACATATACAAAAGTACTATTAAAAAAAAGAGAACAAATTGCACATATGAAACTTGTACATGCAATAATCTTCTATTCAATTTTAAATGTTTGAAGTTAATATCAATGCAATTCTAATTTTTAAAATAATTTTCCATTATTTAAATTTAGAAGTTATACTTTTAATTTTTATTTATTTATTTTATGTTATATTATGAATGTTTGATTAATAAATAAATAGTGAGTATTTGGTACTCCAATAGTATTTTTTTGTAATTTTAAAAAAATTGATATATCTTTTTAAATATTTATTTATTTTTAATATTTTGCTATACTAATTAATTTTTTTAATTCTAATTTTAATTTAATTTTCATCACCTAATGAATGCCGATAAATTTATTTCAGATATATTTTGACTAGATAGATAATCTATTTAAACATAGTATATAATTATGTTAAATAAGTTTTTTATAGAAATATATAAGATACATAAAATATAATAATTATTTTTCATATTTTATATATAGATTAATGTCGTAACCATTTTTGACAAAACGGGAATCGACTTTTAAGATTAAGGAGTCGCCACCGATCTGTGATTAGGTGTGATCGGATCACCTTTGTTTTAATAAAACATTTTAATTTACTAAAACAATGTTTTTGGCCTACGAAATTTGAGAAACGGGTTCGGGAGTCGGTTACGTGCAAGGAAGGGTTAGCACCCTTGCAACGCCCAAATTTGGTACCAAATTGATTGATGTTGTCCTAACATTGAAAACTTGGAAATATAAAAAATAAAAATAAAAAACAGAATTTGTCAATTTGGGATTGAATCTCGAGATTAGCTCGTTTCAAAGGAATAAAAGTGTTATACCCAACTCGTTAGGATATGACACATTTATTCTCCGATACCGAGATCATCTTTGATTTTCAAAACATGTAAAAGAAAGAGGGTATTTGAGCATTCAGTCGAACGAAAAAATCGACACCCAGCACGTTAGGATGTAATTTTCCGTACTTCTAAACACGTAAATATTGCCTCATTTATAAACTTTTAAATAAGTGGCTTGAAAAATGACTTAAAATACTTTTATTGACTCATGAGAAAAAAGAAATATTATATCAAACATGAAAGGATCATATGCAGATACAACACTTATACAAATGGAAAATAACAATATGAACATATAGTTCAATATATATAAGACCAATAGTCTCACCACCCTTTTTTGAAAATATTAACATTATTAAAAGATAACGAAAGCTAAAAATATGGCTACATGAAAGCAGATTATACTAGAATATAGCATGCTTAAAGGAAGAAATATCAAACGATATACATCGAATTAAATATATATATAAATGAAAAGAATGAAAATTGACCTGAAATAACGTACATATATATAATGAAGATATATCAAAATAAAGTGAGTAGTACTTTATAGGAAGTAAATTATCTACATAGTAAATATATATACATATATCAAATAATGTAAAATATATCTATAAAATTTTGATATGAATAACATGTAGGTATAACAAATATGCATGTAGAATTAATGAAAATATCGTGTAAATAACATAAATAATAGCTAAAATCGTTTAAAATATTTTATATTAAATATTAGTTAAAAGAATGACTAAAGAGATCAATAAACAAATAATTAACTAAATGACTTAGGGTTATATCGAAAATCAAAGCGAAATTAGAGGGCCCAGAATCAAAATGAAATCTAAAAAGGGTTGAAATACAACATGTAGGAATTAATAGGGACTAAACCGGGAAATATTTCAGTTAACCAAAACGCCGCGTTTGGGTGGGACTAATATTGTGACAGAATCGAAGAACGGAGGGACTAATAGCATAAATAATCCATTTAATGAAGAAAGGCGCGGATCCGGGTCGCCAGGCGGGTCAACACGCAGATCCACACCCTCCCAAACGGCGCCGTTTTGTTGGGGCTATTTAAGCCCGAAATTTCTGAAAAATTCATTTATTTCCTTCCCTTAAAAAAAAATCAGATTTTGCTCTCCTTTTCTCTCCAGACCAAACCCTAGCCCCCCTTTTCCCCAGCCGAAACCAACTCCTCTCTCCTCGTCGTCGCACTGGACACCAAGCGATCCGGACCCGCTTCGATTTCAATCCCGATGAGGCAAAGAGGAAATCGACGATGGCGGTCGACGAGGTAAACACCCGCCTTTTGTTTTGTTTATTGTTGCTTTTTTTAATGAAATAAAATAAACAGTGATAGCGAAAAATATAAATGGAAGACTGAGATTGACCTTCGGGGTTCGTCTGTTTCTGATTATTGTTAACGCCTAAAAGCAAAGAAGACCCCCTTTTGCTTATTCGATTTTTGATATACGTGTGTTCGTATTTTTTGATTTCCTTTTTAGTATTCGTAAAAAAAAGCCGAAGAATGTTTCTTGATTGCTCGGTATTTTTTTTAAAAATGAAAGCCAACCCCTTTTACATCGACTTTGAATGGCTTTATAGCCAAAAGTATACTATCTCCTTAGTATTTTATTATTCTATTGTTTTGTTCATGCTCCTCTGTTGCTTATTCTCCTCTTTTCTGCTGTTGTTGTTTGCCTTCTTGTTCTTCGGTTCTTTGCAGGTCATGAGCACGGGGTGCGCGAAGCCAGAGGCGCATGGGGCGCTGGTGGAGCAGTCAGAGGGGCATGGGGCGTTGGTGGAAGATGCAAAGGCCAAGGCGCATGTTGGAGAGGCGCGAAGGCCGAAGGACGCGCGGGTCGAAAAGGGCGCGCGTGGGGGGGCGACCGAAGGGTCCGCGGCGTAAGGAGGGAGAGGGAACCCTAAGGTTCCCTAACTTTGTTTAGTTCCGGGCCAAATTTGGCTGTTCTTTGGGCCATATCGGGCCTGTTTTATTTAGTGGGTTTTGGGCTAATGGGCTAGCTTATAAATGGGTTAGGGTTTAGTTTAATAATTGGGCTGGCTGGTGGGTAAATTGGGCTTAGGTCTTTTGTTGTAAATCGACATCGGACATTTTAATGGACTGTTGGATTTATTTTTGTCTTTTTTATTTTGTTCTTTGTTTTATTGTTTGATGGGCCCGGGTTTGGGTTTTGGTTAAAAGTCGGGCAAAATATGGTTATTACAGCTGCTCCTCTTTGCTCATTGTCGTGAAACGACAATAGAGCAAATACAATATAAGAACCAATTTTTTGCCCGGTCTTGTCCAAGCTTTGATTTCTTGGTTCTCGTCTTCCCCAAACGTCTTCAAGCTCCAACGCAACCTGTCGCTTTGACCTCTTCCATTGCTATTTTTGAGAGATATGATCTGTAGCTTCGATCCGCTAGTTACTCCACTGGGACTTTGATGAAATCTGAACTTATCAAACTGCTTCCTTATGCCTGCAATATGAGTTGACCCCCCTTTTTTTTTGGATAATAGAAATTAAAACAGAGATTAAAAATACCTCAGCGTGCGTAACCTGAGGCTCAACTCACTTTTCACATTATGAGTTAATTTTAACAGAAATTTACAGACAGAAATTAGAAATACCTCGGCGTTTAAATAGGAATCAAAAAACAGAAATTAAAAATACCTCGGCATGCGACCTGAGGAATTGACTTTTGCAAACAGAAATTGAAAAACCGAAATTAAAAATACCTTAGCGTGCGGCTCGAGGAGTTACAAACAGAAATAAAAAAAAGCAGAAATTAAACATACCTTAGCGTGCGACCTGAGGAGTTGCAAACGGAAATTGGGAAACAGCAATTAAAAATACCTCGGCGTGCGACCCAAGGAGTTGCAAACGGAAAATAAAAAGCAGAAATTAAAAATACCTCGGCGTGCGACCCGAGGCCCAAAGCACCTCTCGTATTATGAGTTGATTTTTTATTGAACAGGAATTTAAAGACAGAAATTAAATACCTCGGCGTGTCCCGAGGCCTAACTCACCTCTCGTATTATGAGTTGATTTTTTAACAGGAATTTAAAGACAGAAATTAAATACCTCGGCGTGTCCCGAGGCCCAACTCACCTCTCGTATTATGAGTTGATTTTTGAACAGAAATTTAAAGACAGAAATTAAATACCTCGGCGTGTCCCGAGGCCCAACGCACCTCTCGTATTATGAGTTGATTTTTGAACAGGAATTTAAAGACAGAAATTAAATACCTCGGCGTGTCCCGAAGCCCAGCTCACCTCTCGTATTATGAGTCGATTTTTTTGAACAAAAATTTAAAGACAGAAATTAAATACCTCGGCGTGCCCCGAGGCCCAACTCACCTCTCGTATTATGAGTTGATTTTTGAACAGAAATTGAAAGACACCTCTGTATGCGATCTGAGGCTCAACTCACCTCTCGTATTATGAGTTGATATTTTGAACAGAATTTCAAACATATCGTTTGGTGGAGCTTGGATGTCTTCTTTTTCCTCAATTTGGTACAATTATCATTAGAATTTCTTGCTTTATTGGTGTACCTGTATGTGTCATGCGTGATGTTATCATGATATGCACATGTTTTTCTTAAATGCTCTTATGCCTACATGATTATGCCATGCACTCTGGGCTTGTTTGTCATGTATGATGACTTGTATTCATTGCTTCGACTCTTGACTTTTCTTTCAGGTTTTGTTCTTGTCTTCAAGTTTTATGAGTAGTCTGTACTTCTCATATATCACCCATTTTGCCCCTTTATTGAACTTTTATCCTTGCTTTGAGGCTCTTGTACTTACCAGGTTCTTATCCAGGTAATGCTCAACGTTCCTTTTGTTTAGAGTATGTAATTTCACTATTTACCATTTAAATGAACCAAACACGAGATGCATGAGAATGGCCAAGTAGGTGTGAAAGAAATGCCTTACGTTCGTATTTATTTCAAAATAACAAGCAATGAAAATTGACAAAGAATGATTCGATAAGGAAAACATAAAAAGAAAGTAGATTCAATTGTCACAAATGCTCTAGATATCCAACGCATGAACTTCTCCATGTTCCTTCATCCTGAATCTTTTCGAGCGAAGCTTCTTGCGTAGAAGATTCTGAGCTTCCGAGTCTGCTTCGAATATTATAATCTCGCCATTTAACTTCTTATTCGAATCGCCCCTGCTCTTTATGTCTGAATCCCCTCCATTATGACGCCTTTTCAGGTTTTCATCCCAGTTTTGTTTATCAAGACGCCCTTTTCGGGTTTTCATCCTGATTTTTCTTCTTCTTCTTCTTCTTCTTTTTTAAAATCAAGATGCCCTTTCAGGTTTTCATCTTGATCCTTTCCTTTTTTTTTAGGCGTAGTACTTCTTTACGACGTCTGAGTTCACTGGATTTGGGACCTCTTTACCATCCATCTCGGTGAGAATCAAAGCTCCACCCGAGAATGCCTTCTTTACGACATATGGCCCTTCCCAATTTAGTGCCCATTTTCCTCAGAAGTCTTTTTGTATTGGGAGAATCTTTCTCAGCACGAGCTCTCCTTCGCGAAATTCCCTTGGCCATACCTTCTTGTCATGGGCCGTGATCATTCTCTTCTGGTACATTTGTCCATGACAGATTGCCTTTAAGCGTTTTTCTTCAATCAAATTTAGTTGGTCATATCGAGTTTTCACTCATTCTGATTCTTCTAGTTTTGACTCCATTAAGACTCGTAAAGAGGGAATCTCAACTTCGATGGGCAGTACGGCTTCCATTCCATAAACCAGAGAAAAAGGGGTTGCCCCTATGGAGGTCCGCACACATGTGCGATATGCGTATAGGGCAAATGGTAGCTTCTCGTGCCAGTCTTTGTATGTCTCGGTCATCTTTCCAATAACCCTCTTAATATTTTTGTTGGCCGCTTCTACTGCTTCATTCATCTTTGGGCGATAGGGTGAGGAATTGTGATGCTTTATTTGAAATTGTTCGCACACTTCCTTCATCATCTTATTGTTCAGATTCAAGGCATTATCTAAGATGATTTTTTCAGGTCAACAGTATCGACATATGATCTCCTTTTTTAAGAACTTGCAAACTGCGGTCTTTGTCACATTAGCAAACGAAGCGGCTTCTACCCACTTCGTGAAATAATCTATGACCACAAAAATGAATCGATGTCCATTAGAAGCTTTTGGGGAAATTGGTCCTATAACATCCATGCCCCACATAGAAAAAGGCCACGGAGAAGTCATAACATGAAGGGGCGAAGGTGCTGCATGGATTTTATCGCCGTAGACTTGACATTTGTGACACTTTCGCGGGTAACTGATGCAGTCGCTTTCCATCGGCAGCCAGTAATAACCGAGTCTCATAATTTTCCTGGCCATAGTGAAACCATTAGCATGCATTCCACAAATTCCTTCATGGACCTCTTCAAGTATCTTTCTGGCTTTAATATCGTCCACGCACCTCAGAAGCACTTGATATTTTCCTCTTTTGTATAGGATGTCCCCATCAAGAACAAATCCCGTTGCCATTCTTCTGATTGTTCTTTTGTCATTCTCATTTTCTTGCTCGGGATATCTTTGATTCTTGACATATTCTAGGATATCATGGAACCACGAGAATCCATCCGTCTCTTTTTCAATGCTAAAACAATGCGCCGGGGTTTCGTATATGCTCATCTGGAGAGGCATTATTTTCGCTTCTCGGTTTGCTTTGAACATCGAAGCCAAAGTGGCCAGAGCATCAGCCAATTGGTTTTCTTCTCGTGGGAAGTAATTAAAGGTCACTTCCTGGAATTCTTTGACCAAATCCACAACAAGATCGTGATATTTGACCAACTTCGAGTCTCTTACTTCCCAATCTCCACGAATTTGGTAAATCACCAATGCCGAATCCCCGGATACCTTTAGAACTTTGATGTCCCGTTCGATAGCTGCGCGAAGTCCCATGATGCAAGCCTCGTATTCCGCTATGTTATTGGTGCAGAAGAAATTTAATCTGGCAGTGAATGGATAATGGTTTCCTTCTGGTGACACTAAGACTGCTCCAATCCCATGCCCCAATGCATTTGATGCCCCATCAAAGCTCATCTTCTATGACTCCTCTTTTGACGATTCACATTCTTTTTCTGTGATGCACATCAAGTCTTCATCCGAGAAGTCAAATCTTAATAGATCGTATTCCTCTGTAGCTCGGGCTGCTAGGAAGTCGGCTATCGCGCTCCCTTTTATCGACTTCTGGCTCACGTAGATGATGTCGTACTCCGATAGCAGGATCTGCCATCGTGTCATTCTTCCTGAGAGTGCAGGTGATTCTATCATGTACTTTATTGGGTCTAGCTTTGAGATTAGCCACGTCGTATGATACAACATATATTGTCTGAGCCTTCGAGCTGCCCAGACCAGAGCACAATAGAATTTTTCAATTGATGGATATTTTGCTTCATACTCTGTAAACTTCTTGCTGAGGTAATAGATCACCTTCTCTCTTCTTCCCGACTCATCATGTTACCCCAGCACACAACCCATTAAATTTTCGAACACAGTCAGATACAATATTAGCGGTGTAACGACCTCAAAAGTATGGATATTGAAAAATGAGTTATCGGGTCTCCATTTTTAGTAAACGGACTCATAAAATATTTATTAAAAATATTTACAAAGTTAGTTGTGTGTTTAATAAGGTTTTATTTAGGTGAATTTGATTTAATTAGAAGTATTTGAGAAAAAGGATTATATTGAAAAAGGTGTAAAAGTTTAATTATAGATTAAAAAAAGTATAAAGGACTAAAAAGGCAATTATGCCATTTTTAAATGTTGAGGCTGAAAAAAAATCCTAGATTTTTTGGTTAAAAACGTGTATATGGATATAGATGTATATAAAGTATATTATTATATTATTATATTTTATTATTATATATATATATAGACTAAAGGAAAAAGAATAGAAAGATATAGAAACAGAGAAGCAAAACAGAACAGAGAGCAATCGTGAAGGAAAGAAAGAAAAAGAGAAAAGAAAGAAGAAAAAGGAAAAATAGAAAGTTTGAAGCTTGGAAGTTTAATTGGTAAGTTAATTTAGTCCTTCTCTTTTAATTTTGATGCTTTATAAGTTTTAGAACAAAGTTTTGATGAATTTAAGTTGAATTTTTTGAAGTTTTAAAGTTGTTGAACATAGCATATGATGAACAAAAAGATGAATTAGTGGTTTAATTGAAAGAATTTGAAGTTAGAGTTGGGTAAAGGATTTAATTGTAAAATAAGCTATAAGAAAACTGTTTTGGACAGTAACAGTAGAGTAACTTTGAAAAATTACTAAAAATCGTAGAAGTGGAATTAGAAGTTGAATGAGATATGAAATTAAAGCTTATTGAGTCTATTTTCATATGAAAGAAACAGAGAAAGCAAAGGAATTCTGTAATTTGAGATATTTATATTTTTGTAAGACTGGTTTAGAGGGATTTCGGGATCCCCTGTTCTGACTTTGGAAAATCATAAAAAATTGGAGAAAAATAATTAGGGGCTTAAGTTTATATGTTTAGAATCCTGAATGAGTCTATTTTCAATAGAAATAAACGATAACTTCATATGAATTCTGTATGAAGAGATAATTAATTTTTAGTGAAGAAGGGTCAGAACTGCCAGACAACAGAACAAGGGGTAACTTTGATGAATAAACTATACTAATTGGCTAGGCCAAAAATTCTGAAAATTTTATAGTATGAAGACATGTGAGTCTAGTTTCAGGAAAAATTAACGATTCTTCATTTGGAGTTCTGTAGCTCTGGAAATAAATAATTTAGTGACTATGACACGAAAATGACAAATTTGAATAAGTTTATGAGTAAAGGATTAAATTGAAATGTGAGCGAAAGTAAGAAAGCATGAGTTTATCATAAAATACATGTTTATTTTATTAAATAGTACAGGAAATTATTTGATTATTTTTAACATATAAATGTTATATGTTTATATGAAATTGAAGAAAAAGAAAAGGAAGGAGAGGACCGAATTGAAGGAAAAGGAAAAGGAAAAGAGAAGGTTAAGGAGTGAAGGAAGAAGAATTTATATCACCTCAACCTTTTGTTGTAAGTACTACAAGAATTTTAAATTATTGTTATTTATCCTTTTTGAAATATTTATGTGAATTATTTAAATATATGAGATTCAGCTTTAATGCCCAAGTAGACGAAATTTAGAACTACTGGGATATTAGTGGCATGCCATTAAGGAACTTTAGCGCGCTCTCTGATATTAGCACGTTGGTGCTCTCTGATTATCAGCACGTTGGTGCTCTCTGATTATCAGCACATTTGTGCTCTCTGATTATTAGCACGTCAGTGCTCTCTGTTCACTTGTGCATCATAATGCACCTCTGTATTTGTTCCGTATATCCGGTGTGTTCTATAAAGTCTACTTTGGGCTAAGAAAGTGAAATGAGAACAAAAGTGAATCACTGATGTGTTAAGGTAATTTTTATACCTTACAAAAGATAAGTTAAATTTATTTAAAACAATGCATAGTTGAAGAGACTTATATGTGGTAGATATGCGATAATTGATTGAGTTAAAAATATTTTGTAATGATTACTTATTTAATTATTCTTGTAGTGCTTACTAAGCCTTCATCGGCTTAACGCGTTTATTTTAACGCGTAGGTACAATTAGACTAGAAGAGAAGTCCAACTAGAAGATCTCTCATCTCATCACATCCTCAAGGGCTTCAAAAGTAGGTATTGTATTTTGTATTAAAACAGCATGTACATATGTAGTTCAAAGGTGTTCCCACGTGATAGGGACTAAAATATAGATTCTTGAAATTTTATCTATTTTCAGTTATTTGAAGTATGTTGGTATATATGGAATGAATTAATAAACAATAAATATGTTAGCAAAAATGGTTAGTAAGTTAAAATATTATATACAAATGTTTTAATTAGACAGTATCTGGCCATAATTGTTTTGGCACCAAATGTAATAGTCTTATACCGGGTTTGCATAATTGAACCGGGTATAGGGGTATTACAAGCGGTCTCCTGGGAGTTGGCGGTACTAGCACCGAGGGGTTAGACAAATATTGTTTTATCTTGTCGAAAGCAGCTTGGCATTCTTCGTTCCATTCCCCAGGATTGTGTTTTCACAGGAGTCGAAAAATTGGGTCGCATTGGTTGGTAAGCTGAGCAATAAATCGAGCGATGTAGTTTAATCTTCCTAGAAACCCTCTGACTTCCTTTTATGTCCGTGGAGGTGGTAATTCCTGTATGGCCTTTATCTTGTCTGGATCAACTTCGATACCTCTCTCACTGACGATGAAGCCCAGTAACTTCCCTGAGGTTGCTCCAAATGTGCACTTAGCTGGATTAAGCTTCAGCTGAAATTTTCTCAGTCTTTCGAACAATTTCCGGAGGTTTCCAACATGCTCTCTTTCCCCTCGAGACTTGGCAATCATATCGTCGACATAGACTTCTATCTCTTTGTGCATCATGTCATGGAACAGCATCACCATCGCCCTCTGATACGTTGCCCCAGCATTTTTTAAGCCGAACGGCATCACCTTGTAGCAGAAGGTTCCCTACATCGTCACGAATGTAGTTTTTTCCATGTCCTCAGGGGCCATCTTTATTTGGTTATAACCCAAAAATCCATCCATGAAAGAAAATAGTGAATGTTTTGCCGTGTTATCCACCAATGTATCGATGTGCGGCAAGGGAAAGTTATCCTTGAGGCTTGCTCGATTCAAATCGCGATAGTCCACACACATTCACACCTTGCCATCTTTTTTTGGTACTGGGACTATATTAGCTACCCATTCTGGATATTTAGAGACTTGTAAGAAGCCGGCATCGAATTGTTTTTTGACTTCTTCTTTTATTTTTAAGAGTATTTTGGGTCTCATTCGTCTTAGCTTCTGCTGGATAGGCTTGCATTCTGGCTTCAGTGGGAGCCTATGGACCACTACATCTTCACTCAATCCTGGCATGTCCTGATACGACCATGCAAATACATCTTTGTATCCGTAAAGCAGAGTGATCAATTTATGTTTGGTGTGCTCTGAGATGGAGGTCTCAACTTCTTGTCTCTTTTCTTCGTTTCCCAGGTTCACCGTCTCAATAGATTCTTGGTGGGGGAGTATCTGTTTATCTTTCTGTTCTATCATCCTTAGCAAGTCAGGGGTTGAGACATAATCTTCAGCATTCTCGTCAGCTTCAGATTCTCCTAAACAAACAGCTTGCTCAAAGTCAATTTCAGGATCAGTAACGGGATTGTTCACGTCGTCATTATCTGCGCACCTGAAAGGTAAATGGAAAAGAAACTATAGAGGAACATCGAGGTATTGGAACCTACAAATGTGATTCTATGGCATGACATGAAATATATATAAAGCCAGGCTGTGAGAAGAGGGAATAAATATGAGACCAATGAGAATGAGAGATAGTGACAAAATGCATCTTCATTAATTGTTCATTTAAAAGCTAAACAGCCGACGCAAACTCTTATAACAAATTCCCCTTCAAAAAGGGCATATAGGAAGTTATCATTGAGGATTACTCTGGAAGGGCCCTAGAAACTACAAGGAGATCCTCGGCGGTCCAATTGTTCAACACAAATCCAGGAGGACCAGGGCGTATCTTTGAAATGCCTTTCATCGTATCATCTGCTTTGTCAATGACGTTTATATTGAAGTTCTGAAAATCCCTTTCAACCAATAGCAGCGTGTTTCGTGAGTCATCTCCCTCTGGGCACACCATTCCTGTGGACGTAAAAGTTTTCGACAAGAGCGGGTACATCATGGGCTCCCATTCTACTTCCTGACCTGAGGCTCTTGCAATCCTCTTTCCCTGATCTTTCTGCAACTGTTTCCTTCTTTGTCGTCCATCAGGTTTGAACCTTAAGCCGTATTGAGCCTTGTGGTGTACCGGGTTTAGTGCTCTAGCTATCCCTTGTTGGTACCTTCCTAAACCTTTCCCTGCCCGGATGCCTTTTCCTACAGCCAACTTGATTCTCATCTTGGTGTTTCTTGACAGTTTGGGTGTGGGAGCCCTGTCTCATTCGGTGACAAATGTTGCGTTGATAAATTCGAAAGAACGGAAGGAGCATTCCGGCGCATCTTTGTTTGCCTCGATGTAGGGTGCGTCGGTAGAGAGTGATGCAACGATGTCTTCCTCACCAGCGATCGTGATCAAGCGGTTATCCATAATAAACTTTATTTTCTAATGGAGAGATGAAGGGATTGCTCCAGCGGAATGGATCCAGGGCCTTCCTAAAAGGCAATTATATGAAGGTGCGATGTCCATAACCTGAAACTCGATATTATATATGCACGGGCCCACTTCCAGAGGAATCTCGATCTTTCTCATGACCTCTCACCGTGTTCCATCAAATGCCCTTACTGCGGAATGACAAGGTGTAATGGCCTAAATTCAAGGTTATCGGAACAATAGTTTCGTAACCATAAATCCGATGTAAAGAGAAATTTATTTTAATATTTTTGCATGAATATTTATATGATAGGAAAATCGTATTAAAATATCGATAGAAAAATTTTACCGATTTAGTGGTTAGTTAGAAAAAGGAATTATTGAAGGAATTGGGTAAAAACAAGGTATCGAGACCTTGATCTCATAAAATTGAGAAGGAAATATTTTTATAAATATTTATAAAATGTTAGTAATGTGGTATTAAAATTTCGTTAGAAAATTTTAACGTTTGAGTATGTAATTAAATGAAAAGGACTAAATTGTAACAAATACAAAATTATGAAAAATGATTAAATAGTTTAAATGATAAAATAAAGAGGGCTTAAAGGAAAATAGACCCAAGGTCTAATTGGGCTGGACGGCAAAGGTATGAAATCAGCAAGAAAATAAGGAGAAATAAGGGTAAAATGGGAAAATAACAAAATTTGCTAAATAAAACTAGGACTAAATAGGGATATCTAGAAATCTCTTCATTTTTCTTCACTCTCATCAGCAAAAAACGCCATAGGAGGGTATCTAAGCTGGTATATCATAATTTTTGCACCAAGTAAGTGAATCCTTGCCTATTTCTTGTAATTTTGTGTTTTTAAAGACTTTTACAACTAGGTCCTATCATTAAATTCATTAGTCTTTGATTTCATGGATGAAATTGAAAGCCACCATGGTTGGTTCATGTAAGTTTATGATGAAATAGCATGAAATTTAAGCCTTAATTCGTTTAAGAGATGATTTTATTAGGTAATTTCAATAGAAATTGATTTTGGGACCTAATTATGAAAGTGTTTGGAATTAAAGTCTATTACTGAAATTATGATTTCCAAAGGTTATAAAGTAGTTTAAAGTGATATAATAAAGTGTTAATTGAGAAAAATAAGCTCAATTGAGAGGTTAATTGAGCAGGGACGAAATTATCATTCATTGAAAGTTTAGGGGAAAAATGGTAATAACCAGCTTGCACTAAAACAGTTTTTGACAGCAGCAGTAGTCTAACTTTGAAAAATCACCATAAATTGTAGAAGTTGAATTAGAAGATGGAAAAATATTAAATTAAAGCTTATTGAGTCTAGTTTCTTATGAAGAAACGTTGTAAGCAATAGAATTGTAAATCATGAGATATAATAGGTTTTGTGAGACAAGGTCAGAATGAATTCGGGTTCCCCTGTTCTGACTTTGAAAAATCATAAAAAATTGAATAAAAATAATTATGGGGAGTGGTTTATATTCTTAGAATCCTTAGTGAGTCTATTTTTTATGGTACAAATGAAAACATTATTTTTATTCTGTACAGTGAGATATCTGAGATTTTGTGAAGAGATAGCAGAACTGTCAAACAATGAAACAGGGAAACTTTAACGAATAAACTGTACTAATTGGCTAAGCCAAAAATTATGAAAATTTTATGGTGTGAAGATATGTGAGTCTAGTTTCAAGGAAAATTAACGGTTCTTCATTTGGAGTTCTGTAGCTCGAAAAATAAATAATTTAGTGACTATGACTCAAGTAGACAGCTTTGAATGAACTATAAATAGTAATAGAATTATAATGAATGCTACATGTGAACATGAAATGTATTGAATTGATAATTAAATTTATTTATTTAGATCCGGAAAACTCAAACACAAAGCTAAATCGAGGAAAGGAAAAGTTCCGGACTAGTAGATTTTGTATACAAACTAGAATCGAGGTAAGTTCGTGTAACTTGAATTATATTCTTAAATGCTTGAAATGTATGTTATTGATATGAATATGATTTGAATGTCCATTGTATGAAATTTGATAAAACATTGATATATTTGATAAAAAAGGAAAGAAATCGGTTGAATGAAAGGAAAATTCGATGGATCTCGAAAAGGAATTGACGGTAAAAGGATCTAGCGGACGGGTGATCCTATCTTGATATAGCCCTCAGAAGAATATGTGGAAAATGGATTTAGCTTGGACGGGTAATCCGAATTAGGGTCCAATTTAGCCTGGGTGGTAATTCAGATCCAAACTCATTAGAGTAATTGTCGTTGCAAGGGATTTAGCTGGGTGGTAATCCCGACAATACTCTATGAGTTTATATTACAGTGGATTTAGCTGGGGGTTGGTAATCCCATTGTAAAGATGAGGTTCATGGAGTGTGCTCTCTGAAATGAAAATGTGCGCACATGAATATGAATTGACGGACCGAATTTGTACACTAAAGTGTACCTCTGAAAATCCATCGAAATTCGAGTAATTCAATGGGATAAATATAAAAAAAAAAATATGGAAATTATGGTATTGATGAGCTCATCAATGATAGTATATATTATTGATATATGAAAATTATTGGGGTGACTTGAATGTTGAGTTTGTAAATGTTAAGGTAATAATGCATTGAATGGATATATAAATGGTTATTACATTATATTGAAAATGTTAGGTAAGTATAATTCTTGTTACATGGGCTTACTAAGCACAAAGTGCTTACTCTGTTTCCTTTTCTCTATTTTGTAGTATTAAGAGCTCGGAGGTCGGATTCGGTGGGAGACACATCACACTATCAACCCCAAGATTTGGTATATAAAGAAACTTTATTTTGGAAATCAACGGCATGTATAAGCTAATAAAGTAGATGTTAATATGAAATGAATGTAAGGTCGACCATTGGTATGGCTAACAAATTTCTAGTTTCAGTATGTAATGAGGTTATCTTATAAATTTGCATGGATCTATTTTGAAGGTATGTTGATTGGATTGGTTGATATGAATTAGTCTCGGTTTTAAAAAAATTTTTGCAGGAAGACTAGATTGTTTATAAAGGAGTTATATATTGAGTAAAAAAATAAATAAATATTGTAAGCTTGTAATGCCTCATTCCCTATTTCGATAATGAATACTGGTAGGGGTGTTACATTTGTTGGTATCGAGCTACGGTTTAGCAGGTTCTAGGACCGATGTAGCAAAAATACGGATTAGCTATACATGCCATTTAAATTATTATTGATAGTGTGATATCTCCTCACCGCTTAAATTGTATTTTTCTTATAGTAATGTCATCCGACCGAAGTTCAATCTGAGGAAGCGGGAGTCATGCTCGACTTTGACAAAGAGAAGAAACTAGCGAGAAGGTCAAAGTGACAGAGGGTCAAGGAGGAGGCAAAGATAGCCTTCTTTCAAATGATGAATGAATGGTTTACTCAATACATAAGAACTAACCCTCAGAGTGCAAGCAAACTCAAGCTCCCCCTCCGCTCCTCCACTCCCGGTTCTCGAAATCCCACGGACTACAGTCATCGAATCATTAGAAAAGGAAAGCTCCGGTTGATAAAATTGAAAATATGGGGTAGAAGAATTTGAGCAGTGATTGATGATGATCCTGAGCGGGCTGAATTTTGGTTAGAGAATACTACTCGGGTTTTGGAGGATTTATCTTGTACACGGAAGAATGTTCGAAATGTGCCGTTTCACTACTAAAAGACACAACTTACCATTGGTGGAATACTAAAGCTTCAGCTTGTTCGAAAGAAGAAATTACATGGGAGTTCTTTCAAAACGAATTTAAAAAGAAATATATCACCAGAGGTTCCTTGATCGAGAAAAGAAAAGAATTTCTTGAAATGAAAACAGGGTAATAGATCGGTGATCCGAGTATGAAAGGGAATTTGTTCGGTTGAGTAAATATGCTCGAGAATGGGTCCATCGAAAAAGTGAAATGTGTAAAAGATTGAAGAAAGGGTTGAATGAAGACATTAAGCTATTGATCGGAATTCTTGAAATTCGAGAGTTTGCTATATTTGGCAGAGCGAGCTTATAAAGCGTAAGAATTGAGCAAAGAAAAGAAAAGCAGTGAGAAGGAAGCTCGAATTTCTAGTAAAAGACCAATGGGAAAATCTCGTTTCTGCTCCAAAGAAATTGCGAATACGGATCGTTCTACCTCGGTCACTGGTATTCGAGCAGAACGAGGTTCTCAACGCATTAATCCAAGACCTTCCACTCCATCGGTGACCGATGTTGGCGGTGTTGGTACCCCTAAGTCGAGATGCCGATGATTGTAATAAAGCTCATTTTGGTGAATGTCGATTTAAGAGCGGGGCTTGTTACCGATGTGGTTCTTTTGACCATTCCTCAGAGATTGTCCAGAAAGGGGTGAAAAGAAGTGGAACAGATATCTAAACCGAGTAATCCAGTTTCAAAGGGTAGACCATCTCGACCATCCGGTAATGTTAGTGGTAGCCGAGGAGCGCAAAAAGACATCGTGGAGGCGTGCCCGAGACACGAGCACTGCTAGGACATATGCCATTCGTGCGAGAGAAGATGCCTCAAAGACCGATGTTATTATCGGTACATTTTCTTTACTTGACACCGATATTATCGCATTAATTGATCCCGGTTCTACGCATTCATATATATGTATAAAGCTTGCATGTGTTAAAGATTTATCTATTGAACCTCATTGAATTTGTGGTTAAAGTCTCGAACCCCAGGCCAATCTGTTTTGGTGGATAAAATTTGTAAAAATTGTCCACCGATAGTAAGAGGTTATTGTTTTCTGGTGATTTGATGTTCTTGCCATTTGATGAGTTTGATGTGATATTGGGTATGGATTGGTTAACTCAAAGATGATGCGATAGTAAATTGTAAATGTAAATATATTGTGTTGAAGTGTCGAATGGCGAATTACTCGGGTTAAATCGATCGAACGGAGGATTATCCGATGTGATTTCGATTATTCGCTCGGAGGTATGTTAAAAAGGGTATGATGCTTTTCTTGCTTATGTACTCGATACCAAGGTATCTCGAGTCAAAGATCTGAGCGATGCGAGTGGTATGCGAATTTTTTGATGTGTTTCGGAGGAGTTACCCGGGTTGCCACCCGTAAAGGAAGTGGAAATTCTATAGATTTGATTAGGGAACTACTCCGATTTCCATAGCTCCATACCGGATGGCTCCTACTGAATTAAAAGAATTAAAGATACGATTCACAGGAACTTGTTGATAGAGGTTTTGTTAGACCGAGTCATTCACCTTGGGGTGCTCCGGTTACTTTTGTGAAAAAGAAAGACGGGTCTTTAAGATTGTGTATCGACTATCTGCAGCTCAATAAGGTAACTATAAAGAATAAGTACCGTTGCCCCGGATTGATGATCTATTTGATCGGTGAAAGGTGCCACAAGATTCTCAAAGATTGATCTCCGATCGGGCTATTACCATTCACGGGTAAAGGAGCGGATGTACCGAAAGCAACTTTCGAGAACGGTATGGGCATTATGAGTTTTCGGTTATGCCTTTGGGGTGACTAATGCACTGCAGATTTATGGATCGATGAATCGGATATTCGACCGCATTTAGATAGGTTTGTTGTAGTTTTCATTGATGATATTCTAGTCTATTCTCGAGATGAAAATGAGCATGCAGAACATTTGAGAATAGTGTTGCAAATCCTGCGTGAGAAGAAGCTTTATGCTAAATTCAGTAAATGTGAATTTTGGCTCCGAGAAGTGGGTTTCCTTGGACATGTTGTATCAGCCGAAGGCATCAGGGTAGACCCGAATAAAATTTCAGCTATTATTAATTGGAGTCCACCGAAGAATATATCTGAAGTTAGAAGTTTCTTGGGTTTAATTTGGTTATTATCGGAGATTTGTACAGGGTTCTCTATGATAGCTTCTCCGATGACCCGTTTGTTGCAGAAAGATGTTAAATTCGAGTGGGTGATGAATGCCAGCAGAGTTTTGATCGATTGAAAGATTTATTGACGAAAGCACTGTTGTGTTGGTACAACTGAACTGTAAGGAATTTGTTATTTATAGTGATGCTTCATTAAATGGTTTAGGTTGTGTCTTGATGCAAGAAGGTAAAGTAATAGCCTATGCTTCAAGACAACTTAAGCCACATGAAAGAAATTACCCGGTACATGATCTCGAGTTATTGCTATTGTATTTGCATTGAAGATATGGCGCATTACTTGTACGGTGAGAAATGTCATATTTATACACGATCATAAAAGCTTGAAATATTTGATGACACGTAAAGATTTGAATTTGAGAGCAGTAGCAGTGGCTTGAATTGATAAAGGACTATGATTTGATTATTGATTACCATCCGGGTAAGGCTAATGTTGTTCTTGATGCTTTAAGCCGAAAATCTCACATTTACTTTGCGAGCTATGAATGCTCAATTGTCTTTGGTTGATGATGGTTCAGTCATAGCTGAGTTGAGAGCTAAACCGACATTTCTACAAGCAAATATGTGAAGCTCGGAAGAATGATGAAAAGTTGCAGTTAAACGGGCACAATGTGAGTCGCAATCGATTTCGAATTTCAAGTGGGGATTGATGGTTGTTTATTATTCGAGAGATAGGTATGTGTACCCAAGAATTCGAATTGAGCTCATACGGAAGATTTTACACGAGGCTCATAGTGGTATTATGTCCGTACATCCGGGAAGTAATAAAATGTATAATGATTTGAAGAAGACGATCTTTGGTGGCGTGTATGAAACGTGATATTTACGAGTTTGGATCAAGATGTTTAATATGTCGCAAGTTAAAAGTGAACATCAGTACCTTCTGGTTACTTGACCATGCAATACTATACCGGAATGGAAATGGGAAAGAATCACTATGGATTTTGTATCGGGTTACCGTTGTCTCCGAGGAAAAAAGATGCTATTTGGGTGATTGTTGATCGATTGACAAAGTCGCGCACTTTATTCCGGTATGTATGGATTATTCTTTAGATAAACTGTTGAATCTGTACATATCCGAGATTATCAAAGCTACATGGAGTGCTGTCTCCATTATATCGAGATAGAGATCTTGGTTTCACGTTTCGTTTTCGGGACAAATTGCAAGAAGCCTTGGGTACTCGGTTGTATTTCAAAGATCGCATTTCATCCTCAGACAGATGGCCAATCTGAGCGTGTAATTCAGGTATTGGAAGATATGCTCCGATGTTGTATACTAGAGTTTGATGGTAATTGGGAGAGATATCTACCTTTGATTGAATTTGCTTACAATAACAGTTATCAGTCCAGTATTAAAATGGCTCCGTATGAAGCTTTGTATGGTAGAAAATGTAGAACACCATTATATTGGATAGAGCTCAGTGAAAAGAAGATACATGGGGTTGATTTAATCCGGGAAACAGAAGAAAAAGTAAAGGTTATTAAAGGTTATTCGGGATAGTTTAAAAGCAGCTTCCGATCGCCAAAAATCATATGCCGATCTTAGACGAAAAGAGATTGAATTTCAGGTCGGTGACAAGGTATTCCTGAAAGTGTCTCCTTGGAAGAAAGTTCTCCGGTTTGGTCGAAAGGGTAAATTGAGTACAAGATTTATCGCCATATGAAATTATAGAAAGAATTGGACCTGGTCGCTTATCGATTGGCATTACCACGGAACTTGATAGAATTCATAATGTTTTTCATGTATCTATGCTACGACGATATCGGTCAGATCCTTCACATGTTATTTCTCCGACAGAAGTGGAGATTCAACCGGATATGACTTACAGTGAAGAACCGGTCAAGATATTGGCACGGGAAACAAAGGAGCTTAGAAATAAAAAGATAAATTTAGTGAAAGTATTATGGCAAAAGCATGGGATTGAGGAAGCGACATGGGAACCGGAGGAGACAATGAGGAAACAATATCCAAACCTCTTTACTGGTAAGATTTTCGAGGACGAAAATCCTTAAAAAGGGGAGAGTTGTAATGGCCTAAATTCAAGGTTATCTGAACAATGGTTTCAGAACCATAAATCCGATTTAAAGAGAAATTTATTTTAATATTTTTGCATGAATATTTATATGATAGGAAAATCGTATTAAAATATCGATAGAAAAATTTTACCGATTTAGTGGTTAGTTAGAAAAAGGAATTATTGAAGGAATTGGGTAAAAACAAGGTATCGAGACCTTGATCTCATAAAATTGAGTAGGAAATATTTTTATAAATATTTATAAAATGTTAGTAATGTGGTATTAAAATTTCGTTAGAAAATTTTAACGTTTGAGTATGTAATTAAATGAAAAGGACTAAATTGTAACAAATACAAAATTATGAAAAATGATTAAATAGTTTAAATGATAAAATAAAGAGGGCTTAAAAGGAAATAGACCCAAGGTCTAATTGGGCTGGACGGCAAAGGTATGAAATCAGCAAGAAAATAAGGAGAAATAAGGGTAAAATGGGAAAATAACAAAATTTGCTAAATAAAACTAGGACTAAATAGGGATATCTAGAAATCTCTTCATTTTTCTTCACTCTCATCAGCAAAAACGCCATAGGAGGGGTATCTAAGCTGGTATATCATAATTTTTGCACCAAGTAAGTGAATCCTTGCCTATTTCTTGTAATTTTGTGTTTTTAAAGACTTTTACAACTAGGTCCTATCATTAAATTCATTAGTCTTTGATTTCATGGATGAAATTGAAAGCCACCATGGTTGGTTCATGTAAGTTTATGATGAAATAGCATGAAATTTAAGCCTTAATTCGTTTAAGAGATGATTTTATTAGGTAATTTCAATAGAAATTGATTTTGGGACCTAATTATGAAAGTGTTTGGAATTAAAGTCTATTACTGAAATTATGATTTCCAAAGGTTATAAAGTAGTTTAAAGTGATATAATAAAGTGTTAATTGAGAAAAATAAGCTCAATTGAGAGGTTAATTGAGCAGGGACGAAATTATCATTCATTGAAAGTTTAGGGAAAATGGTAATAACCAGCTTGCACTAAAACAGTTTTTGACAGCAGCAGTAGTCTAACTTTGAAAAATCACCATAAATTGTAGAAGTTGAATTAGAAGATGGAAAAAATATTAAATTAAAGCTTATTGAGTCTAGTTTCTTATGGAAGAAACGTTGTAAGCAATAGAATTGTAAATCATGAGATATAATAGGTTTTGTGAGACAAGGTCAGAATGAATTCAGGTTCCCTGTTCTGACTTTGAAAAATCATAAAAAATTGAATAAAAATAATTATGGGGAGTGGTTTATATTCTTAGAATCCTTAGTGAGTCTATTTTTTTATGGTACAAATGAAAACATTATTTTTATTCTGTACAGTGAGATATCTGAGATTTTGTGAAGAGATAGCAGAACTGTCAAACAATGAAACAGGGAAACTTTAACGAATAAACTGTACTAATTGGCTAAGCCAAAAATTATGAAAATTTTATGGTGTGAAGATATGTGAGTCTAGTTTCAAGGAAAATTAACGGTTCTTCATTTGGAGTTCTGTAGCTCGAAAAATAAATAATTTAGTGACTATGACTCAAGTAGACAGCTTTGAATGAACTATAAATAGTAATAGAATTATAATGAATGCTACATGTGAACATGAAATGTATTGAATTGATAATTAAATTTATTTATTTAGATCCGGAAAACTCAAACACAAAGCTAAATCGAGGAAAGGAAAAAGTTCCGGACTAGTAGATTTTGTATACAAACTAGAATCGAGGTAAGTTCGTGTAACTTGAATTATATTCTTAAATGCTTGAAATGTATGTTATTGATATGAATATGATTTGAATGTCCATTGTATGAAATTTGATAAAACATTGATATATTTGATAAAAAGGAAAGAAATCCCGGTTGAATGAAAGGAAAATTCGATGGATCTCTGAAAAGGAATTGACGGTAAAAGGATCTAGCCCTTGGACGGGTGATCCTATCTTGATATAGCCCTCCCGAAGAATATGTGGAAAATGGATTTAGCCTTGGACGGGTAATCCGAATTAGGGTCCGAATTTAGCTGACTGGTAATTCAGATCCAAACTCATTAGAGTAATTGTCGTTGCAGGGATTTAGCTGGGTGGTAATCCCGACAATACTCTATGAGTTTATATTACTGAGGATTTAGCTCGATCGTGGTAATCATTGTAAAGATGAGGTTCATGAGTGTGCTCTCAAATGAAAATGTGCGCACATGAATATGAATTGACGGATTCGAATTTGTACACTAAAGTGTACCTCTGAAAATCCATCGAAATTCCGAGTAATTCAATGGGATAAATATAAAAAAATATGGAAATTATGGTATTGATGAGCTCATCAATGATAGTATATATTATTGATATATGAAAATTATTGGGTGACTTGAATGTTGAGTTTGTAAATGTTAAGGTAATAATGCATTGAATGGATATATAAATGGTTATTACATTATATTGAAAATGTTAGGTAAGTATAATTCTTGTTACATGGGCTTACTAAGCACAAAGTGCTTACTCTGTTTCCTTTTCTCTATTTTGTAGTATTAAGAGCTCGGAGGTCGGATTCGGTGGGAGACACATCACACTATCAACCCCAAGATTTCTAGTATATAAAGAAACTTTATTTTGGAAATCAACGGCATGTATAAGCTAATAAAGTAGATGTTAATATGAAATGAATGTAAGGTCACCATTGGTATGGCTAACAAATTTCTAGTTTCGTGTATGTAATGAGGTTATCTTATAAATTTGCATGGATCTATTTTGAAGGTATGTTGATTGGATTGGTTGATATGAATTAGTCTCGGTTTAAAAAAATTTTTGCAGGAAGACTAGATTGTTTATAAAGGAGTTATATTGAGTAAAAAAAAATAAATAAATATTGTAAGCTCTGTAATGCCTCATTCCCTATTTCGATAATGAATATGTGTAGGGGTGTTACATTTGTTGGTATCGAGCTACGGTTTAATTTGGTTCTAGGACCGATGTAGCAAATACGGATTAGCTATACATGCCATTTAAATTATTATTGATAGTGTGATATCTCCTCACCGTTTAAATTGTATTTTTCTTATAGTAATGTCATCCGACCGAAGTTCAATCACGAGGAAGTCGGGAGTCATGCTCCACTTCGATTACAAAGAGAAGAAACTAGCGATAGAAGGTCCGCATGAGGGTCAAGGGAGGAGGCAAAGATAGCCTTCTTTCAAATGATGAATGAATGGTTTACTCAATACATAAGAACTAACCTCAGTAGTGCAAAGCAAACTCAAGCTCCCCTCCCCGCTCCTCCACCGGTCTCAGAAATCCCACTGGACTACTGTGCATCGAACTGCATTAGAAAAGGAAAGCTCCGGTTGATAAAATTGAAAATATGGGGCCAAGAATTTTGAGCAAAGCGATTGATGATGATCCTGAGCGGGCTGAATTTTGGTTAGAGAATACTACTCGGGTTTTGGAGGATTTATCTTGTACACCGTAAGAATGTTCGAAATGTGCCGTTTCACTACTAAAAGACACATGACTTACCATTGGTGGAATACTAAAGCTTCAGATTGTTCGAAAGAAGAAATTACATGGGAGTTCTTTCAAAGCGAATTTAAAAGAAATATATCGCCAGAGGTTCCTTGATCGTAAAAGAAAAGAATTTCTTGGTAAACAGGTAATAGATCGCAGATTCGAGTATGAAAGGGAATTTGTTCGGTTGAGTAAATATGCTCGAGAATGGGTCCATCGGAAGTGAAATGTGTAAAAGATTCAAGAAGGGTTGAATGAAGACATTAAGCTATTGATCGGAATTCTTGAAATTCGAGAGTTTGCTATATTGGCAGAGCGAGCTTATAAAGCGTAAGAATTGAGCAAAGAAAAGAAACAGTGAGAAGGAAGCTCGAATTTCTAGTAAAAGACCAATGGGAAAATCTCGTTTCTGCTCCAAAGAAATTGCGTATATACGGATCGTTCTACCTCGGTCCACTGGTATTGAGCAGAGAACGAGGTTCTCAACGCGATTAATCCAAGACCTTCCACTCCATCGGTGACGGTGTTGGCGGTGTTGGTACCCTAAGTCGAGATGCCGATTGTAATAAAGCTCATTTTGGTGAATGTCGATTTAAGAGCGGGGCTTGTTATCGATGTGGTTCTTTTGACCATTTCCTCGAGATTGTCCGTAAAGGGGTGAAAAAGAAGTGGAACAGATATCTAAACCGAGTAATCCAGTTTCAAGGGGTAGACCATCTCGACCATCCGGTAATGTTAGTGGTAGCCGAGGAGCGCAAAGACATCAGAGGTGGCGGGCTCGAGACACACGAGCACTGCTAGGACATATGCCATTCGTGCGAGAAGATGCCTCAAAGACCGATGTTATTACTTCGGTACATTTTCTTTACTTGACACCGATATTCTTTGCATTAATTGATCCCGGTTCTACGCATTCATATATATGTATAAAGCTTGCATGTGTTAAAGATTTATCTATTGAACCTCATCGAATTTGTGGTTAAAGTCTCGAACCCCAGGCCAATCTGTTTTGGTGGATAAAATTTGTAAAAATTGTCCACCGATAGTAAGAGGTTATTGTTTCTGGTCGATTTGATGTTACCGCCATTTGATGAGTTTGATGTGATATTGGGTATGGATTGGTTAACTCAAAGACGATGCGAAGAGTAAATTGTAAATGTAAATATATTGTGTTGAAGTGTCGAATGGCGAATTACTCGGGTTAAATCTGATCGTATTGCAGAGGATTATCTCGATGTGATTTCGATTATTCTTTGCTCGCAGGTATGTTAAAAAGGGTATGATGCTTTTCTTGCTTATGTACTCGATACCAAGGTATTCGAAGTCAAAGATCTGTGCGATGCGATGGTATGCGAATTTTTGATGTGTTTCGGAGGAGTTACCCGGGTTGCCACGTAAAGGGAAGTGGAATTCTCTATAGATTTGATTCCGAGAACTACTCCGATTTCCATAGCTCCATACCGGATGGCTCCTACTGAATTAAAAGAATTAAAGATACAGATTCACAGAACTTGTTGATAGAGGTTTTGTTAGACCGAGTCATTCACCTTGGGGTGCTCCGGCCTGTTTGTGAAAAAGAAAGACGGGTCTTTAAGATTGTGTATCGACTATCGGCACTCAATAAGGTAACTATAAAGAATAAGTACCGTTGCCCGGATTGATGATCTATTTGATCGGTTTGAAAGGTGCCACAAAGATTCTCAAAGATTGATCTCCGATCGGGCTATTACCACCTACGGGTAAAGGAGCGGATGTACCGAAAGCGAATTTTCGAGAACTGTGTATGGGCATTATGAGTTTCGGTTATGCCTTTTGGGGTGACTAATGCACTGCAGATTTATGGATCCGATGAATCTGATATTCGCACCGCATTTAGATAGGTTTGTTGTAGTTTTCATTGATGATATTCTAGTCTATTCTCGAGATGAAAATGAGCATGCAGAACATTTGAGAATAGTGTTGCAAATCTCGCGTGAGAAGAAGCTTTATGCTAAATTCGGTAAATGTGAATTTTGGCTCAGAAGTGGGTTTCCTTGGACATGTTGTATCAGTAGAAGGCATCAGGGAGAAGACGAATAAAATTTCAGCTATTATTAATTGGAGTCCACCAAGAATATATCCGAAGTTAGAAGTTTCTTGGGTTTATTTGGTTATTATCGGAGATTTGTACTGGGGTTCTCTATGATAGCTTCTCCGATGACCCGTTTGTTGCAGAAAGATGTTAAATTCGAGTGGAGTGATGAATGCCAGCAGAGTTTTGATCGATTGAAAGATTTATTGACGAAAGCACCTGTGTTGGTACAACCTGAACCAGGTAAGGAATTTGTTATTTATAGTGATGCTTCATTAAATGGTTTAGGTTGTGTCTTGATGCAAGAAGGTAAAGTAATAGCCTATGCTTCAAGACAACTTAAGCCACATGAAAGAAATTACCCGGTACATGATCTCGAGTTAGCTGCTATTGTATTTGCATTGAAGATATGGCGGCATTACTTGTACGGTGAGAAATGTCATATTTATACTGATCATAAAAGCTTGAAATATTTGATGACACAGAAAGATTTGAATTTGAGACAGGCAATGCAGCAGTGGCTTGAATTGATAAAGGACTATGATTTGATTATTGATTACCATCCGGGTAAGGCTAATGTTGTTCTTTGATGCTTTAAGCGAAAATCTCACATTTATGCGAGCTATGAATGCTCAATTGTCTTTGGTTGATGATGGTTCAGTCATAGCCGAGTTGAGAGCTAAACCGACATTTCTACAAACAAATATGTGAAGCTCGGAAGAATGATGAAAAGTTGTAGGTTAAAGCGGGCACAATGTGAGTCGCATCGATTCTCGAATTTCAAGTGGGGATTGATGGTTGTTTATTATTCAGAGATAGGGTATGTGTACCCAAGAATTTGAGCTCATACTGTAAGATTTTACACGAGGCTCATAGTGGTATTATGTCCGTACATCCGGAAGTAATAAAATGTATAATGATTTGAAGAAGACGACGGTGGCGGTATGAAACGTGATATTTCGAGTTTGTATCAAGATGTTTAATATGTCGCAAGTTAAAGTGAACATCGTACCTTCGGGGTTACTTGACCAATTACTATAGGAATGGAAATGGGAAAGAATCACTATGGATTTTGTATCGGGGTTACCGTTGTCTCCGAGGAAAAAGATGCTATTTGGGTGATTGTTGATCGATTGACAAAGTCAGCGCACTTTATTCCGGTATGTATGGATTATTCTTTAGATAAACTGGTGAATGTACATATCCGAGATTATCAAAGCTACATGGAGTGCCTGTCTCCATTATATCGAGATAGAGATCTTGGTTTACGCCTCGCTTTTAGGACAAATTGCAAGAAGCCTTGGGTACTCGGTTGTATTTCAAAGATCGCATTTCATCCTCGAGACGGATGGCCAATCGGCGTGTAATTCTGTATTGGAAGATATGCTCGATGTTGTATACTAGAGTTTGATGGTAATTGGGAGAGATATCTACCTTTGATTGAATTTGCTTACAATAATGCTTATATCCAAAGATTAAAATGGCTCCGTATGAAGCTTTGTATGGTAGAAAATGTAGAACACCATTATATTGGATAGAGCTCAGTGAAAAGAAGATACATGGGGTTGATTTAATCCGGGAAACAGAAGAAAAAGTAAAGGTTATTAAAGGTTATTCGGGATAGTTTAAAAGCAGCTTCCGATCGCCAAAAATCATATGCCGATCTTAGACGAAAAGAGATTGAATTTCGTGTCGGTGACAAGGTATTCTGAAAGTGTCTCCTTGGAAGAAAGTTCTCGGTTTGGTCGAAAGGGTAAATTGAGTCCAAGATTTATCGGGCCATATGAAATTATAGAAAGAATTGGACCGGTCGCTTATCGATTGGCATTACCACCGGAACTTGATAGAATTCATAATGTTTTTCATGTATCTATGCTACGACGATATCGGTCAGATCCTTCACATGTTATTTCTCCGACAGAAGTGGAGATTCAACCGGATATGACTTACAGTGAAGAACCGGTCAAGATATTGGCACGGGAAACAAAGGAGCTTAGAAATAAAAAGATAAATTTAGTGAAAGTATTATGGCAAAAGCATGGGATTGAGGAAGCGACATGGGAACCGGAGGAGACAATGAGGAAACAATATCCAAACCTCTTTACTGGTAAGATTTTCGAGGACGAAAATCCTTAAAAAGGGGGAGAGTTGTAATGGCCTAAATTCAAGGTTATCGAACAATGGTTTCAGTAACCATAAATCCGATTTAAAGAGAAATTTATTTTAATATTTTTGCATGAATATTTATATGATAGGAAAATCGTATTAAAATATCGATAGAAAAATTTTACCGATTTAGTGGTTAGTTAGAAAAAGGAATTATTGAAGGAATTGGGTAAAAACAAGGTATCGAGACCTTGATCTCATAAAATTGAGTAGGAAATATTTTTATAAATATTTATAAAATGTTAGTAATGTGGTATTAAAATTTAGTTAGAAAATTTTAACGTTGAGTATGTAATTAAATGAAAAGGACTAAATTGTAACAAATACAAAATTATGAAAAATGATTAAATAGTTTAAATGATAAAATAAAGAGGGCTTAAAAGGAAATAGACCCAAGGTCTAATTGGGCTGGACGGCAAAGGTATGAAATCAGCAAGAAAATAAGGAGAAATAAGGGTAAAATGGGAAAATAACAAAATTTGCTAAATAAAACTAGGACTAAATAGGGATATCTAGAAATCTCTTCATTTTTCTTCACTCTCATCAGCAAAAAACGCCATAGGAGGGGTATCTAAGCTGGTATATCATAATTTTTGCACCAAGTAAGTGAATCCTTGCCTATTTCGTGTAATTTTGTGTTTTTAAAGACTTTTACAACTAGGTCCTATCATTAAATTCATTAGTCTTTGATTTCATGGATGAAATTGAAAGCCACCATGGTTGGTTCATGTAAGTTTATGATGAAATAGCATGAAATTTAAGCCTTAATTCGTTTAAGAGATGATTTTATTAGGTAATTTCAATAGAAATTGATTTTTGGGACCTAATTATGAAAGTGTTTGGAATTAAAGTCTATTACTGAAATTATGATTTCCAAAGGTTATAAAGTAGTTTAAAGTGATATAATAAAGTGTTAATTGAGAAAAATAAGCTCAATTGAGAGGTTAATTGAGCAGGGACGAAATTATCATTCATTGAAAGTTTAGGGAAAAATGGTAATAACCAGCTTGCACTAAAACAGTTTTTGACAGCAGCAGTAGTCTAACTTTTAAAAATCACCATAAATTGTAGAAGTTGAATTAGAAGATGGAAAAATATTAAATTAAAGCTTATTGAGTCTAGTTTCTTATGGAAGAAACGTTGTAAGCAATAGAATTGTAAATCATGAGATATAATAGGTTTTGTGAGACAAGGTCAGAATGAATTCAGGTTCCCCTGTTCTGACTTTTGAAAAATCATAAAAATTGAATAAAAATAATTATGGGGAGTGGTTTATATTCTTAGAATCCTTAGTGAGTCTATTTTTTTATGGTACAAATGAAAACATTATTTTTATTCTGTACAGTGAGATATCTGAGATTTTGTGAAGAGATAGCAGAACTGTCAAACAATGAAACAGGGAAACTTTAACGAATAAACTGTACTAATTGGCTAAGCCAAAAATTATGAAAATTTTATGGTGTGAAGATATGTGAGTCTAGTTTCAAGGAAAATTAACGGTTCTTCATTTGGAGTTCTGTAGCTCGAAAAATAAATAATTTAGTGACTATGACTCAAGTAGACAGCTTTGAATGAACTATAAATAGTAATAGAATTATAATGAATGCTACATGTGAACATGAAATGTATTGAATTGATAATTAAATTTATTTATTTAGATCCGGAAAACTCAAACACAAAGCTAAATCGAGGAAAGGAAAAAGTTCCGGACTAGTAGATTTTGTATACAAACTAGAATCGAGGTAAGTTCGTGTAACTTGAATTATATTCTTAAATGCTTGAAATGTATGTTATTGATATGAATATGATTTGAATGTCCATTGTATGAAATTTGATAAAACATTGATATATTTGATAAAAAGGGAAAGAAATCCCGGTTGAATGAAAGGAAAATTCGATGGATCTCTGAAAAGGAATTGACGGTAAAAAGGATCTAGCCCGGACGGGTGATCCTATCTTGATATAGCCCTCCGAAGAATATGTGGAAAATGGATTTAGCTTGGACGGTAATCCGAATTAGGTCTGAATTTAGCCTGGGTGGTAATTCAGATTCAAACTCATTAGAGTAATTGTCGTTGCGGTGGGATTTAGCCTGGACTGGTAATCCCGACAATACTCTATGAGTTTATATTTGTGGGATTTAGCTCTGGACTGTAATCCCATTGTAAAGATGAGGTTCGCGGGAGTGTGCTCTCTGAAATGAAAATGTGCGCACATGAATATGAATTGATGGACTCAATTTGTACACTAAAGTGTACCTCTGAAAATCCATCGAAATTCCGAGTAATTCAATGGGATAAATATAAAAAAATATGGAAATTATGGTATTGATGAGCTCATCAATGATAGTATATATTATTGATATATGAAAATTATTGATCTGACTTGAATGTTGAGTTTGTAAATGTTAAGGTAATAATGCATTGAATGGATATATAAATGGTTATTACATTATATTGAAAATGTTAGGTAAGTATAATTCTTGTTACATGGGCTTACTAAGCACAAAGTGCTTACTCTGTTTCCTTTTCTCTATTTTGTAGTATTAAGAGCTCGGAGGTCGGATTCGGTGGGAGACACATCACACTATCAACCCCAAGATTTCGGTATATAAAGAAACTTTATTTTGGAAATCAACGGCATGTATAAGCTAATAAAGTAGATGTTAATATGAAATGAATGTAAGGTCAGCCATTGGTATGGCTAACAAATTTCTAGTTTCAGTATGTAATGAGGTTATCTTATAAATTTGCATGGATCTATTTTGAAGGTATGTTGATTGGATTGGTTGATATGAATTAGTCTCGGTTTAAAAAAAAATTTTGCAGGGAAGACTAGATTGTTTATAAAGGAGTTATATTGAGTAAAATAAATAAATAAATAAATAAATAAATATTGTAAGCTCCGGTAATGCCTCATTCCCTATTCCGATAATGAATACGGGTAGGGGGTGTTACACAAGGTCTCAGATAAGACATGTTAATCGGCATCCTAGACAATGTAGCCAACGGCATGCCATTGAGCGCAGACCCGTTGTCAATAAGCACATGCGGTATTATATAGCCTTTGCAACCGGTGGTAATATGTAATGCTTTAACAGAGCCCCTACCGCTTGGTGGTATTTCATCATCACTAAAAGAGATGAAATTATCTGCATTTAAATTGTTTACCCACCTATCAAGTTTTTCAACGGGTACATCACTTGGCACATACGCTTGATTTAACACTTTCAGTAAAGCATTTCGATGTGGCTCTGAGTTTATCAACAGGGATAATACTGAGATTTTACCGGTTGTTTGTTCAACCGCTCCACGATATTGTATTCGTTGTGCTTAATAAACTTTAAGAATTCTTGTGCTTCCTCCTCATTCACCGGCTTCTTAGTTTCTTGTTCAGATTGTATCTCAACTTCGACTTTGGCATCAGGTATCGGTATCTTTCCTTTCTGGCTCGTACCAAGGGTTTTCCTCTTTGTCTCAACCACCTTAGGGGAATAACACCTCCCATCATGTAAAATACCCCACCTCACCGTAGCGTTTCTAGTTGCAGCTTCGGGTGTGATGATGTTGACACCGTATTTCCATGGTACTGCTTTGTTATCCTTGTGAGGGAAAGGAGCCGGTACTTTGATTATCATCTTTGGTTCGGCCTCCTTCTTCTTGACCTCATAATAAATCACCAGAGGTCGATCGGCGCTATAAGGGATGGCTGGTGGTTGATCATCGGAGGCGCATACTTCTTTTTCCTCGGTCTCGTCTGTTTTATCAAAGACTTGGACCTCCTTGCTGTTCATCATGTTCTGAAGTAACTCTTTGAATTTCCCACAAGACTGGATGTTGTGCCCTTCTATGCCATGGAAGACACAAAAATTTCGATCCCCTCTTTCCTTCCCGGAACTTTTCTCAAACAGGCCCTTCTCAGTCATTATTTCCCATACTTTGCTTAGAGGTGTCTTTATCTTGGAGACACGGCTTTTGGCTCGCTGTCCATCTTGCAGTGTCACCGCACTCACATTCCCTTCAGCATGGCTGGAGAGTGGATTTCCTGCCATATTACTAATACCATCAAATCGTAAAATGCCCGCATCATTAAGACCTTGAACCCTTTTCTTGAATGCTAGACAATTTTCCGTAGAATGCCCTTGGTTTCCAGCGTGGTACATACAACGGGCATTAGGATCATACCATTTTGGGTATGGAGGTTTCAAGGGTGCCATGTAGTGTGGGGATATCAGTTGTTTTTCTAGTAATTTCGGGCATAGCTCTCCATACGACACAGGGATAGGGGTAAACTGAGGTATTTCAGGATTGGGTTTTGTTGGTCTTAGTTCGTTTTTGGGTTGACTTGGGGTAGGCATGGTATTTGGCGGGAATATGGTGAATGGTTTTTGGTTATCGACGGTATAGACGGGGTAAGGGGGAGATGCTTGATAGTAAGGGCTTTGTGGAGGAAAATAGAAGTTCGGTGGTGGCCGAAACTGAGGTCGTGGTTGGGTTGGGTATGAATTGGTAGTATAGTGGCTCCCAGTCCCCACCATATAGGTTTCAGGATCTTTTTTTCTTCACAGTCTTGGCCTTTTCGAACTTTCAGGACCCTCCATCCTTCCACTCTTGATGCCGTTTTCGATAAATTCGCCAGAAATTACGATGTCGGCGAAGTCTTTTGTGGCATTTCCCACCAATTTGTCTTAGAATGGCGCCTTCAAGGTATTGATAAAGAGGACCGTTATCTCACTTTTAGTTAGTGGGGGCTCGACTTGGACTGAGAGGTCCCTCCATCTCTGAGCGTATTGTCTGAAGGTCTCCGTTGGCTTCTTTTCCAACATTTGTAGCGTCAGCCGATCGGGAGCCACATCAGAAACATGTTTATATTGTTCACACAATGCAGTTGCCAGGTCCTTCCATGACCAGATCCTCTCTGTGCTAAGTTGATCATACCGCCAGAGGGCTGATCCGATCAAGCTTTCCTGGAAACAGTGTATTAACAGCTTGTCCTTATTCAGGTGTCCAGCCATCTTTCGATAGAACATGATAAGATGTGCCTTCGGACATCTCATTCTCTCATACTTTTCGAAATCTGGCATTTTAAACTTTAGAGGCAGAACCAGATCGGGCACCAGACTGAGCTCTTTAGCGCCTAGTGCAGAGAAGACTCCAGTACCTTCCACCACATTGAGTCTTTCTTCCAAGATCCTATACTTTTCCTCAGCATCATGATCGTCCCTCTTTAGCCTAGCTATTTCTATCGGATCATCCAAATCCGGAACAATCGGGTTAGCAGAATTATCTCCAGAGTTTGATACGTAAACACCTTGCCCCAAATGAGTTGGTGGTATGGGTCGTTGCTCTAGGCCTACCGGGTTCTCTTGAGGATATCCTCTTTGCGCTGCATGAGCATGGGGTGGTGTGAACCCTGGGGGATAGAGCGGATCCTGATTAACTCTCGGATGGGGTTCTGTAATATCAGGACTTTGCGCGAGTCCTTTTCCTTTAGCGAGAGCCGTCAACATCTTCATTACTTTAGCCATTTGATCCTTATGCTCTAGTGATTCCTCGGGGGGTCTTATCATCAGGTCCCTTACTGCTTGCTGCGACCTGGCTAACTGTTCTTGCAGCTCTTGCTGGATTTTTTCCATTCTTTCGATCCTCTCATTGAGTTCGATGTCTATAGCTCTAGTTCTTAGACGTGTCCTATAGGGATGATGTGATTCCAGATTCGTAATGTCGTAGCTGCAGATTAGACATTTTTAGCCTTAGTGAATAATTAAGGTGATATGATGCTAATGTATGTAATGCAATGCAAATGCATGGTATGAATACAAAAAGGTGTTAACTCTGATTCAATTCCCCATAGAAAACTTCCTTAGAAAACAAAGCTCTTTACATAAAAGAGATTACAGGAACAGCCTTGCTCTAACACCTAAGGCTTTAATCTTTGCTAGTAGGGAAGCTAATTCTCGTCCATGATCTGACTGTGTCTCGAACTGTACGCTCAATGTGTCAGCCTGTATAGCTAGAGTCTGTAAATACTCGACTATCTCTCGTATCTGGGTTATAGCCTCACCCATGATGTAATCTCTATCTTTGACTTGATTCTGGGAATGGTACAGCTCCACTTCTCTTTGTTCTTCGTTCTCTTTTAAATACCCAATATGATTCTGACAGTTCTGCAGTTCCATTTTTAACTCTTCGGTCTTCTTCTTCATTTCTTCGATTCTACTCAAACTTGCCTTTAATTCTCTTGCCGAGTTGCGGTTTCGATAATAGTCAAGGGATTTTTCCAATTCTGCCACCCTTGTTTTCAATGCATTTCTTCTATACTGGCCTTCTGACGCTTACTTTTCTAGGATCTCTTTCTGAGCTTTCATTTCTTGAAACTTCTTTTCCCATTACTCGGCTTTAGCTCTTTCTTCTTGTAACTCTTGTCGCCATTGACTCGAAGTCTTTCCTAGTCCGGCAGTTCTCATTGAGAGACGCATCTTCTTGTAGTCCCCCTTTAGGCTATCCAACTCTTCTTCGGCCTTGCTCTTCCCCCTTTTAATCTTTTCAGCTTCTGATTTCTGTATCTCTACATCCATCTTCAAAAGCATCTTCTCTTCCTCCAACTGCTCAATTTTCTTCTCAAGCTCTGAACTTCGCTTTACGAAATCTTGCTTCATAATTTCTAATTCTGATGGTATTATTCGCAATCGTTCCTCCAAAGATTGAGCCTTATCTGAACTTGGTTCCGGGATATTATCGTTGATTCTCTTATTTAGCCATGCTTTATACTCAGAAGTCGCTGTTTCGCCCGCAGCTAACCTCTTTATCCGACGAGTTTGCTTCCAAGCATTTGCCGTTTCCTTAATCTTCTTCTTATAACCCTCTTCTGCATAAGAGAACTCACTTCGACCCAACCCATGTGTTGCTGGCACGAACTGTCTAGATTGGTATTGTCTTGCTGCTAGCAATGGGACATACCTGATGACTCCCCAAGTTCCGAGTAGAGGGACCCAATTAAAGTCTCCGCATCTATAGAGGATCTCTCCGGGCATCATTCATGGAGCTCTCCACTCAATGTCTTCTTCCTGAAGATTCTGAAGAATTGTCCTCCATCCTTCTTCCGTTATATCTTCCCGTCTTGATATGGCCACTTCTTCTTTTATCGGTGAATAATTCTTATAAAAGGGACGACAAGAGACTTTACCCATCTTCTAAAAATGTCCGTAGAACCATACCATCAATAGTTGTGCGCATCCGATAAACCTTCCTTCTCCCGCTCTTCTGCATGCGTTTAACGATCTGAAGGTCTCGGCTAGAATTGCTGGGACGGGTGTGACTTGTTTATCCAATCGGTCGAATAGATCCACTACTGCCTCGTCTATGTGTCTTAGGGCTTTTGGGAAGATGACTAATCCGTAGAGGCTTAAGGCGAGGATATCAACTTTCCTTTGCACATCAGAATGCGTCAGAATCAGGTCCCTTAAATTTACCCAAGGAATACACCTCCCTTCACCTTTCTGTTGAATTTTGGTCGAGATCTACTGTTCACTCATCCCCGTAATTTTTACCAATTTCTTCGCGAGAGGAGGAACATAGGCAGGCCTGATATAAACCTTGTCAGCTTGTATCCCGGGAATACGGAGTAAAGCGGTATATTCTTCTATTGTTGTCACCAAGTCCACCTTCCCAAAGGTGAAGCAGCTGTATGCGGAGTTCCAAAACTGGACCATAGCCCTAAACAGGTGTTTATCTATCTTAACATCCAATAAGTGAGCGATATCGCTATAACGGTGGTAGAACATCTGTTTAGCTTCATCTTCCCAATGGGCCCAGATATCTCGCAACTCTTGAAGCTAATTTTGTGTCACGCTAACACGGGTGAAGTCCCTTAGCTCCGACGTATGACCTTCAACCAAGCTATCTCCATTTTCTAATTGCAACTTTTCCTACCATGTGCGCACGGCCGCATTGTCCTCTACTTTATCAAGAAAGTCGTTTTCCATAGCAAACTTCCTATTTCAGCAACCGAGCAGAAATTGACACCTTTACTACATGGAATGTCATGCAAATCAAACAAAACAACACAAGTTAGTATCGCATAAGCAAAATATCATCAAACGCTTATCTGGGTAACTAATTCGACTCTATGCCTAAGGTAGGCTCTAGGGTTTCTATATGGGGTTCGGTTCTAAAGAAGGGTACCTGAACCAGCAGATTCCTCGATCCTCACCCATTATAGGCTCATATGGATCGAGTTCAGTTCAGGGGGATACATTTCCCTATGGCCATGCGGAGGTGAAAACCTCACGAAGCATATAGGTACGGATGTATCCCGGAAGCAATCCACTAGCCCATGCGAAGGTGAAAACCTCACGAAGGCTTAGTTTCTTACTCCCACTTAAAGGTGTAACCAACGGTCATGCAATGCAATGCCAAAGTATTTCACAAGACTCGACACTATAGCACGTGCAAATGCATTAAAAAGAAATACGATTTTTCAAAACAATTTTTCAAATCTTTAATCAAAAGGACAAAAATCAATCAATTTACGGCCTGACTCTTAACATTCCCCAGTGGAGTCGCCAAGCTGTCGTAACCATTTTTGACAAAATGGGAATCGACTTTTAAGATTAAGGAGTCACCACCGATCTGTGATTAGGTGTGATCGGATCACCTTTGTTTTAATAAAACATTTTAATTTACTAAAACAATGTTTTGGCCTACGAAAATTGAGAAAGCGGGTTGGAGTCGGTTACGTGCAAGGAAGGGTTAGCACCCTTGCAACACCCAAATTTGGTACCAAATTGATTGATGTTGTCCTAACATTGAAAACTTGGAAATATAAAAAAAAAAATACATAATTTGTCAATTTGGGATTGAATCTCGAGATTAGCTCGTTTCAAAGGAATAAAAGTGTTATACCCAGCTCGTTAGGATATGACACATTTATACTCCGATACCGAGATCATCTTTGATTTTCAAAACATGTAAAAGAAAGAGGGTATTTGAGCATTCCGTCGAACGAAAAAATCGACACCCAGCACGTTAGGATGTAATTTTCCGTACTTCTAAACACGCAAATATTGCTTCATTTATAAACTTTTAAATAAGTGGCTTGAAAAATGACTTAAAATACTTTTATTGACTCATGAGAAAAAAGAAATATTATATCAAACATGAAAGGATCATACGCAGATACAACACTTATACAAATGGAAAATAACAATATGAACATATAGTTCAATATATATAAGACCAATAGTCTCACCACCCTTTTTTGAAAATATTAACATTATTAAAAGATAACGAAAGCTAAAAATATGGCTACATGAAAGCAGGTTATACTAGAATATAGCATGCTTAAAGGAAGAAATATCAAACGATATACATCGAATTAAATATATATATAAATGAAAAGAATGAAAATTGACTGAAATAACGTATATATATATAATGAAGATATATCAAAATAAAGTGAGTAGTACTTTATAGGAAGTAAATTATCTACATAGTAAATATATATATATCAAATAATGTAAAATATATCTATAAAATTTTGATATGAATAACATGTAGGTATAACAAATATGCATGTAGAATTAATGAAAATATCGTGTAAATAACATAAATAATAGCTAAAATCGTTTAAAATATTTTATATTAAATATTAGTTAAAAGAATGACTAAAGAGATCAATAAACAAATAATTAACTAAATGACTTAGGGTTATATCGAAAATCAGAGCAAAATTAGAGGGCCCAGAATCAAAATGAAATCTAAAAAGGGTTGAAATACAACATGCAGGAATTAATAGGGACTAAACTGGGAAATATTTCAGTTAACCAAAACGCCGCGTTTGGGTGGGACTAATATTGTGACAGAATCGAAGAACGGAGGGACTAATAGCATAAATAATCCATTTAATAAAGAAAGGCGCGGATCCGGGTCGTCAGGCGGGTCAACACGCGGAGCCACACCCTCCCAAACGGCGCCGTTTTGTTGGGGCTATTTAAGACCAAAATTTCTGAAAAATTCATTTATTTCCTTCCCTTAAAAAAAAAAAAATCAGATTTTGCTCTCCTTTTCTCTTCAGACCAAACCCTAGCCCCCCTTTTCCCCAGCCGAAACCAACTCCTCCTCTCCTTCTGTCGCACCAGACGCCAACGATCCAGATCCCCTTTCTGATTTCAATCCCGACGAGGCAAAGAGGAAATCGACGATGGCGGTCAACGAGGTAAACACCCGCCTTTTATTTTTTTATTGTTGCTCTTTTTAATGAAATAAAATAAACAGTGATAGCAAAAAATAGAAATGGAAGACTGAGATTGACCTTCGGGGTTCGTCTGTTTCTGATTATTGTTAACGCCTAAAAATAAAGAAGACCCCCTTTTGCTTATTCGATTTCTGATATTCGTGTGTTCGTATTTTTTGATTTCCTTTTTAGTATTCGTAAAAAAAAGCCGAAGGAAGAACGCTTACAATGTTTCTTGATTGCTTGGTATTTTTTTTAAAAATGAAAGCCAACCCCTTTTGCATTGACTTTGAATAGCTTTATAGCCAAAAGTATACTATCTCCTTAGTATTTTATTGTTCTATTGTTTTGTTCATGCTCCTCTGTTGCTTGTTCTCCTCTTTTCTGCTGTTGTTGTTTGCCTTCTTGTTCTTCGGTTCTTTGCAGGTCATGAGCACGGGGTGCGTGAAGCTAGAGGTGCATGGGGCGCTGGTGGAGCAGTCAGAGAGGCATGGGGCACTGGTGGAAGACGCAAAGGCCAAGGCGCGTGTTGGAGAGGCGCGAAGGCCGAGGGACGCGCGGGTCAGAAAGGGCGCGCGTGAGGGGGGCTACCTAAGGGTCCGCGGCGTCAGGAAGGAGAGGGAACCCTAGGGTTCCCTAACTTTGTTTAGTTCTGGGCCAAATTTGACTGTTCTTTGGGCCATATCGAGCCTGTTTTATTTAGTGGGTTTTGGGCTAATGGGCTAGCTTATAAATGGGTTAGGGTTTAGTTTAATAATTGGGCTGGCTGGTGGGTAAATTGGGCTTAGGTCTTTTGTTGTAAATCGACATCGGACATTTTAATAGACTGTTGGATTTATTTTTGTCTTTTTTATTCTGTTCTTTGTTTTATTGTTTGATGGGCCCGGGTTTGGGTTTTGGTTAAAAGCCGGGCAAAATATGGTTATTACAATTAAATTACATTAATAGTTACTTAACTATATTTTTTAGCTATCGAATTATAAAAACTTACAAAATGATCACTCAACTATTAGTAATTTTTAAATATTTATTTTTTAATATTTTACCATACTCATTTTATATTATATATATATTTACTTATAGAGTTTAAAAGTTTTATTTATAATGTAACAAATGTTAACTTTTTGTAAAAAAAAAATTTAAACTCTAAGTAAAAATATATCAAATATAGTGTAGCATTTAATCTCATGTTGTTAGTTAAAAGAGGAAGGAATCTCACATTGTTTAGGAACAAGCTGCAAAACTATTCATGAGTCTATATATACACATATCTCATATCCCACATTGCTTAAGAAAATAAGGGAAATGGGACTTTGGGTCTATATAAAGATTTGCTTTGTAACATCTCGGTTTAGACCCTAGTCGGAACAGTGGTTCGAGACCACAAATTCGAGGTCGTAAAAATATTTTAATGATATTTTCTGTGTGAATGATATGTGATATAGTCTGTGTGATAATTTAATCGTTTATGTGTCGAATTAAGAGAAAGGATTAAATCGCAGAAAGAGAAAAAAAGTGTGTCTTTGATTTATAAATATCAAAGTGTTGATGTCTTTATATTGTGGAGGCCTTATATGGCAAATAAGTCATTTATGAGATAATGGTTGATTGAATGACTAAATAACCTTAGTATAAAATTTGTCTTATATGTTTAATAGATGGATACAATGGTAAAAGGTTTAATATGATAATATTAATGAAACAAATGAAAGAAAAGATGAATGTTATCATCTTTGTTAGTGCCGAAATACAAAAGAAAAGAAGGAAGAAAAGCTTTGAAAATTTCGGCTAGAATTTGGCTTGATTAAGGTATGATTTTGAGTCGGTTTTTGATAATTTCTACGTTTTTGTAATCGTTGCTTCGTGCTCTAGCTAACCCATGTTGTTATATTGTGAATTGATGATGTTTTTGTGATGAGCCATTGATGAATGCTTGAGCTATGTGCTAGTTGATAGTAAAATATGAGAACTTGGTGTTGGATCAACATGTGTTGTTTTTGAATTTTTGGTGAATTTAGCAAACTAGGGCTAAATTGTGAAAATAGCAAATTGAAGGGTTAAAGTGTAAAATAAATGAAATGTGTGGGTTTGTATGGATATTAGTAAAATTCGGCTAGACTAGTGCTAAGTGAAATTATGTGAATTTGATGATTTTGTGAATTAGGGGCTAAAGTGTCGAAATGTGAAAATATAAGGGCTATTATGAAAAATGCTCTAATTGTGTATGTGTGGACTACATTGAATGAAATGATGATTGAATGGATTGATTTTAAATGTGTATAGACCAAAAGAGAAGAGGTTCGGATCGAGATCGAGGCAAAGATAAAGTGCTCGATTAGTCGACCGTATCGATAGTAAACGTCCGAGGTAAGTTCGGATATAATACCTGTTATTAAGATATGTTTAGTATTATGAAATAAATGTATATATGTGGATGAAATCGAGATGCTATGTGCAAGGATAAGCTGATGGCACTAAGTGTGCGAAATGAAAAATTGAAACAAAAATGAATGGCACTAAGTGTGCGATGATATGAAAGCTACGGCTTATTGACTTGGCACTGTGTGTGCGACACCGAGACAGGTCAGTTAAAAGACTAGGCACTAAGTGTGCGATAACAAAAATGTTACGATTATGCATATAGCACTATGTGTGCGATTATATTGAATGGAAATTAAAGGATGATCAACAAGTATTATCGAGCTTTGAATAGTTTGGTGGTTTAACAACTATGTGTAGCTAAGGTATGTATTGAACCTTTGTGGTTGATGAGTATAATCGAGCTATGATTGAAGAAATGAGCGTTTTAACTATAGATGATATGGTATGAATATGTGAGAAATGATCTTTGTGATGGCTATTATATACGTTAATTTGAATTGATGATATTATGTATTATGTTAACAACTTACTAAGCTTTATAAGCTTACTGTGTGATTTGTTTCTTCACTTTGCAGTGTCAGTAAAGCTAGCTAGGATCAGGGAATCGTCAGCTTCTCAGTCACACTATCGACAATCTATTTTTGGGTATTTTGTAAAGATGTTCATAGTTGAAGTATGGCATGTATAGGCTAGTCATTTGAATCATGTTTGAGAATTGTAGTAGCCATGAGATGTGGCTAGATATGTGCTAGTTTTAGCATGAATGATTTTGGTATATATGTGATGCATCTTTTGGCATGGATTGTGGTTTGAGAAGTTGACTTATGAATGGTAACTTGGTGTTGATAAAATGCTGATATGAATTAGTGAATTGAGAAGAAATGATGTTTGGTATTGAATGTAATATGCTTGTGATGATATAAGTTTTAGTCTTTGATATTGACATGGTTGGAATTGGTATTGAATGCATGATTTGAATGGCTATTTGGTATGTTTTTGGTTGCCATATATGCTTGATAAGTGTTGGTAAATGATGCATATAGGTTTGAATCATTTGGTTGGCATTTTGGCCTTGCAAAATGGCTTATAATGTCACACAGTTGTGGCACACGGGCGTGCCTAATGACCGTGGGTGAATTGTAGGATGTAGTTTAGCATCACACGGCCTCGACACGAGTGTGTCATCTGGCTGTGGTGTACAAGTCAATAGCTAACATAAAAGTACACGGCCTCGACACGGGCGTGCTTGGTGGCCGTGGTGGGGAAGTCAGTATATATCTAAAAGTACACGGCCATGGCACACGGACGTGCCTAATGACCGTGTTGGTATAGTTGAATAAACAAGGATGGATACATGGGGGTGTCTAGAAGCCGTGGAGGGCACACGGTCTCCTCCCACGGGCGTGTCTCCCCTGTATTTTAGAAAAGTTT
This sequence comes from Gossypium bickii, assembly GCA_025503065.1. Classification (NCBI taxonomy): domain Eukaryota; kingdom Viridiplantae; phylum Streptophyta; class Magnoliopsida; order Malvales; family Malvaceae; genus Gossypium; species Gossypium bickii. The sequence goes on along the minus strand of CP106709.1, from coordinate 136,824,260 downwards.
CAAATTTTCATGGAATTTTGTATGTGTTTCAGTTTAGTCTCGACTCGATTTATAAGCATGCTTAGGGTCTTGATGACTCATTTAAGGGACACTATGTTTGTAATTGAATGCAACGAAAATGATTGACTTTGTGTTGTAATTTCTGGATGTTAAAGGTTCCGTTGATCGGTAATGCCTCCTAACCTTGTTCCGACGACGGTCTCGGGTTAGGGGTGTTACATGCTTTGTAAGTTATATTTTCATATTAATTGGTGACACCTTAAAAAAAATGGTGTTGTCACTTTGAGCCTTTATAAAGGTTTATTTCTCGTAAATTTTTTAAAAAAATTGGTCTATTTTTATAATATCTAAAAAATGACCTTTGTTGAATATTTAATTCGAGAATAGTTTTCTTTTTTTTGAAAAAAAAACATGGGCTAAAACGAAACCTTGGGGGAGCGTTTTTGCCACATCAGCAAAGCGCGCCCTTAAGGAAGCGTTTTCTGCTGATGTGGCAAAAATGCTCCTTCAAGGACGCGTTTTCCTGCTGCATCCCCTGACATCCCACTGACGTGGACGTGCTTTCGGGAAAATGACCCATTCCGGTAAATAATTCAAAAAAATGTCATTTTCCGTAAATTTTGAAAAAAAAAGGGCATTATTTGGTAATTTACCATTGACTTTCTCTCTATATTTTCATAAAGTAGTATTCTTAATTTCTTTCACTTCTCTTTCTCCCTACTCTTTGGAGTTATTTGATATTTTCTTTATAATTTGGGCTAATTTCTTATTTCACCACATTCATTGTCCGATTAAAATAAAATTAACTGTTCAATTTTTTTGCGTAATGTTTTAGCTATTAAATTTTTGTCTAATGTTACTTTTTTTCCCTTTTTTTTTTTTCAATGAAAAGGCAAAAAAATGGAAGGAATAGAATAAAATAAGCGGTTCGTGCTGAGAGCAAGCATATATATAATCTGAAACATAATAATGACTAATTTGGATGAATCAAACACTGGGAAAAAAATGGTAGACAGAACCGCTTTTCTGCTTCTTAATTGCGCGATTAGGTATCATCGGTCATCATGTTTTATCCTGCACCTCTTTCTCAACGGGATCATTTGTTCAAATTAGGTTAACTCTCAATTAATTCAACATTAGTCCCTAAAATTTTTTTACACTCTGCCACCAACCCCTAACATTGTTTTTCTTAATTTCTTATGATTTTTGTTAACAATTTATAACGTTTAGGTTTAAATCAAAATCAATATTTTAGTGCCACCACCACCGCCGGATGTCAATGTCTATATAGAAAACATGAAAGATTGTTTCGCATTTACAGATCGCCTTAGTTGACTTGGAATTGGATCATTTGGTGACAAAAAGTAGGAAAAAAAAAAAAGAACACATGGAAGTAAATAAGTCAATTAGGGTAATGATAATGGATCGGAAACTACGTCGTAAAAGTGGGTTTTACTAATTTGAATGGAAGCGAATATACCAAAGAATAAACTTGCCCACTCAATAACCCCCTCTCAAGTGTCCCCTATGATCTTTCCATCTTCGTCCTGAGAAACTAGAGTTGGGAGTACTAATTGAGACCCTAGTCAAGCACTACATTAATGTCAAATGATAGCCTTAAAGTTAAAATGCCACCACTAACAAAATCCTTAACCTTATTTTGACTTGACAAACATATCCTGCCCCTGCATACGGATTTTCGCACTTTTTTGCTTCCTTCAGAACCTGGATTCATCTAGCATTATTGCTTCGCCTTGCAAGGACTGACATATATACGCCCACGGACTCTATCTCATTGTTAGTGAAAGTTTGTTTTTTTTTTCAGGCACAACGTACGCTGCATGCAATCGAGATGTTTAAGCGCGGTTTTAGAGGTTAGATATGGTCTGAAAGTTTAGAACAAGTTTTATTACGTTCAAATTAGATCAGCTATACATAATCATTTGATTTTAAGTTAGAGGCCCTAGTAAATAAAAATGATAATTTCGGAAATTGCCATAAATGGGCATGGAGCAGAAGCAGTAAGCGTATGGGGATACGTTTGTGTGTACTTATCCGTCATATTTTCGATTCCTTACACTTTAGAGATATGTTTATGATTAAAACAAGTAAATTTGAAAGCGATTCTCAATTCCCACCAAAGACTCTTGTTCAGCCACGAATGTTTTCATCACTTTTCAGCCACCTAAACGCAATCGATACATAATCAATAAGGCAATAATCTTCTAACAGCATCATGATGCCTTGGTTTCATGCACAGGTGCCCGCTGGGATTGACGGGCCTTTGTTAAATTGACTCCTCAGAAAAGAAAGGAAAAAAAGTGCATTGTTGATGCTGAACCAGAGCTTTATTAGGAGTGGGGTTATTATTTAATGTGTAATTATCAAAGATTAGGCTGCTATACTTTAAAATCTATTGCCAGCTGAGTTTTAGGTATTTGAAACCAAGGGCAGATTCCCCATTTGATTGCGTGATTAGTCTTGTGTACTGTAGAGTCTACCAGTATTTGATACATTCATATACGAGTATAGGATAAAAAATTAAATGTACATGCGTTCCAAATAACATAATTGAATATAGTCGGAACAAAACTATAACTCCATTGTAAATGGGAGTTTAGGGTTCTTATCTTTATTTCTCTCTCTTTTGAGTCTAGCTAAGGGGCATGTTCTATGCAAAAGCAAGCATACCACTTCAACTGCTCATCTAAAAGTTGATAAAGAAAGAGGGAAAAAATAATTTTTTTTTCTGCAAGAGGATTGAAATTGTAGCATTTGAGCTGTTGAAATAATGGCCCTAGAAACTGGTGTAGAATTGCAATATTAAAAAAAATCTTCAGTCAGATATTCCCAGAAATGGAGCCCCATTTAAGCCCAATCAAATCCTGCCAAGGCTGCCACGGAATATTCTCGTTGGTGGCTTTTATCTGAAATGATAGAAAGAAAAGAAATGGTGGTAGTGAAAGATATTGTGCTTAATTCGGTTCATCAATGGTGGGAACCTATATATATTGCTTACCTAAATGCATTGCCTTTTACAATCCATTTATCGGTAGCAATCAAAAGCCTTCTACTTCTCGCCGCATATAGGTGAACAAGGCCATATCCTTTTGTCCTCTCTATTTTGATTGCATATACCTTATTTGGATTCGAGTGTGAGTGTCGTAAAAATATATACATATATATCTCACCCATAAATATATTTAATTTTTTTTTTCATGTATTTTAAAGTTTCTTAAGAAATATATTCTCTTTGAAATTATATCCGATGAAAAAAAGGAATAACGTAGAGCAGAAAATAAAAGAAAATTCTTTTGCCTTGAAATATTGGTGGCTCATGTCAATGATATTATTTTGTGGGAAAACGAATCACTCTGATCCTTCAATAAGGGCGTAAACTTTTGACTGCCAGCGATTCTTGGCCTCTGATATTTCCACTGTTACCATCTCAATACTGGGTCTAACTTTTTCCCCCCACTGCTTTATATATAGTAATATTTTCTCAGTGGAAATAGAAAATATGATGATAAAAGTATAAAACATATGGAGATTGAGAAATACCATGAGGAAAAATCCCTAACAAAAAAAAAAAAAATAGTAAAGAGTAGCCGGCCAGTGGCACGTGGCCTGCTATTGATCGTGAACTTGGACATTTCAAATTTTCAACCCTATGGGTTCTCCACCATAACTAAAATATACAAGCAATTGACCAGTTGATACATAATGCAAGAAAATTGAATGTACCTTTTTTTTTTCTTTTTTATTGGAAGATTTCTTTTTATAAACTAAGAGGGTACTGTCTAATTATTTTGATTAATTACCGGTAAACCTATGATTATCGGTATGAGCTACAAATCTAATTCAAATTAAATCAAAATTCTCATAAATATTTTTCAATTCAATCCAACTGTGTCTAATTTAATTTTAATTCATATGAAATTTGTAACTACAATTAATTATGAAAAATATAAGTGTAAATATACATATATATTTATTTTTAAGTAATATTCTTAACGTGATATAATAGCAAATTCAAATTTGAATAGCTATAAGCTCTTTGTTCTGATATTAGAACCTCTCTTGTACTAAAAATAATAGTTCTAAAAACTGTTATATTGTTAAGAAGCATCCAACGATATGTATCAAAGATGTTATGCATACCGGAATGCTCTTATAAAAATTTAATTTTCAAATGCTGATAAGTTCTCTAAATATTAGATGCAATTCCATTTACTTTAAAGCTGAAATACAATATATTTTTTAAAAATAAAAATATAGAAAATACAGAACATGCAAAGTATAATATATTTGCTAATGGTAGGCGTATTTAAATTTGGTCAAAAGAAAGGTGCTCTTTTTTTTTAGTTCAAAGAAGAAAAAGTGTTATATTTATAGTTTATTTTTTTTTATAATTAGCGTGAAAGTATCTTTATCTCAAAATAATGAAAGTGACTTTATATTATTGTTTATCTCGAGACTTATATTCATTAATCGTAAAACGAACATGGATGATATTTTCATTTTAAAAAAATTATAATAAATAGTTTAATTTAAAAAAAGAAAGCAAGATGCTCTATTTTTTATTTTATTTTTCATATAATAAAAGTGCTCTATTTATTTTAATTTCACAGAAGAAAGGTGCTCTAATTTAGTGAGTTTGATCCAGCAATGAAAGCACAAAGCATTATTGCAGCACTGTTTTGAAATTTGTCAATCCATTAATGCTGTTCACAACATATTGGAAGCAATTAGAACTGTTTTTTCATAAATTTCGAAAAAAATAGGAAAGCACTTTCACATGTATAAATATAAACAAAATAAAGATTATTAAATATATCAAAATTTTAAAGAGAAATATCATTGCATATTAATTATACTTAAATATAGTATATTATATTCATTAAAGTATTTTAAAGATAATATTTGATATTATATGTTTTGATAGTATTTTTCTTGAAGACAACTGATGTTTTAATACATGGATTGTCAGAGTTAACATAACTGGTTGCTCATGTAAACTTTTAAATTTCTAAAATGTCTCTATTATTTCAGTCCAATGTTATTCTTACTATATTTAATTATTGAAAATTTTACATTTACTTTTTTAATTTATTTAAAAACTTAACAGCATAAAATAAAATGAGATTGGGTTAAACAAATATAACGTACGTGTATAAAAAAATTATTAAAGCTTATAAATTTAATTTAATTTTTTTATCTCTACTTTCTTCCCACATGTTTACGCACATATATTATATGAAATATTATTTAATACATGGTTAATAAAAAAAATTAAGTCTAGGCTGTCTTTTTTATTGGCCATTGCATATAAGTCAACTTTAGCTAGTTTCCAGGCATCAAACAAATGTCAAAATCCCTTCACTCCTCTTTGACCTCATTAGGAACTTATAATAATTTCGTTTGTTGACTTCTTTTGACCGCTCTGTTCACATTAATTCCGTGCGATACGTGGAACCGAATTGGCTCCGTTATGATTATCTGCGTCTGCATTTCACTACCTGAGGCTCAGCTTTGTTTTAGACTTTTGCTTGGTAAGTTGAATATATATAAATAAAATAAAGAAAAAACTAGAAATATGAAGAAAAAAATTGCATCATTTTATTTTTATTGGTGATGGGTGGGTGGGGATGATGGAAAACTTAGAGAAGAAAATAATTTTCTTTTTTTCTAATGGTACAGTTAAAAAAAAATTATTTTGTCATCATCATTTGTAAGTTGAAAAATGTCAAAATATGATGTTAGTCCATGTACTTTGACAAATTCCAAAATTTAGTCCCTATATTTAAATAAAAAGGTTAAAAATTAAGTTCTCTTAATTTTTCGATTTAAAAACCTCAATCTTATCATTATTATTGTTAGTATTTTTCGTCAAAGTTTGTCAATTTAACATGTTGATTAGGTTGTCCTCGTATAACATTGTAGGTAATTGATAAAAAAGACAAACATGTTGACAAATTTTGACGGAAATTACCAATAACGATAATAATTGGATTAAAAAAATTAAAATTAAAAAAAATAGAAAGATTAAATTTTTAACTTTTAAAGTACATGGACTAAATATCAAATTTTGAATAAGTACAAGGACTAATAACGATAACTTAATTCATCTTTCTCTTTCTGCCTCTTATCTTTTCATTTTGAAAATAATGGTGAAAATAGTTATCTTTCCAATTTCTTTCTTTAGCACTTCTCTCTATTTTTTGACATTAATAAAAACATTTTCTTCTCTCTTTTCCATCGGCCTTCTTCTCTCTCTCTCTCTCTCTTTTCATTTTTCTGCCTTACCAAACAATGCCACAAATAAAAACATTTTCTTTTCTCTTTTCCATCCGCTTCCTTTCTTTTTCTCATTTTTCTGTTTTACCAAACAATGCCACAATGTCATGTGTTCTATGGGCAACGTTATCTTCCAAAACTTTATTTGCAGAACACGAATGACAGGTAACACGATATATGCACAACGAACCCAAAAAAATTATTTTTTTGTACAGAAAATATAGCAATTTAGAATAAAAGGTATAAATATCCTTCACATTCTAAAAGTGATTATTTCAATGCGGAAATCGGAACAAGTATTCGTTTTTACGATTAAATGATGAAATCGGTGGATATGGCTGTCTTGATTTGATTTTCAATTAGGGTGGACTTTGGTGGAATTAGAGCCTACCAGTTTGAGACAAAAAATAGATAAAAAGCTAACCAATCGCTTTCGTTTTAACGAAATGTGCAGATTGTTTAGGCTTCGTATGATGTTTCCTGCTCCATCAAAGCACTATATATGAAGTCAAAAACATACCGCTGCAAGAGGTAACCCACTCATTGGATATGTCCAATTAATTTGTATGCGTTTTATTTTGGCATAATGATATGTTTAGTCTTTAATATTTATATTTTTTTTGTTAATTTAGTTTATATTTTATTTTTTTGAACTAAATTTGGTTCTTAACTATTCAGAAAAGAGTAAAATGTTTTTTTAACAAAAATGATAAATTAAACAATAATTTTTAACGTTGTTAGCTTGGTAACTCGCATGATAATCCATGTACATATCATGCTAATATAACATTATTTGTCTTATATTTCATGTCAACAAAATTTTAAAAAATATAAAAGTAAAAAATCAAAATAAAATAAAATAAAAATTTTAAGAAATTCAAAAAAATTCAAAAAATAATAGCACAGAGTACATGTAGACTATCTTGTAGGTTGTCGTGTTTAAAAATTTAATATTTTAATTAGTACTCTCCTTAAAAATTTATTTGAACTCTTTTTCAAAAAGTTGATAATTAAATTTAACTCTTTTTAAAAAAATTAAAGACCAAATTTAATTAAAAAAAATTAAATGGACAATAATATAAATATTAAAAGTCGTCTTTTATTTTAGTTGGAGACTTCTTTGATTTGCTACTGTTTTTGGTGACATGATTTTGAAAAACATCACCCCTCGTGCCCTGCTTTTGACAATTATTATTAAATAATTATTACCTAGTTAATTAAGATTAAGATGTTCAACAAACATGTGCATAAGTATATAATGGAGGACTTTAAAATATTATACACAATATAATTATACAATACTAGGTTATGGAACAAACATAAATATAAATAATAAATGAAGTTTTGATTTAATCTAGATATTAAAATTTATAAATGTGGGTATATTTTTTATATAAAATAATAAAAATAATTTCAAAATAATATTTTATTATATCACTTATTTAAGTTGGCATTCGATTGACCTATAGCATTAACTTAATTAAATGTTTTTGATATACCGTACAAAATAACATACATAAATCTTAAAACTACTTAATTTAAAAATACAACAAGATATTATTACAAATACAACTTAAATAATATAAAGTATTAACCTATAAAAATTATATAAATATAAGATATCTTAAACACAATAAAAATCCGACAAAATGATTGAATATGACATAGATAAACAATTCACGAGGTCTAAATTCAATTATAGGAGATAAACTACTATTAGCCATCAGTATGATACATATGTACACCCACGTTAATTACAGGTTGAAGAAAAACATTATGCAGAAAACAAGAAAAAAAAATTATTGTAGATTTTAGAAGGTGGCTAACCATTTAAGAAAGAGTCAGATGATTTTATATTATAAAATAAAATAAAAAACGTGAATATCGTGTATTATTTGATTTTTCATTTTTTTTTCAAATGAAGTGGCAAGCCTTTTTAATAATAAAAATAAAATAATTATTAAATATTTTATATAATTTAAATGATCATGTATCTGAGTATTAAAAAAAAAATAGTACTCTTTAAATTGAGTAAGAATAAGTGAAGCCAAGAGTCAATGCTAAAAGAGGTGTTTCCATTAACTGAATTTCTTTTTTCTTAAATATCATCCAATTAATAAACTCTCTCCAAACACCACCACAAAAAGAAAAGGTGAAATAGTTAACTTTGTAGAGAATAAATGTTTAATCAAAAGTAGAAAAGAGAAAGAAAGAAAATATGTATTCTTTATACATATTTAAAAAAGTGTAACAGAGGCTAGAATCTTTCTCTACTTGGTGCAAAGCCAAAATTAAATAGACGGTCCAGATTAATTTCTGTTCTCCCCTTTGAAAGCAAGCCAGATTTAGGAACTGAGAAAATTCCATTCCCTTTAAAAAAAGTTTCATGATTAACCTCGACCCGTTAATTTCTACGTGTTTATCGTATTTTATTTTATTTTATGTTAACATAAATAATACAAAAATTGTTAAATATATAAAAATTTTAAACACATATTATATATAAAACTAATCTAAGGGGGCTGACCGGCCTCCGCCCATTAAGGGAAAAATTTTCTATTTTGACTTTTTAAATTTTTAAAAAATTTAAATTGGTAAAAATAAAATTATACTTTGATCCCATAAAAATGATAAAATTTTAATTTAATTCTTTAAAAATTCTTTTTTTATTATCTTAAAAATTATAATTTAGTTTCGGCCCCAAAAAGAATTTTCTGACTTCGCCCCTACTCATAATCATAATATTCAAACTAATAATCTTATTTATTGAAACAAATTATATAAAATTATCATATAAATATATACATTAACAAAAAATTGGGACAATTATCCTAGTAAATTGATTTGATTGGACCATATTACAAAATTTCAACCGATAAGCCAAAAGTTATAATAGTGATAATATTGATGTAACACACCAACTCCATAAAATCCTATTTATTGGGTCTCTTGATTTTAACCGTTGAGATAGTTCTAAAGACTAATTAGTCTTTAAGCTTCTAAAGAGCTTCCTTATGTTATGACCCTCCTGAATGGATTGCTTTCAGTTTAAGCAGCTGCATTTAGGCGGCAGATGCTCCTTGCCAACTTCGCAAAATTCTAAATAATCAATACTCCGTTTATATAAACACAAAATTTGTTAAAAAAATATTCTTCAGAAAATAAAAAATATTTCTGTGTGTTTATATTTTACACACTCTACAAAATCATTCAATAGATCAAATATAAATATGTGTGTTCTACTTTGATTACATGTTTCAGTATGTGATAATGTGATAATAGAAGGGGAAAAAAAAAAAAGAAGAAAGGAACGGCCTTGCAAATATATGGGGTGGGAATGAATTGATAATGTCGAAAGTAGTAGCAATTAGAAAGAGTTCAAAATATTCCTTTTGGCAAAGGCAGTTGGAAAGTTATACGTCTTTCTCTAAATTTCCTTTTAGCAAAGCTTTTGAGTTTAAGAAACTAGACTAGACTTAAATGTAAATTTGGAATAATCTCTTCTTTTTTTTTCTGTTGTCGGCTTTTCAAACCTAATCAACAAAAATTATAATTTCACAAACAAAGACTCCAAGATTTCCTTTTTCGTTAATAGAAAAAACTTAAAACTAAAAAAAACTTCATTAATATTGGCAAGTAAAGTACTCCACAAGTATGGTTAGCTAATTCCTAATAATAATGAACTTCAAACTAAACGTCATGTTATTCGACCAATATCAAAGTTTTGTTTGATATTTGAAAAAGAAGAAGAAGACATAAATATTAAATTAAGATAACAACCTAAGATGTACCAAAAGTATTAGGATTTAAATTTGTAAGTTATAATATGACCAAAAAAAATTAAATTTAGGTAACAAGTTAAAATTGATAAACTTTTAAGATGTTATAAAGTCAAACCAAATTTAAATATGAAATTTGAGTGATATTTAAGTAGAATTAAGTCTAAAAATTGGTAAAAATATTTTAATATATTGCCTAAACTTAATTTTAACTCGGTCCATTTTACATCTAGTCATATAAAATTTTAAAGTGATTTATCTCTAATAAAATCAAGTACTAAAGTTAGGTTCGAACATATAATTCCACCTTTATTTCATGCCAGATCACATTTTAATATCCTGTCCAAATTTGACTTATCTTAGTTATATAAAATTTAAGAGAGATTTGTTTTTATAAGGTGAGATTATTATATATCTTTATTTCAACATGGACTAAATTTGAACAATCACAAAACTTCTTAATACCCTGCCTTTGATCCGTCTTGAATAAATTTAAGCAGAAAAAATAGTTAAATATGAGACCAACTTTAATCTGCTCATTAAAAGGCAACCAAGAAGATACATTTAACATGTACTAAAACAGATAAAGCTTTTGCACTAAAATCTTGATGATAACCGAGAAAAGAGAAGTTTGTAATGGGGGAGAAAACTTTGATTCAGGAAAAATATAATTTATGCTTATCAATTGTTTCAATATGTATACTCTATATTGCTTGTGCTCATTTTCGTTTGTATTTTAGAAACAACAATTCACATGCTAATTACTCCTCCATTTCCTATCATCACATGGCTTAATATTTTAGCATTTCATTTTTCTTTCCTTTTAGGAGATTAGTATATACTTATTGAATTGGTAATTTTGAATTTACCAAAAATTCATTATTTTTATAGAGGATAAATATTATTTTAATGATATTTTTATTTTTTTATATAAAATCTAAAAAAATACATAGAATTCAAACCTAAACTATCATAAATCTTACCCCTCAGCTTTATCATCTCAATTAAAAATATATTTAATATCTATATCAAATTTTTTTATAAATTTATTAAATAATTATTTTCATTGGCATGTCACATAATCTAATTATATTATTATACATTATTGTTTTTTTCCTAAAGAAAAATATTATGTGTTAGAGACAGAGACAACTGGCTAATGACCCTCTCCTTTCTTTTCCACAATTTTTTGATTTGGAAAGATTTAGTCTGGTGGATAAGAAGAAAAATATTCTTTCTTTCTTATTTTCTCACACAAATTTTTCCTAGTATTAAGAAAATCCACTTTCTTTTACATTCTCACCCGCCGCTAATTATTTTATCTAAAATTTGGCTCTACTAAATATACTACATGATAAAATCCAAATTTCTCTCAAAATAAAAACAAATAAACGGGAATTGATGGGATATATTGTAATTTCTTAAAAGAAATATAAAAGGTACATTATTAATATAATTTTTAAATTCCACAAATGATAAATATTAAAAATAAAATGTATAACAATTTTTTTAAAAAAAATATGGTGCATCAACTTCAGGAAAACACTGGGCAACATCCAAAATCACCCTGTAAGTAAGGTATCGAAACTGCAACAAAAACAAATAAAAAAGTGCTTATTGGGGGCTGTGAAAAATACTACTGTTCAATAATACCCCTATTATTTAGTGTGTCTGTGTGTTTTGTTTTTTTTTTTTTTTTTGGGTCATTACTCCATTTAGTTTAGTAAATACATAAAAAATCATAATGCAGTTGGACTTCAGTTTCATTTTGCTTTTAGAACCCCGAATAAAAAAGTTGAAAAGACTAAACTACCCCCATTGAGGCACATACCAACAAACTGCACAATAACTACCCTCCGATAGATACCCTCCCAAGTTTCGTTTCTCTATAAATTCAAAGCCAATGCTCATCTTCGTTCCACCAAAACACCAACACCAAAAACCAATAAAATTTCCTTGTTAAAAAGTTTCATTTTTGTTTTTCTTCTTTTTGGTGAAATAAGAAAAAGGGGAAAGGGAAATGGGTTTAAACTCTAACAGGGTTGAAGATTTCTTTACCCATTCTGCAAATACAACTGTAACAAGTTTGAAGGTTTCCACAGAGATACCAATGCCACCACCAGAGGAAGCAGTAGACGTACACAATGTTTGCTTGCCACCAAAGAAAACCACTTTCCAGAAGCTAAAGCACCGCCTCTCTGACATATTTTTCCCTGATGATCCTCTCCACGGATTCAAGAACCAAACATGGTGTAAGAGGCTGGTTCTCGGACTTCAGTCTTTGTTCCCCATATGTCAGTGGGGTCTCCACTACAATCTCAAGCTATTTAGGTCGGATATTATCTCTGGTCTCACCATTGCTAGCCTTGCAATCCCACAGGTAAAATATCACCAACATTAAACCACAAACAGCATCTCTCTCTCATGCTTGTTCATGGGTTCATCAGTGGACAAGTTTCTGAATATATTCCGGTTTCTTTAAGATCATTAGAGTGCTTTTTAGGAAAAGAGAAAACAAAAATGTTTACCACTGAATTTGTTGCTTATGTGAACTTGTTTTTTTTTTTTTTTTTTTAATAATAAAAGAATTTGCTTTTAATCTTATCATATTTTAAATAAAAAATTTATGTTTGTTTGCAACTATCTAAAGATGATTTTTTTCTCTCAATAATCAATCCTCATGTGAATTTATTTTAATTGGTAATGATCTTTGGGTGCCAGATATGGTAATTTACTGAGTTACTAGATTAAATAAATTACGTTCTGGATCAAATAATTATTAAATTGTCTTATTTTACAAAATTGCTTCATATTAAGAAAAAACCGTCCATATTCTTTTATGGTAATCTATTTTGTTTTGATGATGCAGGGTATCAGTTACGCAAAGCTTGCAAATTTGCCACCTATCGTTGGATTATGTTAGTATCGGAACCAAAAAGGCTCTATGTCCAAATTGAATGCAATAATAGATAAATGCAAATAAATAACTTCTATTAATATGGATTTCTATCAATTCATGCAGATTCAAGCTTTGTTCCCCCTTTGATTTATTCAGTCCTTGGGAGTTCTAGACATCTTGCTGTTGGTCCAGTGTCTATTGCATCCTTAGTGATGGGCACAATGCTCAGTGGAAGTGTCTCCTCTACCGATGACCCAATTCTCTACCTTCAATTGGCCTTCACTGCTACCTTCTTTGCTGGTGTATTTCAGGCATCTTTGGGTCTCTTAAGGTACTTCTTTTGATGTTCTGAAGTCAAAATGTATGAAGTTTGATATAGTTGAGTGGATGAGTTTTCATGGGTTTTTCTCATTATCCTTGAGGAGTAATTCATGGTTAAATGTATTAAGTTTGATAGCTTAAGATTCCTTCACTGTGGATGCACATCGATCTGTCTTAATATCCGTTAAACATGGGTGTTCCTGAATCTTAATCATCATTTTTCTAAAACAGCAGAAGAAGTCCTGAACATATTGGACTAGCGAGACAAAATCAACTTCATTTATCTATTAGGATTTTAATTGATTCGGGTTTTGATTTACAGGTTAGGCTTTTTGATCGATTTTCTATCGAACGCCACACTTGTTGGATTCATGGCAGGTGCAGCAGTCATTGTGGCATTACAGCAGCTAAAGGGGTTGCTTGGAATAGTTCATTTCACTGGCAAGATGCAATTTGTTCCTGTTATGACCTCTGTTTTTGACCACAAAGATGAGGTAAGTGGGTTCACCAAGGGAAAGCAATGTAAACTTCCCTATCTTTATTTGCTTCTTTTTAAAAATGACTGAGTGTTAGCCATTGTGGAAGTGCTCTTCTTGCTTTTTGGCCAAGAATCTGGTGATTGTTTGTCGGAAAGGGGCACTTACAGATGCTTCCGTAATCATTGCTTGGACTATTTTGATGAATGAAAATCTGCCCCTTTCAATTAAACCAATAAACTAACACACTGAAGCAATGACTACAAGGCATGCGCCTTTTATAATTATAGATATGAGATGCCTTCTATTCATGTTATTTATGCTTTCAAGTAGAAAAGAGATATATTCTACTTTTGAAAAGTAACAAAATGTTCCCATGTTAATATTGGTTTAAATTCATCTGCAGTGGTCCTGGCAAACTATTGTAATGGGGTTTGGCTTCCTGTTGTTTCTGTTGACAACAAGACAAATTGTAAGTATCTCTATTTTTACCACCAAAAAGTTTGTCCACATTCTACCTTCTTTAACTTTTGATGTTTGAAAATTTCGTTCCAGAGCATTAAAAAACCGAAGCTTTTCTGGGTATCAGCAGCTGCCCCATTAACTTCCGTGATTCTCTCAACGATCTTAGTCTTCTGCATTAAATCAAAAGCTCATGGAATCTCATATGTAAGAAGAGAAACAATACTTTTGTGTAAAATCTTTTGAAAAATTTCTCCAAATTCTAAGTTGTGTCTTTCCTTTTATATTGTATAGATTGGACACTTGCCAAAGGGTTTGAATCCACCTTCGTTGAACATGCTGTACTTTAATGGCCAATATCTGGCTTTGACTATCAAGACTGGCCTTATCACTGGGATCCTGTCCCTCACTGTAAGCTTTTCCTTAACCAGCACTTTCATTGATGCCTTATTTAATAAATGAAATCCTTGTTAATGGACATTATTGGACAACATGAACTTACTACTCTGAACCATTTTATGAATGGCCTACCGCACCAATAAATGACTCAGGAAATTGTGTGGATTTGCATGCAACTGCAACCATGTTCCTGATATCTAATTTCTGTATGATTTTTTCTCTCTAGTATCCCAATGATTTAAAATGTTTTGCAGGAAGGGATTGCAGTGGGGAGGACATTTGCTTCTCTACAGAACTACCAAGTTGATGGAAACAAAGAAATGATGGCCATCGGTCTCATGAACATGGCTGGTTCTTGTACTTCATGTTATGTTACAACAGGTGTTGACTCTTTCACATAATACTTCCCATATAAAAACATGGTACTTACAGAATCTAAAACTATTCTCTTTGACTTGTCTTGTTCAGGATCCTTTTCTCGGTCTGCGGTAAATTACAATGCTGGAGCACAAACAGCAGTCTCTAACATAGTATTAGCTGCAGCTGTGCTTGTGACTCTGCTGTTCCTGATGCCACTCTTTTACTACACCCCTAATGTCATCTTAGCGGCCATCATTATAACAGCAGTTATAGGGCTTATTGATTACCGGGCAGCATACAAGCTGTGGAAAGTCGATAAACTCGATTTCTTGGCTTGTATGTGTTCCTTCTTTGGGGTTCTTTTCATTTCTGTTCCTTTGGGACTTGCCATTGCAGTAAGCATTTTGAACATCCACCTGTTCTAGTATTATACTGTTAAAAGCATCAACATAGAGTAAGAAGTAATAAGAAAAATTTCGGTTGGTGCCTGAAAATGCAGGTTGGAGTTTCTATATTCAAGATTCTCTTGCATGTCACCAGGCCAAACACTGTGGTATTGGGGAATATTCCAAGAACACAGATATACCAAAGCCTTAACAGATACAAAGAAGCTTCAAGGGTCCCTTCATTTCTCATACTGGCGATTGAATCTCCAATCTACTTCGCAAATTCAACTTATCTACAAGAAAGGTAACTCCATTAATGCCTTCTTTTAATCTTACCATGCCAGGTCAATAAACTATCCAGTATGTTTTATCAGTCTAGCAGATTATAATACAGCATCTTATCGAGCAAATGTTTGACTTGACTGACGGAATTTCTTTGTTATAGGATGTTAAGATGGGTTCGAGAGGAGGAAGAACGGATTAATGAAAGCCATGAAAGCACTTTGAAATGTATAATTATTGACATGACTGGTAAGTTATATGAATTATGTGGAAAAATTATATATTCCCAAGAATTTCCTATCTTTATTTTGGCTAACAGTGATGCAAATTTCTCAGCTGTCTCGACAATAGATACAAGTGGCATTGACATGTTATGTGAACTAAGAAAGATATTGGAGAAAAGATCACTTCAGGTAAATGATTGTCAAGTGTCACCTAATGAATTACATTACATTGTTGGTTAGCTTAAGTTTTTAACGCTTTGCTGATATGGTTTTCGTTTCTTCCATTTCAGCTTGTATTGGTAAATCCAGTGGGGAGTGTGATGGAGAAAATGCACAAGTCCAAAATCTTAGAGTCCTTTGGAATGAGCTCCATGTATCTCACAGTAGGGGAAGCAGTGGGAGACATCGCAGCTTCATGGAAGCCTCAGCCATGAGTTTGTAGAGAAGAAACAAAGCGCTTCACTAACCCTTTTAGACCCTTTGGCTGTCTTGAAAGAGGTTTAGCATAGTCATGACTTTTGTTTTGTTTTGTTTTGTTCCCTTCATTTTGTGAGAAAACCCCTTAATCGATTAAACATTATGCTTTTGGTTTAATAGAGAAATGAAAGTTAAACCTTGTTGTATTCCATAAAACAAAGTTGTTGCCTCATGGTTTCCCAAAGTTATATCTTCTAGAAATTAAACCAATAAATCTTAATTTCAAGACATAAAACACAATCAAGATGAAGTTTAGTTTTGTGGTAATCCTGGAAGCTTGCAGCACTGCCACACCCACAACTCAGCAACTTGGCTTTAATTTTAATTTTTCTGTTGAGATTCATGAAACTGTTATGGATGGTGTTATTCATATTTGAGATTAATAATATTATCCAAAATAATAATAAAAATCACTTCACTTGTGTTACGTACTGTGATGAGGAAAAGCAAGGACCAGAGACCAGGAGATAAAGTTTAGTCGGAACACAATTTTGAAACCATGGGTTCACTTCATGAAAAACAATGACTTTCAAAACAATCATTTTCATATTTTTCATTATTTATTTGGAGCAAAATAAACTAAATCAACAAAAACAATTAGCTAAGTTTTACCCAATTAAAGCAAAAAGAATCAATGACTTAGTATAGGGATTGATGAAGGACCGCCTCCTTAAAATATTTTATACATAATTATAAAAAATAATTTCTAAAGTTTATTCATTCACTCTTAAATAATAAAATTTAGATAATTATTTGGTATATTGGAGGTGTAAAATTTTAATTTCTATGCAGGTTGAGATTTTATTATTTATCCATAAAATATATTTAAAAATTTTTAAAAATAAATAAGACATATAACAGAATCTTAACATTATTTTTGAAGTTAAAAATATATACCTTATCCAATAATTATCCATAAAATTTATTTTTAAAATATTTAATATGATATCAACCCCATATTTATTGTGGAATCTAATATTCAACACTCTTAAATATCAACTATAATGTGATCCATTTAAGTGCTTCTACCCGGTAACCCATAAATTGCTAAAAATTAAATATATTTTAGTAATATGAAAAAAAAATCATTTTAAAATATAAAAGTAACTAAAATTGCATTTACAATATTCTATCATTTTCAAAAAGATAAAAATATTTGGATAATATTTTTAATAGAAATGCTTTAAATTCACTTGTTGAAAAAATTTAAAAATTTAAAATATTTACTGTTTTTATTTAAGTAATTATTTATTAAAATAAATAATAAATAATTCTTAATATTTTAAAAATTCATTTCTAAATAAACCATATAAATAAATTCAAATATTATAGATTTTAACAAGTACTTTTTAAGTTTTTATTTTAATTTTAGTTAAATATTTAAATGTTTTAATATACCTTTTTTTCAAATTTTATAAAAAATTTATTTTTAAAAAGAGATATCTATTTATGAATAATTTATATTGCATCATCTTAAAATATATAGTTTTTAAGCATCAATAAAATATCGTTACATCATCAGTTTTTAAAGGCATATAAATATTATTATACACTCATTCGTATAGAATATTATCTCTAATTTAATATAACTTTAATTAAATTATTTAAAAAATAATTAAAATTTTGAAAAAAAAAACAACCATGTAGAATTATACACCGGAAAAAAAACACTAAGAAAAAAATTTTAAATTTAAAAATACTTAAATCAATAATTAAAAAAAACTGATAAAAATCATAATTGAAAAAGAAAAACTAAAACCGAAAATCAAAAGTTAAAAAACCTAAAAAAATATTAGCAGCAAATCGTAAATTGAAAAACTACTGGAATTTGATTAAAAATTAAGAAATAGAAATAGAAAATTAAAAATAGAGAAAAAAAAAGGAAAAAATTGCCTGCATAACAACTAGAATAATTTACAAAGAAAAAAAAAAAACAGTTGACATGATTTGGAAGCCTAGAAATAAAATACGATCAAATTAAACAAAATTAAAAATTATTTAAAAAATTATAAAATAAGAAAATATGTTTATTTTGTTTACTAAAAAAATTAATTTATTAAGTAATTTAATTAAATTTAAATCAATTTAATATGATTAAGTGTATAATAATATTTATATATATTTAAAAATTAATTATGTGATACTATTTTATTGGTGTTTAAAAATTATATATTTTAAGATAATCTTAATATAATTTTTTTTTTTAGATGTATTGATATTAATTTTCCCTATAACAATATTTCAAATAAAAAAATATTCTGAAAAATATATCACATTTTCAATTAATTATAAAAGTATATATTTTTTCTTGACGGAAAAGAGAATGCGTTCCATTAAATGTTGACTTTTTTAAATTTATTCCGATTTAAATCTTAATTCAAGTGCATACTATAATGATTAATTTTAATTTATAACTATTAAAATGTATTAATTATTATTGTGATTATATTTATAATTGTAATTGCGAACTCAAGACTAAACTACCATATTAAAACACATACTAGCAAATTGCAAATAACTTACAGTCTGATTCCAAGTTTCATTTCCTATAAATTCAAAGTTATTGTTCATATTTGTTCTACCAAAACACAACCAACATAAATAAATAAACAAACTTGTTATTGAAGTTTAATTCTGACTTATGTCACAAATTGATTTTCAAATTATATAATTTTTTCTACTTTAATTCTTTAACTTTTTTTTTGTTTTATATTAGTACTTCAACTGTAGTCCATTATAATTCTTGTCTAAAAAATTAATTATTTTATTTAAAAAGGACAAGCCCAACCAATAAAAACACACCATGTTATGTTCCTTTACAAATAGCAATTGATGGCATAACATCCATTAAAACGTTCCAAATTCAAATATTTATAACATCTAAAAGAATAAAATAAATAAATAAAATTGTGTTAAATTTAAAAAATAAAAGCTTTTATAAATGAAATTATTGAAATAAAAATAATAAAAACATTCTATAAAATATAAAAATTAGAAGTTATATATATAAGTCTTAACTTAAATGGAGTAGTGGATAAAGTAGACACTCGTTTGATGTCGGTTCGAACCATATTACCCCCATCTCTTACCTCTAATATCATATAAAAAAATTATATATTAAAGTCAATATTATAAAAAATTATTTTTATGGTCAATCAATGACTACATTGTGAAAAAACAAATACAAAACATGTAGGGTTGTTTATTGGTTGGATGTATCACTTATTTTTTTAACACAGTTAACTTTTTTATCTAAAAAGTATAACCTAGTAATAGTATAGATAGAAACAAAATTTTAAATATCAAAATGATAAAATATAGTTGAAGATAAAACCTTGTGTAATTCTTTTCTGAAGTAATTCGTTTAAAATTAAACTAGAATGAAGTTTTTTTTTTTTTTTTTTTTTTTTTACCATACTGGAAGTATAATCGTAACAATTATAACTAGTGGTGTCAAAAAATTACGATTTTGGGATATCGTTTCTATAAATCGAATCTGTAAATATTAAATAGTGATATTTATGGAGTTATTATATAGATGAATTAAATTTTGGATAGTTAATTTAACCGAAATTGTAATTAAATAAGACCTAGGGACTAAATTATCAAGTCTAATCTCTATAGATTTTTAATTGATAGAAAATTTGGGGATCTAAATTACAATTAGTTAAAGGTCTGAAATGGTTATTAAACCATTGTTTTCACGCAATTAGTAGACTGTAATGATTAAATTGTTTATGATTAATTTATTAAGTAAAAATAGTTTAATTAATGAATAAACTAAGGTTAATTAAAATTAACTAAGGATTAATCTTTGGATATAAAAAAATAATTAGTTGGAAGTTGTCATCTTCCTCTCCAAAACCACCAAAGCCATTAGGAAGAAAAGAAGAAAGCCATTTTTGAAGCTAAACCATTCGATCAACTATTATTAAGGTAATTTAGGTTATTTTCTTGTAAATTTTATAGATTTGAGGTTATGAGAGCTTAATTTAGCTAGCCCATGTACCAATTTGTGCAATTGTTAAAATTTTAGAAAGTTGCCATTGTTGATTTCTTGAAGAAATAGATGTGAAATTGATAGAAATTAAGCTTAGATTAAGAAAATAACTAAATTGTAAAACTTAATTGTTACTTTCATACGTTAGAGACCAAATTGAATAAAATGCAAATATGTTATGAAATTTTGATAGGAATAGAAAGTAGAAGGTCCCTAATGAATAAATATGAAATCGGACTTTAATCCGAAGCTAAGGATTGAAAGTTATGCTTGTTCTGGGTTTAAGGACTAAATTGAATAAATTGCAAAATATGCATGAATCGGTAATTGGATGGAAATTTATATTGATATATGTTATATGATTGTATGTAGCTAACGTCAACGCTGTGCCATCGAGAGGGAAAGCAAAATTGAGAGTTGTCGACGAGTGACACGGGATCCCAATTTGTAGTTCTATGATTTGGGATCAATTTAATTTCTATAAATTTACGATGTTTTGCATAATATAACATTGAGGTGAGTTGTCAATGACTGTTTGAACTGAACTGTTATGATTGAGATTGACTGTAGAGACATGGACTAAATTGAATAGAATAAAAAATAGTATGATTTAATTTATATGTGTTATTTGATATGAATTTGTGTTGAAATATACTAGATGATGTGATGAAATAATGAATTGATGATAATTTGTGAATAGAAGAATATGAACTGAGTTATATATATAATAAATTGAAAATTGGTTATTGTAACACCCCTAACCCATATTCGTTACAGGAACAGAGTTACGGAATATTACAGGACAACGAAATAGTAAATCATTCGAATCATACATTAATACAAACATAATCAAATTGCTTGAACCATATGAAACTCAAATACTAACCAAAATACAAAATCAAAATGACATTAATTAGGTCAAAAACATCAAAACCAACCTAATATGTGCCTAACCAATGTACCCTAATTGGTACCACAATTATATACATTTTGATCTCAAAATACACATTAATTCAATTCATGAACTCATTCAAGCAATACCAAATCAAAATACCTAATAAAATTACCACAACCACAACAAATCAAATATATGTAAGCCACATACTAGCATAACAACTATACCTCATTTTCATACCCTTTGCAAATTGGTTATTTGCACAAAATATCATTTATAACATTTACATAAGCCAAACATTAACCAAAATAGCACAAGAGCCTATACATGCCACATAATCCGAATTTAATGTTTCAAAAACTACCAAGTTAAATCGGATAGTGTGACTTGAGTGTGGATCTAATCGTCCAACCTTCCGAAAATCTACAATGACATTAAACAACACAAATAAGCTTAATGAAGCTTAGTAAGTTCGACGAGATAAACAAAAATATTACCGAACTAACTATAATAAATCAAATAATAAAAATCATCCATGACAACTCTTTGTCATTCACAACTTCAATCGATAAGTACATCTGTATTTAAATCAATACAAAAATAAATAACATGTCTTTCAAATTCATTAAATAAATCACCTTATCGAGATTTTTCCATTCGAAGAACGACTTACGGATAATAGTACATCGTCAACAGAAGCTCATAAGAGCTGGTCCTCCTGAATACACCAACAGAAGCTCGCAAGAGCTAATCCACCCAATCACGCCAAACAGAAAGTAAAACACGAGAGTTCGCAAGAAATGATGAACCCCGATTTAATTGGTTAAAATGCTGATATCTCCCTCCAATACCATCTCCACTCCAAACTCTCGTCATACACCAAATCACGAACGTACTCAAATCCAGCGTTCAGTTCAAACCGAATATCCAATTCAATATTATAATTCAAACAACAATTCATTTCCAACAATAGAACATATGCATAATCCCAATCATCAATTTATAAAAATGTTAAATTTTAACCGTACGAACTTACCTGTACTGAATTGTAGTAATTGTAGAATTTCAAGGACTATTTCGCCATTTTTCCTTTTCCATGAGTATCTAGGAGATCTTGATCTAAAATATAAATTACTCATTTATTAGAATATATTTCACTTCCAATCCATTTTACAACTTTTACAATTTAATCCCTTAATTAGCTAATCTATCAAATTAACTATTTTTCTTAAATCAATAATCTATCCAAATATTCTAGGCCCTCATACTAAAATTCACTATCAAACCCTAATATTTTGACATTTTCACAATTTAATCCTAAAATCAATATTTAACAAAAATCACTTTACAAAATCATCACACAGCACAATCAAAGCTCCAAATCCATGTTATTCATAAAAAACATATAATATTTATCAATAGGAACTTCCAAAATTTTTAACAGAATCAGAAACGAAGGTACGTGTTAGCTGGACCTAGTTGCAACGATATCAAAAACATAAAAATTACAAGAAACGGGTAATAATTGAACTCACATGGAAGCTCCTATGCTCAACCTATTCTCCAAGCTATTTCTATGGTGTTTAGGCAGTGACAAAAGAAGAAAATGAAGAAGAAAACCTATTTCTTCTTACTTAATTTTGTTTTAATTTCAACTAAATTACAAGTTTTCCATTATAATTAAATTATTTTGTCCTTATCCATCAATTTGCTATTCCACTATATTACTTAGGACTTAATTATCACTTAAGTCCTTCCTAAATTAATAATTACACAATTTCATCACCTAATTGCTATAATTAGCAAGTTTTGCACTTTTTTCAATTTAGTCCTTTTTAATTAATTAACTATTGAAACGTTAAAATTTTCAACGAAACTTTAATACCACCTTAATGAAACTTTGTAAATATTTATAAAAATATTTACGGCTCGGTTTATAGAAATAAGGTCCCGATACCTCACTCTCTAAAATCACTTGACCTTAGGGTCTTACCACTTGAACCTAATAAATCGTTATAAAACATAAATTACCAAATCAAAAACCTTTTTAAAATCATATTTGACTCGTAAATATTGAATAATAATATTTACGAACTTACTTGCCGGATTTGGTGGCCTCGAAACCACTATTTCCTACACCACTGAAAAATCGGGCTGTTACAATTACCCTACTAGCTATTTGGACAGAGTTAGAAATAGTGGCATGCATAGGGTCAAGATATTAATTAGGAACCATCATTGTTGGGCCATTCAAGATGGTAGAATATTGGAATAGAAAGTCATTGTTGTCGAGCCATCCGAGATGGTAGAATACTGAATAGGGTAAAAACCATTGTTGTAGGGCCATTTAGGATGATAATATATTGTATAGTGCAAACTGCCGTAGCTGGGCCACCCGTGATGGTTAAGATAGATAAAGTGTGTAAACTACTAATGAATTGGTTGAAAATGAATCCTGGGGGATGAACAAATACGAATGAATCAATAGACTCCAAAAAATGATTGAATGGCAGGTTAAACGATATATTGATGTTAAATGAGAATGGAATTGAATGTATTGACATTGGAAATGGTTTAAAGATAGGTAGTTAATAATTGATTTGAATTGAATTTACTATTATTATGGTATGCTCAAATGTGAATATGTTAATACAATTATTTGACATCATAGATGTAACACCCCCTACCCGTATTCGTCACCGGAATAAGATACGAGGCATTATCGAAGTTTACAGAACCATTTTTCATAAACCGAGTCATTTTACTATTCATATTCCGAACGTAATTATAATGTCCCTCTATTGGGCTCTCGAAGTCCAAAACATACGTTAGAAATGATTCGGGACTAAATCGGGATCATAGAGAATTTTTCGCATAATCCCAATTTTTTTTAAACATGATAAAATCATAATTATATGTAACTCAAAACTTACTAAATACAAGCCATACCAATGGCTAGTTATAGTTAGATCATTTATAAGCCAACATTTACTAATTAATCTATATGTGCCATTATAACCATAATTCATTTACCATACATACCAAAATAGGCCGATAGATAGTGTGAATGATCTCCGTCGAGCTTCCTAACTAACGAGCTTCCGAAAACTCACTCATTTAAATTTAATATAAACATACAAGGTATATTCAATCATCTTGATCATTAGTCCTAACACATAACCTCATCACCCTTGTTAGTCGCACACTTCATATAAATACCAAGAAACATGTATGGGCTCAATTCTCATTAAATTTCTCATATATATAGACAATTTCACATTATGTAATCATATAACGTATAGCAACCATATCTTCATATTTTAAATACATTTTCATAACTTGTCTTGATTTCATATTATTTTATATTTGAGCTTTACACATCAAAGTATTTGAAATATCATCTTTATGCAAATAGCAACATGAGGTACATAATTCCATAATTATGAATGAACATTGTCGAAACCATCCTTTTGAAAACGGGAATCGACCTGGTTTTGAAAATGAAAATCAAATTGGGAGTCGCCATCGATCTTTACTTGGTGTGATCGGATCACCTTTGTTTTAATAAAACGTTTTGATTTACTAAAACAGTGTTTTTGGTCTACGAAATTTGAGAAAACGGGTTCGGGAGTCGGTTATGTGCGAGGAAGGGTTAGCACCCTCGTCACGCCCAAAATTGGTACCAAATTGATTAATTAATGTCTCAATGTCGAAAGCTGAAAATTTTAAGAAGAATTTAAAAAATTGATCTCTTTTGGAAATATTTGAGTTTTCTCAAATTGAATCAAGATTTTCTCGTTTCGAAGGAATAAAATATCACATCCAATACTTTAGGACACGATAATTTAAATCCTCGAATCCAAGATCATCTTATAATTTTTCAAATTGAATATCAAAATTTTCTCGCTTCGAAGGAGTAAAAGATCACATCCAATACTTTAGGACACGATAATTTAAATCCTCGAATCCAAGATGAATATTATAATTTTTCAAATTGAATATCGAAATTTTCTCGCTTCGAAGGAATAAAAGATCACATCCAATACTTTAGGACACGATAATTTAAATCCTCGAATCCAAGATGAATATTGCATCATTTTGAAAACTTTTATTTTTGGATGGAATTTATAGAGAATTAGGTTATGTTTTAAAGAAACATTATTCAAAACGTGAATGGGATTATGCGACGGAAAAATGGCAATGTAACACGAATTTGGCATAATACATGTAATACGTAACATCGGAATCGCTAATCTAAAATATTAACATACATGAGTAATAACAGTAATAATGGAACGATAATATAAACAATAATAATGCTGATGATAATGTCAATGATGTGAAAATACGAATGAACAAATCATAATTCAAGCAAGAGTGATAATCACATAGCTTACACAATTTAAACATCAATATTTATAGTCGAAAAATAATGACTTAAACAATTTTAAAAGACATGATGTATAAAACAATTTAAAAGTATTAACAAAACGACTTTAGGTCAAGAATACCTAAATAAAAAAGTAGGTAGTATATGCGAAGTAATTTTAAGATGGTGTCAAAGAGGAATTAAAATGTACAATATGTATATATAGTTTAATAAGAGTATAAAAACTCGAAATAAATAATAATAATATCAATAGATAAAATAAATAAATGAAGTAAAGAGTAAATAAGTATATAAATCTTTTAACTAGTTGGAGATTAAATTGAAAACTGATTAAAACAGTAAGGACCAAAATCATAAATATCTAAAAGGGGGCGGACGAGGACCTGATTGAAAAACAATGTGAATATTAAGGTAAGATTTTTAAACAATAAAAAGGAATGCGAATGGGGGGGTCGGTCAACAGGCATTGAAAAAGGGGGTTGTGTTTCTTAAGAAGACGGAATATGGGGTCACACTTCTCCGTTAGTTTGCGATGAACCGGGCGATGTAGTTTAATCTTCCTAGAAAACCTCGAACTTCCTTTTGGGTACGTGGTGGAAACAACTCTTGGATAGCTTTCACCTTATCTGGATCAACCTCAATTCCTTTTTCACTGACTACAAATCCTAACAATTTTCCCGACCTAGCCCCGAAGGTACATTTTGCGGGGTTGAGTTTAAGCTGGAATTTTATCAACCTTAGGAACAGTCAAGACTTGTACATGTTCTTCCTCAGTCCTGGACTTTGTAATCATGTCGTCTACGTAAACTTCAATTTCCTTGTGCATCATGTCATGGAAGAGGGTCACCATGGCTCTTTGATACGTTGCCCCCGCATTTTTTAGTCCAAACGGCATTACTTTATAACAAAATGTTCCCCACATGGTCACGAATGTGGTTTTCTCCATATCCCCAGGGTGCATCTTAATCTGGTTGTATCCCGAAAAGCCGTCCATGAAAGAGAAAAGTGAATAATCGGCTGTGTTATCCACTAAGGTATCAATGTGAGGCAGCAGAAAGTTATCTTTTGGACTGGCCTTGTTCAAGTCCCTATAGTCCACACACATTCGTACCTTTCCATCTTTCTTAGGACAGGTACTATGTTTGCTACCCATTCTGAGTATTTAACCACTTGCAAGAAACCGGCATCAAACTACTTCCTGACTTCTTCTTTTATCTTTAACAAAACATCGGGCCTTATTCTTCGAAGTTTTTACTGAACGGGTCTACATTCTTCCTTGATAGGGAGTCGGTGCACCACTATGTCCGTGTTTAGCCCGGGCATGTCTTGATATGACCAAGCAAAGATGTCTCTGAATTCTTCGAGTAACTCGATGAGGTCTTGCTTCATTTTTGCGGTAATGCTAGCCCCAATTTTCAACTATTTTCCTTCTCCCAAGCTCACCATTTCCACTGATTCTTCATGGGGTAGGATTTGTTTTCACCTTGCTCTACCATCCTTAACAAATCAGGAGATATGTTACGGTCTTGGTCATCTTCGAAATCCTGAGAATCTTCCATGCCCGTATCTTGTTCAAAAGGAGATTCTGAGTTAATAGCAGTGTCGCTCATGTCATTGATATCTGGGGGCCTGTTAAAAGGGCAAAAAAAGGCGTAGAAAAAAAATCTAAGAATGAACATTTATGTGGGTGACTATGAATGGAGAGTAAAAAGAAAATTTGCTCAAAATATGCATTTTATTGAAATAAAGATGCTTGGACATATGCCTATTCAACAAAGGTCTCTTATTGCTCACAGGCTTAGAACAATAAGCATGTTTCGAACATTACTCTGAATTACTCCTAAAAGCTACAGGAATCTCTTCTATTGTCCAATTGTTCAAAACACTTCTAGGAGCATAAGGGCGGATCCCAGATAAATCTCTTTCTTCAGCCCTTTCCTCAGATACGGCGTTAATGCTCAAGTTTCCCAACATTTCTTCTGCTTCTTCTCTTACTGCCATGCCTTAGTCAGGGTATAGGATTCCCCCCGAGACAAATGTTTTAGATAAAGGAGGGAAGGTCATTGGCTCCCATTTGATCTCTTCCTCACTTAGGCGCACCATTCTTCTCTCTCTTCTTTTATCTTCTTCCTTCTTTTTTTGTTTCGCGTTGGGCTTGAACCCTAAGCCGAAGCGGTCCCATTTTTCTTTTTGTATCGGCACTTCAGTCTTTTCTTGCAGGTTTTTTCTGAGTCCTTTCCCGGGTAAGGCTCCCTTTCCAATTGTTATTTGGAGGCCCATCTTCGCAGACCTGGATATTTTGGGCATAGGGATCTTGCTTCCCTCGGCAATGAAGGTTGCGTTGATGAATTCCAGTGATCAGAAACAACACTCTATTGCCTCTTCATCTACCTCAATGTAAGGAGTGCTACTGGTAACGGAAGCTATGATATCCTCTTCAGCGTTGATCGTGACCAATCTACCTTCTGTTACCAATTTCAACTTCTGGTGTAGTGATGACGGTACTGCCCCTGCTGAATGGATCCAAGGTCTTCCCAGCAGGCAATTGTAGGACGGTTTAATATCCATCACCAAGAAGTCTACCTCATACGTATTTGGGCCAATTTGAAAAGGTATATCAATTCTCCCCATGACCTTTCTCTCCGTTCCGTCGAATGCTCTCACAACATTATGGCATGTCTTCATGTGGGAGCTATCCACGGGCAACCTATTCAATGTGGATAAAGGTAATACATTTAGGGCTGATCCGCTATCGACTAACACCCTCGGCAATATATACCCTTTGCAGCGTGCGGTTATGTGTAGGGCCTTTGTAGATCCCATACCCCCTGAAGATATCTCATCATCGTTGAAGAAAATGAAATTGTCTCACAAGATATATTACCGTAATGCAGACGGTCCAGCTTGTTGACAGATATATCCCTTGCGACATACGTTTCATTTAATGCTTTCATCAATGCGTTTCGATGGGTTTCTGAGCTCCTGAGCAAATCCAGTATTGATACGCGGGCCAACTATTTGTGCAATTGCTCCACAACACTAAACTCGCTGTGTTTAAGGAATTTTAAGAACTCCCTAGCCTCGTTTTCTGTCACTGGCTCATTGACAAATGTTCCAGGTTCAATTGTTTTTTCTTCCCTTTGCTCAATCGCCACCGCTTTTCCTTTGGCCACTTCTGTTCTCGTGTTTGGGGCGTAACGCCTTTCACTACGTGTGAAGAAACCCCCATCTCGGTCTTCTTCTGCAGTATTGACTGGATTCTCTTTTCTTGGGATTATTACTTTACAATCATAACTTCACGGAACCCTTTTGTCGTCTCTGTAAGGAGGGGCTACAGGTCTTTGAATTATGACCTTTGGTATAATCGGTGTTCCAGCTCCACTCGCTCTCGGCCGTGATATGATTACCGCGGGGTGATTGCCCCCATAGACTTTCCTAGATGGTCCTTTCTTCGATGCATGGACCTCTCCTTCTTCTAGCCCTCCAATCTCTTCATAGAATTCCATCTCTTTGTTATCCATGAGGCGTTGGACTATGGCCCTGAATTTGGGGCATTCTTGGATGTCATGACCCATTTCAGCATGAAACTCGCAGTACCCTCCAGCTCCTTTACGCTCTTCTCTCAGTTCTTGTGTGATTAAGCCTCTATTTATCATTTGCTTCCTGGCCCAGCTTAGTGGGGTTTTTATCTCCGCCACGTTCGTCTTTATTCTTCTTCTTATATTCTCACCATTATGTTTACCCTATTATTAGTGTGATTGGGTAGCGGGTGTTCTGCATCGTTAACCTTCACCACACCCATTTGAATGAGTTTTTCTACCAACCTCTTGAAGGCGAGACAATTTTCTATTGAATGTCCCATAATTCCCGCATGGTATTCGCATTGTGCATTTGCATCATACCATTTGGGGTATGGAGGCTGTAGGGACTGTAAGCAATGGGGGCAACAAAATATGTATCGTATAATTTTTGGTATAGTTTCCCGAATATCGTGTATATCAGAGTGAATTGGAGCTTCTCTATATTCGGCTTTGTATTGGATCCCTGTCTGTGTGAGCTTGGATGATCGGTAATTACAGTACTGGGTTGACTCAGAGTGGTTGGCTTATCCCGGACGCTTACGTTGTTCACGTCACTTTCTTTTTTCTTCGGGACCGTCTTTCTAGGACCTTCCCCTGCTTCTATCTTGCCGCATCTAATTGCATGTTCTATCATTTCTCCCACCTCACGACTTCTGAAAAATCCTTCGTAGAACTCCCCAGCATGTGATTGATGAAAGGAGCTTTCAAAGTGTGGATGAAAAGTGTGGACGCTTCTTTTTTCCAAAAGAGGCGGTTGAACCTGTGTGGCTAACTCTCTCCATCATTGAGCATACTACCTGAAGCTCTCGCTTGGCCTTTTCTCCATATTTTGGAGCGTGATTCTATCAGGAGCTATGTCCACTACGTGGCCATAGTGTTTCATAAAGGCTTGGGCCAGGTCCTTCCATGTCTTGATTTAGGTACTGCTGAGCTGATCGTACCATTTGGCCGCAGATCTAACCAGACTTTCCTGAAAGTAGTGAATTAGTAATTTTTCATTGTCGGCGTATCCCGCCATTCGTCGACTGAACATCTTCAGATGTGCTTCAGGGCAACTAGTCCCGTTGTATTTTTAAAAATCTGGAGTTTTAAATTTTGGTGGAAGCACTAAGTTTGGGACCAGACTTAGCTTTTTGATATCAATTCCATAACGAATCTCAGCATTTTCTATCGCCTTGACTTTCTCCTCCAACCATCTATAGCGATCTTCCATCTGCTTTGAGGATTCAGCTTTTGTTCCTTCTTTCTCCATCATATCGAAATCTGGCATAATCAGGTTAATAGGGTCATCTCCTGGGTTAGATCTTGAGCCCACTTGGAAATTCATAGGGAATCCTATATTAGCTTGTCCTTGTGGAGGCCTAATCATGATGGATAGCCTCTGAGGATACTCTTCGTACGGTGAAGACACATGCAGCAGGGTAGAACCTGAGGGAATACCTTCATTCTCCCCTCCAGTAATGATCATGGGGCCTTTTCCTTTTTCCATAAATCCATTCAATAGTTGGGCCATTTGAGCTATTTGAGCTGTCATGTTTCTTTGAGACTCCATCATCTTATCCATCATATCTTGCTGGACTTTGACTAGCTGCTCTTGCACCTGTGCTTGCATCTGGTCCTACACCTCTTTCTGGAATTGCTCTAGCCTTTGATCTATTTTCTTCGTTTTAGCGCGAGTGCCGTACGGATGTTCGTTTTCCAGGTTCTCTTTTTTCCTCTTCTATATATTTTCAGCTCATTAGGCTCTCTCCATGATCTTAAATGCATATGATATGATGCGATGCGAGTGTGAAATGCAATGCAAATGCATGAAACGAATGCACAGAAGAAAGAAATATGTTGATTTTGATTCAGTTCCATTAGATCAACTTTGCTGGAAAACAAATTTCTTTACATGGAGCGGACGATTATACATACGACTTCGCCTTAACACCTAAATCTTTGACTTCCTTAAAAAGCCAAGCTAGATTTTGGCCTCGATCAGATCCTGACTCATACATTAGACTTAATACATCAGCTCGAGCTGCAAGGGTTTGCAAATGATCGGCTACCTCTCGGACTTGAGCCACAGCTCCGCCCATTACATAATCTCTATTCCTGACCTGTTCTTGAGAATGATGGAACTGCTCTTTCCAGCGTTCATTGAGGACTTCAGCTTGGAATTCACTGTTTTGCAATGCAGTTTTGAGCTCTTCTATCTCTCTTTTTAGCTCCTCGACCTTGCTTTGGCTGGCTCTCAATTCACTTACCGAGTTGTGATTTCGATACAGATGCAGTGATCTTTCCAGTTCTGTCGCTCGGGCCCGTAACTCTTCTTTCTCACTTTGACTTTCCAACAGATTCTTTTTCAAAATGTCCTCACGTACTCGAGTATCTTGGAATTTCTTTTCCCACTGGTTAGCCCTAGTCTTTTCTTCTCTAATTTCTTGCCGCCATTGCTCTGAAGCCTTGCCCAAACTAGCGGTTCTGATTGACGTGCGTAGTTTTTTGTAATCTGTCTTTAAGCTATTCAGATCTTCTTCAGCCCTGTCTTTTCCTTTCCTCACTTTCTCGACTTCTAACTTGTAGATGTCGACTTCTAGCCCTAACTGCATCTTCTCATCCTCTAGTTGCTCTATCTTCTTTCCCAATTCCTGACTCTTGTTCTCGAAATCTCCTCTGATGATCTCTAATTCGGATGAGACAACTCGTAAATGTTCTTTTATCGGTAAAGTATTCTTTTGGCTTGACATCGAAATATTGTCATTGATTCTTGTATTCCACCACTCGTCATATTCGGGGGTTGTCATTGGTCCTGCAGCGAGTCCCTTCATTCATCGGGTTTAGGTCCACGCACCCGTTATCTCACGAACTCTCTTCTTTTAATTATCACCTTTGCATGAGAACTCGCACTGAGCTAGCCCATGCATTGCGGGTATGAACTGTCTTGATCGATACTGTCTTACTACGAGTAGTGGAGTGTACCCAACAGCTCCCTATATCTCGAGTAAAGAACCCAATCAAACTCTCCACACTGATACAAGATCTCATCGGGGATCATCCACAGAGATCTCCATTTGATATCTTCTACTTGTCAATTTCGGAGAATTGCTATCCATTTCTCTTCAAGAAGGTCATCCCGCCTTGGCGTAGTTTCCAAAGGAGAGTAGTTTTTGAAGAAAACTTTGTTCAAGACCTTTTCCACCTTCCTAAAGTGGCTATGAAACCATGATAGCAAAAGCTGTGCACACCCTATGAACCTCCCTTCACCTATTCTTCGACTAGCGCTCAACGATTGGAATGTTTCGGCTAAGATTACAGGAATGGGTGTGACTCCTTTATCCAGTTTATCAAATAGGTCTGAGACGGCTTCCTCCACATATCCTAACGCCTTGGGAAAGATAACCAAACCGTAGATGCTTAAGGCGAAGACGTTGACCCTCTTTTTTTCATCAGAATGCGCTAGGATTAGATCCCTCAAATGTCTCCAAGGGATTTACAATCCCCTTTTTGCTTGATCCGAGCTGTAACCCACTGCTCACTCATCCCTGTAATATTCATCAACTTTCTTACGAATGTCAGTACATTAACAGCTCTCGAATAAGCCTTGCCAGCTTGAATACTTGGGCAACGGAGTAAGGCCGTGTATTCTTCTATGGTAGGTATCATATCCACTTTTTCGAAAGTAAAGCAACTATAAGCGGGGTTCCAAAATTGAGTGATAGCCCGGAATAGGCGCTCGTCTACCTTGATATCACGTAAATAGGGTAGATCACCATATCTACGGTAGAATAGTTGTTTCATATCGTCGCCCCATGAATCCCATATCTCCTTCAATTCTTGCAGGCTATTCTGAGTCACACTGACACGGGTGAAGTCCCACAACTCTGATTCATATCCCACCGTCAAACTATCTCCTTTCTCTCGCTGTATCCTTTCGGACCATGCTCGAACAGCCGTGTTATCCTCCACTCTATCAAGAAATCCCTTTTCCATGCTAAGTTTTTCTATCTAGTACCCGAACGTGAATCAACACCTTTATGATGAAGTGCCATACAATTACAACAAAATACCACCAGTCAGTACTATGCACAAAAACACAAGATAAACAAGAAGTAATCAAACGCTTATTTAGTTAACCCCTAATGTTCGGCGAGGTTCTATCTAGGGTTGGTTCTTAAGGTTTATTATATGTGGTTCGGTGCTAAAGTAAAGGTACCCGAACCAGCAGATTCCTCGATCCTCACCCAATATAGGTTCATATGGACCGAGTTCGGTTCGGGGGAATACATTTCCCTATGGCTGCACGGAGATGAATATCTCACGAAGACATAGGTACGGATGTATTCCGAGAGCGATTCACTATCTTACACGGAGGTGAAAACCTCACGAAAGAGTAGTTTCTCACTTCCACTTAGACGGGCGTGACCCAACGGTCATGTAATGCAATATGCACAAGAAAATAGGAGTCATATGCAATGACACAAAAGAATTCAACACAAGGATAGTAATTTTCAAATCAAATTTTTAAACTTTTGACAAAGGACAGAAATAATCAATTTACGGCCTGACTCTCAAAGAGTATCCCCAGCGGAGTCGCCAAGCTGTCGAAACCATCCTTTTGAAAATGGGAATCGACCTGGTTTTGAAAACGAAAATCAAATTGGGAGTCGCCACCGATCTTTACTTGGTGTGATCGGATCACCTTTGTTTTAATAAAACGTTTTGATTTACTAAAACAGTGCTTTTGGTCTACGAAATTTGAGAAAACGGGTTCGGGAGTCGGTTATGTGCGAGGAAGGGTTAGCACCCTCATCACGCCTAAAATTGGTACCAAATTGATTAATTAATATCTCAATGTCAAAAGCTAAAAATTTTAAGAAGAATTTAAAAAATTGATCTCTTTTGGAAATATTTGAGTTTTCTCGAATTGAATCAAGATTTTCTCGTTTCGAAGGAATAAAATATCACATCCAATACTTTAGGACACGATAATTTAAATCCTCAAATCCAAGATCATCTTATAATTTTTCAAATTGAATATCACAATTTTCTCGCTTCAAAGGAATAAAAGATCACATCCAATACTTTAGGACATGATAATTTAAATCCTCGAATCCAAGATGAATATTATAATTTTTCAAATTGAATATCGAAATTTTCTCGCTTCGAAGGAATAAAAGATCACATCCAATACTTTAGGACACGATAATCTAAATCCTCGAATCCAAGATGAATATTGCATCATTTTGAAAACTTTTATTTTTGGATGGAATTTATAGAGAATTAGGTTATGTTTTAAAGAAACATTATTCAAAACGTGAATGGGATTATGCGACGGAAAAACGACAATGTAACACGAATTTGGCATAATACATGTAATACGTAACATCGGAATCGCTAATCTAAAATATTAACATACATGAGTAATAACAATAATAATGGAACGATAATATAAACAATAATAATGCTGATGATAATGTCAATGATGTGAAAATACGAACGAACAAATCATAATTCAAGCAAGAGTGATAATCACATAGCTTACACAATTTAAACATCAATATTTATAGGTAAAAAATAATGACTTAAACAATTTTAAAAGACATGACATATAAAACAATTTAAAAGTATTAACAAAACGACTTTAGGTCAAGAATACCTAAATAAAAAGGTAGGTAGTATATGCGAAGTAATTTTAAGATGGTGTCAAAGAGGAATTAAAATGTACAATATGTATATATAGTTTAATAAGTGTAATATAAAAACTCGAAATAAATAATAATAATATAAATAGATAAAATAAATAAATGAAGTAAAGAGTAAATAAGTATATAAATTTTTTAACTAGTTGGAGATTAAATTGAAAACTGATTAAAACAGTGAGGACCAAAATCATAAATATCTAAAAGGGGGCGGACGAGGACCTGATTGAAAAACAATGTGAATATTAAGGTAAGATTTTTAAACAATAAAAAGGAATGCGAATGGGGGGTCGGTCAACAGCATTGAAAAAGGGGGGACTAAGTGCGCAATTATTCCTTTCCAGGGACATGCTCAGATCACCCTGAGCAAACGGCGCCGTTTCATTCCATTTAAAAGACCCTAAAATTTGTTTAAACATTTCAACCCTGGTTTCTCTTAAAAGCAGCAGCCACAAAACCCTCCATTTCTCTCATTTTCTCTCTATCCTGCAAGGGTATCCAAACGCCGTACAGCCACTAAATTTGGCAAACGACGAGGCACGCGAACGACTCTTAGAGAAAGTAGGCCTTCGACCCTCTTTTCAGGTCGAACATCGGTGACGGAGGGAAAGCACTCCGACGCCGCGGCCGTGGAGACTCCGGTGAGTTTTATTTCCTTTGTCTTTTGTTTTTTTCTTTTGTAAAAAGGTTTTCAAAATAATAGAATCAAAAACACAAAACAACGAGAATAGCAGTAAATGATAATAGAACGAAACAGGATCAACCTTTGGTTTTCTGATTTCTTTTTTATTTCTTTTTTAGTGTTTGTAAAAAAAAAAAAAAAACAATCTACCATGGTTTTGGTTTTTTATAACCGATTTACAAAGGTATTGGTTTCCGTTTCTGTTCTATTTTCCTTTGTTTTGTTTTTTATTACTTTGTTCGCGTGCCATCATCGCCTTTGTCCTCGTAGGTTGCAATCAGTTCAAGGCATGCTAGGAGTTTTTACCGAGGTGTGTGAAGGCGGTGTTTGGTCAGAAACTTGCGAAGCCAGAGGCGCATGGGCGCGAGGAGCGGAAGCGCATGGGGAGAGGTGTTGGTAGAGAGTGGCCAATGGGGCAACAGTGGCATCAAACGCTAGGGTTTCTTCTCTGCCAGAATTTTTTTAAGGTTCTTGGGCCATTGGGCCGTTGTAAATTTGGGTTAATGGGTTAGGTTAAGTGGGCTGGTAGTTTTCGGGTTTGCTTGGGTTTGGGATTCAGGCCGTATTGTGTAATGGACTTTTAGGTACGTGTTGAGGTTTATTTTGGGTTTTTATTTGAACTTGAGTCCCGGGTAAAAATTGGTTGTTACAAACATCTTTATCAAACATATTCCATGTTCATATAACATAGTCTCATGTCTCCTATATCAATAACCATCATTTTCTTGTATTTCAGATAAATAGTTGTAACCATACATAAGTATGCAATTCGCTATTTCTTCCTGTCAATCACAATTTCAAATGACAAATTCTTGTGAATACACTCACCAATTTCATAATCCCATGTACTTACCATTTTCCATATTTATCTCGTTGAATTCCTCGGACTTTCGATGGATTTCCTGTAGTACACTCATGGTGTACAATCTCATAATCTTTCAATTTGTACACATATATACATAAGTCTTTTTCAGAGAGTACACTCCCGCGAACCTCATTTCTTACAGTAGGATTACCACTCCAGGCTAAATCCCCTGTAAGAGAGCACACTCCCGCGAACCTCATTTCTTACAGCGGGATTACCAATCCAGGCTAAATCCCCTATAACATATGCTCAAAGAGTATTGTCGGTATTGCCAGTCCAGGCTATATCTCCTGCAATGACAAATACTCTATAGAGCTTTGTCTGGATTACCAGTCCAGCTAAATCTAGTCTCACATTTACTTTAGATTACCCTTCCAGGCTAAATCCATTTCACACATATTCTTCGGGAGGGCTTATATCAGGATCACATGTCCGGGCTAGATCCTTTTCACACATATTCTTCGGGAGGGCTTATATCAGGATCACTCTTCGGCTAGATCCTTTTTCTTGTCAAATCCTTTTTAGTGATCCATCAAATTCCATTCCGTTCAACCATGATTTATTTCCCTTTTTATTGAATATTATCAACATTTCATCAATAATCATGCATTGAGCATTCAAATCACATTTTCATCACATAAACATACATTTCAAACATTTAAGAATACAATTCAAGTTACACAAACTTACAATTCGATTTTTATACCATAACGATAATCTTAGTTGCATAATAAATATTTGAAATAAAATATTATATCATTTCAAATTCAAAGTTTATCGATTATAATTGGGCATGTGATCAATTTATACATAAGTCATTCATATATTTTCCTCCTCTTCCTCTCCATTCCACACCCTTAATGTATATATCACGCTTATAAGTAACACATTATCTATAATTTCACTATTTACTTATATGTATATTCAAAGCTGTCCATCCGTGTCATAGTCAATAAATTATTTTTTTCTTGTGCTACAGAACTCCAAATTAAGATCTTCTTGATGTTTTTGAAACTAGATTCATATATCCTTCTACCATAAAAATTTCAGAATTTATAGTTTAGCAAATTAGTACAGTTAAATCTTCAAATATATCCCTGTTCTGCTATTTGGTAGCTTTGACCTTTGCTTTCTAAAAATTAATTATCTCTTAACACAGAATTTGGATGATATTCCCATTTGTTTGTCTTGAAAATATACTCATTAAGAATTTGAAAATATAAATTTAAGCCCCGAATCATTTTTCTCCAATTTTTGATGATTTTCCAAAGTCAGAACAGGGGAACCCAAAATCATTCTGATCTTGTCTCACAAAATTTATTATATCCCATGATTTACAATTCCATTTCTTACAACGTTTCTTCTATGAGAAACTAGACTCAATAAGCTTTAATTTCATATTTTATTCATCCTCTAATTTTATTCCCACAATATTTGGTGATTTTTCAAAGTTAGACTACTGCTGCTGTCCAAAACTGTTTTAGTGCAAAATGTTGATTACCATTTTCCCCTAAACTTTTAATACATGACAATTTCGTCCCTAGGCTCAGAAAATAAAATTCTTGATATTTAATCCTTATTCCAAGCCTAATTATTCTCATACATACCAATAACAGCCCATAAATTCCATGAAATTTTAGAATTTTCCATAAATTCAACACTTTAATTTAACCCCGAAAACATGTTTTCATCCAAAATTCTTTAACAAGACACCATTAAACATACGTTAACATCTAAATTTCATCATAAAAAAACAAAAATCATATGAAATTATCAATGGTAACTTCCAAAATTTTCAACAAAATCAAAAACTAACAAAATACTAAGTTGGACCTAATTGTAAAAGTCTAAAAATATAAAAATTTCAAAGAAAAAGAAAGAATTTAACTTACTTGAAGCTAAAATATGAAATAACAGCTCAAAATCCTCTTCCATGGCTATTTTCAACAGAAAGTTGAAGAAGAAATGACCTAGAAATCATTAAAATCAACTTTGGCCATGTAACTTTTGTTAAAATTTCAATTTTGTCCTTTTCACATAAAAATTTTTGATTTTTTTCACGCTATGCCGCCTAAGCCATTTTAAAGTGGTCCATTTTCCCTTTTAGTCCTTCCTCATTTAATGGTTAAGCTATTTAATCACTTTAGCAAGTTTTGCACCTTTTCAATTTAGTCCTTTTTATCTAATTGATTACCGAAACGTTAAAGTTTTCTGACGAAATTTTAATACTATCTTATTGACACTCTGTAAATATTCATAAAAATATTTATGGCTTGGTTTATAACTCCAAGATCTCAATACCTCTTTTTTCTCAATTTCTTAACCAAATAAATCTTTATAAAACACAGTTTACTATTTCAAAAATCTTTTAAAAGCTACATTTGGCTTGTAAATATTAAATAATATAATTTACGAGTTCATTTGCTGGATTTGGTGGTCTCGAACCACTATTTCCTACATCGCTGAAATTTGGGCTATTACAATAGAACATGTTTTGAAAAGTCAGTGATATATATACCTTATGACAATTTACTAATACATATGTTATTTTATCATAAATCATGGAATTACCACTGAGTTTTTTCGCTCAGTGTACGGTTTGTTTTCTCCATGCACATGTATAGTTGATTTCCAAGAGTTCGAGTAGTAAATTGAGCATCTAATAAGAAATCTCGGACTTAACAAAATTTGTGTAATTCTGTTTTGTTTTAAGTATGACATGTGTTTGGGTTCAATCAGTTTTTGACATAATATGTGACTTATGAACTTTTGGAGTTGGAATTAGTATTTTGAAAGTGACTATATGTTCGAATTGTGCAAATTAGGTCGTCATATTATTTTCTTATGAATAAATTGTGGTGTGCTGCTAGTGTATATGGTAATGTATGTATATAATCATGTATACTTATGTCAAGTAGTTAAATGGTTATTTTAATGAAGTTGCTTAGATGCTTAGATGGAAATGGTGAAATGAATAGAATGTATATATGTAATGACCCGATAATCACTGGTGTCGAAAAGTGTATTTCTGAGACTCCGTTATCGTAAACCGGACCCCTAAATATTTATTAAAAATATTTATGAAGCTAGTTGTGTAGTTAATTAGGTTTTGGTTAAGTGAATTTGTATGAATTAAGAGTAATTAGGTAAAAGGACTAAATTACATATAGGGTGAAAGTTGAATTATAGATTAAAGAAAAATTTAAAAGGACTAAATAAGAAATTATGCCATCGTTTCTTTATGAGGAGGCATAAGGTAGATTATTTGTGAATTTATTATATATATTATAAAATAAACCTTAAGTGTTAAGTATATATATTATATTACATAATAATATATTAATGTATAATAAAACAAACTAATAAAAGAATGAATTAAAAAGAAACAAAGCAAAACGAAACAGAAAAAAAAAGAAAGAAAAAAAAAGGAGAAAGAAAGAGACGAAGGGTTTTAGGGTTTCAAAAGCTTTCAAGTTTAATTTGTTAGTCAATTTAGTCCCTTTTTTCTTATAATTTTATGTTTTTAGAATCCTAGTGTTAAATACTACTCGACCCATACCAAAATTTTTAGGAATTATTGAGTTTTTAAGTGTTATTAATGTTGAATAATTTTAGTATTAGGGGTTAAATTAATAGATTTTTAAGCCAGAAATGAAAAATGATTAAATTGTAGAATAAATTATAAATTTTGAGAAATAGGGACTAAATTGTGAAAAAATTGAAATTTAGGGATTTAAGTGAAAATATAGAATTAAATTTAGTCTAAAGTGAAATTTTCATGAAAATAAAGAATTAAATGTGAATAATAAAAGTTAGTCTCGGTTTAAGGACTAAATTGGAATTTAGGAAAATATTGAGTAAAAGTTGAAATATACAATATGAAATTGAATTGTGTTGTATTGATGAATTTTAATTGTTTTAATTACGTAGCTAACGTTGTACTAGAATCCTCAAGTAAAAGGGGAAAATATAAAGTCGACAAGGAATAGCTTTGTAACACCCCAAACCCGGCCCAAACACCACGACCGGATCTGGTATGTCACTAAGAAAATTTTGGAAAAACATGTCGTTTTTTCAGAAAATATTTTTTCTAAAGTTTATCTTCTTATTCGAAAGAAATTTAATAGTTGATAGTTTAAATAAAATATGCCTTTATAAATTAAAAACCCAAATTTAAATACATGCATTAGTTCAATAAAAATTTAAATAACTAAAAGTAATTAAAGCCCAAAATAAAACAAAACATAAACTAGTGGCCCATGGCCTTATTACAACGAGATTTAAAATCCATTAATTAAAAATATAAAGTATTAACTTGAGTCTTTTTGCTGGATCTAGATGTTCTTTTGCATGGCCACCTTGCGTTCCTCTCCAGCCCGGTCCGAAGCACTAGGTATCACCCGGTCCGGAGCACTAGGTATCACCCGGTCCTAAGCTTAGTATGCACAAGTGACGCCTCTTAAAGCTCCCCTCTACTGTGTTCCTAACTGTTGGGCCTCAAGCCCAATATGTCAATTAAACTACTAAAACTTTAATTTAAGCCCCTAGAATGTCTAAACAAAATATTTAAAACAAGGCATCAGCCCAATTTGAGCCCCAATTGTACCTCAAATTCTCAAATTAATATTTTAAGCATTCAAACACATAAAATGCACAGACCCAATTATCTAGGATGTTACAAGCTTGAAATTTTTGGTTTGTAATTCTATAATCCGAACTTAGTTGTTAATTGTTATAATTCAATTGATTGTATATGGTAAGTGTGGAGATGAGTGATTGATATTTGATAATTGATTGAAATGGATTGAATTGGTAAATATATAATGATTGTATTGATTATTGAATTGAAATGGATATATGTATATTTATGAGATTATATATATAAAAAAGTAGTTTTTGATATTGTTTATATTTAAAATGTGAAATTAAAACCCTATTAACTGTATTGGGTTGATTCGGATATAGATGACATGCCATAGGATTGGAAGAGTTCAGGGATTTCTTCGACTTTGAGTCGATGAGACACTGGGTGTCAATTTATTACTTTGGATTTATTCGATGAGGCACTGGGTGCCAATTTACTTCGGTTTAACCGATGAGATGCTGGGTGTCAATTTACTACTTCAAATTATCCGATGAGGCACTGGGTGCCAAACTGGTGTATTTTGGTTGGATCCGTGTATCCTTCCGAGTCCAAGTCATGTTAATAGGGGCAATTAAATGAAATGGCACTGTGATTGATATTGAATGATATTGTATGTGAAATGAAAATGGGACAGTGAATTGAAATATGATTGAGACACATGAATTGTGTATTCATGAATTGAATATGAAATATGATTGAGGCAGTGAATTGAAATATGATTGAGACACATGAATTGGATATGAAATGAATAATATTGTTGTTTAAATGATATATGTATCATATTGTGAAAAGCTATTATATAACAAATGATGAGAATTGAGTATGATATGAATGATGTATTTATGAATTGAATTGTAACATCCTGAATTTTTGGGCCTATGCGTTTAATGGGTGAATATGTTTAATATGTTAATTTAAGTAATAGGGGTCCAAATTGGGCTCAGAATTAGCCAAAGGCCTTGATTAAAATTATCTGTTTGGGCATTATAGGGTTTAAAAGGTAGTATCTATGTTTAAAATACCAAAGTGGGCTTGTGGCCCAATCTTATGAGGTGACGCCACACAAGGAAGTAAGGGGCCCAAATTTAAGTTTCATGGATCCCAATTCTTTTAATTTAAGTTAGCTAAATTTTGGGCATTAGGATTAGGTGGAGTGGATGGCAACAAGGCTAAAATTTAGGGGTTTTAATGTTTAAAATATGTGGATAATAAGCAAATAAAGGCTATTATTTAGGAATTTATTTTATGTGGATAATAAGCAGATAAAGGCTAAAATTTAGGGATTTTAATGATTAAAATATGTGGATAATATGCTGATAAAGGAGGGAGGAGTTAGAGATAATTAAGTCTCTTTTAGATGAGCTAGTAGATTAAGATAAAGGAGAAAAGATAGGATTTATCTGCAAGGTTAGATAAGTGCCGAAATTTCTATAAATAGGGGGAATATCTCTTCAATTTCGGCATTTGGGTTTTTCTCTCATTCTTTTCTCTTCTTCTCTGAGTAAAAACCGAAAACTCCTGTAAAAACCGAAAACTCCTAAAGTTCCATCTTCTTATTCATTCTCTGCAAAAACTGAAATCTCTAAGCCTAATCCCTCATCTTCACTTTGATTCAAAACCCGAAACTCTTTCCATTCTTTTTCTTCCTAGCCAAAATCTTCAAGTCACTTCCTTGTTTTCTTTTCTTCTTCTCTTTTCCTGTCAAAAACCGAAACTCTTCACTCAAGTATTTTAAAAGCCAAAGACACATCAGCTTTCTCTTGTTCGTACTTTTTCCGGGATTTTCCTAAAAGCCGAAATCCTTAGATCTCATCTCCTGTGATTGCTGAATTGCTTCTGTGGTGCTTACTTGTGCCGAAATCTAAAGGGAACTTTAGTGGAGTCAATCGCATAGATCTCTAAGTTATAGATCGGTAGCACTCGAATCGTGTTACTTTCGAGATTTCAAGGTAAGAAGATCTATTAGTTTCAACGTGTAAATTCGGGATTTACTAACCCTTGGCCGAATATAGGAGAGGCCCTATTTTCACATCTTTCCGGCTTTTTGAGCAAAGTTGTAGATCGGTCTAGCAAGGGTATTAACATTAATCAGGTGTGTAATACTTCCCCGCCATCTAGATCTGATTATTAATGTATGTTTATAAGTTTATATGTTGTGATAAATGTCGATATCTCGGTTTAATGTTGGAAACCCGAAAAGGGTGAAGCAAATCACCAGGTCAGTGAATGTTTTGACTTTATATGATAAAAGTATATTGATTTTATGATTGCATGGGTTGGGTTGATGAAAGGAGGAAGTTATACGTTATATGTGTAGCAGTTTATACC
This sequence comes from Gossypium bickii, assembly GCA_025503065.1. Lineage (NCBI taxonomy): Eukaryota > Viridiplantae > Streptophyta > Magnoliopsida > Malvales > Malvaceae > Gossypium > Gossypium bickii. Next base: position 136,780,828 of record CP106709.1, on the reverse strand, counting down.
ATGATCTGTTATATGTTGTAGCGGCTAATGCCGTGATCTGTTATAAAGGCTTCGGCCATACTATGTTGATGAGCAATATGACTGCCATCTTGGCGTGTAGCGGTGTGGGTCGATTTTAGAAATCCCCAATGGTGTGAATGGCTTGTACGGGGGCGTGTAGCGGATGAAAACCTAGGCAAACGAGTTGGGCCTTGCATATTATTTGTTATTTTTTTTATAAATGAAATTATTAATCTGTTTTATGGGCCTAAGGCCAAAATCTAGTGGTGCATGAGGGTTGCACACTGACTCTCGCGACTCACCCTCTTAATTAACCTTTCAGGTGATACCTAGTGCTTCGGACCAGGCTGGAGAGGAACGCAAGGTGGCCATAAAAAAGAACATCTGGATCCAGCAAAAAGACTCAAGTTAATACTTTATATTTTTAATTAATGGATTTTAAATCTCGTTGTAATAAGGCCATGGGCCACTGGTTTATGTTCTGTTTTATTTTTGGGCTTTAATTACTTTTAGTTATTTAAATTCTTATTGAACTAATGCATGTATTTAAATTTGGGTTTTTAATTTATAAAGGCATATTTTATTTAAACTATCAACTATTAAATTTCTTTCGAATAAGAACATAAACTTTAGAAAAATATTTTCTGAAAATACGACATGTTTTTCCAAAATTTTCTTAGTGACATACCAGATCCGGTCATGGTGTTTGGGCCGGGTTTGTGGTGTTACATGAATAATTGAATGACTAATGTCATTGTATGAATAAATGTGGTTTTTAATATTCAATTGTGCTTCTAATTAAATTGTACATATTATATTATCTTTTGTCTTTAAATATTCAGATTATAGAAATACCACTGAGTTTTACTCAGCGTACGGTTTTATTTTTCGTGTGTAGGTTAGGTACTTAATTTTGATTGTCAATTCAGCATCCAACAACGGTCCCAATCTCAAACGTGGTGATGTTTATCCTTTCCTGTCAGCATGTACCTAGGGTATCTAACTATTAGATATTTTGTGAATTAATTGTAATGAGGTTATAAGTTTAATATTGATTGGTTATATACATATAAATAGGTGTTTGTTTTGAAGCTATATTATGGCATGGTAAATTGATGTTTAAGTGTTCATAAATTAGACAAAATAGATGGAATTAGGTATATTTATAAATTGGATTTGATATGATTTGGATGTGTTTGATTGTGTTTTGAATTGGTTAAACGAATGATTTTTGAGTTGTTTATAAGGGAATGGTAAACTTGTTGTTTAAGGTACATTTTGAGTCCAAAGGGCCAGACACATGGGCGTGTGAGACACACGGCTAGCACACAGACGTGCGAGGCCATTTCGAAAGGGCACATGGTCTGGCACATGGGCATGTGGTTCGGCTGTGTAACCCAAGTCAGACAGTTACACGGGTATAGACACGGGCTGGGACACGGCCGTGTGTCCCTATTTTGAATGCCCACAACGTGTCTCCTGACCGTGTGAGTCACACGGCCTGACCACACGGTCGTGTGAACCCTGCAGCTTTGAAAATTTTTAATAGTTTTCAAAAAAAATTCTGAGTTTCCGAATTAGTCCAATTTGTTTCTAATGCATATTTTGGGCCTCGATGGCTCGAATAAGGGCAGTATGTATGAGTTTAATTAGTTTTTGACCTGAATATAATATGATAAGAAATGTTTGTAATTTATGTCTGTTTGACCAATAAACATCGGTTATACTCTGAAACCCTATTCCAGCGACGGATGTGGGTTAGGGGGTGTTACGTTTAGGTATGAAAGGTATTATGATTTAAAATTTAACCAATTGGAGGTATATGTTTGGCTAAAAAATGTGTTATGGATTGTATATTGGTTGATTGGTACTTGGGATGACCATTTGTTATCATTCAAAAATAGTATGTCACATTGCAACATCAAGCAATTGTTGGTGTGACGAGATCAGACCATCATATCACAATGCGACGTTGAGTATGGGTTATTGCAACAAGGCCAAGTCAGTATGTTACGTCGTAACGAGGAACCCCCAAAGTCACGACATCAACTTAAAACTTTGTGAACATTACAGTTTAGTCTTAATTCGACCTCAGGTTAGCATTAGAGCTCTCGTAAGCTCGTATATGACCTAAAAATGATTATGTATTGTTATATACACCTATTTTACTTACATTTGAGTGTTTAATATTGTAAATCAAATTGTGATTTGACCGAAGTTGCTTCGGTAACAAATATGACACCTTACAGCTTGGACCCACCAGTCGAGTCAAGTAAGGGGTGTTACAACAACTATCAAGGTTACCGAAGAGAAACCAATGCCCCCACTAGAGGGGACAATTGAGATATACAATGTTTTCTTGCCACCAAAGAAAACCACTTTCCAGAAGCTAAAAAGACAAGCTTTAAAGAATATTTCCTTAATAATCCTCATTATCGATTCAATAACCAAACATGGTGCAAGAAATTGGTTTCAATTCAAGACTTCATCTTTGTTCCTAATATGTTATTAAGGTCTTCACTACAATCTCATGCCGTTGAAGATTGATATGATCTCGTCCCGTCTCACTATTTCTAGCCTTGCAATCCCACAAGTAAAATTCATCATCATTAAACCACAAATAGTGCCCCCTCTCATTCTCTCACTCATAGTTATTCTTGGGTTATTGTCCATTACCACTAATGAATATTATATTAGTGGACAAGTTTCGGAATATATTCCAATTTCTTTAAGATCATTAGACTTTTAAGAGAAAAAAATGTAAAAGAAAAAAAGAGAAAAAATGTATACCACTAAATGTGTGGTTTATGTGAACTTGATTTTTTTAATATATGATTTTTTTCTTTTTTCTTTTTAATAATATATAATTTACTTTTATTGTTTTCATATTTTAAACAAATAAATTATGCTTAGAACTTATCTAAAAATGGTTTTAGTATTAGAACAAAAAATACTTGTGATATCACCCCCACTAAGATGAACTGTGACACCCCTTATGTAACATCCTGAATTAATGGGTCTATGCGTTTAGTGTAAGGATATGTTTAATATGTTAATTTAAGTGATAGGGGTCCAAATTGGGCTCAGGACTAGGCAAAGGCCTTGGTTAAATTATCTGATTGGGCATTATAGAGTTAAAAGGAGGTAATTGTGTTTAAAATACCAACGTGGGCTTGTGGCCCAACAATAGGTGGCACTGCAAGGGAATTTGAAAGTGGCGTCATTAACAATTAAAGAGGCCCAAGTTTTGGCTGCAAGGAGCCCATGTTTCTGGGCCATTTTCGGCACTTTAAAGGGAGCAAGGGGTGACGCCATACACAAGGAGTTAGGGGCCCAAAATTTAAGTTTTATGGAGCCCAAATATTTTAATTTAAGTTAGTTAAATTCGGTATTAGGGTTAGGAGAAGTGGACGGCAACAAGGCTCAAAAATAGGAGGATTTATATGGATTTTATAATTGATAATATAGAAGATAAAAAGGAGAAAAGATAGGAGCTATCTGCAAGGCAAGGTGATGGCTGAAAATCCACCACCTAGAGGAGCAAAGAATTCGGCTACTTCATGGATAAGGGGTACCAAATTTTCCCTTTTCATTAGCTTGACTTTTAGTTATCAGGAAGGGCGTTTTCGGTTTTAAACAATAGGTGCCAAAATTTCTATGAATATGGGGGATATCTCATAGATTTTGGCATTTAAACCCTAATTTCCTCTTCATTCTTGTGCCGAAATTTTGAAGCCTCTCTTTTATTTTATTTTCTCATCTTCTTCCTCTCAAAAGCCGAAAACCATCACATTCTTCACCCTTTCTTCCTCTCTAAAATTTCCTGGTTAGCCGAATCTTCTAACCTCTATTGTTATTATTCTTCTAATCTCTAAAACCCGAAACTACATCTCTATTATTCTATTCTTCTCCTTAATATTCATTGGCCGAATCTCTCTTAGCCATCTCTTCAATTCTTGAAGCTTCTAAAAAAGCGAAAAACACATCAGTTCATCTTTTCCTGGATTTCCATAAAAGCCGAAATCCTTAGATCTCACCTCCTGTGTTTGCCGAATTCTCTCTAGAGTATCTGCTTGTGCCGAATCTCGAAGGGAACTGAAGGTAAGTATTGATTCGTAAGATTTCAATCTTTTCTGGGTTTTTAGGGACTAAAGAAAACTGACCTTGGGTTTTTCTCTTATTTTCGGCATTTCGGGATTTGAAAAGGCGTTAATTGCGAAGATCTCTAAGTCAAAGTTCAGTAACACTCGAATCGTGTTACTTTCGGGATTTCAAGGTAAGGAGATCTACTAATTTTTAACGTATAAAATCGGGTATTTATTAACCCTTGGCTGAATGTAGGGGAGCCCAAATCTTTGTATTCTTCCGGCTTTTGGAGCAAGGTTTTAGACTAAGGGTTGTAGATCCGGATAGCAAGGATATTGACTAAGAGTGTAGTACTATGCGATATCAGGTGTGTAACTTCTCACACCATTAGATTGATTGCTAATATATGTATATGTAATAAATCTGCTATACTCTGTTAAATGCCGAAATCCCAGCATAACGTTTGGAAACCCGAGAAGGGTAAAGGCTAAATATCAGGTTAGTGATTTTTGCCATTCATCAGTGAATGTTTCTGTTAAAAACGATATGTTTTATATGTTGATTTTTGTATATATGCTTGGGGTTGGGTGATTGATGAAAGGCGAAGTGATCTGTTCTGGTGGCTTATGCCATTTCAGCCTGGTGACTTTGTCACAACTCTGTTTCTGGTGGCTTTTTCCATTTCAGCCTGGTGACTCTGTCACAACTCTGACGATGAGCAGCTAACTGCAGCATGACTGCCATCGATGGTGTGTAGCGGTGAGGGTTGATTATAGAAATCCCCAATGGTGTGATTGGCAGGTAAGGGTGGTGTGTAGCGGATGGAAACCTAGGATTGGGTTGGGTTCTATGTATGTTATCTTTTATATTATGTTTTATATTCTGCTCTGTGGGCTAAGGCCCAGTCTGATGGTGCACGAGGGTTGCATACTAAGTTTCGCGACTCACCTTATTATTTTAACAATTTCAGGTAGCATTTAGTGCATCGGACTGAAATTTGGAGAGGAGAGAGCAGGTGGCGTGCAAAAGAACATTTGGATTCAGCAAAAAGACTTTGGATTATTATTTTTTATTTTTATTTAATGGTTTTAAATCTCGTTGCAATAAAGCCATGGGCCACTAGACTATTACTTATGTTTTTGGGTTTATGTTGGGTTTTATTATTAGACATTTTAATTTTATGTTTAAAATTAAGCTAAGGCATGTACAAAATTTCGGTTTTTATTTAAAATTCACCTAGGCAATTTATAACTTTATATCTTATATGAATTGATCAATTATTAAGTTTTCGGTATTAATGATTAAACCTAGTAATTGTTTTCCAAAATGCGACATGCTTTGTAAAATCACTCAGGTGACATACCAGTCCCGGTTATAGTGTTTGGGCCGGGTTTGGGGTGTTACACCTTAACCCCAAACCGTCGCCAGAAAAGGGTTACGAGGCATTACCAGACACATCAGACAACTTGCGAATAATTCACAATTAATATAACATTCATAGTATAATTTAATAGTTAAGTCCCTATATTGGACTCTCGAAGCCCAAAACATGTATTAAAAGTAGAACGAGACTTGTTCGAATATTCTAGAAAAATTTTCGTAAATTTTTTTTTTACAAAAATTTCAACAGTATTTCTGCTTATTTTTACCTAAAACCCCCTGCAAATTCCAACCAAAACAACCAATACCAATGTCTCAACCAAAGAATTTACATCTTAAACACTACTAGATCATGCTTAAACCGTTGATTTATTACTTAAATTTTAAAGTGTTAACATATAAGGAACTAATTCATATCATTCATTTCATTTCAAAATTTAATACCAAATTTACTAATTTAGAACTTTAAACTTGCTTATCATCCAAAATTTCATAACTATCTAATTACAACAAGATCATTTAACCTATATATATAAATATCTATACATGGCTCATGTACAACCACCTTATACATGCCACTTAAACAAAAAGAAGAAATACATCACAAAAATTTTCTTGTTGGAGTCGAGATCTTTCTGGATGCTGAACTGAATCTTGAACTCTAATGACTGACTTGCAGAGAAACAATCGTGCATTTGAGTATTCATCATACCAAGTGGTATTACTATAAACCAAACTATTTAACATTACTGAATTACAACATCAACATAAGCTTTATAAATCATTTAAACTAATTATACATAATTATATATCACTTCATAAATCTTAAATTCATATATATATACATTTTTTTATTATTATTTTTTTACATACTAATTCAATTCATAATTTAATTCTTACATTCTTTCTTGTACTTTTCAGTAGTGCCAAATCAATCAATCTCATTTTCAAATTTTCATTTCAATTGTTTACCCTATTAACAAGGTCGGACTCTGACAGATACGCGGATTTCACCCAAACACACCAGAATATCCAACCTAAACACACCAGAATATCCAACCTCAACACACCAGAATAATGAAATCCTCCCAAACACACCAGTAAGGCATTAAATGCCTCTTCGGATAAACCGAAGCATATATAACAGAATCATCTTCCCGGCTGAGCTACGAATCTTCTCATCACATCACTAATCCAATGGCATGCCATTTGTATCAAATCTAGTCCAACAAGTTAATAGGATATTATTTTACCTTTCCAAATTCGAATTCATTTCCACAACAATTTCAAATACTTGATCAATTCAAAACATCTATTATATCAATTCACATATAATTCAATATTCACACATATTCTTACTTAATTTCAAATATTATTACTTACCTTATCTTAATTACTCGACAACATATACTATAAATTCAATATACATTTAATAAATAGTTTGAGTTATAGTAATACAAACCCGAAATACGAGTTTACTCCTCAACGATCTTTTCTTTTCCTTTGGATGCCGATGCCTCGTTGTCCTTGTTAGCTACGAAAATAATAATAATTTACATTATTAATTACAGCATTAATTTAAATAATTAATTAAATTTCTACTCAATTTATGCCTAATTCCAATTTAATCCTAATTGACTCTTTTATTTGTTTCACTTATTTCATACTTCAATTTTATTCATTTTTCTTCCATATTCATCCTAACTATCAAGTATTCATAATATAACCCTAGTTTAAAATTTCTTTTAATTTAATCCCTCTAATACAAAACTTATAACCTACTTTACAATTTAATCCTTTTACTAATTCTAACTTAAAATTTATTTAATTCAATCCCTAATTCATCTTTTTCTTCAACATGAACTTTGTTTAAAAGCTTATAAACTTTCAAACTATCAAATTAATTTCATCAAAACCTTGTTTTAAGACTTCTAAAATATCAAAATTAAAAGAAATGGGCTAAATTTAGCTTACCAATTAAAGTTGAAGCTTTAAAATCCCAAATTTTCATTCTCTTTTCTTTCCCTTTTTCTTCCCCTGTTTTCGTTTTGTTCTCTGTTTCTTTTCTGTTCTTCATTCTTTTACTTTCTTTTTTTTATTCTATTTATTTATTTCTTTTAGTTATTTTATATTACTTTAATATTAAGTAAACAAATTATTTTATAACAAATGTACCAATATTTTTATTACAATTGTCATTATTCAATTTGTTTTAAAAAAAATCTTATAATTTAATTATTATCATTTACTTATTATATAAGAAATTATATATATATTTTACTCATATACCAATAATAATTATACACTTGTCTTATTTCATAATATGATATCAATTTAATAATTATTAATATATATAAATATATTTTACTTATTATTAAAGAAAATATACATACATATATACATACATTTATTTTACATGTGAATAAATACACATATCACCCATGTACACTTTTATCATCATACATTTGGCACAAATTTTAATTTATTTGTAATCTAATAACAAAATTTTAAATCAAACAATAATAATAATATTATTAATATTAATATTAACAATAATAATTAATAAAATCTAAGAAAAATCTTAGATTTTTCTATCAATTTTGCCAAGCTCAATTATTACAAATGGCTTAATTGCCATTTTAATCCCTTTTTCTTTCTATTGTTTTAGAATTAAACTTTTAACCTTTATTCAATCTAGTCCCTTTTACTAATTACTCTAAATTAAACTAGTTTCACCTAAATAAAACCTAATTAGATATATAACTAGACATATAATTATTTCTAATAATTATTTACGAACCCGTTTCACTAAGACGGAGGCTCGATAATGTACTTTTCCGGTGCCCACGGATTTTGGGTCATTACAGGAACATGTCGCAGAACGAAAGGATGCCTAAAGGATATACCCCACCCATTATAGATCGGGAGGTCTCCAGGAGCTTCACCTCTAGTCTCAACCATTCGATCAGGCGAAAGGTAGCTACCATCCACTCTTCTGGGCCCCAACCTTCTGTTAGGAATGTGATCCTTTTAGTCACCAAATCTCATATGGGTTCAATTACTTCGTACCTTGGATCAAAGCGAATGATAGGATATCTCCCATCGTAGATATCCTCCCCACGTGTTCCACAATGATGACCTAATTGCAGGTTTGCCACGTTAATGCCATCTAGCACGGTGTAACACCCCTAACCCGAAACCGTCGCCGGAATAGAGTTAAGAGGCATTACCGATCATTTCGGAACAATTAAGTTCATTTCACAACACAAAGTCAAACATCAAACAAACATATCCAAATATTAACATATAGTCCCTTAATGAGGTCTACGATACCTTAAACACATGTTAGAAAGGGATCAGGACTAAACCGAACACATACGAAAATCTTCAAAATTCAATCATTTTTCTAAGTTACAGAGGTCACACGCTCGTGTGGGTAGGCACACGGCCTCGGACACGCCCATGTGTCTAAGCTGTGGCAAAACAAGGCATACCTACTGACTTGTCCACACGACCTGAGACACGCCTGTGTGCCTCACCCGTGGTCGACACTGACTTGCACCACACCGGTCCACCGCGTGTGTCCAAATTTCGGCCGTGGTCGAGTCTGACTTGTTTTAAAACACAACCTCGAAGGACACGGTTGAGCCACACGTCCGTGTGCTTAACCGTGTGGGCAATTATAGGCCATTTTCAAGGCCAAATTACCATCCACACTTCAAAATCACCTATAAGCATCAAACCAATACCAATTCATGCCTCAAATGCAATTAAATCATACCAATACAAGTACCAATTAATCAACTACTACATTATTTATTCCATACTCAATTCCTACTCAAATAAATCCATCTAAAACATTATCTTCACAACTCAAATCATATAAACTAAACATCATCTAGTCATACCACAAATTCACACTTAAGATACCAATCTCATCAACCAATTCAAGCATGAATTATGTCATTTCCAACCTCACTATTTCATGCCACATTCATCATTTACATAGCTCACACATAATAACCAAAATCATCTAACTTCCAAGCCATGTCACATGGCAAGATCCAACATCTCAAAATACACCATATTTACTAGCCTATACATGCCATATACCAAATATGTACATCTTTCAAAAGTACCGAAATAGATATCCAATAGTGTTATTGAGTCACTGACGATCCCCGGATCCGAGCTAACTTTACTGACACTGTAAAACAGAGAAACAATTTACACAGTAAGCATAAAAGCTTAGTAAGTTCGTAATATAATACATATTACTCGATAATGCAATACTAAAACATAAGTAAACCTTCACTTAGATAGATTCATAACTAAACACAATGTCATTCTCAACCATATACTCATACATCTATCAATTCATCTTTAAACAATATCATCAACCACATAGGCTCGAAACATACTTTTGCCAACACTTAGTTAACAAACGTTCTTGCTATTCAATGCTCGATACCATAATTTATTCGTTGTTCCCTATCTCTTCAATTCAATCGCACAGTGCACAATTCATAGTCGAAGCTTATATAACATCGCACACTTAGTGCCACAATATAAAACCGAACGTAATTCGGTATCGCACACACAGTGCCAATCATTAAAGTCATAGCTTCTATTATTTCGCACACACAGTGCTAATCACTTCTATCCCTATTCTTATTTCGTACATTTAGTGCCTCATTTCTCAATATCACATATAACATTTCTAATTCAATAACTATACATTCATTCATTCCACATCACATAGATACAAATTAAACAACTTGTATTATATCCGAACTTACCTCGGACGTCGAAATACCGAGACTAGCCGATCAATCGAGTACTTTATCTTTACCTCGATCTCGATTCGAATCTCTCCTTTCTTGGTCTATACATATTCAAATTTAGCTCATTTAATCACCAATTCATTCAATTTAGTCCAAACACACATATTTAGGGAATTTTACAAAATAGCCCTCATATTTTTACATTTCGACTCTTTAGTCCCTATTTCAAAAAATCACATAATACACATATTTTCATTATACCATGCTTAGGATGAATTCTCCCTATACTCCTACAAGCCCAAATATTTTATTTATTTCACATTTTAGTCCCTCAAAATAATATTTTCATAATTTAGTCCAAATTACTCAATTTCATAAAAAATTCAAATACAAACTATGTTAACCTAACACTAAGCTTTCATATTCCACTAACTAACAACACAAAGCTCACATATTCATCAATGGAATATATCAAAATCACCATCAATTTCTAAAATTAAAGCATGGGTTTGATAATACACTAAGCAACGATCACAAAAACGTAGAAATTATCAAAAACTGAGTCAAAACATACCTCAATCCAACCCAAAAATGTGTCGAACCCTAACTTGTTCTTCTTCTTTTCTTTTCTTGATAATTTCAGCGAAGGATGATGATAATGGAGCTTATTTTCTTATTTGTTTTATTTCAACATTCATTAATAATCATTTTACCAATATAACCTTATTAATATCCTTTAAAATTCCATTAACTGAAACCCATTTTTGTCCATCCATTTACCACATGGGATAATAACAACATAAGGACTCTCATTTAAGTAAGCAATGTCAAATTAACACTTTAATATTCAGCACACAGGTTTTGCATTTTATGCGATTAAGTCCTTTTTCATAATTCGACACATAAACGATAAAATTTTCACACATGCTCAATCACATATTATAAACATCAAAAATAATATTAAAATATTTTTCTAACCTCGAATTCATGGTCCTGAAACCACTATTCCGACTAGGGTCTAAACCGGGTTGTTACACATAGGACCTCACCTATAAATAACCCCAAAAACAATGAAGAAATGATCGAATCCTAGCATATTTGCCTATACTTTGCTAACTTACCTTCAACACTCGATCTTCATTTCCTCTCACCTCCTCTCTCTGTAATCTTCGGCTCTCCATCCTGATTAGGTAAACCGACCTCCATCAACATCACCGCACTCTCCTCTGAACTTTCTCCATGTTGTACCTTTGTATCAACTATAATCTGATCTCCAAGTCTAATGCAATGATAAATGAATGCAAATTAATTACTTTTATTAGTGCGAATTTATATCAGTTCATGCAGATTCAAGTTTTGTTCTTCCTTTGTTTTTTTCTCCTCAGGAGTTGTAGGCATCTAGCTATTGGTCCAGTGCCCATTACATCCTTAGTGATGGGCACAATGATCAGTGAAAGTGTCTCTGCTGGTGTATGAGGCATCTTTGGGTCTCTTAAGGTACCCTTTTTAATGTTGTAAAGTCAAAATGTATAAGGTTTGTCAACATATTGGACTATAGATAGAGACAAAAGCCACTTCATTTATCTATCATTGTGATTTTAATTGATTCTGGTTTTGACATATAGGTCAGGCTTTCTGATCGAATTTTTACCCAAAGCAACACTTGCTGGATTCATAGAAGGTGAAGCAGTCGTTGTGTGATTACAACAGCTAAAGGGATTGCTTGGAATACTTCATACTAGCAAGCTGCAATTCATACCTATTATGGCCTCTGTATTTGATCACAGAGATTAGGTAGTGGGTACACCAAGGGAAAGCAATGTATACTTTCCCTATAGTCATTTTCTTTCTTTTTTAAAATAACTAGGTGCTAGACATTATAGAAAAATGTCAACTAAGCTAGTAATTAGCAGCATCTTGAGAGTGCTCTTCTTACTTTTTGGACAAGAATCAAAGAGGCACTTTACAAATGCTTCCACAATCTTTGGTTGGGATGACTTTGATGAATGTAAATATACTCTTTGATTCAGTCCAATTATTGGAAATCATCCATACTTTGGAAAGTCAAAGATATGGGTATCAAAATGTTGGTACTAGAAATCTGAGATTTAAAGCACCAAAAGTGGGATTGAGACTTGGCATGAGATATTTGCAATTTTTTGGTCCCTAATTGTATAGTGACTTTGCAAGTTGATCCCTAAACCTCAACTATAAATAGGCCTAACCATTTCTCATTTTCATCAACCCACATTTGCCATTCTCTACTTAAGGCATTGTTCTCTCTCTTTGTAAATCTTCACTTGTATTTTGGAGTGAAATATATTTGGTTGGCCTGAGGACGTAGGCAAAATTTGCTGAACCTCGTCAAAATTCTAGTATTTTTTATTGTATTATTTTGCATATTTTGAGAGTGTGATTGTAGTGATTTATTGTGCTATTAAATCACGATAGAGGGATATTCTGGCTAAGAAAGACCTGGTACTTAAGCGATCCTTGTGATCCACATCTCTTTTTTGAGAATTGAACTTAGTGTGATTTTTCAGTACAATAATTTTATTCTTTTACACGCTTCCGCACAACACCAATAAACTAAACCACAGAATCAATGACTACAAGGCATGCATGTGCCTTTCATATTATATATGCTTTCATTTCATGTAGTAAGAGCCCTATTCCACTTTTGAAAAGGAATAAAATGTTCCAATGGCAATTTTGGTTTTAAATTCATCTGTTGTAATGGGATTTGGCTTCCTTTTGCTTCTGTTGACGGCAAGACATTACAAGTATCTCTTTTTCACCACCAAAAAGTTTGTCCACATTATAGCTTAGATTCTTTAACTTTTGATGTTAGAAAATTTCGATGGATCCAGATCATGAGGAAACCGAAGCTTGTCTGGGAATCGGCAGCTGTCCCATTAACGGCCGCGATTCTCTCGTCTTCTGCATTAAATCAAAAAGCTCATGGAATTTCATTTGTAAGAAGTGATACTCTACTTTATGTAAAAGATGTTCTGAAAAAATTGTCCAAAATCTAAGTCGTCTCTTTCTTTTTATATTTCGCTGATTGGCCACTTGCAAAAGGGTTTGAATCTACCCTCGTTGAACATGCTATACTTTAATGCCCATTATCTGGCTTTTGCTATCAAGACTGAAGTCCTGTCCCTCACTGTAAGCTTTTCCTGAACCAGCACTGTCGTCGATAACTAAAATCTTTGTTATTACCTCATATTATTAGAAAACATATATGAACATACTATTCCATACCATGTTACGGATGGCCTACGCTAACCATAAATGAACCACAAAACATTGATATCTGTATGATTTTTAAATTTAGTCTCTCCTATACAAATGTTTCACAACGTTGTGTAGGAAGGAGTTGCCCATTTGCTTCTCTAAAGAATTACCAAGTTGATAGAAACAGAGAAATGATGGCCCTCGGTCTCTAATGAACATGGCTGGTTCTTGCACTTCATGCTATGTTACGTCAGGTTCGGACTCTTGCTATTACTTCATCGTAACATTGATTACTTGCCATTGCAGTAATCATTTTAAACTTTTCCAAGTGACTGCTTTTCATCTCTCTCTTCCCCTATTATTGTACTGTTAAAAGCATCGACATAGAATAGGAAGTAGGGAAAATTTTCGATCAGTGCTTGAAATTGCAGGTTGGGGTTTCTGTGGTCAAGATTCTCTTGCATGTCACCAGGCCAAACACTGTGGAAATTGGGAATATATTCCATCAACACAGATACAAAGGTGCCTTCATTTCTCATACTGGCCACCCAATTTCCAATCTACTTCGAAAATTCAACTTACCTACAAGAAAGGTAACTCCATTAATGTCTCGTTTTAATCCTATCATTGAATAGGTCATTAAATTTTCCAATGGACTGTCATGCCGAAATGTTTTATTTAGCAGATTACGGTAAAAGCATTCTATTGAGCAAATGTTTGGCTGAATAAAGGAATTTCATTGCTATATATAGGAGGAAGAATGGATTAATGAAAACCATGAAACCACTTTGAAATGTATAATTATTGATATGTCCAGTAAGTTGAATGAAGAATATTATTTCTTCAAACCGAGTCATTTTCATCCAATGAAATTTCGCGGCATACATTGCTGATGTGGTTTTTCTTCCGTTTCAGCTTGTGTGTGAATGTGATGGAGAAATTACATAATTCCAAAATCCTTTGGAATGAATTCAGTCTATCTCACAGTGGGAGGCATCTTAGCATCATGGAAGCCTCAGGGGAAGAAATAATAATTACGTTTGGTTCATTGATATTGAATAAGATAAGGATGTAATAGATATTTGATGGGAATAAAATGAGGAGGTAATAGATATTAACTAGTTTGATTGATTGAATAGAATAAATAAGTAATAGTATTACATAATTTGATTACATAAAATAATATGCAAAGAATAGCTTAAAATAACAATTTTATCTTTAAATATAATTTTTTATTTATATTATTAACATCTTATAAAACTTAAAATATTAACCATAATAAGATAGAAATATTTAATAATATATATTAAAATAATATTTCATTTTTAATTAAAAGACAAGTATTAAATCTAAATAATACTTTTTTGGGTATTACAAATAGTATTTTTATATTCTAGTTAGTAGTTCGTATTATATCAAAATATAATATAATATTCCATCTTGTTAATTGGAAATAATATTAGAAATATTTTCATTTTGTTTTGTTATTTTCTTAAATCATATGAGTTTTTTTTTTTTTCAAATTTGGTTTTTTTCAACTTATTTCTGCAAATTGTCTCTCCTCTCTCTAAAAAAATTATCTTCTCTGTATCTAAACTCATAACTCATCATGTTATCTACTTTTCGTCATATTTGCTTCCACCAACCACCGTGGTTTCCATTGCAAGTCACAGTGTCCTTACCTAGTAAATACTTTAATTTTTTTTTTTTTTTGTCACCTCTATTCCTCTGTCTCCTTTCCAGCTTTCTCACCCAAACCTTCTTTGACATTTTTTGCTTCTGAAATTTTGATTACCATAAACAAAAATTGCTTTGATTTTTCTCGCTTTTTAACTACATGCATAAGTTCCGAGAGACCCAACCTCGTTCAAGACTACCTGGAAGAGGTTCCCCTAGTTGGGTTGGCAATAGATCTCCTCTTGAATCATCTTCCATTGATTTCTTTGACATTTGCTCTTGCTTGCATTGAACTGTAGGAGAGTTTTTTTTTTTTTTTTTCTTATAGAAGAATTACTTCTATTTTGATTCCCTCTAATATTTTTAAGTTATAAGACTGAAATTTTGAGTCGTTGTATTGTTGTGGTTGAGTTCAGTGCTTGTTGACGGAGTTGAATAGCCGATTCTGATGGCAGAGCCCCAAGTGCCTATTCAGGCCACATTCATCATTGCCTGCAATGAGTTAGTCCAAAGGCCACATTCATCATTGCCTGCAATAGTTAGTCCAATAAATAGAAACTATTGCTTTATGAATCAGTCCTCAATGAGTTGGCTATCCTCGCCAACCAAACACGCTGAAAGTGCTGGTCTAATCCTTCCAGACCCTTGGGCAGTCTTGAAAGAGGTTAAACATACACCTGACTTTTTTTTTTTTTTTTTTTTTTTTTTTTGAACTTCATTTTGTGAGAATACCCTAAATCATTTAAACATTATGATTTGGTTTAATGGAGAAAAAAAATAGGTTAAACTCTGTTGCATTCCATCAAACCAAGTCGAATGGTTTCCCAAAGTAATATCTTTCTCAATTTTATATTGGAATGTAAGAAACTAAATCAATTTTCATGTTACTAGAACCAATTTATTTTGGAAAATAAATTGTATACTATCAAACAATTCTATTAGAGAATGAAAAACTACTCAGTTATGCAAATAATATCAGAAAACAGTATATTAGATGCAATGAATCATCTTTCGCAAAGCAGCCTATGATTGTATTCTTAGATCTACCTTGAATGAATGCATATCTAGCCTCGTATGCTCCAGCTTCATATCACTTGAGCACCACAAGTCCCAAGCTTTTACCGCTCCTCTCTGCCATCCTTAGAAGCACTTCTTGATTATATCCAGAAGCAGTGAACATATATTATTTAACTTAAGCTAGTGCTTCCTCGTAGCGCCTTTGAATTCATATCTAAAGAACTATATCCTTAAGCTCCTCCAAAGAAGTGAAGAAATACCATGAATTTTAATGCCACAAGGGATTTCTTCACATATGATTCTTTGTCAGTCAAATATCTGCATGGAATAGTTTCAAAATTCAACCAATATTATAACATGTTAAACTTCAACTCAGAAAACTAGTAAGGTCTTAGGTCAATGACTAAACAAAACGAGTATCTGAACATTTCTGTTTTATGTTTTAACTTTAAGCTGAAGAACTGGATCCTTTTATTTTCTATGTTTTCTTAGATAACTAAGAAAAGAATGGATTCTTTTAACAGTTAGGGGTCAAGCATTAAAAGGTTTTTCTTTCCCTGGAAATGCCTCCGAATACATCACCGATATAATCCAATATAGAAAAAATAATTATTTATTTCAAATTACAATCAAGAAGCTACTTTTAATATATAAAGGAATTATTTCTTACTTGATCTGTATCGAGTAGGAATCTCTCTCTGTTCCCGTTTAATGCATAAATATTCACCTAGAAAAGCCATTACTGCAACTCCAGTACCATTCACAACCCACCAGGTTGCAGAGGAAGGCCAACCTCCATATATAAGGCATATAAAAAGATGGATAATATAGAGGGTGGCTGAAAAATCTAAGCACTTCTTGGATCTTTCAATCAAATAAATCATGTATCCAGCTCTGTATACATCCAAATACAGCAAAAACGCAAGTTAAAAATAAGCTAAGTTTAGAAAATGCCTAATATCATTATTATCTCCAAAATTCTTTGTGGAGTATGATTCCAAGTTTTCATGGAGGTAATATCTTCCTAGAAGTGATATCTACCTCTGGCCATCAATTCGCAACTAAGTAAAACCTCCCTCATGCCAAACACAAACTGAATCAGCAAAAGATAACAGATACAATGACTTGGGCAGAGAGGTAATTACTTTAAAGCTTAACTATAGATATCCTTAAGAAAAGAGTTCGACATTCAAACTTCTCACATTTCGACATCAAAATGCATATGCAAAGATTTCTAAATCCAAGTTTTTAGTATCAGAAAAAAGTATACATATCATAAAACTGACGACACGGACCATCACGAAACATCACAGTTGTACAACATAATCCATTTATTGATCAAATCCAGTCCTACAACCTATAGCAGTGGATGAAACAAAAGAAAAGGGGATTATATAGTTCAATCATAAGCAACCAGCAGATTTTACAAGGATGGGGTACAATGCTGAGGCAACAGTAGGAAACATATAGATTTTCTAATAATAAACAGCCCATTGTCAAGCAAAATAAGAATCTAAAAATTATTCTTTTATGGCAACAATTACTCGTATCCAAGGAAATCTAAAAATTACTACATCCAAAAGGCATCATATAGGAACCAACCATTTCTGCATTCACAAGTGAAATAGATAAGCATAAAAATGAAGTGCAGTTAAAAATCAAGGTGGGAACTATATTCTCAGTATCTCACCCTGCAACAGAGCTGAACAGAAAGGAAGCAATGACACACCAGCCGACAACGGTTGAGGATGTAATAGTAGCAAAGTCAAAGAAATAGACTAAGCTCATATGAGAAACATGAGTGCCAACAAGAAGGGACAAAAAGACTCCAAGGGTGAGGTAGTATAAGCATTGAAGGCAAACAATTTGGGCTACAATAAGCCAAGGATCCCATACCATCGCCCCATAGAACATGACTACAATTGAAATACAACTTTCAATTTCCGAATACACAAGATCAGCAAAAACCTCAAAGAATTTCCAAACCAATTCCTTAATACGATTGTAATTTCTTCTTATATCCAAGCGCCAGATCCTAAAAACACTAGTTTCTTTTAATAATTCTTCTATGAAACCCCAATTCTTAGAAAATTACAAGGATCAAAGCAAAAAACCATTGATTGCCCCCCGAAGCTTTTCGAAGTTAAAGAAAAACCCAGTTTTCAAACAAACAATGCTAAAAATGAGTTCAATGCTATTTTTTTCCTTAAAACTTTTTAGTGTACCCAAAATCGAGACTTGGCGAACTCGGATCTGGTAAATCAGTGAGTCCTGAAGAAAGAAAACAAAACAAAACAAAGAAAATGTGAAGATTAAATACTGGAAATCGAGATCGATACAAGCGAGAGACGAGGAACCGTATACGAGCGAATTCTGCAATTTTTGTTTTTCCAGAACTTTTTTTTTTTTTTACGATTTAAAGAAATACAAACTTTTGGCCTCCAATGGAAAAACTTGCTTTAGAGATGGATTTGAAATGAAGTTTTTAATTAATTTTTATTAAAATGAAAAATATCTAATAAAATCACATCTTTGTTTTTCTGTTTTCAGTTCAATTTTATTAACAATTATTTCGTTAGATTTGACGTGGGTTCGATTCCCACTATGGTCGACAGTAATTATTTATTAAATTTTAAAAGTCTTAAAAGCTACTATTTATTTTTTATTATTATGATTTGGATTAGGATTGTTCACAAATTAATTAATTTATACATTAATAATTAGAATAAAAAGTAACAGTGAAAGAAACAAAACTAATTGTATATATAGTTTTTTTTAGAAGAGTTGCAAATAGGAAGTGTGAGTTGGTAAGAGATTTAATTTTTAAAATTTTTTGGGAAAATTTTGTAACCTTACAATTAAGTAAAATTTAAATTTATTATATAATATGGTTTTTACCTACCTATTTAATTGTGTTGATAGCTATTACTTCTATAACTTTATAAAAATTCTTATTAAGTTCGTTATCACATAAATTTACTTAAAAACCATTTTTAATAACTATTTTTAAAAACCCATTTTAAATCTTTCAAATATTTAAATATTAATAACCAATTAAAAATTTACTTCACATTTTTATGCATCACTAAATAATATCTTAAAAAAAAATTTTTGCACACAACATTATACAAATACATGATACAGTGAATATAATAATTAATAAACATAAAACATGATTAATGTGACTTTATAAAAGAAGATTAGCATGACATGTATCATACTCATATTCAAAATTTTGGCATTCTTAATTTATTTATATTTGCATAACTGATGCAAAGGGAAAAATGCCGCTATTTTACTAAATTGACCTAAAAAAAAATTTAATATTTATAAAAATGACTCAGGTTTAAAAATAATTACTAAAATGACATAAAATGAACAATAAAATGGGGTTTTGGCCTTCTAATGGCCAGCACCATCTGGTATTTTGACCCCATGACTGCCTGATGATTGTGTCAGACTTTAAAAAATTGAATTTTTAGTTCTGGCCTTCCAATGGCCGACACCAAGGTATTTTTTTTAAACCGTATCATACTGGTATACAAAAAACTAGTATTTAAAAAAAAATTGGTGCTGCTCTGTCAATGGCCGACACCAGATTTAGTATTTTTAAAAAATATATTTTAGTTCTGGCCTTCTAATGGTCGGCACCAGGTACAAAAAAAAAACCAATTTTTTTAGGTGATGCCCTTCTAATGGCCTGCACCAAACTACTAGTATTTTAAAAAAATTTGGTCTTGGGCTTTGTCAATGGTGGCACTGGACTCGATGATTTAAAAAAATTGATTCTAGTCTTCTAATGGCCGGCACCAGGTACAAAAAAAATTAATTTTTTTAGGTGTTGGCCTTCTAATGGTCGGCACCAGACTACAGTATTTAAAAAAAAAAATTGGTTCTGGCATTCGAATGGCCGGCACTAGGTACGAAAAAAATATTTAATTTTTTTAGGTGTTGGCCTTCTAATGGTCGGCACCAGGTACAAAAAAATTAATTTTTTTTTTTTTTTTGGTTCTGGCCTTCAAATGGTCGGCATCAAACCTTATATATAGTGGTGGTTTAGGTTCTGATAGTGTAAATGGAATGAGAAAAAAATTGAGAGAGCCATCAAAATGAGAGTATTTTGTAGTATATCATCAAATGAGGTTTTTATAGTGGATTGTATATGGAGTTTTTCGTATTTCAGGGGTGAATTATATACTATCATATTTTAACGGAGTTGAATTATATACTGTCATGTCCACTCTAAAGGTTATGCCATTAAGGGTTGGATGATTATTTGCGTTATAGATGGCTAATCGAGTTGTCCAACGCAGTGGACATTATCTATGGTGCAATAGTGTTTATTCCGCAACTAGGTTGTGGTTGGAACCGGTTGATAGAGTCTCCATGCAAAGGTATCTCAAGGGACAATGGAAGAAGAAAATGTCTGGAGCTTTTAGGAAGTTATATTTTCCCTTGGTTTATGCAGCTGGTTTTCTGTTTCTTTTTAATTTTACTGACCGTTTCAGCTATCCAATTATCCTGTACTGATGCAACGTAAACCGGATTCAAGCAGAAGACGATTAATTGTGAAGAAACTACTATTGAAAATAATTGTATTATTTCTTAAGAATGTTTGTATTTTTTTAATATTTGTAAATTTAATATAATTGTTTAGGATTTAAGGTTTCATTTTTATATTTTCGTATATTAATTTCTTAGAATGTTTTTATTTTTATATAAATTTAATTTAATCTGTAATATATAAAGTTTGAAAATTAAATTTTCGTGTATTAATTTTACGCATCTATTTGTAGTTCATTGGGTGTTTAAATTTAATATAGTGCATATTATTTTTGTTTGAATTTTATTTTTTTGTATTAATATTGTAGAATGGTTGTATTTTATTGTGTATGTAAATTTAATTTGTCGTGTACTATTACTTATTTGAATTAGTATTTTTTAAATATTTCAAAGTCATTTATTCAAACAAATAATTATTTTAGAGAAATTAAATTAATATTAAAAAATAGAATAATTTAAAAATAAAGTAAAAATTAACAGAAAAAATTTAAAATTGTCGTAACCCCGACGACGTCCCCGGCGCCGGTGTGTAACAGTCCAGATGCATCCGTCGGTGATGCCGTGCACCTTGCTCAGGCGTTTGATAATTACTCGGTCCGGCCTCTGGTGTCCCGTCCAGTGTGCTTAGAAAGGTAGAATAATCATATACACCATAATCGGGAGTTAATTGGTATTGTGTGACTGGAGGTGCCGAAGGAAAAATATCCTCAGTGGTGGGTGTACGTGCTTCGGGATGGAGCTTCGAGTGGTATGAGGATGATCTGGATCGTGTTGAATGTTGAGGCTCGAGGTCATCACCAAAAATATCCTCAAACGATGGACAAATTTCTTACAGCGGATTCGGATCCGGATCCAGGTGGTGTGATGATGAGCCGATGCTTCATATTAGGCCTCGAGATCGGGGTTCGAGGTAGTATTGGACTTGATGTTCCCGAATGGCAAAACTCGGTTACTACGCGGTTGTGCATTTTTTGGTTGCCATCGAGAAGATTCCAATTGCGCGTCTCTTTGGATCAGCATGTAATGACCTTAGAATATAAAGGGCTTCTCGTATGCCATATACCATGCTGCGTACTCAGGTGTTCGAGAGAACCCTCCCTCTAAGACATACAAGGGAGCACACTTCAAATGTCGTTGATTCCACAGAAAGATATATGATTCATGTTTTTGCGCCCAATTTAAAGCGTCCCGACCCGAACCCTTTTTGTCCATTCCGTGGACTTTTTTGATGTCGATTGGAAGGTTTGAGATAGGTTGTGCACAATCGAACAGCCTCAAAACCCGACCTACATCATTTCACTCCACCATATAGAAATGAATCAACAACACATTTGACATTAACATCTGTTGCTGCTCAATAACCCATGATGGTATGAGCATCGCGATATCTTCCTCATTATACGGCATCCATATAAACTGAATAATATTGACACGTTATTATTTAATTTTTTTTCTTGTGCAATTATTGTAACACCCCTTACCCGAGACCATTGCCGGAGTCGAGCACGAGGCATTACTAAACTTAACTTACTAGTTCGGGGCATAAAAAAATTGAAACTGTCCGTCTGCGTCATGTTCACTAAATCAATTATAACTCGAGTTACGAAACTCGAAATCTAGATCCGTAAATTTTTCCTGAAACTAGACTCATATATCTTCTTACTATTAATTTTCCAGAATTTTTGGTGTGGCCAATTAGTACAGTTTATTAGTTAAAGTCTCCCCTGTTACACAATTTGACAGTTCTGACCTCTCTTCACTAAAAATCAATTATCTCATATTATACAACTCTTTTTCCTACACCGTTTCTTTCATATAAAAATAGACTCAATAAGATTTAATTATATATTTCATGCACAACCTAATTCAATTTCTACTATTTTTGGTGATTTTTCAAAATCACGCCACTGCTGCTGTCCTACTATTCCCCTGCATATAATTACATAATTTCTTTAAAATAATTATCAACTAGACATTTCATAACATCCACAACCATGTTCTTAATTAACCATTTTAATGGCTAATCATTACCAAACATTTACAAGTCCATAATAAGCCATATCATGAGATCACACACATAAAATGGTTAAGTCCCTATACATGCCATAACTTAAAACGTTCGAGTCACAAAATACCAATATAACCCTTTGATAGTGTGTACGATCTCCGACGTCCTTTCGATCCCCGAGTTGGCTTGCAATACTATAAAAAAAATAAATAATAGGTGTAAGCATAAAGCTTAGTAAGTTTACATGTAAATAGATAACAATATTCTTAATGAATTATCTTATGTTTTTCTTATCAAGATCACTTAAGCTTTTAACTCAATATACTTAAAACTTGTATACTTGCCTTACCTTTTAACATGAATTTATCTTACCTTACCTTTTTAGCTTGGACTTGCCTTACCTTTACTTTGGTATATTCTTTGAATTTTCCCGTTGAACCACTTGGAATACTAAGGATACACGGATACCTTTCATTATGAAACTTAACCATTGCCATGTCTTGACATGGTCTTACGTGGTATCCTTGCCTTATGAACTCACCAATGCCATGCCTTGGCATGGTCTTACATGGGACCTTTGCCTTATAGTAACACATCAATGCCATGTCTTGACACGGTCTTACATGATTTCCTTAAACCCTAATGTAATGACATTTGTATCCTACACATTCCTAAGGTTCAACCGGAACTTTCTGAAATTGTTTCTCCGTCAATTCATGCTTGAGTCTTTAAATAATAAATTTACAGAATAATATGTAAATGCTGGAAATTAATAATATTAATTGTAAAATAATAGAATATTGCATTTATTTACTGCAAACTTACCTCGAAACAGAATACGATCAACTATATCGTTTTAATCCTCTATCTTTTTCTTTCCTCGATCTAACTCTGGATTTCGTTCTTCTTGATCTATAATAGCAAATTTAGCTTATTTAATATTCACATTCATCAAAACAGTCCTTAATTCTTAACTTTAGCAAAATTACAATTTTGCCCCTAAACTTTTACATATTTACACATTTGCCCCAAAGCTCAGAAATTAAACTTTATCCCTTATTCTTATGTTTTATGGCATGCTGATCATTTTTCCCTTCTATGGCAACATCAAATTCTCACTCTAACTTGTACTTATGAACATTAGGTATTTTTACCAATTAAGCCGTTTTACTCGTTTTCACTTAAAATCACTTAGCAAAAGTTGTTTAACATACTTTCAGACTTCATATTCTATCATAAAACATCAAAATAAACACATTTCACCTATGGGTATTTTTCCAAATATGAACCCTAGCATAAATTATTAATAGAATAAGCTAAATCAAGTTAGGGACTCCAAAAACGTAAAGAACATTAAAAACGGGGCTT
Organism: Gossypium bickii; assembly: GCA_025503065.1. Taxonomy (NCBI): domain Eukaryota; kingdom Viridiplantae; phylum Streptophyta; class Magnoliopsida; order Malvales; family Malvaceae; genus Gossypium; species Gossypium bickii. The sequence goes on along the minus strand of CP106709.1, from coordinate 136,756,708 downwards.
GGATGCACTTACTATGAGCTTGAGAAGTTGAATAAACCCTAGATATGGTGTTTCCTTGAAAAATTCGGCCTAGTTGAAGAAGATGAGCAAAAATTGGCTTTTAATTTTGTTTTTAACTCATTTTAATCACTAAATGACCAAAATGCCCTTAACTTAAAAATATTCTATTTCACCTATTTGATGTCCATTTTTTTTTCCAGCAAGTTAACCAATGGTCTAGGTACCTTTTAAGGACCTCCAATTTAAAATTTCATAGCAATTAGATACATCTAGCTTCTAGAACTGAAGTTTTGCACTTTTTACAATTTAGTCCTTTTGACTAAATTGAGTGCTCAAACACCAAAATTTTCGATCGAAGTTTTTACGAAATCATTTCATAAAGTTGTAGATCATAAAAATATAAGAATACTAATTTTTTTAAATTTTTTTTCTCATCGGATTTGTGGTCCCGAAACCACTATTCCGACTAGGCTCAAAATCAGGCTATTACAACTCTCCCCTCTTTAGGGATTTTCGTCCCCGAAAATCTTACCAGAAAAGAGGTTTGGGTACTGTTTTCTCATGGCTTCCTCTGGTTCCCACGTAGCCTCTTCTACTCCATGTCTTTGCCACAACACTTTCACTAAAGCTATACTTTTATTTCTTAACTGTTTAACCTCTCGAGCCAAAATCTTAATCGGTTCCTCATCATATGTCATATCCGGTTGAATCTCAATCTCTGTCGGAGAAATCACATGTGAAGGATCAGAACGATAGCGTCGCAACATTGACACATGAAACACATTATGAATTCTTTCTAACTCTGTTGGTAAAGCTAGCCGATATGCCACTGGTCCAATCCTTTCGATAACCTCATACGGCCCAATGAAACGAGGACTTAATTTGCCTTTCTTGCCAAATCGAGAACTTTCTTCCAAAGGGAATATTTTCAAGAATACCCTGCCACCAACTTGAAATTCAATTTCTTTTCTTTTCAAATCTGCATAGGATTTCTGTCTATCTGAAGCTGCTTTCAAGCAATCTCTGATGACTTTTACTTTCTCTTCTGTTTCTTTGACTAGATCAACCCCGTAAATCTAATTTTCCTTAAGCTCTGTCCAATACAAAGGTGTGCGACATTTACGTCCATACAAAGCTTCATAAGGTGCCATCTTCAGACTCGATTGATAACTATTATTGTAGGCAAACTCTATTAACGGCAAATATTTCTCCCAACTACCTTGAAATTCCAATACGCAACATCTAAGCATATCTTCAAGTACCTGAATAACTCTTTCTGGTTGACCATCAGTCTGAGGATGGAAAGCTGTACTAAAACTCAACTTTGTACCTAAAGCTTCCTGTAATTTCTTCCAAAACCGTGAAGTAAATCTCGAATCTCTATCTGAGATAATCGATAATGGTACTCCATGTAGTCTAACTATCTCTGAAATATACAACTCAGCCAACTTATCAAGTGAATAAAATGAGCTGACTTCGTTAGCTTATCAATCACAACCCATACTGCATCTTTCTTTCTCAGTGTCAAAGGCAATCCCGTCACAAAATCCATAGTAACTCGGTCCCATTTCCACTCGGGAACTAATACAGTCGCAATAAACTGAAGGTACTGATGTTGACTTTTACTGTTGTGAGATCAAGCATCTAGAAACAAATTACAAATATCTCTTTTCATTCCTCTCCACCAATACATTTTCTTCACATCATTATACATCTTTGTACTACAGGTGAATAGACAAAGAAGCGCTATGTGCTTCTGTAAGATATTCCGAATAAGCTCATCATTCTTTGGTACACATACTCTGTCTCTCGAACATCAAACAACCGTCGAACGAAGCGAATCGAAAATCGGACTCTACACACGACTCTGACTTTGAACTCTTTTGGCTTGCAACTCATCTTGTCATCCTTCGAGCTTCACAAATTTCTTTAAGAAAGCGTCGGTTTAGCTCTCAACTCGGCTAAAATAGAACCATCATCCGATAAGGTCAAACTAGTATGCAAAGCTCTCAATGCAAATAATGATTTTCTACTCAAAGCATCGGCAACAACGTTTGCCTTTACGGGTGATAATCGATCACTAGCTCATAATCTTTAATCAACTCTAGCCATCTTCTTTGCCTCAAGTTTAGATCTTTACGAGTCATCAAGTATTTCAAACTTTTATGATCGGTGAATATTCGGCATTTCTCACCATACAAGTGATGTCTCGAAAACTCTAAATCATGTGTCGGATAATTTTTTCTCATGTGGTTTTAACTGTCTGCAGAGGCATAAGCAATTACCCTTCCTTCTTGCATAAGTATACTGACCTAGTCCATGTAAGGATGCATCACTTTGTAAATCACAAACTCTTTACAGTTTGCGGTTGTACTAAGGCAGGAGCTTTAGTCAACAATGCCTTTAACTTGTCGAAACTCACTGACACTTCTCGGTCCATTCAAACTTGACATCTTTTTTTGTAGCAATCTTGTTAATGGAGTAGCTATCATGGAAAATCCTCTACAAATCGTTTATAATATAAGGCAAGACCAAGAAAACTTACGACCTCTCGATACATTCTGGGAGGCTTCCAATCAACAATGGTGAAATCTTATTCGGATCAACTTTAATACCTTTACGAGACAACATGTCCAAGAAAACAAACTTCCCGTAACGAGAACTCACTTTTGCTAAATTTGGCATAAAGCTGATTATCTCTCAAAATCTGTAAAACTATTCTCAAATGCTCTGCATGCTCGGTCTCATCATGAGAATAAATCAAGATGTCATCAATGAACACAACTACAAACTTGTCCAAGTAAGGTCGAAAATTCGGTTCATTAAATCCATGAAAATGGCGGGAGCATTAGTTAAGCCAAATGGCATCACAAGAAACTCATAGTGACCATACCTAGTTCGAAAAGCGCTTTTTGGAACATCGACTCTTTAACTCGCATAGCCCGATAGTATCAGGATCTCAAATCTATCTTAGAAAACACGGTGGCTCCTTTCAATTGATCAAACAAGTCATCTATTCTAGGCAATGGATATTTGTTCTTTATGGTAACCTTGTTAAGCTGCCGATAGTCTATGCACAATCTCATTGATCCGTCCTTCTTTTTACAAATAATCTTGGTGCACCCCATGGTGAATAACTAGGTCTTACAAAGCCTTTATCGGTTAATTCTGAGTTGAGCTTTCAATTCTTTTAATTCTATTGAAGCCATTCTATAAGGAGCAATAGAAATAGGTGTGGTACCTGGAATCAATTCAATACCAAACTCAACTTCTACGATAGGAGGCAAACACAGTAGTTCTTAGGGAACACATCGAAAACTCATTTACCACAGTAATCGATTCAATTTTCAACTCACGGATCTTTAGTATTCAACACAAAAGCAAGATAAGCTTCACATCCTTTCCTCAAACACTACGAGCGGACATAATCGAAATCATGGTAATTGCACTATCTCGACTCATCCGAACTAACTCGAAGGATTTCACCATTTTCACATTTCAACTCAATGAATTTCTTTCCACAATTCACTATCGCATCATGTGCGATTAACCAATCCATACCAAGAATCACATCAAACTCATCAAATGGCAATAGCATGAGATCGTAGGGAAAACGATAACCTCTAATCATCAAAGGGCATTTTTACATACTTTGTTTACTAACACACATCGACCAAATGGATTCGATACTTTAATCACAAATTTAAGTAAACTCTATAGGCATGTTCATACTAGGCATTAATTTCATGCAAACATAGGAATGTGTTGAACCCGGATCAATCAAAGCAATAACATTAACATCATGAAGAGAAAATGTACCCGTAATTACATCGGGGAGGATGCCTCTTCACGGACGAGAGCATAAGTCCTTGCAGGTGCTTTAACATCCGATCTCGTTGTTTGTATCTCTAAATGCGCTCTACACCGCCCCTACTCGGGTTTCTCTCGATATATCCGCCTCTAACGGGGCATTACGATCTTGCACTCAGTATTACTTCTCTTTTAACCATTTGGGACACTCCCGAATGAAATGATTCGGTGCACCACATCGGAAACAACCAATCTCGGTTGCTCGACATTGACACGGATGGCGTCGACCACATTGAGGACACTCGGTCTATCGGGTTGAATACCGCCAACACTCGCAATCGAAGTGGTTTGAGCTTTTGAATCCATAAATCTTCCACCTCTGTTAGGCTAGAATACCCGGTGAAAAATTAGATCTCGTAGAAAACTCTCTAGGCCTCTTGGATGTAGACTCGAAATGACTTGCTCATCTGTCTTTTCTTGAGTCTTGCATCTCAAGTTTGATTTACCCTTTCTTTTTAATAACTCTTACGCCTTACAGTGCTCATTCAACTAAAGCAACAAACTCTTTTATCTCTAGAACACCAACCGATGATGATCGGATATCATCATTGAGCCCATCTTCAAATCTTTTGCACATGATAGCCTCTCAGAGACACACACTCTCGAGCATAATTCTTTGAGTCGAACAAATTCACGTTCATAGTCAGTCACAGTCATCTTACCTTGTTTTAACTCAAGAAACTCTTTTCTTTTCTGGTCAATAAACCTCTGACTGATATACTTCTTACGGAACTCCTCCTGAAAGAAATCCCAAGTAACTCTTTCTTTCGGTACTACTGATACAAGTGTCTTCCACCTTTGGTAGGTGAATCTAAGAAGTGACACTACACATTTAATACACTCTTCCGGTGTGCAGGATAACTCGTCAAAAACTCTAATAGTATTTTCGAGCCAAAATTCAGCTTTTTCTGCATCGTCATCTTTGGTAGCCCGAAACTCTTCAGCCCCTTGTTTTCTGATCTTGTCAACGGGTGGCTTCTCTCTTCTGACTGTATCTGTGACTGGGGAAGCTACATGGGTGGTCTGTGGATCATGAGGGGGTGGAGGTCTAACTGCCGGGTTCGTACGAACGAACTCAGCAAACCATTCATTCAAAGCTTGGAAGAAGGCTTCTCGAGCCCCTCCTCCCTGACTAACTGTAACGGGCCTTTCAAGACTATCTTGTGGCACCGTCCCTTTAGCGGGAGTGGGTGCACTACTCTCTACATCATCTGCACCAGCTCGTTCAGGATCCATAACTATAAAAAAAATTTAAATCGTCAAGAGTCGTCACACTATCAAAATATAAGTATGGCATGTATAGATAGACTCTTACTCATACTAAATATTCCGAGAACCAAATAAACCTTGCTCTGATACCAATAAATGTAACACCCCTTACCCGAGACCATTGCCGGAGTCGAGCACGAGGCATTACTAAACTTAACTTACTAGTTCGGGGCATAAAAAAATTGAAACTGTCCGTCTGCGTCATGTTCACTAAATCAATTATAACTCGAGTTACGAAACTCGAAATCTAGATCCGTAAATTTTTCCTGAAACTAGACTCATATATCTTCTTACTATTAATTTTCCAGAATTTTTGGTGTGGCCAATTAGTACAGTTTATTAGTTAAAGTCTCCCCTGTTACACAATTTGACAGTTCTGACCTCTCTTCACTAAAAATCAATTATCTCATATTATACAACTCTTTTTCCTACACCGTTTCTTTCATATAAAAATAGACTCAATAAGATTTAATTATATATTTCATGCACAACCTAATTCAATTTCTACTATTTTTGGTGATTTTTCAAAATCACGTCACTGCTGCTGTCCTACTATTCCCCTGCATATAATTACATAATTTCTTTAAAATAATTATCAACTAGACATTTCATAACATCCACAACCATGTTCTTAATTAACCATTTTAATGGCTAATCATTACCAAACATTTACAAGTCCATAATAAGCCATATCATAAGATCACACACATAAAATGGTTAAGTCCCTATACATGCCATAACTTAAAACGTTCGAGTCACAAAATACCAATATAACCCTTTGATAGTGTATACGATCTCCGGCGTCCTTTCGATCCCGAGTTGGCTTGCAATACTATAAAAAAATAAATAATAGGTGTAAGCATAAAGCTTAGTAAGTTTACATGTAAATAGATAACAATATTCTTAATGAATTATCTTATGTTTTTCTTATCAAGATCACTTAAGCTTTTAACTCAATATACTTAAAACTTGTATACTTGCCTTACCTTTTAACATGAATTTATCTTACCTTACCTTTTTAGCTTGGACTTGCCTTACCTTTACTTTGGTATATTCTTTGAATTTTCCGTTGAACCACTTGGAATACTAAGGATACACGGATACCTTTCATTATGAAACTTAACCATTGCCATGTCTTGACATGGTCTTACGTGGTATCCTTGCCTTATGAACTCACCAATGCCATGCCTTGGCATGGTCTTACATGGGACCTTTGCCTTATAGTAACACATCAATGCCATGTCTTGACACGGTCTTACATGATTTCCTTAAACCCTAATGTAATGACATTTGTATCTACACATTCCTAAGGTTCAACCGGAACTTTACGAAATTGTTTCTCCGTCAATTCATGCTTGAGTCTTTAAATAATAAATTTACAGAATAATATGTAAATGCTGGAAATTAATAATATTAATTGTAAAATAATAGAATATTGCATTTATTTCTTTGCAAACTTACCTCAAAGCAGAATACGATCAACTATATCGTTTTAATCCTCTATCTTTTTCTTTCCTCGATCTAACTCTGGATTTCGTTCTTCTTGATCTATAATAGCAAATTTAGCTTATTTAATATTCACATTCATCAAAACAGTCCTTAATTCTTAACTTTAGCAAAATTACAATTTTGCCCCTAAACTTTTACATATTTACACATTTGCCCCAAAGCTCGAGAAATTAAACTTTATCCCTTATTCTTATGTTTTATGGCATGCTGATCATTTTCCCTTCTATGGCAACATCAAATTCTCACTCTAACTTGTACTTATGAACATTAGGTATTTTTACAGATTAAAGCCGTTTTACTCGTTTTCACTTAAAATCACTTAGCAAAAGTTGTTTAACATACTTTCAGACTTCATATTCTATCATAAAACATCAAAATAAACACATTTCACCTATGGGTATTTTTCCAAATATGAACCCTAGCATAAATTATTAATAGAATAAGCTAAATCAAGTTAGGGACTCCAAAAGCGTAAAGAACATTAAAAGCGGGGCTTGGATGCACTTACTATGAGCTTGAGAAGTTGAATAAACCCTAGATATGGTGTTTCCTTGAAAAATTCGGCCTAGTTGAAGAAGATGAGCAAAAATTGGCTTTTAATTTTGTTTTTAACTCATTTTAATCACTAAATGACCAAAATGCCCTTAACTTAAAAATATTCTATTTCACCTATTTGATGTCCATTTTTTTTTCCAGCAAGTTAACCAATGGTCTAGGTACCTTTTAAGGACCTCCAATTTAAAATTTCATAGCAATTAGATACATCTAGCTTCTAGAACTGAAGTTTTGCACTTTTTACAATTTAGTCCTTTTGACTAAATTGAGTGCTCAAACACCAAAATTTTCGAACGAAGTTTTTACGAAATCATTTCATAAAGTTGTAGATCATAAAAATATAAGAATACTAATTTTTTTTAAAATTTTTAAATTTTTTTTTCTCATCGGATTTGTGGTCCCGAAACCACTATTCCGACTAGGCTCAAAATCGGGCTGTTACAATTATTGTATTTAAAAAAGAAATATTTGGAATAGTATTTTACGGCATCCTCGGAATGAGTCTCTATCATCATATGGTACATAGGTACGGTGAACGATCGCCCGATTCCTGTTACAGTTGCCCATCTAAAAAAACGAAAAAATTATCAAATTATTTTTTCCATGCAAAAAATGAGTATACTATACAATTAAAAAATAGATGGCAAAATTGAACTATATATTTACCTATTAACGAGTGGCCAGACATACGGTTGGTGGCTCACTGATGCCAGAAATGGCATTCGGTATAATGCCCAAGACTGAAATAGAAGGCAACAACTGCCCATTGATTTCGTAGATGGCTTTGTCGCTCGACAAAGCTCGCGATATAAGAATGCCAACACTGTAGAGCCCCAACTAAATCTTCCGGCAAGCTCGAGATCATCTAATAAGGGGAGAAGCATTATTGAGACTTTATTTTGATTGATGTCCGTCAAAAGTATCCCACCTATAAGTTGAAGAATGAACGCTCTTGTAGCGTAGATAATGTCCATCTATGTTGGACTGCTCGAAAGATTCCGAAAGTTTTCTTTTAACCAAGTAAATTTAATATAGGTTAATCGTCCTTCCTCGTTATTCGAGGGCACCCTTCCAAGTAACCGCTCGCAAGTGCCCCACGGATCCGGCACTCTTCCAAGCCCGGTCACTGTTTCGCCGTTTATAGATAGCCCTAGTTGGACTGCTACGTCTTGCAGTGTAATATTTACCTCCCCACACGAGAGGTGGAACGTATGTGTCTCCGAGTGCCATCTTTCAACTAATGCCGATATGAAATTGGCTTGTAGCTCATATATCCGAATGTACGCGACTACCCAAAACCCCCGACATTCAAATACGGTATAACTCTTCGATCGGGAAAATAATTGGGATCATGCAACCGAAGTCTCACAATCCGGTACAAATACATCGTTTATAGTAAATATATAATGTTATATTTCTCGTTTAAGAAAGAATTTAAAAGAATATTTAAAATTAAATAAGACATTTTATTTCTCGTTTACCTTATGCACATTGGCTGCAATGTGGTCGTTGTCATTTAAAATAACATTAGGATTAGGATCCATGGAGTGATCGGCGGTCGGCGACGGTGGTTGACGATGAACAACGGTGGTCGTCGAAGTAGCCTATTTATAGTGGGGGAACATTTGGCTGAAGGGCAAAATTGGAAAAAAAAATTATGGCCTGAAAAAAAAAAAGCTAGTTTAAGGCCGGCCATTGGAAGGCCAATTTGGCCAATGACACAGGCTTGATGCAGGAAGGGTCTTTTCAGCTTTTTTTTTTTTTCATTTCAATTTCATTTTAATTTCAATTCACTTTAATTATATATCTTTCCATTAAAATTTATTTTTTTCTTATTTCAAAATTTATCTTTTCATTTCATTTAAATTTATTAATTTTCCTAATATATTTTTTTTCATATATATTTTTTTCAATTCATTTTATATTTCATATTAATTAGAAGTGGTCTCAATATCAGGGTTATTTAATTTTTTCATCTATTTTTTAAATTTTTTTATATTTTATTTTTGTCAATTTAAATTTAAAAATTGTTAGAAAAATCTAATTTCATTTTTTTGGGGGTTTTTTAGGCCTGACACCCCATTTAGATAATTTAAATTTGTTAAAAAAAATCTAATTTCATTTTTTTCATTTCATATTTTATTTAAAATTTTTTCATTTATTATTTTTTTCAATTTAAATTTTATTTTTTTAAAATATCCTATTTCATTTTTTGGGGGTTTTTTTTGGCTTGACACCACATTTATCAGGCCTGATAAAAGTCATTTCAAATTTTTTTTTACATTTCAATTTTTTTTTTACTCCTACTGCAACCAGCCCTTGCAATGCCATTTCTCAAGCCTAGGCCTAGGCCTGACGCAGGCCGCCTGCGGCAATATCACATCACTTTTTTTTTTCATTTCATTCTAATTTTATTTTCATTCCCATTTCCCTTTAATTTCATTTAAATTATATATTTTTTTAAATTTAAATTTATTTTTTTCTCAATTCATTTATATTATTTTTTAATTTAATTTTAATTTTTTCCTCATTTCATTTAAAGTTTCTATTTTCAATGCAATTTTTTTTCTCATTTCATTTAAATTATCTAAATTTCCATGTAATTTTTTTCTCAGTTCATTTAAATTAAAATTTTCCCTCATTTTATTTAAATTTATCTTTCTTTCAATTATTTTCTCATTTCATTTCAATTAATTTTTTTCCTCATTTCATTTAAATTTATCTTTCTTTCAATTTTCATTTAAATTTTGCATCATTTCATTTCAATTTATTTTTTCTCATTTCATTTAAATTATCAATCTTTCCATGTAATTTTCAATTTTTTCTTATACAATTTATCCTTTTTTTTTATCATATATTTACAATAATTTTACAAGAACATGCGCTCAATAATATATCACTCGTCATCTTGGAGTCCAGCATTACGAGACGATTGACCGAAAACATAGACATGATGTGGGCATGTTGATCAATTGTGTTTGGATGTTCGACACATAATGCATAGTTTGGGTTCACCTGTCTCCCTAACATCCATGTCATTTCAAATTCTCGTCGATTGTGGTCGACCTTTAGGATTTCTGCGGAGACTACGGTCAAGCACCATCTCGAAAGCAGGTGGTGGAACTTCCCAGTTTGAGACATCGAGCATTACAGGAAATTCGTTCCCCCATATACGTAATGTGCTTTGCAACATGTAAATCTCGTCTATAAATTGTTTAACATTTAAGTTTGCTCTCACACACGCTGCATGAACATGCACACACAGATATCGAAGAGTCTAAAATATCCTGCACTAGCATCGCCTGTTTCGCAGATCAACTGCATACGACCTAGGTGGAAGACTCGAACGGCGGCCGATGTACTTTTGAACTTGAAAAGTCTTCAAGTCGCGCGAATACAATTCTGCATTCATTGTTTGTGCCCTTCGACTATTTACCGCCATGGCCTTTCAGACGGTCTCTACGTACACGTACCCGGCCTCAATCTACTTAGTTTGTCTCAACCTCATCTTAGGCATCAATGCCACCAACCTATAGAATGTTGCCGAGAACACAGCAGAAACCCGGAGATGGCGTGTGCGCCTCAATACAGAGTTGACCGCCTCTACCAGGTTAGCCATCATCTACCCATATCAAAACCCCTCATTGTAACTTTGAGTCCATTGCCAATTCTCCATGCTGCCCAACCATGTCTGGAGACTTGTTGGTAAAGATGACTTCTGAGATTCAATCCTTGCGAACCTCTACCTGAATCTTCGCAGTTCTAACTCATGGGCTGCATATTTAATTTGAAATCACCATTTTAAAAACAACAAAAAATTTGAAAAGTAATTTTTGAAATAAATACAAACAAATTTTTTTTACCCATTTTCACGAGTTTTTTTTTTTCCAATCGTTATTCTTATAACTCGCAGCACTCACGCTCCACGATGGAGAAAGCCATCGAAAGTACATTTCTATTGCCGTCTTGTGCAACAACAATCGGGAGTATTTGCGTGTATTTTCCATACAACCATGTCCCGTCCACCTGCACCATCGGCTTGCAATGAGAGAAGGCCCAAACACACGACTTAAACGTCCAAAACAATCAGTGAAAAACTCATTTCCCCGATTATATCTTCCCGTTTGGGCCTTTATATTGTAGTGTTTGCAAATCAGTCACTGTCCCGGGCACATACTCCTGCATTCCGGCTATCCATCCTTGAAGCTCATTGTATGACGCATCCCAATCACCATACAACTCTTGCATCGCCATTTTTTTTCCCACCATGCCTTTCGGTACGACACTTTATACTTGAATCGAGCTTGGATGTCCATAATAAGAACCGACACTTGAATGGTGGGCGACTCTTTCACCAAAGGGATGATGCAGTTGCATATAGTTTTTGCATCTAACTTTCCATGGTCTTGCGACATACGAGCGGACGTGCATGTGTGTGGACCTTCTAGTTTCCTTATCATCCACATCTATGTCCGTTGCATTAACGCAACTTGAACATGCCATTTACAACCACCTGACGCTTTCCAACATTCTCTTACGTATAAAGACTGCGTCAACTTCGTTACTTTATAATCCATACCTAACTTCAAGCTAAGTTGTTTTATAGCATGTAAACAATTTTTTTTGATAAATTGTTGTCCTACAAAAAAATCTTCATCGTCGAATTCATCATCAAGTAAGTGAGCCGGTACAATATTTGTATATTCTGGGAACTCGCATGCATGAGCCGCATCAGGATCCATGTAACACCCTAAACCCAGCCTAGACGCTATGGTCGAATCTGGCGTGTCACACTGAAGTGTCTTTCGAAAATTAGACTTGTTGGTAAAAATTCGATTCTAAGTTTAAAAAACCCATTTACTATTATTTAACAAATCATCTAGTCAAAGAGTTTGCCTTATTATCTATTATTGTTATAGTAGGTTGGTTTAAAATCGCGAATGCTTTTGAAAACTCTATTGTTTAAATTCCGTGTCTTTGAAAACAGTGATTATCTAAAAATTCATCTTCTCCTAAACTAGCAGTTTAACATAAGTAAACAAAAGCCCCAATTAAGAATTTAAAACAAGCATAAATGACCTTATTACATAAACAAAACCCAACACAAACCTTAAATTTAAATAAAAGCAAGTGTAGAACAGCTACAGTTGTGTGGCCACCTCCGAGTCCCTCACAGCACCAAATCGCCTATGGATGTGGATTACTTGTACAGTAAAAAAGAAAAGGGTGAGTTTACAAAAACTCGGTATGTAATCCCCCATCAGTCAATCAGTATACAACATGCAGTAACAGTCTGGGCCTGAGCCCTATTCAGTAACAGCACAGTGTGGGTCTTAGCCCAATACAATGACAGTGTAGGCCTTAGCCCAATATAGTGACAGTTTGGGCCTTAGCCCAATACCATATCAGAACAGTGCAATAATACAACCCATCCCAATCCAGCCAACACATCACTCCGTACCACCAACACACCATGTGGGGATAAAATTGACCCACCCAGGCAACACACCAATATTGCAACAAAGCTGCCAGTAACAGTATCGTGGCAAAGCTACCAGTAGCAGTATTGAAGCAAAGCTTCCAGTAACAGTATATGTGGTAAAGCCATCAGTACAGTATACTTCCTCCATAACAGTATCCCAATCCCATGCAGTATGTCATGTCATAAATCATAAGTATATGCAGAATTTCATACTCAATAACAGTCATATACAAATTATGAACACATTAGTCAACTTACCTTTAGCGGTATAACGATCATTACCATCTATTAGGGGTAAAATAGTCATTTCACCCTTTAGGGGTATTTTGGTCATTTTACTTACTTTGGGGTCTCGGTGCAGATATCGACCTCTAGGGAGGTCCGCAGTCACCTCGAGCGACTCCGATAACCTAAATGGTCATAACAGTATAAATGGGCCCATTACTCGGCCCAAGTGGGCCCACACGCTCGTGTGGCCCGCTCAGCCCAGATTTCGCCACGGCTATGAGACCTACATAGCCCAGTCCAATATTTGCCACAGATAGTGTGTTTTATCTTTGTGAGGCCCACGAGCCCATTGGCCCACATGACCCATTTCGGCCCAAAGTGGCCCATTACGGCCTAAGCCCATGAAGATGCTTATGGAGGCCTCTACAGTCATACGCCCATGATTCAAGGGCTAGATTTGACCACACCAGCGTTCGCACGCCCATGTGACCTCAAAGCCCAATCTTCTAGCTTTTCGGCTTTTGCCGTTCTACAGTCAAAACAGTGAGAATACACACATGTTTACGCAACCGCTCCAAGCTTCTCAAGCACCCAACCTAGATTCAAACATGACCCACTGTCAGTCCTTTAATCGTTCGGGTAAAACACCCTCTTATTGACACTCAATCCAAAAACACCATCCTTACCTTGCTTCCAAGACTGCTAACCAAAAGTGATCACATGCTTTTATCGATTATCTGTACCGCAAACACCAATCTCATTAACCAATGTAGGCCATATAAGTGGCCTCAATCCACAAATATATCCTATAAGAACATAACCAGTATACGACCTAAACTCTAAAAGTGAGGTAACATATTACCTTGATTGAGCGCTGAGAACAAGGGTTGCGACTACTTTAAAACCACTTACACTCCACCATTCCTCGAGGAAAACCCTAGCACTACAATGAGTAACACATTGTGAGGAAAGAATCAACAGTTGTTAATCAAAGGATAAAAAGGAAGGTATTCGATTTTAAGAAAAAGAATAGAAGAGAACAAGTTTAATCAAAAAGTGAGGAGTATAAACACTTTACCTATAATCAGAAACACTTGCAGCACTGGAACAGCAAGAAGCGATGAAGAGAAGATCGGCGCAGAGAGTGATAAAACAAAAGGGTGATATTCAACCAAAAGAGGGCACAAATAAGGGAAGAGAAGAAGAGAGAAAAAGAAATGGAAGATTTGCTCATAAAATCGACTAACAACTCTGGATCGAAAAGAAAGGGACTTTTGTTGAATAATGCGCAGCAACCAATACAAATTTGAATGAACCAAAAGCCGATAAATGGAAGAAAAGAAAAGGAGAATTTGGTAGAGGAGAGAACCAAAGAGCTACTCGGCCAAACAAAAAGGAAGAGCAGAAAAAGAAAACGAACAAACCTGAGAGGTACTCGAAGTCTTAGCCAAAATTCGGCACCAAAAGCAAAAAAGGTGAAAAGAATCCTGATCAAAACCGAAGCAGACAGAGAAGACAACACAAAATCCCCCAAAACTGGTTATCTGAGTGCCTAGTGACCAAATTCGGCACAAACACCTCCTCTCAATCAGACTCCTTAATTTTCTCCTAGAATGTCTCCCCTTATCCCTCCTTGAATTACTCCACCGATTTCTCCTCAACTCCCCCAACAACTCTATTCAACTTCTATTCAAACTCCCATTAGTTGTGTTTCAGTCCAACTCCACTACCTACATAGCTTAAACAGCAAAATAAATACTCCATTGTGCAACCTAGGACTTGAACCTCAGACCTCACAATTACACAACACGCCACCTTGCCATTAGACCACAAGCTCTTTTTGTGCCATAAAATAAACTCTATTATTTATAAGGCCTATTTTCCAGTGTCCAGATTCATTTAAGAACAAAACTAAAAAATCTGCAAAAGCCAAGACTTGAACCCAGGCTTCTCAAACACTCTCATACACACCCAAATCACTTAGCCATTAAAGCGAACAAACAATTTGTGTCATATCATGCAAAAATTAAAGACTTAAATTTTTGGGGTGTTACAATCCACGTCGGTCATGAAGGACCTTAGATTATTTCTTATAACTATACCAAGGCCCGTGTTTCCGGCCGAATGGGGGTTCGTATTTTCACCCTCCACCGGCCCTTTCTCGTCTATGTCTTCAGGGATGTCATCCAAATCAAGGTCACTAAAATCATCGTTGGGATCACAGTGGGACTGATCATCATTATCAGACCTTTCATCACCATCTTCTATGGTGGCCAACACCTTTGGATGGATCTCTAGACGAGGACACGAGTTTGGGATGTTATACGAACATCCACCGGTGTTTGAATTTTTGGGAGTTGGCATTGACCGTCCAAAACCTGACTAATCTTCCCAAGAGACATTAAGATCAAAATCAATTCCAGAGCGCTGGCTTGCTGGAAGTACCACTTGAATGGGATCCGGTTCAGCTATCTCCGCGAACAACTCAACCGGGCTGGGATTTTCTATCTCAGAGGGGCAATAAATTGCTATCATTGTCCCTAGATCATCATCATCTTCAAGCTCCATTTCTGAGAACTTTAGCGGATCAGTTGAAACCAGAAATTTGTAAAATAGTCTCAACATTTGCTTTCCGCAACGGGTTTCTATCTTTGTACTGATTATTCATTTTAAATCTGACAGCAAAATACGCTTGTTGAATCTCATTTCTATTTTTTCCCGACTTCGAAATACACAGCCTTCTTTAGTTGTATTTATCATTTCTCCATCGAAATGAACATAAACAAACAAAATTTGGGAACTCATTTTAAAAAAATGTGCTTTCTTCTCAACAAAGAAAAAAATAAAAATTTTAAAGCAAACAAAAACTCAAATGGAAGATAAAATACCTATATATATCTGATAAATTTAGTGTCAGCCATTACATGACCAACCTCAATTTTTTGTTTTTACATCTCTGGTGCCAGCCATCAGTGTACCAAAGAACCAATTTTTTTTTTAAATACTAAGTCTGGTGCCGGCCATTGAGAGGCCCGCACCAAAAATAATTTTTTTTAAAAATACTGGTAGTCTGATGCCGGCCATTAGAAGGTCAGCACCTAAAAAATTTGAATTTTTTTCGTACTTGGTGCCGGCAATTAGAAGGCCATAACCAAATTTTTTTAAATCATCGAGTGCAGTGCTAACGCCAATTTTTTTTTCTTAAAATATCGTGAGTGCAGTGCAGACCATTAGAAGGCGAGAACCAATTTTTTTATTTTTTACAATCTTTGGTAATCAGTGCGGTGCGGCCATTAGAAGGCCGACACCTAAAAAAATTGAATTTTTTTTCGTACCTGATGCCGGCCATTAGAAGGCCAGAACCAATTTTTTTTTAAATATTGAGTCTGGTGCCGGCCAAAAAAATTTATTTTTTTAAAATACTGATAGTCTAGTGCTGGCCATTAGAAGGCTAGCACCTAAAAAAATTGATTTTTTTTTGTACCTGGTGCCGGCAATTAGAAGGCCAGCACATAAAAATTTTGATTTTTTTTTTTACCTGGTGCCGATCATTAGAAGGCCAGAACCAATTTTTTTTTTTTTTAAATACTGAGTCTGGTGCCGACCATTGACAGGCCAACACCAAATTTTGTTTTTTAAATACTGGTTTTTTGTATACCAATATGATACGATTTTAAAAAAAAAATATCTTTGTGCCGGTCATTGGAAGGCCAGAACCAAAAAATTTAATTTTTTAAAATCTAACACAATCATTAAATAATCATGGGACCAAATACCAGGTGGTGCCGACCATTAGAAGGCCAAAACCCTGTTCTACTATTTATATCAGTTAATTTTGATGATTATTTTTAAACTTAGGTCATTTTTGTAAATATCAATTTTTTTTAAATCAGTTTGGTAAAATAGCTGAAAAATGCATGAGAAAATAAGAAAATGGTTCAGAACGTGTGTTGGTACATTGGCATCAGTATGAAGTAAAGAATGTAAAGAAATTCCTAAAATAGCGTACTCGGTGTCAGATTTATATAACAATGATACAATGGTATTGCTAAATAATTCCTTAAATAGCATACAGTGGATCTTTACATGCATATAAGCAAATTCCTTAATTACCATTCTCGATGTCAGATTTATGTAACAACAATACAATGGTATTGCCAAAAATTGTCAAGCAACAATCAAATCCAGGATAATAAAATATTATAATTCAGGATGGTTACTTGTGAACCTCATTGTGAGCTACTTTTTCTCCTTCTGGTAGTTTTCCTTGAACTGACTGTCACTTTTGCTTCACCTTCATTGTCACTTTCCTGTTCAAGCACATCGTTTACAGCAACTTTGGATGTATTTATTTCACTCCTCAACCGTAGTATTTCACCCTTGGCGGATGACAATTCTTCCTCGAGTTGCTTCGCTTGCTTTTCCAAACTCTCCCTTTCTTTGCCAAGTGACATGACAAGGTTGTGGGCATCTTCCATGTTTTCTCGGGCTTCTTTAGCTGCATTCTTCTGCTCTGTAAGTGTTTTATACAGCACCGTTTTCTCATCCTCGAGACTAGATATTTTAGCATTAGCGCTTTCGAGATCTTTAGAAAGTTTCAGTATATTTTGGTTCACCTCATCAAGTGACTTGGTAGCCTCTTCCAGGTCCTTTTCAAGTGATTTCCTTGCTTCCTTGTCCTTCGAAATCTGCTTCTCCAAAGCCTGTACTTCTTTCTTTAAAGAAGAAACAATCGCTTTCTCTTCTTTCAAATCCTCGGCTGTAGTTTCTGCCTTTTTATAGACATCTACCAATTCCCTCTGAAGGCTGTCACGATTTTCTGTCATAGATGCCAGCTCATGAGAAAATGTCTGCACCTCCTCCCTGGTTTTGTTCAGAAGCTCTTTCGCAGCTGCAAGCTCGTTGGCAAGAACTTTGCCACTTTGCTCTGCCTCATCAAGGCTGCCTTGCAGTCTTAGTTTAGTTTCATCAAACTCGGCCCTAACCCTTGAAACCTCTGACTCAAGCTCTTTACATTGTGTTTGTGAGTTCTTAAGTTGCTTGAACAGATCAGAAGCCTCACTTTTGGACTTTGCAAGAGTTTCCTCAGCAACTAGGAGTTCTTCTTTCAGCTTCTTTAAATTTTGCAATTCCACCTCCAGTGCTTTCTTCAGGTTCTCTCTTTCCTTCTCCAAATCCACAACAATTGCTTTATTTTTACTTGCATCATTTACAGCAAGCTCGAGTTGGTCCTTTAGCAAGTGAATCTCTTTTTCTCTTTCCCCCAAAAGCTTAGCATCTGCTGCCGCCTTATTTTCAGAAGACACTTTGAGATTATTATAATCCTCTTGAAGAGCACCAAATTCCTGCCTAGAATTATCTCTTTCAACTGTTAAAGAACTTATCCTTGCATTTAATTCATCCACTGCAGCATTTTTCGATTCAAGTTCACTTTGATTTCTCAGTAATTCTTCTTTCAAACCTTCAATCTCTGAATTTGCATTCCTAAGTTCTTCCTTAGTTTTCTCATAAGCAGTGTTTACGTTCTTTAACTCTGATTCCTTTTCATAAACGGATGATCTGAGCTTTTGAATGTTACCTTCCTTATCTTTGAGTTCTGAACTGAGCAAGTTTACTTTTTCTTGCAAGACGCCCCCTAAATCAAGCTTTTCCTTCAATTCTTGTTCAAGAGATCTTTTTTCTTCCCCGGCCTTCAAGAGGTTGCTTTGAAGACTGTCAATTTGAACTTTAAGGTTCTCAATTAACCTCTTCTCATTTTTAAGTTCCTGCCCTAAGCCTGCAATTGTATTGTTAGCTGAATTTAGTTGATCCATTATAGACAGCTTTTCTTCCTTTGCCTCTTTAAGTTGCTTGGTTCGTTCTTCACGTTCATTTAGCAGTTTTGATTCAAAGTCTTTCACCATTGAGACAATTGCAGCTTCTTTTTCTTTCAATTTGATCTTTATCTGCGTGTTCCAATTAATGCAAAATTAATTTTAAACTAATCCATGGAAATGGAAGTTGAAATTAATTAAGAACGGCAAAATATTACATTAAGTGAGAAAAACCAAAAGCATTCTTTGATCTCTAATCTTTTGCTTTTTGTCTTTACCTTTCTCTATCCGGAAAAGGGAATACTTGATAGGAGGTAGGGAAGTTGAGGAAAAAGTAGTCTGAGGACTGGGAGAGACAATAATATTGTAGAAAACTATATTGCTATGATTCTTCATTTTCACTTAAGTATCTGAGTCCGACGCAGGTTTTGACATGGAGGGTATACGACCCTCCAAATACTGAAAAAACTTAGAAAAAATTGAACACACCCACGTCCAAGTAACATAGGTTGAAAAGGGTCTGAGTACCCATAACTTCTTTAACTCTTCTTAAATGCTCAAAACCATCTTATGGTGTAACAAAATTTGAATTTGAAGGTAAGTGATGACTTACTGACTCTAGGGCTTGATCAGTTTCTTTCTTCTCCTTCTGAAGCAAAGCATAGAGCGGACCAAGCACACTGACTCCAAATATCCCAAGACCATTCAGAAAAGATAGAAAGGGATTTGATGGCGAACCTCCCCGTGCTTCCTGTCCATGGAAGCTACCCCGTTAAGAATTTCGAAACTTAGTCAAAAAGTCAAGAAATAAACATAATTAAAGCAAATAGACTGAATGGGATAATAAAGCAAGTAAGACTCAAACCTCTGCTTTTTGGTTTTCCTCCGGCTTGTTTAGCTCAATATCTGTCACATTTTCTTATGAAAAAAAGATGAATAAATGAAAAAAGAAATTGAAGGTGAACAGTTACTAGACCAACCCTAACAGGGACTTAAGAAGAAGAATGCATATAGGACCCTGATAAAAGATCCAATATATATGAAATTTAAAGAAATGATATGCAAATTAATTCGAAAAGAACAACCATGAGCATAAGAACTTGTTTTGAATATGAAAGCAATGAGTAACTTATACAAGCTTCACTTGCAATTATAACTCAAGCCAATTAGTACAGAAACTGTGAGTTCATACCTGATTTCTTCTCCATGAAAGGTGACTTGTTCAAATACCAAAATAAACCACTCAGCATTTTACTAAATTCTCAATCAGGTCACCTCTTACTAATTTCATGGACCATTGAACTTTTACTAACAAAACAGTCCTAAAAGTTGTTCCACTACCACTTGGAGGAATGTTTCCCTTTTTTCCCTGGAAGGGGATGGACTAATTTAATATTTAACTCAATTATATCATAGTAATAAAAGCCAAAACAGAATTCTTAACACAATAAGGGCGAAAAGAAAAGAAATCAAAATAAAGGCAATTAGTGCCAGAGCTTCCCCACAAGCAACTGCCATTTGCAGCTCCATTATTCCTTCTTATCTACTTCTACTTTTCTCCGCTAAGCAATCTCTTGCACTTATCATGGAAGATTCGTCCATCTAATCATCTATTTCGAACACTAATAATATAATGGTAAGTTCATCTAGCACATCCATCATTTTTATACTTTGAACCTTAAAGAGGATTACCTTATCAGAGATAGATTGCTGAAACCAAAATACATATATAGCAATCTCTCAACATGTATTATTTCTCTTTCTACCACAACACATGTCCGTATAAAATTAGAAAAATACCAAACAGCATTACAAAGTTAACAAAGAGAAGTCCCGATGGCAAAATAGAACCAATTTAAGTATGATGTTAAAGCTGGGTGCCTAAATTGACATCAGGTTCAGGCCCGTTAACTGTTATGTTTGAACATCACTTCAAAGTGCAGAACAACCATCACCAGAACCTTGTTACAAATTTCTTCAAGAAACCAATATTATTTACCCAAAAAAGTCCAAAAGGAATATATTTAAGTACACAAATTACAGTAGAACATCACTCCTATGAGCAAAAACATTATATATCTGTGCTCTCAATACATCCAAATCAAATTGATGTAGCAAAAATGACTAAAGGGTGATAATCTGACACGTATATCAGGGAAAAAAACATAGAAGTAACGTTTGCATGGGTGTGTAAGCATATGGATAAGATATGACAAGACAAAATCGATTAGGAAATTATACCATTTTTATCTAATTTCTCCGCATCCATAACAAAAGCTACTTCATCTTAACTAGAACTTAAGATATACTTATGCGCGAACCAATCCATAAGATGTGAAAACAATAAAACCATAAAATTCAAAAGAACATTTCTCCAACTAAAGCATTGCCTACTCATTCAAGTACAACTTCTAGACATGGTTTAATTAAAACAATAACCCATTTCAAGAAGTTCAGTAATATGATTAAAAGGATCAAATGTTGAAAGAAAGAAAAAAATATTACTTCAAAAAAGAATGAGGCTTACTTAAGGTGGAGCCCTCGACAGCGTTGGCTCTAAGTTGCAGGAAAGGAAGAATGGAAATACCCACAAGAAGAACCGCCCTCCTCTTGCGGGAAACGTGGTCGTTTGGGTCTTGATGGGACAAAGAAGCCATTGGAGGCCTGAAGCTTCTCCTTCTTCTCTTGGACTCTGCATTTCTTAGGTTAAAGAAAACGGATTGCGAAGAAGAAGAAGAAGAAAACAGTAGCTGACAGTTGGAAATGGGAGTTTGCAAATAGCAAGAGCTCCCTATCACGAAACCCATTTCTACCCTTTTTCCCTCTTTTTTTTTTTTTTTTGAACTTTTCTGGGAAGTTGAGAAAAAAAAGAAAAAAGCTCACCTGCTTTCTACTTTGCTCTATCTTCATTTCTTTTTCTAATTTCCGTCAGTGAAAGCTCATTGAAAGGCAAAAATGCCCCTTTTAGTTTGTGATAATTACGAGGAAAATCCTTATTTTACTCTATAAAATATAAAATTTTCAATTTTCAATTTTTTTTCCCTTTTTCATGTAGTAGATTTGAGAATTTTCTTGGGGGGGATATTTATGCGTGTGTTTAAGTATTGGTATTTTTCTATTGCATCTCATATAAATTAGGAAAAACATTTGGTATATTTTCCTAGAAGTTTTTAGATTTTACAATTAAGGTTAAAAATTGAAAAGTATCTTATACGAATATAGTAAAATATTAAAAAATAAATATTTTAAAAATACATAGGCACAAAATCAATTTTTAAAACTACTTGTAAAATAATAAAAAATTATGAATATATCAAATACTAATCCTAAATTTAATTTAATGGTTACGGATGAAGATATATATAATCAAGTT
Source organism: Gossypium bickii (assembly GCA_025503065.1). Taxonomy (NCBI): domain Eukaryota; kingdom Viridiplantae; phylum Streptophyta; class Magnoliopsida; order Malvales; family Malvaceae; genus Gossypium; species Gossypium bickii. Next base: position 136,734,609 of record CP106709.1, on the reverse strand, counting down.
GAATATAAATTTAATTATGAAAATAAAAAGATTACTGCATTGAACTGTTTATTGACACCGTCAAGTAGACTGTTTTGCTTTCAAAGAGTGGTGAAATTTTATCAAAGTAATTCATTTTCTAATAAAAAAGAATTACTCTTAATTTTAAAAAAATTATCGAGTAATATATAATGTTAGACATGAGAGGGCAAATGGGTAATTTGGAATAGAGATATGGGTCCAAAAAAAACAGATCCATACATGCAGCATCGGGATTCAACAGCTTCTAAACCCAATGTCAAATTGCCACGTAAGAGGAAGTGAAACTTTTTATCTTCAACATACAGGCCGGTCAGGTTGCCACGTCGTGCAAATTGTTTTAGTGTATAATCTTACTTTTTCTTTTTCATAACCACCTATGTTTATACAAAATTATAGCTCAGATGGTGGAATAAATATTTGTTCTTCGAGTATTGATAAACATTAAAAATTGAGTAGTCATGTTAATATGGTGAATGATAGAGGCTTTTAACATGCAAGATCGTAGATTGAAGTAGTTCTTTCTTGTCCAATTTTTTAAAATTTTGATGTATCCGATAAGCTAGCTCTGATAAATATTTTTTCTTGTTTGAGGGTGTTCTTCCATTTGTGGGTTACTGAGCTTGACTTCTGTTGGTCTTTTCTACTTCTTTGTGTTTATTATTTTTGGGCCTTTTGAACCTATAACCAATCTCCTTTCCTTGATGGAAGTTTCATTAATATTTAATAAAAAGCAAATAGTGAACAATCTTAATATTAGGTCAGATATCACCTCTTTGACAAGTCATTATGGCTAATAAGATGAGTGCATTATGGCTATAACACCCTCTTTTTTTGACACTTGTTAATGATACGGAGGAGTGCATTGGACCATTTCATTTGCATTGTTCTTCTTCTATTATTATTATTTTATTTTTTAAAAGGATAGTTGATTATGATTAATTTTGCCTCAACACCAAATTCCATGGTTCTTATTTCACGTTGTGCAAAGCAAATGTTAGAAGAATTATGCATGCAGAAAAGATGCGATGCTTTTCAACCCGTTGTGAGTGCCTTTTGACTTTGCATCCATTAAAACAATTATAACTTATTTGTTTGTGTTATTTCTTTTTTCTTTGGTATTATTCCATAAGTCATATTAAATCGAGTTGGAGAAAACCATAAACAAAAAACCAAAAGTCTGCTAACACTCACTCGAAGAGCAAGATTCTAACCCCTTCCCTGGAAATCAAATAAGTGGTTTCACCTTAGTCTAAGCTCTTGCAAGATTGGTGCTGAAGATTAGGCTACCATATCCAGATTAGCAAATCCAGCACTAGACTTCAACCACTGTATCAAACACATCCAGAATAAATATACTCATGTCTCACCAATGACAACACTCACCCACGTAACATACAGCGTTCCACAAAAAGTATAGTTGGTTCTGAGATTGAGACACCAATGATAGGAGATACATTTAACCAGGAACAAGATTAAACCCACTAACATTCATAAACAAAGAATTTATTACAGACAACTAAGGTTAATCGAGTGAATGTCGAATGCATTCAAGATTCAACAATGAGTTTGTCAAGTTCCAAAGTTTCTGCAACAGCTCACACAAGAGCAACAATAACAAAAAAGATATAATAAAAAGAAAACTGATGAGATGGGGCTTCATGCCGCTACTAACTCATCTAATCAAAATTATAATGCAACAGTCTAATGATATTATATCTATCTCCGGATTATAAATTAAACTCTATGCTGTGCTATCCATGACTTGTGATTTATGCTCCGATCATCCATGGCTGCAAATAGATTCACATAAACAGCTCTTTTTATGAACAGATGATCAACCCAGTTAATTAATGTTATCACTCTGGGCATGGATGCCTGCAAAAAGCTATCACAACAATAGTCCATTACATGTTAATGGACATACCCATTAGGAAGACATCTTCATCATTGCTCCGTTCTGGAGAACTGTTGGATGAGGAATTATTACAAGTTTTCTCCATTTCCTCCTCGGCAAAAATCTCCTCAGTGCAGCAATTGAAACTGCAAAATGCCTTTTCACCTCTGCAAGAATCAGAAGTAAAAACAGTCTCAGCCATTACATAGAGATGCAACCAGAAGTAAAAGTTGAAAGCGGATACGAAGTGTATAAACCTGTGCATGTAAACTTCTTCATCCTTCTCTAGTTTTTTCTTGCAAGTGTAACAGAAGCTCAAATACTCATCAGAGAGGTGAAGTGTTGAAGTCTCTCTGCTCTTAGCTGGTGGGGGCACATTGGTACCGGATTCCGCCTTTCTGTCAAAAATGGTCAACTCATTGTTGTGACATTCCAAAATACAGTCACCGAAAAGATGAGTTGTTTTAGGGTTCGGACCGTGAGAAATTATACAAGTATAATCTTCGGAAAGCTCTATCTCATGTGTGGAAAGAGACACCATGCTATGGCTGAGTATAGGAAGTGAACTTGGTTTACTTACCGAAGAATTATCTACTTGCAAAGGTCTGCCAATTGGCAGAGGTGAACTGTTAGTACTGAAGGTTGCATTTTCTGAACAAAAACTTTCGGAACTCATATTCAGGTTTTCACTAGAGGAAATAAATGAAGGGGAAAGCCCGAGATCTGTTTTGGGTTCAACCGGTACTTCTTCATTTCCAAAGTAATCAGCTGACTTGGTGCTGGATTTTCTGGCTTGGAAAAGCTGTGAAATTATGTAATTCCTAGGCAAAGAATTGGATTTCATGGAATTACCAAGGTATTCACGGGAATACCTAGATGAATAAGGAAACTTAGTCTTCACCTGTGGTCCGAATACTATATTCATTCTCTTTGGAGAATCAAGGTCTGCTCCATCTGGTTTAATTTCATCGGCAAGCAAATTCACAATGCCCAAGCCTATCTTACTACAATCCCACTTCTTTTGACAACCACTTTGAGATGATGATCTAGGAGACCTAACAGTAAAGGGGTTGCTAAAACTCGCTAACACTCTCAAATCAAGAGGAGATGTAGGGCTTCGTACAGCATCAGAATCCGAAGAACCCTTAGTGCTAAACCCAACAAGGAAACCGGGAATATTGAATAGTGAGCTGCTAATATGCCTTAAACCCAATGTAGACGAGTCTGGATCAGGATCAGCCATCACACTACCATCCATTGAACTTGCCTATGAAGTATGTTTTCTCACACTGCATTATCTATAAAACCACAACCTTTTAGCAAGAAAGCCAGCAACACCTTACTGCATTAGAATCAAGAACTCATTAATATAAAACAAATGCCATTGATGCCAAAACCATAACAAAACAAATACCATGTAAGGAAATGCCTCATGAAAAAGAGTATAAAGAACATCCATTTATCTACCCAAAGAAAAACAAAAGTCCACAGGATTATACCCCAAAATCATGAGCATTTTTTGGAAAGCAACATCGCAATGGCCAATAAGCAGAATAATATCATAACAATTTCACTTCAAAAATCAAAAGTTTAACAGTCCTTTAGAAAAAGTGGAAACAGTACAAGATCCTTGAATCATATCAACAATGCAAGATGAAGATTAAAAAAAGAAAACTTGAAATTGTCATTAAAATTCATCTAATAACATTTTTGAGCACCGATGAAGAATCTAATGAAGCAAACTAATCCTCAATAAGTTCGTTTAATATGGTAAAGGTAAATCCAAATCAACAAAAGGGCGCGACCCTTTTACATAGCTGATATGCAACAGTGAACTTGTAAATAAACAAAGCAAATAAACAAGAAAGCCAATAATTTATTTTACATTCAACTCTACAAAGAAGCAGAACAGAAATGTGGCTAGCATAGATTCTGATGATCAACATTAACCAAACCCCAGATTATCATTAACAAAAAAATTTCAAAGATTTCTAAAAATCAGACAGATTTGAGGAGCTTTTTGAAGATGGAGGACTGAGAACAGATTCTTAAAAAAATGATGAAGAAGAAACTCAAACAAAAAGCACGATCGAAACAAGATGCAAAATTTACCCCCCAAAAAAAGGTAAATGGGTACTCGAAAAATGGATAAGGCATTAATATTTAACAAAAACAAAAACAAAAAAAAAAGACCTTGCATGCATCAAAACCAACATAGACAACAGTTAAGTCAAAGTTAAAACATGAAGGGAAAAAAAGTACCTTGAAAATCAAACTGGTTTCAAATAAAGATCCAATCTTTTTAACACCCAGATGCTAAAAAATGCAGATTGATCAAAAAAATAAAAATAAAAGAGCTAAAACAAATACAAGATGGCGAAAATTGAAAAGAACCCACCTGGTTTTCTTCTCTTAAAACTTGGAAGGAGAGAGGAAAAAAGAACACCCAAAATGCATATGAGAATGAGATGATAGTCTGGCTCAGCAAAAACATATATAAACTCTCAATATATATTTTTTCCTGCCATTTTTATTAAATTTTTTAGTTAGTTTATTTTTGCTTCTTCTGAAATGCATCAAAATCAGGGCAATAGTAGACGACTGAGGCTTCTGATATACTCTTTCTCTGCTTCTCTCTAATCATTAAGAGTGAAATACGTATTTTTATACGATGTAGATGTAGATGTAGTTCGTAGAAAACAGTGTCCACCGTATACCTTTGTGAGCTTGAATGTTGTTGATAACCTCGTAAAAGTTACTGATAGGCGGTAAATAAAGTAAGCTTGATTATATATAATAAAACAAAATAGAAATAATATATTACAATAAAACAGCAAACCGACTCAAAACAAGCTTTTAAGTTATTAATAAACGAATTTTTCTCGATAGACTAAAATAATTAAAATATATCTTAGGATTCTTTTAGATTATGTTTATAAGTTATGTGGTACGTTTAGTTTTTTTTTATTTTATTTCAAGTTATATTATAGTTAAAATATTTAATTTTATATTTAATATTATTTTTATATTAACTATAGATTAATAAACAAGTTTTTCTTGATAGATTAAACAAATTAAAATATATCTTAAAGTCTTTTTGGATAGATGTTTATCTCTTGTGCGATGTATTTAGTTTTTTTTTATTTTACACTATAATACTTTTACACTATTATTATTTTACATCAATCACAGATAAACGTACCATTCATTTAAAAAGGCTTAAGATTTAAACGAAATTTAAATATTAACAATTTACTTAATTAATAAATAAAACAAAAAAATTAAATTATTTTTTCTACTGTTTATCTAGCTCCCTAGTAATTTATAATCAAATTATTATCCAACTGTAAGAATAATAATATGTTTCTTTAAACAGTGTATATTCCATTCCTGTTTTAGAGCTGAAGACAAAAGGAAACAGAGTTTCTTTTATATGAAGCAGTCACGCTTGCTGTGCACGGCAATTGTTGTCCACTTGATCTGCCCCACGTTTTTGCTTTTAATTGTCCTCTCCCGTCATCAACTTTTTATTTTATTTTCTCTTTTTTTACTAAAAATCTTATATTTTTGCATTTTTATAATCATGTAAATATAAATATAAATTAGTAACTTTTATATCATATAAATTTTTATCATATATTTGCATGTTTTATATTGTAATAGCCTAGATTATATACTTGAAAAAAAAAAAGTCTTTGAATTCAGACCATAAAATGGTGCATTGAAGATAGACCATAAAAATTCCAGTTGTGTTAAGGAAAAAAAAAAGCTTTTGAAAGAGTGTATTACGGTTTTGCCCTTTCTTAGAGAGTGTAAACAGCACAAAAAACCGAAAAAGTGAAGAACACAAAGCTGAACAAAAACGTCTTTGTCAACGCCAATTTTTTCATTTTTCTAAAATTTCTGTCCTGTTGCTTTTAACGACGTTAATCGTTAAGGGCTAGGAGAGGGAACCTAAAGATCTGTTTGCTTTTAACTTTTGCAAACTTATTACTATGCCGTCGGTGTTTAAGGACTCCGAGACACAGCCAAAGTTGCTTCTGGATGATCCAAACATGGTGCTATTTGTTTTAAGGGATCAAAGCCTGCTCACTAACGTACTACTTCTTCCGGCCGAAAAAAAAAAAACGTACTGCTTCTACTCTTTCTTTATACAAATTGTTTATATCTGTGTAGGTTCGTATGTTTTACGAAATATAAAAAAACGTGTCTCGGATTATTAAAATTAAAAATCCACTTCTTTTATCAATAATTATATGATAATTGATAAAAATATTATTTTTATTGATTTAAAAGTATAAAGTTAAAAAATAAAATTCCATTTTCAAAATATTCCTACTTCTTTAACTTGGAGAATGCGTGTAAATTAAAATTATTATGAAATTAATTTAATTTTTTGAATATTTTTCATGTCAATTTTATTATTCATATTTGTGATTGTGGTAATTTTTTTAATAATTTTATTTTTAAAGTCTGAAATTCATTCTTCCCTTAAAAAATGCCATGGAATTGTACAATATATTTACTATTATACCTAAATAGATTAACTCAATTTTATATTGCGTACAGCTCACTCAAAAATATTAGCTCACGAAAACATATTTGCATTGTTTTACGCAATCAATGGTTGTAAATAATTTATTATACCGTAAGAAGTTTGAAATTTTGGCTTTGCCACGTCCTTTGTGGTAGAGCCAAACAATAAATTAAACGGCGTCGAATAAGGCCGTCAAATTCTATGATTTAGTGGGTCCAAAAAACGTGGACCCCACTAGAAAAGACCTCGCTCCGAGTAATGATTCCTCACAGTTCACAGACCTATTTATTTTACAGTTCTGTTTTGTCGTTTAGTTTGACTCAGCTTTTCTTTTTCTTTTATAAAAAGAAATCTAATTCACTAATATAATTAATTACACCAAATAATAGTAATAATAATAACAATAAAGATATGTACACGAGAGGATCCACATGTGTTCCCTTTTGCTGTCAAACCTGGTGCAATCCAACGGATGAAATATGAAGATTCGCTGGGGAAAGTAAGATGATCTGACGGATACAAATGACATAGTTAACTGCTCCTGTAAGTGAGCCCACTACACGTGTCGTGCAATGTATTGAAGTGCCTGAAATTCTTTTGTTTGTTTGTGGCGCACGAGATCGTAACCACATTGGGATGCCCGAGTTTGCAACTTTGCATCATTCGCTTTTCGTTTTAGTACTACTATTTTCTTAATTTTTCTCTTTTGGTTTCTTTTTGCAGGGCAAGGATACGTTTAGTTTATTGTAATGAAATTTAATTATAATAGAATAGAGTTGTAATTGAATAAAGCTCTAATTAGTAATTCAACTGTTTGGTTGAATGGAATAGAATAAAACTGTAATAGTATTCTTGTGTTTGGTTGAATGGAATGATATTATAATAACATAAGGAAAAAAACTAAAATAACCAGAATACCCTTAGTAGAAATTTTTTTTAGGCAAATGATTATTGTTATTATTATTAAATTTTAATAAGATTATTATTAAAAATAATTTAATAAAAATAATAAATAATTTAATCATATTTTAACATAATTATTATTAAATATAAATTAATAACATTCTTAATATAATTATTATTATATGAATTTAAAAAAACCAAAATATATAATACTATAAAAAATATATAATCTACTTTATTATTTTTAAACTGCAATAAACATTTAATATGCTAAAATATCATTAGTGAAATAAATAATTTAATTATTCTACAATAAAAAACAAAATATTAAAAGTAATAAATAACTTGAGAATTATATTTCACATCCAAGCATAATATTCATATATTAACAAAATGTTACATGATTTCATTAGTTTATATGTCATAATCCATATGTTTTAAAATTTTACAACATTGTAATGACATTTTATCATGTCATTATGCCATCCAAATATTACAAACACAAAAAGTTACCAAAATATCATCAACACAACCATGATTTTTAATGGTCAGCAAGAAATCTTCTGACCCATTCTAATCGCACAGCAGAAGGTAAACTAATCGTATAGCAGAAGGTAAACTAAAGAAAATGAGCATTTGCGTTGGATGATCTGAAATTTTGCTCAATGCTCGATAGCGTTCATCCTCAGTTAAACCTTCTACTTTACATAATGTTGGATATAATTTCAGAGCACTTCTTGAATGGCCATTTCTGACTTTTGTTGAATTAGCACTTCGGAGGCAATACTCTTACTGATTTCAAGGCCAACGGTTCGTATATTTTCCGCCAATAAAGTGGCAGCATCATTAAATGAAGTAGAAGAATCACTTGCATCAAAAATCTTTTTTTTCTTCTTTGAAAATATGGAATTACCTTGGTTTCTACCTGGTTGCGGTTGTGTAGCTGAAAGATCCATGTCATCCAAAGAAACATCAGCTTCGCATCCATGGAAATCGTTTCTTTCTTCATGAGTATTTGTAGTAGTCACATCCTCAACATCTATTTCTTCAATAATATCAACAGCTGTTTGAGCATCTTTCCAAGTGGCTCGATCTTTGCGTAGATGGCAGTAAGTTGGTCATAATAAGGGCAATTCCGATGTTTGAATTTAGCGGCTTCTTTATGACTCTATAAAAATGAGAAATTCATATTAGATATAAGTTTGGTCAAAATAAGATAATAAAAGACTTGAAATAATTCTTACATTTATATATGAGTTCCACACCGCATCTTTAGCAACAACAAGCTCCCTATACTCATCCCAACCAAAGCCGCTATTATTTTTTCCACTAAGCATGTCATAAACGATTGACCAATCCCTTTTCAATGTCCTAATCCTCGATTCAAGATTGGGTTTAGCCTTCAACATGGCATGGGGTAAAACTTTTTCTAACATTTTTCCAACTCATTTAAATAACCGGCTTTGAATCTCGTATTAGCATTAAAGGTTCCAACATTGTGCAAGTCCACCATACAAGCAACCAACGCAGCATCTTCTTCTGGAACCCATTTCCTTTTGGTTCCTCGAGAATTTTGGGAAGAAATACTTGATTGTGAAAAACCTAACATAATTATCTTAAGAAGAAAACACAAATTAAAATTAAGTTCAATATTATGCATCAAAAGATAAACACTTTATAAAATTATAACACATGATGAATTAAAAGAAAATAAATTATCATTCAACAAGTCTAGTACAATACAGAAAAATAATTCAAACACCACCAAAGTTTTATAAACTAGATACATGAAATAACATAAACAACTTAACGTTTACTATTTTCACCCTAAACCTAACTAATTTCTAGATGTTTGCCATTCATCAAACATTTGGATGGCTAGTTCTATCCTCCAAGTAGCCCATGCATTTGATGGATGAATATTTACGATATTCGGTTCATCATCATCTATCACATTACTAGGTAATCATTCTTCCAACTCTGCTTCAATAGGATCAAGCCTCATATAAGTTCGAATAAAATTATGGAGCAAACAACATGCAATAATAATTCTATTGTGCACCCTCGCATGATAACATGATGGACTCCTAAGTATTCCCCATCTAAGTTTTAATAACCCAAAACATCTTTCAATAACATTACGCGCTGAAGCATGTTTCATATTGAAAAATTCTTTTGGAGTACTTGGCTAGTAACCCTGACGCCACTCATTCAAATGATATCTTTATCCTCTAAAAGGCGAAAGAAATCACTCACAATTTGTGTATCCAGCATCAACTAGATAATAACAACCTATAAAAAGAAACTATTTGTCATGGTTAATTTCTCAAAAAAGTATGATCTTAAAATTTAATTCAAATTCCTCTAATTTTACACTTTATCATGAGAAACTTTTAGTCCATGTCTCCTACTAATGGCATCTCGAAGAACTCATCCATCAGCAACAGAACCTTCTCAACGAGGAAGAACATAAATAAAATGTATATCAGGTGTACAAACACCTAACATATTTGTTGCTATGTCACCTTTTCGCATTCGATATCTAGATTTATCAACTGTTGGAACCCTAATCTTCATGTGGGTTCCATCTAAAGCACCTAAGCAGTTCTACATCACATGTATAAAACCTCGAGTTAGGATACTATATTTAAATTTAAATTGACTAAATTATGTACGAGCTATATATAGAACTCACTCCAATACCTTGAACCATTTCCACATTGGGTCTGTAGAATTAGTTGTAACTGGTTCTGCCTTTTTAAATAACACATCTTGTAAGTGTATGACAGCATTTAAAACATTGTGAAATGATCTGCTAAATGTTTCCCCGGACCTATTAAAGTGATGATTGATAACTCTATTTTTAAGGTGATGAGAAATGATATGTAAAAACATTGCCACTTGCTCATCAACAAGCATGTTCCTTGACGACTTCAATCTCCCTAAAGTTTGTAACATCTCACATAGTTTAAAAAAGGTAATTCTATTCATCCTAACTTGTTCAATATAAGTCTCGTCACTAGCATATACAAGTCTTTTCACATAATCTCGTTTTGTATAAAAAATTTAAAATATAGGATCTAATCATTGGTTTATAAGTATGTAGGCTATGGATGACACCCAATGCAACTAAGAACAAACTCGTAACTGTACACATTTACAACCATATTGTAATAGTAAGACCAATTCTTTTACGCTTCTCACTTTGTACAATTAAAGGCATACGAGCCATAACTACAAGATATTAAAATGTTACATATCTTCAAATCGTAGTAAATTGGTCACATTTCTCCAAAACTAATTTCAATAACAGTAAAACAAAATCAAAGAATTTAATTGCCAAATAACTTACAATGATTCAGTGAATATAAGATGCTCAACCTTGGGTGGAGGAAGCAATCAAACAAGCCAAATAAGAAGAAGAAGCAATAACAACCTGTTAAAGAAAAATGAACCATACATATTAAGAATATTTACAAAGCACAAAATAGAAATTACAACCTGTCAAAGATGTTTACAATAACTTATTACAATGAGGTAAAAATAATTGCGACAAAAGAGATTTGCAGACACTATTTGTAGTTTATTAGTATTACAAAAAGACATGTAAAAGAAAAAATTTCATTTATTAGCATACATCATTTTTATTTAAATGAGAGCTTTAACACTAAATCAATACCTAATGACATACTTGAGTTAATATTAAATGTTTTAATAGAATCAAAAAAGGGAAATGAAATAAGTAAATAAACTCAATTGTATTTTTATTAGGTTTTAAAATGATTTAAAAAAAGGAATCAATCCGTATCCAACTATTGTTACAGAGAAGAAAATAGGGGAAACATTAATTAATAAATAATGATAATGGAGGTGTTTACTTTAGAGCTTTGGTACCCAATTGTTGAATATGTGTAACTACCCAAAATCCGTGGGCACCAGAAAAGTGTGTTATCGGGCCTCCGTCTTAGTAAATCGAGTTAGTAAATAATTATTAGGAGTAATTATAAGTCTAATAGTGTGTTTAATTAGATTTTTATTTAGTGAATTTAGCTTAATTGAGAGAAATTAGGAAAAAGGACTAAAGTGAATAAAGGGTAAAGGTTGAATTGTAGATTAAAAGAAAATAAAAAGGACTAAAATGGCAAATAGACCATTTAGTATATTTTGAGTGACATAAGCATAAAAATCTGAGATTTTTATGTGTTAAAATATATTATTATTATTATTAGATAATTATGTTAATATAATATTATATTATATAATAAAGTAATAGAATAAAAGAAAAAGAAAAGAAGAAAAGAAACAGAGAGCATACGAAGCAGGGAAGAAAGAAGAAAAAGAAAGGAAAAAGGAAAAACTAAAGATTCAAGGTTTTAAGCTTTAAAAGGTAAGTTGATTTAGTCCTTTTCTTTTAATTTTGATACTTTATAAGATTTAGAACAAAGTTTTGATGAATTTAAGTTGAAGTTTTTGAAGTTTTAGAGTTTTTGAATATAGCATATAATGAACAAAATGATGAATTAGTGGTTTAATTGAAAGAATTTGAAGTTAGAATTAGTAAGAGGATTAAATTGTAAAATGAGTTATAAGAAAACAGTTTTGGGACAGCAGCAGTAAGGTAACTTTGAAAAATCACCAAAAATATTAAAAATGGAATTAGAAGTTGAGTGAGATATGAAATTAAATCTTATTGAGTCTATTTTCATATGAAAGAAACAGAGAAAGAAAAGAAATTCTGTATTTTGAGATATTTAGATTTTGGTAAGACTGGTTCAGAGTGATTTCGAGATCCCCTGTTTTGACTTGGAAAAATTATCAAAAGTTGTATAAAAATAATTTGAGAACACAATTTATATGGTTAGATTCCTTAATGAGTATAGTTTTAGAAGAAATAAACTATAACATCATTTGAATTCTGTATAAAAAGATAATTAATTTTTAGTGAAGAAGGGTCGGAACTGCCAGACAGCAGAACAGGGGTGACTTTAAAGAATAAACTGTACTAATTGGATAAATCAAAAATTCTGAAAATTTTATGGCAAGAAGATATGTGAGTTTAATTTCATAGAAAATTTATGGATCTTAATTTGGAATTCTGTAACTCAAGATATAGATGATTTAGTGACAATGACTCAGGTAGACAGCCTAGAAAGAACTTATAAGTAAATAATAGAATTGTGTACAAAGAATGTGGAATGAAGAACAAGGGTAGGAATTGAATAAAATTCAATTATTTATTGTAATTTAATGCTATAATTAATAATGTAAATTGTTATTATTATTGTAGCAAACAAGGAAATCGAGACGTCTAATCTGGAAGGAAGGAAAAAGTGATCGAGGAGTAGCTCGAGAAAATATCGGTTTGTATTATCATAATTCAAGTTATTTATAATTGCATGTTTAATTTCAATGTATGTGTATGAAAAATGAAATTTAGGTAAGTCTTGATGCTTGAATTGAATATGACCTGGACTTAATTGATGAATATGTGTTAGTATTGAATTAAAAATATTAATATGAAAGGTACATTGAATTAATTTGTGAAATTAAATTGAAAGTGATATGAATATGTGATTTAATTACCCTATTAACTAGTCGGGCTGAGTTGGATATAATTGGCATGCCATAGGATTGGAAGTGTTCAGGGATTCTTCGACCTTGAGTCGATGAGACACGGGTGTCATATTATTTATTTCGGATAGATTCAATAAGGTCATCGGTACCACTTTACTTGGCTAGGCCGATGAGACATTGGGTGTCACTATATTGCTTGAACTATCCGATTAGGCACCGGGTGCCATGATGGTGTGTTTGGTTGGATCCGAGTATCCGCCAAAGTCCGAGTCATGTTAATAGGGGTAATTATGTGAAATAAGAAAATTATATGAATTTGATTATTTGAACCTCTGAATGAAAGAGATATTGTGATACGAAAATATATGTGATTGAGAGATGAACCAGAGGTTCATGAACAATTGGAATTCTATGGATGAGATATTAATTCAAATATTACAATTGTTACATTGGAAATATAACAATTTAGTGTAATTATATGTATAATGTGTTATTTATCTAAGTATGTTTACGATATTTGATCATTGTTATAAATTGAATTATGATAATACCACTGAGTAATTCCAATACTCAATGACGGTTTGTTTTTTCCGTGCGCGAGTTAGTAGAGTTTCGACCGGTCCAAACATCCAAATCCAATCGACTCAACAAGAGGATTTTGGTGATGAAATTCTTCCTTTTGTTAAGTGGCATGTACTAGATAGTTATACGAATTATGAACATATATATATATATACTTAAGTTAAATGCTTTGGTTGTATTTAAATGATTATAATATTTTGGATAAGGAAAATGATATAAAGTTATAAAATGATAAATTAGTATTGATTGTTTTGGTCTGAATTTGGGGATTTAGGTGAAAATAAGCGAGAAATATTTGCTTAAATTTTTATAAATAAAAGAAAAATTTACGAAGAATTTTCTAGAATGATTGAACAAGTTTCTTTCTACTTTTAATATATGCTTAGGCATTGAAAGTCCAATATAGGTATTTAATTATTAAATTATACTATGAATGCTAATTTATTTGTGAATAATTAGTAAATTGTTTGATATGTCCAGTAATACCTTGTAACCCTGTTCCGGCGACGGTTTAGGGTTAAGGGGTGTTACAATATGATTTGCCTAAGTGCCACTTAATAAGCATACTTGATACACATGCAATGATGCTCATTTTTGTTATTTATTTTATATTTAATGCACTCTATTACCATATATATATAGTTTTAGTGCCACCATTTCCTTGCCATTTATACCTGTAACTCAATATAAACCAAAGAAAAAGAAAATCTTTCCAGTACAATGATATACTAAACTTAAATTTAGTTGGTATTAAGTACATGCATATTTTTACTCTGATTTAAAATTTCGAATGAATTATAAATAGAGATAGACATTATATTAAAATAAATAAGTTCAATGATCTTTTTTTTTAAGTAAAATTGATGTGTCTAAAACTAACTACGATCACAATAAAGGCAAGCGCACCTATCGTTCAATAGTATAATTATGGTAAGACTGGTAATATTGTATCCATAAGGACCAAGAGTACTAGTAATTACTATCTTTCTATTATCTAGCCTAAGAATTGGAGTGATTTCTTTTAAACTAAAATAATCAAAAGCACGATAAAGAATGAAGTCGAAAAATACTTTTTAGACAACTTTATGAGATAGGCAATACCTAAGGAAGAATCTACCTAGACTTCACTTATTACTATTGATTCATATGATTTTATTCACTTGACTTAATCCGTAGAAATCCCTAATTTATGTTAATATCTCTTTCAAGACTAAAAACAACTTACTCTAGGTTGATTAATTGAAATCTCTCTCTAATTAAAACCCCTATTGTCGTATTAACTCGATCTATGAATCCCCTTATTAGATTTGACTCTAATCCGGCAAATTTTCGTCGCCCTATTTGTAATACCCCAAAAAAAAAAAAAATTTACAGTAAGATATTATCTTTGATATAATAAGGAAATAAAGCGAAAAAAAAGAAAAATTTAGATTATGTCAATATTCGGAAGTATATTATGATATATTACATTATTAATTCAAGAAAGGACTAAATTGTAAAGTGAGAAAAGTATTGTTGCCCAAGTGTAAATACTCAAAATTTGAGGGGTTAAAGTGTAAGTATGAAAAAGTTAAAGGACCAATAGTGCAAATATTTTAGGGGTGGAATAATCTAGAAACTAAAGGAAATGGATGAATTAGGACCAAATTGAATAGGTAAAGAATTATGAGGACTAAATCATAATTTTACCAAATTATGTGATGATTCAAGGATGGAATTTTAAAAGATCACAAAGGGCAAAATGGTCAATTAGAAGAGAGAGAAATCTAGAAAGTAATGATGATAGTGATGATATTTTATAATTATTTAATTAGATAAATATTATTTTATTTTGATAAGATATTTTATTATTTATCATTATTTTATTATTATTTATGTAGTATATAAGGAAGGAAAGATGATGAATTATCATCATCTCTTTCCCATGCAAACCAACGTGAGAAGAAGAGAAAGAAAAGAAAGTTTTGCTTTCTTTACAAATTAGTCCTTTCACCAAAAATCCATCATTTTCACTTAGAATTCAAAAGAATTTCCATAGCCATCAAGAGAGAAAGATGACAAGGAGACTATAGGGAGCAAGAATATCAAGTTTGATTCAAGAAATAGAAGCTGGAGGAGAGAGAAAATCAAGTTAAAGATTGAAATCTATAAAACAAGGTAAGAACATCATGTTTTCAATATATTTTTAAGTTTGATATTGTGGAAAAAGCATGGAAATGATGTTAATGTAGAGTTTTCTTATATAAAGTTTTATGTTCTTGATATGTTAGTGAAGGAAAATAAGAGAAAGTAATGGAAAATGTTGTAGAGAAGGAAATAAAGGTGTTATAAACTTGATAATTAACATTTTGCATTAAAACAGTTTTGGACAGCAGCAGTAGTCTAACTTTGAAAAATCACCAAAAATTGTAGAAATTGAATTAGAAGTTGAGTGAGATATAGAATTAAATCTTATTGAGTCTATTTTCATATGAAAGAAACATGGAAAGCAAAGGAATTCTGTATTCTGAGATATTTAGATTTTGGTAAGACTGGTTCAGAGTGATTTCGAGATCCCCTGTTCTGACTTGGAAAAATCATCAAATATTGTAAAAAAATAATTTGGGAACATAATTTATATGGTTAGATTCCTTAATGAGTCTAGTTTTAGAAGAAATAAACTATAACATCATATGAATTCTATATAAAAGATAATTAATTTTTAGTGAAGAAGGGTCGGAACTGCCAGACAGTAGAACAGGGGTGACTTTAAAAAAATAAACTGTACTAATTGGCTAAATCAAAAATTCTGAAAATTTTATGGCAAGAAGATATGCGAGTCTAGTTTCAGGAAAAATTAACGGTTCTTCATTTTGAGTTTTGTAGCTCTGGAAATAAATAATTTAGTGACTATAACTCAAATGGACAGTTTTGAATATACTTATGAGTAATTAATGAAATTATTGATAATGTTACTTATAGCATGTTATATACATTAAGGATGTGGAATGGAGAGGAGGAGGAGGAAAATATATATGAGTATTTAGCTAGCATATTCTAGGCTCAGGGACTAAATTGAATAAAAGTAAAACTTTATGGGCAATTTTGTAAAAATGTCAAAAATGACCAAATTGCATGAAATGGATTATTTTATTATTTAAATTATAAAATTGAATGAAATTATTAATTTAGATCAAGATAGGGTGAAAATATGTTTTAGGGATTAAATTGAAAAGTGTTGAAATTATGGAAAATTTCGATATTTCATATAATTCATGGGTTGTTGTCGATATATATGAGAATAATTAGGCTTGGAACAAGGATTAAATTACAAGAATTTTATTTTTTGAATCTAAGGATGAAATCATCATTAATTAAAAATTTAGGGGCAAAATGGTAATTTTTGCCTAGAGCATTAATTGAATGTATCGAATATGAAATGAATGAAAATGATGATCAAATTTATCCGGATAACTCAAATACGAGATTTGAACATGGAAAAGAGAAGACATCAAATTAGTGAAACTATAAACATGGGCAAGCAACGAAGTAAGTTCATGTAACTTGGATTATATTCTTAAATGTTTGAAATGTATGTTATTGATGTGAATATAATTTGAACGTTCATTGTATGAAAATTGATGAAACATTGATATATTTGATAAAAAGGGGAAGAAATCCGGTTGAATGAAAGGAAAATTCGATGGATCATTGAAAAGGAATTGACGGTAAAAGGATCTAGCCCGGACGGGTGATCCTATCCCGATATAGCCTCCCAGAAGAATATGTGTGAAAAGGATCTAGCCGGACGGGTGATCCGATATAGCCCTCCCGAAGAATATGTGGAAAATGGATTTAGCCCGGACGGGTAATCCGAATTGGGGATGTCGAATTTAGCTGGGTGGTAATTGGATTCAAGCTCATTAGAGTAATTGTCGTTGTAGGATTTAGCTTCGGGTGGTAATCCCGACAATACTCTATGAGTTTATATTACAGGATTTAGCTCGGGTGGTAATCCCATTTGTAAGGATGAGGTTCGCGGGAGTGTGCTCTCTTACTGAGGATTTAGCTTTGGTGTAATCCCATTGTAAGGATGAGGTTCGCGGGAGTGTGCTCTCTGAAATGGAAATGTGCGCACATGAACATGAATTGACGGACCTGGATTTGTACACTATAAGTGTACTACTAGAAAATCCATCGAAATTCTGAGAAATTCAACGGGATAAATATAGAAAATGACAAGTACTTGAAATCATGAAATTAAACTTGAAAGACATAGAAATGATAATTATTTGATACATTGAAATATGGCATGGAAAATACATGTATGTGAAATTTGCCTGATAATTATGCATATTCAAGATTATGAACTGCTACTGGGATAAATATACACTAAACTCATGAAAATGATGGTACATGAAATATTGTCATAATAAATTGAACAATTTATATTTATGAAGAAACAATAAGAGAATGATATGTATCATGACATGTAAATATAATACTATCTTTAATACGTTGATACAGAAAATTATGTGTATTAGGACAAGTAATAAATTGAAGCGAGACATGTCGAGAAAATAAGTTTGTTAATATTAAAAAGCACGTTAACCAATGTAGGAAAGTTTTAGGATTTTGCGAAAAATTCCCTATGATCCCGATTTAATTCGGTTGGCTCTAATGTATGTTTTGGGCTTCGAGGGCCCAATAGAGGGACGTTATGATTATTTTTGAGAATATGAACAATAAATGACTCGTAATTATTCGAAAATGTTGATAAACTCTGGTAATACCTCCTACTCTATTTCAATAATGAGATACGGGTAGGGGTGTTACATTAGTGGTATCGAGCTAAGGTTTAGTCGGTTCTCGGACTAAATGTAGTATATGTGAAAGTCTAGAAATACATGTCATTATATAATTTATGATAGTGTGATATTTTCCAACTCTGATAAGATTTGTTTTACTTATAAAATGAGATGCTTTCCAATCGAGCTAATTCCAATAATGCTGAAAACGATGCTCAAGTATACGAGTAAAAAGTTGATTATGATAAATCAGAATTCATAAAGGTATGAATAAATGTTTTCTAATACATGTCGATGATGAACGTTATGTTATAGGTGTTATTAAAAAAAAAAAAAAAAAATTAAATTGCTATAACAAATATTGTACTGATGGTTAAATTACAAAATATACAAAAGTAATATGTGAAGTACATGATAAAGATCATTAGTGAATTACGGATGAACAATGAATTTTTAAAATATTTTACATGTATTAAAGATAATGAAAATATAAGTATATGGATTATTGGAACAAGGGTTATATTGTAAAGAATGTAAACGCATTATGAAAAAAATGTAAAAGTAATATGTGTGTATGATATAATTTGCCCAAGTAGACGAGATTAGAATTACTAAGACATTAGTGATACGTCATTAATGGACCTTAACACACTTAATGATTAAGGCACGCTAGTGCTTTTCAAATATTAGCATTTTTTTGCTTTCATTTTAATAGTGCATAATAATGTACCCCTATATCGAGTTCTCAGTATATTCTAAGTGTCCTGTTTACTCTACTAGGCCTCTGCGCTAAAAGGAAAACAATTTTCGTTACAAGGTGAAGAATTATCTCTCGATTCATGTTTGAAATATTGAATTAAAAATAAATTGTGAAATGAAAGAATAGAAAATAGATACAAGTGATAAGCTAAGTAAATATATGCAAAAGGAACTATAGAATTAAAGAAATAATAAGTTCATGATCAAAAGAAAATAAGGAAATTTAGAGACTAAATTTATTTTAAGAGGAGAGAAATGTAATACCCCAAAAAAAAAAATTTCTGAGAAGATATTATCTTTGATATAATAAGGAAATAAAGCTAAAAAAAGAAAAATTTAGATTATGTGAATATTCGGAAGTATATTATGATATATTACATTATTAATTCAAGAAAGGACTAAATTGTAAAGTGAGAAAAGTATTGTTGCCCAAGTGTAAATACTCAAAATTTGAGGGGTTAAAGTGTAAGTATGAAAAGTTAAAGGACCAATAGTGCAAATATTTTAGGGGTGGAATAATCTAGAAACTAAAGGAAATGGATGAATTAGGACCAAATTGAATAGGTAAAGAATTATGAGGACTAAATCATAATTTTACCAAATTATGTGATGATTCAAGGATGGAATTTTAAAAGATCACAAAGGGCAAAATGGTCAATTAGAAGAGAGAGAAATCTAGAAAGTAATGATGATAGTGATGATATTTTATAATTATTTAATTAGATAAATATTATTTTATTTTGATAAGATATTTTATTATTTATCATTATTTTATTATTATTTATGTAGTATATAAGGAAGGAAAGATGATGAATTATCATCATCTCTTTCCCATGCAAACCAACGTGAGAAGAAGAGAAAGAAAAGAAAGTTTTGCTTTCTTTACAAATTAGTCCTTTCACCAAAAATCCATCATTTTCACTTAGAATTCAAAAGAATTTCCATAGCCATCAAGAGAGAAAGATGACAAGGAGACTATAGGGAGCAAGAATATCAAGTTTGATTCAAGAAATAGAAGCTGGAGGAGAGAGAAAATCAAGTTAAAGATTGAAATCTATAAAACAAGGTAAGAACATCATGTTTTCAATATATTTTTAAGTTTGATATTGTGGAAAAAGCATGGAAATGATGTTAATGTAGAGTTTTCTTATATAAAGTTTTATGTTCTTGATATGTTAGTGAAGGAAAATAAGAGAAAGTAATGGAAAATGTTGTAGAGAAGGAAATAAAGGTGTTATAAACTTGATAATTAACATTTTGCATTAAAACAGTTTTGGACAGCAGCAGTAGTCTAACTTTGAAAAATCACCAAAAATTGTAGAAATTGAATTAGAAGTTGAGTGAGATATAGAATTAAATCTTATTGAGTCTATTTTCATATGAAAGAAACATGGAAAGCAAAGGAATTCTGTATTCTGAGATATTTAGATTTTGGTAAGACTGGTTCAGAGTGATTTCGAGATCCCCTGTTCTGACTTGGAAAAATCATCAAATATTGTACAAAAATAATTTGGGAACATAATTTATATGGTTAGATTCCTTAATGAGTCTAGTTTTAGAAGAAATAAACTATAACATCATATGAATTCTATATAAAAAGATAATTAATTTTTAGTGAAGAAGGGTCGGAACTGCCAGACAGTAGAACAGGGGTGACTTTAAAAAAATAAACTGTACTAATTGGCTAAATCAAAAATTCTGAAAATTTTATGGCAAGAAGATATGCGAGTCTAGTTTCAGGAAAAATTAACGGTTCTTCATTTGGAGTTTTGTAGCTCTGGAAATAAATAATTTAGTGACTATAACTCAAATGGACAGTTTTGAATATACTTATGAGTAATTAATGAAATTATTGATAATGTTACTTATAGCATGTTATATACATTAAGGATGTGGAATGGAGAGGAGGAGGAGGAAAATATATATGAGTATTTAGCTAGCATATTCTAGGCTCGGGGACTAAATTGAATAAAAGTAAAACTTTATGGGCAATTTTGTAAAAATGTCAAAAATGACCAAATTGCATGAAATGGATTATTTTATTATTTAAATTATAAAATTGAATGAAATTATTAATTTAGATCAAGATAGGGTGAAAATATGTTTTAGGGATTAAATTGAAAAGTGTTGAAATTATGGAAAATTCGATATTTCATATAATTCATGGGCTGTTGTCGATATATATGAGAATAATTAGGCTTGGAACAAGGATTAAATTACAAGAATTTTTTTTTTCTGAATCTAAGGATGAAATCATCATTAATTAAAAATTTAGGGGCAAAATGGTAATTTTGCCTAGAGCATTAATTGAATGTATCGAATATGAAATGAATGAAAATGATGATCAAATTTATCCGGATAACTCAAATACGAGATTTGAACATGGAAAAGAGAAGACATCAAATTAGTGAAACTATAAACATGGGCAAGCAACGAAGTAAGTTCATGTAACTTGGATTATATTCTTAAATGTTTGAAATGTATGTTATTGATGTGAATATAATTTGAACGTTCATTGTATGAAAATTGATGAAACATTGATATATTTGATAAAAAGGGAAGAAATCCGGTTGAATGAAAGGAAAATTCGATGGATCATTTGAAAAGGAATTGACGGTAAAAAGGATCTAGCGGACGGGTGATCCTATCCCGATATAGCCCTCCCAGAAGAATATGTGTGAAAAGGA
The DNA here is from genome assembly GCA_025503065.1 of Gossypium bickii. Lineage (NCBI taxonomy): Eukaryota > Viridiplantae > Streptophyta > Magnoliopsida > Malvales > Malvaceae > Gossypium > Gossypium bickii. The sequence goes on along the minus strand of CP106709.1, from coordinate 136,712,865 downwards.
TCTAGCCGGACGGGTGATCCCGATATAGCCCTCTCAGAAGAATATGTGGAAAATGGATTTAGCTTGGACGGGTAATCCGAATTTAAGTCCAATTTAGCTTGGGTGTAATTCAGATCCAAGCTCATTAGAGTAATTGTCGTTGTGGGATTTAGCTTTGGGTGGTAATCCCGACAATACTCTATGAGTTTATATTATGTGATTTAGCTGGATCGTAATCCCATTTGTAAGGATGAGGTTCAGCGAGTGTGCTCTCTTATGAGGATTTAGCTGGGTAGTAATCCCATTGTAAGGATGAGTTCATGTGAGTGTGCTCTCTCGAAATGGAAATGTGCGCACATGAACATGAATTGACGGACTGGATTTGTACACTATAAGTGTACTACTAGAAAATCCATCGAAATTACGAGAAATTCAACGGGATAAATATAGAAAATGACAAGTACTTGAAATCATGAAATTAAACTTGAAAGACATAGAAATGATAATTATTTGATACATTGAAATATGGCATGGAAAATACATGTATGTGAAATTTTTCGATAATTATGCATATTCAAGATTATGAACTCACTCTTGGAATAAATATACACTAAACTCATGAAAATGATGGTACATGAAATATTGTCATAATAAATTGAACAATTTATATTTATGAAGAAACAATAAGAGAATGATATGTATCATGACATGTAAATATAATACTATCTTTAATACGTTGATACAGAAAATTATGTGTATTAGGACAAGTAATAAATTGAAGCGAGACATGTCGAGAAAATAAGTTTGTTAATATTAAAGCACGTTAACCAATGTAGGAAAGTTTTAGGATTTTGCGAAAAATTCCTATGATCCCGATTTAATTCCCGGTTGGCTCTAATGTATGTTTTGGGCTTCGAGGGCCCAATAGAGGGACGTTATGATTATTTTCAGAATATGAACAATAAATGACTCAGAATTATTCGAAAATGTTCAGTAAACTCTGGTAATACCTCCTACTCTATTCCAATAACAGATACGGGTAGGGGGTGTTACACTATTTCTAGGGTTGCAATCAACTCCGCTTAATTGTGTTGATCTACTATTAAACAGGGACTTTTGCTCCATTGAATAAGAACATTCGACTTGAATCAATAACCTGAATTATCAAAACAAGAATAAGAACTCACAATTAAGAATAATAACAAGTATTTATCTTATAAATCAAATAGTAATAAGATCTGTCATAGGTTTCATCCCCTCGGGTATTTGAGAGATTTAGCTCATACTGATAGAGGGAAACATCTTAAAATAAGGAAAACAACAAAACATAAGAAAACCCAAAAACTTTAAAGAACTTGATGGGAGATCTTTAGTCTTGATGAAGATCCTTCTCCTAAGCTGCTCCCGACGGCTGTCTTCGAGTATTTTCTGCCTTGACGTCCTTATTTAGGTTGCCCCATAGGGTGTTTATATAGGCTTTGAAATGCCTTTCTTGGCCAACAAGTAACATTTTCTAAACAGGATTAAACCTGGGTTCGGTAGGGACACGCCCGTACGTGATGGCTTGGGCCGTGCTCAATTCTGCTCTTCACACACGGTCGTGTGATTGCCCGTGTACGTTGATCCGGGTGTTAGAGCATTGGGAGGACCTTTCCCTAGTACGAGAGGACCGGGGAGGATGCACCTCTGGTGTACCAGTTATCGTGCCCACGGTAAACGCTAGGTAGTCAAGTGCGGAGCGGATAACTACTGAAAGCATCTAAGTAGTAAGCCCACCCCAAGATGAGTGCTTTCCTATTCCGACTTCCCCAAAGCCTCCGGTAACACAGCCAAGACGACAAGGGCATGTTGATTTCCGAGGTAGGCTCATTTTGTCCCTTTTTGGTCCTTTTCTCGTTCTTTTCGGCTCCCTAAGCTGTCCTGAGTGTAAAATATGAAATTAAAGGATTAGGAACATCAAATTCATCAAATCTAATGAAAACTTATCCAAAAATAAGCCAAGCATGGGGTTAAAATATGTGTCAATTATGGTTTATCAAAAATAAATTAATTTATCTATATTTAAAAATAATTGGTAAAAAACCTCTCTAGTCCCTCTCTATTTTTATATTGAGCAAATTAATCCCTTTAAAAAAATCGAAACAATTTAATCCTGTAAAAAGTCGATAAATCTAGCTTTATCGTTTACATATCTACACAAATGTTGCGGGCTAAATTTGTTAAATCGTGAATGTTTAAATTTTGAGGTATAAAATAATTATTATACTAATTAAAATTATGTACTATTGATGGAATACATTAACAATATGGTTAATTACTCTTAAACACTCACTTTTAAAATTAATAAAATTTTATTTTCCAACATAATTTAAAATCATACTACAACAGATATTGATAAGCAATCTACCATACATAAGATAAATATATCGTTTTTGAAGAATACTTTTTTTCTGAAATAAACTGCAGTTAATATCATTATCAAGCGATGACGTTTTAGCAGCCTAGAAGAACAATCCAGAAGAAAAGCAAAGTGAAATGGAAAACAACTAATGAAATCATTGGTAAGCAAAAGAAAAATATCACTAGTTTAAGTAACATGCTAATAAGTTCTAATAAGTTTAACCGGCTCAGTTTTTTGCTCCTGAGGAAGATTATGTTATAGAAGATGACAATGAAGCCAAACATAAATCTTTTGCTCAAAGACCTCTCGATTTGATTGAATCTAAAAGGGAAAGTTCTTTAATGTGAGAACCAGAGAATTCTTCTGGATTTCAAGTAGCTCATTTCATTTACACCCTTTTATCTTGTCATCTAAATCCTTTTTTATTGCGGGCCCAGTTTAAACCTCTTGGATGAAAAACTAGAAGGTATGGGATTATGCTGTGATTTTCATTAGATATCCTAGTATTTTTTTTCCTATTTCACTCAGCATTTCCGTCTAAAAAAAATTCTGTAGGAGAGCTTGTTTCTGGAATTGAAAATGATGATTGTAAAATCATCACTGAGTAATCAATATTTGACCTTATACGAGAAGAAGCCAAGAATTTTCCTCTCTCAACTCCAAACAATGCCTATTCTCCATCATCTGGAGGCTTAATTCTCACAAGAAAAAGCTATTCTAACCAATAGAAGAGCAAAATTCGTCAACAGATATTGCTTGATCCTTTGCCAGAATCCACAAGGACAGAATAGATTGCTGATGATCACAACAACAATCTAATCGAAAAGCATCATATTACTGCAAAATAGTGTTTCACATAAAAGAAACATATGGTATGGTACCCACTATCAAACTAATCAAAAGCATCGACTAATTTACTCAAAAAGGACCAAATTTTGAGCATGAACGAGTCGAATAAAAGTAACCCATATCAGAACTAAGGACATAAAACTTGAAATAAAATGATGAAATTAATACCGAGAGCTTTATACATTGGAAAGGGTATTAGCCAAAACTGAGGATGGAATTCCAAATTAGTAATTGTAGCATCTTCTCCTCAGTTTCAGCCTTGGAGCTTCTGGGAAAGTTGGAAGCTTGAAAGCATGAGTAGCTAAAAGAAAGAAGCCGTTTTAGCCTTTACAGGAAGCGAGACGAGAGTAAAGGGAAAAATGGGAAGAAGTGGGAGAAGGTTGGAAGGAAATGGGAAGAAGAATGAAAAAAAGAAGATGCTTCAGAGAATGAAAAAGAGGGAGAAAGTTGGAAGGAAATGGGAAGAATAATGAAAAAAAGAAGATGATTCAGACGTGAGAATGAAAAAGAGGGAGAAGGGTAAAGTTGAAACTCACACACGCTGAATGGCTATTCTGTGGATAGAGTGCTGAATGGTAAACGGCAATTTTGCCTTGAATAAGGCTGTATGGAATATGGCTGTAATAGCCTATTACAGCCAACCAAACAATGGAATAGGGATGGGCCACTGAATTCAGCTGTAATGGTTTAGCATTACAGCCAACCAAACATGCTGTCAGGGTTTAGCCTATGAATTTGATGGTAATTTCACAGTAAGCAAAGTCATTTGAATGATTTCGGTAAAAGTACCGTGAAGGTTTTTGTATTAAGAGTTTTTTTACTTAAAAAATAAATAAATTAATCTTTGTGTGTTAAATAAAAAAGAAAACTATTTATTATGTTTAAATTTTTATTTATTTCTATTGTTTAAAATTAGTTATTGTATGTTGATATGAGTTACATGTGGCATTCCATGCGTCATTGTTTGGTTATTTTGTCAGTCGCGCCAGTTTTTAATAGTACAAATAGATGGAATTTTAAAAGTAGTAACCAATTTGCTCTCTGATAATGTATAGGTATTAAATTAATTTTTTTTAGTAGAGAGGACAAAATGCAATCCAATTCTTAATATTGAACCTTTATGATACTTTTACCCACTCTATTTGTAAATAAAAAGGTTTAAATGCGTAAAAAAAGCCCTCAAACTTTTTCAAAAAAATAATTAAGTCTTCATTTTTTTTACTTAATTGGATACTTAAACTTTTAAAATGCATAAAAAATATCCTCAACTTAAAAAAAAAAAGCAATTAAGCCCTTGTTTTTTTTTTTTTTGCACTTAATTAGGTATTTAAACTTTCAAAATGCATAAAAAATACCCTCAAACTTAAAAAAGAAAAAAGAAAAAAGTAAGCCCCTGTTTTTTTTCGCATTCATTTTGGTATTTGAATTGCCAAATGCATCAAAAAGGCATTTTGACAGTTAACTTTAATAGTTGAGCATTAAAGTTAATTGTCCCTAACTTTTCCAGTTAAAACAACTCCGTGTCATAACCATGACATGACATGTGACAAAAAATTATAAAAAAATCAATAAATGTTATAAAAAATATTAAATTTTAGTAAAAAAGTAAAATATATAAAAATCATAAAAATTGTAAAAAATTATAAAAATCATAAAAAAAAAATGCATCAAAAATGTTTTTTTAGACTTTAACCATTAACTTTAACAGTTAACTGTTAAAGTTAACAAATTTTTTTCAGTTAAAGCAATCACGTGTTGCAACACAGCATAACATGTGGCGAAAATTAATAAAAAATAAAATCAATAAAAATTATAAAAAATTACAAAATGCTTCTTCTGGTATAATAATTTTTATAATTTTTTTACAAATTTTATATTTTTTAAAATTTTTTTATAATTGTCTTACAACATAATAAAAGTTTATAATTTTTTTCTATATTTCTATATATTTTATAATTTTTTACAACTTTTGTAAAATATTACAATTTTTTTAATTTGTACGGTATTTATAATTTTTAACAAAAAATAAATTTTTTTATATTTTTATTAAAATTATTAATTTTTATAAATTTAATTAATTTTTATTTTTTATCATATTTTTGCCACGTGTCATACCATAGTTGTGACACATAACGACTTTAACTGAAAAAAGATTAGGGCAATTAACTTTAATAGTTAACTGTTAAAGTTAATGACCAAAATACTTTTTTGATATATTTTGACAGTTCAAGTACTTAATTTAGTGAAAAAAAAAGGGGTTTAATTGCTTTTTTTTTTAAAATTTGAGATTTTTTTTATACATTTTGAAAGCTCAAGTACCCAATTGAGTACGAGAAAAGAACAGAAGTTTAATATTTTTTTAAATTTGAGGACTTTTTAAGCCTTTTAAACCTTAAAAAAAAACTTCCTTATTCAAAATAAATACGTAATTATTTGTATCAATATTTCCATTTTTAAAATCCAATTCTATATAATTGTATATTTAAAAATGAATAAAATGTAAATTGTACATTTACCTTGCTTTAACATGTAATCTTTTTTCTTTACAAATCATTATAAAATTTTCATTTATGAAAATTAAAGTTTAAATATAGATTGAAAATTTGAAGGTGAAATAATCTCACATAAATAATTGTATGTATAATAAATTCAACTTCTTAATGATAAATATATATAAATTATTTAAAATAAATAATTGTTTATATAATGATGATAAAGGTTTTAAATTTTATAATCCGAGTTAAAATTTACTATGCATCTCATTTATTTAGTTTATTATTATTATTATTATTATAACCTCGTTTTTTAAATTAAAAAAACAATTACAAATGTTTCAAATAATAACCCATTAAAAATTACCCCAAACAACAGCGACAATTTTATTTGAGCCTTTTGCATCTTTAAGTGTAAGAGAAATTTAGTTTTTTTTTTATTAAGGCATTTTGTATTTTTTTTATAAACTTAAAATAATATTTCAAATAATAATCAAGTAATATAGTAAACTATGAGTATTGATTTTATAATATTTTAATATTGTTGAGAGGAGGTTAGACTTTTTATTGGAAAAAGTTTTCATAGTGTCGTCTGTTTAGGACTGACGAAACTCTTAACGAAAATTATTGTTCTTGTGTCGAAATTTTATCCTTGACCTCCACAAAGAACCTTGTACAATTCACATAGGAGGAAGTCTTAATTGATGGAGTAAATACTTGCAAGCTGGGAAAAATGTTAATGTTATATACAATATTAATTATGGAAAATACAAATGTAGAGATTAGAGCCAGCAACCAAGACATGTATATAGTTGCAAGGTAAATGCTACGTATAACTTTCACCACACTTCAATTCAACCTTATCGAATTCCCTTGCATTACTTATTCTCAATCAAAAGGGATAATGACAAGATTTACCCCAATACTTTAACAAAATTGTCAATGTGGTATATGTATTTTCAATTTGTCCGATTTGCTAACTTTGCTTTTGTTCCATCCAATTTTTTGATGCTATGGCCTAACGATTTTAAATTCTAAACATGTTAACACATGGACAGCTGAAAAATGCCACGTGGCACTTGGACCAGATGAAAAAACTAAATGATAAGAAAATAAGGACTTGTATAAATTTTTTCCTTTTTCTTTTTAGAGGTAAAAAATATTAAATCAAGTAATTATTATTTTCGCCCAATTTATAACATCTTCGTCTCTACAACCTAGAAAATAAAAAAAAAACCAAGAGAAACTAAAATAAAAATAATTAACTAAAATTAATTGAAATTCTTCCCAATTCTACAAATTGGTATTATGGGTTCATCGTTTAAGTTGATGTCTCAAGAATATACAATATTTGCTTAGAATTGTCCATGACTCAAGTCGGGCCGGGTTCGAATTAGACTTTAACAAAATTTTGGGCCTGGTTGCTAGGTTTAGAGTCGACCCATACTATTTTTTTTAATTTTATTTTTTTATAAACAAAATTTAAAAATATAATACACTAAATACATTAAAAAATATTAAAATAAATATTTTACAACAAATTAAAAATGAATTAAAAAATATCTTTATATTTAAATAACACTAAGATAAGCGAACTTAACAAATAAATTTCTCTAAAATAATAGCAAAATTAACAATAAAATAAATATTATATAATATCTAAACATTAACAATATAACAATAATATGATAGCAAAACAGTGATAAAAAACGAGAAAATAATAGCAAAACATGAAAAATAGCTGCTAAAACAACTTTTTTTTTTTTGAAAATTTGGGGAAAAAAATCTTGCCCCAACGCATCTTCTAAATGAACCGGTTGTTTGCTCAATCCTTTAACTGAAAAAAGGTCATTATTTTTTTCATTTCTTTCTCTTTTAAACACTTACGGATTTGCGACAATTGATCTCTCCGAGGCTTCTTTGATGCTTGCTTTCGTGGTTGCTTGCGCCCTTATGAGTTTATTCATGGCTTTGTTTTTCGGCTCTACTCTCAAAATCTACAGGTAGTTGGCTATTGATGATATAGAGAGGGTGTTTGATTTCTTATTTATATAGATTTATGTTTTGTTATGCACTGCACAAATTTTTCATGGTGGATACTGTGTGGACTTATTTGCTTCAGTATTATTATGGGTTGATATTATTTTAAAAAAAAAAGAATAAAAAATTTTGGGATCATAAACTAAAGAAAAAAAAAAAATCTGGGTTCATCTCTTCTTGTAAAAAGAAACCCATAAATTGAAATTCTCCACTTACCCTTCCCCCTTCCTCTGCATTTTTAGTCGCTAAATCCTTTAAACTACGCTTCAGATTCCGAAGCTAAATTTAAGATTTTTTTTATCACAATAAAAAAGTTGAGTTCTAAGTTGAAAAAAAAGGATCAGTAAGATGTGAAGGAACCATCTTCCAAGCATTAAACAAAAGATGGAATGAATTTTGATTAAATTAGTTAACTCAAAGAAGAGTCTCATGTATGTGGTGCTGATATGATATATCCATAGCCTTGTTAAACAACTTATCCGTACCAGAACCAAAAACCCACCCCATGAGCCTCCCGGTGATTCTGATAACGGTTTCAAAGACAAAAACTTGACCAAGTTTGGTGAAGGTTTTTTGAAAATTCTAGATTTTGCAGGTTTTTGGGAAGAAGATTGAAGATGATGGCGGACATTTTCTTTATTTGATTAATAAAGATGTTCTTTCTATAACTTAATAATAAATATTGATAAATTAGCTTTTAGTCCCTATAGGAGGCACAAGAGATTGATGACATATTAAATGACGTGGCAAAAATACAGGTATCAAATCAAATAAATTAAAAGTATAGACAATTTTAGTAAAACACAGAGGTAAATCTTGTCATTATTCCTAACTAAAATCATTACTTAAGGAACTCTAAACTTAATATTATTCAAACCCCTCAAACTGACATCTCATGTCTAATCACTATCATAATTCAAGCTCTCCATCTCATTTTTATCAAATCCAATGACTCCAAACCTTTGAAAATTATATATATGATTTTTATTGTAATAGTTCTTAACAATTTTTAAATATTTTTATCATTTTAATAAATATATATTTATAGTTTAATGATATTTTTAAAATTTCTAAAAATCAATTAACATTTTGTTAAATAAATTAAAATTTTATTAAATCTTTTACATCAATATTTTATTTCACATCAATCATTACATTATCATATTTTTCATATTAATTATTTTAAAGAAGAATTATATTTCAAAAAGTCATTTTTTTGCTAACTTTAAATTAAATACTCAATCATTCTCGATTATTACTTATATTTTAACTATTTTACTAATACTTTAATAATTTTTTTAATACAAATACATATAATTAGCCATAGCCCTTTTCATTTAAACGTTCTTTTGTTGGCCAAATACTTTGATTTCGATCAATAAAAAAATACAACAACAATCAAACACATGCCCGTTTGATTCGAAGTGCTCACCAATATCAAGGCCTGTTATGAAGGGACAAAAAAACGCACAAAGAGTATAATAACAGCGATCATCTTTTTATCTCCGATGAATATTTTTCCTTCCAATTTTTAAAAATTTCCACAAACACAATTTGTTTCATTTTCTTCAAAGAACAAATTGAAATTTCAGTTTGCCTTCATTTTTTAGTTAGAGGCTTCTTAGAGCTTCAATTAGGAATTGATGTTGAAAGGTAGTTTGAGAAATTTGAGAGCTTTCTTTTTTCCGGGTACGTTTTGATTCATGTTTTCCTTGATTTGATTAAAGGTTTAGGGGCTTTATCGAATTTTATGATGAGTGGGTTAATTTTATTTTTGGAAAAGTTAATTTGGTCATCAAGAGCTGAGTAGTAAAAATGATCAAACAAAAAGAAAATAACTTGAAATTTAGTTTTTTTTAAAAAATTATTTGTATAATGAACGCTGTTGATTTTGTTAAGTTAGACAAGATTTGGAATTCTATTATTTACAGTTGAGAAAGTTCATTTTTTTAGTAATTTTTAAGGTTTGTTGGTTGATTCAATAATAAAGGAGGAAGCTGGATATTGAATTTCTTTCCTTTTATGAAGAGAAAAGATTCAGAAGGATTTTAAAACTTTAGGGATTTTATGGCGATTTCTTGGATTGTTTTGGGAAACGTTGTTAAAGCTTAATTGTTTGGGAAAGAGGAAATTTGAGATTGGAGGTATAACGTTGTAGGAGAAGTAAGTTTTTGTGGCTTTTCTGTTTACAGTTTAGTTTCTGAGATAAGCTTGAATTTGGGGATACTTTTTCGGGTTTCTCATTGGCGAGCTGAGTTTATGGTTTTAATGGATGACATTGAGGATGATGCTAGATATCCTTCAAATCAATATGGTGTTAGTCACCAGCGGTGTTATGGTTCTTTGAGTCGCCGGAAGCTTCCTGTAAGAAATCTTCCATATTCTAGATCAATGGGGAATCAAGATGTTAATGATGATGATGAGGTAGAAGATCAGGAGGATTTCAGAGGGGAAGCGAAGAATTGTGAACAAAATAATGTTGTTTGGTATATAGGAAAAAATATGGATAATGAAGATGACGATGAGGTTGATGATGGAGAGGAGGATGATGATGATGGCAGTGATAAGCCAAAAGGCTATAATGAAAATAGCAATGATGTTGACTTGGAGAGACACCCAAAAAAGAGGAAATTGAAGAATTTGCTATCGAGTTATGAATTTGCTCCTCGAGTACCTGCACCAGCAGTTGCAGCTTCGTCGATGCCGAAGCCTTCGCATGGTGGAAGGAATTCTCTTACAGACTGGACTGAACATGAGACATTTGTTTTACTAGATGCATGGGGTGACCGTTTCTTGCAACGTGGGAGGAAGAGCCTTCGATCTGAGGAATGGCAAGAAGTTGCGGAGAAAGTTTCGAAGGTCTCAATGATTGAAAGGACTGATACCCAATGTCGTAATCGGTTGGATACATTGAAGAAGAAGTATAAGAAGGAGAAGGCTATGCTGGCAGAGACTAGTGCTACCACTAGCAGATGGGTTTATTTTAAGGAGGTGGATATGTTAATGTCAACTCCTCCACAGCAAGGTGGTCTGTCTTGTGGCATGGACTTGGGTGAGCCTATATTTGTAAACCCTAGGGCTTATTCGAACTGTTCAAACGGTATGGACAAAATGAGGGATAGTTCAGCAGATTCAGAATCCGCTGACAGTGATGAGAACATCTCAGATGGACTGCCACCTAAAAAGAGAAGGTTCGGGAGGCAATATGACGAGGGTTCTTCTTTCCGAATGCTTGCAGATTCAATCCATAAATTCAGCAATATATATGAAACGATCGAAAACAGTAAAAGGCACCAGATGTTGGAATTAGAAAAAATGAGGATGGAGATCCATATGGAGCTGGAAATGCAGAAGAGGCGGATCATGGAAAATGCACAAGCCGAAATTGTAAAAATACAGCAGGGTGACGAAGAGGATAACGATGTCTCCATCGAGTCTGCTAGCGGATAATGCAAAACCTGATTATTTAATGTTGACTACTAAATGTTGTTGTATATCATATTGAAAGCCTATTGCCAAATGCTGCTGTGAGTGAGAAAATTCTTTTTACCGACTTTCTCACTTGTATTGCTTTAATAGCTATAGTTCACAGGTAATAAATCCTTTTTTTTATGTCAAGCATGCAATTTGGTTGAATAGCATCATTTTTGGTTTTAAGAAGGGCAAGTAGATCTCATGATAGCTAGCAGTGCAGCATTAATTTGTTGTATACCAATTGAATGAGAAGTTTTCGATTAATTTGTTTTTCAACTTTTCCCACCATTTTTCAGTAAATCCAACAGGAAACAGACAAAACAAAATGATCTTGCTATGGAAATAACTCAAGCGTGGAATCGTCTTCAATCATGTTAGCGAAATTCATCAATAAACTCAGTGCCTTGTTAACAGCAAACTGATTGTCTGCGCCAGACCAGCTTTCCAAAAAAAATGATAAATAAGAAATAACTAAACCCATTTCATAGTATTCCCACAAGGTTGCTGCAAATATAATTTCGATTTAGTTTTCCTAAAGAAATTATAGGGTTGATGGTAGGATTTGGTTATTGGGTTGGATTTATATGGTTATTTGTCTCTTATATCTTATAAAATATAAATATATTTTAGATAATTAAAAATAATATAAAATAAGTCTGTCCGAAACTGAAAAAACCAAATGGGTCCATTTAATTTTTGTTTTTTTCGGTTTAAACTGAAAATTGTTCTCCCCTTCGCCTGCCGGGACACTCTTACTACGGGTGGCTGTGGTTAGGACTTGTATTTACATTGGGATTAACATCTGCGCCATCTGCTCCCTGTGGTTGAGCCTCACTTCCCTGGGGAGGTGGGGTTGGTGGTGTCTCAGGCGTGGCTGGCTTAGTTGATTTAGGGTTCGTCATCATTGGTTTGCAAAACCTGTTTTAAAGCAAAATTGGATGTCTTTGCATCAAGTATCATGCACGAATAAAAGAAGAACCTACAAGCTGGATATAAAATCTAGTACTTCACTCCTCTACTACTTTTTGAACATCTGTAGCCTGTAGGTAACATTGAACCATAAACCAACTCTGCCACTGGGACATTTGTTTTCTTCACCTTCTTCTTGGGAGTCTCAACTCTCAGCCTATACGACAGGCAGAACATGTATAAAATTTAAACCAACCAAACGCATACAAAAACCAAAGACAAATGCTCCAAAATTATTCTATATAAGACCAGAAGTAAGCCCTTCCTTAAAGGCTAAACTATCAATCCTGACAACTCATTTATAGACTGCAGACCAAAAACACATACTTTAGTATCGGTTTCCATTTAAACAGGCTTGTTCCTTGACTCATCAACACCATTTTCAACCCCTGTTGCTTCAGTTGTACCCTTGACATCTTGCATGTTAACATTTGTCTCATTGGCACTAGAGGCAACAGTATCTTTGCTGACCAATTACCATGTATGTACTAATCTTTGCTGGGACCTGCAAATCACTTTTATCAGAATATTAAACATCGACACCGACTGAAAGTACTTGTCTTATGGAATGTCACAGCCTTGACACTGAAAGTAAGGCATGGAAGATTTTCGAGACAAAATCTTAACCTCCAAGACAATAAATAAAAGTCAACTGAATATCATACTATGATGCGTGTTTCTCAAATAGATAAATGAACTTCTTAAATAAACGTAGAAAGCTGAGACAAAGCTTGACAGGAAAACGATGATAATAAATTAATAACTGCAAATAATTACCTGAAACTCCCGAAATTTGAATGTCAGATTGAGAATTACACATTGCAAGGCGCAACCTCTCGCACACATTCACTAGCATTCATTGCGCGCCTAGGTTCTTTACTAAAGAACTCGGTGAGGATGTTTAACATTCGACCATGTGAACTTCTTGAACTACAAGTTCAGCATAAGTAAGAGCCTTCTCTAATCCCCTCTTTACACTTTACTAAGGAGCATTTGGTTAAAAACATGTAAGATTATTTTTGTAATATGATTACAAAATGTAAGATTATGTAGCACATTATTAGGTATGTTAAATTACTATTTTGATTTATTTGATTGGAATATAGAAAGTCGATAATACCAAAAGGAGTTGAATTGGTGTTTAAAAATTCCCAAAATGAAATAAAAAAAATATTGAAAACAAATTAATTCCTTAGCTTTTCTTACTATGGATTTTTCCAAATTATCTTTTTTAAAATTAATACATTTTATGGATAAAAAAATTGACACAATTTTATATATTTTCAAGGATAAGATAGAACCTAATTTTTTATTAAAAATTTGTGCCCAAAAGTTTTAAAATGTAACACCCTATACCATGTTCGACTCAATGAACCTGATATAGGAATATTACATTTGGTGCCAAAGTAATTCTTGGCTAATTACTATTATATTTGAACATAAAAATAGATAAATAATAAATTTAAACCCATTACTACTATTTGGGACATACTTAATTTTGCCTAAGTACATACCATTCTATTCAAAATTTTAAAACATACCCTGTTGTTGCTTGAAGATGTGATGAAATTAAAGTTTGTAATTTCAAATTCGACTCTAAAATTTTTTTTTACCTAATCTGCACATGGAAACAAACCGTACACTGAGCATACATTCAGTGGTATTACTATAATTCAAATACTTAAGGTAAAAACAATATATATACACGTTAAATTTTACCACTATTTTGCCTTCAATAAATCATTCACGCATTTCATCAATAACTATTTCATAAAATCATTATTTCATATTTTTCATTTCTATATCCTAATTCAATAACATATTCTATTCCTCATCTAAAACCTTACAACATTAGTCTTTCAATAATTATTTGAACCAATATTTTTCAATAAAAATAATTATAATTAATTCATAAGATTATATTCAATTAACTCATACACTATTTCATTATTTCCAGTTCATTCTATTTTTACTTCTTATTTTGATATCTCAATTTAATTCACATTTCAATTCATAATTTTACTTTCTCATATTTTTAATATTACGATAAATCAAATTTTATTTAATTTTCTCATTTTAGTTATTTACCCTATTAACAAACCCGGACTTTAACGGATACACAGATTCTAACCCAAATACACCAGTACGGCACATTGTGCCTTAACGGTACACAGTATCTAAACAATAATCAGTAATGGTAGCAGTAACAGTAACAGTATTCAACACACAAAGTGCTGAATCTGTAACAGTAATGGTAACAGTATTCGACACACAAAGTGTCGAATCGATAACAGTAATAGTAGTCGGCACAAAAGTGTTTGATCAGTAAGCCGGTAGAAACCCGTACTCTTCCATATCCTATGGCATGCCAACTATATTCGACTAGCCCGACTAGTTAATAGGGTATTTAATTCACTTTTCAATACAATTTTCATCTTAGTTCAGTATCAATTATAATTTTCTTATTTCAGTCAGTTTCACAATATTACAGTAATTCATTACTTCAATAATTTCACAGTTCAATGCAGTACACATAATTATAGATAATGTTACTTACAAGTGTGTTATTTATATTAAGGATGTGGATGGGGAGGAGGAGGAAGAAGAATATATGAACGACTTGTGTAAAAATTGATCACATGCTCGATTATAATTGATAAATTGTAACATCCAAAATTATTATTATTATTATTATTATTATTATTCTTAGCTAATGATGATTAAATAATTAATGAACATGTGGGTGCATAAGATGGATGGACGGCATGCTTGTGGAATGATTAAACAATTGAGGAATGGGGCATAAAACAAGAACTTTGTCTTTTTGTGAACAAATTGGACGGCTAGTGGAAATGAAATAAACAATTGAAAGATTCTTAATTGAAGAGCAATGTGCGTGTGGGTGCATAGGGTAGACGCATGCGTGAAAAGCATAAGATGGGAAAACATGTTTGTTGGTTGATTAAACAAATATGAAAATTGAAAGTGTGCAAATGGGTGGGTATGAAGGCATGGACGGCAATATGGAGGCATGTGGTGATAAACAAATAACTTTAGAATGAGCATGATTTTTGGGGTGAATAAAATACTTAGTGGAAGCTATAAACAAATGAAATGTGCATGTGTAGTGGAGACCATAGTGGACGGCAAAGGGGTAGTGCTTGAAGGATGAGATTTTTTTTTAAATTGAAATGATGAAAACATGCAAATAAGACACCATGAAAGTGGACGGCCACACCTAAATTAGGCCATGTGCGCATAGAGCAAATGGTTGAAATTAAAATATGCAAAGCATGGTACAAAGGAGCATGGGCCGAATTCTCTCCTAGGCATATGGCTTGGAATAAAGAAAGTTGACGTTTGAATGGCTTGGGAGGTCAACCAATTGGACGGCACACACAAGGAAAACTTTGCATGAATTAAATAATGCATGAAGTGGAAGCTTGGATGGCATGCTTGTTGAATAAATAAGTATTTGGGTGAGTAGTGCATAAATGGTACAAGCACTTGATTAATCAAAATGATTATCTTAGTGGAGCAAAACGGCACATCAACCTGAAGGAGTAATAATGTGAAATTGGTTTCTTGGTTGACACCTAGCATGGACGGCCACAATTTTTTTAATAATTTTTATTTCCTTTAATTTGTTTGAGACATTGGGCTACAGAAATTCTCTAGTCTTCTTCCAATCTTCTTTTTCTTTCTCTCACCACAATTCCCTTGTAGCAAGAATATCCCATCTCCTCAAAGAGCCATAGCCAAAACTTATTCATGCTCTTTGGCCAAAACTTGAAGGAGGAAGTCTTGAATTCAAAGCAATCAAGGTTTTGCGACATCTTCATAGCAAGGGATTAATTTTGGATTTGGATTAGTAAGGTAAGTGACTAGGAATATTCGGCCAAGGCCCTATTTGTTGATTAAGATTTATTTCTTATCTTCCAAAAGTAGAAAAACTAACCTATTTATTAATTTAATGTTTGGCCGATTGCAAGAAGGATACAACAAAGTTTGGGACTTGATTCTTAAGTCAATCGACAACAAGGTAGGTTTTAAGTGTACAAATCCTCTTTGGGAGTTGGTTTTATAGCCGAATAGGCTTTTACTAAAGATACTAAGTGTGGCCGAATGTAGGGTCTAAGGATCTAAGGTTTTAGATCGGATTTTCGGGACTTGGATTAAAAGCTTTAAATAAATCAGGTGTGTACCCCACACTAAAATCCTAATCGATTTAAGATTATGTTTTAATGTATAAGTGTTTATAAGAATGTGAAAATTATGGCTAAGGTACCATGCTATGGTATAAAGTACTAAGGTATGTTTCCTACTCCTACTAGGATTATGAATATATGTTATATTTAACATGTGAAAAGTGATAAGAATGCGAATTAAGGTATGATATGCTTGATATGTGTGAAATGGGGCATTCGGGTTATATGAAAAAGGGGAAGTGAAAGTGGTGATCTAAGACCACGATATCTGAATGTGGTGACTTCGGTCACAATTATTTAATCTGGTGGCTATGCCACGAATTTTATAAGGGCGATGAGCACGTCGACTGCAGCGACTGCCTTCGATGGTGTGTAGCGGATGGAGGGTTGACTTAGAAGTCCCCACGGTGTGCCGGTTGGTACGGGTGATGTGTAGCGGTTGGTAACTAGGCTTGGGTTTGGGAATGCATCATTAATTGTATATTTTGATACGAATGTGTATGACTTGATATGCTTGAATCTATTTGGACCTAGTGTTTGTGTACACATTGAGTCCGTTGACTCACCCCGTTGTGGGAATAACATTTTTCAGGTGATGATCAGTAAATGACCGGGTCGGCAGGAGCTTAGTGGTGGCCATGCTCAACAAAGAAATTTTTATTTAGACATTTTATTCTCATTTAAGCACTTTAATTTATTTTGGGTTTGTTTTGACGTAAAAAGGCCTTAGTATGAACTTTATTTTATGTATGCACGTTAAATTATGTTATTATACTACGAAATTTTATCAAATTAAAGTTTAAGCATCTAAAAAAAAAACTAAAAAAAATAAACTGGTTTCCAACTTGAGCCCAACCCAAATCATTTTCCAAAATCACTTAAAGATTTCCAAAGAATCAACGAATTTGAACCGGTTTTTCTTAAGGAACATACCAAATCTGGTCGAGGCTCGTGGGCTGGGTTTAGGGTGTTTCAGCTTGGTATCAGAGCCCAAGTTTTTAAACTCTCGGCCTTGGGTTTAAGGCCCAAAACGTTTTCAAAATTAAGCCCAAAAGAATTTGTGAAAATCTTTGTGAAATAGTAGATTTTTCTAGCATGACACCTAAGTCTCCGACCCGAAGTCCACCAAGTAAGTATCCCTAACTGTTGTGTGACTTATATTATAATTTGTAGGAGGGTAGAAATGGAATGTAGAATAGTATGATAGGTACTTGAACCCTAGGACTAGATTACCCCAACAGTTACATAAGACTTAAAGCCTAATTAAACAACCCTGTGACTAAGTCGCCGAGTTAAGGTGTGGCAACCATTGTGCGCATGTCTAGGATTGGATTCGGAAGAGCCTGGTATTTAAGCAGTCCTAGTGACTCACCTCCTCTTCGCTGTAATCCTACCTGGTGCGTAGCTACGGTTCACCTTAATCATGAGGACTTATTCACGGGCTAAACCCAATAACTAAAACCCGAAAGGGACTAGCCGTATTTTTATGGAAACCCTAGTTTCAAAACTACTAAATTACTCTTTTGATTTGTAAAAGCTATTCCATAAAATTTTTCTGAAATATTTCTTGATTTATGAAAATTACTAAAATACCCTTATTTGCAAAATTACGAAAATGCCCTTGGTTTCAAAATTTACCATATCACCCCCGATTTCAATAAAATTTCCTTATTTTGTAAAAGTTTTTTAAAAAAAAATCCTGTTTTGCAAAAGTCCAAAATACCCTGATTTGGAAAATTACGAAATTACCCCTGGTTTACCAAAAATTACCAAAATGACCCTACTTTCCGAAAATTTGGCCATACTTGTGATTTGGAAAATTTTTCTTACAAAATACTCATGAGTTTGGAAAAATTTCGAAGTGACTTTTGTAATTTTCAAATTGACCCCGATTATTTACGAAAATACCCCTGGGATAGGAACGGACAGAAATGTCCGAAGAGTGAATGTGTATGGGAGATACTATGGAATGGATGTGCTTTTCTGTGAATTAGGATAGAAAACTTGAAACTTTGAATGATCGAAAGAATCTCTATTAAGCTCTTTCCATAAAATTCTTCGCGAATAATCAGTGAACAAAGACTAATTTATAAAATTTCTTAATCAGATTAAAGCGCAACATTAGATATGAATTCTAGAGGACGTGTTCGTCGTGGATGCGGTAGAGGCAGAATGACAGAATCAAAACCCGTTAGATCGGGTCAAGGGTCTAACAATGAGGTACCACCGTTACCACCACCTCCAGCTGTTGGTGTTGAGCGACAAGATCAGACAGGGGATGATACTGTATCGCAGGCTGTGCTGCGAGTTCTTGAAATGGTGGCTGGCGCAGGTGGGAATATGGGAGCTCGAAAATCTGTACCTGAGCGGCTCCGAGCTAATGGAGCTGAAGTGCTCCGTGGTGTATCTGGTGTAGCATCCAGTACAGCTAAATATTGGTTGGAAGCAACGGAACGGATTATGGATGAGTTGGATCTGACCCCTGAGGAAAAACTGAAAGGAATGGTGGCGCTGCTACGCGATGAAGCGTATTAGTGGTGGCTCACAATTCGTGATGGTGCCACAGCTGAGGATCTGACGTGAGACTATGTTAAGGCGGCGTATCAGAAAAAGTATGTCGGCACTCGTTACATCGACGCCTTGCGAGAGGAAGGCGTTTATGGGGTGGTTCAAGGAATAAGTGCGTGGAGGAATATGAAGTCGAGTTTACGAGTTTGAGCCGATATGCTCGAGGAGTAGTGGCTACGGAGCATGAGCGGTGTGTCCAGTTCGAAGACGGTTTAAGGGATGATCTAAGATTATTGATAGCTCCACATCAGGAGCGGGAATTTTCTGCGTTAATCGAGAAGGCAAAGGTAGCTGAGGGAATTAAGGACTCCGTGAGGCGAACTCGATCGGAGAGCGAGATGAGAAAAGAAGTTTTGGATCATCCGGATCGCCCGAAATGGGCGAAAAAGCCTAGAGTTGATGGGCCACG
This sequence comes from Gossypium bickii, assembly GCA_025503065.1. Lineage (NCBI taxonomy): Eukaryota > Viridiplantae > Streptophyta > Magnoliopsida > Malvales > Malvaceae > Gossypium > Gossypium bickii. Next base: position 136,693,476 of record CP106709.1, on the reverse strand, counting down.
AGGTCGACAAAGTTCGCTCTGAGGAGGGCAATATCGTACTTATGATCAGTGTGGAAAGAAACACTTAGGAGAGTGTTGGAAGAGGATAGGAGGATGTTTTAAGTGTGGGTCTAAAGACCACATGATTAAGGACTGTCCTATGAGACCGGATGGGAATCGACCAGTGGCTCAGGGTTCTAATTAGGGTGGGAGAGGCGACAAATGACCTCGGCCGAGGTCGTGGTCTGAATGGTAGAGGTAACAACACTGGAAGAGGACGTGAAACACCTGGCAAAGGTGTAGGTAATACAGAAGCAAAACAGCCGGGTTTAGTATATGCAGTTTGCCGTAAGGAAGATGGAGACGCACCGGACGTCATAACCGGTACGTTCCTTGTTGTTGGAAAGCCTTATTTTGCTTTGATTGATGTGGGCTCGACCCATTCGTATGTTGCATGTAGAGTAGTTGAGACTCTAGACATAGCTTCTGAACTTTCTAATAGGGAGATGACTGTAGTAAGCCCACTAGGTCAAACTGTAGTGGTGAATAAGATCTTCCGAAGTATACCCCTAGAAATCCAAGGCATAGTATTTTCTGCCGACTTGATGGAACTTCCCTTCAGAGAGTTCGATCTCATACTTGGAATGGACTGGCTAGTAGACCATCGGGCTATTTTAGATTGTGCAGCTAAGAGAATGGAGTTAAGGACGCCGGAGGATGAAGCGGTAGTTATGATAGGGGAAAGAAGAAACTACTTGTCTAACGTAGTTTCAGCATTAAAAGCTGATAAGATGGTTCGGAAAGGATGTAAGGCGTTCTTGGCCTTTGTTAGTGCATTGGATGCGAAAGAAGAAGGTGTTAGTAGAGTACGAACAGCAAAGGACTTTGTGGATGTCTTTCTGGAGAAATTTCCTGGAATACCCCCGGATAGGGAGGTGAAGTTTGGAATTAACTTGCTACCTGGTACAACCCCTGTGTCAATTGCTCCGTATAGAATGGCGCCAAAGGAGTTGGTTGAGCTCAAGGCTCAAATTCAAGAGTTACTTGATCGTGGGTTTATTCGACCCAGTGTGTCTCCATGGGGAGCACCGGTCTTGTTTGTAAAGAAGAAGGACGAAACTATGCGTATGTACATAGACCATCGTCAATTGAATAAGCTTACCATCAACAACAAGTATCCTTTGCCAATGATTGACGACTTGTTCGATCAGCTTAAGGGAGCGGCAGTGTTTTCAAAGATCGATCTAAGGTCTGGATATCATCAACTTAAGGTGAAGGAGGTAGATATCCATAAGACAGCTTTTCGGACAAGGTACGGGCATTATGAGTTCTTAGTGATGCCATTCGGGTTGACGAACGCCCCAGCTGCGTTCATGGATATGATGAACTGGGTTTTTCAACCCTATCTGGATAGGTTCTTCGTTATGTTTATCGACGACATCCTAATATATTCCAAGTCTGAAGAGGAGCATGATGAGCACCTCCGAGTTGTACTGCAAATATTAAGAGAGAAAAAGCTCTATGCCAAATTCAGTAAGTGTGAATTTTAGCTTAAGGAAGTGGCGTTCTTAGGACATGTAGTGTCTGCAGAAGGAATAAGGGTGGATCCTAGGAAGATTGAAGCAGTGTTAGATTGGAAACCACCTAAGTCTGTGGCTGAGGTTCGTAGTTTCTTGGGATTGGCAGGTTACTACAGAAGGTTTGTGGAAGGATTCTCATCGATCGCCGCACCATTGACAAAGTTATTGAGGAAGGAAGTACCTTTCGTATGGACGGATAAGCAACAGGAGAGCTTTGAGAAGCTTAAGAAAGTATTGACGGAAGCTCCAGTGTTGATTAAGCCTGAGGCGGGAAAGGATTTTGTGGTGTACTGTGACGCTTCTCATACAGGATTGGGATGCGTACTGATGCAAGACGGGAAAGTAGTCGCGTATGCGTCAAAGGCAACTAAGCCGCACATGAGGCTAACTACCCGACTCATGATTTGGAATTGGCGGCAGTGGTCTTTGCTCTTAAGGTGTGGAGGCACTATCTGTATGGAGAAAAGTCGGTAATTTACACAGATCACAAGAGTCTTAAGTACTTGTTGACTCAGAAAGAGTTGAACTTGAGACAGCGAAGATGGGTGGAATTGCTGAAGGATTATGACTGTTCTATAGAGTATCATCCGGGCAAGGCAAACGTAGTGGCGGACGCCCTAAGTCGGAAGGTTGTATCGGATCTGAGGGTGATGTTCGCACATCTGAGCTTGTATGATGATGGAAGTCTGCTGGCAGAGCTGCAAGTTAAACCGACGTGGTTGAATGAAGTGAAAGAGGGACAGTTGGTTGATGATGAGTTAAGTGCTAAGTTACAGCAAATACAGAATGGAGAGTTAATGGATTATAGTATAAACGACGAGGGAATATTGTGTTTCAAGGGTAAAGTCTGTATGCCTAAGGATCAGGAGTTAAGGAAGAGAATTCTTCTAGAATCGCATAATAGCCCTTATGCTATGCATCCTGGAGGCACTAAACTGTACAGAGATCTAAGGGAACAGTTTTGGTGGCCTGGTCTGAAGAAGGAAGTTACAGAATTCGTTGGCAAGTGTTTGACGTGTCGACAAGTTAAATTTGAACACCAAGTTCCGTCGAGGATTGCTTGACCAATCAAGATTCCACAGTGGAAGTGGGAGAGAATTACCATGGACTTTGTTAGTGGGCTTCCCCTTATGCCTACTAAGAAGGACTCGGTATGGGTAATAGTGGACTGTTTGACCAAGTCCGCGCATTTCATTCCAGTAAGGATGGATTACTCTTTGCAGAAGTTGGCAAAGTTATATGTAAGAGAGATTGTAAGGTTGCATAGAGTGTCGGTGTCAATGATCTCAGATAGGGATCCAAGGTTTACGTCTCGGTTTTGGAAAGCTCTACATCAGGCTTTAGGCACCAGACTAGACTTCAGTACGGCTTTTCATCCACAGTCGGATGGGCAGTCTGAGCGAGTAATCCAAGTGTTAGAGGATATGCTAAGGGGATGTGTGATAGACTTCAGAGGAAGTTGGGAAGAATATTTGCCTCTAGCAGAATTTGCTTATAATAACAGCTATCAAGCTAGTATTCGGATGGCACCATATGAAGCACTGTATGGACGGAAGTGTCAAACACCTACGTGTTGGACGGAATTAGGGGAACGTCGAGTTTTGGGTCCAGAATTAGTGGCAGAATCTAAAGAGAAGGTTGAAATAATTCGGGCACGGTTGAAGGAAGCATCTGATAGACAGAAATCGTATGCATATCTCAAGCGCAAGGAAATAGAATTTGATGTGGGAGATCAAGTGTTTCTTAAAGTTTCGCCTTGGAAGAAGGTAATGAGATTTGGTCGCAAAGGGAAGTTAAGTCCAAGATTTATAGGACCTTATCGGGTCTTGAAGCGGATTGGACCAGTGGCATATCAGTTAGAGTTGTCTTCGGAGTTGAAACAGATGCACGATGTGTTCCATGTTTCGATGCTACGTCGTTACCGGTCGGATCCATCTCATGTAGTACCAGTTGAGGAGGTGGAATTAAGACCAAATTTGTCATATGAGGAGGAACCGATTCAGATTTTGGAACGGGATGTGAAGGTGCTACGGAGGTAGTCTGTTCCTCTCGTCAAAGTGTTATGGCGTAACCATGGATTGGAAGAGGCTTCGTGGGAGCCGGAAGAGACAATGCGACAGCAATATCCTCACTTGTTCTAGCCAGGTAATTTCAAGGACGAAATTTTCTTTAAGGGGGTAGAATTGTAACATCCAAAATTATTATTATTATTATTATTATTCTTAGCTAATGATGATTAAATAATTAATGAATATGTGGGTGCATAAATGGATGGACGGCATGCTTGTGGAATGATTAAACAATTGAGGAATGGGGCATAAAACAAGAACTTTGTCTTTTTGTGAACAAATTGGACGGCTAGTGGAAATGAAATAAACAATTGAAAGATTCTTAATTGAAGAGCAATGTGCGTGTGGGTGCATAGGGTAGACGTATGCGTGAAAAGCATAAGATGGGAAAACATGTTTGTTGGTTGATTAAACAAATATGAAAATTGAAAGTGTGCAAATGGGTGGGTATGAAGGCATGGACGGCAATATGGAGGCATGTGGTGATAAACAAATAACTTTGGAATGAGCATGATTTTTGGGGTGAATAAAATACTTAGTGGGAGCTATAAACAAATGAAATGTGCATGTGTAGTGGAGACCATAGTGGACGGCAAAGGGGTAGTGCTTGAAGGATGAGATTTTTTTAAATTGAAATGATGAAAACATGCAAATAAGACACCATGAAAGTGGACGGCCACACCTAAATTAGGCCATGTGCGCATTGAGCAAATGGTTGAAATTAAAATATGCAAAGCATGGTACAAAGGAGCATGGGCCAAATTCTCTCCTAGGCATATGGCTTGGAATAAAGAAAGTTGATGTTTGAATGGCTTGGGAGGTCAACCAATTGGACGGCACACACAAGGAAAACTTTAAATGAATTAAATAATGCATGAAGTGGAAGCTTGGATGGCATGCTTGTTGAATAAATAAGTATTTGGATGAGTAGTGCATAAATGGTATAAGCACTTGATTAATCAAAATTGTAACACCCCTAACCCCGAACCATCGCCGGAACAGGGTTACGAGGCATTACCGGACATATCAGACAATTTGCAAATATAAATTTTGTTTAATATAAATTTCGGCAGCATTTCTGCTTATTAATATATAAAACCCCCTGTAAAATAAATCGTATTCATTTCAATAATTAACCAATTCATTTGATAAATTCATTTTCTATTCTAAATACCTTCTAATCAAACTCAATCAATATAATATCAACTTAAATTTATCAAAATATTAGTTAGATTAAAATAAATATACTCCTTTCATTATAATTCTTAAGCTTGTAATACTAACATTTTTAACCATTTACATTCAAACATAATAACATTTATACACAACCTACGTACATGCCACATTATAAAAGGAAATATACATCACCAAAGGTTCTTTGAAGTCGAAGGTCCGGCTTCGGATCTTTGGTTCAAGATTTGACTTCTACAACCTGCGCACGGAAGCAACCGTACGCTGAGTATACATATACTCAGTGGTATTACCATAATTCAAATTATAAACATAATAATCATATCATTAAATCATATAACTTTAATTTTACTAACCCAATTCAACATAAGTTTATCATTCTCAATATATTCATACAATTCAAATTTAGCTATTTAACAATTGAAATAATACACAATCATGTTGAGCCATTATCCATTTCTTGAACCAATGGTTCATACTTTCTTTTCTCATGCTCATATTTCAATCACATTTTTCAGTTCATGTTCTATTTTCGCATTTCTTCCAATGGCTCAACCATTTCATTTTATTCAATTTAACCTTTTCTTTATTTACCCCTATTAACAGACTCGGACCTTAACGGATACACGGATTCCAACCCAACACTCGATGACGGCACAATGTGCCTTAACGGATAAAGATATCGACACACAAAGTGTCGAATCGATAATGATAACAATATCGATATTCAACACACAAAGTCTTTGAACGTAACGATATGATAACGATATCGACACACAAAGTGTCGAATCGGTAATGATAATAAGATAATGATGAGTCGACACGTAAGTGCTCTGATCGATAAGTTTCGGCAAAATCCCGTACTCTTCCATGTCCTATGGCATGCCAATTATATCCGACTCAGCCCGACTAGTTAATAGGGTATTTCAGTTCTCAATTTCAATTTCATTTTCATAATAAATTCAATTTCAATATTAATTACACTTTTCCATATCAATCCGGATACAATTCAATTTCAATAAAAACACTTACCTTATAATTTACTTACCATATCCATAAATTAATCTAATATTTAATGAATAAATAAATAGCTTGAATTATAGTAATACAAACCCGAATTTGCTTGATTATTCCTCAGTAACCTTCTCCTTTCCTTTATGGGTTGATGCCTCGAGTTCCTTTTTAGCTACGAAAATAATAATTTACATTATTAATTACAACATTAAATTACAATAAATAATTGAATTTTATTCAATTTCTACTCTTCCTCTTCATTCCACATCTTTTATACACAATTCTATTATTTACTTATAAGTTCTTTCTAGGCTGTCTACCTGAGTCATTGTCACTAAATCATCTATATCTGGAGCTACGGAACTCCAAATTAAGATCCGTAAATTTTTCCTGAAACTAGACTCATATATATTTTTACTGTAAATTTTTCAGAATTTTTGGTATGGCCAATCAATACCAGATTATTCTTAAAGTTTCCCTGTTTCACTGTCCAACTGCTCTGACCTCTCTTCACTACGAATTAAATTACTCTTTGTACAGAATTTAGGTGGCCTCCTTGTTTAGCTCATTTGAAACTAGACTCATTAAGGAATTTAACCATATAAATTATGTTCCAAAATCATTTTTATACAATTTTTAATGATTTTTACAAGTCAGAACAGGGATCTCGAAATCACCCTGAACCAGTTTCACTAAAATTTAAATATCTCACAATACAGAACTTATTTGCTATCTCTGTTTCTTTCATATGAAAATAGACTCAATAAGCTTTAATTTCATATCTCACTCAACTTCTAATTCCATTTCTACGATTTTTGGTGAATTTTCAAAGTTACTCTACTGCTGCTGTCTTAAATCTGTTTTCTTATGACTTATTTTGCAATTAAATCCTAGTTAAGTTTACTTATTTTCTTAACTTAATTCATGCTTGATTCTACTTAAATTCCTTCCATATTCAACTTGATTACAAAATTTTCAAAATAAACCCTAATTTATAATTTCTTCCAAATCAATCCCTATAATACAAAACTTATAGCTTACTTTACAATTTAATCCTTTTACTAACTCTAACTTAAATTTCATTCAATTTAACCCCTTGTTCATCTTTTTCTTTAACATAAACTATACTTAAAAACCAATAAACTCTCAAAATATCAACTTAGTTTCATCAAAATCTTGCTTTAAAGCTTCTAAAACATCAAAATTAAAAGAATAGGACTTGATTGACTTACCTTTTAAAGTTTAAAACCTTGAATCTTTAGTTTTTCCTTTTTCCTTCTTTTTCTTCTTCCTTTCCTGCTTGTTTCAGTATGCTCTCTGTTCTTTTCTGTTCTTCTTTGTTTCTTTTTATTATTTCATTTACTATTTTCTTTATTATATAATATAATATTATATTAATATAATTATTTAATAATATTAATAATATATTTTAACACATAAAATCTCAGATTTTTTTAAGCTTATGCACCGCCTCAACTTATGCTAAATGGCATAATTGCCATTTTGGTCCTTTTTATTTTCTTTTAATCTACAATTAGACTTTTACTCCTTATTCAATTTGATCCTTTTTCCTAATTACTCTCAATTAAGCTAAATTCACTAAATAAAAATCTAATTAAGCACACTACTAGACTCATAATTACTCCTAATGATTATTTACTAACTCGATTTACTAAGACGGAGGCCCGATAACACATTTTTTTTTTTTCGGTGCCCACGAATTTGGTCGTTACATTTCTCCCCTTAATAAATTTTTCGTCCTCGAAATTTACACGAAAATAGGTGAGGATATCTGCGCTCTCATAGTTTCTTCAGTTCCCAAGTTGCTTCTTCTACATTATGGCTTCTCCACAATACTTTTACCAAAGGGACTCGTTTGTTTCTTAATTCTTTCACTTCTCGAGCTAGTATTTGAACCGGTTCTTCTTCATATGACAAATCCGGTCTAATCTCAATGTCTTGATAGAAATAATATGAGATGGATCCGATCGATACCTTCGTAGCATGGAAACATGAAAAACATTATGAATTTTCTCGTAATTCGGAGGAGGTAAAGCTAATCGATAGGCAACCGGTCCGATTCTTTCAATTACTTCATATGGCCCAATGTAACGAGGACTTAATTTTCCCTTGCGACCAAATCTCAAAATTTTCTTCCAAGGTGATACTTTTAAAAACACTTTATCACCCACAGAATACTCTATATCTCGTCGCTTTAGATCTGCATAAGACTTTTGTCTGTCAAAAGCTACTTTCAACCTGTCTTTGATCTTTTTAACTACTTCTTCTGTCTCCTGAATTAATTCCGGTCCAACAATCTTTTTCTCATTCAACTCTGTCCAACATACCGGTGATCGACATCTTCGACCATATAATGCTTCATATGGAGCCATTTGAATACTAGATTGATAACTATTATTATAAACAAATTCAGCTAATGGCAAGTATCGTTCCCAACCTGATTCAAAGTCAATAATGCAAGCCCGAAGCATGTCTTCTAAAATTTGAATTACCCGTTCTGATTGTCCGTCGGTTTGTGGATGAAATGCAGTACTAAAATTAAGCCGAGTACCCAAAGAATCATGTAACTGCTTCCAAAATCTCGATGTAAATCGTGGATCTCGGTCGGAAATTATAGATGCTGGAATGCCATGCAGTCTCACAATTTCTCGGATATATACTTCAGCAAGCTTCTGTAAAGACCAATCAGTCCTGACTGCTATGAAATGAGCAGACTTAGTAAGTCGATCAACTATCACCCAAATGGCATTCTTTTTGCTCTCTGACAGTGGCAACCCCGTAACAAAATCCATAGTAATACTATCCCATTTCCATTCAGGAATACTAATAGACTGGAGTAACCCAATTGCACACGATGTTCTGCCTTTACTCGTTGGCAAGTCAAACATTTACTGACATATTCAACTATATCTTTCTTCATTCCTGGCCACCAATAGTGCTCCCTTAAATTACGATACATTTTTGTTCCACCCGGATGCAACGCAAAAGTACCATCGTGTGCTTCTTGAAGAATCATCTTCTTTAATTCAGAAGTAGTTGGAACACAAATCCGATTTTGAAACCTCAAACAATTATGTTCATCAATACTAAAATTTTCGACTGTACCATTCTGAACCATTTCTCTTTTCTTTAATAATTTGACATCTTCCATCTGAGCTGCTTTAATCTGCTCTAACATCATTGGCTTAACCTTTAACTCAGCTAACAAGCTTCCATCATCATTAACACTAAGCCGAGCAAACATTGCTCGTAATTCAATCGCAGTTTTTCCCGCTCAATGCATCACCTACTACATTTGCTTTTCTGGATGATAATCTATAACACAATCATAATCTTTTAGAAGCTCGATCCACCGTCTTTGCCTTAAATTTAAATCTTTCGTGATGAAGAGATATTTGAGACTTTTATGATCTGTGTAAATGTAACATTTCTCGCCATAAAGATAATGTCTCCAAATCTTTAAAGCAAAAATTATCGCAGCTAGCTCCAAGTCATGTGTCGGGTAATTACGTTCATGCGGCTTCAACTGTCTAGATGCATATGCAATAACCTTTCCATTTTGCATCAATACACAACCCAAACCACTCAAAGAAGCATCATCAGTACACAATAAAATCTTTTCCGACTACAGTAATGTTAATAGGTGGGTGCCTCTGTCAACATTTGCTTCAAAGTCTCAAAACTATCTCGCACCGATCATCCCGGATAAAAGGAACATTCTTCTCGTAGTAGTTTAGTCATCGGCATTGCTATTTTCGAGAATCCATTTACAAATCTTCGATAATATCCAGCCAAACCGAGAAAACTACGTACCTCGCATACATTCTTTGGCGCTTTCCCTTTGAACAATTGCTTCGATCTTCTTCTTGGTCAACTCTAATCCCATCAGCCAGATACCACATGTCCTAAAAATACCACTTCGCAGACAACCAGAATTCACATTTACTTAATTTCCCATACAACTGCTTTTTCCGCAGAATCAGAAACCTTTTCAAGATCTTGATCATGTTTCGCCTCTGTTTTTGAATATACCAATATATCATCAATAAAAACCACCACAAACCGATCTAGATACGGCTGGAAAATGCGATTCATCAAATCCATAAAAGCAATTTGGAGCATTGGTCAATCCAAACGGCATCACCAAAAATTCATAATGGCCATAACGAGTACGGAAGGCAGTCTTAGGCACATCACTTTCCTTCACCTTCAGCTGATAATACCCGGATCTCAAATCAATTTTAGAAAATATCGAAGCTCCCTTAAGTGATCAAACAAGTCGCCTATACGAGGCAAAGGATACGGTTTTTGATCGTCACTTTGTTCAATCTGTCGATAATCAATGCACAACCGCATAGAACCATCTTTCTTTGTAACAAACAATACCGAGCTCCCAAGGTGAAATACTCGGTCGGATAAATCCTCGATCTAATAAATCCTGTAACTGCACCTTCAACTCTTTCAATTCAGTAGGCGACATTCGGTACGGAGGTATAGAAATTGGTGCTGTACCTGGATACACCTCAATAGCAAATTCAACCTCTCTATCAGGTGGTAAACCCGGTAGTTCTTCTGGAAATACATCTGGAAACTCGCATACAGTCCTAATCTGGCTGCATTGGCTTCCCACTGAATCAGAATTAATAACATATGCCAAATACGCTGAACAACCCTGCTGTAATAACTTGTTAGCTTTAGTAGCTGAAATGATACGTGTCGAACCACTGGTACGGATGCCATTCACTTCAATTCTGTCCCCATTTTCTGCCTGAATACTAAACCTCTTTTTATAGCAATCCAAAACTACCCCATGTTCAGATAACCAATCCATACCCAAAATGATATCAAAATCGCCAAAAGGCATGATCAGCAAATCCACAGGAAACATTTTATCATGTATTATTAACGGGCACCTCCGGCATACTCTGTCTACTAACACTGTTTGTCCCAAAGGGCTAGACACCTCTATGAAAACTCTAGACATTTCAGATTCTAACTTCCCCGATTCAACTAATTTTAAATTAATATATGAATGTGATGAACCCGGGTCAATTAAAGCATAAATAGGCTCAGAATACAATAAAAATATACCTGTCACCACATCGTGAGCATTGCCTTCTTCACGGGTCCGAACTACGTATGCTCTGGCTGGTGCTCTAGCCTCTGACTGTTGTGTAGCTATATCACTGCCTCTACTAGCTCCTCCTCTCCTCGAAACAAAACCTCCTCTAGACATTCCTCTACCTCTGGCAGTCGATACTGATCTCTGAGATGTGGTAGGTGTACTACTCTGAGTTTTTGAACAATCTTTAATAAAGTGTTCAGTCGAGCCACAACGAAAACATCCTCCAATTTTCTTCCAGCATTCACCAAAATGTCTTTTTCCACAATAGTTACATTCAGGATATTCATTTTCCCGGGGTGGAGCTTTTACACTACCGGTGGAAATAGTAATCTGTTTTCCTCTGTTTCCGTCACCTCTATCAGATCGAAAGCTTGATCTCCAACCACCTCTGAATTCTCTAGATCTTTTTGGTAGTGGATTTGAACTAGTTGCTCCTACTCGTTTCCTGGTCAATCCAACTGTTTCTGACTTTTTATCAAGTCCCAAGACTTGCTCTATCATTTTGGCCCGTTCGATCAAATCAACAAATTCGATGAATTATTTGGGACACTAATTGTAGTTTTATTTCATCTCTTAATCCCCGTAAAAACCGTTTACAACTATCACCTCTGTTGGAATATATTCGAAGCATACCGCTCAATCTAGTAAACTCTCGATCATAATCCAAATCTTGACATATTACCTGTTTCAACATTAAAAACTCTTGCTTTTTCTCTTCAATATACATTTCCCCAATATACTTCTTTTGAAATTCTTTTTGAAACAAATCCTGTGTTACCCGATCATCGGTAAATGTCTAACAATGATTCCCACCAGAGATATGCTTCCCTTGTAACAATGATACAAAGCACATATCGATTCTCTCGGGGTGCAATCTAATTGTTGCAAAACTCTTTTTGTTGATTCTATCCAATTCTCAGCAATAGACGGATCAAGACCTCTTAGTCCCGAAAACTCCGTGGCACCATATTTTCTTAACTCTTTAATCGGGGCCCGTCTAACCGTAGGTACTGATGTAGTAGCAGGTACAGTTTCCGCTACATGTTGCAATGCATCGGCTATAGCTCTTAACAGTTGTGAGTTATCTCTTTCTCTTCTTACATTAGGAGGTTGGTTATTTAACGGATTTACAGTAGGTGTAACAGATTCAGTTTCTTCAATTTCTCGATTTCCAGTATGCATTTCCTGTTCAACATCATACATTCTTTCGTCTGACATTTTATCTATAAAACAAAATCAAATAAATATATATCAGCATCCAAAAACCCGACTCAGCTTCGACTCAATAGTGGCATGTACTTCTAGACTCACTTTCGAGCCCGATTTAGCCCGAGAATCGACTAAACCTGGCAGCTCTGATACCAATAAATGTAACACCCTAACCCGAACCATCGCGGAACAGGTTACGAGGCATTACTAGGACATATCAGACAATTTGCAAATATAAATTTTGTTTAATATAAATTTCGGCAGCATTTCTGCTTATTAATATATAAAACCCCCTGTAAAATAAATCGTATTCATTTCAATAATTAACCAATTCATTTGATAAATTCATTTTCTATTCTAAATACCTTCTAATCAAACTCAATCAATATAATATCAACTTAAATTTATCAAAATATTAGTTAGATTAAAATAAATATACTCCTTTCATTATAATTCTTAAGCTTGTAATACTAACATTTTTAACCATTTACATTCAAACATAATAACATTTATACACAACCTACGTACATGCCACATTATAAAAGGAAATATACATCACCAAAGGTTTCTTTGAAGTCGGGTCCAGCCGGATCGGGTTCGAGATTTGACTTCTACAACTCGCGCACTAAGAACCAGATGTACTTGAGTATACATATACTCGATGGTATTACCATAATTCAAATTATAAACATAATAATCATATCATTAAATCATATAACTTTAATTTTACTAACCCAATTCAACATAAGTTTATCATTCTCAATATATTCATACAATTCAAATTTAGCTATTTAACAATTGAAATAATACACAATCATGTTGAGCCATTATCCATTTCTTGAACCAATGGTTCATACTTTCTTTTCTCATGCTCATATTTCAATCACATTTTTCAGTTCATGTTCTATTTTCGCATTTCTTCCAATGGCTCAACCATTTCATTTTATTCAATTTAACCTTTTCTTTATTTACCCCTATTAATGACTCGGACCTTAACGGATACACGGATTCCAACCCAACACTCCAAAGACGGCACAATGTGCCTTAACGGTAACAGATATCGACACACAAAGTGTCGAATCGAAATAATGATAACAATATCGATTATTCAACACACAAAGTCTTTGAACTCAGAACGTGATATGATAACGATATCGACACACAAAGTGTCGAATCGGTAATGATAGCGATAACGATGAGTCGCACGTAAGTGCCCTGATCGATAAGCCGCAAAATCCCGTACTCTTCCATGTCCTATGGCATGCCAATTATATCCGACTCAGCCCGACTAGTTAATAGGGTATTTCAGTTTCTCAATTTCATTTTCATTTTCATAATAAATTCAATTTCAATATTAATTACACTTTTCCATATCAATCCGGATACAATTCAATTTCAATAAAAACACTTACCTTATAATTTACTTACCATATCCATAAATTAATCTAATATTTAATGAATAAATAAATAGCTTGAATTATAGTAATACAAACCCGAATTTGCTTGATTATTCCTCGGTAACCTTCTCCTTTCCTTTATGGGTTGATGCCTCGAGTTCCTTTTTAGCTACGAAAATAATAATTTACATTATTAATTACAACATTAAATTACAATAAATAATTGAATTTTATTCAATTTCTACTCTTCCTCTTCATTCCACATCTTTTATACACAATTCTATTATTTACTTATAAGTTCTTTCTAGGCTGTCTACCTGAGTCATTGTCACTAAATCATCTATATCTGGAGCTACGGAACTCCAAATTAAGATCCGTAAATTTTTCCCGAAACTAGACTCATATATATTTTTACTGTAAATTTTTCAGAATTTTTGGTATGGCCAATCAATACCAGATTATTCTTAAAGTTTCCCCTGTTTCACTGTCCAACTGCTCTGACCTCTCTTCACTACGAATTAAATTACTCTTTGTACAGAATTTAGGTGGCCTCCTTGTTTAGCTCATTTGAAACTAGACTCATTAAGGAATTTAACCATATAAATTATGTTCCAAAATCATTTTTATACAATTTTTAATGATTTTTACAAGTCAGAACAGGGATCTCGAAATCACCCTGAACCAGTTTCACTAAAATTTAAATATCTCACAATACAGAACTTATTTGCTATCTCTGTTTCTTTCATATGAAAATAGACTCAATAAGCTTTAATTTCATATCTCACTCAACTTCTAATTCCATTTCTACGATTTTTGGTGAATTTTCAAAGTTACTCTACTGCTGCTGTCTTAAATCTGTTTTCTTATGACTTATTTTGCAATTAAATCCTAGTTAAGTTTACTTATTTTCTTAACTTAATTCATGCTTGATTCTACTTAAATTCCTTCCATATTCAACTTGATTACAAAATTTTCAAAATAAACCCTAATTTATAATTTCTTCCAAATCAATCCCTATAATACAAAACTTATAGCTTACTTTACAATTTAATCCTTTTACTAACTCTAACTTAAATTTCATTCAATTTAACCCCTTGTTCATCTTTTTCTTTAACATAAACTATACTTAAAAACCAATAAACTCTCAAAATATCAACTTAGTTTCATCAAAATCTTGCTTTAAAGCTTCTAAAACATCAAAATTAAAAGAATAGGACTTGATTGACTTACCTTTTAAAGTTTAAAACCTTGAATCTTTAGTTTTTCCTTTTTCCTTCTTTTTCTTCTTCCTTTCCTGCTTGTTTCGTATGCTCTCTGTTCTTTTCTGTTCTTCTTTGTTTCTTTTTTATTATTTCATTTACTATTTTCTTTATTATATAATATAATATTATATTAATATAATTATTTAATAATATTAATAATATATTTTAACACATAAAATCTCAGATTTTTTTAAGCTTATGCCGCCTCAACTTATGCTAAATGGCATAATTGCCATTTTGGTCCTTTTTATTTTCTTTTAATCTGCAATTAGACTTTTACTCCTTATTCAATTTGATCCTTTTTCCTAATTACTCTCAATTAAGCTAAATTCACTAAATAAAAATCTAATTAAGCACACTACTAGACTCATAATTACTCCTAATGATTATTTACTAACTCGATTTACTAAGACGGAGGCCCGATAACACATTTTTTTTTTTTTTTCTGGTGCCCACGAATTTCGGGTCGTTACAAAAATGATTATCTTAGTGGAGCAAAACGGCACATCAACCTGAAGGAGTAATAATGTGAAATTGGTTTCTTGGTTGACACCTAGCATGGACGGCCACAATTTTTTTTAATAACTTTTTATTTCCTTTAATTTATTGGAGACATTGGGCTACCGAAATTCTCCTAATCTTCTTCCAATCTTCTTTTTCTTTCTCTCAGCCACAATTCCCTTGTAGCCGAATATCCCATCTCCTCAAAGAGCCATAGCCAAAACTTATTCATGCTCTTTGGCCAAAACTTGAAGGAGAAAGTCTTCGGAATTCAAAGCAATCAAGGTTTTGCGACATCTTCATAGCAAGGGATTAATTTCGGGATTTGGATTAGTAAGGTAAGTGACTAGGAATATTCGGCCAAGGCCCTATTTGTTGATTAAGATTTATTTCTTATCTTCCAAAAGCCGAAAAACTAACCTATTTATTAATTTAATGTTTGGCCGACTGCAAGAAGGGATACAACAAAGTTTCGGGACTTGATTCTTAAGTCAATCGACAACAAGGTAGGTTTTAAGTGTACAAATCCTACTGGGAGTTGGTTTTATAGCCGAATAGGCTTTTACTAAAGATACTAAGTGTGGCCGAATGTAGGGACTAAGGATCTAAGGTTTTAGATCGGATTTTCGGGACTTGGATTAAAAGCTTTAAATAAATCAGGTGTGTACCCCATACTAAAATCCTAATCGATTTAAGATTATGTTTTAATGTATAAGTGTTTATAAGAATGTGAAAAATATGGCTAAGGTACCATGCTATGGTATAAAGTACTAAGGTATGTTTCTTACTCCTACTAGGATTATGAATATATGTTATATTTAACATGTGAAAAGTGATAAGAATGCGAATTAAGGTATGATATGCTTGATATGTGTGAAATGGGGCATTCGGTTTATATGAAAAAAGGGAAGTGAAAGTGGTGATCTAAGACCACGATATCTGAATGTGGTGACTTCGGTCACAATTATTTAATCTGGTGGCTATGCCACGAATTTTATAAGAGGCGATGAGCACGTCGATCGCAAATGATCGCCTTCGATGGTGTGTAGCGGATGGAGGGTTGACTTAGAAGTCCCCACGGTGTGCCGGTTGGTACGGGTGATGTGTAGCGGTTGGTAACTAGGCTTGGGTTTGGGAATGCATCATTAATTGTATATTTTGATATGAATGTGTATGACTTGATATGCTTGAATCTATTTGGACCTAGTGTTTGTGTACACATTGAGTCCGTTGACTCACCCCGTTGTGGGAATAACATTTTTCAGGTGATGATCAGTAAAGGACCGGGTCGGCAGGAGCTTAGTGGTGGCCATACTCAACAAAGAAAATTTTATTTAGACATTTTATTCTCATTTAAGCACTTTAATTTATTATCTCATAATTTATTAGTGGTCGGCAGGACCGTTCTGACCTCTCTTCAGTAAAAATCAATTATCTCATAATATACAACTCTTTTTCCTACACCGTTTATTTCATATAAAAATAGACTCAATAAGTTTAATTCTATATCTCATGCACAACCTAATTCCATTTATACTATTTTTGGTGATTTTTCAAAATCACGTCACTTCTTCTTTGCATAAACTGTTCCCCTGCATATACTTACATAATTTCTTTCTGATAATTACCAACTAGGCATTACATAATGTCCAAAACATGCTCTTAATTAGCCATTTTAATAGCTAATCATTACCAAACATTTACAAGCCAATCTTAAGCCATATCATAAGGTTATACACACAAGATAGCTAAGTCCCTATACATGCCATAACTTAAAACGTTCGAGTCACAAAATACCAATATAATCCTTTGATAGTGTGTAACGATCTCCAACGTCCTTTCGATCCCCGAGTTGGCTTGTAATACTATAAAAAAAAATAAAGAATGGGTATAAGCATAAAGCTTAGTAAGTTTACATGTAAATAGATAACAACATTCTTAATGAATTATCTTATGTTTTTCTTATCAAGATCACTTAAGCTTTTAACTCAATATACTTAAAACTTGTATACTTGCCTTACCTTTTAACATAAATTTATCTTACCTTACCTTTTTAGCTTGGACTTGCCTTACCTTTACTTTGGTATATTCTTTGAATTTTCCCGTTAAACCACTTGGAATACTAAGGATACGCGGGTACCTTTCCTTATGAAACTTAACCATTGCCATGTCTTGACATAGTCTTACGTGGTATCCTTGCCTTATGAACTCACCAATGCCATGCCTTGGCATGGTCTTACATGGGACCTTTGCCTTATAGTAACATATCAATGCCATGTCTCCTACACATTCCTAAGGTTCAACCGGAACTTTCTGAGATTGCTTCTCCGTCAATTCATAATCGAGTCTTTAAATAATAAATTTACAGAATAAATATGTAAATGCTGAAATTTAACAACATTAAATGTAAAGTAATAGAATATTGCATTTATTTACTGCAAACTTACCTCGAAACAAAATACGATCAACTATATCGTTTTAATCCTCTATCTTTTTCTTTCCTCGATCTAACTCTAGATTTCGTTCTTCTTGATCTATAATAGCAAATTTAGCTTATTTAATACTCACATTCATCAAAACAGTCCTTAACTCTTAACTTTAGCAAAATCACAATTTTGCCCCTAAACTTTTACATATTTACACATTTGCCCCAAAGCTCGGAAATTAAACTTTATCCCTTATTCTTATGTTTTATGGCATGCTGATCATTTTTCCCTTCTATGGCAACATCAAATTCTCACTCTAACTTGTACTTATGAACATTAGGTATTTTTACCGATTAAGCCGTTTTAATCGTTTTCACTTAAAATCACTTAGCAAAAGTTGTTTAACATAATTTCAGACTTCATATTCTATCATAAAACATCAAAATAAACACATTTCACCTATGGGTATTTTTCCAAATATGAACCCTAGCATGAATTATTAATAGAATAAGCTAAATCAAGTTAAGGGACTCCAAAAACGTAAAGAACATTAAAAGCGGGGCTTGGATGCACTTACTATGAGCTTGAGAAGTTGAATAAACCCTAGCTATGGTGTTTCCTTGAAAAATTCGGCCTACTTGAAGAAGATGAGCAAAAATTGGCTTTTAATTTTGTTTTTAACTCATTTTAATCACCAAATGACCAAAATGCCCTTAACTTAAAAAATATTCTATTTCACCTATTTGATGTCCATTTTTTTTCCAGCAAGTTAACCAATGGTCTAGTTACCTTTTAAGGACCTCCAATTTAAAATTTCATAGCAATTAGATACCTCTAGCTTCTAGAACTCAAGTTTTACACTTTTTACAATTTAGTCCTTTTGACTAAATTGAGTGCTCAAACATCAAAATTTTCAAACGAAATTTTTACGAAATCATTTCATAAAATTGTAGATCATAAAAATATAAGAATATTAATTTTTTTATCGGATTTGTGGTCCCGAAACCACTATTTCGACGAGGCTCAAAATCGGGCTGTTACAAGTCATTCGTAATTTACTAATAATTCTTATCATGTACTTCATATTTCATTTTTCAATTCCAATTTCACTTTCAATTTATTCACAACTCAATTTAATTTCACTTTCTCGTCAATATACAATTCAATACTAATATTTATCCATCACTCAATTTAATTTCCATTCAATTCAACAATAACACTTACCTCATACTTCACTTACCATACACATAATTTAAATTTAACATTTAATAATAAATAATTTGAATTATAGTAATACAACCGTACGCTGAGTATGTCTATACTCAGTGGTATTACCATAATTCAGATTATAAAAACTATAATAAATAATAGACATCAAACATGTAACAATATAAATCATATGTATTAATCTATACTTTAATTTCATATATCAACAATAGTCTTTCATCAAATGGCATCATATATCATCTATATTATCTTTAATCAAATCATGAACCTTTGGTTCAAGCTTTCAATCTCATATCTCAATTTCAATTCCAATTTCAATTCATAATTCCAATTCAAGTTCACAATTTAATTCAATATACTTTTCATATCAATCACATCTAATTCAATTTATAATTCAATACTAACACATATTCATCATTTAGTTCTATTTTTCCCAAATTCATTCAATATAGTCACTTACCTAATTATTTACTTTTAGTAATACATATAACATAACATTCATCATTGTCATGTATTATAAAACATTTATTCATACATTTATGAGTTTGATTTATCATAATCAACTTTTACTCATATACTTGAGTATCGTTTTCAACATTATCGGAATTAGATCGATTGGGAAAACATATCTATCTATAAGTAAAACAAATCTCTTCAGAATCGGAAGGTATCACACTATCACATGCTATATAATGGCATGTATTTCTAGACTTCATATATGCTACGTTCGGTTCGAGAACCGACTAAACTATAGCTCTGATACACTAAATGTAATGCTTCTAACCCGAATATGTCATCGGATTAGAGTTACGGAGCATTACCGAAGTTACAAATTTATTTATCAGACATTTTATTTCATCTAGCATTCATATTTGGTTCCAATCAAAATCAAACATATTGCCCCTTAAACATACTTATTTTTCTCGACATGTCTTACTTGAATTTATTACTTGTCTCAACATACTTAATTTCCTTGTATCAACGTATCAAAAATAATCACATATGTATCAAAGATAATCACATATTTACATGTCATGATAAATATCATTCTCTTACCGTTTCTTCCTAAACATAAATCAGTTAATTCATTATAAAATTTTGAATAGAATGGCATGTACTTAGGAAAAAGTATGTCCCAAATAGTAGTAATGGGTTTAAATTTATTATTTATCCGTTTTTATGTTCAAATATAATAGTAATTAGCCAAGAATTACTTTGACACCAAATGTAATATTCCTATATTAGGTTCCTTGAGTCGAATATGCTATAGGGGTGTTACATAAAAACTCTCGCAAATGAGAATACAAGTTTAGCAAACAAATATGCTTTTCAAATATGTAAGTTAAAGCTCTCTCAATAAAAAATAAACCTCTGAATGAAAGGTGAATATGAAAATAATAGAACTTTAGAATATATTTGACATGTCTCTCATGCTTTATTTGTACTTGTAGAATGACAAACTAAAAATATTGTGGGTTTTAATAGTTGAGTATGAGATTCATCTCTTTTAGACACAAATTTAGTAGCTGTTATGTTAGGCTGGGGAATCCCTCCCAGGATCCATCTCTGACCCTTCTTAAAATGCATGTGGCTTCAGGAAGAGGGATCTTTACTGGGATCCATTCCTTAATAGAACTCCATAAAATTAAATTTTAAATGGTTTTTCATTAGGGACATATATGAGTGTTAAGTAAAGGTGTTTTTGATACTTTAAAAATATTTAATGGAATTTACACAAATGATTTGGTGAGTATTTATGAAAAATTAAAACAATCAAAATGTAACATTTTATTATTTAATTGACGAAATATAAAAGCACATTTTATTAAATTAGAAAAATTTTATTATCTTTTTATTGTTTATTACACAAAAGTTTAAGATTATAGTGTTTTGTTTTACTAATAAATTAATTCCATATATATTTTATCAAATAAACAATCTGAAAATGGGGTGGAGGCTTCTTTTTAATCAAAATGATAGGGAGAAAGAATAAATATATATATTTCATTAAAATGCGCTATACCAAAATAATAAATGGTATTTCAATAAAATGTAATATAATAATAATATTAATTTTACTTATTTTATAATAACAAATAAATATAATAGAAATGATGCTTCACTGAATATATTTGTCATACATATTAAGTTAATTAAATTAATTTGTTTAAATGTTAGTTTTCTCTATGAAACTCCAATAATAAAATTTAAAAGCCTAAGTTATAGTTTGTGTTGTTTGAAAGTCATCTTTATGTTTACAGCTTTAAGCTTTTGATAAGCAATGTTAATTTAGTCTTCTTATTGGCTCCTTATAATCAAATGACAACATCTATCATATAATATATATACTTTCTTATTATATTAATAATTAAAATTTTAATTAAAAATTCACAAGCCAACAGATTTTGTTCCTTTTTCAATATTGGCTTCCAGATTTGAGTAGCCTTAAAGAGGAATACAGAAAATGACCAAGAGCCTTCAAGATTCTCATTTTTGTGTCAATCTGTAATGGTAGATGTTAGACATGACACAGTAGACCTTCATTGCCAGAATAAATCAACACTATACGATTGTTTATTTTTCAGCCATGCCTTAAATAAATCTTGTAATTCTATATTTAATATTAATATATATAGAGTATATACACACAAATAATGGGCAGGGAACAAGCAATGGACAATGTCAACACAAGCATCCACCAAATCTTACCGAATACCACAACCATCCAATAGCTTAAATTATAAACAAATTAAAACCTTCTTTCTTAGAAATCATATGTTTGTATCAATAACACAAATTACTAATTTAAAATGAAAAAAAATAAACATAGTAACAATTTTAACAATATTTCTTGAACACAAATACACATGACATTTTATATATATCCTTACCTTATGTTGTTCCTTGTTCTCATTGATCTTTGACGATCTCGTACATTATTACGAGCTTTCATCGGAACTTTTATATCATGTTGACGCAAATCCACGACAAGGTCAACAAAAGCATTTAAAATGAATTTGTAACACTTCTTGTCGTTCAAGTTCAAGTAACAAAACACAAGTTCTTCCATGAAATCCCAATCAATATCGGAATTATGTTTCAGCCTTGTTTCCACCATATCTTGCATTGAACGTCGAAAATCATCATACGGGTTTGGAGAATACGTTAACACCGCGATGCACTCATTCGGAATATTGCTTAGTGACTTGACAGTGACCCCATCACCCCCGATGGTGCCATTGCTGTTAGAACCGTTGGCAGCGGTAGTATTATCGATTGAAGCTGACGACTTTGAGGTTGAACCCAGCTCCTCAGACATCGACTTGGTCCCAGCACTGCTGCGAGCCTCGTCAACAAGCGAACCCGACGACCCCGTCGACACAAAGAACCTGTTCGAGCCACAAAGATCAGAGGGAAGATCAATAAACCTTGGAGAATCAAGGAAGATGCCACGGGTGCCTTTTACTTCATCATCTTCTAATCTAACGTCACTTCTCTTTTCATTAATTTCGCCGTAGTCTTCAATATATAGTGACTTAAAATTCTCGAAGAGGAAACGATCAACATCAGCAAGTGTCGCCGCAACATCATTATTATCATCGCTGTTCCCTTGATGACCATGATTTTCGGCAAGGTTGACTGCAAAAGATAGGGTTTTGGTGTGTTTGCATCGGATCCATTTCTTGGAAGAAGAGAATGAGTTTGGAGGAAGGAACTGAATATTTGGGGAAGTTTTTTTGATCTTGGAGACGTAATCCTGGAGAGATTTTTGAAGCTTCTTGGACATAATTTTTTTTTTTTTCAAGCTCTTTGGTTTATCAAATTATAAAAAGCATAAGAATGAACAGGTTCAGGTTGGGTTATTATAATAATATTTACAAAGCAAATAGAAACAAATACTTTGAAAACTTACCTTGTTTAGCTCATCAAATTTGGGTAAGATTTGACAAATATGGTTTGCTATTAAAAAGTGGAAAAGATTTACTTAATGGAGGCCAGATTTTCAATGGAAATGTGAAAAATATTTGGTAAGATTTGGGTTGCTGTTAAATCATGGAAAGATTTACTTTATTTAGAATACATTTTCGGATGCTAATATTAAAAGCATTTAATTTATTAGGTTGTTTTTAATTTGGCAGATTTTATGAAAAGTAATATTTAAATAGAGATTTTAAAATTGTATTTATTCAGAGGTTTCGTTCTGGTATATTAATGTATGGGGTTATTTGTTTTGACCATTAATGACTTTATACATTAAATTTTACAGTTTTCATTTCCATTTTAATTGGTTTGTTGGTATAAGATTAAAATTTATTTAATTATTTTTCACCTCAAAACATGAGAAATACAACTAAAATAATTAGCACTTAATAAACATACTGGACCTACATTATTATCCGCCTTATTTACTTGTCTATGTGTCCATTAATGAATTTAAGAAATTAAATAAAAGATGCATGGCCTTTAACCGGCCACGAATAATACCGAAGCTGAATCTACGTGGGTTTTGAAATAGGGGTTATAGTGTAAATTTTTATCATGAAGTTTGAAATTTGTTATTATATTTTATTTTGATTGATATTAGTCATTATACTTTAAGAATATACATAAATTTATCATTTAACGTTTACGTTATTAAAAATAGCTATTAAACTTTGAATTTTAATTAAATTTTCATCAATTTGATTTTTTAAATAAAATATTACTTTTAAATATTTATCTTAATGATTTGAAAAAATAATGAAAAAAAAATATTATTTTAATTATTTTATTTTAACAGCCAACATTAAGTTATTTAATGTAAGAAAGACTTGAAAATTTTTAAAAATTTATAAAAAGAATATTTTTTTATAAATAGCAATTTTTATTAATATTTAATATTATGTTAATTAATTATTTTTAATTATTTAAATGAAATATATTTATTATATATTTGAGGAGTTTATTGTTCATAATCTGACCTATCAGTAAGACGATTTGAGGAGGCGTGTGCTTGGGATGCTATGGGGTATTTGGTTTAATCAGAATGTATTGGTTTGGAAGCATATCTCTATGACGACAGACCAGCTTGTGCATTATGTTAATGAATTCATACATTGTTGGTTGGGCCGCATACGGTTCACATCTCTCAATCGGTTAAGTGTCTAGGGGTTGAGGGAGGTGATGATTATTGGAGGAAGCCGTCTATTGGCATGCTCAAATGTAATGCTACTTTTGTTGATAATGAACATGTGGGATGGGTTGCTGTTGTGCACAATGATGTAGGAGGCTTTATAAGATGTATTTTGGGTTTCATGAAGAGCTCTTCTAATCCTTTTATGGCTGAAATTTTGACTATGCGTGAGGCTCTTTTTTGGCTTAGGTCGTTGCATTTGGATGGTGTTATCATGAAAATCGGTAGCTAACATCTCTGACAAGCAATTTATTTGAGG
Organism: Gossypium bickii; assembly: GCA_025503065.1. Taxonomy (NCBI): domain Eukaryota; kingdom Viridiplantae; phylum Streptophyta; class Magnoliopsida; order Malvales; family Malvaceae; genus Gossypium; species Gossypium bickii. Next base: position 136,669,043 of record CP106709.1, on the reverse strand, counting down.
CATGTAGATATTTCGAATTTAAAATTATTAACGCTAAAAAATTGTGTTACTATTACCTTCGGGTTTCAATCTTTCAACCTCCATTGAGTTTGAAGAGATGTTAATAAGGTTGCTCATGCATTGTTGTCCCTCCTATATTGTTGGTTTTATAAGCGCTGAGAGATTGGCTAATATGAATGTTAATGAGGGGAGTTAGGCTCGAGTGTATTGGGTAAGCTTGATGGTTTACACTTAAATGCCCCTCTTGTTTTTTCCTTCACTATTTTGTCCTATTATTATCTTAATGAAGTTGTCTTTTCTTGAAAAAAAATGATTAAATTCAATTTAAGTTAATTTAAATTAAAATTTAATAATAAAAAATCAAACTTCAGTTTCATAATTCAATCCTACAAAAGTGAAGTGACAAAATTTAATATAAAATTAAAATAGAACGGTAAATTTATCTTTAGTTTAAAAGTGCAATGATAAGTATCAATAAAACTAAATTATAATAATAAGTTTCATTTACTATTTAAAGTAGTGACAAATTTACATATTAAACGTGGCTCACTTAGCACTTATCACATGCTGAGAATTTAGCTCTATTGTCGTGCTCCCTTAGGCTCAAGACTTATGCCTAGACGTGCCAAAATTCAATGTTTAAATATTCTACGAAATACATGCACGAGAAAGCCTCTAGGCACTCTAATATACCAAATACAAGAGTTAGTAACTTAGTATGCTAAGAAGGAGAAAGTTATAAGCTCATATTACTTAATACAACTTATGAACACCTGCGCTTTTCCATTGGTGGGTGCCTCCCATTTATAGGCCAAACCCATATAGGATCCACTAATTAATGATACAACAAATGCATGATCAAAATATACTAGCCAATTAATATCAAGTTTAAGACTATGGTTGAGGTGGTGGAAGTACCCTAAAGGCTTTCATTGAGTCAGCAAGGCATCCCCTACATCTTTTATAGGCCTCCCTAGGATTGGACCAATTCAATATTTAATTTCACACCTACGATGTTTTGTAATGTTTTAGTGCTCACTTGTGTGTTCCAACACTCACCACAAATTTCTAAACTTGTCCTACACTTTTAGTACTCGCGTGCATTGGAGACATCCGAACCCTTTGTTCATAAAGTATCTTAAAAGTGATTCGAAGGCTTCAAAAGCCTACTAACCCACTAACTGAACTCAGAGGACCTTCACCCTTGGAGACTTTCAAAGTCACCAGGCCAAGTCTCTTTGCATGCACAATTCCCACCATAGTCGCATGTATAGGTATTGGCTCCAACACTTATGTGCAGGTCATTAAAGGTAAAATTAGGAGTTTTTTTTATTGTAGTGTTAAATTTTCAAAAATTAAATGTTTAAAAAAGTAACATTAACACTCTATAAATTAATGCATAAAATGGTTAAATGCAAGTTGATTATAAAATGGTAATTATTTTTTTTTCACAAAAATATAGACTATTTAAATATTTTTTGGTGCCATGAAAATACAATATGTCAAATACAAGATTCACAATAATCACACTATTAATAATAATTTCTAAAGACATTGCTAAAATTTTAATCAATGTTCAAAAAATTCAAAGGATAATCAAACCTAATTTTCTTTCATGATTTGTATTAATCAACGTCTAAAAATTATCACCCAATCAAGATGTTAGGAATTTCATACAAAATCAATATCTCAAAACAATTCAATAATGAACACTTAATCTTGCATAAAAGTCCTAATCTATGAAAAATAAAGTAGCAATCTTAATTTTCTAGAGATAAATAAATAAAAATTAAAAAGAAAAGAAAAATGATATATCCACTTAAATTTTTTAAAAGATTGATGATTTATCATGTAAAAGTCTTAAAAAAGAGGGTGAGAAAATAGGTGGATTTTTAAAAACATTATAAAAATTAAAATAAATTAAGATAAAATAAAAAATTAAAGATTCTACGAGTTTTAGTGAGAAAGAAATTATTTTTCTTATAAAGTATTTATTTTTAAACTTTTTTTTTTAGGTTGACTCCACAATTATTGAAGTGGCTCCGACCTTCCTTGCTTGACATGCAAAGATGCTAAACACTATTGTGATTTTCATTGTTATAACCAATTCTCCTTTCGAAGTAATCACAACAATGAATTTCTTAGCACCGGTTTATTTTTAGCTACCCTTGCATTTATGATTAAAATAGTATGATTTTTAACCTATGTTAATGTTGCATTAATTATTTTATATATTTTGTTAATTTAATTTTTATTTTTTAAAATTAAATTTAAGTATTTAAAAGTTTAACATTTTAGTTAGTATTTTTATTAAAGAAATAATAATTTAGCTCTTTTTAAAAGGTTTAAGGTGAAATTCAACTTTTTTGAAGGGTTGAAGAACAAAATCAATTAGAAAAGAATGAAGATCAAATTGACACAAGATATAAATGTAGAGTGTAAAATTTGACTTCATTCCTAAAATTTAAAGTTACAATATGCTTTAAGTTTTTGTATTCTCTATCTTTGAAATTTAGTACACATATATTTATTTTCAAGAAAAAAAAAGCTCACTTAGAATAAGAATAAATTACTTAAACTAACCCATGACATTATAAACATTGAGGTATCAAATTATATAAAAAATTAAAGTATAAAAATTAAATATCAAATTTAAGTATAATATACGGACCGTAATTAAAATTTAACTATTATATAAGAGTGATTAGAATTGAGATGCAATACCTGTTTCCAAGCTTTAGATAAATCTGCTGAAAACTACATTTTGATAAACCAATTTTGAGTAACTTGGAACTTTGGGACATTCAAGAAATATCTCTTTTCACTTTTGGTCAAGATTCATCCCTGATTGCAATAATAATACAACTTATAAAGGCAGCCCACATGTTGTGGTTGGATGATTGAAGAACATAGAATCATATATTCCTTTAGTGGATGTTGAGGCTCCATCAAATGGTCTGTCGAAGTTACAGATAGGGCCCGGACATGAGAAGTGAAGGTGAATGACTTGGTAAAAGAACCAGAATCCGGAATTGCAGTGCCCATTATCTGTTCTGAACTCAAAATCTTAACCTGTGCTGGGGCTTCTTGCATTGGAAATTAGGAAATTTTCTCATATTATCTATTCATAAAGTTTGTTGTGAAATCTCTCTTGCCATTTTCACATACTTATTGATTATGGTGATTGAATGGATCTATCTAAGCTTATATGGATCAGGGTAATGGTTAATTTTTGTAATAATATCATGCACGTATTATTTGTAATTGTTATCTTCTTCAGTTCTAGCTCGTTACATGCAAATTGAGGAAATCAACACAAACACTGGGGTTCCAAGCTTTTGAAAGAAGGGTCAAGCCATGCACCAAATGACACTCTCACTGGGCCTTATTTCTGCATTTCTAAGACTTTAAGATGTGACCTGAACCATTGCAAATGGAAACACTAGTGACTGGTGAGACATCTGAGTCCTTATGTATGAACATATGGTTGAACCATTCATTTGTTTATATACTATTAACCATACATACCATAAGAATCTCAAAAGTTAAGATTTATTTATAAAAATAATTTTTTTTAAAAATTTATCTCAGCTGTATGAAAAGGAGTTTTAATCCAGGATTACAAAAGCCCAATTTCATGCTTTGAACTGAAGAGAAAAAAGAAAATATGTTTCTGTTACTAAACCTAACAGGGAAGTTGCATGATATATATATAATATAAGCAAGTTCTGTGCCACTAATGAAAATTGATTAAAATAATTTTCTTATTAGCAGAAAGCTTGCAGTGTTGATTAGTTAATAATTAAATGAACAGCTAAACCAGGAACAACAATGTGATTCTTCATTATAAAAGCTTGTAAGTTGAATAATAGTGTTCAGTTTTCAAACTACCTCAATTTTTTTTCCCATAAAACATCCCTGCAATCTTCAGAAAATTAATAGGATAATACCCATTTGAAAATTAAAAATTATTTTGATATAATCCTTTTAATCATTAATGTTTATAATTGTTAAGTATGACTTTTATTTCAGTCAAATTTGAGAAGAAATCTTCACTTTTGTTCTATTCAATTATATTTGCCCGTAGTTTTTTATACTTTTTGAAGGGTTTTTTCCACGTTAATTTGTATGTTCAATTTCTCAATTTATTCCGCTATTTTTTTTTACTTGTTACTTAATTGGGTCCATTCTAACAATAATATATTTGAAGTTTCACTTAAAATCTAAAGAAAACAAAATGAAAATATGCTCTACAGGTTTCCTTTTGCCAGACTGGGTTTGCAATATTCAACCATGAAATGTGATCACACATCTTCAGTTTCTTATGAGCAAATAAATCCAGTGTTTAGTCCGGTCGGTTCGTGGCATCCGATAGGCAAGAGGAAATATGGCGGCCAAGGGATTCAATGAAGAAAAAAGCTATACAAGAAGATGAGAAGAGGAAGAAGAGTAGATATGTTTTCATTAATTAAGATGACCAAATATGTAAAGCTTGGTGGATCTTAACATTAGTAGATTGATCATATCAAAGTAAAAAAAGAAAAAAGAAAAAAACTTTATATTATTTTCTTAACTCAACAATACATGGATCAAGCTATGAATCCAGTCTTGTCAAAAACCCTTGAGGGAACAGCAAACCTAGCTGAAAAAGACCTGGAGAAGTCATCAGGATCAGCTGAGATCAAGCCCCGATCGAAGTTCTGTGCATATGTATGAGGATCATAAGAAACATTATGCACTCCAGAAGTAGTCCTTGATGTACAAGCAAATACCTTCTTCTTTTCCCTCATCAACTTCCGCCATAGCAGCCTCCACCTCGGCACCTTTGATGTGGTCGTCAACACACTGATTGAAAGCATCCGGTCATAACGGTTGCTTCTCCATCTCAACTCCTCGATGCCTGAGCTGCACAACTTGCTAACTTCCATTATGAAAGAGAAGCTAGAAATTGTGGGTTTTTATTTGAGATCTTGTTGAGGCAAGAGTGTAAAAGCCTATGGATATTCATGCTGTATGGTAGTTATATACGGAGCAATAACATGCTTCCAAAGTCAAAATCCTGTGATGATCTAATAATAGAATTCGTTTATTTTATCTTATTTTTCAAAAAAGAAAACCAAAATTTCAGCTTAATTTGACTTACAATATTTGATCCTGAAATTATGCTGCATGTGATGGTGAGTTATTAATGTTTCATTTGGTTTTATTATTATTATTATGATAATTCAGCTACATGCACTGGCTAATTTGATAATTGGGTTAGCATAATCGCTTGATTGAACCGTTTAGAATTAAATTTTCGTTCTTTTACAATTGAATCGTTTAGAATTGAATTTTCATGCTTTTACAACAATTCTTCAAAACATCATTATTCAGACTAAGAGTGAGTTTGGATAGGCGATTGAGTGTGGTGCGGTGTGTTTAATTTAGTTTTTATCTCACGTTACAGTATTGTTATAGTATCTAATCTTACCGCCACTGCTGTTTTTACACTAACCGTAAGTAAACATACCGTCCATCCAAACTCAAAATAATTAAGATGCTCTTCGAAAAGGGATAATAAATAGATGCAACAAAATATATTCATATGGGGATTGGGGAGTATTAGGCCGTGGGTGCAGCCCAAAACAACAGTTCCCCATTAGGGGTAGCTGCCACAGATCCAAAACTCATATTCAAATGTAGAACCTTAGATTAATAATGGGATTATGTTTATTAAACTACTTTCCTATTTCATTAATTACATCTTTTTCTTTTATCATACTAGATTCTTAATTTATATGTGATTCCGCTTAAAATTTTAATTTGCACGTAATTTATCTCTTCCCTATCGTTTTAGATTTCTTTAATTTTTTATGATTATTAATATGGGAAAGAATAGAGTAAGTGTGAACATATGACAAGGTTAGCCACTTCTACAGTTCATACTTACTAGTATCTTAGCAGTAAAAAATGTTTAAATCTCTTCCATGGTGTCAGAGGCATTGATTAGCCTCACAGTCAACTTTTTCAATTCTTCCTCAGATTGACGATTGTAGTGGAGGATACCCACCAACCACAAATCAAATCCCAGCCATCGGAACCCAAACCACCTCGGGCACGTCGTCGATTTTTGTAATTTCCGCCTCTTTTTCTTCTTTTATCATCTTTCGCCGCCGTCACAATACCGTCTGTCGGGATCACTACCTAACCTCCAAATCATCCTGTTTTACTATCCTGTTTCTGTTCTCATCCTTCACTTTCCTATTTTATTACTACTTTCCATCTAACAATCATAAAAGCAGCTGATGGGAAATTCAAATCATTTTTTTTATACAGATTAACCAATTCATCCAGCATAATGGAAATAAGATATACTATAATTACAATATCATGAAATAATATGCCTGTTTCGATATCTATTCACAATGATGGTTATGGAACACTGGTTAATCTTTCAGCTATTTCTGCACCGCTAGCAATCCAATCCATTCCACTTCATTCCTCGTATCCATCGCTTCCAACTTCATTTCTATGTGAGAGTCAAATTGACAATAAGTTTATAAAATAGAGTACAGTATTTATAAAACGAAACTCAACACGCATGCGTGAATTGTTAGCTCCGTCCGTACCTGAGGGTAGCAGTTTTGGCGGACGATAGTCTGAGTGGTTCTATGTACCACAATCTCACATAAGACTTTGGCCTGTTCAATATTATTACACACATGAAGAGAATTTAAAGACTAAAATCATAAAACAGAGTAGTACAACATTAATGCTTGTTAATCCAATAATCCCATTTTTTTGAATTTCTTGAAACAGGGTGTTAATTTAATGTGCTTAAACAATCATCAAGTTTAATCAATCTTCATGTTCAAGAATGAAACTTTTGAAGATGAAGATCAATGAATGACAGAACATGCTTAGAAGATTGCAATAATATATCATCATTTTGTTCAGTCAAATGGTAAGTTGGTATAAAACAGCTTTAATGGTTAGTTGCCTTTCTTTTTTTTTTTTTTTTTTTTTTTTTTTTTTTGCTTTCCAGGAAAACAAAATTATTGTCAATCAACATTTCACCCCAAACATGAAAAGACAAACCTTAAAGTTTAATATACCTAAATATTTCGAGAAGAAGGCACCATTATAGTTCTTTGTAAAGAAGCCATCTAAAAATTAAAGCATAAAGCATAAAGCCTTCAACTTCAATCTTGTCAATATTGAAACCTATAATAAACTGAAAGGTTTACTTCTAGATTGAGTCCTTCTACTATATTGAAACTTTGAATTTAATCCCTCTAATTTGGCATAATTTTGATCTTCTACTTTTACAATGTTGTCAGTAGGCCACACTATTAGCTTTTTCCATTATAGTACTAACAAGTTAACCGTTAATTGTATTGTAAATTTAAACCTACTATGGGGATTAAATCTAAAATTTCAGTATAGTAGGAGAACTAAAATTAAAATTTGACCTAAACTAATATATATTGCTAGGGACGAAACATAGGTTCCAAGAAAAGCAAATATGATAATTAAAAAAGAAAAAGTTTATTTTTACCTTTAAAGGGAACTTAAAGAAGGACAGACCGAGGGAGCCGGCGACTTCCGTAACAGTGTCAAAAGGGACAGTTCCCTTGGCCAAGTCCTCCAGCAAATACACAACGTCCGACAACACCTCAACCCCATTAAGCTCGAGCACCGCCTCCACATAAGACGACCCCAACGCCTTCACGTGACCTTGCTCCGACGTCACGTGTCCTAGCATCTTCCCTCTGTACCCGACGGCAACGTCCAAACTGGTGAAGTCCATGGAGTAGACGTCCGAATTCCTCACTTTCAACGTAATCAATAAAGACATATCCAACGCTATGATGGGTACGGTGTGGATTTTCATGCGGTTCACATGCATCCGTACGATCTTAACGTCGGGGTCGGAGGGCCAGAAAATGTACGCCAAGGTAGCTAACAAGAAGAAGGAAGCCGTGCTGGTGTATATCATCCGGCAACCGCACCAGCGGAGTCGTCCTTCGGGGGAATAGTAGGGCAAAACGACGTAGTTTTCATCAGGAGGTTGGGGTGGTAAAGCAGTGTAGCAGTGGGATGGCGACGGCGGTTCTTGTGTCGGTGATTGTTGTTCGAGTTTTGAGAGAGCCATTGACTTGGCGTCGGGTGTGAGAGAAATTTTACTTTGGACCAGACGGAAGTGAGTGTTGTGTTAGGAAAATCATCTAGTTTTTTAGAGGAAAGTGGGTTTTTTGTTTGCTTCCCCTTTAATCATGATGGTTGCTTTAGATGTGATTTTTTTTTTTATTCCTCGCATTCAAATAAATAAATAAATATATTTATGTAAAAGACATAATTAGTTATGCAATCAGTTAGGTATATTTGAAATATGATTTAATTTAAGTAATTCATACAATTATTTAAAAAAAAATGTAATTTTAAATGTTTAATACTTAGGGTCTTATAATACAGGTAAGGCCTCTTTTCAAGGACGTTTAATCTTTGCAAGTATCAAGCAAAATCTTGAGAAGCAAAGAGAAACAATCAGCAATGGTCCCCTTCCTTATATGGCAAAGACATCCCATGTTATCTGTCGCAGTCCAAACTACTAACTAATTAGTTCATTGTATCCTCAAAGGAAAAAATCAATTTCATTTTCGCAGCGTTCTGGAAAAACGTAGCATGGGAATGCGGCATGCCTTAAACTTCAGACAGGAATGAAGAAAGCCGAGACCGGCCTAAAAGAATCTGGGGTTTTGTTTAGTTGATTAACACTATCATCCTAGACTATATGATAAGCTTCTACCTCCTCTTCAATGATTCCACCATAAATTGTCCTCCAATATCAATTTTTTATATCCTGTTAATGGTGAATATTGAAATTCATCTTCCAAAAGTTGTAATCATTTACAGAGAAGCAGTCAAAATCCGTATGTAAATAAACACGTAGTAATATCATCTATATATGTATCCGAATCAATTTTTACAAGCTTTTTTTCCTTTTTCTTTTACATGAATGAACGAGCAATTCATAAAGAAATGTAGACCTATATATGGTAATGAATGAATGAAACAACAAACTAATTTCCTATAGATGCCTTTCAAATCTGATAATTACTAGGTAGAATATAAATGCAGGTAATATCTATACTCTCATAATACTGTGTAAATATTCTTTTATTGCCGCCTTAGAGCTGCAAGGCGAGTTGCCAAATCATCATAATCCGGTAGCTTAGGATGAACATGCCCAGCAAACCCATCTGAGGCAGCTCGGGTGTGTCTTCCTGCTCTCTCAGAAGAACTTGTTGTTTCTTTGGAAAAAGATGCAACTCTGCCTGGAAGTGAAATGGGGTTGGATTTAGTGCTTCGTAAGCCTGGAGCTTTACTTGTGCCTTCGGATTCTTGTTTTCCAGGAGGAGGTGCTAGAATTGCTGTCTTCCATCTGCTCATCCATTCGAAAGGCGACTTCTTCTTACTATATTGCACCAAAAGCTCATCCATCCTCTTTTCTTCTTCATCCCTCTTATCGCTGCCTTCCATTTGTGTGGATGTCCGACTCATATTTGCAGCTACATTGTTCCCAAAACCACTTAAACCTTTGGAACCCGGTGGTGGTCTCAAAGGTCTCCTCCAAACAGATCTTGGTTCTGGCTTACTTTCACCAACAGGTTCATTCCATTTATTGTTATTCTCATTCTCGGTATTATCATTAGGTGCCATGGGGTCCCCTGTGATGCTTTTTTCTTTACGCAGGGCGGGCCTGACATAGGGAGGAGGAATAAACCTGTAATAAAAGGGCTTCCTGTTTTCTATACCATCCTCAGAAACACTTTCATCCGAAGCAGAACTACCCTTTGGGATATCTTGATCAGTAACTTCATCTTCACTGCTGCTATTCTGCTTGAATTTATCATCAGTATCCTCCATTCTCCCACGAGAAGTAAGGTCTGCTTCATTTCCCTTTTGCCTCCTGTACCTATGCAAGTTGCTCAATCCATTCTCATCTTCATTGTTGCTTTTCTCAAACCTGTTGTTCTTGCTTCTATACAAATTGTATCTATCATCATCAGCATTATTCTGCAAGAAAAGTCACAAAGTGTATCAGCCTTAGAAAAGATCTTCAGAGACACAAGCATTTACTGTAATCAGACAATTTGCCTAGCTATATGCAATGTCCCTAGAAACTCCTAACTATTCTACCTTCTAATAAAGGCCCAATGCATTCCCCAGTGCATCAAAGCATTTTAAAGCCAAGCGGTACGAGAAAGCAAATAGATCTACAGTAACTAAAACGTAATAACTATAGATTTCTTAACATCAAAAAGCATTCAAAATTGTTCTGTACTCATGTTCCAACAAGATACTGGTTTTACAAGGTTCTAGGCAGGAAATTTACTTGCTCTAATGGAGGTGGTTTAAACAGCTTCTGTTCCAAAGCCTTGGAGTCCCATTCAAAAGAGAACTCTTGTGCTATGTCATGCATCAGTTGAAGCTTCGTATCCTTTGTGGGACGCTCTGCCTTTAGCTTCTGCACAAACTGTATGTATGCAATTATCCAGATCAGTACGTAAAGAGACACTATTCCTAAGCATAGGAAAAGATAATATCTTATAGGATTTCAAGTCACCCATTTATTACCTCTTGGTTCAAGTAAGAATCTAGGGAATTTCCATATTTCTCAGTAAATATAGTTCTGAGATCACGTAGTTCTGGCAAATCAGCGAATCTGGCTGCTGCGTATATTAGAGAAGGGACAGCTTCTCTGCATTCCTCTGGACACTCACTGTATTGAAGAGAAAATTTGGGTCAAATTCAAGTATTTCCCCATATCCTTAAGCTTAAGAGATGGAAAAGCGGGGTAAATGTTTGATTTAAGCACTTGATGAGGTATCCGTTCTGTAAATACGAATAGAGTAGCACATATTCAAGCGTCACAAAATACCTCTGCTTTTGCATGACTGAGAAATTCTTTGAGATGCACTCACAAAACTGCTCTATGAAATCGTAACAAGCTGTTCTCTTTTGCTCCATCAGAAGACCTGAAGCCTGCATGTGCAGGCCACAAACATTATTAAATTTCGATATAGTCAATATGCGTGCATAAATTATTAAACTAACTTGGTCGCACATTGAGCCAAGTAATTAAATGTCATATTAAATTGCACGCAAACAAAGGTGTAAGACGGTCTGCATATGTATCACTCAAGTCTGGTTCATGTTGGGATTTTAAGGTGCTTAGACCATCCAATGATCCTTGAGAGCAAACATCAGCAATATAGACGCTTATTGCACATGAACCCTGATGAATGCCAGCACTAATACAAAAAAACGTAGCAGTAGCTCAGGTCATGATATCAAGATGCTGCCTTGTCATCAAAGTATCATGCTGATAAACAAAAACATCCCGAACAGCTGCTGATGCTCAATCGACACGCCAACAATCATATATTACAGTTCATTAATCAAAACTCCCAACTAGACACTAATATATTCTGCCAAATGAAGTAGGGTGACAATTGAAGACAACATAACATAGCACACGAAGCATAACATCTGGTCCCGTAACATACTCCAATATTTCAATTTTTATTCTTTTGGTGTAAAATTCTGTGGAAATGTTTCCTTAAAATGTTTCCAATATTCACGGATAATGAAGCAAGGAACAAGGCACTCAAAGATAATTAAGTCGAAAACTTGTTAGGCTGCCATGAATCCAAGGATAAGCAGACAACGGAAGTATTACAGCAAATAGATGCTTAAAGAACCCCCCCCCCAAAAAAAAAAAAAAAACTATTATTAAAAATTCATCACAAAGTGCCAATAAAAATTAAACAAGCAAACAAATTTTCTGGGGTTCTTGAAAATCAGAGCTATAAGATTCATCGAATTAAAAAGTAAAGACAATAAAAAAATTAGCATTAAATAGTTTATTTTTTCAGAGTGAAGAAGAAGTGCTTTAAGGAAACAATGTCTAATTAGCAATATAGGCGACAAACATCATATATAGTAATTATGAAACTCAAGTTTAATGCTCTGCTACAAAGAAGTTAATGCGTAAATCATTGAGCAAAAAAAGAGGAAAAGGACGAATTACAGTGGAAGTAATTACCCTGCCATAAGCATTTTCATCAAGACCGTTCTTGAGAAGGTCAGCAACATCATTCTTCAGATACTTTTCCACCGCATTTCTCTTCTTCTTTATGGTCTCCAGTCTCAACTTAATCATCTTTATAGCCGGTTTGCTAACCGAACAAAACATGAAAAGTCCAATCAAACGATAAATACAATGAAATTTTAAAAAACAAAACAAAGCATCAAAATTTCATGCAAAAAAAAAAAAAAGGTTTTTGTATGTCTAACCATTTTGTATAGAACTTCGGCTTCAACAACAAGTCAAACATCTTCAGACTCAAACTTGAAAGGCAGACGGCTCTTTTTTTCTTTTTTGAAAATGAAAATGGCTTTTTGAAAGAAGAGAAAGATTTGAGGCCGGGTTTATGATAACATAGAACTGGAAGTTTGTTCTTCAAGTTTCACCAGGAAGGTAGGAATCTGTATGTCAAAAACCCAAAGAAGCAAAGAAAAGAAGTTTCTCTTTTTTAATCCAAAAGGCAAAGATTTTACATAAAAGTTTCCGAGAAAGTTACTCGGTTAAAGAAAAACAAAGAGTCGGAAGATAATGAGGAGACAGGTAAAGCTAAAATGGGTGTGATTATAGCAAAGCAAAAGTAGCTAAAACGAAAGGAATTTGAGAGGCTTTTCAACTTTTCAAGCAGAAAATGAAGAAGGTTATGTTTAAAGAATGTTTAAAGAAGAGGGAAGAGCATACTACACATTAAAACAATTGAATTTTGAAAATTTTGTAATCAATAATTAAAAATAACTGATAAAGAATCATAAGCATAAAATTGAAAATAAAAAAAAAATGAAATCAACAACTAAAAAAACCTTTAGTAAAAACTGAAAATTAAAAATTTATAATCAAACTTTGGTGTTTTATTAAACATTTAAAAAATGAAAAAAAATGGACTACTTAAAAACTAAAAGAATTAAAAAAAATTGGATGCAAAAAGAATTAAATAAAAAAACTAAAAATGATTAAAACATTATAAAAGAAGAATTCATGTTAGTTTATTTTATTAAAATTTAATTATTTGTAAGTAATTTAATTTAAATTAATTTAAGTTAAGAGAATATATCATACATATTTGGGTATATATTAATATTTTTATGTTTTTTTATTGATACTTGAAAATTATATATTTTAAAATATAACCATTCCCTTAATTTCTTTTGCTACTTTAAATTTTAGTAATTTGTTTTTATATTATGGTGCCGATAATTAAATTTTACTCCATGATTATAAATTGAAATAAAATGATTAACTAAAACCAATTTAGTGTAGTAGTGCAGAGCTTTTGTTACACTAAAATAAGGTATAATAGCCAACATCTTAGAGCATGGTGGAAGCTCTTATATTCAAAGTATTTTCAAGCATGGTCAACTTGCGTTAGTGTGATATATTATATCCGATGTATTTATCATTCAAAATATTGATTCGATCACTTGTATTTGTACTCTATTTATAAAAAATTATATATTATAATTATTTTTAAAGTATCATATAATTTTATTTATATAGAATTTGTTATACCTGTGTATTGTTTTTGTTATCATTTTTTTATTTTTATTATACATAAAATTGTCAAAATTAATTAGTCTTATAAAAATCAATGTGAATTAAAAACTGTTATGGCCAGTTGACTGGAGATTATGAAGATCAATGAATTGAGGAGTGTCATTGGCAATGTTTGTTTTATTAATTTATCGAAAAAGTTCGGAGAGATTTAATCAGTTTTTTTTTTGATAAAGTTTAAAGACTTAAAACACTATTAAATCTAATATTTATTTTCATTAACTATCTATAAGTTGTGATGAGATTATTTAGAGTAAAGTTGAAACATTAAGTTGTTAAACATTCAATTAGAGTCATAAATTATGCATAAATAACATATGTGGATCTCAAACAAATTTATTTCAAGTTTGGGATATGTGATTGTAATTTTTATTATATTTATGATATCTAAATTTTATTGGACTAAAAACTTACAATATAATATATCTACATTACTCGCTCTTTTTTTTATTTATATATATATATATCACCTTAACATAATTATGTAAGATTTTCCTGACGATTTAAAGAATAAAAATGGATGAATCATACTAACAACTTAAATAATAATACTCATTAGAACTTGGGTTTAATATTGAAGAATAACCTACTCACCCTTTTAGAAGGAATAATTGTCAATAACTTTGATTTTAACAGTCACGTGTCGATATTCTACTGGATATAGCCAAATAAAACAAGTCCAACACCAAAGCTTAACTCGGTAGAAAAACGGGGTTTCCATGTCTTTGGATTTTGGAGCACAGCTGTTACCTGGATGGAAATATATTCCAATGTCCTTACTTGCTTGCCAAGTACTAAAATATTCCCCTTTTTTAATTTCATTAGAAAAATTGTTATATGTGCCAAGTGGGCGCTTGAAAACTAAAAGCCAAAACAAAATGCTTCAACTTTTCAGGAAGACTTTTAACACTTAAGTATTAAAAAATATTAATATAGGAATATGCTTAATTTTATTTAATACTAATTATTGATAATAAATAATTGTATAAAATATAAATTTTTAAATACAATTTTAGTATAAAAAAATATGTTGCATTGTTAGGCAAGTTCAATGATCCACTTTGAGTTTTTGAAAAGTAGTTTCACTTTAATGCTTTGAGTTGATTCATTTCCCCCAATATTAAAAAGCGTGCCCCATAATCTTCTTTAGTAAGTAAGCAGTTTTAGTTAACTTAGTAGCCAATTTCTTTGGGGGGTATTTATTTATGATTACAAAACATCAACTTCCATTATTTATTTTCTTATAGGAAACTAGATTTTTAAATATATATTTCTTATGAAAAATTAACATTATTTATTATTATGAAAGAGAAGATGGTGACATACATGATCAACATTAATTTCACAAAAAGAAACGCAGGTTTTGCGTGGGTCAACTTTTAAAAAACAAAATTAGCAGTACAATTCTATGATATATAAATGATATTATCTCTTTTTTTTTCTATTTTATAATTTATATTATATTAATATTTGTAAATGCCTGTTAAATAAAATGTATTTTTTTATGGATAAAAGAGGATTTTGAATTAAGTTAGATTCAAATCTTAAAACTATTATTGCGAACCTGATGAATCTTCATATAAAAAAAAAAGTATGCATCAAAATTTCATGAATAACGGGACAAATAAAAAAAATAGAGACGTTGTAATGATTTTATATATTATTTTTATATGTAATAACGAAGGATTATTTTTTCTGTTCACAAAATCAAAAATTGATATCTTTGTTAAAGAACGTCGAACCCATTTGAACATCACAAACGTGATTTTCGTTCGTGATAAGTGGTTGAGAGAGACAATTTGCTATTTACTGATCCTGACTCAAAATTTGATTAGGTATTGCTTTTGGACCCCACTAATCACATGATATATAGCCTCTATGCCTATACTTTTTATACTTTATTCTCTACTACCTTTAATTTATTCTTTTAAAAATGTCATTTAAGAAAATGGTTTTATAATATATAGACATACATAAATGCTTCGACACCTCAAATTAATTAACATCTAAAATTTAAAAAATTACTGTTTTAATTTAAATAGAATAAGATAAATGGCTAAAAATTTCGAATTTAGAACTAATTAAATAACGCAGATAACCTTATAAATTGAATCAAACTAATTATCTAGCTTTGCATAAATGCTTTTTTATTTGGATGTGGGATTTAAAATAAACATATGTGAAATATAATTATGGGTATATTTAATATATTGATAGCGCATAAACTCTGTGCACCATTAAGTAATTATAAATTATCATCTCATTAGATAACAAAATAAAAAATGTTAAAAAGGACTTTTTAATAAATACATAAAAAATTAAGTTGTCAATCAATGATTGATAATATTATAATCATCGGACATTTATGTACATAAATAGCGCAGACCCACGTTTTATCGTCTTGAAGTTGGGTGAAGGTAAATGGGCAATGGCGTCCTGAGGTATATAATCTGAAAATGGTGTATCACTTTAGAAATAATTAGTTAATGCATGAAAATGAAATGAATGGTTTATAGCCATGTATCAGATATAGAGATAGCTGGCAATAATAAGTTGGGTATGGAAGCAGGGAGAAAAGCATGATCTATAGAGTGGAGTGATGGTGAAATGGTTGTGTTTGCTTTAGTGGACTAAAAAAAAAAAAATCGTCATAAAAACTGTAGGGGATGGCGTCAAAATGAAGATTTCCTTTGGGCCTAATTAGCTAGCAGCTCACATGCTAACGTTGCCACCAAATCGGGTGAAAAATATTGCGCCACCCCATCCAACTCACATGAACATTGCAAATACGTATCACCAAGTCTTCGACTTGACACACTGGGCCTTAAACAAATATTATTCCCAGTTCCGGATAGCCGTGTTTTTTTTTAATAACAAACAAAAAAAAATCTTAAATTAATTCTGCAGGTGTAGTTTCACATAAATTAATATTATATTATATTAAACAATAATTATAAAATATGATAATTTAATTTGAACCGAATTAAAGTTTTAGTTATTTAGTACTCTAAAGTTTAAAGCCTAGTTATTTAGTTTTTAATTGAATATTTTATATAAAATAGTAAAAAAACAAGAATACCATTATATTAATATTAATTTTTTAAATAATTTTATTAAGTGAATTAATCTCAAATTAATTCGTGACATTAATTTCTTAACACGAACTAAATTAATTATATTATATATAATAAACATTAAAATTAAACTAGTGATATTAACCCAATTAACCGAATTACATATAATAATAACAATAATATAAGGAAAACTTGTTCCGGCAAAACAGGAAAGCTTTCCATGTGAGCCTGCCTTTGGTAGATGACTTGCGCCGCAAAACCAACATCTTTTGTAGATACTAAACGCGGTTCTTACACTACCAAATACGGTAGCTACCAAATTGCACTCGCCGCTATACCCATGCATTTTATACTAGTGTGTTATGTAATATATGGTTTTGGTATTATCGATCATATATAAAATGATTTATCATAGAAAAACTATTAAAATCTACTTTAAAAAATAAAATAGGTGAAATTAAAAAAAATTAAAATATTGTATCAATCATATTAATATTTTTCGATATAATCAATACACATTAATATAATTCTAAAAACATAAGATGGTGCAATATAAATATCGTTTTGTTTTACAGTAAAATCGATGCAATTCACCGGTGGCTACACTAAGATATATATATCATGATGGTAGTGACTGCTATAAATTTGACAAGAAGAAAAGATAATGATGAATGGATGAATTTTTTTTTTTTCTGAAGAATGCATGGATAAACAATTAAATCCGTCGGCCTACATATATTGGAGATGATTTTGGCCATGAATTAGATATGATATCTACATTCGGACGTAAAGACATAATTAGTTATGCAATCAGTTAGTTATTTGATTGTTACGCGGAAGCTGTGATTGTAATTTTCTAATAAAAACTCCTTGCAATAAAAATGTGAGAACAAAAAAATTGTATATTTAAAATATGATTTAATTTAATTCAGTCATACAATTATTTAAAAAAATGGAATTTTAAATGTTTAATACTTAAGGGTCTTATAATACAGGTAAGGCCTCTTTTCAAGGACGTTTAATCTTTGCAAGTATCAAGCAAAATCTTGAGAAGCAAAGAGAAACAATCAGCAATGGTCCCCTTCCTTATATGGTAAAGACATCCCATGTTATCTGTCGCAGTCCAAACTACTAACTAATTAGTTCATTGTATCCTCAAAGGAAAAAATCAATTTCATTTTCGCAGCGTTCTGGAAAAACGTAGCATGGGAATGCGGCATGCCTTAAACTTCAGACAGGAATGAAGAAAGCCGAGACCGGCCTAAAAGAATCTAGGGTTTTCTTTAGTTGATTAACACTATCATCCTAGACTATATGATAGGCTTCTTCCTCTTCTTCAATGATTCCACCATAAATTGTCCTCCAATATCAATTTTTTATATCCTGTTAATGGTGAAGATTGAAATTCATCTTCCAAAAGTTGTAATCATTTACAGAGAAGCAGTCAAAATCCGTATGTAAATAAACACGTAGAAATATCATCTATATATGTATCCGAATCTATTTTTACAAGCTTTTTTTCCTTTTTCTTTTACATGAATGAACGAGCAATTCATAAAGAAATGTAGAGCTATATATGGTAATGAATGAATGAAACAATAAACTAGTTTCCTATAGATGCCTTTCAAATCTGATAATTACTAGGTAGAATATAAATGCAGGTAATATCTATACTCTCATAATACTGTGTAAATATTCTTTTATTGCCGCCTTAGAGCTGCAAAGTGAGCTACCAAATCATCATAATCCGGTAGCTTAGGATGCGCATGCCTAGCAATCCCATCTGAGGCAGCTCGGGTGTGTCTTCCTGCTCTCTCAGAAGAACTTGTTGTTTCTTTGGAAAAAGATGCAACTCTGCCTGGAAGTGAAACGGGGTTGGATTTAGTGCTTCATATGCCTGGAGCTTTACTTGTGCCTTCGGATTCTTGTTTTCCAGGAGGAAGTGCTAGAATTGCTGTCTTCAATCTGCTCACCCATTCGAAAGGTGACTTCTTACTATAATATTGCACCAAAAGCTCATCCATCCTCTTTTCTTCTTCATCCCTCTTATCGCTGCCTTCCATTTGTGTGGACGTCCGACTCATATTTGCAGCTACATTGTTTCCAAAACCACTTAAACCTTTGGAACCCGGTGGTGGTCTCAAAGGTCTCCTCCAAACAGATCTTGGTTCTGGCTTACTTTCACCAACAGGTTCATTCCATTTATTGTTATTCTCATTCTCGGCATTATCATTAGGTTCCGTGGGGTCCTCTGTGATGCTTTTTTCTTTACCCATTGCGGGCCTGAAATAGGAATAAAAGGGCTTCCTGTTTTCTATACCATCCTCGGAAACACTTTCATCCGAAGCAGAACTACCCTTTGGGATATCTTGATCAGTAACTTCATCTTCACTGCTGCTAGTCTGCTTGAATTTATCATCAGTATCCTCCATTCTCCCACAAGAAGTAAGGTCTGCTTCATTTCCCTTTTGCCTCCTGTACCTATGCAAGTTGCTCAATCCATTCTCATCTTCATTGTTGCTTTTCTCAAACCTGTTGTTCTTGCTTCTATGCAAATTGTATCCATCACCATCAGCATTATTCTGCAAGAAAAGTCACAAAGTGTATCAGCCTTAGAAAAGACCTTCAGAGACACAAGCATTTACTGTAATCAGACAATTTGCCTAGCTATATGCAATGTCCCTAGAACCTCCTAACTATTCTACCTTCTAATAAAGGCCCAATGCATTGCCCAGTGCATAAAAGCATTTTAAAGCCAAGGGGTACGAGAAAGCAAATAGATCTACAGTAACTAAAACGTAATAACTATAGATTTCTTAACATCAAAAAGCATTCAAAATTGTTCTGTACTCATGTTCCAACAAGATACTGGTTTTACAAGGTTCTAGGCAGGAAGTTTACTTGCTCTAATGGAGGTGGTTTAAATAGCTTCTGTTCCAAAGCCTTGGAGTCCCATTCAAAAGAGAACTCTTGTGCCATGTCATGCATCAGTTGAAGCTTCGTATCCTTTGTGGGACGCTCTGCCTTTAGCTTCTGCACAAACTGCATGTATGCAATTATCCAGATCAGTACGTAAAGAGACACTATTCCTAAGCACAGGAGAAGATAACATCTTATAGGATTTCAAGTCACCCATTTATTACCTCTTGGTTTAAGTAAGAATCTAGGGAATTTCCATATTTCTCAGTAAATATAGTTCTGAGATCACGTAGTTCTGGCAAATCAGCGATTCTGGCTGCTGCATATATCAGAGAAGGGACAGCTTCTCTGCATTCCTCTGGACACTCACTCTATTGAAGAGAAAATTTGGGTCAAATTCAAGTATTTCCCCATATCCTTAAGCTTAAGAGATGGAAAAGTGGGGTAAATGTTTGATTTAAGCACTTGATGAGGTATCCGTTCTGTAAATACGAATAGAGTAGCACATATTCAAGCGTCACAAAATACCTCTGCTTTTGCATGACTGAGAGATTCTTTGAGATGCACTCACAAAACTGCTCTATGAAATCGTAACAAGCTGTTCTCTTTTGCTCCATCAGAAGATCTGAAGCCTGCATGTGCAGGCCACAAACATTATTAAATTTCGATGTAGTCAATATGCGTGCATAAATTATTAAACTAACTTGGTTACACATTGAGCCAAGTAATTAAATCTCATATTAAATTGCACGCAAACAAAGGTGTAAGACGGTCTGCATATGTATCACTCAAGTCTGGTTCATGTTGGGAATTTAAGGCGCTTAGACCATCCAATGATCCTTGAGAGCAAACATCAGCAATATAGACGCTTATTGCACATGAACCCTGATGAATGCCAGCACTAATACAAAAAACCTAGCAGTAGCTCAGGTCATGATATCAAGATGCTGCCTTGTCATCAAAGTATCATGCTGATAAACAAAAATATCCCGAACAGCTGCTGATGCTCAATCGACACGCCAACAATCATATATTACAGTTCATTAATCAAAACTCACAACTAGACACTAATATATTCTGCCAAATGAAGTAGGGTGACAATTGAAGACAACATAACATAGCACACGAAGCATAACATCTGGTTCCGTAACATACTCCAATATTTCGACTTTTATTCTCTTGGTGTAAAATTCTGTGGAAATGTTTCCTTAAGCCTAAATGTTTCCAATATTCACGGATAATGAAGCAAGGAACCAGGCACTCAAAGATAATTAAGTCGAAAACTTGTTAGGCTGCCATGAATCCAAGGATAAGCAGACAACGGAAGTATTACAGCAAATAGATGCTTAAAGAACCACACCCCCCCCCCCAAAAAAAAAAAAAACTAATATTAAAAATTCATCACAAAGTGCCAATAAAAATTAAACAAGCAAACAAATTTTCTGGGGTTCTTGAAAATCAGAGCTATAAGATTCATCGAATTAAAAAGTAAAGTCAATAAAAAAATTAACATTAAATAGTTTATTTTTTCAGAGTGAAGAAGAAGTGCATTAAGGAAACAATGTCTAATTAGCAATATAGGCGACAAACATCATATATAGTAATTATGAAACTCAAGTTTCAGGCTCTGCTACAAAGAAGTTAATGCGTAAATCATTGAGCAAAAAAAGAGGAAAAGGACGAATTACAGTGGAAGTAATTACCCTGCCATAAGCATTTTCATCAAGACCGCTCTTGAGAAGGTCAGCAACATCATTCTTCAGATACTTTTCCACCGCATTTCTCTTCTTCTTTATAGTCTCCAGACTCAACTTAATCATCTTTATAGCCGATTTGCTAACCGAACAAAACATGAAAAATCCAATCAAACGATAAATACAATGATATTTTTAAAAACAAAACAAAGCATGAAAATTTCATGCAAAAAAAAAGGTTTTTGTATGTCTAACCATTTTGTATAGAACTTCGGCTTCAACAACAAGTCAAACATCTTGAGACTCAAACTAGAAAGGCAGACGGCTCTTTTTTTCTTTTTAGAAAATGAAAATGGCTTTTTGAAAGAAGAGAAAGATTTGAGGCCGGGTTTATGATAACATAGAACTGGAAGTTTGTTCTTCAAGTTTCACCAGGAAGGTAGGAATCTGTATGTCAAAAACCCAAAGAAGCAAAGAAAAGAAGTTTCTCTTTTTTAATGCAAAAGGCAAAGATTTTACATAAAAGTTTCCGAGAAAGTTACTCGGTTAAAGAAAAACAAAGAGTCGGAAGATAATGAGGAGACAGGTAAAGCTAAAATGGGTGTGATTATAGCAAAGCAAAAGTAGCTAAAACGAAAGGAATTTGAGAGGCTTTTCAACTTTTCAAGCAGAAAATGAAGGTGGTTATGTTTAAAGAATGTTTAAAGAGGGAAGAGTATACTACACATTAAAACAATTGAATTTTGAAAATTTTGTAATCAATAATTAAAAATAACTGATAAAGAATCATAAGCATAAAATTGAAAATAAAAAAAATGAAATTAACAACTAAAAAAACCTTTAGTAAAAACTGAAAATTAAAAATTTATAATCAAACTTTGTTGTTTTATTAAACATTTAAAAAATAAAAAAATGGACCACTTAAAAACTAAAAGAATTAAAAAAAATTGGATGCAAAAGAATTAAATAAAAAAACTAAAAATGATTAAAACATTATAAAAGAAGAATTCATGTTAGTTTATTTTATTAAAATTTAATTATTTGTAAGTAATTTAATTTAAATTAAATTAAGTTAAGAGAATATATCATACATATTTGGGTATATATTAATATTTTTATGTTTTTTTATTGATACTTGAAAATTATATATTTTAAAATATAACCATTCCCTTAATTTCTTTTGCTACTTTAAATTTTAGTAATTTGATTTTATATTATGGTGCCGATAATTAAATTTTACTCCATGATTATAAATTGAAATAAAATGATTAACTAAAACCAATTTAATGTAGTAGTGCAGAGCTTTTGTTACACTAAAATAAGGTATAATAGCCAACATCTTAGAGCATGGTGGAAGCTCTTATATTCAAAGTATTTTCAACTATGGTCAACTTGCATTAATATGATATGTAATAACCAATTTTTACTCGGGACTCATTTTACAAACCAAACACTAAAACAGCCCAAAAATCAAGCCTAATTCAAAATTACCCTAGCCCAACACCCAAATAAAAAAAAACCAAAACACCTAGGGTCCTCCTCACGTGCTACTGCTCCACTAGCACCTCCCTCCACTTGCCCAAGTTGCATCTGCAAAAAGAAAAAGGGGGAGACAAAGCACAAAGCATGACAGAAAAACAGCAAGCAATAATAATAGCAAAGACAAATGAAAAAAGGATGTGTATTTCATTCTCTTTTACTTGATAAAAGGAAAAGATTCAACAACAAAAAAATAGTTTCGACATGATATATTGTATCCCATGTATTTATCATTTAAAATATTGATTCGATCACTTGTATTTGTACTCTATTTATAAAAAATTATATACTATAATTGTTTTTAAAGTATCATATACTTTTATTTATATAGAATTTGTTATATCTATGTATTGTTTTTGTTATCATATTTTTATTTTTATTATATGTTAAATTGTCAAAATAAATTATTGTCTTATAAAAATCAATGTGAACTAAAAACTGTTATGGCTAGTTGACGAAGATCGATGAATTGAGGAGTGTCATTGGCAATATTTGTTTTATTAATTTATTGAAAAAGTTCACTTAATCATTTTTTTTAAAAAGTTTAAGGACTTAAAACACCATTAAATCTAATATTTATTTTCATTAACTATCTATAAGTTGTGATGAGATTATTTAGAGTAAAGTTGAAACATTAAGTTGTTAAACATTCAATTAGAGTCATAAATTATGCATAAATAACATATATGGATCTCAAGCAAATTTATTTCAAGTTTAGGATATGTGATTGTAATTTTTATTATATTTATGATATCTAAATTTTATTGGACGAAAAACTTACAATATAATATATCTACATTACTCGCTCTTTATATATATATATATATGTATATGCTTAATTTTATTTAATACGAATTATTGATAATTAATAATTGTATAAAATATAATTTTTTAAATACAATTTTTTTTTTGAAACAATGATTGGACTTTTTATTTCAAAGAAAGAAAACTGAAACAGGATTCAAAATCCAAAGTAAAAAAAAGACTGGAGCCCAACTGCTGTAGGCCCAAATCAATTCAAAAAAGACAACAAAACTTAACAAAAAACCCCAAATCAATATTATGTGCAAGGGTATTCGTTGTTCTTGAAACATGCCTGAAATCGAACTTTTTTTATCCGTATGCCATCATTTTAATATCCTGAATGTAGCCGCCTATCATAGATCTGTCTCGATCTCGATTCTTACACTTTTTTATTACTGTTAAGGAGTCCCCCTCGATGATAATCTTCGGCCAGTTGTGTTCCACACCGATCTGCACAGCTTCCCTACATGCAAGAGCTTCGACAACAAAAATCGAATGGACCCCTGTATGGTTTTCTGACCACGAGTGCAAGATGGACCTTTCACTATCCCTTACCACGATTCCTGAGGCTGAAATGTTGTTGTGACCGTCGAAAGCCCCATCAAAGTTAATCTTCACAGATTCTTGAGGTGTGTGATTCCATTTCTGTAGTTGTTCTATTTTACCAATTTTTTTCCTTTCCAGTCCGTCGATTTCTGCCAGATAGTGTTTTATAAAATTCCTGATTTCTGTTCGAGTGCTAACTTTCTTGTTATGTATTCTCGAGTTTCGATCCCCCCAGATGTCCCAAAGAGCGCAATAAAAAATTCGATAGTTGTGCGTGTTAAACTGCTCAAAAGCCCAGATAAGCCACTGTTCAAAATTTCTGTCATCATTTAGAAGCACATCTCGAAACAACAATATTGACCATATTTCCATTATAACAGGGCACTCTCGGAAAAGGTGATCGATCGTTTCAGCTCTTTCTCCACATCTCGGGCAACTAGGATCAGCGAGTAGCTTCTTGTGTTGCAGATTAACTCTTGTGGGCAAGAAGTTCCATGTGATCTTCCAAATTGTGATTTTTATTTTTGTCGGTAGATTTAGGAGCTATAGTTTCTTGTAAAGTTTTCTGTAGCTGATTTGTAAAGCGTAAGCTCTAGGGTTATCATCAGTATTTTGTAATAGTTTATAAGCACTACATATCGAAAACTCCCCCGAGGCTTCACCTCCCCATGCCAAAAAATCCTCGTGTGGGCTGCTTGCCAACGGGATTCGAAGGATTCGAGCAGCATCTTCCTCAGAAAAGGTATATTTGACTAACTCCTCTTTCCATTTTCGCTTATTACTGTCAATCAGCATATTAACACAATGATCACCCATTGACTCAACATGTGATGATAATCTGAAATTAAAAGCATCTGGAATCCATGCATCATGATTAATGGAAATAGTATTGCATGTACCCACACGCCAAACTAAACTCCTCAAACATCTCTTGCAGCCCATATACTCTTCCAAGTGTAAGAACTCGAATTTCCCAATCTGGCATTTAAAAATTGATCATTTGGAAAATATTTGGCTTTTAGAACTTTCGCTACCAAAGAATCTGCATTATTCATAATTCTCCAGCCCTGTTTCGCTAATAAAGAGATGTTAAACTTTGACATATTTCTAAATCCTAGACCCCCTCCTCCTTAGATCTGCATATAAATTTCCATTGACACCAGTGTATCCCTCTTTTATCTTTCTCGTGCTGCTACTAATACTTAGGAAACATGCTTTCCAACTTCCCACATAGAGACTTAGGTAGGAGGAAACATGTCATTGCATAAGTTGGAATAGCTTAAAGAACTGACTTGATGAAAACTTCCTTGCCTCCTTGTGATAAATACCGTGAGCTCCATTGGTGAATCCTTTGATTAATCTTATCCTTCAAGTTCTGAAAAGACTCTTTCTTCCTTTTACCCACCACATTAGGGAGTCCTAAGTATTTCTCAATATTTGTAGAACATCTCATTCCCAAAACATCCGATGTTTCTTGTTCACCCCTTTCAAAGTATTAGAGCTGAAGAAAATAGTTGACTTATTGAAATTCACACATTGGCCCGAACACTGCTCATATTGTTTCAATGTCTCTTTTAAAAAAGACGCTCTTTCTTTAATAGCTTCCCCAAATAGAAGGCAATCATCCGCAAAACAATAGATGAGAAATTTCTGGTCCCCTTCTACTTGCCTTGACTCCCCGAAGACTCCCTACCCCCACTGCCTGTCTAATTAAAGCTGAAAGATCTTCACTACAAATCAGAAAAAGATAAGGGCTAAGCGGGTCACCTTGTCGTAGTCCTCTTGTGGGATAAAATTGTCTGCCCCGATTTTCGTTTATATTCACTGTATAAGAGACTGTTGAGATGCACTTCATAACTAAATTTACCCAGCTCTCAGCAAACCCCATTTTCAACATGACGTCTTTCAAATAGCTCCATTCCACTCTATCATAGGCCTTACTCATGTCAAGCTTAACCGTCATAAACCCTTTTTTTCCTGTACGCTTCTGGCGCAATGTATGAAGAATCTCGTACGCAATCAGCACATTATCCGAAATTAATTTTCTTGGAACAAAAGCACTCTGAGCACTATCAATGCACTGTCCAATAAAGTCCTGCAGTCCGTTTGCTATTGTTTTTGCCACTAATTTATATAAAATTGTGCAAAGACTAATGGGTCTGAAATTAACAAGATTTGTAGGGTTTGAGGTTTCTAGAATTAGCACAATATCTATTCTATTTACAGAATCCAGATCATTCCCCTCATTCAACACTCCAAGACAAAACTCCTCAACATCTTTGCCCATAATATGCCAATATTTTTGGAAAAACAAAGCCGGAAAACCGTCATAACCTGGTGCTTTGGTGGGGCCCATCCCTTTAAGCGTTTTTTGAATTTCATCCACCGAATAAGTTGATTGTAGAATTGCATTAATTTCAGAGGAAATACTCACATCGATACCATCTAAAATATGTGAAGAATCCCCCACTCCTTTCGACGTGAACAATTGCTGAAAATACCTTAAGGTTGTATCACTAATCTCAAAATCAGCAGTAACTTCCTGCCCTTCCTCTGTTTCCAACCTATTGATTGTGTTAATTCATCTTCGAGCTGAGGCATATTCGTGAAAAAAATGTTGAATTTTGATCTCCCAGTTTTAGCCAATTTGCTCTTGCTCTCTGTTCCCAGTACATTTCATCTTTGTCAATCTCCATGTTTAAGCTAATTCTGGTCTCAATAATCTTTGCCATTGTATCATCATTCCTCTCACCATCCAAAAGGATTCCCAACTCCTTTGTAAGCTCCTTCTTCGATCTATCTCGGCCACACTTGATTAGTCTTGCCCAGCTAGTCAAACAGGATTGCAATCTCCCCAGTTTTTCAGAAATCGTGCCAGTTGATTATGATGGTGGTGACTGCTATAAATTTGACGAGAAGGAAAAATAATGATGTAACGACCCGAAATCCGTGGGCACCAGAAAAAAAATGTGTTATCGGGCCTCCGTCTTAGTAAATCGAGTTAGTAAATAATCATTAGGAGTAATTATGAGTCTAGTAGTGTGTTTAATTAGATTTTTATATAGTGAATTTAGCTTAATTTAAAGTAATTAGGAAAAAGGATCAAATTGAATAAGGAGTAAAAGTTTAATTATAGATTAAAAGAAATTATAAAGGACCAAAATGGCAATTATGCCATTTAGCATAAGTTTAGGCGGCATAAGCTTAAAAAAATCTGAGATTTTATGTGTTAAAATATATTATTAATATTATTAAATAATTATATTAATATAATATTATATTATATAATAAAGTAAATAGTATAAAAGAAATAGGAAAAGAAACAGGGGAGAGAACAGAGAAACATTGAAACAAGCAGGAAAGAAGAAGAAAAAGAAGGAAAAAGGAAAAAACTAAAGATTTAAGGTTTGAGGTTTTAAAAGGTAAGTCAATTTAGTCATTTTCTCTTAATTTTGATGTTTTAGAAGCTTTAAAGCAAGATTTTGATGAAACTAAGTTGGTATTTTGAGAGTTTTTAGGTTTTTAAATATAGTTTATGTTGAATAAAAAGATGAATTATGGATTAAATTAGATGAAATCTAAGTTAGAATTAGTAAAAGGATTAAATTGCAAGGTAAGCTATAAGTTTTCTACTATAGGGATTAATTTGGAAGAAATTATGAATTAGGGTTTTATTATGAAAGTTATATAATCAAGTTGAATATGGAAGGAATTTAAGTAGAATCAAAGCATGAATTAAGTTAAGAAATAAGTAAACTTAATTAGGATTTAATTGCAAAATAAGTTATAAGAAAATAGTTTTGGGACAGCAGCAGTAGAGTAACTTTGAAAATTCACCACAAATCGTAGAAGTGGAATTAGAAGTTTAATGAGATATGAAATTAAAGCTTATTGAGTCTATTTTCATATGAAAGAAACAGAGAAAGCTAATAAGTTCTGTATTATGAGATATTTAAATTTTAGTGAAACTGGTTCAGGGTGATTTCGAGATCCCCTGTTCTGAATTGTAAAAATCATTAAAAATTGCAAAAAAATAATTTGGGGACATAATTTATATGGTTAGATTCCTTAATGAGTCTATTTGTATAAGAAACAAACTAGAACATCATTTGAATTCTCTATAAAAAGATAATTAAATTTTAGCAAAGAGTGGTCAGAGCTGTCAGACAACAGAATAGGGGTGATTTCAAAGAATAAAATGTACTTACTGGCTAAATAAAAAATTCTGAAAATTTTATAGCAAGAAGATATGTGAGTCTGGTTTCATAAAAAATTTACGGATCTTATTTTGAAATTCTGTAATTCAAGATATAGATAATTTAGTGACAATGACTTAGGTAGACAGCTTTGAAAGAACTTATAAGTAAATAATAGAATTGTGTATAAAGGATGTGGAATGAAGAGGAAGAGTAGAAATTGAATAAAATTCAATTATTTATTGTAATTTAATGTTGTAATTAATAATGTAAATTATTATTATTTTCGTAGCTAACAAGGAACTCGAGACATCAACCCACAAAGGAAAGGAGAAGGTTACCGAGGAATAATCAAGCAAATTCGGGTTTGTATTACTATAATTCAAACTATTTATTTATTCATTAAATGTTAGATTAATTTATGAATATGGTAAGTAAATTATAAGGTAAGTGTTTTTATTGAATTGAATGGAAATTGAGTTGAATGATGAATATGTATTGAAATTGAATTGTATGTGGTTTGAAATGGAAAATGTAATTGATATCGAAATTGAATGTGTTATGGACATGAAATGAAATTGAGAACTGAAATACCCTATTAACTAGTCGGGCTGAGTCGGATATAATTGGCATGCCATAGGATCTGGAAGAGTACGGGATTTATCGGCTTTGCCGATCGTGCACTTTATGTGTCGTAAATCGGAGCACTTTTGTGTGTCGATTTTAGGCACCTCGTGTGTCATATCGGGCACCTCGTGTGTCGTTTCGTGCACTTATGTGTCGATATCGATCGTGTACTATGTACCGTTTTAGGCACAATGTGCCGCATCGTGTGTTTGGGTTGGAATCCAGTGTATCCGTTAAAGTCCGAAGTCATTAATAGGGTAAATAAAGAAAAGATTAAATTGAATAAAATGAAATGGTTGAGCCATTGGAAGAAATGCGAAAATAGAACATGAACTGAAAAATGTGATTGGAATATGAGTATGAGAATAGAAAGTATGAACCATTGGTTCAAGAAATGATAATCTTGGCTCAACATGATTGTGTATTATTTCAATTGTTGAATAGCTAAAATTGAATTGTATGAATATATTGAGAAGGACAAACTTATATAAAAGTTATGTTTGAATTGGTTTAGTTAAATTAAAGTTATATGAATTAATGATATGATTATTATGTTCATAATTTGAATTATGGTAATACCATCGAGTATATGTATACTCGTGCACGGTTGTTTAAGTCGATGCGCAGTTGTAGAAGTCAAACATCGAACCAAAGATCCAAGCGCACCCAACTTGACAAACTTTTGGTGATGTATATTTCCTTTTCATAATGTGGCATGTAACGTAGGTTGTGTATAAAGGTTATTATGTTTTGAATGTAAATGGTTAAAAAAATGTTAGTATTACAAGTTTAAGAATTATAATGAATGAAGTATATTTATTTTAATCTAACTAATATTTTGATAAATTTAAGTTGATATTATATTGATTGAGTTTGATTAGAAGGTATTTAGAATAGAAAATAAATATATGGAATGAATTGGTTGAATTGGTTATGATTGAAATGAATATGGTTTAATTTCTGAGGGGTTTTATATAATAATAAGAGTAAATCTTTCATTAAATTTATATTAAACAAAATTTATATTCGTAAATTGTCTGATATGTCCGGTAATGCCTCGTAACCCTGTTCCGGTGATGGTTCGGGGTTAGGGGTGTTACAAATGATGAATGGATGAACTTTTTTTTTTCTAAAGAATGCATGGATGAACAATTAAATCCGTTGGCCTGCATATATTGGAGATGATTTTGGCCATGAATTAGATATGATATTTACATTCTGACGTAAAGAAAACTGCTAGTGAGTTTATTAAATGGTTCTATTTTGTTAATTATGATTCGAGCCTATTTTATTGTGCCCGATTAGAGGCACCGCACACCTACATCATCAAAGTGTCAGTTCGTATCCAAATTAAGCCCTGAGAAGCCTTGCGTATGGTCCCGTAGCTTTCAGATTAGTTGGGCCTATAGCCCATTTATTTTTAGTTAGTGTTTAAAAAGGATGTTTTGATCTATGTGGGGTGACCGGTGGCTCAACTGTGCGAGTTTTAGAGGGTTTCGGCCTACGCCATAAATTTTTTTTTTTTAAATTTGTGTTAGGTGCTGAGTACAAGGACTAACTTTTTAGAAGTTGTTTACAATTTTTCTAAAATTGTGAAGAGTCAAATTTTTATAATTATTTAAAAAACAACAAAATAAAAATATAATTTAAAATTTATTATAAGATATTTAAAAAGTTTTTACTAGATTTTATCTTTATTTGATTATTTTAAAATATTTTATCCTTGTTTAAGTGATTATTTTAACATATTTTAAAGAGTTTGGCTCAAATTTGAAGTGTTAATCTTTTTATTTGAGAAATAGACTATTTAAATACAAACTGAAAATTTAGGTGTTGCATATTATAATAAATTGCTTAGAATATTTTATATATTAGAAGGAGACACGAGTATGGTTTCTTGGTTCCACCTTACCTTGGTCATTACAGCACCAGTATGTTGTTGGATGATGCGGGCAACCTTATTATTTATAGCACAAATGAACTCACTCATCGTCCAAGGAGAGTGAAAGTTTTGTACGCAAAAGACTTTGGGAAGATTGTCGGAAAACTAGCAATATAGATCGTGAATTGAGTACTGGGGAATATCCCAAATTTGTTATCATGTATGATTCATTGTCGTCTCATCTTGATTTTGTATGTAATTCGGAGCATTGACTTTGATTTGGTATTTTGTTGGCACTTGAAGTTATCAGTGTCTCATATTATATATTCTATCAGACCACATGTAATTTTCATAAAATAATTTATGCATTTTATTATAATTTTTTATATTATAACATAACTTATGTTATATAAAATTTTCATATGTAATTTTGTATAGTATTTGATATTAACCGGTGACATATCCCAAATTAAATGATTCTCTGGCATCCGGTCATTTTCTTTGCCCCCCATCATGCGCAGTTCACTTCCGATCTCCACCAGCTCTTTCATTCATTAGTCTTTACGAAACAAGGAACCATAAAAAAATGAAAAATAAAAATCTGGTAATGGAATATCATTAATTAGCATAGTCATGTTTCCTACAATATTAGTTCCCAGTTCTAAGTCTACTCGTTAACCTAGGACTTGTCTCCAAATGCATAACATGCAGTCTAGAGTATGCTACATCAAACTCTGGGATCCATCAATGGATGCTATCCCTCTCTTCCCACCAAAATGATCCAATCTCAGGAGGTCTGGGAAAGAAAATACAAAACAAAAATGAGACGTTTAAAGACTCTCACTATTACTTCAAAAGTACAGAATAGACTGTTAGTGTTACTATTACTAGTGTAACTAGTCCCACTGGTCCTAGATATAAAACAGGTAAACCATGTATGATCAGAAATGAAAGGCAATATTGATAAGAAAAATAAGTTATTGGTAATTTACTACCAAAAACATCTCAAGAGGTTGATGAGAAAATGAAACAAGTAGTTTTCTGGGTCCAGCAAGTCCCGTCGAACCAGTCTTTCTAAGTTGAGGTTTCGCGGTAGAAGATCGCTGTAATACAGCAACGTTGTGAACGAGGCCGTTGGTTCACTCACTAGCGTTGTTACTAGCATTGCTGCCGACCGTACCATCAATGTCATCACAGACTGCAACAAATATATATCACTAAGATTATCCGCTGGGAAGCTTGATTCAATGGCAGATGATAATATATATATACACATTTGTTAGAGCAGTTTTAAGAAAACTCTCACTCAAATTCGGTACAAAAATTGAAAACAAAAATAAAAACAAAGAAGGAAGAGTGCATTACGCCATTACCATGATTTTACAGCGTCAAAAAAGCGGTGGAAATTTTGTCCAACGATTGTGGTAAAGTGAAGAAGAGATTGAAGGATGAATTAAAAATAGACAATGGGTAAGTGTGGTGGATCGAAGAGAAATGAGAAATGTGGTGGTTGATAAACAACTGATGAAATCGTAGCTGCCAATCTTCAGCTCATGTTCTTACCTACCCTTCTCTCAGGGTCAAATCCGCTGCCAAACTGTTAAAATGGCTTATAGTAATGCTACGACTGAGGGGAGCCAACCCAAGCTCCTGGATTAATAGTAGAAAGCCCAAATGACAGGGGCCTCGATGTTTTATGCGTATGTTCTGTTGCCAGTGAGCTTTTTCGATTTCGTAAACATAAAAAAATTGATTTAAATTCACCTTCTCGTCGGCTTGCTTGTATTTACTTCCTGATTCAGGGGGTTTATCAGAATCCCTTTAAACAAGGGGCTAACACATGGTTTTAATTCTCGGAGAATGTTGATCTTTTTTTTTGGAGGGATTTGTCCTGATTTCATGTTTCTCAGTCCAATAAGTAGTGGGAGTGTTACCGACTAATGAGTTGATAAACATTCAAATATGAATTAAGCTTAATCTTTTCATTAAATAAATCATCTTAATCATATAAATTATCATCGACTCAACTTAATTCCATCGCATATCTATTTAGTTTTATTCAATTATGACAAAAGAATTTTTAAAAATGTTGACACAAATTGTGTGTTTAAAAAATGTGATTACTACTAAGGATTATTACTACTTATTTTCAACGTTAATTCCATTATAAAAATAAATTAATCGGAAAGAAAGTAGTTACAATTAAAAAATTTTAATTATTGAAGAAAAGAAGTTTTAAAATCTAACCAGACTTTCAAACCGAATGAGATTCCATCAAATGGGTCATAAAATAAGAATTCCTTGTTAAGCTGACAAAACTGAGTGGAGCCCATGGTTTTTGCAGTGAAATCTTTGATTTCAATTCAGTTTTCACCTATAAGACAATATCGTCAATCTCGAGGTTATTAGAATTGTCGCTTGTCAAATGGCACTTAGAATTTAAAAAGAAACTGCTACATGTAACCGTATATGGATTGGTTAACATTTTTTAAATTTAATTTAAAACTTAAAATATAATTTGCTATATATTTCTTTTTTAAAATGATATTTGTGTTATTTTTTATATTTAATAAAAGTTATATATTTAGACATAACTATATTAATTTTTTAGTGTTTAATTTCGAGTTATAGAGTTTAATGAAAATCAATTGCTAATATTAGGTTTTGGATTTTTTATGATCTTTTAAAAAAATTTAGTGTTAAATGTGAACTTATTTAATTTTGTATTTAATTTGTTAAATACAGCCTTATGAATGTGATTTAATTCAAGTTTTAATTTTAATTTGATGAAAGTTCATTGCTAACATTATTAGCTAATTATAATGTTTTATTAAATCAATTCTAAAACCTGTATTAAACACTAAAAAAATAATATTATTATCTTCAGTGTTAGAATTAGGTGGCCCGAATCCTTATTTAAATAAAATATAGTGGTAAAATAAAATAAAAGTAAAATCCATATAGAACTACACTTCTTTTATTTTATTTTAGAATAAAGTTTTTTAAACTTTATTAAACTCCATCTATTTGATATTGATTAGAATAAGATGTTTCACTCTTAATTAGAATATGGTTTTTACAAGCCTATAAATAGACATAGTCTACTTCTCTTGTAATAATTCGAATTCAATATAGTGAATTTTCTTCTTCTCTGCTGTGTGTTCTTTATTTTTATTTCTCTTTTCTTTGCAATATATTGTCATTACTGATATTCTATTTATTTTACATTCAGTATAACATTTTTCAAATATATGTATCATATTAGACAAAAAATAACACAGAAACTTGTCTTTTTTTTAGATAAAACCCATATCTTTTAAAATAAAATTCAAAATTTTCCTATAAAACATAAAATAAATGCTAAAAGAGAAAAATAAATAAAATGAATAACTAAAATAAAAATTTTAACTAAAACAAGTGACTAAAACGTGTACACAATCATATTGTTGTTAGCTAAATTAATGGTGAGTGATTAATTTGGATAAAAAAAAGTTTGGGGTAAATTACCAGAAAATACCCCTTTTTTATAAAATTTACAGAAAAGGACCTGTTTTGCAATTATTTACTAGAAAGGGTCATTTCTCCCGAAAACGCGTCTACGTCAGCGCGTTTTCAGGGGATGCAGCAGGAAAACACGTCCCCGATGGAGTGTTTTCTGCCACATCAGCCAAAATCGCGTCCTTGAGGGTGCGCTTTGCTGATGTGGCAAAAACGCTCCCTCGGGGATGCATTTTTACCCTTTCCCCCGATAGGGTTTTCAGCTGTTTCTAGGGTTAGGGAATGGGTTTCTAGGGTTTTAAGGCTACGGTTTAGGGTTTAGAGTTTTTAAGAGGAAATTAATGAACTAGATCTTAGGGTTAATTAATTAAAATAATTTTAGGGTTAGGGTTTTGGAAAAAAATATATCAGCAATATAAAAATTATTTTTTTTTACAGTAGTATCTGGTAAAATAATTTTGAGAAGACGTTTCTGAACACATAGTGACCAAAATGCCTCAAGCAGGATGCACTGTCAGCAAGAGTATTGAAAAAAGCTCCCACGTGGACGCTCTTTTGCTACAGTAGTTCCTAATTGTCCTTCGACTATAAATGAGCCAAATTTCATTCTCAAGTTGCATAATTGTAACACCCCTTATCCGTATCCTATGCCGGGACCGAGTACGAGGCATTACCAGACTTAACAATACATTTGGTCAAATTACTTAACACATACAAAATGACTTAGTCAAGTCCCTATACATGCCATAACTTAAATCATTTATAAATAAAGATACACATAGATAACTTGATAGTGTGAAGCGATCTCCAACGACCTCCAACCCAAGCTTGTTTAATAGGACTCAGAACATGGGGAAAGAAAAGGGGGTAAGCTTATAAAGCTTAGTAAGTTCACATGTAAAAATAATAAGCATTAGCAATGAATTTAGCTTACTACTAAGCCGTTATAACTTGCATAAATAATGCTAAGTTCTTACTTTCCCAACTTATTTGTAGCCTTATCAAGGCCTCAACATGACAAATCCTCACAACAAGTTCTCAAGATAATGCAATCATAATTACACATAGTTCCACCATTTTCTCATGTTCATCTTAAGCTGTCTACTTGAGTCAAAGTCACTAAATCATTTATATCTCGAGCTACAAAACTCCAAATTAAGATCCGTTAATTTCATCAGAAACTAAACTCATTAAGGATTTCAAGCATATAACTTTTATCCCATAATTATTTTTGTACAATTTTTAATGATTTTTCAAAGTCAGAATAGGGGATCACGTACTCATTCTAAACCAATCTCACAAGAATTTAAATATCTTGAAATATAAAAATCCTTTGCTTTCTCTGTTTCTTTTATATGAAAATAGACTCAATAATATTCAAATAAATATCTCATCCAACTTATAATTCAATTTCTACTATTTTTGGTGATTTTTCAAATTCACATCATTCACTGCTTTGTCCAAAGAGTTCTATTGTAATTTTTTTTTGCTCTCTTTCATTTTAGTTGTGTTCATCACTTGCTTATACTAATCTTTCAAATTTCCGATTACATATTGAACATATTGTTCATACGCATTTTTTGCCACATTTCTCAATTGGTCACATTCATACTTGCACTTATTCATAACATGATTGTATTCAATTACACTTAGTCATCACACAATCACATGTATTTTCTCTTAGTCACTTTCCGTTGAACTCATCGTAATGATACATGAGATACACGGTGGCCTACACATGGTACCACCCTTGTAGTCGAAGTTATCTGGTACACATAGTAACCTACACTTAGTACTATGCATGTGACCAGAAACCATTTCAGTAACTCTCTTGTACACATAGTTGAGCTCAATATTAACAATCATTCAATCTCTTTCATTTGATTCACTCCTTTTGTATTACTTATTATCAAATTAGGAAACGTCTTATTTAATTTGAGTACGTCGTTGCTCGATGCCACGTTTCACAACTCGGTATGGTTTTCCTCATTGAAATACCATACCTACATTTTCACAACTTGGTATGGAAACACCATACCTACATTTCTTAACCAAGTATGGTTAATACCATACCTACATTTCACAACTCGGCATGGATGATACCATACCTACATTTCATATCTCGGTATGGATGATACCATACCTACATTTCACAACTCGATATGGATGATACCATACCTACATTTCATATCTCGGCATGGATGATACCATACCTACATTTTATATCTCAGTATGGATGATACCATACCTACATTTCACACTTTGCCATGGATTAACCATGGACTTATCCGTCAATTCATCACATGTCGAAATTCGATCATACTCCGCCCTGCATTTCTCTTAATTTTGATCTTTCAATACAATCTCGTAATTTTTTTTTTATATTTTTCATGATCCAATAATAACATACAAAATAACACATGGTATCAGTTAAACATTTAAACATATTAAATTTAATGCTTATTAACATACGAACTTACCTCGAATGCTAAAACGACCATTTTACCAACTTTCTCGATTTTCGATTTTCCTCCAGTTCTACATCCAAATCTCGTTTTTTCAGGATCTAAAACATCACATTTCACTTATTTAATTAATATACTACTCAAAACAGTCCCTAACTCAAACTTTGGAAAAATTACAATTTTGCCCCTAAACTTTTGCATAATTACGATTTTACCCCTAGGCTCGAAAATTAAACTTTATTCCTTTTTCTTATGTTTTATGACATGCTGAACATTTTTCCCTTCTATTGCAACTTAAAATTCTTACTATAACACATACTTATGAACAATAACAACTTTTACCGATTAACTCGTTTTACTCATTTTCACCGAAAATCATTTAGCAAACATCACTCTCCTAATCTCAAACATCCATATTCTACCATTAGATACCAAAATACATGCTTATCTAGCATGGGTATTTTTTTTAAACTTTGATTACACTTTAAATTAATGGTAGAAATAGATAAATTAAGCTTTGAGGATCTCAAAA
Source organism: Gossypium bickii (assembly GCA_025503065.1). Lineage (NCBI taxonomy): Eukaryota > Viridiplantae > Streptophyta > Magnoliopsida > Malvales > Malvaceae > Gossypium > Gossypium bickii. Next base: position 136,631,586 of record CP106709.1, on the reverse strand, counting down.
ATATGAAAATCATTAAAACGGGACAAAAACCATACCTATATAAGCCATAGAAGCTTGGCCGAATGCTCATCCATGGCTGCCATTTTTTCTTCTCACATTCGGCTGGAGAAGAAGAAAATAAGGGTGTTTTATTTTTATTCTTTTTACTATTTTTGTCTTATTATCCATTTAACTTATAAATGGACTAATTTCTTCATAAGGACCTTCACTTTAAAAACTCATCACAATTGCACCCGTTTAATCCTACTAACCAAATTAAACACTTCTCCGATAAAATTTCTTAACGAAATTTCCACACAACAATTCAATCACATTATAGACCACATATTTTGCAACTTATTGCAATTTAATCCCAATAATAAAATTGGGCACTTTATAGATAAAAATTACTTAACAAAATTTACACACCATCACCCAACATATCATAGACTCTAAATCAATCATAAATTAAATGTTTTTACTTAGAGTTTGTGGTCTTAAAACCACTATTCCGACTAGGCCCTATTTTGGGCTATTACAATAATAGAAATTGAGGCAAAAGTAAAATAGAAACTGAAGATGAGTGAATGTATTAGTGCTGTTATTTAATATGATGGTGAGTTTTGTGACACCAAAAACGGTGTTGTTTTTTTATCGGAGAACACAGCGTGATTGGTTTTTAACCAGAACATAGATTTGATAGAACTTCGCAAAAGAATTAGGCGTAAAATCTTCGGAACAACGCCAATGAAAGTTCAGTCTATTAAGTATAGATTTTGTGCTTCGGTTAATCCTGTGAGATATGACTCATTCGACATCAAAGGTCCTTGGAGCTTGGAGGCAATGGTGGAGACTCATCTTGCCAGTGGATCACCCTATCTTAAGGTATATGTACAATTTTCATCGCCAAGTGATCTTCCTTCGACTTTAACATCTACTGCTGTTCGAGGAGAATACATGTAACGACCCGAAATCCGTGGGCACCAGAAAAAAAAAATTGTGTTATCGGGCCTCCGTCTTAGTAAATCGAGTTAGTAAATAATCATTAGGAGTAATTATGAGTCTAGTAGTGTGTTTAATTAGATTTTTATTTAGTGAATTTAGCTTAATTGAGAGAAATTAGGAAAAAGGACTAAAGTGAGTAAAGAGTAAAAGTTTAATTGTAGATTAAAAGAAAATAAAAAGGATCAAAATGGCAAATATGCCATTTATCATAAGTTGAGGCGGCATACATGCATAAAAATCTGAGATTTTTATGTATTAAAATATATTATTATAATATTAAATAATTATATTAATATAATATTATATTATATAATAAAGTAAATAGTAAATGAAATAGTAAAAAAAGAAGCAAAGAAGAACAGAAAAGAACTGAGAAGTTTTCGAAACAGAGGAAAGGAAAGAAAGAAAGAAAAAGAAAGGGGAAAATTGAGGTTTTAAAGCTTGGAGTTTAATTAGGTAAGTCAATCAAGTTCTATTCTCTTAATTTTGATGTTTTAGAAGCTTTAAAGCAAGATTTTGATGAAAGTAAGTTGATATTTTGAGAGTTTATTGGTTTTCAAGTATAGTTGATGTTGAAGAAAAAGATGAATTAGAGACTAAATTGAATGAAATCTAAGTTAGAATTAGTAAAAAGGGATTAAATTGCAAGGTAAGCTATAAGTTTTCTACTATAGGGATTAATTTGGAAGAAATTATGAATTAGGGTTTTATTATGAAAATTATATAATCAAGTTGAATATGGAAGGAATTTAAGTAGAATCAAAGCATGAATTAAGTTAAGAAATAAGTAAACTTAATTAGGATTTAATTGCAAAATAAGTTATAAGAAAACAGTTTTGGGACAGTAGCAGTAGAGTAACTTTGAAAATTCACCAAAAATTGTAGAAGTGGAATTAGAAGTTGAGTGAGATATGAAATTAAATCTTATTGAGTCTATTTTCATATGAAAGAAACATAGAAAGCAAATAAGTTCTGTATTATGAGATATTTAAATTTTAGTGAAACTGGTTCAGGGTGATTTCGAGATCCCCTGTTCTGACTTGTAAAAATCATTAAAAATTGTATAAAAATGATTTTGGAACATAATTTATATGGTTAGATTCCTGAATGAGTCTAGTTTCAAATGAGCTAAACAAGGAGGCCATCTAAATTCTATACAAAGAGTAATTTAATTCGTAGTGAAGAGAGGTCAGAGCAGTTGGACAGTGAAACAGGGGAAACTTTAAGAATAATCTGGTATTGATTGGCCATACCAAAAATTCTGAAAAATTTACAGTAAAAGATATATGAGTCTAGTTTCTGGGGAAAATTTATGGATCTTAATTTGGAGTTCCGTAGCTCCAGATATAGATGATTTAGTGACAATGAGTCAGGTAGACAGCCTAGAAAGAACTTATAAGTAAATAATAGAATTGTGTATAAAAGATGTGGAATGAAGAGGAAGAGTAGAAATTGAATAAAATTCAATTATTTATTTTAATTTAATGTTGTAATTAATAATGTAAATTATTATTATTTTCGTAGCTAACAAGGAAAAAGAGGCATCGGCATCCAAGGGAAAAGAAAAGATCATTGAGGAGTAAACGTGCATTTCGGGTTTGTATTACTATAATTCAAACTATTTATTTATTCATTAAATGTTAGATTAATTTATGAATATGGTAAGTAAATTATAAGGTAAGTGTTTTTATTGAATTGAATGGAAATTGAGTTGAATGATGAATATGTATTGAAATTGAATTGTATGTGGTTTGAAATGGAAAAGTGTAATTGATATTGAAATTGAATTTGTTATGAAAATGAAAATGAAATTGAGAACCGAATACCCTATTAACTAGTCGGGCTGAGTCGGATATAATTGGCATGCCATAGGATTTGGAAGAGTACGGGATTTATCGGCTTTGCCGATCGGGCACTTTATGTGTCGTAAATCGTGCACTTTATGTGTCGTATTTTAGGCACCTCGTGTGTCGATCGGGCACCTCGTGTGTCGTGATCAGGCACCTCGTCGTGTGTCGCTTCGTGCACTTATGTGTCGATATAACGATCAGTACTATGTACCGCGTTTTTAGGCACAATGTGCCGCATGGTGTGTTTGGGTTGGAATCCGTGTATCCGTTAAAGTCCGAGTCATTAATAGGGGTAAATAAAGAAAAGGTTAAATTGAATAAAATGAAATGGTTGAGCCATTGGAAGAAATGCGAAAATAGAACATGAACTGAAAAATGTGATTGGAATATGAGTATGAGAATAGAAAGTATGAACCATTGGTTCAAGAAATGGATAGTGGCTCAACATGATTGTGTATTATTTCAATTGTTGAATGGCTAAAATTGAATTGTATGAATATATTGAGAAGGACAAACTTATATGAAAGTTATGTTTGAATTGGTTTAGTTAAATTAAAGTTATATGAATTAATGATATGATTATTATGTTTATAATTTGAATTATGGTAATACCACTGAGTCCATGTATGCTCAGCAGTCACGGTTGTTTCCGTCGTGCAGTTGTAGAAGTCAAATCGAACCAAACATCAGAAGCCGGACCCGACTTCAAACAAACTTTTGGTGATGTATATTTCCTTTTCATAATGTGGCATGTACGTAGGTTGTGTATAAAGGTTATTATGTTTTGAATGTAAATGGTTAAAAATGTTAGTATTACAAGTTTAAGAATTATAATGAATGAAGTATATTTATTTTAATATAACTAATATTTTGATGAATTTAAGTTGATATTATATTGATTGAGTTTGATTAGAAAGTATTTAGAATAGAAAATAAATATATGGAATGAATTGGTTGAATTGGTTATGATTGAAATGAATATGGTTTAATTTTTGTGGGTTTTATATAATAATAAGCGTAAATGTTTTTAAATTTATATTAAACAAAATTTATATTCGTAAATTGTCTGATATGTCCGGTAATGCCTCGTAACCCTGTTCCGACGATGGTTCGGGGTTAGGGGTGTTACAATACACGACCCCAAGCCGACATTCTGTTAGTGGGAGGCAGAATACGAAAGCGCCCGTGTTTGGTGGTAGTATGGAAAACACAACTCTTTCACGACACTCGGTTGGTGGATGGGACATGCATATCCTTCCTTCGACGTTCGATGCTAGAAATACGTATTGGGGAACATCATCAGCTTTGCAATCCACATATGATTGGGAACGTTATGAAAGTTGTTTAAGAAGGGATAATGTACTCCCCACGACATCCACCGGCGAGGGGATCTCGTTCGTTGCAGATGATGGTGGGTCAGATGATGAGTCCAATGTGGATCCATCTCGAGAGCCCGGCCCTCATGGTGTAGAAGTTGCATTATTTTCTGAACCGGAGCCTGTTCCAACCGTACCTAAAGGTGTTGAAGGGGGTTCAGATGAAGAAGAAGAAGATCCGCGATTCAGGGCGTACTCGCCTCCAGCCGACATGCATAATGTCGATCTATCTCAAGACGATGTATTGGAGTTTCCTGAACTACCACACAGAAGGCGTGACCGTACAAGTTCATCGTTGGATTCGGGTGAATTAGAATTTGGTAAAGAGTTTTCCAATAATGATAGTTTTCTTGGTGCATTGAAATAATATAGCATCAAGAACGAGGTTAACTACAACGTGGTTAAATCCAAACTCGATAAGTACGTGGCCAAGTATGCAGTGTAAGACGGTACATGTTCATGGAAAATCATTGCCTCGTTGAGGAAAAGGACAGGCTTGTAGGAGATTAAAAAGTACAAAGGTCCATATACATGTCTTGTCGGTACAGTATCATTAGGTGTTCAAGGTTTTTGAATAATACTGATATTACGTGATGTTGCATTATTTAACGTACTTTGTTGACAGGTTTTTCACAAGATCATCCCAAGATGGATTCAGATATGTTGGCTAACTTAATAATACCCACGGTGAAGATGAATCCCAATACTTCAGTGCCGGCCTTAGTTGCCAATATTCGTAGCCAATTGGGGTACACGTCCTCTTACCAGAAGACTTGGATAGCTAAGCAGAAGGCGTTAGAAAAGTTGCATGGTCGGTGGGACGTTTCATATAATGAAGTGTGGCAGTGATGTCAGGTGCTGGAGAGATATGTCCCAGGCAGCATGTAACACCTTAAATTAGGGGTTGTTTGTAATTTAGTTAATTTAAATACTTTCCCATGTGTGTGCTTGAAGAGTTAAATTCAAGGATTTATTTGACATGTTTAAGGGTCTAAAAATAACTCGAGCTAAGCTTGGCCCAGTATTAAAAATTTATTTTTAAGTGTGTAAAAGGAAGGAGCTAGGTTAGTTAGGGCTTTAATAGAATTTTGGGCGAGTTAAGGCACAAAAGATGGGCTTGGTATAAGTGGCGTGGGGCGCCTAAGAGCTTGCTAGGAGCCTTGGGTTCGATTCGTGGAAGAAACAAGGGGGAAATGTTTTTCCTTTTGGGTTTTGGGCGTTAGGCCTAGGAAGGCCTTTTAATTAAATTAGGAGGGCCTATTGACATGAAAGTTGGGTTGGCTGAGTGGCTACCGTGTGCCACTTAAAGGCTTGGAGGTTGAGGGGCGCAGGTTCGAGCTGCTGAAGCAGCGTTTTGTATTTTTAATTTTTGGGGTAAACGGCCCAGGGAGGTCTTATAAATAAATGGTGGGGTAAATAGACATGAAAGACAAATGGGAGAAGTGGCAAGGGCGTTAGAAGAGAGGGCTGCGATAGTAGGTCCTGCGTTCGAACCAAAGAAGCAGCAGGGGGGATTTTATTTTACCTTTTTCTGTTTTAGCGTTAGAAGGGAACTAAGGAAGGAAGGCCTAAAAGAATTAATGGCGCGTTTATATCACAAATCAACGCCTGGCCCAGGTGGCCTGGGGCGTTACTTGGCTGCATGGGTTCTAACAGGTCCCATGTTCGAGACCTATGGGCAGCGGGTGGTTTTTCTTTTATTTTGCAGCAGCTGGGCAGGCATTGGACGGCACATGGGTCTTTGGGTTCCTTGTTTTTGCATTCGGTTGGAGTTTGGCAAGCACATGGATTCTTTTTTTTTTTTTTTATTTAGATAATAAAGATATTAAGGATATTATTTAGATTATTAATTAGATATTATGGGATTTTTATTTGATTAATTCCGTGAGAAAAAGAAGGCATTTGTTAATTCAAATTCATTTGAATTATTTCAAATTAAGGAGTTGATTAGAATTTGAACTCCTCAAATGGAGTGGACGGCAAGCATTAGGGGGGGTGCCGAATTCCTTTATAAGCACCTATCCATCACTTTGTTTTCTTTTTTTTTTTCATTTTCACTATTTACCGAAATCCCTAACCTCTCCTTGGTTCTTCTTTTTTTTTATTTTTTTTTCCATTCTCTTAGACCTTGGCCGAATCTTCTCTACCATAATCCCCCATCTATTTTCCTTCTTCCCTCTTCTCAAACCCTCAACCTGAAACTTTATCTCTTCCCATTATTTTCTTTTCTTCCCTATAGTGAATATACTCCTTAGTGTGTCAAAATTCTCTTTTCTTTCAAGCTTATACCTTGGCCGAATACTAAGGGTGGTGGCAACCTCGTTGGATTTTGCTCTTCAATCGATTAAAGAGAGAACTATGGGATTTTCAAGCAGTAGATCGAATTCTTCAATCTATAGCAATCGGTTTTGGGTAAGGTGGTAAGATCGATTTTCTTTATATTTAATATTTGGTTAAGTCAAAAGCTATTAACGTTAGGGATGGCCGATTGTAGGGAGTGAAGCAGGAATCGCATATCGAGTAACGAAGTGAGTACTCAAGGGAGATAGGTAAGGTTTCGGGTTCACAAGGAACCCTTCTCAATTAATTTGGTTTGGCCGAATAGGCCATGTCACTAACTCCCATTTTGGCCGAATATAGGGACAAGTAGATCTAGGGTGGCCGACTCTTCTTTCCGGATTTAAACTATTCAGTGGTGACAGGTGTGTACATACACACTTATAATTAATTAAATGTACTAAACTGTTGTGTGTGCTAACCGGATCTGTGTAGATTCGGGACTAATACCATGAATGGTATAAGCAAGGAACCAGGTAAGTCCTTGTTGATTGTGAAATATTTTAAGATGCTTTTGGGAAGCATGGTATGTTTAATACACGTTGCATATGGCTGATGATAAAACCTGTACATGTGATAAAGTATATGGTAGCATGAATTATGTGATATAAATGGTTGATGTGGGATTGATGAGTGGAGGGGGCAGTATATTCGTGCCGACGGGCACCAGTGTTTTGGTAACACACTGTGAGTACGGTCACCAGAGGTTTGGTACCTCCAGAGGTTTAGTACCTCATCGCGTCTCGTCCCAGTGGCTTAGCACCACAGTGGGTTGGCCCCACAGATTATCATAAGGGATTGACGCCAGTGATTTGGCATCACACGATGGGTTGGCCCCATCAATCGATTGTGTCTACGGACACCAGAGGTTTGGCACCTCCAGTGATTTGGCATCACATTGTGACTATATGTCACCAGTGGTTTGGCACCACCAGTGGTTTAGTACCACACGGGGTAGACAAGGTGTTTGGATGGCTAGGTTGGGTGCATGACTTAGTGCATGATGATTGATTATATGCTGTGTATGAAATTGTTTAAATACGGGGGAAGGGTTACATACTGAGTCTTGGTGACTTACCTTCTCCTTTATATTTTCAGGTGACACGTAGATCGCGGATGTGGAGCCGGGTTGACTCGAGGTGGCCATGCAGTGGGATTTGAACTTTAATAGACTTTGAATTTCAGTTTATTTATTTTTGGATTGTTAATTTAAATTTTATTTCGAATGTAATAAGGCCTCCTGACACTTTATTTTTGCTATTTTTCATATGTTGGATACTTGTTTTAAACTATGTTATTATTATTATTGGATTAAAATCACCTGTTTTCCAAGTTAAAACGAAAATTGTTTTTAACGTGCCATCGGGCACAATTGGAATTTTATATTAACTTGGCTTAAATAAATTTTCTAATAAATACCAAATAAAGTTTTTTTTTTTTTTACAAGACATTCAAACAAAAGGTTTTCAACAACTTAAATTGATTTAGAAAAACGAATTTCTCAAAAATGTTTTCCACTGTAACAAGCTAGATTCGGCCTTAAAGTTTGGGCCGGGTTTGGGTTGTTACACAGCATAACAGACCTTCAAACGGAACCGGCGTACTACAACGATCGATTGCTCCATGGATGCCAAGTGTTCAAGCGTCTGTTCTGGACATTTAAGCAATGCCGAGACGCATTTCTATACTGCAAGCCATTGGTACAAATTGATGGTACCTTTATGTATGGTAGATATACGCATAGGCTATTGCTAGCTGTGGCACAGGATGACAGTGGGAGAATCCTTTCAATTGTGTTTGCAATAACATTGGGGGAGGCAGTTGATGACTGAGATTTCTTTTTATCTAGGTTAAGGTGGCATGCCTGCCCCCAACCTGATATATGCGTTATATCAGATCGGGGCCCTAGAATACTAGCTGCAATAGAGCGACAGAGAAGCCTGTGGCATCGCACATACCATCGATATTGTCTAAGGCATGTTGCGTCCAACTACTACGGGCAAACATCTGTAATAGTCCGATTTAGACCTTAATCGGAATGGTGGCTTTGGGACCACGAATCTGAGTCAGAAAAATATTTAAATATTATTTTCCGTGTTAATTATATGTGAATTAGTATGTGTGAAAGTTTCATATGAAAATTTGATTGTTTGTGTGCTTAATTAAATAAAAGGGCTTAATCGCGTAAAATGAAAAATTAGTGGTTAAATTCAAAAGGGTCGAATAATGGTTGTTCTTTTAATTTGAAAGTTTTATGTTGCAATTTTGCCATTTAATTATTGAATGGACGACACTAAGGTTACATTATATAGTTTTTATATTAAAAATAAAAGTTATAATAATAAATAACATATTACAAAGTTATTATAATAAATAAAACATAAAAAGCTTGCATGTCCATCTTCGCATTGTCGAAACTAAAGAGAAAAATAAAAGAAGAAAAGCTATCTAAGGTTCGACACTTTGGAGGCTTAATTGGGTAAGTGATTTTGTTCTGTTTTCGATAATTTTTACGTTTTTGATATCGTTGTTTAGTGTACTATCAAGCCCATACCCTAATTTTAGAATTTGATGAAGATTTTGAGACATGGCATTGATGATTGGTTTTGATTTTTGTTGTTAGTTGATGAAATATAAAATATATGTTTTAGATTAACATGTTTTGTATTGAGATTTTTGGTGATTTTGAGTAATTAGGGCTCAATTACAAAAAAAAATAATAAATTGAGGGACTAAAATGAAAAATAAATGACATGCATGGACTTGTATGAATATGGGTAAAATTCGGCCCAACTATAATGTATTCAAATTTTGAATATTTTGTGTTTTGTGCAATAGGGATTAAATTGTAAAAATGTGAAATATTAGGGGTAAAAATGTAATTTTCCAATTTATGTCTTTTTGGACTAAATTGAATGAAATTTTGTTTAAATGATGTTATTTTGGAATTATATAGATCAAGAACAAAAGAAATTGGATTTAGGTCGGGGGAAAAGTAAAGTTGTCGACTAGCCGATCCGTACCAGTTTTTCATCGCCCGAGGTAAGTCTTTAAGCAATTAAACATCGTTAATTTAAAATGTAGCTTAGTAATATGCTGATTTGGAATTTGTGGAATTAATGTTGAATTAGTCGAATGTGAATAAATATAGAAATAATGTGTTTGAAGTTACTTCGAGTGAGCTATAGCATTTGAAAGTCCGTATGAAGTATATGGAGTTTATGAAAAGTTTGATATATAAACTGATTATGAGACAGCTTTATAATAATGATAATCAGGCTTTGAGCCTAGCAGGCTTTGTGTCGGTGAAAGGTATTGGGCTTTATGCCTGGCAGGCTATGTGCCGGAGTATAATATCGGGCTAAATGCCCAGCAGGCTTTGTGCCGGTGAAGGATATCGAGTTTTATGCCTAGCAGGCTCTGTGCCGGTGTATTATATTATGTTATATGCCTAGCAAATTATATGTGAGCAAAGATAAAAGAAATCAGATGTGTTAAATGAGCTAAAGTGACAGGTACGTGAAAGTGGTTTACTTATTTGAAATGATGGTAAATTGATTGAAAGATATGTGATACAATGTTACATGATGCAATTGAGAGTGTATGTAATTATGGAAAGTATATTCGGCCTTATGATTTTGAAGTCAAAAATTTATATTTTGATTCATGAAATATGAATATAAATTTGTGTATATTTGGCCATTATTAGATTGGTATATGGATGTGATAAACCGTAAAATAACATATTTTAATCCCACATTTAATATGCTTTTTAAAGATTTAAGCCTCGTTTTATATAAAAAGGTGCTTTTAATCCTTTCTTTTCATGTCTTATACCCAGGAAAGCACCCGAGGATGAAAAGAATACAAAACGGGCCTAAAACAAAGTAAATGGGCCTTTCCACGAAATCGACACGGCCTAGGCCAAGGACCACACGGCCGTGTCTCGACGAACACCTGGAGCACGGCCTCATCACCACCGCACACAGCCGTGCCAAAGCAGAAATCTGAACACGGTCAGGTCTCAATTTGCACGGGCGTGTGAAATGGTCGTGCCTCTGTCGCTGGAAAGAGCAATTTCAGTCGAAAAAAGATACTTCGGAAGAAAGAATCGCATTCCAAGAGCCTATAAATATACCCCAAGTACCAAAGCTAGGCCAAGGAGCCAAGCCGAGAAGGTCAGAGTTAGGGAGTAACGCGAGGATAGCCAGTTGATTCATCCTAAGAAGCCAGAATTATACTCAAGACTGCGGGATTCTCCTTTAATCCCGTCAGGGAGTTTTAAGATTTTTCTTATGTTTTGTTTTATCTTTTCTCTTGTGATGTTTCCTTTTTACATTATGAACTAAACCCCTCAGATACCTGAAGGGGGATGAAACCTAGACAGATTTTATTATTTGATTTTTAAGTTATATGATAAATTACTTAGTTTGTTCTTAATTATGTTTCTTAATCCAAATCCAATGTGCTTAGGCAGAGGAGGAATAGACCCTGCCTAAGAGTAGATCCAACATAATTAAGCGGAGTTGATCGGGCGCCTAGAGATAGGGTTACGAGATTTTGCCAGATTAGGGTGAAACCTAATATGGGAATCCATTGATCGATTTACTGCTTTCCTAGGGGGTTATTATAAGCGAACGAGAGTTCCACTAATTAACCTAGGATTAGACGTTATTCACCTCGAGAGAGGGTTTAGCATAGGTTAGGGAGTCTCACGGATCAAGCTAAGTAAAGAAATCATATAATTCAAGGTTAGATAATAAGAGAAGTCTAGGTGAATTCTTCCTGAAGGTATCATAAAAATCAACTGAGTCTTTTTCAAGTTATCCCCAAATTCATCTTTTTGTCTCTGTTTTCTTAGTTTAGTTGTCGTCAATTTAGTTTAAAAGCAACCTTTATCTTAGTTAGGTTAAATAATAAAAAGAAAGTTAGTATTAGTACTTTTAGTTCCTTTGGGTTCGATATCCGGTCTTGCCTAAGCTATACTACTATTCGATAGGTACACTTGCCTTAATATCGTTGTCAGAGTTAGTCTCCAGGTTTGATCATTCTTTTATAAATTTTAAAACTCTGATTTCACAGCGATCAGGATGCTTATTATTTATATTTGAGATTATGACTTTGGAAACATAAAAAGAAAAAAAATTGGTTTTTTGGTATTATAAGTTGGTTGGTAAGGTTAAATTATTATTAACATTGAATTATTTTTATGCTTATGACTTACTAATCTATTTAAGCTTACTCTGTATGTGTTTGTTCGTTGTTGTATAGATTTTTGGAAAGTTAGTTACGAGCTCAGGGATCGTCAAGAAAGTCCATCACACTACCGATCATTATTTTGGTATTTTTTAAAAAAAAAAACTTGAATTAAGATCTTATGGCATTTATAGGCTAGCATATGTTTTTGGTTTGTTTTGAAATTGTAAATATGTTGAGCCATGTGAAAATGGCTTAATTTTTTATATTAATGTCTATATGTGTTTTTGGTTATGTCATAGATTTGTTAATAAGTTATTTATTCCATAGTATATGTATGTGTAAAATTTGGTTACATGGCTTGGTTTGAATTTAATGTTAATGCTTGTGCATATTTGGTCATGATATAAGTATGAGTAGAAAGTATATTCCATGATAAATATGTGTATGTGTTGTTGGATTTCTATTTTGGTTTCGTATTTGTGTTCGGTTATAATGTGCATAGGTTAAGTTTATATGATTTTGATTATTATTTGATCTTAGTATAACATATGTGATATATGGTTGAATATGTTAGGTAAGTGTTTATAAATTGTATTGAATCTTGTGATATGTATATAAGAGGTAACAATTGATATTAAGATTCGGTAATAAAGGTTTAAATGTGACAAAGGACATGTGTTGATATAGTTTGATTATGAAAGATTTATAAGTAATATGATATGATCAAATGGGTAGTTAACTATTTGGTTATGCATATGTGCTTTATTAAATTAATTTGGCATGTAAATAGATATATTTTTGGTTATCTTTTGTACTTAAGTTATGTAACAGCCCAATTTTAAATAGTGTCGGAACAGTGATTCGAGATCATTAAATCTGACGAAAAGTTAGAAAATTTTGTTAATCGATAATTATAAGTTAAGTGTGATTTTAGAAATATTTTAAAATTAGTGAATTTTGTGAACTGAAAGAATTAATGAGAAAAATTGGGCCAAAAACGAGGTATTGAGACCTCGAATTCATAAAGTGAGCCATAAATATTTCTAAAAATATTTATGGAGTGTCATTAAGCTATTATTAAACTTTCGTTAGAAAATTTTAACGTTTGGGTAGGAAATTAAATGAAAAGGACTAAACTGAAATGAAAGTAAAAGTTAAATTATAGATTAAAAGAAATTATGAAGGATCAAAATGGTAATTATACCATTTTGCATAGTTGAGGCGCTGTAACGTAAGAAAATCTGAGATTTTTTAAAAGTTTATTATTATATTATATATTTATATTATATTATTATATTATTATATTATATAATAATTCAAAAAAAAAAGGGAATGGAAACAGAATCAAAAACGAAGCAGAGAGCAGGGGAAGGAAAGAAAGAAGAAGAGAAGAGAAAGAAGAAAAAGGGGGGAAAATTGGAAAATTTCTAAAATTAGCTAAATAAAAAGGGGATTAAATTGAAATATCTGGAGAATTCTCTTCAATTCTCTTCATTTTCTTCAGCTGAAAAACAGTCATGGAAGAGAATTCAAGTTGGTTTTCATACTCAAGCTTCATGTAAGTTTAATACTTGCTTTCTCCTTGAAATTTCTATGTTTTTGGACTTTCTACACTTGAGTCCAACTTATTAATTCATTAGTTTATGATTCTATGGTTAATTTTTAAATTTGATGTGGATTAGTTCTGAAAGAATATGATGAATAAATATTGATTTGAAGCTTTAATTTTGTTATATGATGATTTTATCAAGTGAAATTGATGGAAATTGGTTTTAGGACCTAATTGTGAAATAGCTGAAATTAAGGCCTAGTGTTAAAATTCTGATTTTCAAGAGTTATGAAGTAGTTTAAAATGATAGACAAAAGTATTAAATGAGAAAATTAGCTTAATTGAGGGGTTAATTGAGCAAGGATTGAATTGTATGAATTGTGGAATTAGGGACAAAATAGAAATCAACATGTTACACTAAAGCAGTTTTGGACAGTAGCAGTTGTCTAACTTTGAAAAATCACCAAAAATTGTATAAACCGAATTAGAAGTTGAGTGAGATATGGAATTAAAGCTTATTGAGTCTATTTTCATATAAAAGAAACAGAGAAAGCAAAGGAAGTCTACATTTTGAGATATTTAAATTTTTGTAAGACTGGTTTAGAATAACTTCGTGATCCCCTGTTCTTACTTTAGAAATTCACTAAAAATTGTATAAAAATAATTTGGGAACATAATTTATATGGTTAGATTCCTTAATGAGTCTAGTTTTATAAGAAATAAACCCTAACATAATATTAATTCTATATAAAAAGATAATTAATTTTTAGTGAAGAAGGGTCGGAACTGCCAGACAGCAGAACAGGGGTGACTTTAAAGAATAAACTGTACTAATTGGCTAAATCAAAAATTCTGAAAATTTTATGGCAAGAAGATATGTGAGTCTAGTTTCAGGAAAAATTAATGGTTCTTCATTTGGAGTTCTGTAGCTCTGGAAATAAATAATTTAGTTACTATAACTCAAATAGACAGTTTTGAATATACTTATGAGTAATTAATGAAATTATTGATAATGTTACTTTAGCATGTTATATACATTAAGGATGTGGAATGGAGAGGAGAAGGAGGAAAATATGTATGAATATTTAGGTAGTATGGCTAATTTGAAATGTTTTAGGCTCAGGGACTAAATTGAATAAAAGTAAAACTTTCTGATTAATTTTGTAAAAATGTGGAAATGATCAATTTGCATGAAATGGATTATTTTATTATTTAAAATTGCAAAATTGAATGAAATTATTAATTAAGATTAAGATCGACTGAAAAATCAATGAAAATAGAAAATTTCCAAAGTGCCCCTGAATTTTGATATTTCTGCAAATTTAACCAGGTAAGTTCGTGTAACTTAATTATGTGATAAGGAAATATAAGTTGATGGTACGTGAAATATCGATATGATGAATTAACTGTTTTATGTTTACGAAGAAACGGCAAGTGAATGATATTTATCATGGCATGTAAATATGTGATTATCTTTAATATGATAATACAAGGTAATTAAGTATGATCAAACGAGTAATAAATTCAAGTAAGACATGTCGATAAAAGTAAATATATTTAAGGGACAATATGTTTGATTTTGATTGATTTCAAATATAAATGCTAGATGAAATAAAATGTCTGATAAATAAATTTGTAATTCCGGTAATGCCTCGTACCCTATTCCGGCGTTGAATACGGGTAAGGGGTGTTACAAGTTAACTTGAAATAATGTGTTATATACGCAAGGCTGTGTGATGAAAGTTTATAAAGAAGTACTAATTTTGCATATATTTATGATAGTGAATAATAATTTATATTATGTCTTTGTAATTTTAATGCTAAATGATGGCATAAAATTTATGTGCGTAAGTTTATGTAGAAATTTAAGCTTAAGTGATTATCTTGTTTTGAATTATGTGATTTCATTTATAATTGTTATGTACTCGGTTAAACTTTAAAATATGTTTTAGTGAATTTGGTTTATTAAATAATATATGTTTAATTCAATTTGAAATTGTGTTATAATTTTAATGGTGAAAAGAATTTATGTGATTTAATAATTGCTTAAAAGATGTGTTTTATGGGTAATGCTTCGTAACCCTAATTCGACTATGGACACGGGTTAGGGGTGTTACAACATCTATCTACAAGTGAATGACGGCAAGTGACCAACATGGGTATGTAATATTAATATAATTTCGTTTGTAATATTCAATTTATTCTTAATTGAAGAGTGGTATGTAATATTCGCTATCAACTTATATTGGCATGGTATAAGATCAATAAGGACCGTTTTCACGAGATGTTGGTGAGTTTGTGCTCAGTTAATGAAGAAGGCGCAAACTACCTATGCAACATACCTTTCGAACAGTGGACACAAGCATACGACGACGGCTTACGATATGGTCATATGACCTCAAACCTGGCCAAATACATAAATTATGTTCTAAAAGGAACGTGTCATTTGCCAATAACATCGGTTGTGCGAGAGAAATATTTTCGTTTAGCGGCACTATTTCCGAAGCGAGTAGCGAGTTATAAAGGCCAAATGCAGGGAGGCCATGTATGATGCGCGAAGGTATTGTGAGAAATTAGCAAGGCGAAGGCACGAGCCAACACCATGCACATAGTGTGTCATGATATCGACAACCTATGGTTTCGTGTGACAGAGTTTGACAGATCGAACCAATGTATTGTTGGCTGGCAATATCGTGTACACTTGAGAAATAGGACCTGCGACTGTGGGATATTTGATGTACTTCGTTATCCATTCGCTCATGTAACTGCGGCTTGTCAGAATCTCCGTCTGGATCCCATGAGCTATGTCGACGAAGTGTATAAAATAGAATACCTGTACAACGTGTGGAGACACGGATTCCCACCAGTCCCAGATGAACGTAAGTGGCCCTCTATATCGCTTGCCCCGTATAAGCTGTTACCGGATAGAGAACTGCGTCGCAAACCAAAGGGTCGACCTTGCTTGACTAGAATACAAAATAATATGGATATCCGAGAAACGGCCAACCAACAGAAGTTATGCAGATGATGTAGGAACCCAGACCATACATCTCGCTCGTGTCCAAATCGGAATAGTTGATAGTCTCTTTATCATTTTTGTCTCTTGGTGGCTATGAAAATTCTTTTAATTTCTTGATGAAATTGGTGAACTTTTGTAGCAGGACTAAGTTGCAAAACAAAAAAAAAAAAGTTATTCAATTAATCTAAAATATCACCATCATCATTATTCTCCAAATTTTCTTTCTTGCTAAATGATTATTTTGCCCCTTACGGTCCTTCAAAATTTATACAATGGATCAATATCTATCTTGATAAAATTACAAATTAACCCCTAATATTTTTTCACTTATTCAATTTAGTCCTAATTCATCCATTTCTTATTAGTTTCTAGATGGGCCCGGTGATTGTGTCGACGCTGTTGATGGGCTCGTTCCATCATCCCTTCTCATTGGATTTAAAGGGCCCCGTTTTTTTATTTGTGCACGAAGTTGCCGTCGCCTCTCCTCTTCTGACAATAAATATGGCTTGCCATGGATTCTAAACCATGGCATGTATTCCGGCACATACGCTAACTCAGGAACGATGATCGGTTCCTGAGTAGGATATAATCATACTGGTTTTCCCACAATTCGATATACGCTGACCAAAATCTTGGCCAATCCGTATGCAACTGCCGTAAGTCAACTTTGTGCGCATCATCGAGCACCTTAGGTGCCACAGGAATCGGTTGTCAGAATCCAAATTGACGTAGAACCCGATCTGACTGGTGCATCTCCATAGTGGCATAGTTGACCAATGGCACCTTTACATGCCAAATGTTCGGATTTTGAAAAAACTCTTCCGGAATTACTGCCCGAATTGATGGATCCTCGTATGATGTCCATTCAAACTATATTAACATGATAAAAAAATTAGTTATATACTAAATACTAAATACTAAATACTAAGGCTTTGTTTGTTTGCCAGTAGAATGTTTTTTGGAAAATGATTTCCAGAAAATGATTTACTTTTCTGGAAATGATTTTACTTTTCTGGTGTTTAGATGAATTTATGTAAAATATTTTCTACTGTTTGGCAGATTTCCTGAAAATATAATAATAAATTTATATTTTAAATTATTTTTACATATATTGCAATGATTTATGAATAAATAAATAAATCAAATTAAATATATAATAATACTCAATTATTAAGCTAGAATATTAACTGTCATAAATTGAAAACATCTAAAGTCAAATAAATTATTTGTAATTGTGTTATAAAAAAATAAAAAACAAAGATTGAATAATTATAAATTAGCTTCCAAACCATAATTAATACTAGAAATTAATAATATTATCCAAATACATAATTAGCAGTACACCATAATATTATCCAAATACATAATTAGTAGTATGATATAATTAGTTATTATAATAAAACAAATCTATTATTTCTCCAAACATGCACTTATAATCGATCTGTCAATTATATTAGTTAGGTAATGATATGATATAATTAGTTATTAATTAAAAGTTTTTGGAATAATTAAATAGCTATATATATTGCTTATATTTGGCATATGTGGAAAATGTTTCTTTTATGAAAAATAAAAACATAAAATTAGAAAAAGACAAAAATATCATACAAAATCATCTTAAGCACGTAAATAAAACTCTTTTCATATTTGTTGAAATATTCTATTTAGTAGCATATACTATTGCCACGAGGACATGTAACGCATTCCAATTTGACCTACCCATTAGTAATCCAAAACATTTCATAAAACTTTTTTCTGATATATATATTAAAATTTCAAACATAAAATTGCTAGATATTATGGAGTCTCCAAATTTATAATTACTTAACTTCTTCATAAAGTTTGTCCCCTGATTCAATTAACTAATTTCTGCCTAACACAATCATCAATCATATAATGACAGCGAATTATTGCTTAATACCTGATTTCTTTGTCCTTAATTAGCAAACACATGATTCAGACAACAAATATTAATTCTTCATTAAACAAAACAAAGCTGCTATTATTCTCAATCATTGAACAAATAAAGTAAACTATTACATTATTTATTTTTTCTTTTCCCAAATTACTAATTACAATTCACATGAATTCAAAAAATCTGTATGAAAACAATAAGACAAAAAATCGATCACTGACAAATATACCCTAAGAAACTGCACATTAAAACATGAACCTCTAAACCATACTGCAAACGATTAAAAGAGGAAGTAGTACTTCATTACAAACAAAAAAAAATTGATGACTAACTTATATAGCAACCTTCTTGGGCACCCACCAAACTCTTACTGTTTTGTCAAGGCCTTCACTATAGAGCAAGAAACCATTGCCAACATTACAGGGTGATGCCTGCAAACATTTGATTGGTCCTTGATGACCATTAATGACCCCAATTTTACAAAGTTTACCATAAGCCTCTCGCTTCCAAATACCTATAGTTTTATCAGCTGAACCACTGCACAAAACCTCTCCCATTAGGTACTAAAATTGGCATTCCCTTCCCACCCCATAATATACCCATCTGAACCACCTCCATAGACCCATTTTCCATCCTTTGAAACAGTGACTGAATTCAATGAAACATCTTTATGACCCTCTAAAATCCCTTGCAATGAATGAAAGGTGTTCCCATGTTTTCCCCAAGCTTTTATTTTCCCATCTGCAGATGCTGAATACCCAATTCCTTTACAAGCTATTAAGCTATTGATAGCATCATCATGTGCTTTAATGGATTCTAAACATTTCAAATCAGATATACTCCATACTTTAAGTGTTTTATACCATGAACCTGAATAAACTAACCCATTATACACTGCTAAACAAGAAATATTGTCTGCGTGTTCAATCCATAATCGCTTGTGATGTCGACAAGTTTGAACCAAACCGTAAACCTGACTCCAGCTTGCTGTACAAACAAACTCAGTCGAGCCCTCGAAAACCAAAGGCCAAAACAGAGTCCCCACAAAGTTCCAAGTGCACGAGCGAGATCGAATCAGAAAAATGTGCTACCCACGAGGCCACGACATAAATATCGTCACCCTCAGACCAACCAACAAAAAACAAGACCCACTGAACCTTCTGAATTGGAGCAGAAAATAAAACCGATGAGAAGCCCGGAACATGCTTCCATAAACCAACACTGAACCAGAATTCCAAAAGCCCAAGACAAGCCAAACACTAGAGGCTATAAAACGCTAACAAATATGAGTAGAAATCTACCTTCGATGAACGAAAACAATAGGCAGAGAAAAGGAGAAAAGAACCTGTTGATAACCCAAAAAGAAGAAGCACACCGATAAGGAGGAGAGGCTGGCATTGATGGACGGAGAGGAAATAAGGAGGAAATGAAATGAGAAGGAGGCGAAAGCGGTGAGGTGTGTTTTAGAAGAAAAATGTCTTACAGAAAAAAATCTGTAAGACAGTTTACACAAAGAAAGGGAAAATTTCCCGTGTTTCTGTAATTGATTTTCCAGAAAATCAATTCCTTTGGTCAAACAAACATAGTAAAAGACAGAAAATACCGCAAACAAACAGACCCTAAATGTAACACCCCAAACCCGGCCCAAACACTACAACCGGATCTGGTATGTCACTTGAGTGATTTTGCAAAACATGTCGCATTTTGGAAAATAATTTCTAGGTTTAATCATTAATACCGAAAACTTAATAATTTATTAAGTCATATAAGATATAAAGTTATAAATTTCGTTGGTGAATTTTAATTAAAATCCAAAAAATCCTGTACATGTCTTAGCTTAATTTTAATCATAAAAATTAAAATGTCTAATAATTAAACCCAACTTAAACCCAAAAACATAAATAATAGTCTAGTGGCCCATGGCCTTATTACAATGGGGTTTAAAACCCATTAAATAAAAATATAAAATAAAATACTAAAGTCTTTTTGCTGAATCCAAATACTCTCTCGCATGGCCACCCTGAGCTTCTCTCCAGCCCGGTCCGTTGCAGTAGGTGCTACCTGAAAATGTTAAATTAAAAGGGTGAGTCGGTGTGCAACCCTCGTGCACCATCAGACTGGGTCGTAGCCCACAGATCAGAATATAGAACATAATATAAAAGATAACATACATAAAAACCCAACCCAATCCTAGGTTTCCATCCGCTACACGCCCACCCTTTACCGCCCGGTCACACACCATTGGGGATTTCTACAATCAACCCACACCGCTACACGCCATTGATGGCAGTCATGCTGCTCATCGTCAAAGTTGTGACAGAGTCATCAGGTTGAAATGACAAAAGCCACCAGAAATAGAGTTGTGACAGAGTCATCAGGCTAAAATGGCATAAGCCACCAGAACAGATCACTTCCCCTTTTTATCAATCACCCAACCCCGAGCATACATAGAAATCGACATACAAAACATATCTTTTTAACAGAAACATTTACTGAAGAATGGCAGAAAACACTAACCTGATATTTAGCCTTTACCCTTCTCGGGTTTTCAAACGTTATGCCGGGATTTCGGCATTTAACAGAGTATAGCAAATTTATACTTATATATATACATAATAGCATTCAATCTAATGGGGTGAGAAGTTACACACCTGATTAATGTCGATACCCTTGCTAGACCGATCTACAACCTTACTCAAAAAGCCGGAAAGATGTGAAAATAGGGCCTCTCCTATATTCGGCCAAGGGTTAGTAAATCCCGAATTTATACGTTGAAACTAATAAATCTTCTTACCTTGAAATCTCGAAAGTAACACGATTCGAGTGCTACCAATCTATAACTTAGAGATCTATGCGATTGACTTCACTAAAGTTCCCTTCAGATTTCGACACAAGTAGGCAGCACAGAAGCAATTCGACAATCACAGGAGATGAGATCTAGGGATTTCAGCTTTTAGAAAATTCCCGAAAAAAGTATGAACAAGAGAAGGCTGATGTGTCTTTGGCTTTTAAAATACTTGAGTGAATAGTTTCGGTTTTTGACAGGAAAAGAGAAGAAAAAAAAAACAAGGAAGAGACTTGAAGATTTCGGCTAGGAAGAAAAAGAATGGAAAGAGTTTTGGCTTTTGAATCAAAGTAAAGATGAGGGATTAGGCTTAGAGATTTTGGCTTTTGCAGAGAATGAAGAAGAAAATGGAACTTTAGGAGTTTTCGGCTTTTACTCAGAGAAGAAGAGAAAAGAATGAGAGAAAAACCCAAATGTCGAAATTGAAGAGATATTCCCCCTATTTATAGAAATTTCGGCACTTACCTAACCTTGCAGATAAATCCAATCTTTTCTCCTTTATCTTAATCTACTAGCTCATCTAAAATAGACTTAATTATCTCTAACTCCTCCCTCATTTATCAGCATATTATCCACATATTTTAATCATTAAAATCCCTAAATTTTAGCCTTTATCTACTTATTATCCACATAAAATAAATTCCTAAATAATAGCCTTTATCTGCTTATTATCCACATATTTTAAACATTAAAACCCCTAAATTTTAGCCTTGTTGCCATCCACTCCACCTAATCCTAATGCCAAAAATTTAGCTAACTTAAATTAAAAGAATTGGGCTCCATGAAACTTAAATTTGGGCCCTTTACTCCCTTGTGTGGCGTCACCTCCTAAAGTTGGGCCACAAGCCCACTTTGGTATTTTAAACATAGATACTACCTTTTAAACCCTCTAATGCCCAAACAGATAATTTTAATCAAGGCCTTTGCCTAATTCTGAGCCCAATTTGGACCCCTATTACTTAAATTAACACATTAAACATATCCACCCATTAAATGCATAGGCCCAAAAATTTAAGATGTTACAGTTCTACCCTCTGAAAGAAATTTCGTCCTCGAAATTTCCAACTAACTATTAATCGTACTACCTAAGTCTCACTACCATGCTTTCGCTGCGCACTCCAATTCTAAACCCAAATTAAACACTTAGTACACTATGGTAGAGTACGCACCGGTATTCACATCTAGAGCGTCCTTGTCCCCTTGTACTCATGCTATCGGTTCGCGTTTATCTGATTAAAATTTTTTATGAATTATTAGTTTTCTTCCACTGATTATCCACGAACAGTCTTATGATTAGTAATTTTAAGAGTAGTTCTTTCGAATTCGCAGTTCAGTCTCAAGTTCACCTTTCCTAGTTCTATAAACTACATACATTCAACAATCAACATACAGACAACATCCATACATCCACACTCAATACATAGGGGTATTCTCGTTATTCCACTACCCAGGGGTATTTTCGTAATTTATCCTATAGGGGTATTTTCATAATTTTTCAAAATAAGGTTCCTTGGTAATTTTGTGAAATAAGGGTATTTTGGTAATTTATAATCTAGGGTTATTTCGGTAATTTTGAAATTCGGGGGTATTTCGGTAATTTTTAAATCTGGGGGTATTTCAAAAATTTTGAAATCCGGAGGTATTTCGATAATTTTGAAAATTAGGGGTAATTTAGTAATTTAAAAATCAGGGGTACTTTGGTCATTTTACAAATCAAGGGTAATTTGGTAATTTTACAAATCAGGGGTATTTTGGTCATTTTACAAGTCAAGGGTATTTTCAAAAAATTTTACAAAACTAAGAAGGTATTTTTTTTTAAACAGGGGTATCTTAAAGAAGTTGATTTCAAAAGAATAATAGTGGCGTTCAAGTGTTTGTGGTTTTTAATTGATGTTGTGTGTTGTATGTTTTTTTTCTTTTAAAAACCGTTGACTTTGTAAATCAGGGTGTTTCTGTAAATCTGGGGGTATATTTGCAAATCATGGTATCTTGGTACTTTTTTTTTTCAAAATAAGGGTATTTTAGCAATTTTGTAAAAATAATGTGGCTGGTCCCTTGCGGGTTTTAATTATAGATTTTGGCCCGTCAACAAATCCTCCTGCCTAGGGTGAACAGTCACTACGCACCAAGGATTCCAGCGAAGAGGAGGTGAGTCACTAGGACTGCTTAAGTAACAGGCTTTTCCGGATCCAATCCTAGACATGTGTATGCCTGTTGCCACGCCATAGTCTTGCGACTCGTTCACGGGTTGTTTAGTGAAATTAAGTCTTATGAGATTTAAGGAGTTATTTCAGCTAAGCCTAAAGTCTATCAAGTTATAGTCTAAATAGTCTACGTCCCACAAAGCCCATCAAGCCCACATACATATATAACACACAAGGAGTTCAGAATACTTACCTGGCGGACTTGGGCCGGAGACGCAGGTGCCATGCCGAGCTAACAGACCTGTTATCATTTAAAAACATGCATGTTTCAAAAGCCCAATTTTAGAAAACGATTTCAGACCAAAAACCCCCAAAGCCGAGTTTTGAACCGGGCTCTGATACTAATTTGTAACACCCCAAACCCGGCCCAAACACTACAACCGGATCTGGTATGTCACTTGAGTGATTTTGCAAAATATGTCGCATTTTGGAAAATGATTTCTAGGTTTAATCATTAATACCGAAAACTTAATAATTTATTAAGTCATATAAGATATAAAGTTATAAATTGCCTTGGTGAATTTTAATTAAAATCCAAAAAATCTTGTACATGTCTTAGCTTAATTCTAATCATAAAAATTAAAATGTCTAATAATTAAACCCAACTTAAACCCAAAAACATAAATAATAGTATAGTGGCCCATGGCCTTATTACAACGAGGTTTAAAACCCATTAAATAAAAATATAAAATAAAATACTAAAGTCTTTTTGCTGAATCCAAATACTCTCTCGCATGGCCACCTTGAGCTTCTCTCCAATTGGTCCGTTTGCGATGAGGTGCTACCTGAAAATGTTAAATTAAAAGGGTGAGACGGTGTGCAACCCTCGTGCACCATCAGACTGGGCCTTAGCCCACAGATTAGAATATAGAACATAATATAAAAGATAACATACATAAAAACCCAACCCAATCCTAGGTTTTCATCTGCTACACGCCACCCTTACCTGCCAGTCACACCATTGGGAATTTCTACAATCAACCCACACCGCTACACGCCATTGATGGCAGTCATGCTGCTCATCGTCAAAGTTGTGACAGAGTCATCAGGTTGAAATGACAAAAGCCACCAGAAATAGAGTTGTGACAGAGTCACCAGGCTAAAATGGCATAATCCACCAGAACAGATCACTTCCCCTTTTTATCAATCACCCAACCCCGAGCATACATAGAAATCGACATGCAAAACATATCTTTTAAATGAAACATTCATCAAGAATGGCGTAAAACACTAACACGATATTTAGCCTTTACCCTTCGGGTTTTCAAAGCGTTATCTGGGATTTTGGCATTTAACAGAGTATAGCGATTTATACTTATATATATACATAATAGCATTCAATCTAATGGGGTGAGAAGTTACACACCTGATTAATGTCGATACCCTTGCGAGACCAATCTACAACCTTGCTCAAAAAGCCGGAAAGATGTGAAAATAGGGCCTCTCCTATATTCGGCCAAGGGTTAGTAAATCCCGAATTTACACATTGAAACTAATAAATCTTCTTACCATGAAATCTCGAAAGTAACACGATTCGAGTGCTACCGATCTATAACTTAGAGATCTATGTGATTGACTCCACTAAAGTTCCCTTCAGATTTCGGCATAAGTAGGCACCACAGAAGCAATTCGGCAATCACAAGAGATGAGATCTAGGGATTTCGGCTTTTAGGAAATTCCTGGAAAAAGTATAAACAAAAGAAGGCTGATGTGTCTTTGGATTTTAAAATACTTGAGTGAAGAGTTTCGGTTTCTGACAGGAAAAGAGAAGAAGAAAAGAAAACAAGGAAGAGACTTGAAGATTTCAGCTAGGAAGAAAAAGAATGAAAAGAGTTTCGACTTTGGAATCAAAGTGAAGATGAGGGATTAGGCTTAGAGATTTCGGCTTTTGCAGAGAATGAAGAAGAAGATGGAACTTTAGGAGTTTTCGGCTTTTACTCAGAGAAAAAGAGAAAAGAATGAGAGAAAAACCCAAATGTCGAAATTGAAGAGATATTCCCCCTATTTATAGAAATTTCGGCACTTACCTAACCCTGCAGATAAATCCTATCTTTTCTCCTTTATCTTAATCTACTAGCTCATCTAAAATAGACTTAATTATCTCTAACTCCTCCCTCATTTATCAGCATATTATCCACATATTTTAATCATTAAAATCCCTAAATTTTAGCCTTTATATGCTTATTATCCATATAAAATAAATTCCTAAATAATAGCCTTTATCTGCTTATTATCCACATATTTTAAACATCAAAACCCTTAAATTTTAGCCTTGTTGCCATCCACTCCACCTAATCCTAATGCCCAAAATTTAGCTAACTTAAATTAAAAGAATTGGGCTCCATGAAACTTAAATTTGGGCCCCTTACTCCCTTGTGTGGCGTCACCTCGTAAGGTTGGGCCACAAGCCCACTTTGGTATTTTAAACATAGATACTACCTTTTAAACCCTATATGCCCAAACAGATAATTTTAATCAAGGCCTTTGCCTAATTCTGAGCCCAATTTGGACCCCTATTTCTTAAATTAACACATTAAACATATCCACCCATTAAACGCATAGGCCCAAAAATTCAGGATGTTACACTAAATACTAAATACGAAATACGAAATGACTATTTTATTACGAAAATATATTTTATTTAATATTTACTTGTGCTTTCGACCATTGCTCTAATAGAAGCCGTATATCTTAAAGCGAGGTAGGTATTCCAACATAACTCGCCGAATGGTTCCACCTAATTAAATAAATTTTTAGCATACAATTATATTTTAAATCTACGTAATAATTGTAAAATATAATATTAAATTTACCTCGTTATGAGTGGGAATGTATATGGGTGGTCCACTCAATAACGTAAAAATAGAAAGCGAAACCATGCCCATGATTGCAGTAGTGATAGGCAACCTCCGATTTTCGCTTTATCTGGCCGCGTCGCCCCGTACATCTCCCGATACAATTTTGCTTGCACGGAAGACCCCCAACTCAATTCACCGGCTACTTTAAAATCAACGAGTTTCAGCAGCCATCTCAGATGTACGAGGTTTCATGACAAGTCCGACATCAGATAGCCTCCAATCATCTCTAAAATGTATGCAGAGCATACCGTATTCTTTCTATTTCGGTCGAATCATTATCCGGCTTCAGGAATGTGTCTCGTAACTAGCCATCTCGATCCGACCTCCGTAAATGTTATCCGGAATAACACCCAAAAGCTCGTAGCATACGACTCTTCAATCTCTAGAAGTTGCAGACCCGGTGACTACGTACCCGTCCACCGGCAATTCCAATTGCAAATGCACGTCTTCTAGAGTGATTGTACACTCTTCGCATGGAAGATGGAAAGTATGCGTCTCGGGTCTCCACCTCTCTATCAACCCACTGATTAGCTTGGGGTCCAACTTGCAACCCCGACCTATCATGACCATGTGCCAAAAACCAGCTTCCCGCATGTAATTCTCGATCAACGGCGATGGCGGACCAGACATATTGCGAATATAGTATTGCAACACTCGATCTACAGACTGTTTAAAAAATTATAAAATAAAAATTAATTAAAATTGCATAAACCAAAAAAATATTAAATAATATTGAAAAATTAAAATTATAACTTACCATTGTCATTTGATTGACAGAGATGTGTTTATTGTCGAGACAAATTAATTCTCCGGCCATTGCTAATATGATCGAATATTTTAAAATTTAACAAAAAAAAAGTTTAAAAAAACTTTTAAAGGACTATTGTGAAATTTGAGAATAACTTTAAAGGAATTTGAGAGAAAGTTGAGAGAAATTTGAGTAAGGACCTTTGTGTGAAAAAAATGAAAGGGTGAGGGATTTTGTAGTTTTTTTTAACTGTTTGAGGCCCAACGGTCAAAAAAATATGGTCGTTGGAAAGCAGGCAAAACGTGTCCCCGGGGGAGCGTTTTTGCCACATCAGCAAAGCGCGCCCTCAAGGACGCGATTTTGGCTGATGTGGCAGAAAACGCTCCCTCGTGGACACATTTTCCTGCTGCATCCCCTGAAAGCGCGCTGAAGTGAACGCGTTTTAGGAGAAAATGACCCTTTCCGGTAAATAATTAATTAATAGATCCTTTTTCGTAAATTTTAAAAAAAATAGATATTTTCTGGTAAATTACCCAAAAGTTTGGGTCCTAAAATAAAAATTATTGTCAAATTAAAAGACTAATTTGAAAAAACTTCAAGCCGTCAAATTAAAATAATAGTTAAGTTCAGGCCCTAACTTATACATTTGTTTCTTTGCTATTTCCTATGGAAGGAATCATATTTCATTTCCTCACAGTTTCCCATCCACACGATACTCAAAAGTGGAAAGGAACCTCCGTTTACCTGTTACAGTGTTGACTTCTGAAATTTCATCAGAAGGAAAATGTTGAATTCTAAAGACGCGTACCCAACGCTGTCGAAGAAATGAATACCGTAGTGACCTCAAGATTATAACTTAAAACAATACTGTTAACTAGAACAGAATGTCTAAGCCTAGATAATCACTAAAAGGTAATCGATTTAATCCCCAAGCTTAACCGATTAATGGGTAATAAACGAAGACAACTGATTTTCCTTATTAGCTCCTTCACTTGCATTATATGTGTTAGCTCATCAGGTGTAGAGACAGACACATTAGCAGCAGGTCAAGAGCTGAAAGATGCAGAGTCGGGGTATCTGGTCTCTGCTGGCGGGACATTCAAGTTAGGATTCTTTAGTCCCGGCTCCTCCAACAATCGCTACTTAGGGATGTGGTACAACCAGCCTCAGCCTGCAGATAGAAAGGCGGTGTGGGTTGCCAATAGAGACAACCCATTATTTGATAAATCCGGAATCCTAATCATAGATGAAGTTGGCAGTTTGAAAGTGTCGCATGGTGGAGGCAGTCCCTTTGTATTATCTTCTCCTGCTCGAACAGCTGGTAATGTAAGCGCTACGCTACTCGATTCTGGTAATTTTATACTCAGGGAGCTGAGTTCAGATGGTTCTACCAAGCAGATATTGTGGCAGAGCTTTGATTATCCCACAGACACGCTTCTTCCTGGCATGAAACTCGGAATTAACTTGAAAACTGGGCACAACTGGTCACTAAGTTCATGGATTAGCGATGCCGTTCCTGCCACTGGGTCTTTTATCCTTGGTGTAGACCCCAGCGGTGCAAGCCAATGGATAATCTCGTGGAAAGGGAAGACCTATTGGACCAGCGGGCTTTGGCGGAACCGCGACAAACATTTCGATTTAGCCCCAGAATTGTCAAATGAATCTGACCACCACTTCAGCTACACTGAAAATGAGGAAGAGAGGTACTTCTCCTTTTCCACGAATAAAAACCACTCCATGTCAGGATATTCCATTACATCTTCGGGTGAAATCCTGGAGAGGTCAAAGGCAGCACCTTTTCGGAGCTGCGGTTTATACAGAGGTTTATACAGATCCAATAACCTTCCTACCGGTTGCATCCAGCCAGCAGCGCACAAGTGCAGTAAGTATTTTGTCCAAAAGTATAAGCATAGCAAAGCTTCCTTTAAAGGCAAATTCAAGTTTGGAGAATATTCAAATCTCAGCCTTTTTGATTGCAATGCCAATTGCTCTAGCGATTGTTCTTGTGTCGCATTTGCTTATGATGACCGAACCGCCAGTTGCGACGTCTGGAGCAGAGGACTGAGTTCCAAAAGCCACCCCATTTTTTATAAAGAAACGACACAGCTCTACTTCATGCTTGCGGACAATTCGAGTGGTAAGTTCATGCTCAGATAATTATAAATTTTCACCCATTCAACGATCAATATAATCTTTGTTATACACATGCTGGGTCCTTTCACAATTTAGGATTCAAATGACCACCTTTGTTCAAATTTTAAAATTTTCTATTTTGTTTTCTTTTGCAATATTTATCACAACACCATAATATTTATGGCAACCATAACTGCGGTGAATATCATACAATCGAAAATATTTTCCTGACTAGTAAACAAATATTCTTTCAAGAAGAACATCGATTTTTCATCTCCTGGTCTTGAGAACTGCTGGAAGTTAGAATTTTAGAAAGAAACCAAGCATTTAAGTACTTTAAAATGGTTGTAGATTATGGAACATGAGGATTTTACTTTCTTGTTAATGTAGAATCGGACAACTCAATATTCTTGGTGGTTTCACTGGTTCTAGCCTTGGGCTTTCTCTCAACTATGTTTCTTCTCATAGTAAAAGAACTTATAAGATCGAAAGGTAAAGTTTTCAAGGCTAATTTCAATTACTCATCCATTATTTCTCAGTATTGATCTTATCAATATGCACACAGTGGATGAAACAGAAGTAGAGATGTTATTAAATGAGCTAGGAGCCAATGGCAGAAATAAAGAGGGCAAGACAAACCGGGAGTTGCAATTTTTCAGCCTTGAAACAATTGCACATGCCACGAACAACTTTGCAGCCACAAATAAACTTGGAGAAGGTGGATTTGGACCCGTTTATAAGGTATGCTCAACAAAGTCCTTGAGCTTGTTAGATGCTGAGGATTACTAGTTAGTTATAGAACTGTCACTTTTGGACACAACCCAATCACACAATAGGACTCACACAAAACTACAAACACGACATATGTACTTGAACATATCAAAATTCAGATAGCTACTAACATGAAAAGTAAATAACACTGATACGATACAAATACATGAATGGCCAATCTAATTAGAAATTAACTTGATTCTTCTGGTTAAGGGGAAGTTACACAGTGGTCAACAAATAGCAGTAAAAAGGCTTTCAAGCAGCTCTGGGCAAGGACTGAAAGAGTTAAAAAATGAAGTCCTTTTGATTGCTAAACTGCAACATACAAATCTTGTTAGGCTTGAAGGTTGCTGCCTTGAGAAAGAAGAAAAGATGCTAATCTATGAGTACATGCCCAATAAAAGCTTGGATTTCTTCCTCTTTGGTTAGAATAATAAACACTCAAAAACTTCTTTTTTTTTTTTTTAATCATCATCCAGTGAGTTTTGCTTCTTTTTTTTGTTGAATGCATTCATCTATTTTAATTACTATATAATCTGCAAATTAACAATATATCTTAATTAGATGCTGAAAAGAAGAACGTTTTGGATTGGAAAAAACGATATAACATCATTGAGGGTGTTGGTCAAGGGCTTCTTTACCTTCACAAATATTCAAGATTGAAAGTTATCCACAGAGACCTCAAGGCTAGCAACATTTTACTTGATGATGACATGAATCCCAAAATATCAGATTTTGGCTTGGCTAAAATTTTTGGTCATCACGACTCTGAAGCAAACACCGAGAGGATAGTTGGAACGTAGTAAGTACATACATACATGTAGATTGCATCTACCACTAGCAAACATGCCAAAGGCCGATCAAATTAATGAGGATAAGTCAATTTTCAACCTTTAAGGATTATACTTCATATTCCTATCTAAATATGTGTTGGACGCAAATATTTAAAGATAAATGAAGGATCTAAGCTTCAAACCCTTTTATTTTTATTTATTTATATTTTTAATGCAGTGGATATATGTCTCCAGAGTATGCAATGGATGGCATTTACTCTACGAGATCAGATATGTTCAGTTTTGGGGTTTTATTGCTGGAGATAATAACTGGCAGGAAGAATAATAGTTTCCATAGTCTCAGTGGACCTCTCAGCCTTGTAGCATATGTAAGTGCAGCAAAATCATACGATTTTTTTCCCCTTTTTTTCATAAGATTAAATGTTTAGACTGAAATATTAAATAAGCTCATTAAATATCTTTAAAATTTTAGAAATAACCTTGATCATTTTTAGCTCATAACAAGCAAATTAACCCCATTTGCTGATATAAGAGAAGTCATGTCATGTAAGCACTGTAAGGTATCTATAAGAAATCTGGGATTATTTCAGGCATGGGAGGCGTGGAATGAGGGCAGAGCTTTGGAGCTAATTGATCCGTCATTAGGCGAGTCGTATCCAAAGGATGAAGTGATGAGATGCATACATGTAGGTCTCCTATGCGGACAAGACAACCCAATTGATAGACCAACCATTCTAGATGCCTTATCCATGATGTACAGTGAAGGCAATCAACTACCTACGGCCAAACCGCCAGCATATTACTTTTCCAGGAGCAGGGATGAGCCAGAGATAGTGGAATGCGAGTTGCAGATTTTTTCACCAAATAATCTCTCAATTACAGAGATGGAAGCGCGATAAGAAGATCAACTTTGTATTTATCATCCCGCAAACCAATTTAGAGACTAAATAAAAAGACTGCAAGTATGGAAATTTCTTTTTCCTAATATTTATTGTTTTCTACGAATAGATGAGCTTCCCTAATATTGAAGTAGAGGTGATCTTATATTTATCATTTGAAATAAAAACTATCTGAATTTATAATAAAATAATTAAGGTTCAAAAGAAAATTTAGAATTTAAATCTATTAAATATATGAATTTATTACTAGAATATATCATTATGCTTTGAATTTATTAATGATTTATCCTTTAAATTATATCATTTTCTTACTTTAACATCTATTTTTTTTTACCTACATTGGTACTTATGTTTAGCTCCGGTTTAACCCTTCAAGTTGACTTGTGATATAGTTTTTCCTAGATAATTTTATAAAATTATCCAAACAAACAAAAGTCAGTGAACTTTTTTTTTTTTTGTTTTTTTTCGTAGGTCAAATTTATGCTTTTATATTATTTAAAACTTTATTTGGTACTGAAATAAATTATTTAAAACTTTGTTTCTAAAATTAAAAAAGGTATTAGATATATATGATTTCTAAATTTAAAAAAATTAAAAATATTTTAAACTTTATTATAATAGTTTTATTTTCCACTTTTCTTCTTCATAATTAAAGCATAAGTTATATTCATAATATTAAAATTATATTATCTTTAAAAAATTTAATTATATTTTTTAATTTATTTACATTTATTAAATATTGTTTTATCAATAATTTTAATTAATATACCGATATTTAAATAATAACAATTTTATAAAAAATATGAGTAATACGGAATAAAAAACTAGTTATTCATAAAGTGATGCTTTTGATTGAATGTGTTTTTTTTTCTTTAATATTGTATTTAATCATTGAATTCGATAATCTTTGCAATTTGATCCTTAAAATTTGAAAACTATTTCCTATAAAAATTAATCCTTACGAAAACGTAAAGGCTTTTTATTCTGATTTCACAAAGTTCAATCAAAAGCCAAGTTTTGGACCAAAAGAAAATTTTGAAGATCAATGATCCGGCCCAGACACCTGTCTTATCCAGTATCGATAATCCATAATTGAATTTAGATAGTTTGCTAATTATACAAGCACGAAGAAAGATTAGGCCATTTCGGCAATCAACTTAGCCTACTCTTTTATAACTCTACTACCCTGGTTTTCATAGGCTAAGCACAAATATAGAAAGAGGAAGTGAGCAAATACCACAAAGGTGCAGATGAGACACGAGCTACTTAGATTTGACTTGAAAATATATCGAATTTGATTCCATCGTTGTCAAGCTAAATTCTAACAGTTCGAGCTATTAAGCAAGTCCATTTTATATTTGAAATTAATAATAGAATTTAAAGTCAAGCATGAGAGTGAATTCATTATTTATAAATGAGCAAACTCAAGTATTTGATTTTATTCCAAATCAAGCTTGAGTTGTAAAAGTGACACTCAATTGAGATTTAGCTGAACAAGCTCCAAAATTGAGTTGAATTGCAGGCTTGGAGCTTCTTACAACTAGAACTCGGCTCAGTTACATGGTAAAATATCACTCAGTAAATTAAGAAGTTCTTGAATAAGCCTAGGTTAGTGCAATGGCTTGAGTTGAGTTGAGTTGAGAATATTTGGATATGGTTTTTATTAGTACAAACCCGAATAAGAAAGCACGTCTACATGATTATCTTTTAGACTGTTCCCAGCACCATGCTAGTGCGACCTTTATGCCATCTACGTGATAGTTTTGACAGACGACATTCAAACATCCTATATGTACAAATTATTAAAACATGAAGCATTAATGTGCACATAGACAAACACAAATCAGAGACTTTCAGAATCATATTCCCTAACTGCAACAGCTCTACTAGATGCATTTCTTTGAAAAACTTAGCACGCATCGTTTTCATTAAAAAACATAGACCAGGTGATGGTAAACCGTAAAATGTAAGATTACACTAAAGGCTATGGACTAATTGACAATGATCCATTATATTGGCTATGAGATTGGAAGCTATGTTGCTTTGAACCTTTAAGTTTTCCTAAAAGTGTTGGTATCCGACATATTTGGATATGGATATGAATCTCTCTCTCCAAATATAAGCATAAGTTTTTCTTTTTGAATATATCCATGTCCGATATCCAACCAAGATAAAAATATACTTAGCATATGTAATCACTAAATAGCAAATAATCGCCAAATCGATATCATCAACAACCAAGTAGTGAGAAAAGTAAGTAATTACATGAACACTTGTAACGTACTGATTAAACCAACTTATTCTGTAATTATATCCTCACGGAGTTCAACATACAAACCTCAGCAAAACTAAAAAAACAACAACTTCAAGAGCAAACTAAGAAATAGTCATATGAATCTCAACAACAGGAAAGAAGATACATTACTTGATCAAGCTCCTCCTTCTCCAAAGGGTTCCATCGTCTCCTCACTGACATTCAGGCCCGCCATTTCCTCCTCCAATCCACAACTATTTTCGACTAAAACATGAGGATCATTGTAATGCCTAACTGCTTCCACAATTCCCAGAACACGCTTATACGGATCCGAGCTATTGTCAAACACTTCTGATCCCACAAAGACACCATCACACCCCAACTGCATCATCAATGCAGCATCTGCCGGAGTTACAATTCCACCAGCAGCAAAATGCACCACTGGTAGTCTTCCCATTTGCTTGGTTTGGGCAACCAGATCATAAGGGGCAGCAATTTCCTTCGAAAACGCGAATACTTCATCTTCATCCATGTTATTTAAAATCCTGATTTCACCCATCACAGACCTGGCGTTTTTAACCGTTTCAGCGATGTTACCAGTCCCCAACAAGTCCCCCTGCGTTCTAATCATGGCAGCTCCTTCCCTTACTCTCCTTAACGCATCCCCTAGGTTCTTGCAGCCGCAAACGAAAGGGCATCCGAAATTATGCTTGTTTATGAAATTATCTTCATCGGCTATTGCTAAAACCTCGCTTTCATCGATGTAATCGATTCCTACTCGTTCGAGAATCTGGGCTTCGACGAAGTGGCCGACCCGGGAACGAGCCATAACGGGGATTAATACGCAGCGTTTTATTTGTTTGATGATCGAAGGAGCCGGCATGCACGAAATGCCTTGGCGGTTGGGTTCGGTGATGACTAAACAACAGGCACCGGCTTCCTCGGCAATTTTTGCTTGGTTGAGGGTTGAGACTTCGAAAATGGCGCCGCCACGTAGCATTTGGGCAAGCCCCGCTTTGATCGAGAAGGAGTTCTTCTTGGCGTCGGTTATGGACGTGGCTTTGTAGAGTGTTACGGCTCCGTCTTCTGCCATAGCTGCCAAATGCTTGTGGAAATGCTTCAAAGGAAGTAGCCAACGAGGAAGCGTATTTCGGATTCTTTTAGATTTGGTGTCTGGTAGATTGCTTGTAAGGGTGGGAGCCTAAGAGGGAATAAAAGAGGGGTAGCTGTTGGTGTTTTGTTAGTTCGAGGAGTTTCTATGAACATTCATAGATTAGTCATAGACACAGGAAATTTATGCAGGCTTCTTCTCCAGTTCTGGCTCCACGTTCGGATTAAACAATCTTGCTTGCAATATACCGAACTTTTGCCGTTTGCCTTTCACCTTTTTTTTTTTTTTTTTTTTTTTTCTCGCTTGCTTGATTCCGATATCGCATTTAGCCCACCAACTAACACATTCTCCCAGTTGGAATTTATAATTTTTTTTTCTCAAATTGTTATCCAAATTGTCATTCCATCAAAAATTTGGTATTTTCTTTTGTAATCCTGTTAAATATGGAACACTCGAGACTCGTAACATTAATAATGATATAATTTTCTTAATAAAAAATATTTAAATTCAAAACTAAATATATAAAAGCCAGAGGAAGAATGGTGAAGAGTCACCTAGTGACTTTAGTCCTGGTCTCATAGATCTGCATTCTTTTGTTACGGAGCTTCTGCCTGAGGTTGGTTTCACTTGGCATTTCTTTAAAGAGTTAATGTCATTTAGGGAATGGATATTTTATTTAACAGCTCATCTTTATGTGCGATATGCACCCTGTTTATAGTTAAATTTTTTCATATGAATGCAAGTCGTGTTTTTTTATTTCGTCAAATATAAACCATCAATGAACTTGAAAGGTATTTATACTTTTGTCTCCCCCATGATTTATGCAGGTTAAACATCTGAGATTCAATTGTGTGAGTGTTTGGACTGCTGCATATGATGCTGAGTGACATAAAGATATGTTGTATGCTTTGTATGGCGTCAAATTTGCTTTTGCCCTAAATAGAGTTTCTATTGGTTTTTGCCTGCTGGTGCGCAAAAGACCTCTTAATAAAAAGGGGTTAGCAAGGAATGAGGAAGATATTATAGAGACAGTTTCCAATTCTCTAGTAGTCCATGAGACTAAACTTAAGGTAACAATTGTTTATTCTCTACAAGCTCAACACCATACCATACTAAAATGGTGAAATATGAATAGGGATCCAAAATGAACCCTGAGAATCTGGTCTATCCCAATTTTTTCCCCCTGCCATTGCATGCAAAAAATAAAAAATAAAAAAAATCTAGCATTTTATTTTTATGTTGTCATCATTTATCACTTGGCTTTTGACATACTTTAATCACTCATTTTCTGGTATTGCTTTATCTTCATACTACACTTTCTTGATGCAATTTATTCCTGATATTTTGCAGGTTGACCTAACAGAGTACTTGGAGCAGCATGAATTTGTTTTTGATGCTGTGCTGAAGGAGGAAGTCTCAAATGATGAGGTGAGTGCTTATTGGTGGATAATGGAAGCATATATTACAAGACATGGATTTCCTAGAATGATTGTTTTCTTTAGCTTAACTTAGTCAAGCTTATTTTCTGTCGGTTTATCGTGAAACTATCAAGCCCATAGTTCCTATGATTTTTCAGCGCACAAAAGCTACTTGTTTTGCACATGACCAAACCGGTGAATAGCTGTTACCAAAATATCGAATAGATACTATGGAGTTAGTTTTGCATGACCCAAAATTTGAATTTATTTGTTTTAATGTAATATTTGTATATTTGTAAATCTTTATGAATATATGTTGTTATCAGTAAGTTTTTTTTTGCATATCCTTTGTCATTTGTGAGGACTGAGGATAACTGTTTTTATCTATATGGTTGGTCGTTAGCTTCTTATGAGCCTAAATTTGGCAAAGTTGAGGGATGCCTTATGGTTTTTTTTCCCCTGCAAGTTTTTCTTACTGACATTAAAATTTACCTTCTTCATCAAGTCATCTCATATTTTTGGATTATTGCTTTAAGCTATCTTGCACTTATAGGTATTTCTCTTGTCCAGGGAGTGGAAAAACCTATACTATGAAGCTGCTTCCCCTTAAAGCTTCTCGGGATATCTTGAGGTTGATGCACCATACTTACAGGAACCAAGGGTTTCAGTTGTTTGTGAGCTTCTTTGAGATATATGGAGGGAAATTATTTGATCTCCTCAGTGATAGGAAGTAAGTTGTTGTAAGCATTCTCTTCATCTAATCAGTGCTATTTGTTTAATTCGCTGATAGCTAAGCTTTTGTTCTGCTCAATACTTTTCATGCTGGAGGACGGTAAGCAACAAGTTTACATGGTAGGTCTGCAAGAGTACTGACTACTAAGTATCAGATGTAGAGACTATTAAGGAGCTTATTGAGAACGGAAGTGCCACAAGAAGTACTGGTACCACTGGTGCAAATGAGGAATCTTCCTGTTCTCATGCCATACGTAAGCTTGCTATCAAGAGATCTGTTGATGGTACTGAATCAAAGCCTCCCTGTCTTATGCAAATCCTCGTTTATAGATCTGGCTGGAAGTGGAAGAGGTGCAGATGCTACAGATAATGATAAGCAGACAAGGTACAGAGCAATCTTTCAATTGCAAAATGATATAGAGCAGATTGAGTTGCAGAGCTGGATATTTTGATGCACTGGTGATTATAGCTGAAATAAAAAGGAAATGTTTTTAGTATCTGATATATATTGTAATTTGCCTGTTAGACAATATTGGAAAGTAGATGTTACGCCAAATAGTCAAGAGTTTCTGAATCGTCTCTACTTTTCTTTGTCATGTTGGTGTCTTATCTTCTTAACTAATTTTACTTAATGATTTATTATCAAGACAAACATTTCAAAGTTAAATGTTGTTCAGAAGTCTATATGCACCTGCAGATGAAATTTGTTTCCAGTTCATGATGTTCAGCTCTTTCCAGGATTTTGTTTAATTTAGCCATGTCTGTTTAATTTAGCTTGCTTGCTTTGAAGGAGTGCATAAGAGCTCTGGACAATGATCAGGGTCACATACCTTTCCGAGGCAGTAAACAGAGTCACAGAGGTTGTAAGGGACTCATTTATGATTTCTATTGAATGTAAAGCTACATCTGGGGTCAAGAGCCTCTCGGAAGGGAGAAATCCCAAGAAAGATCTGTTATCTTCAACCTTAAACCTGAAAGAATTGATTGCTCAACCCGTATCTTTGGTTTTACCAACAGCATCAACCTTTGAGGACGATATTAATGGCACATGGGCTGACCAAAATGAAAGAGATGATTTTGATGCATCAGAAGATCCCTTTAAGAAGGAGAAAATGACATGGAAGAAAAATGTGAAGCCAGATCAATACAGTTCCTCTGTTTCCGAGGACAAGTTGTGGAAGCCTAATGGTCAGACAAAATGGAAGGAACCCACTGAGATCCAATTTTAAACATTCGAAGTCGGATGATGATTTGAATACCCACCTACAGGTAATTTTGTAATAGAATTCTATTGTTAGAGACATGCAGGGCAAATGATTCATATGTTCAATCCTTAGTGTTTTCTTTCACCCAGGAAGAGGAGGATCTTGTAAATGCTCATAGGACAGGTGGAGACTATGAACATTGTCAAAGAGGTAAACGATTTGATGATTTCATGTTCAAGCTTTTTGTTTTTCACCTGACTAGAATCCGAGCTCTGAATATTCCACGATGATTCGATATTATCGTAATTCAGAAAGCGGTATTTATCTTCGGCAAGGCATGCTAATTACGTTTGTTTGAGCTGATACATTCATGTGTATTGAATGTAGACATAAACATTACAGGTGGTGAACCCGCTGGTTGAAGCAGACCTACCTGGGAAGCAGCAGGACGGTTATATATCTAAACTGAATGCTATTTTTTCGCAGAAGGCTGACGATGTCGTGCAGTTACAAACACAATTTGCTCATTTCGAGAAGCTTTACAGGAGCATAACATTTTAGTATCTTGTTCTGGCTATTGGTGTACAGGGATGAAGATTAGTAAACCAAAGTGGTGCAACCATGGGTTTGCTTGATGATTCACTGATTGCCATATAACACCCTTCCCTTCTTTCTTTTAAATTATATATATAGCCTTCAAGCAATAGGCAAAGGGAGTGATGGATTTACATGCCTTTTAGCATGCTATTGTAAAGTTCAGCAGCATTGTGATTGGATTCATTATTTGAATATGTCACACCACTCACTCTTTATTTTATGTATTTTTTTAATCCATACTATTATTATTTAAGAGATTGGTTGAGTTCTTCAATTGGGTTTCAACTCATTTATAAAATTACCAAAAACTCATTAGTTTTATTAAACAATAAATATTATTATGAAAGTATTTTTATTTTTATAATTTATATAAAATGGTAAAATATATATAGCTAATAGGAGTTCAACCCAAAGTCTGATATAATATTGGGGGATAGGAAATGGAGGTAACATGTTTAAATTTGTGCTAAATAAATATTTGACAAGAACTTTAACCGAGTTAAGGTAAAGTCATATTTAATTTTTATATATGTTTTAATAAATTTATTATATAATTTTTTCACCTGCATTATAAGTGTGTAACAATCTAATCTTATTTAAAGGGGTGAGTAAGTTTAGTATCATGGACTAGTCACACTTATTTAGTTAATTAAAATTACATATAATATGAATTAAAATTATAAAATAAAATAAAATTAGAGATAATCAAGTATTTTAATTTTAAAAAAAATTATCCACTAAGAGAAGCTATATTTTTGGACTAAGAAAAACAACTTAATTCTTTTAAAGGACTTTTTTATCCTTGAAATCTAAATTCTAAATTTCTAATTTATGAGAAAAAAAATTATTTGAACTTGTCACCCATATTTTAACTCATTATTTATTTTCCCTTTCAGGTTATGTCATCTTTAAAATATTGGCCAATGATGGTTTTATGATAATAATAAAGTCTTATGAACTTTGAGAATTCATGTTTGAAATGTCATCGTGTGTAATGAAACTAACAATGAAATTAATAGATTAAAATCAGCTATGGAATAAATATAAGAGAACTGGATCCTCTCGATTATTACTTCCAGGTGCTCACAGCACCGCAAATTCTTTCATAATAACTTTGATGGGATTGATGACTGAACCAGACTCAAGCCCTGATTCTGAATTTGGGGTCAAACGTCCCAAGAGCCACTCATCAACATCACCTACTGCATTCGATGGTTCACCATCATCTAACAACATACTGTTATCGGAATCAACTCTATAACCTTCCTTTGAAAAAGTTGAATAGCTTTTCTAATAACTGGACTCAACGGCCTTGCGTCACTGGTTTTCACTTTCATCCAAAACTCAAACAAATTTACTATGAACATCCATTTTCTATTGATGCAAAGTTTATTCAAAGCAATATTTGATATTATGATACGAATTACATGCAAATATACACTTCTTAAATCTTGATATTAAACTTCTATGATTTACTGATAACAATGGATGCTCAACCAAATTATAACAATCCAAGAGAAACAGAAGAATGCAGTCACACACACACACACACACACACACACACAAAACAGATTTAAAAAGAAAGTAGTTAGGAGAAGAACACAGGTTCATCTGAACAAGAGTATGTATGGGGAAACAAGGAACTACAGCCGAATCGACCCAAATCTTCGCTTCGAACGGCTGATGCTGGCAGAGGCCTGTGGAAGAGAGAATTCTGAGTACATATCCATGAAGAACTTGTCGACGATTGAAAGATAGACCGGACTTTTAAGTCGAGAATAATAATGGAGTGCTTCTTCAACATCCAATACATGTTCCATATCACCAACATCCATCATCTCCAGCTCTTTCATCTTTTGAGCCAATGCATAACTTCCTTCTCCATTTCTGTTGCAATAGTACTGTTCCTCCCCTTTGCTCAGTTTTGAGCTTCTCACTTTCTTTTTCTCCTCTTTTCCTCCATTTTCCTTTCCGTTCTTCACTACACTCGTATCTGAAAAGTTCATCAAGCTTCCATTACATTCTTCTTCTTCTTCTTCCCTCATTTGTTCTTTCAACGACATGGACATGATGGCATCTTTCTTCCCCATCCTTGATTCCTCTACACCAACTTCCCAGCCGTTACAAAAGTCTGCCAAGGATCGATCTTTTTGGCCTTTCCTCCTGCTGCAACCAGTGCATGAGAAGGGGTCTGGGAGGGTTGGTTTGGACAGCTTTTGGTATCCTACAAAGAAGAAAGATTTAAGGTTGTCAACTGATTTGTGGAACATGTTCTTGGTCTTTTGTGTGGATTCCATCACAAGCATTTTTTGCCAGTGATGTTTGTATGGGGGAAGGCTTTGTTAAGCTCTTTGATGTCTCTATCTGCAACTAAAGACACAGCTCTAAGCTTCTTCTTCTTCTCCAACTGTTGTGTCCAATATACAGGTCAGACGGATTGAGACGAGATGTTTCTTAAAGGTTACTTAAAAACAAAACTTATATTACTTAGACTCGGGTGTGTCTCTGATTCATGTACGTGTCCCACATGAGTATGTTAGAAAAATGAAGACTTAAAATTACACAAGACAAAGCTAATGGAGCCAAAAGTGCAAATATCTTCCCAATCGCTTGCACTTTTCCTTGTTTTTCTCCTTAACCCTCCAATATCTGGGGCTAAAAGATTAATTAAATGAAAGTTAAAGATTTAAGAGATTGAGGTCTTAGGAATCTAATGATCACAAATGTTTTTCTGTTTTTTTGACTATTTGTTGTTTAAAGTGCAGTGCTATTGATTAAGATGCAAAGCAAAAGGCATTAGGTTGGGCAAAATTTAACTGATATAGTCCACACTTTCAACTACTACCCTTTTTTGGTTTACTATGATGACCAAACTGAAGGACCCATATTGTTGCTTTTTTCTTTCTTTTTTTAAACTCTTTTTTTGTTGAATTTCACAACAATCAATCTGATATCAACATGGTATTTGACACCACATCTCTTTAAGATTTTTTGGTGCGATCATAATTCATCATTTCATCATCTACAAGTCCTCCTTTTGATTTGACTCATAAAGTAGTTAAATTCAATTTTTTGTTTCTTATACACTTTAAGATACAGGTATTGAGATATGAATCATCCAAATCTGTGAAATATATTCATGTCAGACATATACATGATTTCGAGTAACATAAGGATGAAATGGTCCTATTTGTTTGGGGGGGGGGGGGATGGCATCTAAAGGACCCAAAACTCAGTTGCCAATATTAATGCAAAGATAAGGTGCATGTTGATGCTTGCATGGTGAAGTCACTTTCTCACAGTTGCCATCGCTGAAATAAAGTCGTTCCACCAACCTAAAACAGGGAGCTTGAGCCTTTGTTACTTTTTACATAATGATAAGCCTAAAGGAACCAAGCCAACAAACTTCACTTAACAGTATGCTTAAGAAGAGCCTTCCGCTCTTACCTGATAATTTCAAACCCAGAAGTGTTCGAAAATCGAAATGGTTGTAAGAATCTTAAGGGGGAAAAAGCCTAAATAAATAAAAAGGAGAAAAGCAAAAGCCGTTAGATATGGTTAGAGGATAGCCTTTTGGTCCCTTTTTGTTTAGGTCTACATTGGCCCATTCAGATAGCGTTAGGCCACTGGAATGATTGTGTTGGTAATATTTTTAACTCATGTCTGATATGATTTTTTACATTGTGTATAATACAATGTGTTTTGAATGGGAATAAGTGCACCGTAATTTATGATTTGTGTATAAACTTCTTTTTCAAGAATGTGGTGCATAAGAACAGGTTTCAAGTAAGCATGGTCATCATTTATCTGCTCAATTTCTCCTCTACCTGAGACTGATGAAATCAATTAAAAGAGTATCAGAAGCAGCTCTGAGAAACTGAACACTGAACAATGATCCAAGTGAATTAAATTCCCACCTTCATCCTTCTTCTGAGTTGTGACCACAATAAATATCCCTCAACACATATACCTTACAATTAATTGATTGTAGTATTCATAATGCTTAGCACCTACTAATTGATTGGGTTTCAAAATATTCCCTGGCCTCAGCTCAAGGAAATAATTTTAAATTTTACAATTCTAGTTACGGTATTCAATCGAATTAGTATTAATCGAATTAATTAAACCGTATAATTTTTTAACCGTTAATCGAATTAAAATTTAACCCAACCGAAATTTATATGTTTTTTTTCTTTTGGTTAAAACAACTATAAAACATATAAAAAAAAATACAGTGATAATGTTCATTGTTTTGAAAGTTAACTGAAATTTTAAGTCTTGAAACATTACATAATTATTAATTTCAATTAATTCTATTAATTACCTGATTTCGAATTGAATTGATCAATAACCAAAATTCTAAAAAATCATTAACCGATCTCTGACCAAACTAAGTTTGGCCACCGACCGATTAACCAAATTAGATTAGTTCAGTTGATTAATTCGATTTTAACCGCAGTTTGAACACCCCTGATTCCAACTTTATCAATGTTAGTGGTTAAATTTGATATCTAATTTTTTTTTTTAATAGAGTACCTAAATTTGATAAAAGTTAATATAAGTTACTTTTAACATGATAAAAATGTTAATTTCTTATACAAGTAGTTAATGTATAATCCACACATGACACTTGTGTATGAAGTAATTTTAAATGTGGAAAAAATTTTAAAAAATTATTTTTAAATACTTAATTAAGTTTCATTTAATATTTATTTATTCTTTTCCCAAAAATCTTTAAAAAATTTAAAAAAATTCACGCAAATAAAAAAGCTAACTTGAGATTTTACGTTTGCATTGGACCAAAACAAAATTTAAATACCAAAATAAAAAAAATCAAATTTGAGTACGAAATATATATTAAGATTTTTTTGGCAAAAAAACCTGATTCCTGTTCAAAACTATTTACCCAATTTTGTTTTTGCCAGTTCAATAACAACCATATATTCCTGCTGACCCAACCCAAGCTAATTATTGAGTGATAGTAATTGGACCAAAAGTATGAACAAGAAGTAAGAGATAGGCCCATTGAAGTCCAAGTGTGGCACATCTCAGCCTTAAAAAAACCCTTGTTGGTGCCATCTTTTCGCTTCCAACTGGTATTGTTAGAAACCTCCGCCGCTCTCTTTCTTCTTCAGAGCCACTTAGGGTTTTTCCTGCGTCAGCTCCAATGGTAATATGCCAAACCAGCACACCCTTCTTTTATTTCTCTTTTTCCACCCCTTGATCTACTTGTATATTTGAAAATGAAATAAAAAAAAAAAGTGGTAATGTGCAGGGAAAGGGAACAGGGAGTTTTGGTAAAAGAAGGAACAAGACCCACACTCT
Organism: Gossypium bickii; assembly: GCA_025503065.1. NCBI lineage: Eukaryota > Viridiplantae > Streptophyta > Magnoliopsida > Malvales > Malvaceae > Gossypium > Gossypium bickii. Next base: position 136,587,463 of record CP106709.1, on the reverse strand, counting down.
CTGCGTTAGATGTGGCCGCCGTAGCTTCCATCTCCAGAAGAGCCGTTGCTCTGCCTGTGCTTTCCCTGCTGCTCGTAAGAGGACATGTAAGTGCCTCGTCCGCTTTTTCTTTGTTATCAAGATCGTGTATTGTGTTTTTCGTTTTTGTTGTTAACTTTGTTCCTAAGTCTAATTTGCAACTAGATTTCTGGGATTGACTAGTGGGGTTTCTTTCTTTATGTGCTATATTAAAGCTAATATCTTTGATATGAATATCTTTTTGGGTTTCACTTTGAATGCGTTTATTCAGATAAGAATTCAATTTCCCAAATATGGTGGGAAAAATGGTGTGATTAAAATTTTAAGATGTTTCTATATAAAACTATGGACTTGTAGTTCGAATCAATGTGTTGTCTTCCTGTACCATAGATTTGTTAGTTGTAGGGTTACATGAAATGTGCTTATACCAGTAATAATACTTCAAGTACTTTGAATGAACATGCGTTTTGATGTGTTTATATGTTACGATTGGATTGTAATTTGGTGTTAGTACTTAAATCTAATGGGAATTGTTTTATTGTGGGATTCAGATAACTGGAGTGTGAAGGCAATCAGAAGAAAGACCACTGGAACCGGTAGGATGAGGTATCTGCGCCATGTCCCTCGCAGGTTCAAGACTGGTTTCAGAGAAGGTAATGAGTTGCTAATTCTTTTTGCTGACGGGTTTATAATTTTAAGCTTCTTTTCTTTCTGTTTTGTTCAAAGCATATCTTTGGATTTGGTTTCAATTTTCAATTCCGGTGTTGGATCATGATCTAGGTACTGAAGCAGCACCGAGGAAGAAGGTTGCAGCAGCTTCTGCTTGAGGTATTACGAGGTTGTTTTGGATGAAGCCTTCTTTTTTTAGGAAAACTTTTACGAGAACATTACTCTCGAGGGGTGTCATTACATTGAATGCCTTAACTGTTTTTAGTTTATGATTATGGAGTTGCATTAAATTTTGAACAAGGATGAATGCTTTAGTTTTTCTCTAGTTTATTTTTGAGGAGTTGCTTCAAATTTTGAACGAGGATGGACAAGGCTATTGTTGGTTGACACTTAGTTACTTGATACATTTTTCTGGGATGAAATTAATGTATGTTCTTGTTTTTGGTTATAAATGATGCCCTAATCTTGTCTCAAGATAGTTTAAAATTTAAAGTCATTTGTGTTTCGCTTATTATTATCAACTCTACTTCTAGTCGAATATTGTGGTCGGAGAAAACACTTCCATATATGCTGATTTTTTAGGGTGGAAGCCATAAGATACCAGTTTACTAGTAGCATATATCAGTAGCTATTTAGGGTTTTATTTGTTTCCCCTTGAAGGCCCCATTATTTGTGGCTGGAACATTTGCAACCTGGGTTTATTTCGGTGCTTTGTAGTATTTAAAGTTAATGTTGTAGAAACCGCTGTCGCTAAGAGGCTCATATCCGTCCTTGCTATGTTCCTCTAGCATGTAAAAATGGAAAAATTTCCGACTACCCAATATTTTACTGTTGAAGTTTAAATGTCGTGAATGAAACAACCATCTATCCTACAAAAAATGGAGAGGCTTTAAATTTAGGGATAATATAATTTATGCCCAAGTAGGTGATTTTGGTACTTGTAATTTTTATCCACTTTGGTGGTTAGATTATTTTTGTTCCTGAGATAAAAAAATATAAAAATTCCAAATTCGATGGTGTTATTATATTTTTAACTTATGTTATATTATCATTTGAAAATTAAAAAATATAATTTTTTTATTCATGACATGATACCATGTTTAAGCAACTAATTTCATGGTTAAATTGATTACATTATTGATTTTTGATTTAACCAGTTCAGTTATTAGACAAATAATAATAATTAAACTCCTTCAACCTGTTTAACTATGGTTTTTTTTTTGTCAATTTCAAGATGTTTTTATTTAATCGGGTTAATTCTTTTGTTTAAATTAGTATATTAATTTGTTATCGATTTAATTGATTGATCGATCTTGTTTGTTTCAAGAATAATTTAAATTTAAGGATCAAGAATAATTTAAATTTAAGGATTAAAATAGATTTAATTGTTAAGTTTTAAGTATCAAAATGAGTTAAAAAAAAAAATAGAAATACTAAATTGAAGTTAGATGCAAGCTAATTTATCAATATGTGCTGAATTTTTTCTGAGAAATTATTCTTTTATTTATTTATTTAAGATGTATATTATTTTTGGAGAGAAAAAAGAAAATGTGTCTTCTAAGGTACGCTTTCAATCATGTCAGCTGAAATATATCTTATAAAACGCATAAATAATTATAATTTTTGACACATTAGTTCTTTTAGTTATATGGTTAAATAATTATAATTTCATTCTTGAGTTCTAAATTAAATTTCTCTTATAAACATTTTAATATGTATTTTTTATTTCATATTGTTTCAAATTTTTTTATAATTTTTAATTAATATTAATAAATATATTATTTTTAATTTTTTAATTTAAATCCATTTCCTTTTTATTTATAAAAAATAATAATTATATAATTATATTTTAAAAATATCAACTAATTTAAATATTTATATGTTAAATATTTATTTTCTCGGTAAAGTGTAAGTACCCTGTCGATCTGGTTAGGTGTCAAATTGAAGCGCTACTTTGCAGCGACACATGCCAATAATTCATAGTTTTCGGCATGAACTTCGGACATTGAACCCCAATTTTCATATTCCTTTGGGCTTGGGTGTGGGAGAGGGGTAGGCCGACAAAACGAAACCTCTAGAGATTTTGCGGGTAAGGGTAACTATAGCTATATCCACTTTTACCATTCCCAGCTTCAGACACAACTCCATTTTTGCTCTCTGTTCTTGAATCCAAGGTTCCTGCATCAGAAAAGCTTTTCTTCTCTCTGAATCATAAGGATCAGGTGTCTGAAACCTTGTGTAAAAATCCATGGAAGCAACGAGAGGACGAGAAACCACAGGGTTACTAGACAAGATACTCCCTCCACGCCTGGAAGACGCTGGACTCGAGGATTGCGCTCTTCCGCCAGATTCCATACACGAGGCCTTCCTCAAAGCCGCTTCCGCCGTCAAGTCACGAGCAGCCTACATCTTCCACTCTGATGATGAAGATGAAGTTGAACGCGGATGCTTAGATGACCCATTTCCCGACAAGGCTAAGTGCTCCTCCGATGTTCTTGTTTCGCCACCGTGTCCCGACATGTCTGACGCGGTAGTGGTTGGCGGAGGGTCGCCGGATCCAACCTCGGACGCTGTGGAGGGCTGTGTAAAGGAAAAGGGATGCGGTAAAGAGGTAGAGGAGGGTAAGGATATGGTGATTGTGGGTGGTGATGGTGGAGAAGCCGCGGATGGGAAGGGTTGTTTAGATGATGAGCTCAAGGGTTTGAAGATTAAGGGTGAAGAGAAAAAGAAGAAGAATCAAAATCAGGAGGATGATGATGAGAGGGAAAAGGAAAAACCAATTCTGGTTGAGGGTTTTGTGTAAGATTCTGCTTGTTGATGCTTAATGATGAAGAGAAAAATGAAGAATGTAGCTCCTTGTCTTTTTTGCATCTTTTTTTTGTTTCTTTTTGAATAGTTTAAGGATCATGGATGTATTTCATCTTTACTATGAATCTCGCTGCTGTCTATTTAACCGAACTCGTGGAAGGTTTTTAGTAGAATAACTTGTTGGAACTCAGATTTAAACCAGTTGGGTCATATCTATATAATCATAAATTCTCTCTCTAGTCTCAAGAAAGTAGGGATTGCTCGTCCTGGAAAATTTGCATAGCCAGGGTGAACCCCCCCGCCCGCCCCCCATTATCAGTGGGACTTTGGGGCCAATGGTTATAATGAAAGAATGGTCCGTCAATTGAACTGATATCAATTTTCTTTTTTGTTCGAAAAATGAGCATTCATTCATATACAAAATTGCAAATAATCACCTCAAAGTTGGGTAAATTAAGGAACCAGTGGCTTCAGCTGTCAACACCGCTTAATGCAATCAGGAGGATCAATGCAAATACTGAAGGAATCATTTAAGTTTAAAACGTTTGAGGTAGCTGGGAATTGCATCTTGCAAGAGCGTCAACACTGCTATTTGCATGATAGGTGCCATCTCGGTCCTGATAAGGCGAGTCCTGTAGTATCAAATGGTTCAGCTAGTAACCAAAGCATCCAGTTCGATTTCCAGTTTCTTAATGTTGGATCTAAGAGCTAGATCGAGTCCGTATCTTAATGCTCAGAGCTCAGCTTCAACGTTAGAGGCGTTCGGGATAAATCTTTATGAGCCGAAGATTCACTGCCCATTATGGTCCCCGATAAGGGAGCTGGCATCCCCTCTGCCTGCGTGACCAATTGAGGACCCATCTGAGTCGAGTTTTTGCCATCCATTCATCGGTGGTTTCCAAGAAATACTGATAACATAGGGCTAGCAATTCTTTTAGGGTTTAGCAGCTAGAATGAAATACTACCTCGCTCTTTGGTTCTTCCAGTGAAGATGGAGGAGTTTTGCGAGCCAAATGGCTGGGATGAAGAAACCAAAAACAAGGCTGCAAAGTCCAAGACCCGTCTAATTCTCGTGCCCAACCAATATCTTATAGTACTCTCTAGTATCTAGTATCTACCCTAATCCTTTCTCAAATACGTGGCTAGTTCTACTTCAGGGCCCTCCATGTAAGGGAAACTGAATTTTTGGGCCTCTTGCCTGGATTTTGCGACCAGAGTTGTAGCCCAAGTTGGCAATGGTTGCGGAATTTGGACTCCATTACTTCTAAAACTAATTCTAGTCTTTTTTCACAAGTACTACGACTTCTATTAAGAATTGATTCAAACAGCGGTTAAATTTTTTATTTAACATAGCCCGACGACTTCTTTTCTATGTTTTAAATGTTTTCACGTGAAACATTAGATTTTCCTTCTATTGGCAAACTGAAATCATGTTTAGCTGGCCTATAACAACTTAACAACGCCATAACATCACTCCTTGTGTCTCTTGACTGAATCAGATTTGAAATTTATATTATATTTATATGTCTACTTTATTATATTATCGTAATCTTATTTAAAGTATTTTATATTTATAGAAATTTTAGAAATTCGTTTGTTCGTCTTTTATATATATATATTTCAAAATTAACTTATTTATTTGTGTCATATAATTATATCATATCTAATATTATTAGGTTAAAGACATGAGAATTTACTCCTGCTTTTACGTAGAATAAATGAATTTTTTTATTAAAAATAATAATATAATATACAAAATTTCTCTTCTATGACTTTCAATAAAAAAAAAGAAAATGTTATAATAAAATATGAAAATAATCAAATCATTTCTAAACCCTTAAATTATTCAAAAAGCACATTTAAATACACTTAAACTCAAGGACGAAACTAGAAAAATTTTTTAGGGGGCCGAAATTAAATTTTAATTTTTATTATAATAAAAATATAATTTCACTATTTTAATTGTTTATATTTTTATAATTTTTAAAAAATTAAATCAATTTTTTATACTAAAAGGTCAAAGTATAATTTTACTCTTATTAATTTAAAATTTTAAAATACTTAAATAAAAAATTTCCTATTTTAGGAGAAATCCTACCCTACCAACCCTCTAATTTCACCCCTTCCTTTTAACTCATATTTTTCTAATTATTTACAATTTCAATTAAATTAAAACACAATCCAACAATTATATTCTATAAAAATATAAACTTCTATATCTTCCGAACACTTTCATAATCAAAATTCTCACTATTAAAGTTATTTATAGTCGCACCAATTTCTACATTCACAAGTCACGTTTACTTTCTGTACCAAAAGTCACATTTACTTGGTCGCGCACTCACTCGTGTTTTTCATTTTCATCTTTACCTTTATTTCTCTTGATAATACTCCATCTACTGCCCCATTATTATTATATTCCAAATTCAAAACAGGTTACTGGCTTTACTATTTAAACAATCAAAATATAAAATTTTATTATAAAAATATTTTTAAAATATTTCAATTAATAAATCAATCTAAACAAATAAAACCCCATTTATTAGTTTTAAGCTGATCACCCCAAAGAATCATTAGCTATTGATATTTTAGTGTTTTAGCACCCAATCTTTTTGAGTCATCCTTCAATACCACAAAGTAATAATACTTATCTGTTACCCACTCGCATCGCGTGATGATTAACAAATTCCCACATTTCAGAATAGATTATTAGCATCCATTAACATTTCTTCTGTAATTAAAACAACAATAAATTTTATTGTTTGATATCTTTCTACTAATATAATTCTATTATAATTGAACATATAAATGTATTTATGAATCTTCTGTATTTATAATAGTAAATTTAAAAAAAAAACAACTTTAAAAATTAAACTAAGGAATAAATATCAAATTTATAAATGAACTTTGATTTAATGTGCAATTGTATATATGAATTTTAATTCGGTACAATTATATACGTGAAACTCTAATTGTGACTCAAATGTATACTTCAAACTTTAATTTTGACTTAATCAAACACATTCAAATAAATAAATACATCAATTTATTTTTATATCAGATAAATATAATTATTTAAGCATTCAACGTAAAATGATGTTATATTAATACTTGTGTTAATAATTTACAAGAATTGGATCAAATCAAAATTTCATGTATATAGTTGCACATTAAATCATAATTCATGTATAATTTTGAGATTTATCTCTTAAAATAATAAATCTAACGGAAAAAACGTAATTATTAAATTAAACTGAAATGCCAAATTATTATATTACAATACATATGCGATTTGTATGAGTAAATAGAAGATATGCACAAAAAAAATATTGTCTATAGACTATACATAAGAATTTGTTTCCATGTTCTCATATTATATGATAAATGCAACATTGTCCAATTAAGTAATTAGATTTTGTCTCATTTTCTGATTACATTAGATCCCCTAACATCTTCCACCCTTCAGAACCAATATTTAATGACCCAAGTATTGTGCATGACATTCAACCTTTAATTAAGGAATTAAAAAATTTGAAGTCTTTATATTCGAATCATTGAATAAAGAAAAAAATATATACTTTAAATCTTTATAAATTAGAATTTTACTTTTTTACTTTTTTTTTTAAGAATTTATTCTCCATATTATTCAGATTTTAAAATTTAAGTAATTGTTAACATCACTTTAAAACTTTTCTTTTAAATTTGCTGAAATAAAGTTTTAAAATTAAAAATAACATTTATTTAATAATAATGTAATAAAAAATAAGGTTATAATCTATCTAAGTGTAACACAAAATAATATTAAATATAAATTTTTATATTTATATGTTGGATTAAGCCGAATCCTAATAATCATATCAGAGTATATACGAAAAAATACAATATTCCAATAAACGAGACTCACATTTAAAATACTAATTCATTTTTATTTTCTTTCCTTTTTTTTTATATATAAAAGAAAACGTTTTGATTGTCCAGATTTCCTCGTTTAAACCGAGATATTTTTAAATGAGATTTTCAGATATTAAAAATTAAATTTATCGGATGCTAATATCTAAAAATAATTGCATGGAAAAAAAATAAAATTAAACTCTAAGTTTGTATTTTCTTTTTCTTTTTTTTTGTTGTAAGTTTGTATCTTTAATTGTACTAGTAATTACTAGCAACTTCAAACCAACAAAATGTCTCTTCTTCCCATTAGTTCGATTTTACCCATGCTTTTCAAAATATTTATAGTAATAAATTTGAAATAATTTAATATAAAAGTATTCAAATTAAAAAAAATACATGAATTTTAGTTTAATGTGCAATTATATATATAAATTTTAATTTTGTATAATTTTATAAATGAATTTTTTATTTATTCCAATTCTCACAAGTTATTTGACACAATTGCTGATATTGCACACAAAAATATTTATCTTTATCCCATATAAAAATAAATTAATGTATTTCTTTCTTTAAATGTGATTGATTGAATCAAAATCAAAGTTTCATGTGTATAAATATACAAAATTACAATTCATATATCAGATTATACATTGAATCAAAGTTTATATATGTTTTTATATTTATCCCTTAAAATAAATAATGCATATTTTTATTTTATAATTTAAGAAAAAAATTACAAACAAAAGAAAGGTATTTGTGAATCTTTTAATTCAATTGTAACATCGTCAATATAACAATAATAAAAAAGAAATAAATTATATTAGAGTTATCTTAAAAAGTATAATTTTTAGGCATTAATAAAATAGTGTCACATTATTAAATTTTAAAAATAACAAAGTATTATTACACACTTATCTATATTTAATATATTCTCCAACTTAATTTAACTTTAATTAAATTATTTAAAATAATTAATTTTTAAATTATAAACAAATCTTTTCTTTTTTTACAAAATTTAATCATTTTATTTTTTTCCATAAGTTAATATTTTTATTTTTCCGCAACCAATTTAAAAATAATAATTTTTGTGTATTTTTTACATGTCATTGATATATAATTTTTGTAATTATTTCACCTTGAACCCAAAATCTCAAACCTTAAACCTTGAATTAAGGTTTGAGATTTAAGGTTTAGAGTTTGTGATTCAAAGTTTAGGTTTATAGTTTAAGGAGTTAGAGTTTAGGGTTCATGTTTAAGGTTCTATAGAGTTTAGAATTATTAAAATCATGTGTCAATGACATGAAAAAAATTGTCTAAATATAATTAAATAATTAGAAAAGGATAATGAATAATATAGTGAGAAGAATTTATAAAATAATTTTTCTATAAATGAGTTTATAATAATAATGAACCCTGTGTATAATAATAATGAAGCCTTTAAAATTTAATTATATGATAAAATTTTATTACCTAAAAACCTTAACTTTTACTGCATTTAATCTCATAAAAAAAAAAATCCTTATTTTTAAACATAAACAACATTTTACATCTTTTTATCGCAAGGAACGTGATCTGATCTGGACCATGTCTAGATTTTGTCCATTTCCAAGACCAAGTGCTACTATTTTTATTTATTTTGCCAGTATTGATTTTTTTGTTCTTTTTTTACAATTTACTGGTATTGAATTCTATTTCATCCTTCCACGCAAAAACCCGATCTCTGTATTTAGTTTCCAGGAAAAATTGCTTCATTTGAGGGATATGTTCTCGAGTTGAAGAACAGCAAAGTAAGAATGACCATAACGCCCTTAATGTGCTTTGCAGAACTTGGGGTTTCTGCATGCTCTCTCTTCAGTTCAGGATCTTCATTTATAACTTTAGTTTAGTTTTGACTTGAGTTTATGGTATAGTTTAGTTAAGTTGTGTTACTGCTTGGCAATGGCATGGAACACATGTATGGCTAGGTTGCCCGCCCACCAAGCACTTCCTTAAAGGACAGAATTTTCAAGACGATAGCAAAGCCCCTTTCTTTTTCCCTTGTTTGCTTCCTTCTTTTTGCTTTGTGATCCATATAAAAGCTTAAACAAAACCATCAAGAACAAGCTGTTTATGTCTACTCCGAATAGTTTTGAACGTGAGAGCTTGGATTGGAACAGTACTGAAGAATGACCAAAAAAAGGTTACTATAGTTCGTATAGATTTTACGTTGAAGTTTGGATTCCGGCGGCATATGTATTATGATTCTGATTCTAGTTGAGTTGGAGAATAATTGAGATAGAGACAAAGAGAGATGCTCATCGGTTTAAGGCATTTAATGGCAGCTCCGTCAAAAGGATGGCGATTGATACTGGCGGGAATAATATTGGTCGGTTTCCTTGCAGTGGATTCAGTGCTTGTTACAGCTGAACCAAGTTCGAACCATGAACAATCAGGTTATAATGAGAAAAACTACGTTCGGAAAGCATTTAAGTTGTTAGAACAGAACAGTAAACCACGCCATGAACATGAATGGCCTGTAAGTCTCAACTCTCAATCTTCACGTATGTCGTTTCCAGATTTTTAACATTTTATTTTCCTGTCTGCATTCAGTTAAAAAAAAAAAGAATAGCAGTTTGTGATTTGAGAAATCTTGTTAATTTAATTACAGGACATAAGATTTGGTTGGAAAATTGTGGTGGGTTCCATACTTGGATTCCTTGGAGCAGCCTTTGGTAGCGTTGGAGGTGTAGGAGGAGGCGGTATTTTCGTTCCCATGCTTACCTTGATTATTGGGTTTGATCCCAAATCATCAACAGCAATCTCAAAATGTAAGAATAATCCTTTTCCTTCCCAATTTTTACGAGTAAAGTTAACACCTTGATAGAGAAAAAAAGAAAAAACGAAGACGATATGAAATCGGTTGTTTTGTTGTGGTTAGGTATGGTTACTGGTGCGGCAGCTGCAACAGTATGCTACAATATAAGGCAAAGGCATCCGTCACTTGAACTGCCTCTGATTGACTATGACTTAGCACTTCTATTTCAGCCAATGTTGGTTTTGGGAATTAGTATTGGAGTTGGATTCAACGTGATCTTTCCGGATTGGATGATCACAATTTTGCTAATTATTGTCTTCTTAGGTATAATTTAAATGTTTTCAAGTCTGATATTTCTTCATGTTTTCTCTTCGACAAGTATTCTGATAAGCTTGTATTTAAATGCAGTCATGTCAAGTAAGTCATTCCTCAAAGGTGTTCAAACATGGAAAAAGGAAATCATCAAGAAGAAGGTGCTTAAATATATTTATATCTCATTTTCTGTGCTACTTATTCTTGCTCTGCTCTTCTCTCATTTGCATCTTTATTTTCTTAGGAAGCAGGAAGGCAGCTGGAATTAAATACTAACGATAATGCGGTGGAAGTCAAAACCCAAAATGAAGAACAAGTTACTACAAATGGCAAACAAACAGGAAGCAATGAATCAAAAAAATCAAAGGTAAGTCCCATAAAACTATAGTTCTACTATATATTTTCCCACAATCTTTATCTCAATGATTTCATGGTTTCCATTTTCACAGGTGTCTCTTATTGATAACATATGCTGGAAAGAGCTTGGACTTCTAACTGCTGTCTGGGTGGTAATCCTTGCTTTACAGATAGCTAAGGTCAATCAATTTCCTTTCACGAATTATTTACTCTTGCAACATTCTTGAGGCTGAAGGAACTAACACAAACCCTATATGTTTCACCTGCAGAATTATTCAACAACATGTTCAGTAGAATACTGGGTATTGAATTTGTTGCAGGTTACTTCAAATTTCAAGCTCATATGTAAACTATTAAATCTTGAGCTGTTCTTGGGAAATTGTTTGACAAATTGTTTGATTCATTGTGTAGATCCCAGTAGCTGTTGGAGTATCTTCATATGAGGCAATCTGTTTGTACAAAGGGAGGAGAAAAATTGCATCAAAGGGGGATGTTGCGGCAACTTGGCGAGTCCACAAGCTACTGATTTACTGTGGCTTTGGTGTGTTGGCTGGTGTACTTGGTGGGATGCTTGGTCTTGGAGGAGGATTTATTTTGGGTCCTCTTCTTCTGGAGATGGGGATCCCCCCTCAGGTGCTTCCTTTGATATCTTAATCCTTCCAAAATGTTTAGCATTGCCATTTTACGATTTCAGTTTTTTCTGTTGTCAATATTTATTATTTAATTGACCATGATAACATATATAACCGTGAATAGTCTTGTAAAGCTACTGACTTTGACCTGATTTACGAGATCTTATGTAGGTGTCAAGTGCAACGACCACCTTTGCCATGTTTTTTTCAGCATCAATGTCAGTGATTGAATATTATCTTCTGAAAAGATTTCCAGTCCCTTATGGTATAATGTTGTTGGAAAGTTATTACAATGTCTCCATTCTTTTCTTTTCTTGTTTTGTAAATATTCAAGTGTAAATACAAAGAAATGATGATCTAAATATGTGAGAAAAAATATTAAAAATTTAATTTAAGCATACTCGTATTTGACACATATATCCTATAACCATCTCAGTCCGAATAAATAGTAGGTTAACTGAAAAACCTTAGGGGGAGACTTATTCACCGTTTTTGTTGTTGAAACAGCTGTTTACCTGGCTGTTGTGGCCACAATAGCAGCATTTGTTGGGCAACATGTAGTGGGAAAAGTGATCAAAATACTGGGAAGGGCATCTATAATCATCTTCATTCTATCTGGAATGATATTTGGTAGTGCGATCTCACTAGGTATTTCTTTTCCCCACTCTCACATTCCTGCAGTAGAACTGCCTTTTTCTTTAATGCTGTCATTATTATTATTGAAATGACAAATTTGATTTAAATTATGTAAAAAAAATGGCAATAAAACAGGTGGGATAGGCATTGCTAAGATGATCAAACGGATTGAAAGAAAGGAGTATATGGGACTTGATGATATTTGCTCCTATCAGCCTTAGCTTGAATTGGAAGAGTAGTGAAAGTTTAACTGCAAAAGTCCCCTGTACAACAAGACAAATTACAATTATAGATGTACTACTTCGTGTTACGAGGCCAAGCCTCCATTACCAAAATAAGAGAATCAGATTTCATTAAATTATGATAATGTATGATCCATTTTTTAGCAAGAAGCAGAATGTGTTGTCAAATATTCAATTTGTTTTTTTTTTTTAGAATAATGATTTTTATGATACCCATGTAGTACACTTCTATAATTTCAGGAATGGTATCCGAGAAATGACTGTAATTTAAACAGCGATTCTGCATAAATTTACGTTTAATGAAGTAACACATATTCATAAGCATACAATAAGAAAAACAATAGAGAAAACTTCAATGTTATTTATTTTAACGTGTTAGGTCCTCCGTAAAGAAATAGTTATAATTTCCAATTGAAAAGTGTTTTACTATAGTCTTATTTCATAACCTTTTTATTATTTAATTACACTAATAGTAATATAATTTCTATTTCACTTTTAAATTAATATATTAATATAACCCATATAAATGAATAGAAATGCATCTATCACCAATCACCAAAATTCAAACTAATGAATATAAAACTCAAAGCCTTGTTCCTTGTAGGCATGTTGCTATAACACTAGTATAATTTCCTTACACATCAATTTGTCAAATTAACATAATCAAATTACAAGTTGTCAAACTTTCCCAACAGGTGGAAGAATCTCAGGACCTAAAATCTTATTGACTATTGTAACCAATCCTAACATATACCAAAGGGAGTTGGCAAAACTTAAGAGCCCCTTTTTTCCCTATATTTTTGGGTGGCCTTGAGGGCTGCGATTAAAGTGTTTAGGTATTCTTAACTATATATGTCCTATAGTTCATCTTTGGCCGCTTGATATTTGGGTCTCACTTGTTTGTTAATGAAGGCTGCTAGTTCTTTTGAACCAGATTTTGTTGAAAGTTTGATCTGCAAAGTAAAATGGATCACTATGTCAGATGGTGCTAAACAAATAAGATGAAGAGTATTGTTAATAACGATTACCGGATTGTCTTTATCACCAGCTTTGTATAAAAAGAGTGACGGGTAGTCGTCAACCTGAAATGATAAACAATGACAAGAATCTTGGCGTCATCAATGTGCAACCTGAATGTAAATGAAAAACAATCAAAGAATTCCATATGTAATTGATTTGGTTCCTTTGTTTTTTTAATGACACTCGAGAATCATGAAGTATATGGGAGCTAAGGATCCTAGAAAAAGAACAGATATCTCTTTCAAGAGTTTTGATCCCATCTAAGGCACAGAATCGTAAAAGATTGGTACATGGCAAGTAGGAACAAAATCCATGGGATAGACTCAGATAAGTTACAAATTTGGCTTGATTTATGACACTTGATCCAAGATAATAAAGGCCGAATGTCCCCAAGGAATGGTTTAAAAAATGGACATAGAACATAATTCAGTCTTTCAACAATCAAGGTATCTATTCGAGGAAAGTTAAACAGGTATTAAGTTTTAAGGTGTAGAAACTGATCGATTTCTTATAAAGCATACCTGAAGTTTTGGATGTTCATTAGCAGAAGCATCAATCTTAGCAAAGATGAGACTGTCCAAGCCTTTAAAATGCTTAGCCAATTTCTCAATCTGCTTGCTCGTGGTCTCACAATTGATGCACCACGGGGTATATACCTGTTTTGTAACAATAAAAGAGTAAGACCTTTTTTTAGAGTAAGCATTTATTACAGCAAACTTGTCGAGTCCAGATATAAATTAGTATATAGCGGGTGATATAGTTAAAATGCTGCACATTACTAAGACCTTTTTTTAGAGTAAGCATATATTACAGCAAACTTGTCGAGTCCAGATATAAATTAGTATATAGCAGGTGATATAGTTAAAATGCTGCACATTACTACCATCAATCTGATTGTGTATCTATATATATATAATAGAAACGGACATGGATGCCACGCGTGCAGTGAATCCAGTCACCCTGTATTTTCATTTTTCAGATGGAACTCTAGCGGGATTAAGTTAGTTTGCACATCTCATTGGCATATACTAATAAAGCATGGGATGTACAGAAGATTGGTACCTCTAAAAGTACATTCTTGGGACTGTTCAAGACTAAGTCATCAAATGTCTTTCCCACAACAGCTAGCACACTTGCATTATTCTGCAAATTTCAAAATACAAAAGTTTGTTGGAAGTCGGATAAAATATAAATTCAAATTTCAGCAGCTTAGACAGAAGGTATCTTTTGTACGCGCAGAAAGGAACTTCTTGCATCAACATGATGCTTATGATGACGCATTTATTTTTTCTTTTTTCTTCAACATTCACAAGAAATGCCAGGATTATAGGATAACAAATTCAATGCATGGAAAAATCGAAGGAATAATGCTACTCAAAGGTGAATTCAAATAACTGAAAAAGAGACTCAAAAGCATATATGTACATTTTAATAGAAGTTCTAGTTTCAAACAGAACAATTACAAATCAGATGAGTCTAAACATATCCACCAAGCATTCGTAAGAGAAATCAGAGAAACACTTGACCCTCACATTATCTGGTATTGGCTGTGATTTGAAGTATGTTGAGATAGAACCATGAAGAAGCCCAGAGCAAAATTCCTGTAAAACCAATTCGGAACTCCATATTAGTTTTCTGAATAAATATTTCCTTAAAGGTTATCTATAGAGCTCAATTGTTACTTCTATGTTGCTTGGGATTGGGTCGGACTGCAACAAGTACTTTGAGCTGCCTTTGTTATCAAATGCTGTCACCTATCAGGCAGATAGAAATATATTCCATCAATTTACCAAAAAGATATGTAATTGCAGTTAAAAGATGATCATTTGCCAAAAGGAAATACTGACCAAAGTGTTTTTTGATTCCTCAAGCCCAAACAAGGTTAAGAAAGGCTTTGCAAGGTTTTCATCAACAATGTCTATATAAATAAACATCACCTGCATCACAAAAGAAAAAAATATGAATCTTTTTGCACCAAAATCTCAAACTGTCAAGTAGTAAATCCAAATACCTTTGTTATGAACTTTCTTGCAACATCTTGAAGAGGCTCAAGAAGAGTCTTGAAATCATCAGCTTTCGCAAAGACATAAACCTGATGGGTAAGGAAAGGTAAATTCACAACACTGCTTCAGTTTCCAAGAGAAATGGTGAAAACTTTATGCAACTGTATGAAGGCCAAAATACAACCATAAGATAACTAAAAAAAAGTACATATCAGAAAACAAACCCATGTTGACTTCCATAACATTGTCTCGTCCTTGATTAACGTCCCAGCACATTTGCGTTGGTAGAATATTTAAAATACAACAATACAGATTTTTCCAGTTACACCCAAATCAACTCATCAGGCCAAATGATGTAGTAACACTAGCCAAATTGTAAACATATTTTTACAAATAGACACTCGTGAAAATTTTAATCACTATGCAAAAGCTAAGCACTTTACATACTCACTCCTATACCAGTGCTTTTTTTAAGTTTGTATTTGAAAAAAATAAAAGATGAAATAGTTATATATGGAAAGGAAAAGAAACCATTAACATAGTAAACAATTAAAGATAAGGTCAAGTTCAAAGCATGGAAACCTGAAGTTTGACGGGGCTGGAGTGAACTCTGACAGAATTCAGTTCAGTCAATTTAGTAACTAAGGGAAACTTGTTGTAGTCCAGAAACTGCAAAATGTTCTCCATCTCAAATGTACCGTCTGTAAAACCAAATATATATGTCACTAATCTCATCAATGATTCTGGTTGACTGATATAAATATAAGCAACCAACATAAAATAAAAAAGAAGCCAAGAACAGAAGAAGTCATTAGTCTATAATTTTATGAACTGTCTTGCTTGGTATTACTCCGGACAATCACTGATTATAAGTCAAAATAATTTTCATATTCAAATATGAACCACTCAAAGGAAAAAAGATGTAAAATTAGAAGCTAAATAACTAATGAACCATTCACAATAAGCAGTTATCCAGATTGCGAACTCACCATAAGCAGTGTACCTTTCTGGTTCACTTTTAACAATCCCAAGGAAATTAGTAGCTTTGATATCTGGGTAGAGAAGTTTAGCAACCTCAATGTTGCTTGCTTCAGCAAACTGGATTTCATTGTCAGACATAGCTGCCTTTATAAATGCTTTATAATCAGATCCCTGCAAGAATACCAAGATAAGTACATTCCCCTAGTGCATTAGCAAAAATCGATGCAGTAGAAAACATCTAATATATAATATGTAAATATAAGCAATGCAACTTGGAGAATGGGGAGTGTGAGAAGAAATATTAAAATAAAAGACAATATGAATTTGAATTTGAATGCGTTAAAAGTCTAGAATAGCATCACCACCTGACATCAAAGTGATTGTGCGCAATGAGGTTGTTAGTCTGCATCAACTTGTACAACAGAATTGAAACTAGGTTTTCCGGGAACTAAATCTTTTGGAACAATGCATCTAAATGACTGCTTGTAAGTTCTTATTTTCCACATCAAAGAAGATTTCCATACAAGAGAATAGAATGGGCTAAAGAAAGTGATAGTAAAGGAGAACCTAGGCAATGCCTCAATGATGACTTATCTTGCCATAAAATTTGTACTCATATGTTATCAACTTATTCTAAAATCAGAACCATCACATAGGAATTTAGAGGACAACTTCAGAAGAGCCAAATTAGAACATCAATAGGTTCAATATTACCCAGGACTGCAGCACAGAATAGTCGAGAAACACGAGGACTTCACCTAACAACTTTAAGAGAGGAAAATTATTCCTTACATAAAACATAGGATTAAAGATGCATAATTAGGGCGTAGAACTGGGACATTGAAATTTAATAGCCCCAAATCAGGCTTTACTGTATAACTCATAAACCATATCTAGACATGATCTGGAAAATGCTTCAAGTAAACATACCTCAAATTTCTCAAAAAGACCAATCACAAACATGTGGTGTTTTTCAAGAAAATCTTCTGCCTCAGTCACCGTGTTTATTCTAATGACAGGCACACCGGTCTTCTTCCTTGCCCATATCACTATTTCTTCCCTGAAAAGAAAAACAGCCCAAAAATATATTAATCACAATTGTCTGTTATATGGATCCTCCTAGGCGAATGAATTGCTCCAAATTTATTTACAATTCAACGAAGAAAAAAGATCAACTTACGCTGAAAATCCACCCGTATAAGCTTGAGAAGTGCCATTAACAAACAAAAGCAGAGTAGGGAAGCCTTTAATATCAAGCAGAGAAGCCACCTTTGGGTACCTTTCAGCATCAAGCTTGGCCAGCAAAATCGGACTTCCCAATTCTTTCAAAGAAGTGGCAGCTTCAGCAAACTGAGGCATAAGCTCAGCACTCCTAACGCACCAAGGAGCATAACCCAAAAGCAAAACAAACTCGTTCTCATCGATGAACCTCTTGGAATTATCACTGTTAAGCTCAAGAACTATCCTTTGTGCTTTACTTAACACCTCTGCTTCGGAAAATCTACTGCTAGACTCTTGGTCTTGGTCTTCTGGTAGCTGATCTTCTTGTTCATCCAAGGCTAAAAGCTGTTCAAGGTCATCAGAATCATCTTCAGAGTTGGTGGGATCAGATGCATTGATCTTTATGGAAAAAGAGAGTAGTAGGACAAAGGTGAGAGTGAGAAGAAGAAATCTTGAAGTGGGGTTTTTGGAGAAAAGCATGGTGATTTAGTTTCTAAGGGGGATTTTCGAGATTTTTGCAATGGGGGTTAAGAAATCTGAGGGTTTGGATCAGATCTGCGGAGGAAGCGATTATTTTTTCTGGGTTTTTTCTTTTTAAAGGATAGCGCGTGTTAAGGCGAAGCTGAAGCTAAATTAGAGGAGAGATTTGCTAGTGTAAACAGTTTTGTCGGTCAAAAATGAACTGAAATTGTTTCGAGTTTGGACGCTGGTGGACCCTTCATATCTTCCTCTCTCTATTTTTTTTTTTTTTGGTATTATAGTATTTTTATTTTATTAAGTAATTAAATTGGACCAAATTTGAGTTATTTTATAGATGGAATGAATTGAACTGTAAATCTTGGCTCTTGGGATGGTCAACGCTATTTTTATATATAAAAAGACTTCGAAATCTAGTAAAATATAGTAAATATTGGATTATGAAATATGGCTGAATCAAATGAGTAAACTCTTCAGACCAAAAAAAAAAAAAAAAAAAAAAAAAAAAAAGGAGACTAAACTAAACTCGAGTAACTTGTCATAAAGAATAAACAACTCGGAAATGGTGCATGTTAGAAATGCAAATCTTCATACAGAAACGACTTCGGTCATTGTGTGCACGCCTCGTCCTCCAGTGGAAGGCCAAGAAATTTGCCTCTACTGCTTCGTCCTCACAAGTGTTACGACCATGTTCCTCTTTTAAATGTCAATGGAATTTCAGCACCATTTTGCATGTTTGATCCAAGTAAAGATGATATTCTTTTAAAAGGAAAAATCTAAGATAAAAAGCAATACAATTCCAAATTGTAACGTAATCTTATTGGTTCATGCACCCATTTTTTAAAAAATATGTTTAATGTTTGATGTTTAAATTCTGGTATCTACAACTTTTCACCCATCCGGGGCTGCAGATTCCTTTCTACCGCAAGAAAGAGAAAACAATTTCCAATAGTCTCTATAATTAGTGGCATTGTTACTTGTAGATTGCAGTATATAAAATACACAATTGCTAGTGTGCAAAATGCAAAAGACTATTTTACACGAGAAATGCAATTTTTTTCAAACTCATTCTTCATGTGTCAAAGTTCAATCACACCGCTGTATCAAAGTTGCATGGGAACACAAATTTCTCATCCTGGCTGGTACCATCATGACCCAAATGCAGAACATGGCACAACAATATTTACCATGCCATAACATCCCAAATGCACACTAATAAGGCTTTTACTTACCTTGAGAAGATATACCCAACAAAACTTCTTAATTTCTAAACCTTCAAGCCCTACATAGAGAGTGAGACGTTTAACTTGATAAGACTTCAAGTGGGTATAAATATAGACATGTCACTCTAAATAAATAAATAAAATTAAAAAGTTTGAAAATATCCATGTTAGACATATATTCATATCCGACACTTATCCGAATCTAAATAACATAAAATTTTAAATGAAGAAAATCACAAAATGCAAAATTTCATACAACAGCATATTAAATGAGGCCTTTTCAGAGCATTACTATCTATCAACATTATATGTTTCACAAAAATTATAGGTAGAGGGTCGCCGTGATCAAATTTGTTCTTTTTTTAACAGATAGGAACAATCCTAAAAGACTTACTCATCACAAAGCAATGCCCAAACATGAAGATCGAAATAAGATTGCTTCATTTGCTGCTCCTGTTCATCACATACTGCTTCTGCTATGTCACACAGATTCGAAACATCATGAATTACCATTTCATGAGCTTCAAGGATACTCATATTTAGGAGAAGAACCCAGAATTAATATACATTCTAATGATTTCATAGTAGTACTTAATTTAGTTTTTGCTAAATTAACTAAAGTTAGCAAAGATTATTAACAACAAAGGGTAACAAAATTAATTCCATAATTTACCAGCAAAAGAAGCTCATCAACCAAAGAGCCAAAGTCGTTATCCTTCTTATCCTTATCTATGTTCTCCGACCCTGAGAACGACACGATTCCCTTTTCCTCTTCTTTCTCCCTTGATTTCCTTCTTTCTTGCTGTTAAAATTGAAAATCTAAAGCCTTCTCTTGCATTGACTTCAAAGCGTTCTCCAAAGCCTCCCACTGCTTCATCTCTTTATTCTACTTCACTTAGAGAAGAGTTTTCCTCTTCCACTCTCTCCTTCGTTTCTCTTCTTCCTCGGGATCAACCGGCAACAAGATGGTTCGGTAAGAACGCGGCGGCATTTCTCGCGTTTGTAGATGAATCCATCGTCGTTGCAGAGCTCCCACTCGTCGGTGACGACGGTTGTTTGAGAGGAAAACGAGGGAAGGTCCATTAGAGAGGGAATTTAGGAGATTTTGAAATAAAGGTGGGTTTTGTTGTTTCTTTTTGGACTAAAACTGCAAGACTGCTTGATTTGGGCCATAAAAAGGCGTTTGACCAACATTGAACTTACGTGAAAGTTTCGGGTATGGATCCTTAACTCAAATATTGACGAATCACTTTGTCAAAAGGCCCAACTGAACAAAACAAACCTTCCCAACCAATTCTTAAACAGGTCGAATCATGACAATGAAGATCTAAAATTTTGGCATCTTCTATGTATAAATTGGTAATTTGTAATCAGTTATAATTAATCAACAAAGGATGGCTAAACTTTTATTCTAATTGCAACCGAAATTGATGCCCGATAGGAAGAAGGTTTTACAATCATCTACATATAAGTTCTACCGTACAATGTCCTCAAAATCATGAAAATATAAATGAGAGGCATCGATCTGAAGATGGCAATCAACTAATATAGCACAACTAAACCACAGGAGTTAATAGTGGTTTCTTCAGAAAGTGTGCCTCCAAGTTCCCAATCACAAGATCAGCCATAGCTTGGCGGGTTTCCACCGTACCGCTACCTACATGAGGTAAGAGCACCACATTATCAAGCCCAAAAAGCTCTTCCGGTACTTCGGGTTCATTTTCAAACACATCAAGCCCTGCACCTCCTAATCGGTGTTCAACCAATGCAGAAACCAGCTCGGGTTCATCAACATGAGGGCCTCTCCCGATGTTGATGAGAACACCCTTTGGACCCAATGCATCGATGACTTCCCTGTTGATGATGTGGTGGGTCTCTGTAGTCAGTGCACAAGCAACAACCAAGATATCGCAGTTGGCAGCCAGCTCAACAACACTCGGATAGTATTTGTATTTGATTTCTGGTTTCTCAGTTCGAGAGTAGTAACAAATAGGGCAGCTAAATGCTTCAGCTCTCTTAGCAATTGCCATGCCAATTCTTCCCAGCCCAATAATGCCAACTCTTTTTCCAGTAAACTGAAATAGTGGAAAAATGGTACTTGTTAAAAAAGGAACGGAAACAAAGTGAACAAAGGGAAAAAGGAACCCTTTAATCTGGTATACTAAAATATAAAGTAACGCAGACATATATACAAGAAGAACCAAGTAAATAAGGATTCAATTCAATCATTCTTAATCTTAGGAAACGAATAAAGTCGAGGCAAATACTTCACTTCTTTTGAAAGTTGAGAAGGAAACTTCTCAAAGGTGAGTAAAGCACTTCAAAAAGCAACTTCAACGACACAATATGCACACACCGTTGTACTCTTCTCAAGCAGATGCTCATAGTCGAGCATGGAAATCAAATGAATGGTTTTTAGTACAAAGCATGGACAAAGTAGTTACAGACTTATTGTCCTACTTGCATGAAAGACTGATTAAAACCTCATGAAATGAAGAAACGTGGTACATTATCATTAGAGTGAGGGCCACAATTGCAGGACTTGTAGCTTAATGCCCTTGCTTTCTGTACTAATTAAATTAATTTATCTAAATAAACAGGAGACACCAATGGCAAGAAATATAATGAGGGACATAATCATGTAATGGAGGAATCAAGCACCACGTAATAGTTAATCAGTAATCCGTTTAGCTAATTCACAAAACTTTTACCGTTTGTAGAAGAATCAATACTATCAAAATTAGTTTGTACCCTATCTCCTAAGCAGTTTATACCACCTCTGTGCTCATTTCTAAAACCGTTTGAGTTTCATTAGCCGGATAAGTAAGGGAACAACCATAACCACAAAGCATTGTTCCGAGTTGCAATACATATCACAGATCACACAGAAGTCCAATAGTCACTCATGTCTGATTGCTGCATGCAAAGATGTATCTACCCCAATGTCCAAAATCCAAATATGATAGAAATAGGACGACAATAAAGCCATATAGTACCACAGATGTATGCCTTGGCCTATTTTATCTTTCAAATGAATAAGATGGTAATGACAGCCTGAACACCAGATTTATTTAATCAACCAGACTTAAACTAACCCATCCTTGGCTCAGACTCACAATTCAAGAATAGAAAGGGAAAAAAAGATCATATATCTCACCAATTTGCAGAACTATAAGTGTTTAAAGCGATGAACATTTTGCTCAGAAAACCTCACTCTTACTAGTGCTTTCTATCAACTGTGAACATGAGATAAAAGCCAAATGAATCTCAATTTTAAGAAGACCAAAAATCACTGTAGACCATTAAAAGTTACTGTATGTACTGATCATGCTGAAGTACAAAGAGAGGAAACTAGTAATGCAGCAGTAGTGCTTGCATAATCATCGAGCAGAAAAATAAGAAAGTCTACTGATTATTTGTGATACCTGAAAACACCAAGTCAACTAATGCAGCCACCACAAAGCAATTACTAAAGAGGGCTAGAGAAACCACTAACCAACTGTGATTACAAGCACACAATTGCATCTTAAACTAATTGTATGCACTAAAAATAGCGTAAGCAAGACTTTCATCTCCAGAATCTTTCAGACCCAGAGCCTATATACAATATTAATGCGATATATACAGATTCAACTTGAAAACCACGAATAACAAAACCGGCATCTATTTTTATTTATCAGCATGCAGAATGTGCAGTTAATTCATTATGAACTTCAAATAGGATTTGTGACAAATGTACCTCTTCAATGCAGAACAATTATAAGAAATGTACTTCCAACAATACTAGTCTGCCGTCTTCTTTTCATTGCTTTCATTTCCATAGATTAAATTATTCCAGAAACCCACAAATTAGAGATTCAAAAACAAACTGAGTTCTTGACTATAAAAAATTACCGAGTTCTGCAAACTGAAGGTACTGGATAAACAGTTCAGAAGAACAAATTCAACAGAAATACCAATATCATAAAAATCATCAACACATAAAAACCAATAAAACCGAAACGAATTCAACGAAGCAAGCAAACCCAAACTCAACAATGATGCCGGAAAAAAGCCAACAAACCTTAGTAGTCAACACATATTGCCCACTCTTCCACTTGCCACTTCTCACAAACCGATCACTCTCACAGAGCTTCCTCAACACCGCCAACATCAAACCGATCGCCAAATCCGCCACGTCCTCAGTCAAAACGTCAGGGGTGTTGGTAACTCGGATACCCTTTTCTTTACACTTGGCCAAATCTATCTTATCAAGCCCCACACTGAAGCTGGCAACAATCTCCAGCTTGGGCAACGCCTCGATCAGCTTAGCATCGGCACCGGCAAAGGCGTTTCCGACGACCGCCTGGATTGAGTCCTTGTGAGAAGCCAGAAAGGATGATTTGTCCGGCACTGTCCAGAATCTGAAAAGCTTAAAACGGTTCTCGAGTTGTTGCTCGAGGTAAGAGTTCATGGGGCAAGCCATGAGAACTCCAATGGATTCCATAGTTGATTGAATTGTGAGAGATAGTAAGGTGGAATTTCCAAGTCCAATAAGCCTGGAGAGTGAAAAGAGAGCAGTGATGGGGATTGATTGCGGGCTGTGAACCAGTTGAAGAAATGAAAGGCAGAGAATGCTCAGAAAAAGGGTAGGTGAGGCTGTTGGATTAACAGTTGAATTTTTATGATAATTTACCGATTTAAATAAATAATTATGAGGGTAAATTATACCAACATGAGTAAATTTATATTTTAATTATTTAACTTTAAAATTTTATAAAATGATTATTGAATTATTTAAAAGTATTCAATTATGTTACTAAACCATTTAAAAGTTTTTACTTAACTTTACTGGATCATTAAGGTTTTTTTTTTAAATCTAGCTAGTGAGCTTCAAGTAACGATTCAACGATTGATACGAATGATCAATACCCAAATACGAGTAGAAGAACATACTTTTATCCAAGTTGTTTTGACGATTAGTGTTATAGATCAGAAAAAAAAAAGTTGTTTAAATTTTGATTTGTAGATTCATGATGTTCAAAGTTGTTTATGAAAAGAAATTAAATTGTAGAATAGAAAGGAATTAAGAGCTTTCGATCCATGTAGGTGGTACGAATAAAAAAAGCCATACAATAATTATTTTAACAATCAATGACTTAAATGAAAGTTTTTGAATATTTCTAGTGACTATTTTGTAACTTTTTAAAGTTAAATGATTAAAATGTAAATTTATTAATAGTTTAGTGAGGTTATGAATTGTAAGTTTTTAAAGTTTAGTGATGAAAATGTTGTAGCTGTGCTGTGACCTCCTAACCTCAGGCGGTTGGTATGGATAGTGAAAGGGTTTTCTTTTCTTTCCAACTATTAGATTATTTTACAGTTTGATTGTGTTCTGATTGTTAGTTTGATGTGTTGGGTAAGGGTCCCACTATGTGGGAAACCCTTAAAACATGCCATGTTTTATGGCAATTTTTTTTGTTTTTCTTTGACTACTTTTATCATTTTATTTTGTCTTATATGTGGGATATAGGAAGCAATTAACGTGAAAAGAGAGCCAAAAAAATCGATTTTGAGAGAGGAAAACGAGAGAAGCAGAGAGAAAAGATCAAGCAAAATCGCTTTTTCAAGTTTGGAGAGCAATTGTGATCAACTCTTCGATCGGAGGTCCATCCGTGGATTGAGTGATTTTTGGACAAAGCAGCCTAGACGACAAGGTGTTCTTCACTTTGTACGGTCGAATTTTTCATCCGAGTCCTCGTAGCGTTAGAAATACTCGCTTTCGTTTGGCAGACTTTCGTTTTTGGTGATGTTCTCCAATTTTTCTCTTTTGCTAAAGATTACATATTGTTAGCCTTGTTGGAGTTGAATGTTTGTTGTAGGCTTGATATTGTAATCTTGTAGCTGAACATTTGATTATAGTGGAGCTTTTGATCGGACTCTCAAAGTCCCGTGGTTTTTACCCTTGATTTAGAGGGGTTTTCCACGTAAAAATACCGGTGTCTCTATTTATTATTTTTGTTGTGGTTGATCTGTGGTTGATTAAGGTTGTTAGAGAACACTTTTTTGTGCTATTGTGTTGCCATAATATTTGACAAGAGTTATAGGGAGAGAAAGAACACCGATTTTGCTTCCGCTTTGTTTCGGTTGTTCGGTTTCTTCCCAACAAACTGGTATCAAGAGCTCGGTTATTCTGTCAAATAAATATGGAAATTAATACGAGTAAGATGATTATGTTGAATGGCACAAATTATCAACTTTGGCGGAATAAAATGAAGGACTTGTTGTTTGTGAAGGCTCTGCATCTTCCGGTCTTTGCTACTCAAAAACCTGATTCAAAAAGTGATGAAGAATGGGAATTTGAGCATCAACAAGTGTGTGGCTTTATTCGGCAATTTGTTGAAGAAAATGTTTAC
Organism: Gossypium bickii; assembly: GCA_025503065.1. Classification (NCBI taxonomy): domain Eukaryota; kingdom Viridiplantae; phylum Streptophyta; class Magnoliopsida; order Malvales; family Malvaceae; genus Gossypium; species Gossypium bickii. Next base: position 136,561,784 of record CP106709.1, on the reverse strand, counting down.
AACCACATTGATCAGGAGACACATGCTCGGACATTGTGGGAGAAGCTTGAAAGCTTGTATGCTTCGAGGTCGGGCAATAACAAGTTGTTTTTGCTGAAGAAAATGATGGCGTTGAAATATAAAGAAGGAACGTCTATAGCTAACCATGTGAGTGAATTTCAGAGCGTGATGAATCAGCTACTTGGTATGGGTGTCAAATTTGATGACGAGATTTTAGGGCTTTGGTTACTTGCTACTCTACCAGACTCTTGGGAGACTTTCCGGGTTTCGCTCATTAATTCTGCCCCAAAGGGTATTATTACCTTGGATTTGGCTAAGAGTGGTGTGTTGAATGAAGAGGTCGGAAGACGATCTCGTGGTTCTACATCACACCGAGGTGTTGGTTACCGATGAATGGGAAGGAACAGAGACAAAGATGGAAAGAGTAGAGATAAAGGCCGAAGCAAGTCAAGATAGAGATACAAGAATCTTGAGTGTCATCATTGTGGTAAGAAAGGCCATATCAAGAAATATTGCTTCAAATGGAAGAAAGAGAACAAAGGTGGTGATAAACACGATCGGAATGATGATGAAAATCTGAGGCGTGTTGCTACCGCTACTCGTGAAGATCCGTTGGTCATTCGTGATGAGAATTTGGTCAACTTAGCATGTGACGAGACTAGTTGGGTGATTGATATTGGTGCATCACTTCATGTCACGTCGAGGAAGGATTTCTTCACATCTTATACTCCTGGTGATTTTAGGGTATTGAAGATGGGTAAATGACGGTTTGGTTCCGGTTGTTGGTATGGGAGATGTTCACTTGGTGAGTAACAATAGAACAAAGTTAACTCTCAAGGATGTCGACACGCACCGGATATCCGCTTGAATTTGATCTCTGCAGAAAGCTTGATGATGAGGGGATTCGTAACACCTTCGGTGACGGGCGGTGGAAGTCGACTAAAGGCTCCTTGATTGTGGCTCGAGGAAAGAAGAGCTCAAATTTATATTTGATGCAAGCTTGACTTCTCGAGAGACGGTGAATGTGACAAATGAATGGCAAACTCAACCGAAGTTGTGGCATAAACGACTTAGTCACATGAGTGAGAAGGGCCTTAAGCGCGTTTTAGCGAAGAAGAATCAACTTTCGGGCTTGAAGAATGCTACATTGAAGGATTGTGCTCATTGTCTAGCAGGAAAGCAGAGAAGAGTTTCTTTTAGAAGCCGTCCTCCTCATAGAAGATCAGAGTTGCTAGAGTTGGTCCATTCAGATGTCTGTGGTCCGATAAAAGTAAGGTCACTTGGCGGTGCACTTTATTTTGTGACTTTCATTGATGACTGTTCAAGAAAGCTATGGGTTTACACTTTGAAGTCTAAAAATCAAGTCTTTGAGGTGTTTAAACAGTTTCATACATCAGTTGAAAGGGAAACAGGAAAGAAGTTAAAGTGCATTCGTACTGATAATGGTGGCGAGTACACAGGGCCATTTCATGAGTATTGTCTGCGACAGGGAATCAGACATCAAAGAACACCACCAAAGACTCCACAGTTAAATGGGTTAGCTGAAAGAATGAACCGAACATTGATCGAGAGAGTCAGATGTTTGTTGTCAGATTTAAAGCTGCCAAGATCATTTTGGGCTGAAGCTTTGAATACAGTGACACATGTGATAAATCTGTCTCCTAGTGTTCCTTTGCAAGGTGATGTGCCAGATAGAGTTTGGTTTGGCAAAGACGTGTCATATGATCACCTACGTGTGTTCGGTTGTAAAGCATTTGTTCATGTTCCAAAGGATGAAAGATCCAAGTTGGATGCCAAGACTCGACAATGTATCTTCATTGGTTATGGTCTAGATGGTGAGTTTGGTTATAGACTCTATGATCCCGTTCAGAAGAAACTCGTGAGAAGTAGAGATGTTGTCTTCATTGAGGATCAGACCATCGATGATATTGATAAGACGGAGAAAGCGAATTCACAAGACAGTGATGATTTGATCGATGTGAATCCAGTTCCCTAAACTCTTCACCGTGTCCTATCCAGGATGATGTGCATGGTGATGTTATCGATGACCATCGGATATAGGTGACTTTGATGCTCCCATGGATGATGTTGTGAATGATCAACAAAGAAGCACCTATAGCTCCACCAACAGTTCCACTTCGAAGGTCTTCCAGAGATCGACGATCTTCATCGTGTATTCTTCTCGATGAATATGTTCTTTTGACCGACTGAGAGAGAACTCGAATGTTATGAAGAGGCTATGGAGAGTGAATGCAAAAATCGGTGGGTTGAAGCGATGAAAGATGAACTTCAATCCTTGCATGAGAACCATACCTTTGAGTTGGTGAAAGCGCCAAAGGCAAAAGAGCCTTGAAGAATCGGTGGGTTTACAAAGTTGAAGCAAGAAAGAAGTCTTCATCTCCACGATACAAGGCTAGATTGGTCGTCAAGGGTTATACTCGAGAAAAAGGGGTTGATTTTGAAGAAATATTTTCTCCGGTTGTGAAGATGTCCTCTATCGTAACTATACCGAGTTTGGCACTGTTATGACTTAGAGATTGAACAAATGGACGGAAAACCGCTTTTCTTCATGGTGACTTGGAAGAAGAGCTTTACATGGAGCAAAGCCAGAGGGTTTATTGCACAAGGGAAAGAAGACTACGTGTGCAGATTGAAGAAGAGCTTGTATGGTTTGAAGCAAGCTCCAAGGCAATGGTACAAGAAGTTTGAGTCTCATTATGGGGAGCAAGGCTACAAGAAGACTACTTACGATCATTGTGTGTTTGTTAAGAGATTCTCTCGTGATGATTTTATAATCCTTTTTGCTCTATGTTGATGACATGCTTATTGTTGGTCGGGATGCTTCTAGAATTGAGAAGTTGAAGCAAGAGTTGAGTAAATCCTTTGCAATGAAGGATTTGGGGGCAAGAAAGCAAATTCTTGGCATAAAGTTGACACGTGATAGAAAGGCCAAGAAATTATGGTTATCACAAGAGAGGTACATCGAGAAAGTACTTCAAAGGTTCAAGATGGACAAAGCTAAAGCGGTGAGCACTCCTTTGCTACGTATTTCAGATTGAGTATTAAGCATAGTCCTTCCCACGAGAAAAGGAGAAGGAAGAGATGCAGAAAGTTCCTTACTCTTCACCGTGGGAGTCCGATGTATGCAATGGTTTGTACGAGACCGGACTTGGCTTATGCCGTTGGTACGATCAATGTTTTCTTTCTAATCTGGCAGCAGAGCATTGGAATGCGGTGAAGTGGATTATGAGATATCTTCGTGGCACTTCCAACATGAAACTTTGTTTGGCAATGAGAAACCCTGTTCTTGTTGGGTATCTGATCGAGATATGGCGGAGATATTGACTCGAGAAGATCTACTTCAAAGTTACTTGATCACTTATGCAGGGGAGTCGTGGCATGGCAATCAAGATTGCAAAAGTGTGTTGCATTGTCTACCACCGAATCGTAGTTTATGCAAAGAACCAAGGCGTGCAAGGAGATGCTTTGGATGAAGAAGTTTATGCATGAGCTCGGTTTTACTCAGGAGAAATATGTCCTGTATTGTGATAGCCAGAGTGCTATTCATCTTGGTAAGAACTCAACTTTTCATGCTAGATCTAAACATATTGACGTGAGGTACCATTGGATACGAGATGTTCTTGAAGCTAAGCTGTTAGAGCTTGAGAAAATACATACCGATGATAATGGTGCTGTGATATGTTGTGAAAGCTTTACCAAGAGGAAAGTTTGAAGCATGTTGTTTGATCTCCGGTATGGAGGCATTCCCCACATAGTCGGAGGGGGAGATTTGTTGGGTAAGGGTCCCACTATGTGGGAAACCCTTAAAACATGCCATGTTTTATGGCAATTTTTTTTGTTTTTTCTTTGACTTTTTTTATCATTTTATTTTGTCTTATATGTGGGATATAGGAAGCAATTTGTAACGTGAAAAAGAGAGCCAAAAAATATCAGATTTTGAGAGAGGAAAAACGAGAGAAACAGAGAGAAAAGACTGAAGCAAAATCAGTTTTTCAAGTTTGGAGCAGCTGTGATCAACTCTTCGATCGGAGGTCCATCCGTGGTTCGATTGAGCTGATTTTTGGACAGCAGCTAGACGACAAGGTGTTCTTCACTTTGTACGGTCGGATTTTTCATCCGAGTCCTGTAGCGTTAGAAATACTCCTTTTACAGCAGCTTCGTTTTTGGTGATGTTCTCCAATTTTTCTCTCTTTTGCTAAAGATTACATATTGTTAGCCTTGTTGGAGTTGAATGTTTGTTGTAGGCTTGATATTGTAATCTTGTAGTTGAACATTTGATTATAGTGGAGCTTTTGATCGGACTCTAAAGTCCCGTGGTTTTTACCCTTGATTTAGAGGGGTTTTCCACGTAAAAATACCGGTGTCTCTATTTATTATTTTTGTTGTGGTTGATCTGTGGTTGATTAAGATTGTTAGAGAACACTTTTTTGTGCTATTGTGTTGCCATAATATTTGACAAGAGTTATAGGGAGAGAAAGAACACCGATTTTGCTTCCGCTTTGTTTCGGTTGTTCGGTTTCTTCCCAACATGATGTATTTGTCCCGAAGAAGCTTTCACTGAAAAAAACGTGTAAACTTACTTAGTATTATTATTATTTGAGCAATATTTTATTATTATTTAGGAACGTGTCCATCAAAAATGAATTTATTGAATTATTTCTATAAATGATTCGGTCTAGATTTTAAATTTTAATAAAATTTTATTCTCTTCCTCGAAATTCACTCTTTTATACTCTAAGATAAGGATGATAAAATCTTAAAAGATATGAAAATATGAAGGAAAATAATTAGGATTGATGATGAAGAATAAATGCAAAGGTGAAAGATTTGATTACAGTACACCCGTGACTATTTATTTAGGCAATCGCGTTGATTCACGGATCTGTTAAGCTTGCCTGCCTGTCATCGTTTTGCTTCTTTCATTTTTCAACACTTTCCTTGAATTTATTTAGTTGCCTGCAACATCACCCGACAGAGGAATCTGAATATTAGGATTTAGGAGAAATAAAACTAGAGCAAATGGCCAACTGGTGGGATAGAAGTGGATCATAAACTACACTCGACTCCACAATCCAATGCCTTTCATCAGTTAAGGAAAAGCTCTGTTTTTCTGTTTTTAGAAAAAAGGAAGCAACTGCAACTCTGCAAGTCAAGGTGATATATCTCTTATCCAGCCTGGCTAGCATGTTCTTGTTAACATATTGGTATATAAAATATATACGTGTCAAACATATATCTGTAGTTTACATTCATTGTGAAATTACCATTGCAAGTCAACTTTACGATATTAGATGAATCTGGTATGTTAATTTAGTCTGTTTTTGGGACTTATTCCTTTATCAAGTTTCAACCCATCAAAACCATCCATCTGGTCCTAGTGGGGGATGTTCAGGGCTTGTTCTAATATTAGATCATAGAAAGAGAAACCATACTTATCAATCAATATAAAAATGTATGTGTCTATATGTGAATGCTTGCATTCGGTTGTATCCTTCCTGGTTTTTAGCAGACATTTGACTGAGAGATTGAAAACGAACCATCCAATTCAGATAAATGAAATGAAACTAGAACCTTCAACATATATAGAATAATCTAAATTTGCAACCACCATTTTACTCAACACCCAGTGTCCCAAAAAACATGCACCCCACGTTCAAGCCATTGCTCATAAATGGAAAAACAAGCAAAACAATCACAACCCACAGGTGTAAATTCCCCAAGAAACATACTTTGTCCCTAAATTCATTTGGAAGAGGGGACATTTATGTTTTCCTTCCTTTCCCTCTTCCATACCTCTCTCGAAAGACCACCACCACAATACCATTCACTTCCTTGCTTTTTGTTTTGACTCCTCGGCCTCAAGTTCTTGTTGAAACCTAAAAACAGAACATTTGAACATGGTTCAGCAAGAAGAAGACAGATCATGGTCTAATATGTTTGGCCTTAAGGGCTCACATGATAACAAAGGAAGACATGCAAAGAGTTTGAGCATTGACAGTGCTGTTAAATTTGATGGAGCAGCTCTTGATAACCACTCGAAACCTCAAGGCGACAGGTGTCCCAAGTTGAATCGAACCTTGGAAGAAATGACTGCTGCCTTCCAAGCCAGAGAAAAGCAGCTTTTAGCTGGCAAGTTTTCGTATTAGTTTATTCTGCTATTGTTGTTCTCATTAATGTATATTTACGGTACAAAGTGGTTAAGATAAACTATCTTTAGTTCCTGGAATAGATGATTGCTTGCTTGCTGGTTTTAGAAATTCTGAAATGGTTTTTAGTTCAGATATGGACCAGATGAAGGAAAAGTTTGCGAAGTTACTCTTAGGTGAAGATATGTCAGGTGGAGGGAAGGGAGTTTCATCAGCTTTAGCACTGTCTAACGCCATTACCAACCTTGCTGGTATTTCCTCCTTTTGAATGTTTATAGTCTCTCCCATATGAATGATAACAAAATTGAGAATTAACTTGATTTTCGTTCCTAAATGGCTTTCAGCTTCCGTTTTTGGTGAGCAATCCCGCTTAGAGCCTATGACGCCTGAAAGGAAATTAAGGTGGAGAAAAGAAATAGATTGGATGTTGTCTGTCGCTGATCACATTGTTGAACTTGTTCCTTCCCAACAGAAGGGCAAGGATGGATCCAACATGGAGGTATCCGAACTCCCATCCCCAGCATCAGAGTAATTATAAGGCGATATATCTCTACATGCATTTTCTGTTGGGGTCAACTATTATAACTATCTTTATTTCTTGAATTTTTTCAGATAATGGTCACAAAGCAACGTATAGATCTTCATATGAACATTCCGGCCCTGCGGAAACTTGATGCAATGCTGATTGTAAGGACATAGAGTCTATGGTTTTTCAAAGCTAATTTGAGCTTAGATTTTCTCGGTGATTATAAGCAACAAACTAGGACCTGATTTAATGATAACTTACAATGGTCAGGATTGTCTAGATAACTTCAAGGACCAGAATGAATTCTATTATTTGTCAAAAGATGCCTCGGACTCAGAGAAAGGAAAACACAAGAGAAAAGATGATAAATGGTGGCTGCCTACCGTTAAAGTTCCCGAAGATGGACTGTCAGATAAGAGCAGAAAAAATCTGCAGAGCCAAAAAGAATCTGTGACCCAAGTGCTTAAAGCAGCAATGTCAATTAATGCTCAAGTTCTTTCAGAGATGGAGGTCCCTGAAAACTACATTGAAGCCCTCCCTAAGGTAAAAGCTTCAAAATTTTTCTAATATATTCCAATGTTGCTTGAAAATCTGTTCTCATAACCCCTTTCCTCATCACATTTTACTGATGTTTTGCTAGAATGGGAGAGCTAGTCTTGGTGATTTAGTTTACAGGAGTATCACAGTTGAATTCTTTGACCCTGATCAATTTCTCTCCTCCCTGGACTTATCATCCGAGCACAAGATTTTAGACCTCAAGAACCGACTTGAGGCATCGATAGTCATATGGAAGAGGAAGATGACCCAAAAGGACGGAAAATCGGGTTGGGGTTCTGGTGTTAGCTTTGAGAAGAGAGAGCTATTCGAGGAGAGAGCTGAAACCATCTTACACATTATCAAACATCGGTTCCCTGGACTTCCTCAATCTTCACTAGACATCAGTAAAATCCAATACAACCGGGTATGTTCTTGTACGGCAACTGCAGATAGAAACTTTATAACACATTGTGATGACCCCTTTGTTTAAGCACTGCATCATTGTTATGTACTGTTGCATTTTCCCTAGCATCCTACGACATCAATGGCAGCTCAAGTTATTTGAGGATTTCTTGTTTGGATCGCAGGATGTAGGGCAAGCTCTCCTAGAGAGCTATTCGAGAATACTGGAGAGCTTGGCCTTTACAGTCTTATCGAGAATCGAAGATGTCCTCCAAGCTGATAATATTACCCAAAATCCTAATCCACAGCCATGCAAACGCAACAGTTTAAAGGACGACAGCCAGCCTAATTCAGTGTCTACAAGTCCAAGATATGATGTGGAAACAGCGAACGCAAAGACCCTCTCAGATTTACTTACTTGGACTATGGATCAAAATGACTACGACGATAGGATGGACTCAGATGACGGATCCATAGATGTTGAACCAAGCATGCAAAAGCTAAACATAGTGACAAACACTAGCAAGAAGTCCTATCTTGAGAGCTTGGCTGGAGTAAGAAGCCCTACGGAACGCCATTAATGGAGGAGACTATAAAAACTGGAAGCAGATAGAGAATAGAGAGAGAGTGTGTTATAGATACAGGAATATTAAGTGTGAGAAAGCTTGACCTTCAGCTATAGGTTTTTTTCAACCTAAATGGGATTACTCTTGACTTGTGGGCTGCTTGTTTCATTATGTATTTTCTATTCTTCCTTTTGTAAATAGGGAAGACAACTAAAACTCTGGAGTTTAAAGCCACTCCATATATTAATACCTTTAGAAACCAAGACAAAAGGTGTTTCTAGATTCATAGCCATTGAAAGAAATCATGTTTCTTCATGGTTGTTTCTTCTATTTGTTTGTGAAATTGTACATTTGGGCAAATTTTGCTAGATTTTTCAAACAGTGTATCACTTACTTGGTAGTGCAGATCTGCCTTCTGATATATTACAAGAATTCAGCATTCAAATCTACAATTTGTCCAGAGAATTAGGCATTTGTTAAATCCAATGGCAGTGGACATATTATTAGTTCTTCAATGACAGTTCAGATCAGTAATCAGAAGGGATAGGATCGCAGTCAAAGAGAAGAAATTTTAAAGCTGAAAGCAATGCACCAGTTAAGCGTGAAACAAATGTCATTGGATCGATAACAAAGGTCACATTTTAGGATTACATGTTTGAAAACTGAAACAAGATACATACAATGAAAAGCTTAAAGAGTTTAACTAAATTAGATCTTGCCACGCGGCCCAGGCTTGGGTGGGAGTTGCGGACCTTTCTTGATCGGTAGAAGGTCATCGGAAGCAGTGGCACTGAGGTAAAGACCGAGGGAACCGCCTCCCAAGATCAGGAACTTGAGCAACAATCCTCTCTTGGTAAATGGAGCTGCAAATGTCTCAAAGAACTTGCTCTGCAATTCCAAACATTTGACCATACTTCTATTAGTTAATGCAAATAATTCGTTTCTTGAGTTCCACTCTCAAAAAAACCAAACATCAGACTTCATTCAATTATCAATCAACTAAAGCAAGAAAGCCACCAAATATTACAGTATGGCCTGTATAAAATTACTCTGCAAATCTTTTCTCAAATACCAAATTCATCAAACAGAGAATAAGGGTGAAACCTGGAGTGGGTTGTACGGTGAAGGTGCATCGGATCCATACAAGTCCCATTGCCCAGTTGTGTTGCCAATATCCTCCAAATCAAAGTATACACTCTTATCACCATACTTTGCTACCACAGCACCAGCCCTATCAAAGAAGGAGGTACACTTTTTTTATTATTTTAAAAATAAATTTATACACAAATGGGCTGAAATTAAACAGTAGGGATCTGGAGGTAAGAAATTAAGCTTTCGGGGTTACCTGTAGTTTTTGGGTTTGAAACTCTGGCGAGTTGACTTCACCAAGAGCTTGGTTCCACTGAGAGAGCTGCGACCAAGGCCCTTGATGGTCGTTGGTTGAACACCAGCTAAGGTTGCAAGAGAAGCCATTGCCTTGGTTTCTGGTTCCTAACTGCCTTTTTTTTCAGTTCAGTTCAGTTGGCAGTGGGGTGTTTGGGTTTTTGATCTTTGAAATGGATCTCAACAGGACACGTGGCAAACTGGTTTTCTAGAGAGAGATATGGAGTTCCATTTAGGTCCTGCCACGTGGATCAAACCCAGATAAGGCTATCCATTTTATGATCCTCAAAAAACTAATGGGCCACGTTCATCGCCTCAAAGAACCAATAAGAAATTAATTTGATAAGCCGTGTCATGGTCCATTTCTAGTGTTTAGATTTTTGTATTTATATAATTCTTTTATATATTTAAATTTATGTTATGTTTTTTTATTAGACATATTTTTGTTATGTATTTTGTTTGATAATTAAATTATCTTTTATATCATATTCTCATACTTCTGTATCTAATGTTAAAATATATAATCCCACATAGAATTAATTAGCAGTATCCATTTAATTTTTTTCTTTATAAAAAAAATAAAACTTTCAAAAACTAAATCCAATACTTAATACAATCAAAATATAAAATACTTTATAATTAAATCATAATTTCAAATATTTTTTTTAAAATTATTTCATGTTCAAATCTCAAAAAAACATAAATTGTTATCTTACAAAGTTGAGATAATGTCGAAATAAATTTCAAAATATCTAATTAGGTAATCCCATTTTTACTCTCATTTGAATAATTTTCTCCTACTTACATTCATATTCTTTTGAATAATTAAATATCTAACCTCGCAATGCATCATTATACTCAAAAACCCTAAGCCTGGATTTTAACTTTTCCTTTTAACCTTTTTACAAAAATCATGTTTTACGACTACAAGAAAGCAAATAATGGAAACATCTCATGATTCAAATCATCTTGATAAGCTTGATGAAATTTCTCAATCTCACTTTCAAGAGTTTGTAGATAATAATACTAACGACATAAATAATTTTTCAGAAGAAATTAACGACGAAGATGATGATAATTATGAGTGTCTTTTAGAAGAAAAGGAAGATAATAATGGTGATGGTAATGACAAAGATTATTTTGATTATCACCGATCTCAAATAAATACTTGAAATAATCATGCTTATTTTGATAATCACTCTTTATTGGAACCAAATTATGAATATCTGATTTAGAGGTTGATAATATAATTATTATTTCCGCCATGACTCTTGAACTTATCTTGGAAATCAAATCCCTTGTCTTTACAATTCGAGCGAGATTCATGACTAATCGAAAGGAAAATTTTCAGTATATTATTCTTACCGTATTGGATGATGAAAAACAAGCTTCATGTATACGAAGAACAAAAAGTCAGAATAGAGAAGTTATATCAAATTTCAATCACAAGTGATTTGATTGACATTTTAAATCCGAAAGCTGTGTTGGAAGAAAATTTATAGAAATTCTATTGCTTAACAAAGAGTAATACCATAATTATCAATTATGGGAACAAAAGGTTTTATATTAATCTAGTGGAAACTAAACCCGCAGATGCTATTAGCATTGTCGATAAAGATTGTGAAGTAGATTTCACTCTTGGAAAGAAGAAAAGTGGTAAGAAACTAAAAAATCCAAGTTAAAGTATTTGGTGGGTTTAGCTAGAAAATTGAATGAAGAACCATGTTGCAGTACTTATCTGCTTAATATCGATAGAAAGAGAGTTTGATGAAGCAACATCAAACAAAACTGAGAATAAGCCAAAGTATATTAGGCAAGAAACGAATAAACATGTTGCAGTACTTATCTGCCTAATATCAGCAGAAATCGGCAAAAATAGAGAGGTTGATGGAGCAAATTAAAAGAAAAATGAGAATAAGTCAAAGTATATTAGACAGAAATAGGGAGGTTAATGAAGCAAATTTAAATAAAGTCAAAGTTTCGACCTAAATAAGGAGGTTGATGAAGCAAATACAAAGAAAACTGAGAATAAACCAAAGTTTCAAGCATTTACAAGAAAGAGCTACACGAGGTGAATAATCTCATTTGAAATTTACAGGAAAGAGTTACACATTAGGTAAGTAATCTCATTTGGAGATGTTTCATTTGTATAAATGTTTTTTATTTAATAATAATTTAAGGGGAAATTTTTTACTATATTTTTCCAATAACTTATATAAATTTTTTTATATTTAAATTTATGTCATGTTTTTTTATTAAACATATTTATGTTATGTTTAAATTATCTTTTATTTCATATTTTCTGTTCGATATCTAATATTATTAAATCTATTAAAATATAAATCCATTTAAATTTTCCATAAAAAAAAACTCAAAAATTGAATCCAAGACTAATATCAATCAAAATATAAGATCCTTTTTCATTAAAACATTCTTAAAAAAGAAGGTTTTTCTTAAAAAAATATATAAGAATCACATTTTACAATGATAGTCACTTTATGTATTTCAAATAACTATTTGAATCAACCAAGAACAGAACCCGGCTCAAAAAGAAAACTGGGCATACACCGTCCATAATCAAGTCTATCAACCATTCAACTCCTATACCCAACCCATATGCCCAATCCATAACAGATAAGAATAAAGAACTCACAAGTCCTTATCCGCTTCTTCTTCGACACTACACCCCAAAATGTCGATAACTTTTTCTCTCCAATCTCTCAAGCTTTCATCCCCATTCCTCCATGGCTCAACTTCCCTCCCTCTTCTCTCAAAACCCAACTCTTCTCTCCCTCACCAACCCCTCCGATCCCCGGCCTTTCTCCCTCCAATCAGGGCAATGAAATCCATGCAAGGCCGGGTCGTTTGTGCCACAAATGACAAGACAGTGGCGGTGGAAGTGGTGCGTTTAGCCCCGCATCCCAAGTACAGGAGGCGTGTTAGGAAGAAGAAGAAGTTTCAGGCTCACGACCCAGATAACGAATTCAAAGTTGGCGATTATGTGCAGCTTGAGAAGAGCCGGCCTATTAGCAAGACCAAGACTTTCATTGCGGTGGCTGTACCAAGTAGGAATGGGAAGCAGGAGAAGGAGGAGGCAGGGGAGCTTGGGATTCCATTGGAGTCTAAACAGACTCAAGAGCAGCCGCAGGCTTAGTGTTAAGCCCTTCGCGTGGGCTCCTTTTGTTGTTGGTAAATTTGTAATCTTTTGCAAGTGATTTCACTGTTTCAAAAACTGCTTTTCCTTAATGTAATAATTGTTGTTTTTCAAGGGTTTGGATTGTTTTTTGAGTTTGTCATGACTTTCATTCTCTGCTCTAATTTTTATTGGTTTATTTGAATTGGGTTTCTTTTCTTTATTGGTTAAGAAATTGATGTTCTAGTGATAAAACCAGGATCGAGATGCTATTGAAGAAGCCGAGGAAATTTAAAACAACATTATAATTTGTGGTATTACTATAATGTGTGTTGCCTTAAGAATAAATTATCTTTGAATTGATTTACTTGGATCATCAAGTTAAGCTGCATTGGGATTGTTCTGTTGTTGTTTTGGTTTGAGAATTTAATTTGGGGTCCTAGACTTCAGCAGCAATGCAAAGATGATACAGTCCCGATCTCAAGATGAAATCGAGATGTATGCTTAGTTGCCCGATCGTAACAAATACGAAAATTGAAAATAGGCGAAGAATAGATATCAAAAATAGAAAAAGTATAATTTTAGGGCAGAAGGTATGAAGATTGTTTAATTTGAAGTACGGGTGGTTCGGAATTAACTCGGGTTTAGAAGAAGGAAAATTTCAATTTAAGGCTTAAAAAAACAAGTAAGAACCAATACCGAAAGGTATCGACCCAGATTACTTATACGTTCTTAAGGCTCGGTTTTGGATGGGAATGGGACCTCGACCCGCTATCGAAATACGACAGGAACCTCGGTATATAGAAGTTGGTCAAAGAATAGGTTGACGCCACTAGCTCACTAGATAAGTCAACGAATCCTTAAAATGAAATTGGAGAAGTGTTGTCACAAATTCGACAGAATAATGATATATCATTCATAAAAAAAAAAAGTATCTTACAAATGAATGTTTTCAAATATTTATAACCTATCGAATGGTCATTCTCTCAAGCCTTAATGGTTATGCTAAATCAAGCTAGAATTTGCTTGAATAATGGCACTTAAATTTTGGCCATAGAACGTGCTAATTTTAATCCTCCAATATGGCACTAATCTTTAAAAAAAATGGTTTGGGGCTGAATGGCACTTAAATTTTGGCCATAGAATGTGCTAATTTTAATCCTCCAATATGGCACTAATATTTGTCCCACGCATGCACCTCATTCTTTAAAAAATATTAGCATGCCGCCACCCACTTATTTTATGGCCTTAATTGGCTTCCAAAAAAAATCTTACACATTAAAATATTCGGCCACTTAGTGTCTATCAATTTAAAACATTTTTAATACATGTTTATGGCTGGACAAATTAAATAAGAAATGGGTATTACTTCTATTAAATTTCGGCTAGAGTTTAGGACATATTAAATAAACATTTCGGTCATTAAATTAAGTAGCAGCAACTTATTAAATTGGTCCTAATCTAAACATATTAATTTTAACTATTAATAATGTATCAAATAGATTTATTTAAGTGCATCAAATAATTAACATAATTATTTATTATATTCGAATTTTATTTATTATTATTTTATTATTATATTTTTTTTTTAGCTAAATAATTAGCTAAGACCGAATGGCCATATGGAGCTCTTCATGAACATGAGCTTGTAAGAGCATGCGGCACGAAGTTGAAATGGCGTTTGAGCCAATCTTAGCATCGTCCCAAGCTTGTTGAATTAGAGCCCTGATTGCCTCCTTAAATTGTTTCGCACGAGCTCTCGTAATCGGTCCTTGAGGTAACACCATCGGGTCTCGGCTCGAACTCGGCTCATGATGGGGCGTGCCCGTATCAAAAGATGTTCCACGTTTGACAATTTATTAGAAGGAGAGGGGATATCCAATTGTCCCGAAGCCAATCCGATCCGCCCTAGCAACAATACTACCTCATTCCAATTGCTGATGCAAAATGAAAATACTTAAGTTTTGAGTGATTATCCAATAAATTTAGTCCTTAAAAACCTCACTGTAAGCATCTTCGTGATGATTGATGCTTCAAAGGTCATAGTTTTATTTGTTGGTATTGAGCCATAAGTAATTAAGATTGGTTTATGGTTGACTGCAGCATCTTGGCAATGGCATGCTGTGAGATAGTTTTAGTAGTGTAAAAACCTTGAATTCCTTTAAAAACAGTGGATAAATCAACGTCCTTTAGGGCCTATATAAGTTGGTAAAGTAATCAAGACAACCACAATATTGCATCAATGAATAGTAATCCTATACATGAGAATATTTCACTCTCCTACATCTAAAATGATTTTTAAATCCAAACTCTCTGAATCCAGCTTGCCCTCCAAAACATGCCTGGTGTCCAAACCATCTGTGCTAACCAAACAAGGAATAGAAACAAACCCACATAACAAAAATAGGTCATTGCTTAAACCTGCAAGTTGTGGGGGAAAGAAAATAAAAAAAAAAACAACTATGAGTTTTACAGTTAATGTCTACCTAATCAAGAAGGGTATTTCATCACCCATCTTCACATTGCAAGCTTGTCTTAATGTTTCGTAATGTGCAAGATACTATTGTGTTGACAGATTCCACAGATTCCATGGTTAGTTTGGCAGTCGGGGAGCTGTTTGTTAGGATTTGGAAAGCTACGGTAAGCAATGATCCTCCTTCGGTATCATTGCTTTTCTCGTGCCTAGAAGAAATCACTAATGGCCTTGACTCGAGTCCGTCGGGAAGAATGGAGAAGCCTGAAGGTAATATGGCCATGTTGCTAGAGTCACATCCTGTGATCACTGATTGTATTCCAGTTACATCCACATGAGCAAAGACCACCATGGATTCAAAAGCATTAGTGCAACTATCTTGGAGCACCCACATGCTATTCTCTTTTGACTTCATTGCCTGAACAGAAAACGTGATTCTGTTTAGAATGTTGTATACGGTTAACAGGGGAAAGAAACACCCTAAAGAACTTACTTGAATTGTTACTGCATTTCCCCGATCCTTTCCTTTGGCCAAGTTTGCAATGGATTGTACAGGACCTCCGCTTGACATGATATCCCACTAGAGTTTGCAGAAGAAAAATGGGTAAATGACTATTCATAGAAATTCTTATTTTATAATTCTAATATTTTTTTTGTTGGCACAAAGAAATCCCAGGTTATTTGTGACTTCTTAAACGTGATTGCATAAATTAATTGAGCTAAATTGTAGATTCCCTAATGGCTTATTCTAGTGACTGCATTAAGGCAAAAGCTATACTATATAGTAGTACCTCACTGCGACGAGATTCGTCTCTCAAGAAATCAAATAAAAGAGTTGGAGAGACAGGCAACCAAACGGAAGAAACAGCACAGACGATGACCCCATGTGGCTCACCGGGGTCATTTAAGTTTTTCCTGGAAGATACTCTAATGTCTTCCCCTGTTTTTGTAGGGACTTTATTCCAGGTATGATAACTTGATGCTCCAATTGAATGACAAAAGCTCCATGTCATTCTCTGGGCCAATTTCAAAATACTCTTCCTCCCAGCCAATGTTGCAACACCTAAAATTTTATTAACAGGCATTCGTCTGAAAGTTTTCTTTGCACACAAAATAAATGCCATTTGTTAAATTACATAACACAATGGACAAAAATTTAAACATACCAGTTGAATCCTTGGTAGGAACATTGGTTGCCATGAAGAAAACGAGCCTTTCACACTGATGTTGCAATGTTGCCATCCAATGCCTTGCACCAAATGCTAGTCCACTGCGAACAATGGTACGGTACAACGTGTGAACAGTGTTTTTCTGGCACTCAAGGTGTTCCACCCAAATCACCTGAAAATTAGTTAAAAAGTGGATTCATAAGCTTGTTTTCGAAATGAAACTCTATCAATTCAAACGAGAAAGAAAGTTCTAAATTTGCTGGCAAACCATGAATTTCCCCGAAAAGAGCTATATGCATATGTATATATACCTTACAATGGCCATTGGTTTTATCCTGGATGATGCAACCTGATGGACGTTTTCTGCATTTCACTAAGGATGCATCGATATTTTCTTCAACTTTGTCAATAGAAACGTCGACAATTGCCCATTGTTCAGCACTCAATTGCTTGCAGTACCGGACAAAGTACACTTCTCTAGTAGGTACCAAGGGTGTGAGCATTTGCAGCTCAGCAAACATCTGCAACCATTTCAGAGTACCAACCATCAATGCAATGTGTAAAACTTAATTAAAAACATTAGCGTTATTTTTTCTGTTTACAAGGAGATTGCAGTTTCGGAACAAATTAACAGATCGAAAGTGATGGTTAGTATTGAAATTTTAATTTTAATTTATTAAATGCTGTCGTTCAATAGAATAAAAGTGTCTTATTGGTGCAGTGTAAATAGTCACTCAATAAAGAAATCTCAATATTTACAAATGTTAGAAATATTTTTAGTGAGGGTTGTGGACGCACATATGATTTATCTCTTCAAAACGTCCAATGAGAGACTTTTATTTTATTGTATTCATCACTTCTTTATACACTTGAGTTTTCATAAAATTGGGAGACAAAATCTCTACTGGATCCATCAACTCTGGATGAACAATACTTTAAAAGTTTATCTTGAAATAACTAATCTTTCAACAAATTTATTATGATAGTTAAATTCTAAATTTATCAATAAGAAAATGACTAAAGTATAAATCCCTAATTACCGGAAAAAATAACTAATAATGAGAAGGGTCGGTGTCAAAAGACTTTGACCTTCCGCTGCGTTTTAGAGTACGATTGTAGATTAGTTTATTGTAGGTTAGAGACATAAAAAAAGGAAAAAAAAAATTTCGACTTTTGACGTGGACCACTGTCTCAAAAAGAAGGAAACCGTATATAACAAGATAGCTCAAACTGAAAATAAAATTTTATTTAATAATTTTATTATCACCAGCACTTCACAAAACATATATATATCAACAGATTATACGACAATTCATTCTGTTGATGAAAATAAAAATAAAAATAAAAAAAATAGGTAAATAGTTAATATGGTGATTATTATAAAAAAAATACATAAAAATAAAAGAAAGTAGTTCGTTTTTCAAAGTAAATTATTTATATATAATTCTGTTAATTTTTTTTTACTTTTTTGTTTGGTGTTGTTCCAAAACGACAACATAACTTTATTATTAGTATAATTATAATAAACATATAAATATTATGATTGAACAGATAATTTAAAAGTTATAAATAAAATTAAATATACATTAAAAATACCAAATTTATATTTTCAGCTCCTTGTTGTATACATTAATACTTGTCTCAATCTTTGAAATATTGTTGTTAAAGTGGCATCACATTATCAATGTAATCTATATTATAATATGGCTGAAATTTATCGAGGTTAATATTTCAATGCTATATAACTGCTGGCATATCGTAACATCGTAAACGGTAGATCTAGAAATGCTGAATGACATAATTACGTTATAAAAGAAATATAATTAAAGCAAAATATAAAGTAAAATTTAATACGAAAAAGAAAACTCTTAAGATAATACGTGTATATATATGAACAAATTAAATTTTGTATAACATAAATTCTAACCTATCAAGTTATGTAGATATAAAACTATTTTTTAATATATTATTTATTTATAATGCTATCTTTAATATTGTATTTTAAAATAGATTAATTCAAAATTTTTATCAAAAGTACTTGAAAAAACAAAAATATTTGTGTTTTGTCTTTTAGACATTAAAAAAAAAAAACACACAACAAGAATTGCGGACAGAGAAATTATGCAACTTACCAACTGTACAGCACCATTTTTATTCGGAGCTTCCCCATGGCAAATCACATCAACAGTAGCAGCCTTTGAGATTATGCATGGGAACATTTCCTTCCATTGATTCTATTGAAAGAGATAAAATTAAAATCATATTTACAGTTAACTATAGAATGAATTCTATATATATGTGCATATTGATTCTTACTGCATCCATGAAGCTTTGTACCAGCCTCGGGAGATCAAGAAAAACAACCCCAGTCTCTCTAGAGGCTTCAATGGATCTTTTTGGCCTCCCGTTGCTTGAACTTTCAACAGAGAACTCTTTGACGTACTCATCATAGTTAAGTATCTCCCGACCCGTCTCAACGCTTCGAACCCACAGCGGTTCACCAGCCGTAGCCATCTTTTGCAACTCTTCCATGGCCTGGTTTACAATCTCCATGATTCTCGACTTTTCAAGTCCGAAAATCCCAGTGTAAAAATCCAATGAACTCCTGTTTTCTTGGTCATTTCCAGATGAACATGAACCAGTCGTTGATGCACCCGGAGGGAATTTTCCTATTACTGTTCTCAGTTTTTCTACCTGCAAATGTTTTGAAACTGAATATATTATGGACATTAAATAAAGATTTTTAAGAGAGAAAAAAAAAATCTATTGATTATTAGCTCTAAAGACCTCGGCTTTGAGTTTGGCATTCTCGATTCGTAGTTGTTGTTCTTCAGCTGTAATAGAGCCATCTTTGGCAGTGGTAGCCATGCCACAGTTGAGGCAACACGCTTTATTTATAGTCTCCCTCATGGCTTTGTTTTCATCTCGGAGCTTCTCCAGCTCTTGCTTCAACAACGAATTTTCATGGCGCTCTTGTATAGCCTGCAAATTGGCGCAACTCCATTAACACCAGCAAAGAAATACTCTGATTTCAACTAAAGCTATATGTATGGTGAAAACTTTAGAAGAGAAAAACTGGGATTACTTTGATTTGTGTTCGACGATTTTGAAACCAGAACTTGACTTGTCTTGGAGCAAGGCCTAATTGTTTACTCAATTGTTGCCTTTGCTTCTCATCTGGATGGGGTGATTCCTTAAACAGCCTGAAAAAGTTTTACATTTCATTCAGTTCTTCATACAAGGCAAATAACATTACTTTAATTTGTTACAGACAGAAATACAACAAATCTCATCATAAACTTCGATCATATGAGGATAATAATTCATGTCAAGCAATTAGAGAACAAGAGAGACATCACTTCAGCCATGATTAAAGAAAAAAAAAAAAAAAAAAACCAAAGAATATGGCTTTTGGTGCATATGATTTTATTATCAATCTTTCATGTAAAAACAAAGCTATAAAAGGCAACTAAAGTCACCATAAAACTTTGGGTCATCTTTAACTTTATAATCTTGTTTTCTTCTGTAAGCATGTCACTAACTTTCTCAGAATTAATTTAAAATATTTCCAAACTACTCCATGCATGGTTGTGTATGTCTATATATGAGAGTTTGGCATATGCACCAAATTTATCGTAATTAAGACATTTGGTGAATTTGAATTAAAATTACCCAAAGTAACTCGGTTTTCATTGTAGCTTGGATTCGGATTTCAGATTTACTAAATATCATTGCTTTCAAGTCCTTTATATACTTATGATGAGAATTGCATAAAAGGAAGGGGGGGGGGGAAGAGATGAAAATGGGAGATTTACGCTTCCATTTCTCTGATTTGGTCGGCGGTGTGACGATGATACTTCTTTCTCTTCTTCTTTTTGGACTTATCGGCGTCATCCTCATCATCGTCGTGATCTAGCAAGTCATCCTCGGATCTTGATCTTGCAGGGCCCGAGTTTTCGCTACTGATTTCTACAGTGTCATCTTTCTTACTACCTGATCCTCCTCCTCCTCCGCTTCCTTCATCTCCTTCCTCCACCTCCATACTCGCACTCGCAGTTGCAGCTGCCGCCGTAGCACCGGCATCCCGGAATATCCCGGCCTTTATAAAACACAGACGTGAAAAAGAAACATACAAGTTGAAAAAAGAGTTAGCTAGTCATACGTATGAGATATATATACATGATATTGAGAAACAAAAAACAAAAAAAAAAAAAAAAAGAAGTTAAAAGCTACTTACAAGGCTAAGGGAGAGAGCGGGAGAAGCAAAGAAATCTTTGGTGGGTGGGTTAGTCATGTCGACGACGCCCATGGCAATATGGGTTTGGATGAGCTGATGAAATGGTTGTTTTTAAGGGGCAGGAAGAAAGGGATAGAGAGAGAGGAATTAAATGTGGGGTCTCATCGATTTTAAGGATATAAAACAAAAATGAACTCACCCATCGCTTTTTATTTTATTTTATTTATTCGTTTCAAATAGTAAAATATTATGGTGAGGAGATTTTCTGCCATGGTTGAGTTCATAAGTAAGGCTCAGAGAGGAGAAGAAAAGAAAAAAGGGCTGGTAGGAGTTGACTGTTAGATATTTGTAAATGCCATTGTGAAAGACCCAACTAACTTTAAAGCTGTTGAACGCTTGGATTGAGCTTACCAACGGTATTTTCAGTTTATATATAATGCTATGGCTCCAGCTTGCTCGCTTCAACTATGGGCTCCAATAGAATATATATATATATTATAACAGTAATTAACTTCGGATTTTGCCAAGATAATTAAACAGTAATTACAAATTTAAATGCAATGTAATTAAATTTTAGTGAATCTCAAAAAGGTGTCGCTAGAAATTGACAAATCCAACATTTATGAATATATCAACATGCCAATAGAATATTTTATACATAAATAAAAGAATAATGATTTATTATTGGTCCGAATTTGAAATTTTATTGGTTGAGAATATTTGATATATATTTTCTTTTATAATAAGATAAAATTAACTACATACTAATATTCTGAAAAGAAAAATTACTTTTATATTTATCTATATTGAGAAAAGTGTGCATCACTGTAGGAGTAGATTCAAAAAAAAAAAAAAAACTGGAAGTCATCTTTTCCGGCCAAGAGTTGCTTAGCTAAGCAATTCGCAGGTTAATTATATTATCTCGAAATGTACTGTTTCCTGAAATAAAATACTATGGAGCATACCATTTTTTTGTCTAAACTATTTTTATTTTTATATTAATTTTTTAGATTTAAATCCAATCCAAAATCAGCTTTACTTCACAAGAATGGCTCATCCTATATTATTTTTCTTTGCAATTGTAAATAATTTATTATTTTAAAATTTAATATCAGATAAAGATAAAGGTATTGAACCAAAACTAGAAGCAGGTTTCACTCATTGTTTTGGCTGCCTCTAAAGAAGAACAAAACTACTCTTCTTTGTTACTGTAAATTTCATACCTATTGGTCCTAATACATGATACTCTTTTAGAGGACAATGAACACATCTACAGATTGCTTAAAATATTCGCAAAACACATTATCTAATTATAATCCATTAATATATTAATATATATTTTAAAACGTGTGCTGAAAATACCGTATAATATTAAAACTTATACACTTTAAAAATTTTTATGCATTCCATTAACCTCTCGCATTTTAAATTTTAAAAATTACGAGTTTAAAGCTTGTATTTGATGCATTTAGAATATAAATATATATGATTCATTAATGGTATAGATACCTTCACTATTTTATGGAGTATTTAGTTTTATCGTAATTTGCTTGATTGAAAAGGTGAGGCTGATTCTCCCTTACATGTGAGGGTAAGTTTGGAAAGATGGCATATTTATCTGTGATGATGAGATTAAATACTGTAACATGAGATGAAAAATAAATTAAACGCATCACATCGCACTCCACCATCCATCCAAACTCACCCTTAATTTTGTAGATACTTTTACTATGCAATGGATAGAGGCTCAATTTGTTTTTGGTTCAGCGCAACTTGTTAACATCGCACTCCACCATCCATCCAAACTCATCCTTAATTTTGTAGATACTTTTACTATGCAATGGATAGAGGCTCAATTTGTTTTTGGTTCAGCGCAACTTGTTACTCATTGATCAGATTTGACAACTTTTATGTGAAAAAATCAGCTGCCAACATTCCCATGGGAGTTGTGTAACGTAGATGGTGTTTTATTTTGTGAGGAGTTGTGTCGAAGTTTTGCAGCCATTGTTCGGGACCGTAAGTGTGCTTTTGTTAAAGGGTTGGTCGATCATGTTAATATTTTTTTTGAGATTCTCATTTCATTGAGATATTTGCTATTTGTAAAGTGCCATCATGACTTCGCATTTAGATGTTAGATAATATTATGATTGAACTTGGATGTCAAAGCGTGGTCAATGTTTTGAATCTTCTAAGTATTGATGCATCTGAATTCGATACCCGTATTAAAGATTGTGTTTACCTCAAATCTTTTTTCTCGAATTTATCTTTCCAATGGACGAAAAGAGACTAATAAAACGACTCATAAATTGACTAGGATTACTTTATCTTACACTTCTTTCTATGTTTTTGAGATACCTATAATTGTTCTTTTCATCTATTCTTCATAAATATGTAATTTCTAATTATAATGAGATGAGACGTATAAGATCGGATGTACCAGCTAAGTCTAATGACTTGGGTTTAACTTATCTCCCTCCTATATTTTGTTGTTTTGTTTTTCTATTAATAGAAAGTAAGTTTTTTACTCCGAAAAAAGCAAATATAACATTAAGAGTTCAATTACAATATTCCGACTTTTTTTTCTACTACTTCAAGAAGTCAAGTTAATGAATAAAAATAAATGTAATTTATCAATTTTTCTTCATGAAATAAAAATCTAAAAATCCAATGAATCCAATAATATTTTAAACATAAAAAATAGCCATAAGTTATTCTAGTATAAAAAATAGCCGTAAGTTATTAGATTTTGTCACGCTCACGATGTGGATAAAAGAAAATACCTTATGTAAAATATATTTTTTAAAAAAAAGTTATTCAACAATGAATATAGGTAAACGAGTAATGAATTTGTATTGTAATATTATTGAATGCATGTTCAATCCTTAAATTTGTAATTTGTAATTTTTTATTTAAAGATGATATAAAAATATGAAAAGGTAAAAGTGTCATAATAATATTAATTATAATTTAAAAGAAGAGGTATTTATATAATTTCATAACTAAGTTGATGATCCAGTTAAAGGTGACACCAATTATGCAAGTATTAGCTAACAAATAGAGGTAAAGTGGTAATGAACTTATATTTTAAGACAATAGAACAAGGGTCCAACCATTAAATTTGTAATTTTGAATTCTTTTACTTAAAAAATGATGTAAAAGTATGAAAACACAAAAGCATCATAATAATAAAAAAGTGGTATTTTTGTAATTTCATAATTGAGTTAGTGATCCAGATAAGACATAGGGAATCTAGGGGGTTGGCAAGGGCCCTGATGCCCCTAAAATGAAAAATTGCTATTTAGATTCTTTAAAATTTTTAAAATTTTAAATGAGTAAAAGTAAAATTGCACTTTGGTCCTCTCAAAATTATAAAAATTTGATTTAATCTTTTAAAAATTATAAAGATATAGACTATTAAAAATGAAAATTTCATTCACCCTTGAGTTAATAGTGACGTCAACTTAATAAAGGGCTTAAATATAAGAATTAGATTCCTTAACAATGTCAAAAAAAAAAAAAGGAGAGTAAACTACACCCAAAGTCACTAAACTAATAATAATATTATATTTTGGTCCCTCAACTTCAAAAAGTTACAAAATGGTCACTAAACAATTCAAAAGTTTTCATTTAAGTTACTAAGTTGTTAAAATTATTGCTGTATAGCTTTTTTTGTTTGCACCACATTCACCAATCAAAAGCTATACTCCTCTTCTCTACTATAGTTTAGGTTTTTTTTCATGATACAGTTTTGAGCGTTACGAATCTGTGAACCAGAATCCAAATAGCTATCTTCTCTGATCTCTGTCATTGGTCATCAAATCGATTTGGATCTAAGGTATGCTATTTTACTTGTCGATGAGTATTGGTGCATCGTACCAATCATTGAATAATCGTTTAGAACTCACTAGCTGGACTTTAAAAAAAAAAAAAAAACACTTAACAACTCAGTGGCTTAAATGAAAACTTTCGAATAATTCAATATCTATTTTGTAATTGCTTGAAGTTAGGTGACTAAAACGTAAACTCACTAATAGTTTAGAAACCTTGAGTGTAGTTTACCCAAAGATAAAGAATTAGCTATGCTCAACTTAGCTTAGCGGCTAAGCTGAGCCATGATAGAAAGGAAGCGGCTTCACTTGATCAGTAAAGGTCAAACAAGTACAGTCATTGAATATGAATATTTTTGTGAAGTTTGTGAGCTATGTAAGTTGTCTGTTACTCTTTTATTATTATTAATAAGTTTATTATTATTTAATTATTATGATTATTTATTATTATATTTCTCTGTGTCTTTATATATATAATTTAATGGGTTGAAATAAGTGAAGGCAATTAATGTATTTGACTCCAAACTTTTTCAAAATTTCAAAACAATCCTATCACAATGTTTCAAACATGAAACATTTATATAATCTTTGTAATAGTGATATTATAATATATAGACTTAGGGAGATAATTACAAATTTATTATACGATAACATTGTTTTCCACAAAACATTTAGCTTCCACTATCAATTTTGTTTTCAACAAATTGCACTAATTATTAAAAATTAATTTTTAATGCAAAAGAGAATTTCTTTTGGCTAAAAATATGAAGAAGGAAACCAAAACCTTGATAATTAAATCCTGTAATTATTCAATAACAATATATATATAAATGCTTATCTAATAAAGATCATTGTTTTTCTTTTCACTTTTATATTTTTAATAAGAGAATAATATATAAGAAAGTTAAAATAACAAGGGATTACTGTATGTTTTTTTTTTTAATTTGATAAGCCAATTCCTTGTTTTCCAATAATATTTTTTTAATAAAATATTGGCCACCAGGGAAAGTGACATCCCTCTAACAGCAAAATTTTTTAGCATCAAACTAAAATCTTATTGGGCAAATAATCCACTTTCGGTTTAACCAAATAGTGAAAAAGTTGAGGATAGTCAAATCATACAATTATACTACTTACGAATGAATTTAGGCTAAAATGTTCGAGAAGTCCCTATAATACGGGGTCTTGAGTAATTTAATCTTTTTTTAAAATGAATGAGGTACTTTAATCTTTATATTATTCAAAAATAGTAAAAAAATGACAATTAAAATTTTTTTGACGACAAAAAAAAAACTAAATTGCGAGAAAATGTCAGCGTGTGTTATATTGACATGAATTATATGATAATAGAGATTTTAAAAAATAAAACAAAAGGTTTTATAAATTATTTTTTAAAAATTTTGAAATGATTATAAAAAATAAAAAGAATTCCAAAAATTCAAGAAACCTTATAAAATTAGAAACGTGTCATATTGGCGTGAATGATATGGTTTTTTAAAAAAAAGAAAGAAAATAAAGATAACATAATAAAAAGATAAAGAAAATACTATAAAATAAATAAAGAAAGAAAATAATTCAAAAAATTCAAGATAAGTTATAAATTTTAGAAATTATAAAAAAAATAAACATTTAATCAAGATTTTACAAGGAAAATTTGTCACATTTATTTTGAATGAAATTAAATAACTCTTACTTTTATAGTACGGTAATCTCCTGAATATAAAAAATATAAATACAATATTTTAAACATAAATGCAATATATTTAAATATAATTCTTTAGCATATTGTATTTGTATTTAAATATTTAACATATTTTATTTTAAAAAAATATATATTTAAGGATTTCTTAATCGTGTAATTAATAAATGAAAATATTTAATATAAATACACACAAAGTTTTTTCACAAAACCTTAATGGAGGTGACAATAGGAAAAAAAATTTGTGATTTTCCCATATCCCAAATTTTCTTTCTTCAAAGTCAAAGATTATTATTGTTGCTTATTTATGCATTTATTATTATTCTTTGGCCTCAAGTGGGTTTTCTAAGATGGAGAAAAACTAATGAAAGTACTCTTCTTTTTTATTGTGTTAGTATGGGATTATTAATGTGATGCAATAGAATATTTTATTTTACAATTATAATAATTAATTTCATCGTTTTTAACCTTATCGAAAATAAATATATCGTTGGTCGAAAAACTCTCTAAATACTCTGTAAAACAGCTAGGAAAAGGTGAGGGACAGAGGAATGAAGGAGAATTTCCTTTCATCTTCGAAATCCCATGGCATTGTCATCATTCATCATGCTATTATTTTATAAGATAATCTTTTAAGTACATGGGCCCTTAAATTCCGACAAAACTGGGTTTAGCTAAGGTTGTCATTAAGCTTTTAGGAAAGTTTTTTCTTTTCTTTTCTTTTTCTTTAACAGATTGGAAATTAATTGAAATTAAGGGCGATTTTGATAAATTATCAAAAAAAATTATAATTACATTTTAATATTTAATTAAATGTATTTATAATTATATTGAAACATTATTTAATAAAAAATGTCTTAGATTAGGATAAGTACATCAATAGCTACAAAATGTTATGTTGTTTTTATTATCTAAACATTTATATTAAAAGTAAATTATCACTTCTTTTTGTTAAAAATTAAATATTCAATTTATTATATTTAAATTTTATGAAAATTTATTTACAATATTATATTAATATGATTAAATAAAATTAATACATTTTAAAAATTAAGATTTACTATTAAAATTATATTTAAATCTTAATTTTTATTGATATATCAAATAATTTGATAAATTTAAGGGAATTTATTTGGTACATTACCAATGAAGTTTTTAGACTTCACAAGGGGGGTTAATGGTTGACAAGTGCCCTATAGGCAATGGCGGATATTGAGACTAAATTTTGAGAGGGCCTAGTAAATTTTTCAAAAATTTTAGGGGTTTAATGATGAATTTTTAAAATATTTGGGGTTTTAATTAAAAATCTTAAAATTTTTGTAAGATTAATGAGAATTTCTAAACATTGTAAGAGAACTTAATTAAAAATTTCAAAGGAAAAATGAAATTTTTCAAAAATTTAGCGCCACCTCTACTTATAAGGGTACGATAAATATTTAAAAAATAACTATTTAAAAAAAGATACATTTGTCAGTGTACTAAAAGCTCACCTTAAATTTAACTACTTATAATATTTTATATTAAATAAACTTTTAACCATTAATTTTTTAATTTATCACGTAGATTTTGAATTTTATATGTAAACATGAATACGAGGACTTACCTTTATCCTAATTTCAATGATATTTTAGAAATACTTTTATATGTTAGTACTTTTAAAATTGTTTTTGAAATGTTTTTTCTTTTCTTTTCACAACTAAAAACTTTAAATGATAATGAAGAATAGTTTTTATGAACAAAATTGAGTATATTGTTAGCCTTAATCATTAACATATTGTTTGAAATGGTTATGTGTATATGGGTTATGATTAAGTTTCATCTACAATTCAACTTAAGAAATATATGACCTTTTTTTTTTCTTTTTTTTTAATGCTTTGGTAGTTGGGAGTGGTAGAAATATGAGGCAATCACATGGTTCCCTCATATGGAAAGGTAATAATATTAACACAACAAGATTGTATAGTATTAATTGATTTGAGGTTTCTTTTGGATTTCCTTTATCCTTTCTTTTTTATCATACATTTCTCAACATCTTTTTATTTATTTATTTATTTATTTTTCATCACCTATTGGGGAATGCAAAAGGAGGAAATCATGATACCTTACAAGAAAGAACCAAGAAGTGTACATCTTGCTTTCTTAATTTCTAAAGTTGTTTTTTTTCTTTTGTTAGATTTCTTATGATGTAAGTTTTGGAGAGCCAAATAATATGAAATTTCAATTGATTTATGATAGGGAAAATATATTAGAATGATGAGGTTATTGAAAAGGCTACAAAAGAAAGGGGGTATAGTTTGCAAATTAGTATTTAAACATGAAATGCTTTAAAAAGAAATGGCATTCTTAAAAAGTTCACAATGTGATTTTTGGTTTATGAAAAATTGAGCATATGATTAACCCATTCAAAGAAACATCATTAAAGTATAAACAATTAAGCAAGAAACTATAACCATGGTAGATCAGGTACTATTTTTCATACCTTAAATCTTATTTAAATATGAAATTGAGTTCACCTACTTTATTTTATTGATAAATGTTGGATTCTTAGTTTTAATAATTAGGCTTCAATATTTATTGTTTTAGCCATTTTTTTGAAGTTACTATAATTACAGTGAAAATTATAATGAGAATAATGGAAATTAATATAATTTCAATCATTGGATTAAAGTGAATCATTTTAAGTCATAAATTATAAATTGCATCAAATTAAAAAAATCAACAGTAGTTTTTTACTGTTTCCTAATGTAAAAAGTATTTCTTCAACTTACTTCCTAAGTTTTTTTTTTTTTTTTGCTTTAAAAGTACATATTTAAACTAATTTAAAATTAAAAGTAACATTATTTTCTAATAAAATTACTAATGATTAACAAATCTACTAATAAAAAAATATTTCTCAAAAATATATTCCATCAATTAAATTTATAAAATATAAAATTAAAAACTATTACACTCATATTAAAAAAAAATTACATTTAAAATTGAATTGTTTTTGCCTTACATGTGGTGGCTTTTTTTTTTTAATTTTTGTTTTCTGTTTTAAAATATTAGATTTTTATGTCAAGATTTCTCAAAAAAAAAAAATATTCATAAAATAATTTGTAAATATATATCTAACTAACTAGAAAAACACTAAACCACCACGTGTAGAGTAACGAAACCTGCATTTGTCGAGCGTATTTCATTTTTAAGAAATTCATATTTTTTTTTATTAACTGTTAGGAATTCTATTAGAAAACATTCATACTTTTGTCATTTTTTTTAATGAAAATTTAAATATGAATTTGGTCCTTGGCACCTCTTTTCAGATTAGTTCTTTAAGTTTTCTGTGTTTAAAATTTGTACTCAAACTTTTCTTTCATCACCTAGTTTAGTTTATTTTTGTATTATCATTACAGA
Source organism: Gossypium bickii (assembly GCA_025503065.1). Lineage (NCBI taxonomy): Eukaryota > Viridiplantae > Streptophyta > Magnoliopsida > Malvales > Malvaceae > Gossypium > Gossypium bickii. Next base: position 136,532,269 of record CP106709.1, on the reverse strand, counting down.
TGGTAGCATGAAATTACGACACATAAATAAGATTGAAAAATAAAAATTTCTAAAATTATATATATATTTTAGCTAAATCCAACCTATAATTTTCTCTTTTTCTTTGTACCCATCTTCAGAACCAGCACGATGAAGTCATGGATTTCAGGGCCGAAAGATTCGAGGGACGAATTTCCCCACTTGTTCACTGGATTCGTTGGATTTTTTAGGGTTTTTATTGAATTCTTATATTTTATTTATTTATTTAACTAGGTTGTTCTTGCTCTTATTCTGGGTTGCTTAATTCTGCTTAGAATAAAACCATAGATATAGTATTTTTATGTTTTTTTTTTAATTTTGTTATTTTTCAAAAATAAAAAAGTAAAAAGTTTGAAGATAATAGTTTGATTTCGGGTTTAAAACACTAGGTTCTTTGTTGGTCATTGAGATTGAATTTGAGAAGATAAATGATTTTTTTTATACTGAGATTGAATTTAAGAATGAAAAATAGAAATAAAAAGGAGATTTTTTATTCTTAAATGTAAATATAGCTGACGAATGAGAAACCCAATTTTTTTAAAGTTTTATTTTATTTTTATAACTTCTTGGTTTTGTAATATATATTTCATTTTAATTTGTAAATTTTTTTAATATTTTTAAACTTATTTAATTTTCATTGTGACATCTTTAATGCCATGTGTTGCAATCTCATACTGCCACATGTCCTAAATAATTAAAGTATCATTAATATTAGATTCGAGATAAAAAAAAAATCAATATAAACAAAGGTATTTGATGTCAATTTAATTCTTTCTATTTATCTTCCCGTATATTGTTTAAGTATTTATGATTATCACATAGCAAAACAAGAACTCTTGCAATTAAGCACAAAATGAATCAACATCTTCATTGTACTAATTAGCATGGGATAACATTGATGAGATTACAATTTTCTAATTGAAGTTAACCATGCATCCTATACATCTGGCCAAGAAGTGGATCATGCAAAACCATAGATCCCATACCCATAGGCAAGTCATAAAACCATGGATAATTAAAAAGATGTGACATAGAAAATGGAGTCAAACAAGGGTGCCATGATGATATGTTTAAGTAAAACTACCATACTGTTTGTAAGATTATGTTCGTTAGAATTTAATTCTAATAATAAAATGTTTTGAAGTAGTTAAAATTTTGAAATAATTTGCGGCTTATTTTATTATGTTATTAGACTTTTCAAAGTTGAAATTTAAATTTAAATATTTGCTCTTTTTTTTTGTAAATATATTCTTGTTGATGAGGCTGCGTTTATTATTTTTATCTTTTTTAAGATGTAGATTTATATGCAGTCCCAAATAATTATTCATTCATTCTATTTTTACAAGCATAAATCTAAGCTCATTTCAATTTAATAAAATTATTATGAATTTATAATTGCATGACAGTATACATAATTGTACGTTGTCAGTAGATTAAACACAAAACCTATTACTTACGAAATAAAAAAAATAAAACCCATAAACCCTGTCATTGTTAGGATTTATATTTGATAAATTTACGGTATGCCATCACTCAACTAAAATTCCAAATGATTTCATTCTTAATGATGTCTTATCATCCATCATATATAAAATTGTACTGAGTATCGAATATAAATTTTTATTAGATTTAAAACATGTATTTTTTGAAAATTAGAAATTTAGTCCATATACTTCCATTTCATGAAATTTAATCTCTATATTTTTTAATTTCAAAATTTACGTCTAATCGTTAACATTATTAATTTTTTTTGTTAAATTTGTCACTACGATATTTTTGAAATAAAAAAAAATACCCACTTGGTAGTCATGTAATTATTTTTGAATTTAACAAAAAATTATTTAACAGTGTTAACCGTTAACCTGAATTTTAAAATTTGAAAAGTAGAAGGACTAAGGGTCCGTTTGTTTACATGTAAAAGGTTTTACGGAAAAATGTTTTCTGTATTTTCTTGTGTTTGTTTCACAGAAAATAGTTTGGTCAACGGAAAATAACTTACAGGTCAAAGTAAAATAAACCCTTTTTCCTGTAAAATGACTTACTCTTTTGAAAAGCATAAGTCATTTTCTGGAAAAGAGCTCATCTATAGATAATTTTATTTTTATATAAAAACTAACTTAAATCAAGCTTAATATTATTATATTGATAATAAAATTTTATTTTTATTTTTAAAAAGATTTAAAATATTGTATTTTTCAATATTATTAAACATACATATTTAATTATTTATATTTAGTCATATAATAAATATAATTTATTATTTTAATAAATTATTTAATATTTCAATTTTATTTTAATAATAAATTTTAAAAATAATAATTTTAAATAATATTATTCACATGTTATTAAAAATATTCAATATTAATATTTTAATAACAAATATTTATTACAATTATAAATATATTAATAATAAATATTTTGTAGTATAAATGTTAAAATATGTCATAAGTCTATGAACACTTCACAGATTTGTAATTTAGTCTTTGTACTTTTATTTTCAAGAATTTAGTCCATTTACTTTTCAAATTTGAAAATCAAGTCCAATTGTTGACATCGTTAATTTTTTTGTCAATTTTGTTGATGTTATATTTTTAAAAAAAATACTCACTTAGTAGTCATGTAATTAAAAAATAACATTGTAATGAATCTGAATTTAATATAATATTTTTAATATATGCAAAAACAATTTAAAATATAAAAGTATAGATAAAAATAAATTCAATTAAACAATGAAAAAAATAAGAAAATCTCGAATGTATGTTTGTTTAATTGAAAACAACTTTTATGAAATATTTTTAAGAAATCTACCAAACAACAGAAAATATTAGCTTATCCAGAAAAGTAAATCATTTTTCAGAAAGAAGTCATTTTCAGTGAAACAAACGGAGCCTAAGTCTCATGAAATAAAAGTACAATGACTAAATTCTTAATTTTAGAAAAGTATAGGGACTTGTAGCACATTTTAACCTTATTATTAATATATATTATTCAACAAACTTCCACCGAAAAGAAGAAAAAGGGAAAGCTTCAAACTCATATAATATCCAAATTTTAGTGACAGTTAGTTGTAGAAGAGTAGGTGAAAATGGTGGTTTTGTAAGTAAGGTGAAAACCTACCATCAAAAGTGTGCCATGCAATATATTAATTTGAAAATACTAAATGGAACATAATTGCTAACGACGTATTAAGGAAAGAAAGTTGTTTGCTTGCAAAAGTTTCACGTCACTCACTCATTTTAAGTTTTCATTGGGAAATAGTATGCCTATCCAATTTGTCCCTTCTTAGTAATTGAAGTAACTATCTTTAGTGAGGTTGCATTTTTCACTTTAAAGTTTGGTATACTGAATTAATCTTAAAGAAGGTATTTATTTATATAAATGGATGTATTGTATATCCTATTAAACATGTTTTTGATAAGCGAGTAATGATTCCAAAAGCAATTTTGTATAATTTAACTTCATGTAAAAAACAAAACCCTCATCTTATTGTCTATTTAAATGAAACTAAATATAAACCTAAATAAAAAAATTATGATTTTGCTGTATTTTAGAGACGTAGAAGTTATGCCTCAAAATGACTCTATTTTATTTACCTTATTATTATAACAATATATATATATATATATATATATGTCACTATTCCAGTTTTGATCTCTTCCTCCATGAAATCCGAGAAAAAAAAACTAGAAACAGTGGGGGGGAGACATTGATTCGACGAATGAAAATGAGGCGCAGCCCGGACATTGCTTTACGTGTAAACTTAAAGTTCGGCCAAAAACCTGGAAACTTTTCACATTGTTTTGAAAAATCCTAACACATAGAACAAGATTCATCAACTTCAAATCTCGCTCGTCTTTTCCGGATATATATCTGCATTTGGTTTGAACGATGGCGGTGGCTTTCAATTTTGACAGTTCAAATTAATGGCCCTGGGCAACCACCAGTCCACAACTAACTCGCACGTCTAAATATTCATTACTATTAAGCCAAGCCGATAATCAATCAATGGCAGATGATTTTTCATATGTAAATATTTATTGCTTTATTACAAGAAGTAGACGAGTTTTGCTTTTCGTTGCTGCCAAAATTGTCTTTTCAATTTATGTATCCATTAAAAAGCTCACTGAGAAAAAAAAGAGGAGTGAATTGTGAATCCAAGAAATGTTACCAATTAAGAACTGAAAACGCAAAACTAGAGTTTTCACAGGACTTTCGGTGCCGGCCAAGAAATAGCTAGCTTACAGAAGAATCGAACATTCCATGCTGCATGCAAAAAATCTAAAAGATTCTATACTTTGTAAGCTAAATTTTGGGTTCCAATTTTGTTATATTTTCATTGTTGTATTAAAATTGATTGTTATTTGTCGAATTTTACGAAAGAAGGCATAAAGAAAAAGAATCCAACATTACCTATTAATATAATATAATATAATTTATATGCTTTGTTTAAGTCGTGCTGCTAAAAAGCAATGGCTGCAGCCTTGTGCTGAGTACCGAATGGAAGCTGAGTACCGAATGGAAGATAACATGAATTTTACGGAGCACGTGTGACAGTTAGCACAACAGCTTCAAATTTTCTGCAAAATTTAATTTTCAGCCCTTAGCCGATTTGATAGATCTATTTCTACTCATTGTCTTACAAACACTGTCAGATGATATTAAATTTCATTTGTACATTTCTTGTATAATTCCACAGCAATTGTCAATGTCTCGTTGAAAAGCCTGGAACAGTGAAAGAAATGATGCTAAGCGAAACAAGAATAAACAAATAACATTAATATGCTCATTCTAGAGATTTGTGAGACCATACACCTCAAATCTATACTTCACATCTGCAGGTAGATATTTATATCTCATTTGCAAATATCCATCAGACAAATGATGGGGTACAAAATTTCAGCTGAGGCATAAATTTTAGAGTTGGATGGATATATTTTCATATTTAAGACCCAAAGCTGGGATAAAACCTGAAAGTTCTTAAATGATTTTTTGTTTTCTTATAAAAAGAAGATTTTATTGTAAAAGTCATTAAGAGCAAGTAATAGAGATTAACAATCCCATTCAAATCTCAAAAAGGTAAAAGTCAAACAAATAAAAATTCATAAATTAGAAGATAAAAGAATAAAGAAATAAAGTAAAACGAGATATGGGTCTAAATATAATCTTCAATCTTTTTTGTTGGTAGAGTTCAATACATATATATCAATGATCGTGAAAGTCAGAGTTCATACTTAAAAGCTATGATATAAATCAACTTTAACTATTACAACTCGCCTGATGTGATGGTTGTGACATTCAGTATAATAAAAAGTATCATGCATAGAACTTATTATATGATGAAACTTGCAATAAAACAAGAAGAAAGAGTGAATAACATAACTGTAATATCAAATATAAAAGAATTTTTTTTTTAACAAAACAAATCATGTCACTATTAGCGGCAACCCAAGTTAGAGGCCATGCTCAACACGCTCATAATTAGTGCATGAAAAACATCAAGGTGAAAAGTACAAAGGATGAGAGCTAAAGACGAAACCACGTCTTATAGAGAGAATAGAGAAAAGATGGTATAAAGGACGCTTATGATGTTATAAAGGATGCTTATGATGTTATAGTATTATTAGTCACACTTTTTTAAGAGAAGAATATTTGAAAAAGAATGACTCATAATTTGATCGTATAAACTAACGGATAAACAATTATAATAGCTATTCAGTCTAAAGAGCATGATAGGAACCATATTATTTATTTATTGATTGAAAACGCTGCAATTCGGACATAGGAGGAGCATTCCTTCTAAAATCCCTAGACAATCATTCCATGTGGATGAAGAATCGGGTTTTCAACCAAGAAAATGAGTCGACAAGGAAGCTCATCACCATGCGTCTAGGACTTGCCAAACTACTGAAATTGGGTGTCATCAAGTGCATGGTATGGGCAAAAGACAAGTTATTGGGCAAAGTTCTCAAGTCAAATTGCCTTCAGGTGCATTAGAAAAGATGGGCCAATTGCAAGCGACCTCGAATAGTTCCATGAATTCAGGTTGTGCACACTCAGTCATGAAGGAACATGTTATCGTTGAAGTGTTATAAAGACACAGGCAGGGGAAAATCCTTAGCTTTTTATTTCCCTTTACTTTTTTTTTTTTTTGCTAGTTTTTATTAACCCTCCTATGTAATCCCATGCAATGTGATATTTGTATAAAAAGAGTTGCATGATTTTCTTTTTCATTATCTTACTCTTTATCTAAATCTATTTGCTTAAGCATGTATTGCAACACATCTTGGAGCAAAAACACCAACATCCTCACTTTTATTATTCTTTCAAGCATGTTATATCGTTTATTCATCCCCTTTCATTGGAAGATCAACCCGTATTTTCAAAAAATACTTATTTGTAATCCTAATATCTACGGTATCAATCAACATTCAGTATTCAGTAAAAATAAAGAAATAGGTTAAGTTGTTGGTGCAACTAAACTTTTTAGATTTACCTAATTATGTTTTAACTTTGCGAAGAAAATATGCAAAAAATAAAAAATAAAAAGCAAGCTTAGAAGATAGTTTTTGTTTTCTAGAGTATTCATCGAAACGAATCTAACAATTAATCTTTCACAAAATTATTTCTTAATAATATACATAAATTCAAAAGAAATCTTGCTCCCTTTATTAAGGAAAAACAAATAAATAATGGGTTCACAATGCCTCTTAACAGCTAAATAAGAGGGCTATCTTGTACGATAGGTAATGTAAGTACACAAAATAAATGGAAGAAATGAAATACTAACAATGGAATTTCATAGATAATTCATTGAAATCTCTTTCTTGCATTAAAGACATTCAGCAGACGACGACGTATCGTCTTGTATCAATCAGCCATAAAAAACTAGGAGGACAAAAAGAAAAGGAGAAAAGGTTTACGGAGCAAAGTAGATGGACCCCGTTTGTTTTCATTTGGGTTCCTCTCGATCCATGGGACCTCTCTTTCAGTCCGTAAACCTTTTGTTTTTTGAAAGCAGAGTTTCAAATTAATGATTTGATACCTCAAATCCACGCCCATTTTTATCAGGTTCAATTCTCTCTCATGCTTTAAAAAATCTTAATTCCGTAATTTGAATCTCGTCTTATCTTTGGAATATAATTTATTTCAAATCGATTTAACTGCTTATCCTTCTTAGTTCTGGTGTCTTTTTCACTTTCTTTAATTTGCTTATAATAATTAATTAATTAGTTACGACAATAAGTTTTCATAATTTCATTCAATTCGCGGCGTATTTTACTTTCTTGGAATGTGATCCTAATTTCGTTCCTAATACGCAATTCACGATTTAGATCTTGTTAGATTGTGATTTGAAAACTTGAGATCATGGCATTTTTCTGATAATTTATTGGCGCTATGTCAATGTCGGGGTTCTGATGTGCTTAAAACGGTGGACTTGAGTTTTCAGATCGAGTTGTTTTATGTATATAGAGTTAAAAGGGGGAAAAAGAAGAGAAAAGGATGGCTTGGTTTAGCGGGAAGGTGTCTTTAGGAGGCTTTCCTGATATTGCTGGGGCAGTTAATAAATTCCAGGAGAGCGTGAAGAATATTGAGAAGAATTTCGATAACGCTCTCGGTTTTGAAGAGAAGTCTGAATCAAGCAGCAATGAAGGTGATCTTTTTTCTATGTTTTACGTTCCTAATAGTTTGTGCAATCTTTATGTATCTGAACGCTAATTCCTAGCGCAAGCCTCTGTTTGCCGTAAATTTCAGATTAAGATATTAGGTTGATTTTGGTGAATAGTAATGGTGGTTGTAAATTATTTGGTCATTTAACCTTGAATTGTAAAGTTTGTTAGTAAAGCCTGCTGCTTTGATTCCATTTTTGTTGGAATTCAATTAGGAAATTGTCTCTACTTACTCATGTTATTGCTGGAGATAGAAATGTCAAAAAAATAAAATTCATGAAAAAGGTTTGCATTGTTGGCTAATACACCTAAATAATCCTGTGAAGGGTTAATCCTTTACTATTTTATTCGAGTTTCGAATAACTAGAGAATAAAGCCTTTTTGCTACCTAATAACTGCTTAGACTTCCTGTTATAATGTGGGTTTTGCACCTGTATCATACTTATGACTTCCTGTCTATATTCATTCCAGCTTCAGGATTGTGGCCTTCAGACAGAAAGGCACTCTTTGATCCAGTTATGTCCTTTATGGGTCAAAAAGGTGAGGAGAATGCTGTTGAGTCATCAGGAAAACTTGAATCTTCACAGGATCCATCCAAAGCTGCGGAAAAGGAAGAGGTTGAAACTGACAGTTCAACTTATCCTCATGAGAAAACCTCTGTTGAAGATGATAAAGCAGCTATCAAGTTAGAAAAAGAGAACAAACATTCAGAGGCTGTGGAGAGAGCTGATACAGCCATTTCAGACTCTGGTAAAGCTGAATCAGAACCAGAACCAGTTTCTACCGAGCCTTCTCAAACTACCTTTCAGAATGTTGGGTCATCAGATTCCCCTGACACTGAACAACAGAAAGAAAGCTTTGTTATGGTCATTTCTGATGACTCTGACTCCAAGGAAGCTAAATTAGATAAGGCAGAAGAAGACCAAGTTGAGGATGCTGAGCCTGTGCCAGCAAAGTCAAGTGATGCTGTTGACATACTCGAAAGTAAAGATGAACAAAAGACACACACGGAAGAGATTTCAGATAAAAGTTCTCCAGTTAAATCGGACGAATCAAGTGATAGGCAAGATGATGCCGGTGCTGGCCCTGAAGAGTCAGTGCTCTCAAGTTCACATTCTATCAGTGTAGAGGAGACTAACAGTGTTCAGGAATTTCCATTGCCCAATGTGCTTCCTTCATATGAGGCTCAAGGGACGGTTTCTGAATCAGTTTTTGTTGGAAATGATGCAAACACTGAAAAAGTTGAAGTGAATGAGCAGACCAATGATAGTGAAACTGACGTTAAAGAAGAAATGCACTTGAGTTCTGCAACTATCATGCCCGCCTCAGTTGATTCTATGCATGAATTGGAGAAGGTGAGGATGGAAATGAAAATGATGGAATCTGCATTGCAAGGTGCTGCAAGGCAAGCTCAGGTATTTCAAATTTTCCATAATTTTATGTAGGAAGCATGCACGTGTGAGATTGACTTTGATGCTTGCTACTGTTTCTATTGGAAGTTGACTGATGCCATTCTAGGATTGGCTGAAGCTCACGAGTATTTTTCTTTTTTCTTGTTCTCCTTCTCTCATTCATATCACTTTTCCTAGTGTGAACAAATAACATTACAAGGTTAGATCCTTTGTGATGCTCCATGACACCAGCAGCATTACCTTTTTAGTGCATTTCTTTTGATTTTAAGATAAGAGAGGGAGTGTTTGGGGGGTTGTGGATGGTAGTGTATATATCATTCTCTGCAAGGTGAATTTTCTGTGATTGAACTTTAGGCTCCAGCCGTTACCTCCTATATGTAGATGATTTTACCCCTAAATTTAGAAGGGAAGCTTATATTCCTCTGATTTATTTGGATATGAACTTTAATGATGATGGTATCTTATGCTATATTTGTCCAAGAGAGAGGGCACTAAAGAAATGAAATCTTGTTTTATATTATCTGTTTTGGTTAAAGTTTTATGGTTCTTGAATTTCTAACTTCAATTTGTTTCTTTTTCAGGCAAAAGCTGATGAAATCGCAAAGCTGATGAACGAGAATGAGCAACTTAAAGCTGTAATTGAGGATTTGAAGGTATGTACAGGCATTTCTCTTCCCCCTAGATATTTAACAAGGTTTGGCATTCTGTGATAGCGACAAGAGATTTTTTTTTTCTTCTGTCTGTTGTTTCAAGTGCTTACTGCTTTGTGTACACATTAATCTCTTGAATGAGAACGATCATCTCACTAGAGATTAAATGAACAATGTCAAAGTTATCAATTAGAAGATCTGACTAGAAACATGGGTTATTATATAATTCAGTATATGGCTGATGCATGATAAAATGATTGATGCTTAGATGGTTTTGCTGATTGTTTTTTGTTCTGTACATGTGTGTTAGATTAGATCTTGAAATATATTGTGTAAATATTCTTATCATATGCTCCTCTGTTTTATTGTCCGTGGTCAAGTTTCTTTTGTCTGAATGTGGTTTTATTTCCATGTGTAAAATTTAGCATAAACCTGTATACACTTTAGAATCATCAATTTCTATAAAAGTTTTCGAACTGGATATCTTATAGATGAAAAATGGTTGAATCTCTCATGTAGAGAAAATTTGTGTTCTATATAAATTTGCATGGTGTTTGTATAATCTTGATTGCTGTAAAATGCTGATATATATGGACTATAAATGTGGGTCATAGCAGTGGTTGGAATCTTGTTTATGCAAATTGTCCTCAATGATGGGGGACTATTATTCTCTTTGTTTCATATTTATAGCCAAATTTCCTTTGAAAAATTGGTTGCAGGGGCTGTCTGGTTCAGTTCTTGATTGAGTTAATTTAATCATGTAAATACTTATAATCGCATTTCAGTGAGAAAAAATATGTAATTTGACTCTGTTATGTTACTTCCAGTGCTTCCCCTGATATACCAGTCAAGTTGTTGGAATCTACGTCCTAATTCGTAACTGTTATGATATTGCCATTTAGTTTAATTCTTCTAATTTTTTATTTCTCATCATTTTTATAATATATATAAAAGTTAAAGCACTCTCTCTCTCTCTCTCACACACACACACACACACACACACACACACACACTCACTCATAATCATCCACCACTTCAAGAAATGAGTAATAACTACTTTATGTTATTGCCAATGCTTCCATGCTTCCATGATATAGCATTCCAATGGTTGGAACCTACATCATAAATCATAAGTGTTAGTTCTCCTAATTTTTATTCTTCATTTTTGTTAAAATATAAGTCATTTAATTTGTACCCATATTCCTTTTTGTTTCTTCTACATTAATCATCTAGCAGTTGAAGAAATAAGTGATAACTACTAATTAGATATTTAGATGGATACTTCACTGTCTCTCTCCTAATAAAAAAAATGAAAAAGGATTGCAATTTAACTCATGAAAGTTTGGAACAGAGAAAATCCAATGAAGCAGAAATGGAGTCATTGCAAGAAGAATATCATCAAAAGGTTTCAACTCTGGAAAGGAAGGTACGTTCCAGTCTTCAATCACTTCCTTTCTTTTATTTCATTTCTGTATTAATTTCTTGTTTATATTTCTCCTTGCTATACCATCATTGAGATATTTTAGGACCTTTTGCTGAAGGTTGAATCAGTAAACCTTTTTTGTCAAAAAGTTAAGAGTTGTGATTAAACTTCTTGTTCCTTAATGAGTGAACATGATGAACTGATATCACTAGCATATCCTTGGGTATGTAGGAAGCCCAACTATCACTTGGGCTTCTGGGCTTGACATGACTCCTTTAGCCCTATTTCATCACATAAAATCCATGATCTCTGAAACTGAAATCTAGGTCCTCCCTGGCAGAAGCCCCATATCTTATCATCGGGATGTCCTCCTTTGAACTAAATAAAATATTTTTAAATGCTATGCATGCTTTTAAAGTTCGAGTATACTGTATTGCCTTGGCACTTGCCAAGCAATCTCTTAAAATTTGCCATCTGCCTATGGACTCTCGCCTTGACAACAGTGATTCTAGAAAAGTTTTATTAAATATTTTGCACTGTTTGTAACTATCTACCTAGTCTATAAATTTATAATCTAGTTTTATGGAATATCTTGACATGCACATTTAAATTGTTTTGATATCTTGACTGTGATGGAAAAATAGCATTTTTGTTGTCTATTGGATTAACTGGTGTTATTGACTATATATATGAGATTAAGTATTATACAAGGTTATACATGCATTGGTATCTAGTTTTCAGGATACTTTTCCTCTCTTTCTCATTCTCATAGTAGCATCAATAATGATGTGATATCTTGCTTGAAGTCCCTTATTATAACTAAAAGGTTACACCCAATAATATTTTGCCTTATTAACTGTGAAGTAGTTATCATTATTTAAGTAGTTATTTTGCATGAGATATGATTTATCTAGGGTGGTTCAGAAAAGGAGTTCAATGATTTCTACCCACTCTGGTTGCAATTAGTTGAAAATGTGCCAATGCGTTGTTGCTTTCATAGCAGTTGATCATAGCTGGAAAGAGATTCTGGGAAAAGGTTGTCCTTTTAAGCTGAATATGCAGTTTTCTCTTGGTGTACGTTATTCCAGGTTTATGCCCTTACTAAGGAAAGGGATACTCTTCGAAGAGAGCAGAATAAAAAAAGCGATGCTGCTGCACTTTTGAAAGAAAAAGATGAAATAATTAAACAAGTAATGGCTGAAGGTGAGTCCTGAAAATTCCTGTTTATGTTTGATGCAACGCACTTTAGTTCTTTTCTTGTTCAAAATCATATATTTCTCTTGTCTTAGATTTGTTGGCACTTGTTGGATAGTCCTCACGTCATTTTTTTGTATTGGAGTTTCTGCAACAAAAGAGCCCACCTATTTGGAGAATATAGGGACACAATTTGCTGTTAAGAAATAACTTGAATAGGATTATTACGCAATACATTCTAGAGGAAGGTTAGGTGTGCAGGGTATAGGTTCTATATATAGAAGAATTCTTCAACTCCTTGCCCACCTAGCCTTTCCAATGGAGCTAAAATTTAAGGGAGACATATATGATTTAACATGTATGGGATTTTAGTTAAAAGGATTATTCTTGGGAGCATTTTTTAGCGTCATTGTTCCTTTGCATTCTTAATGCAAGATATTTGTCTATCCTCTCAGGTGAAGAACTTTCAAAGAAGCAGGCTACTCAAGAATCACTGATCAGGAAACTAAGGGCTCAGGTATAACAATGTGTCAGGTGATTGTTTATCTATATTTCTGGAACTCCTCTTTCTTTTTCTTCATTTCCTTACTTTTATGTTTCTTTGCATATCTTGTCATACTAGATTAGAGAGCTCGAAGAGGAGAAGAAAGGTCTGACTACAAAGCTTCAGGCAAGTGCATGCCTTAGAATTGAAAAGCTCTTTATATTACTTTTTGAGTTCAAGATATAAACTCTGTACTGTGCTCTATTTTTATCCTCCCTTGAGCAAAACAACATCATCCAGGTTAGTTGTTTTTCCATAGTAATACAAGGTTTGGATTCTGTATTACCAAGTAGTTGCTTAATATAATTGTGAAAAGTGAAAACTGCATGGAATACTCCTTAGTTATGCTGTATTTACACTTTGTCCATTTGGATACTTGGTTTTAAACTTGAGATTTTTGGTTCAGTAGACAGAACATCATAGAACTACAGGATGCTATTATTTTTTTAGACCCATTCTTCTGTAAAGTTAGCCTTGTGGTTGGATTACCATGCTGTTGGTGCTGCCTTACTGGTTTGTTTATACACGTATCAGAACCTTAAAAATAGAAAGGGAAAAAATGAAAAAGAAACACTGCTTACTTTTAACTAATGTTCCTTTTTACTTCATTTTGTCTGAGTGATCTGAACATATTAAAAATATCACTCAAATCCAGTAAGACCTGAGAGGAAGTGGAAATCTCCTAATAAGTTCTAGACCTGTGGGGCATTTTATTCTTGAACTTTAGAATGTATTATTTTTTTGGCATAATTTTTTCCCTGAATTTCTTCGAATTCGTAAAAGGAATTCTTCCACTTAAATATAAGTTCTTTTGACTTGTTGATAGTTTATGCTCTTTGTCCTGCTTTTAGGTTGAAGAGAACAAGGTAGAGAGCATCAAGAAGGACAAGACAGCTACAGAGAAGTTGCTGCAAGAAACAATTGAAAAACACCAAGTTGAACTTGCAGCTCAGAAAGACTTCTATACAAAAGCTCTGAATGCAGCAAGGGAGGCTGAAGCACTAGCAGAGGCACATGCCGATAATGAAGCAAGAACTGAATTGGGGAGTCGTCTAAGAGAGGCTGAAGAACGTGAATCTATGCTAGTACAGACACTTGAAGAATTAAGGCAAACCTTAAGCAGAAAGGAGCAGCAGGTTTTCGTTGTATTAAATAAGTTTTCAGATTTTATCATGCTAATATATGAAAAGTATGATTATTGTTTTTTTCTATTTTTGTAGGCAGTCTTTAGAGAAGACATGCTTCGCAGGGACATTGAAGATCTTCAAAAACGTTATCAAGTATTCTGAGTTTATGCTGACTATAATATTAAATCTTTCCTTGATACATTTCCTTTCAGAAATTTGTTTCTGGTAGTTCACAACTTTAATTTTTGTTTCTAGGCAAGCGAGTGTCGGTGTGAGGAGTTGATTACACAAGTACCTGAGTCTACAAGGCCACTTTTAAGGCAGATTGAAGCCATGCAGGTTAAATATGTTTTTCTAGTGCATTCTTAAAAAGATTCAAGGATTATGATCTCTTTTTTTTAGAAAGATAAAAAGAAAAATTGATTTGCTTTTGTATTTTTATTTTGTGCTCTATTTTTAATAGGAAACAACTTCCAGAAGAGCAGAAGCTTGGGCTGCTGTGGAGAGATCTCTAAACTCTCGTCTCCAGGTGTTTAGAATGTTATTGCATTTATGATATCATATAAAGTTGTATATTCTCATAATTATCTATATGAAATTTACAGGAAGCTGAGTCAAAAGCAGCAGCTGCTGAAGAGAGAGAGCGATCTGTAAATGAACGCTTATCTCAAACCTTATCACGAATTAATGTTCTTGAAGCTCAGGTTCTAGTTCTGTGGCTGATGTATGTTTTTTTTGTGGAAACATTTCTGGATATCGGCTTAACCTTTGCTTTGCTTCAGATTTCATGTCTAAGAGCAGAACAACAACAGCTAAGCAGGTCCCTTGAGAAAGAGAGACAGCGAGGTGCTGAGCAGAGACAGGAATACCTAGCAGCAAAGGAGGAAGCTGATACACAAGAAGTTCGGGCAAACCAGCTTGAGGAAGAAATTAGGGAACTAAGAAGGAAACATAAGCAAGAGTTACAAGATGCTCTTGTGCATCAAGAACTTCTACAACAGGTTTTGCTTTAGATTCATTAGCGTAATATTACTGTTCATTCTCTTTGGTTGTGAGTTGACGAAGTGGGTCATTTCCCATTCTCATGTCTGTAACTTCAAAGAAAACTCACTTCGGTTGAATTGTTTTCTTGAATTCTTTTTCCTTTTAACTTTGATAAAAAAAGAGACCATCTTGTATTCTACAAAAATGGTTGCAGATTACAGAAGGGACATATGGTTTGGCATTATGAAGCATTTTTCAAATTATCTGCTGATGTTACATGAGGCATTCCTTGAAAGTTTAGTATGCCTATATGAACATAGGAACCATTTGAACTGTTACTACCTGGATTTGATATTTTGGTTCTGTTTAAGGTATAAGGAAGCCTTTAATTTTTTACAGGAAGTAGAAAGGGAGAAAGCTGCTCGGGCAGACTTGGAAAGGACAGTGCGTGTACAATCTACAGAGCTAGCTCCAATAGCAAGGCATAATTCCACTTTGGAGAATGGTATGGTGCTTTCTGTTTTGACATAGTTGATCTTTTATGATCTTCTGTAGTAATTGTGTGACCGTGTCACAGAATGCTTGTCCCGGAAACTCTCTACTACTAGCAGCATAGAAAACATGGAGGAAAGCTATTATCTGCAAGCATCTTTGGATTCATCTGATGGTTTCTCGGAAAAAAGAAATATTGGAGAGACAGCATTAAGTCCACTCTACATGAAGAGCATGACACCTAGTGCTTTTGAATCTGCCCTTCGTCAAAAGGAGGGTGAACTTGCATCCTATATGTCACGTTTGGTATGAATTATTCTTTGAGCTCCCAAATTCAAATATATCTGTAACTGATTGTTAAAACTGTGTGCTCAATACCAGATATTTCCTGATTTTAGGTGTGGATTATATGTTGCTTACCGTTTAAATAGCTTATATTTACTGGCTTTGCTTCTTTTTTTCCCTTCAGACTTCCTTGGAGTCTATCCGTGACTCTTTATCCGAAGAGTTGGTGAAAATGACTGCACAGGTGGGTTTCTAAATCTGCTGTCTTGTTAAATGTGAGAGAGGTTTTACTCATTGATATAATATTCTATGTTTTCATCAAATCTCTGAATTTAACCTTATCTACATTTGCTGCAGTGTGAAAAGTTGAAGGCAGAGGCTGCCATGTTGCCTGGAATCCGGACAGAGCTAGAAGCTTTGAGGCGGAGACACTCCGCTGCTCTGGAGCTAATGGGTGAACGCGATGAGGAGGTACATGCCTTTTCTAATTTGGATTCTTTCTCATTGCTGGCAAACAAAATTTCATATTCAAGGATGTGTGATGAAGCTTATAGATGTTATTTTCATGTACGGCATCATTAGAATATTAAAGCTGAGAGACAAAATGTGCTTTGCTGAACCAAATATTATGATGAAAATGAATGTTCAGAGAGGCAATAACATTTTGAATATCCGGTTTCATTGAATTGTTGCATTTCTGACCCTATTCTGGTTATGAGAACATTATATGATACTGTTGTTATCCATGATATGCGTATACTTAAAGTGGTTGCATCATCTTTCCAGTTAGAGGAACTCCGAGCTGATATTGTAGACCTGAAGGAGATGTACAGAGAGCAAGTTAACTTGCTTGTGAATAAGGTACCTTTTATATTCCTTTTTACTTTCTTTATTATAAGTAAGCATTACTATTTACTTTTTTATTTTGCTGATTCTACATGCTATGCTTAAAGCTACCTGGCTGTGGTTGACAGATCCAAAGAATGAATTCTTCAGCGGGTAACACCTCGTAAGCATTTTTCTTATTATTTTTGGTGGTATTCCAAGACGCAATGTGCATGGTACAGCTGAAGTAGATATGGTTAATGCAATGGTCATTCAAAAAATTATTGTTTTTATATTATCATTCATTCAAGACTATGTGCTTTATCCAAAACGGTTGGCTCCTGAGAGATTGAGGGAGCAGGTGCCTTTGTCAAACACTACAATGTATTGTAGTTTGTTGTAAAGAACATGACAAATCTGTTTTACCTAATTCTTTTATATACCTTTTTTCTTAATAAAGGGGATATTTTATGTGCATTATAATATAATAACTTGATTGTGCTGCATTCCAGGCCATCTATCACAGAAATCCTGCTTCATATTTCTGTCTATAGATTAGGCCCGATGGTTTTGGAAACAACACTAAAATCAACGGATGTAATACATACGAAAATAGTGTATTAAACATGATATGTTAAAGCACAGTTAATACAAATATATTATAGGTTTCATATTTATGTTTAGGATTTTGACATTACTTCTCTGAACATATTTTTATGATTGATAAAAGAAAATAATGGCATTTGATCTTTTAGAGATAATGTAGGAAAACACTCTTCACCTTTACCTTTTTTTTTTAAAAAAAAAAAGAAAAAAAAAAGAAATCGCTACCAAATTATATTAAATGTGTATTAAAAACTAAATCAAATTCACAGGTAAAATTGTTCGACTGAAACTAGGTTTTTCTATGCATTTATCCTGTTTCGCAATATTTAAGATGATGAGCTAACGAGGCGAGAATAAATTTGAATGAAAGTTTAAGAATATAATACCTTGTTTCATATTTACAATGGCAATATTAAAAAGATTTAAAGTCCATTAAGAACCTTCCCTATGGTACCAAATAGATCTAGTTTTGAGTATGATTAAAAAAGTTATAGCACATTTAAATTTGATTAAGACTGAAGTGTTCAATATATGAAACACAATTTACAAGCTGTCTCTTTCCCTAGCAAAGTACTGTTAATGTTTCCACATCATAAGCTAAACGATGCGCGGGGTAGCTTTCTCAAAATGTTCGTCTTTTTTTTTTTTCTGTTCTTTTTTCTGATATACATTCCGATTATCAAAGCAAACTCCAAGTCCTAACCATAGAAAACAAGGGAAAGAAAAAGGGAAAACAGGACAAGAGCTTACTGCTTACCTTTAGAAGCGATTACTGCTTACCTACAGTAGACAAAATTGCTGGTTAGATGTACTCGCTTTTATGATACTAATTATTAGATGTACTCGCTTTTATGATACTAATTATTCTCATATACGTGTGTATATATATGTGTGTGTTTGTGGGTTCAAACCTATGCCTTTCCCCTATAATAACAACTGGTATCAAGCCATTATCTTGCTCCCATCTTGATAAAACATGGTTTTCCTCGACAATTTTCGCTATCTTGTTATTCTTTATTCTCTGATATGTCTAGCCCTTAAAATCAGATCTATCATTGTTTCATCAACGGTCTGAATAACAGTAATTTTCCCCCAATTTATCCCCTTCATTTTTTGCAACTGTTATACCCCTACACATTTCACTAAGACAGATGGCTCAAGGTAATTGAGACCCTCTAAACATAACTAGAACTTTAGTATGGTAAACCACACAACTTAAGTGATTTCTTTATTTCAAATCTATCTAAGTCAGGTTTACTCCTGCAAATAATAATTCACAAAGGAATTTCTCTAAGGCACTTAAATAAAGCGAAAGCAAACTTAAAGCGAAGAAGCAACCAAAGAACTAAAAATAAGCCACAAGAAAATAATGCACACCCAGATCTAACGGTACAATTTAAATTACCTCGACAGTCAAGATTAAAACCTATCTAAAAGATGATAGTCCTAAAAGATATAAAATTTATACAATATTATCCCTTATAATTTACAATATTCAATATGGTAATTCTAGTTTTATTGGAGTCTTCCATCGAACCACCGAGCCACCAAGCTTTCAAGTAGATGGATTTCTCTATGTGTTCTACGAATCATGACAATTCAAGTGGACTAAATGAGTCTCATTTAACCAGTTGACCTCCATTGG
This sequence comes from Gossypium bickii, assembly GCA_025503065.1. Taxonomy (NCBI): domain Eukaryota; kingdom Viridiplantae; phylum Streptophyta; class Magnoliopsida; order Malvales; family Malvaceae; genus Gossypium; species Gossypium bickii. Next base: position 136,513,397 of record CP106709.1, on the reverse strand, counting down.
ACGACTTGTGTGCATTTGTCACAGGCTTTGATTTGTGACCAGTGACACTAGCCAAAGGCATAACAGAATGAGCCCCACGATGCATGTCCTTCACGTATTGCATGATAACAATATTCTTCATAATAACCTGTCACGCCATGCTAACGGGAATTCGCTAATAAATATCCTTTCAACGATGAAGAAGTAATCAACCTTTTTATCTCTTAAAGTTACTCTAAACAATTATCCTCTCTTCTAATATCTATACTATTTTTTTTGTTCATCCCTAACTCTCCATCTTTTTAAGTGAATCGACCTACTAAATATCACCATTCACTCTTTATTCTTCTCCTTATTGCATAATTCATCAATAGTATGCTATTACAATCATATTTCCATATTTTAAATTATTTCTTAATTTTTTCCCTAGCATATCATTATAATGTTCAAAATTACCGATATACATCAATACATGCTGAATTAATTTAGACGCACCAACTATTTTGATATTCTATTATAAAAGAAATAAATGAAAAAGTAGTTTTCCACGTGTCAAACATGTAAAGCGGTTAAAAGGGGAAACATCTGGCACCAAAAACAAACAGATCTTCCCTCCCTCCTCACTTCCCTCCCTCCTTATGCACGGGTGTTGGTCTCTTTCTTCAAATTTAAACCCCCAAAAATCCAGTCGCCTTCCATCCCTGCACATTTTAGTTAATGTCTGTTTTCCATTTTTGGTGTCTCTCCTTTACCTCATTTTTAAGTTCTCAATCATTTTCTTTTTAAATTCAAGCAATCATAAAAGGGAAAAAAAAAAAAACCGCCATTGCCGTAGCATTTCAAAATTCAAAGCTAATAGCGAATGTTCTCATTTCTGTTTCACAGGTGTTAATATTTCTTCTTTAATCGACGTATCATTTATATATATGCACCGACGTTTCTCTATCTTTAAATTCTGTAGTTATTAGAACATTCAAATGTTTTCTTTCTACGTTTCTTCTTGAATCTGTTTCTTCCTTTTTAATGTTAGAAATGGTGAGTTCTTTAAATTTTGATCTTGTAGCGAACGCTGCCATTTTTGAGCTAAATCCTCCTCTCCTTTGTTTCTCTATCTTTTATCATCTTGTTTTCTTTTTCTGTTCTTTCTCTATTGCTTGATCCTGCAAGAACGACAACGTTTCCATTAGCTTCGTTTCGGTTGTTTCAGGCGAAATATTAAGTTTATGATAAAATCTGTTTTTTTTTTTTTTAAGAAAAGAAAACTGTACCTAGATCTGGAGTTAAGCAATTTCTTTAGTTTCTGATTCTGTGCAATTTTATTTTCCTTTTCTTTTACCTCTCAATTGTCATTGCACATGATTTACTTATAAGCTGGGATGGATTAATTTATAATTGCTCTTTCAATTTGGTTTGCAGTTAACATCTGAGAGTTTTGCGTTCCGTTCTGGGGAGAGTGTTTATAATAGCGTCGAAATGCGGGGACGACATGTCGATTCTTATTCCAGATACAAGCGTGGTACCAGAGACCACGTAATCAATACCTATGACTATGACAAAGAACAAGGTTCAGGGGGTTAATCTTTTTTCTATTTTTACCTTAATTGGTATTAAGAAATGTTGTTTTGTATTAAATTTGGTTATATCATGAATTTATTAAGCAAAGGTTTTTACTATTAATTAAATTCTTGGGCTGCAAGTTGTAAGTTAGTAAGTTAATAAAAAAAGGTTAGTAAACTAATCAGGAAGCAATTTATATTACCTTTTTAAAAATCATTGCAAGTTGGATGAATTGCAAAGCTTCGATTTTGCTTCTGTATGTTAGGTTTTTAGTACCTCAGCTATCTTCATGCATTTTGATCTATTTGGAATGACTCGAATTCCTTTTTTCTTTTTTTGCTTAATTTATATGATTTTGTATTTTCTGAATCAAAGTTGTCTTTATTAGGTACTGATAGTTTTCTGATTCTTTATGTGAGTTTTTAAGTACGATTGCTGAGTGGAGTGGGGAAAGATATTGGAAACCCGTCTTGGAAACGATCATTCCCGTATATACTCCTGGCAGCCTTATCTTCCTTCTTATTTGGTTACCATCTTGGGTATGTTCACAATTCTTTTTTTTTGGTATATCTGGAAATTCTGTAGACAATGAATTCTTAATGCTCGCTATTTTTAATGCAGAGTAGTTAATGAAACACTAGAGAGTATGTCACATGACCTTGGTTTTCATGGGGATACCATGGCTGAAGGTACTGGAGCAATGAATTTGTAGCTCTCGTCTTATTTGAGAAACCACTCTTATATGTTGTCTTTTGTTGAAATCAAGGTCTGGTTGTAAGTACATGTTTAGGGGGTGCCTTTGTTGGATCGCTGTTCAGTGGTTTGATCGCAGATGGGGTTGGGCGTCGCAGGGCATTCCAGCTGTGTGCTTTACCTTTGATAATTGGATCTTCAATGAGGTAATTGCAATATTAATTTCTAGCATTTTTGTTTCGAATTTATCTCAAATAGGCCGTTCATTATGCTTTTATTTTTTAAAATCTTCCATTATGTTTAAATGCTTTTATATTTTATGATGTCTTGGAGGGTTTGCTCTGAATTTGTTTTTTTTTTTTTTTTTAGTTAAACGAATATTCACTAGGCCAAATTTCAGTTTAACTGGTGCATTCATCTTGTTAATTTCCAGAATCATTTTGTTGAAAGATATTGCGTCACTCCTACATTTTTCCTTTGGTTCTCATAAGGCAAATGAAATTATAGAGAATAAGTTAGGGGGTTGTTTTTGGCTTCATGCTTGCAATCTTTTAAATTGATAATTGTGTCTTCACTTTACTACATAAATTATATTCATTAAAAAATATATATTCTTGCAGTGCAACGGCAAAAAACCTTTGGGGCATGCTTCTAGGGAGGTTATTTGTTGGGACTGGAATGGGTATTGGCCCTCCTGTTGCAGCTCTTTACGTGGCAGAGGTATCTAAAAGACGACTAAGGTTCTATTTTTCTGTTATACTGCAAGCTTTTTCTCTTCTTTTCCTTTTTACACATATTAATGTGTTCCATGCTCAGGTTTCTCCTGCTTATGTAAGAGGTACATATGGAAGCTGTAGTCAACTTGCAACATGCTTAGGATTGATGGGTGCTCTATTTATCGGGTTCCCTGCTAAGCAAATTGAGGGTTGGTAAGAAATGATGAATGAATTAGTAGTAGCTATGATTATGGTAATCAACAAAAAGATTGTTCTATTATGTTGTTTATAGTTATTTGAAGCAAAGCAATATTTAGGATGGCACCACCACTTGCCACCACAAGATGATGTGCTTGGTTCCACATTCTCTTTTTCAAAAATAAAAGGTCATTGGAACAACATTTAAGAACTTGGATTGCGCTTTGCTGACTCATAGACTAATAACATATTTCACAACTTGATGATGTGTGCAGGTGGCGCATGTGTTTCTGGGCATCTGTTGCTCCTGCTGCTCTACTTACGCTTTTTATGGAGTTTTCTGTAGAAAGTCCCCATTGGCTTTTCAAGGTAATTTTCTCTACCTTCATGTTCGCTGACAACAATTTTAGGTTCTTCCATTACATGGTCAGCGTCGTTAACTTTTATCTTGTCATAAAAAAAAGCGAGTTCATATTTTCACATTTTATATTGTTATGTTCTCTGGAACTGCAAAAAGTTAGCTTTACATATATCAATATATCATGCATTAGCACTATCACTTAAATAATAAGCCAGGTTTCAATTGTAATTAGATTTAAGGATCTGAAGATAAGGCCATTGTAGAGTTAAGCTTCTTTGTGAAAATTTATTCAACTGAACAAAAGTTCGAGAATGTAGGAGTTTACATGTGAAGTAGATAATTAAGATCTAAGAAGTGTCTATAATGCAGGTGCTCTATGTGTTGAGATAGGACAACAGACTTCTTTTTTTTTTTTTTTTAAAATATAGTCTGTGAGGCTGAATTTTTAATGTGATGGACAAGGGGAGAGTAAAACATACTAACAGAAAAGCTAGGTTCATTTCTGAGCTATGGAAGCTACTATATCCTGACATCACCTCTTCCTACCATGGGTGAATTTCACCCTATATCTATTAAGCTAGAAAAAAAAGGAAGGATATGAGCAGTTTTATATCCTTTCTCTTTGTTTATCTTCAATTAACTATTTTTCCAGTAGACTCATATAAGCTTTATAAACTTGCTTCAGAGAGAAAGAGGTGCTGATGCTGAAGCTGAGTTGGAGAAACTTTTGGGAGGACCATATGTCAAGGGTGCAATGGCTGAATTGTCAAAGTCACAAAGAGGGGATGAGGCTGATACAGTCAAGCTTTCGGAGCTATTTTATGGCCGTCATCGTAAAGGTGAACATGCTAATAATTCTCAGTATGATTTTTAAGTCAGAGTATCTGTACATTTCTTTCTAAATGATTACTTACGAACTTCTCCATTGCAGTTGTTTTCATGGGATCTTCCCTTTTTGCTTTACAACAGCTCTCTGGTATAAATGCTGTTTTCTATTTCTCATCGACTGTCTTTAAAAGTGCTGGTGTACCCTCAGAGTCTGCAAACATATGTGTGGGAATTGCCAATTTGTTAGGTATAATACTTCACCAAGTATCTAACTTGTGCATCTTGGAATGCTTCTTTAATTGTGCTGTTTATACGTCTTCAGGATCACTTTTTGCATTGGTTTCAATGGATAAACTGGGAAGGAAGGCTCTCCTCATTGCAAGTTTTTCAGGCATGGTAAAGAAGAAAAGATTTGGCTTGTCGTTTAATGTTTGGTGCATGCTAGCAGCATATATATCAAATCCTAATATGATTATATTTTCTAGCTGTTTGTGCCATTTATAATTTGGCATCTAAATGATGAATTCTGTTAGAGAAAGCATAAGCAATATTGGACTTTATTGGACCAACAAAATTTGTATCCTTTTTTGGCAAATTTGGATGATTATGGTACATATTTTCAAAATCTTATGATGTTATGGTACATACTTTTTGATTCTAAGTATCTTTATCGAGATCAGAAGCAAATTTTACAAAGGCTTCTAATTCGGCGAATTGGGCCAATTCCAATTTTGATTTATCAGCGACTTGTTTCATAGCTATTTGAGCCGTGGATCCTACGCTGAAGATGGAAATCCCTACATTAATAGCAGGTCTTATTCCAGCATTGAAAAGATCGGCTGATAAAAATATTCCATTTGTAATGGAAATCACATTAGTAGGAATATATGCCGAAATGTTTCCCGACTAGGTTTTAACTATTGGTAAAGCAGTCATACTTCCTTCACTTAACTGAAAACTTGATTTAGCGGCTCTTTTTGAAAGGCGCGAATGCAAATAAAAAACATCTCTTGGATAAGCTTCACAACCCGGTGGTCTTCGTAATAGAATAGACATTTGGCAATAAGCCTGTGCTTGCTTGGAAAGATCATCATATTCTGTTTTAATACAATTTATTTGATTTTTTGCTTTATGCTTTTGTGTTTCAGGCAGTGGCTATGACTATTCAGGCAACTTCAGCTAGTTCCTTAGTCTCAGGCAGCAGTGTAATTTATCTCTCTGTTGGAGGCATGCTGTTGTAAGTTGTTAATCCTTTGAACATGAAAATGTTTCTATAGTGGGATAAGCTTATTAAACTCTTGAGGCTTTGTGTCACTTTTTGGATATTTTAAAATTCCCTTTTTAATCATTATGATATGATGGGTACCACCTGAGAAAATCTATCTTAGCGAATGAGAGGGATATGTCTATCTATGCTAGTTAACATAATCTTTCTCATTCAGTAGGTTGCCACAGTGCGTCTAAGGTGACATTTACAGCCTTTTATGAAGGCTATTTAAAGGAAACATTTAACTTTAGCAACATCATTTTAGGGTGTGGCAGTTTCTTTACACAAACTTGATGGTGTGAGGATGCAGGTTTGTCTTGACCTTTGCTATGGGTGCTGGACCGGTGCCTGGTCTCCTCCTATCAGAAATGTTTCCTAGTCGGGTTAGGGCTAAGGCGATGTCAATTTGCATGGCTGTCCACTGGGTAACCAGTTTTTAACTTTTCTCCCTCTTTAACATCCTGTGGCTGGACAGGATTTTATAATTTTTATTATTTGCTTTTGACTCTTAAATGTGCAAATAATCGCACAACCATTTCAAATGCGTTTCTTACTAAGATGAATGGTGAACTGCCACTTGACTCTTTGATCTCTCTCTCATTTGTTTCTCTTGTTTTCCTTCCTTAACTTAGTGGTCTTTGTAACAGATGATAAATTCCTTAGTGGGTCTGTTGTTTTTGCGATTACTGGAGCTGCTTGGACCGTTAGTCCTGAATACAATTTTCGCCACCTTCTGTTTGCTGGCTGTAATATTTGTAAAGAAATATGTGTTGGAAACTAAAGGAAAATCACTTCAAGATATTGAAATTGCACTTCTTCCACCAGTATAGTGGTTTCAGTTTCTTGTAGAAAATTTTATATTATTAATAATGAGTTAGCATAAATTATTTTATTTTATTATATTTTTACTATAATATAAATTGTATATTTATTAGTACAAAAACAATAATATGTTATCATGGTAATAATAATAAAGACATTTTGCAAAAATCGATTATATTTCATCACTTATGAATTTTTTATTGATTTACAAAGTTATATTTATGTGATTTTATAATATTTAAATTATAATTTACATATTAAAACAAATAATTTATATTAATTAATTAAAAATTTTAAAATCAATATTATATATATATTATAATATTAACAAATTTGAATATCAATTTAAATTTTTTCATAATATTTTTTACATAACAATATTAAACACAATCTTTAATCAAATTTCTCCAAAATACTTTTTGAAAAATACATTTTCACGTATAGCAATGCTCATATTAGTCTTAGTGGGGGAGGCTTTACAACTTGATTTCTGTCAAAAACCCACCTGAATTCTGGGCCATACATATTGTTATTGTGCAGGGAGGTGGTGAATAGGAAGTTGTTGTTGAGTCAAGTGCAGTGCAGACATTTCTTTTGAATCAAACTTGTTTCTGAATACAAATCCAAAGCTTGCTAAAAGATGTCATGGATGAAGTAATGAAGTGAAACGTGTTCAGATCTGCTCACTCTCCACAGGCCCAATGTACTCTAACAGCGTTTTCCGTTTTTGTTGTTTCTTGTTGTTGAATACTGTGTGACCATATTTACCTGCTGGATATTTCAATGTAGCATTATTCCTACGCACAGACATCTACATGGGTTTGAATATTTTTTACTTTTGAGATTTTTTTGTTCTAATCTACTTTTGTGAGCACAACCTCGCTTTTTGAGCTTTGAGTACTTTTATGCTTTGTTAATTCATTAATTAATTGCCTAGGTTGGCAATTGCGTGGCTTTTTTAATATATAATAAAATTGATGAGGTTGAAAATTAATTAACGAAATAGTTAACATAGAAAAATATCATAAATAGTCCTTATCTTTAATCAAACTTTCATGATAATTAATTTTAGTTACTTTCAATTACTTTTTCCAGTTTTAATAAAATATTAATAAATTAAACTCAATACTTTGGTGAGAACTACAAGTAAATATAGCATTGATTTTATTAATTTCTTCTTTTCAAAAATTTATCTTGAAAATTTGGATAAAATTATGAGGGATTATTTGTGAAATTATTCCTTTCTTTTAGTTGACGTAAGAACAGCTGGACTAAAATGAAATAATATCACAAATGGTCCCTCATAATTTTATCAAAATTTCAAGATAAATTATTTAAAAAAAAAGAGACAAATTTAATAAAATAAATGCCACATTTACTTGTAGTTTCAACCAAATTCTTGGCTTAAAACCTATTAATATTGTATTGAAACTGAAAAAAAATTTGAAAGTAACTGTCATGACAATTTGATAAAACATGGGGACAATTCATAATATTTATAGAAGACGGCACCCGGAGGTGCCGACTTCAAAGTTGGGTACTGCCCTTCTTCTTCTTCTTCTCATACACCTTAGACCTACTTTGCAAACTTGGAGCACTAGAGGGTCGCGGAAATCACCCGGTATAAAGGTCAAACACCCTCTTCGTACATGCTCAATATTAACGACAACACCTTAATAAATAATTATAATAAATTTAGTATTTTTAATAATAATTTAAAAATTAATTGATTTAAATATTCAAAATAAACATCACAGTTTATAATATGCTGACGGCAGCAGCTCCCGTATCAACTAGCTTTATAGCTTAAACCCCTCCTTCGAAACAGAACCCCTTTGGTAAGCTAAACCTTTTATCCTAATTCCCCAGCTCCAATCACTCACTCACTGACCGTATAGCCGACAAGGTATTCTCTCTTGTCTTCATTTATTCTTTTTCTTACTATGTCACATGCTTTCCTTGTCTCGCTTGCGACACCCAGAAAATTGGAAAACAAAACTGAAAAAAAAAGTTTGAGAATTTTAGTTGATGAAAATGTCCAAATAAATGAAACCCAAGTGCTGGGTTCTCACTAAGAAACTGAAAATGTTTTTTTTTTTTTTCACTTTTAGAAGCAGAAAGTTATTAGCTTTAGTTGAAAAAAAAGGGTCTGGTTATTGATGTTAAGTCCACTATTTTTTAAGTAAATTTACACATACACATGTTCTTGGGTTTTCAACTTGGGGGTTAAACTAAATCATTTGATTATCAGAAATGGCTTACGAAAAATGGTGTCGTTCTACAATGTTTCCTTCTTCCTCCAACTTTTCGTCAAGCGAAGTGTTCGATAAAATGCTTCACTGATGAAAAGAAAGGCCTTTCAAATTCTTTCATCTTTTCGTCGAGCGAGGTGTTCGATAAAATGCTTCACTGTTGAAAAAGAAAGCCTTTCAAATTCCAACGTTTGTGATGTTTTTTATCTTGTGGGTGATTTTGATAGTTTGTTTGGGATGCAGTGATTTATAATAAGAATGGAAATCAAAGATGATGAAGTGAAGAAGGCGCAAGTCGTGGAAGCCAGGGCAAGAAGTATCAGCCACAACGTGCGATGTACAGAATGTGGGAGTCAGTCTATTGAAGATTCACAAGCAGATATTGCAATTCTCCTCAGAAAGGTACACTCTTTTGTTCTCTTCATAATGGTTATGTAAAAAGCCAAGATATTTCCTTCTGCATTTGCATCCAGATGAAATCGGTGCTTGTTAATAAATTTTTTCAGTGCTATTATCTCATTAAATAAAATAAAAATAGTTTCTTGGTAGAATTTATCACTTAAATGTTCTCAAATTCCTAACTTCTAATATTATTGCACACTTTGGACTTTTTTGAGGGTGGTGGAACTGGTTGATCAAGATTTTGTCAACATGGTGAAATGGTTACTTCATTGAACTAGTAATTTGTCGGTTAATGGCTTGCTTTTACGCCTTTGTTGTCTTATCATATTTTGTTTTCTTCTAATCTGTAGATCTGCAATTGGATCGTTTCTTGTTCTGTGTGTTGTTTAGCTTCTTCATGTTCTAATATTTCTAAAACTCCGAACTCTCTGCATTCCATGTAACTCTAGTATTGTTTCATCTACCCTCTGTTTAGTAATTAAAACTATGAACTGTCTTTTGGGTTGCAAAATGAAACATGTGCTAGCTTTCATTTTTGTTTGTCTATACTTTTATGCTTATCTTATAGCAACTTCCAACTTTTTATTTTGTTATTGCAGTTAATTCGTGATGAGATTCGATCTGGAAAGAGTGACAAAGAGATTTATAAAAAGCTTGAAGAGGATTACGGTGAGACGGTACTTTATGCCCCAAAGTTTGATCTGCAGACTGCAGCCTTGTGGCTATCACCGGTTAGTCTAAAATCTTAAGACCTCTCTGGTGGTATTGTAATCTGTACCCACATTTCATATTTAAACTAAAATAGAAGGATGTTGGGGACAGCTGCTTGTTGCAGGTGCTGCTGGTGGTATGTGGGCTTACAATAAACACAGACAAAAGGCTAACGTGCACATCATGGCTTTGAACCTTGTTAGAGGTGTTCCACTGACCCCAAAGGAGAAGGAAACTATGCTAGACTTGCTCACACCTCCTCCTCCACAAGGTGTTACTCCTTCCTCCTTGTGGAGTTGGTGGCGAGGTTGGTGATGGGTTTTTTTCCTATCTTTTCCTTGATGGACCTTGAAGTTTCTTTCATTGATGAATAATCTCATATAGTGACGAGAGTCTCATATACAGTTGATTATTGGAATTATATTATATTTGCATCTCTTCCGATTATCTCAACCTGATGCCTCTCATATGAAGTTGTTTTGGTAAAAAAAGGCCTGACTTGTGTTTTTTATACCCTATCTTTTCTGTAAAGATAAAATACAATTTCACTTTAATAATAGTATGACTTTTGATGTTAATTTTACGATGCATGTATGCGATACCCTACCTTGTTCTTGCTCTGGTTTTGCTTCTGTTTCTTGGATCTTCTAACGACGCCCGTTTCTTGGATCTTCGAATTCGAAACTTCTTTGGGTTGGTTTATCGGACGCTTTTATTTGGTTCTTATATTTCACTGGCCATTGCTGCTCCAATAATTACATTTGTTTGGTGACAGACCTTTGTTCAGTCAGTTCCAGCACCACAAATTTATGTTTTTGCCTTTACTTCTTAATTTCAAGAAGCCAAAAAGTCGAAATGGTTACTGGTTTTAATTTGCTTCTCATCATTTTCTTTTTTGTTTGATTTTGTTTGTTATGTTAAGTCTGCTAGATTCAAGCACCAGACTAGTTGACTGAAAAAAAGTTCAGTATCAATTTAGAAAAAAAAAAAAAAAAGCTTTAAGTACTAATCTGAAAGAAATGGACAAGTTTGAGTACTAATTTTATATTTAACTCAAAACAAAAATTAACTAAAAAATTCGGTCCCTCTCCCACTCTTGCGAGTTGCCTCCTTTTGCGGCCTCCGCTAATGCTCTTACTCCCTTCTTAAAACAAAATTTAAAAAATGAAAAAAGATCCAACGATCCCTAATTGTCCAACCTTATCTAACGGTCAATAATTAATTAATCTCGCTATAAAATGAAAATTAAACTATAGTGGTCAACCATATCTCAAGAGATGAAAGCTGATCAAATACGGTTACTCTCACCTTGGATTTCTAAGGAAATTAAAAAATTGTTTGTTTCTTTTGTTATTTGAATCTTTGGAAAGCTGCAGTATATCGCTTTTGTTCCAAGTGCTGAGATCACATCAGATCAGATCGTTTCAGGTAAGCTTCAAGAAAGGTCATTTAATTCAACTATTTTAAGGAATTTATGTTTGATAAATCAAGCAGCTGATAATGATTTTTCGTTGTTCTTCGGTTCCGCTTGATTAAGAAATATCGAATTTTCTGGTGGTGATATGCTAAATCTACTAGTATTAATTTTTTTAAATGAATTGTCATTTGACAGCGCGTTGAATTTCTCACTCGCTTGTGCATTCCTGTTGCTTGAATTTGGTAACGATGTAAACAAGGGTTAGATTAAGCATTTGTTGATGGTATGATTTTGAAAGATTAAAGGTCCAACCATGGAGGGGGAAAAGTTGCCGCGGATTTCCCGGAAAGGGATTCAGGAATATCTGAACAAAGAGATGCCTCATGTGGAGCTACAAAATATAACTGCTAAAGGATTGATAATCGATCATGCCCGTAAGGAATTTGTGCGCTGTACTTTCATCATACCGCCTTCTGCATCAGTTAAATTCTTAACTCTTCATCTAATATAACATTTCACTGCTATTTTTTTTATCTGTACAACTATTATTTAAACCGAAGTTTTTTTTAGATAGTTCACAACTTAGGTTTCTTTCCATTACTTATTTCTACATTAAAAACAAACTTATATATATAATTGATTAAAAATTGTTTCAAATATAATAGGATGCACATGGAAACTGGCAAGTGGGTGCAATTGCAACGTTAGTTGACATCGTTGCATCAATGGCCATATGCACCGAAACTGCAATAATTCGAGGCAATGTCACAATGGATTACAACATTTCATATTATTCATCGGCTAAAATTCAAGTATATTCCTAAAAACTTTAAAATTCCATTTTTATATATATATAAACTTCTCGATGGTTTACCTATATATATATATATATATATATATACATAAATTGCAGGAAGAAGTAGAGATAGTGGCAAAAGTTGTAGGGAACAAAGGAAAGCTGAGCTCAATAAGAGTGGAGGTGAAGAAGAAAGACGATGGAGAGTTAATTGCAATTGCCAAACAATGGACTGCTTCTAACGAATTTAGGGCACCATGGATAAACCATCCTAGCAAACTTTAGAAATATATATAACTAAAAAAAGTTAAAAATTTGTATTTTGATACACTGATGAAATTCATACATGATCGGTGGACCAGATTAAAACACATTATAAGTAAATTAAGGAATAAAGACAGCATACCATGATGAACTCAAAATTTATTTTATTGATTTAAAAGTATAGGTATTGATATTTTCAAAAAAAAAAAAAAGATATTGATTGCTTTGTAATTGACTCATGTAAGTTGTGAAAAATTTTAGCAGTAAATGTGACACTAAGGAGTGCACAAACTTTAATCTCAAAATGATAAATTTCTATTTGACTTTATAAAAAATTATATAATTGATACGATATTAAAATTGTTAGTTGACCTCTAAAAAATATTTTTTATCTTATAAAAATTATAAAATTTAAATTCATATAATCATAAAATTATATTTTTTATAATTATGAAATTATATTTTTAATCACTCTAAAAATTTATAATTTAATTCTAGATCAAAAAAGAATTTGTAACTTCATCTTAGTAAAATAAAAATTTAAGAAGGCCGCCCATCTTTGGGAGTCTGTAGCACGAGGAAATTTGTGATGGTGTTGTGTTACTTATAACCGAAGGGCAAAATAAGAGGGTAAAAGAAATCGAGGTTGGTCACGTACGAAAATTCCCCCTTTTGACTTTGAACTTTATCTTCGTAATCAATATTTTAAAGATTAAATCATCAATTTTTTATTAAATGGATTGAACAAGTTAAACTACTGTCACATTTTGATTATAAGTTGAAAATAAAGTGAAAACAAATAAGATAAAAAAAATTATTAATTCAAATAGTTTTTATCCCGAATTTTCGATTATGGTTTCTAATTTTTTTACTGGTTAACAACAGTTTTTTTTTCAATTATGACAGCAGTTAAATTGACGGATCAATTGTTTTTTTATTCAATCTATTTAATCTGTTAATTAGACTCAATTCTGACAACTCTAATGCCAAGGTCTCCTTTAATTTTGTTGCGGTTTAAAAACAGGATTAGTCTTGATCTGTCTCCTTTTAGCAGGACACGTGTGTGTGGATTCGCAGATTCAATTTTTAAAGCAAGCAAAACCGGACAATCGATCTCTCTCCGTCTACTTTTTATATATATACACGTACTATGTATGTATATAAGCCAAAACCATATTGTTGTTGGTATTTCATCCTGGGGTCCTTCTATAATATGTTGGAAACATTAACCTCCCTTGGAATGCTTCTTTTAAATCTGTGTAACACATCCTCTGTTCTGGCAGTATTTAGTACTTATCAATGCATTTTGCTGTCACTTTTATAATTTCTTGATATAGAACTAAATTTTATACATTACATCCACACCATATCAAAAAATATATATTTAAGATATAATATGATAAAAAGAATATAAATACAAATATAAATACGAAATACATGTATGAATGTGTTAAAAATGTGTCAAAATTTTTATCAAGTATATCACTTTAGATTATAATGCAAAAATAACACACAAACAAGTTAATGAGATTTTGACATTGCCGGAAAAATTTAGGACTTTGAGTCCTTTGAGTATTAAGATTTGAGTTATATTATGTACAATTGTCATGTTTGGGTCTCTAATACCACTGTATGCAAATGTTATGGATGTGTTTGTATGATTATATTTTAATTTTTCATTTGCTTGTATTTTGTGTTGATTTGATTATCTTTTATAGTTACTCAAATATATATTTATAATGTACTTTAGATCGGGCCAAACAAACCCAATTTTTTCTGAAAGAAAATTATTTACTCGATTAAACTTGCAGATTGCTAACAGATCTAATTATAAACAAAAACCATGGAATAACTTCTGATGATACAAATTCTGATAGGTTAGAATCGGACTAAACCCAATTTATATGTAATCAAGACTTTTTAAGCAACAATCCCTTTTCTTATCTCAAGCTGCGAAATTGCTTTATGTAATGGAATTTCATCCTTCGAAACAAAAGAAACAACAAAGTAGCAAACCGTTGTTTGTTTAAGAATGTACACCGAAAAGTGAACTTTATTACAAGAAGATTCTAAAACACACTTTATTCAGTAGAATTGCAGAACAAAAAGACAGTAGTGGAGTTGATAAAGTAGCGAGCAATCAGCCTTAAGAGTTAGAGAGCCTTAAGCATATCTTCAGCGCCGGAAACTTTGAACTGCCCATCCGATTCCACGTTAGCAACTTTCACCTTAAGATCATCAAGCAACAAGGCAAACCTTTGTGATCGAATCCCAAAACCTCTGTCCGACACGTCAAGCTCGAGCCCTAGTGTTTTTACGTAAGCACCTGAGCTATCAGACAAGAACTTTACGTGCTTGTTTTCGGGATATGACTTGCCCCATGCCCTCATCACATATGGGTCATTAACTGCAACAGAAACCCCAAAATTCGTTGCCTGTTTTCCGTAATAATCAATGTCTAATTTGTTTGGTCGTTAAATTTATGATCAATGTTTGTTTTAAATTAACGCCTGTTTCAATTTTAAAATGAATTAAACAAGTAGTGGAAAGTTAGCAAGTTGATTATTACCACTAATGACGATAATCTCACTAATGCCTTTTGACTTGAGCTCCTCTGCCTTTTCAATGAAACCTGGTACATGTTTCAAGCTGCTCGGGAATTGGAAAACAATTAGACAACATATATGCGATTTAAGGACCCATCTGTAAAGTTTTCTAATCAAATAACAGTGAAAATAATATTTGAAAGGCCTTATATTTATTGTAATTGTGAACTTAATAATATATCTACAACATTAAGAAAATTAAAATCCCAAAGTAACGATTATAAAATATACATAAATGGTAGGATCATTATTTAAACAGGTGGGTGACAATACCAATAAAACCTTGTTTTAAAAGCGAATAATTTGGGAGCTCGTTTTACCTGCATGTGGGGGTAAAAGCACCGGGAACTCCACAGAGAATTACCTGCTTAGCGGCAGCAAGGGAGTGTACGGACACGTTTAGAATCTGATGGGCCTCATCAGCATATGAGAGAGTACCATTGGGAATCGTGTCACCGACCGCAATACAAGCCATTTACTTGTGGTTTTTTTTTTTTTTTTTTGTTATGGATTCGTTGGTGGGCTGAGAGAAGAGGGTTAAGTTTTGCATGTTTACGTATTATCAGTATCCATATATATATATATGTAGAGGAGGGATGTTTGTTGGAAGGACAGAATCAATGGTGGTGGTACCAACTTAGTATAAGGACAATGAAATGTGGACTTTTGCTTACGGTTGGCTCGATAGAGATGGTGGGGGACCAATTTCTCAGTTTTAACTCTTATGATCCATTTTCTTATTGTTTTGATTAAAGTGAGTATAGATTTCAGTATAGTTGGCAAAAGTTAATTATGCGCATGTTGAGATCTTCAATCTCATCATACTGTTTATGCTTTATAATTTAATTCTATTTTGTAAGTCTTCGGATATGTTTTTGTAATATAAAAAAATGAACATATGGTACCAGGATGTAGTCCATTTATTCTATAGACAATGGGGTTCTTGCTAAGTAAATGGTCCATCATCAAAGATGTCATGGCAGCAGCAAACAATCTTGGTAGTGTCAATAATTGAGGTTTTCAAGGACTCTTCTGGTTTTGCGAACAGAAAACGACACCACCTATCAATAAGTTTCGTACTACTAAATATTTGGATTTGTTTATTGCAACATGTACCTCCCATTTTCAAATGATTCGAAGGGACTATTATTGACGACTGTATTTGAATGTTGCAGAGCAAAGAAGAAATTATAATATTACAACGACAATAAATACTCCAAGAAAAAAAAAACCCAATAATGTAAATAATTGTACTATTTCCTATCAAATTAAGCTGTCACGAAAGTCAACAACATATATACAAAATGCTTTCCCAGAGTGATGTTTACGAAACATACATACAGTGATATATAGGCAAATAAAGAAGAAAGGCAAATGTAGTTTTAATAAATGTAGGCATCAAGCAGCTGAAACCACTATTGGAAGGTAAACTTCAGACTCAGATCAACCCACTATTTACTGCAATATTAAAGCAGTGTGATAAAGACACAATGTAAAAAGAGGGTAAAGAATTATATATATGACACAGATTTTGGAGAAGAAATTCACACAAGTAAATGATATGCATAAAAGATGTTATATGGTTTCAAAAACTATATTTCCTACTCACTAAACACCAAACTATATTATATATGTAGACAAATTTTGAACTGCAACAGTCATTCCAAAGCACTCATCAAGCTAACAAATATAAGGGCTTTTTCCGATCAGTGTAATCTTCTACAATCTTCAACCCATTTCACTTCAGGTTTTAACCTTGGCCCCTATATTAGACAAATCATCTTCCTGCCATCGATTTAACTTTTGTTGCTTGTCGACCCGTCGGTCCATAAGCCCAGGCACAGAGGAAGTAATAGAACAGATTGATGAAACTCAATATGGCAAGAACCCAATAGTAGTTGTCGATGCGACCTTTGTTTATGTTGCTCGAAACCCAACTCTCTTTACCGCCTTTTGAAGTAATATCGTCGGTGATACTCACAACGACACTAGCTAGCACATTTGCCACAGCCAATCCGAGTCCGAAGAGGGCAGCCGCAATGCTTGACATACTCTTGGGTAACTCGGAATAGAAGAACTCTGTCTGCCCTATTGCAGTGAAGGCCTCAGCAAAACCATTCAGGCAAAACTGTGGCACAAGCCACATAGCAGACATTTTCACAACTGCAGTAGGGTTGTTTTGAAACCCGGATCGAATTGCTTCCTTTCGTCGTGCGTTCTCGACAATGGCTGAAACTACCATAGCAATGCACGTAAGAAAGAGTCCAATTCCCATCCTTAGTTTGACACCAATGCGTACTGGTTTACCCTTGATCTTTGATGCCATGGGGAGGATCGCACGATCATAGAAAATAACCCATAGTGCAAGGGAGATGATGTTGAACATTCCATAAGAGCCTGCTGGAATCTGAAACTTTTTTGTAAGGTGTCTGTCCATAGAGCTAGCTTGAAGCACAGGAAATGAGTTTTGGCTTAAATTTATGGACATTATGATCCCAGTAGACCACAATGGTAAGACCTTAATTAGCGCTTTTAGCTCTTCCACTTGCTCTACCGTGCAAAGACTCCATGGATTTGCGGCTGAGCCATCCAGAGCAATGTCTTGTTCGGGGTTTTTGATGATGCAAGCTTTGTTTAAAAATCTAAGAGCAGGGCAGCATGGTAAATAAAACATGTCAGTCAAAAAATTCAAGAACGACATTTAAATGGTGAAGGATACTGCAATTATTGTTCGTACCTTAATTTGTCAGTTGGTGCAACAACGTTAGAATCCCTTTTATGATGGTAACTTGCAGTTGAGTTTGGAAGTGGAAATGTCAGATTTCGGTTTTTATAAGCAACGATGATTACTTGAACAAAGCCAGTAAGCAAGCTCTTGCTTGCCAGCTGCTTAAGATAGAAGGGAGAAGCAAGGAAAAACACAAGAGCGGAGAGCAACATTAAGATTGCTGGAACTCCAAAGCCTACTCTATATCCAAAGTGATCTTGAATATAAACAATACCCGTCAATGCAATTAAAACAGATATAGCTGCAGATGCATAATACCAGCCAAAGAAGCTCTCCAAGACCCTGACATTTTTCGGATTATCTCTTCGGTCCAATTGGTCAGCCCCAAATGCCAAGGAGCATGGTCTAACACCACCAGCTCCAAGGGAAATGAGAACAAACGAGAAGAATAATAGAGTCATCTGCGCCGATGTTGGAGAACTGCAGGTCTGTGTCATTAGGTCGCAGGGTGGAGGCTTTGACTGTGGAACCATGGCTGTTAACCATAAAAGTATCATCCCCTATAAAATTCGAGGTCAGGATTATTCTCATGAAAATGCATAATAAAGCATTGGAGGGAATTCATGATAGTGTATTGGAGATATGGAATAATATGCTTGAACATATCTAACTCTAGGAATTCTATCAAAAAGATTGAGATCACAATATATTTAACCAAAACGAATTAAAGACAATACAAAATGGAAAAATATTGTCCTTTTGAATTTAAGAATTAGGAAGATTTAATTAACGGACCACAACTCCTTTAACAAATTGTTTCTAAAAGAACTTTAAGTGTAAACTAGCACTATTTCATTTTGGCCCCAATAGAGAACCTAATCATATGATTCAGAAGCCAAGTTGCTCACCCCCCAACTCTCGAATAGCATTGCACCAGGTGAGCAGGCTGGACCAGTGTTGAGAAACGCTCTACATATAGATTTTTCTTCTGTAAACTAATAATAGAGTAAGATGATGAAAATGTAAAACTGGTCCAGTGCTGATAACCATAAAATGTCTCTATTGCTTTTCGCTTTGGTAAAAGTGTTGTCAGAGCTGGTATCGGGGTTTACCCGTAGAAATTTGGTAGCATTTTTGTCAAACCTTGCACCAGTGTTCCAAGGCGTAATACAGATCAACTAAAGCGCCTAGCTAATTACACTCCCAAGTCCGTAAGCAAGACGCTTTGATAAGACCCGCACCATTTTTGTGCCTACATGCACTCTTAAGGGTGACAGCCTTTAGAAATCATGCTCAACTTAAGCGTCCCTTTATATTAGTAATTTTTGTTAGTATATATGACTATTTATGTTGTTATGGTTTTAGTAAAAGAAAGGGGACAATGCAAAGTCTGTCCACATCGGGAGTAAGGAAAAATAATGGGCATGAGCAGGACCATGCACAAGTTTCTTTTTTGAAAATATAAGTGAAGGAAACATTGAGCTAGACTGTGGTGATGAGTTGTAGTAAATTATAAAGATAGTTTTGATCATCAATACTTTCTACAAAGAAACTTCTTAAATTCCTCCCAATTTCACTCCCCATAGACACAAGTACTTGAACAAATTATAGTGTTTGTTCAAATTATTTCGTCATAATGTTTGAAAAAAAAGGGAACTTGGTCAAAAAAAGGGGCATTAATTTGGTCTAGTCTAGACGCAATAGCCAACAAAATCCACCCACCACAACCACCAATTTTTTAGCTGGAGTGGCAGATATTTAGACCTAATATATATGAACAAGAAACTGAATAAGTGGAGAGAAAGGGGTGTAGTCTCCTCGGTCCTCACTCATTTATTTAGCACCAGGCTTTATCCCCAATAATGATAAACTGATAGCAGTACCTCCAGAGCCCCAAAAAAAAAAAAAAGGTCAGTTGTTTCCTATATTCACGTGGGCTGCCGGGACAAATCCTTTGTGACAGGCGCTAACTTAGCAAATGGAATAAAATAAAACATGATCCCAAGGGACATTCTTCCTTAAGCTAAAGCTGGCCATTATCTCCTAATTAATTAATATTTGTTTTAGTTGTTGTCAACATCTATAAATTATTGGTTATTACACTTGCAAGTTAGTCTTCCAACTAGACTACACATGGAAACAATGACCATTAAGAAGAAAATCATACGACTATATCTCAAGAAACAATGAAACATCATATATAAAACTTGGGAGAAAATAAAATGTTACCAAGAGACTGCAAATGGAGCCCAAGCCGATGGTTAGGAATCGACCCAGATATGAATCAGCGACGAAAGCACCCAATATAGGGGTGAAATTGGTAGCAGCTTGCCAGAAAAAGAGAATATTGGTGCCTTTAGCAACTCCCATGTGATAATCTTTAATCAGGTACAGTATCATGTTGGGAACCAGCCCATAGCTCGCCACCTTCTCAAATGATTCATTCGCTGCATTTCAACAGGGAAAACCCATCGTTTAAGTGTTCCAGAATCACCATGAAAACTCATCTAACACTAGAGTAGAAGTATCTGATGTGGATGCTAAGCTTTTTGCATGAACCAGAAAAAGTAAAGACATGCCACGATTTGCCGCTTTAGTAAACACCCGACAAACAAAGGTTGAAAACAAATGCAAAAGCTAAAAGATGATACACCAGAGACATGGTGAAAACCTCGTACAAACACTTAGGCAACACAATGCAAAAAGAAATTATGAGTGGAATATTAATGCATTGTACCTATTATGAAAGGCATGGTAATGAGGCCACCCTTGCTGTGTGTTTCAGGCATTTCTTCGTGAGACATTTCCCTCTGATTTGAAGAGTCCTCCATTTTAGTATCTTCCATAGTTGAAGTGTAGCTTTGCTGCTTGTAAAACAGGGAAAGAGCGCAGATGGAGGAAGAGGATGAAATAATGAAGTTTCAAGTTTTGAAGGTCTCCAAGTTGTGGGTTTTTAAACCAAGAAAAAAGGAAGAGGTGATTGCGTGTAACATCTGATAAATAAATCAGAAGGGCACTTTCACCCAAAAATAAAATTATATAAAAAAAGTATATAGTAAAATAATTGAGGAATAGACATACCATGATCTTAACACCTTTTCTTGCTGGTTACATCAATCTTTAGCTTTCTCTTTATTTATTTATTTATTTATCTATCTATTTTTAAGAAATTCTTCTCTCTTTTATCTTTGCTATAAATAAAGTACAAAAATATGATGCCCGGGATATGGTGCAGCATGTTACACTGTAATAGGATGGTCCACAAGTCCTTTTGCTCTACTTGCTCCAATCACATGTCAGTATCACTGTTAGATTTGATAATTCGGCTCAACATATTGTTGTATTTTATATGTTTTTATATGCATTTTTTAGATATAAATTATTAAATATGTTTAATTGTACTTAAAAATTTATAATTGATGTATTAAATATATCATGCTGACTGTATGCTAATGTATCTTAGTTTGATGATCAATGTATTAATGTTACAAATGTAGTCTGGATTCGAATCGTGTTATTGTTAAAACTTTATCTTTTTCTTATAATTCATAATAATAAAAAAGAAAAAAAATCTTCCAAAGAGAATATTAAATTAACATAGTTTTCATTTAAAGATTTTGATGGATTAAATTATCCAAAGCAATTTAACTGATATTAATGCAACAGTACTTTATAAAGTAGCATACAAATTCTTTTTATGTTATTAACCAGAATTAATTTATTTTAAGCAACTTAAATGTAAAAAAAAAAATGATAACCAATGGATTTGGTTTTACCACTTGTATTTCCAACGTTATTGATTTCTTCTCACTCTTTTTTTAAAGGAAAGCCAGTTACCGTTCAAAAAAAAAATGTCAAAACCTATAAATATACTTACACTGTTAGCTTATCTAATATAAATATAATTAAAATTTAATTACAAGTTTGATGTTAATGAAGATAGAGCGGCAGTTACGCACTTTCCGCAAAACCCCCCCGAACCCAAACCAGCAGTAGAGCACTGAATTTTGGTTGACGACGTTTCACATTGCACGTGGGCTTTTACACCTACTTTTTTAATTCATTCAGTTTTGGTTGTTACTTGAAGCTGGTTTACCGTTTTTAGAAATTCAAGCATTTGTCATTCAAAATATAATTAAAATTGTTTTGGCAAATAATGTAA
The DNA here is from genome assembly GCA_025503065.1 of Gossypium bickii. Lineage (NCBI taxonomy): Eukaryota > Viridiplantae > Streptophyta > Magnoliopsida > Malvales > Malvaceae > Gossypium > Gossypium bickii. Next base: position 136,491,638 of record CP106709.1, on the reverse strand, counting down.
TTTTGATTTCTTTTATCATCATAGTTTACTTATTAATATGTTGGATGTAAAAACTTTTTTTTTGCAAGGTCACGTGGTAACTGCTGTGTCGAAGACTAAGCTAGATTCATATATACACCGTATAAGCCTGCATAGCATACCACTGTTCACATATTTCACTCTCCGGCTTTCAAAAGAAAATATGAATAACTATTGAAAGAGGAGGATCTTACCTGAAGTGTAAAAGAGAGGTAAAATTCACCAATTCCAAGCCCCGAACAGGACAAGATTGATTGAGCAAATATTTTTCGTCTGGAGTTACCCTGTAAACTGCACGAGTGTTAGCTATCGGACAATAAAAGGCTATAGGTGGTGGCAGAGGAAGAGTGTCACCGTCCACATATAGTGTCGTTTTGTCCATAAAAGGACATCTCATGGATTAGTAAGAAATGGTATCAACCTCTGTCTATACACTCTACCGCTCCGTTAATTTTAAATTTCATTCCTTTTTCTTTAGGATTATGGTTTTTAGTGGCATGTCACTAGTACCTTCGACTCCACATTTGACTGACTTTGAATCAATATTCATGCAAAACTTGAAATATATTGTATGCTATGATTCTCGCAATTTTGTCTATAGAAGCATTGCACTACCTATACGAGATTTACAACTGAAATCTACAACTATAATGCAAAGGTCAAAATATTACCATATTAGCATTAATGGTTTCGTTACAATGTAGCTTCTTTCATATATGTATCATTAGTGAAAGCAAAAAAGATAGGATGAAAGTATCATGTCTCAAATTCACTTTATATATCGATCTATATTCCCCTTTGAGAATATGCTTAATGCAAACAAGGCTTTAATGAGAGTTAAAGAGAAGAAGAAACCTATGCCCTTTTCAATGAACAAAACCAAACTCATATCTGCACTAAAGATTGTTTGAAATAGTCAAAAAAAAAAAAAAGGAGAATTTTGTGAGGGCCCAGAATTATTTACAAAGGAATTTGCATTCATTACATGAAGGAGACAGGGCAACAAGGACAACCATACCTCTATAGCTATTTAGGCTTTGCGTGCTGCAATTATTTCCCTAAAGTCCTCCCCACCCCCACCACCACCCTCTCTCTCTCTCTCTCTCTCTCTCTCTCTTTTTTTTTTCTTTCAAGTTTCAATGGTGTGGTTATTCAATAACACGTGAACCAAACCAAACCAAAGCAATTTCCAATACAGCTCTTACATGCAAAAAAGTGGTGTGGGGATGAAGAAAAAAAAAGCCACTCAGATGCTGCTCAAATTGGGTCCTTGATCTTACATCTTATCCTCTATTGTTTGTTCACTACACATGAAAATGACACTTTCTTTTGAAAAAGAGGCGGCAACTTAATAACTAAAAAGTAAATTATATATATTAGTGTAAAATTTATTAGATATCAATTTTTAAAAATAATAGTATGCAAATCATATTTATAATTATTTGGTAAATTAATTGTAAAGTATGTCTAACTAATTATGTATTTAAAAAGGAAATAAATACATGACACATTGTTAACATTATTTTTTGAATTAAAATTTTTTACCTTAATTTATTAAATAATAATTTTTCAAGTTAAATCTTAAATAACAAATTCATATTTATTGCGCTAAGACTATATGATTTATTGTATTTGATAATTTAAAATGATTAATATTCGATACATCAATAATATATAATTTTATACATTATTAACAAATAAAATAATATCAGTGAATTTCATTTTAATTTTTTTTAACAATACTCCAACATATTATTAAAATAATATAAACCCATTCAATAACATCTTATTTTGTCTAGGTAATTGAAGGTAGTATAAAATGAAAAGTTGGCAAAGGGAAAAGGTTAATGTTAGCATTATCAGTTTTACAGATCCATTAGAACCATGCTAAAACGACAGCTTGCAAAGAATCAAGGAACTATATGTTGGGGGTAAATTAGGTGAGTCAATTATAAATAATTTATCTAATTGCATCTGAATTGTTGAGTAATTGGATATATTTATTGATTGTTTTTGACCAAAATTTTGGACTTTCTTAATTTTGAAATTTTAAGTAGTAATTTAATGAGTTGGATCATAAAGGAAAACAATCAACCAATTGCTGATTTGAAATTTTTTGGTGTAATCGAATTTCTTTAATTAAAAAAATCATATTTCTAAAAGAAGAGTACTCTTTGATGACCTCTAATATTTATTTCCTTATTGAAGATGTATTTGAAGCAAAAGTGAAGAGATATATTTTCACAAGCCAATATATGGGAATGAAAACCTCCCGGATTCCTGCCCCGCATAGGAAAATATGCCACGTGTGTTTTTTTACAGTTTTCTTTCATGTCTTTGTTTCATTTTTTGCAATTTTCATTTTAATCATGCAATAATTTTAAAATATAAATAGTGTTAGAAGATAAATAAATTAAAAAATACATGTTTCTTTTTATTTATATCTTTTATATTTTTTAAGCTGCTATAGAAAAATTCTTTAAAATTTTTTAATAATACATTAAATCTTTTTGAAAAAAAATAGTTTTAAACAATTTTTTAGATTAATTTACTTAAAACAATTTCAAAATAAATAAATAAACTCAAAATAAAAACTGATAAATAATTAATCAAAGTTTTACGTTATTTTATTAATTTTACTTTAACAATATAATATTTTTGAAAAATTGTTATGCATTAATTTGTATTTAATTGGCTCCTTACATTTATTTTATCAAATAATTTGAAAGTTTATTACTTTATGAAAAAAAATGTTTTTTATAATTGGATCAATGGTGGAATCGGTCAAGTTACCGGTTTGTCGATCGTATTAAAAAATAAAAATATTGTTCAATCGGTTTTTTAATTGGTTCAATTAATTCCTACCAATTTATAGTTCAATCGATTCGATACTCTTCTCCGGACCAATACTCTAACTTATTCTCATTCCAACCGGTCCAATCCAATTCAAACACCATTGATGAAATTTTAATTCTGAATTACAATAAACTTTTTCAAAATTTTAAGATTATATATTATTTTTAAATTAAAATTTATTTAATATTAAATATAATTACATATAAATTTAATGGATTATAAAATGATTTTTTTCCTATTCCAACTTACAAGAAAAATTATACAAAAGATGTAAATTAAATAACCACGGTAAATTTATTTAATTTAATTGTTTTCTATAGTTATTTATATTTTTAAAATTATAGCATAAATGAAATGAAAATTTGCAAAATGAATATTCATTTCTTGACAAAGACATGAAAAATAGAAAAAAAAAACTTAAAAAGTACATGTGTCATATTTTTTAATTTGACGGAGAATCGAGGTTTGATCGGTTTGATCATTTGTTCAATTTTATATTTTTTAAAAAATAAAAATATTTAAACTATTTGATAAAATGAATATAATGAGCTAATTAATTGCAAATGAATGCTTAACAATTTTTCAAAAATATAAATTTGTTAAAGTGAAATTAATAAAATAAAGTAAAATTTGGGTTAATTTTGTATCAACTTTTTTTAGATTTTTTTTAAGGAAATTAATTTAAAATTTTGTTTTAAAACTATTTTAAAAAAATATTAAAACAATATTTAACGTATTGTTAAAACTTTTTAAATATACTTTTTCTGTTGCAGCTTGAAAAATATAAAAGATGTAAGAATCATTTTTTAAAAATTTGTTTAATTTCTAAAATTGTTTCTATTTTTAAAATTCTTTCATGATTAAAATGTAAATTGCAAAAATGAAACAAAGACATGAAAAAAGAAAAGAAAAAAAATGTAAAAAAGCACAGGCGGGCATATTTTCCTATGCGGAGGAATTCAGAGCAGGAGATTTTCATTCAATATATGTCTATTTAAGAAAAAGGCTAGTTATTGTAACAGTATGAATGATAGAGAGCATTTATTTTATTCATTGCGAGTAACTTGTTTTGATGTAAATTTGTTGTAAATAAAATATTTTTAATGCACAGGTTTCAATACGAAAGTTTTGCGGTGTCGATACCTTCAATACTTACAATGCTTCATTGTAAATGATTCATTTTAACTCACACTTCTAATGCATACGATGGCTCTTTTTTATCGCAATGGTTAGAATTTATTTCCCTGACATAACTAAAGCTTGCGGACACGTCAAGAAATACTTGAGAGATATACAAACACTTAAGCAAACAATTTAACATTAAATCTTTTAGTTATTCGTTTATTTCATCTTTTCTTGTACATAATTATTGGGCTCTTTTGAAATATTCTTTTTGTATTAAATAGTGAAATTAAGCTCTGGGGTAAAGAGCTTTATAGGGATTAGAGATGTTCTAGCTTAGCCTAGAAAACAATGGAAGATGTTTTTATTCTATCCTAAGTGAAAGATATAGATTATAAAGTTTATGTATCGACCTTAAAATGTATTCATCTAAAGTAATGGTCAAAGATATTACAAATAGACAATATTAATTATTATTTTTTGTAATTTTTCACATTTTGATAATTAAAATAAAATCTTTGTGACAGTTAAATGACTCCGATGTGGTTTATCCAAATTATTCTTAATAGAATTCATAATTATTAACGTATTGATACGATTGATATTAATTATTTAATATTACATCACTAACTTATTTGTAGTGATAGTTAGAAGTTTTGTCTAGCATCTAAAAGACGCATATTTAAACTTTCTTTTAATAGATTATATACCATGATAGGGTATATAATTTTATCATTTTAAATTAATTGAATTTAATCATATAGTAAATTTTCTTTAATTAATATAAAATTTCTATAAAAAAGTCAAACTACAATTTTAAAAAAAATCTAAATATTGCTATAACAAAACTTAAAACATGGCTAATCATTTTAGGATGGAGAGGATTCTAAGACCTAACCTTCATTCCTTTTCATTTCTTTTATCTAATAGTTTGGGAAAACTTCATTTTTAAAAGATAGCTAAGCCTAAGATCATCTATATTGGCCACTTCACCTCACATCTCTGGAATTTTTTTATATTTTTGGTAGAAATATAAGGTTCAATTTTTTTTTCACAAAAAAAAAAAATCATACATTCTTTAAATAAATGCATCTTAATTATATTTTCCTTATTTTGATTTGTGATTTATATAGCTAATGGTGGAGTCAAGATGCTAATCTTGGGGAACCAGGCTAAAATTAGATGTGATACATAACAATCGATTTAAACATATAAAAAATCGATTCAAAAGAAAAAGAAGCAGTATTCCACCATAACGATCGATTTAAACATATAAACAATTGATTCAAATGAATAAGCAATATTCCATCATAACAATTAATTTAAACATAGAAATAATCAATTCAAAAGAAGTAGTATTCCAACAAGACAATCAATTTAAACATATAAACAATCGATTTAAAAGAAGCAATATTCTAACATTACAATCGATTTAAACATAAAAAACAATTGATTCAATTCAAATTTGACAAATTCATAATCATCCAAAAACAAGTATATATACAAATAGGGAAATTACAAAAATCTTAAACTTTTGGGAGGCCTACTTCTATTTTTTAGAAGACCATAAAGAGTTAAATTGTAAAATTTTAAACCATGACCCCCATAAGCCTCTACTAGGCTCCGCCATTGTTTATAGCTTCAAAATAGTGACTAGAAAATAAAAGACAAGTTAGCATCGAAGTTGATTCACATAAATAAAGAGTCTTTATTTATTTATTTATTTTTGAGTTCATGATTCATCTATATTTTTGAAAAATTACAGGACTATGTCAATTTTATAAAATATTTTAGGAAATACTGGAAGCTCTTTCTACCCTCAATATATTTGTTTTTGTTTTTTTGTGCCACTTTTTGTGAAAATAAAACTTACAAAGTGGGTCTTTATATAGATATTAAGTCTCGTTTCTTTTATTTTCTTAAGCGATGTGAGATATGAGTCTATATAGACTCAAAATCCATTTGCAATTTGTTCCTAAACAATGTAGAATAATTTATTGTTTTAACTAACAATATAAGATTCAAAGTAAACAATCTCATATTTTTTAGGAACAAATTATAAATAGATTATAAGTCTATATAAACTCATATCTCATATCGCTTAAGAAAACAAAAGAAACGAAACTTAGATTCTATATAAAGATATGTTTTATAATATTTATTTTCATAAGTGCTCAGTGCTTTCTTGCAAATACACTGCAAATCAATTGAAAACTCTTTTAACTAAAAACATTTCTGTAAAATAAATCTAACTACGTAATTTTTTGAAAAAAAATTATCTTGTTTGATATTTTTTTAAAAATGAAAATTTTCAGAAATTCACTCTTAAAAACGTATATATTTGTAAATAAAATTAATAATTTCGTTATCTGGAAATAGGATTCTTCTTCGAAGAAATGTAATATCCTATTGTTGACATGAAAGGGGCGGTTGAACGAACATTTCACGTGATAAAAGGGACCTAAAAGTCAGCATCAACGACTTGAATTTTGCAGCGAAGTTTGAAGTTATATAGGCAAAATCTTTTACAATATTTTTCTATTAAAAGTAATATTGGCAAAATCTTTTACAATTTTAAATGTAGTATTGCGCATAATTTTAATTAGTATTTTTAATTATTTTTTTATCTTTTTTAATTAATTTTAAAATAATAAAAATTTAATTATTGTAATTAGGTAAAGTTTAATTTAAGAATTCAAATATTATTATAATAAAAAATTCAAATAATCTTTAAAGTATTTATATCATAAATGCAAAGTAATATTATTTAAAATAATAAGTAATAAATAAAATTAAAATATATAAATTATTTTGATAATTTAAATATAGTGGTAATAAAAAATTCTTGATCATTATTAAAGCATTTGTATAAATTTTAAAAAATTGATACATTGTAAATTAATCTCTTTACTGTTTAATTTAATTTTTTTATTTTCTTAATAATTAATAAATTGATCATAATTGTTCGTAAATAATATATATTTAATATAAATATAACACATTAAATTACATTATATAAATGTATTATTTATAAAATTTTATATTTGAAATATAAGATTACTTATTATATAAATAACTAAAACTTGCTATTCAAAAATAATTTAATATGCTTTTTTTATTTATTGGTAAAAAATTAAATTAAAATTAATTCCATATAAAATTTAACTTTTATTTATTTTTATATAAATTCATTTAATAAAATTCTTTGAATAAAATTAAAATTCTTATTTATAACCATGCTTGTTTTTATTTTCAAGTAAATTTATCTAACTAAACATATTAGTAAATTAATTCTTTATTTATAAATGTGCTCAATCTTATGAATAATAATAATAATATTTAAAATTGTAAATTCAATAATATAAACAACCGTTCAAAAGTTTCTTAAATCTCTTGTTTATATATATATATTAATTATAAATTATAAATAAATATACGGTTAAAATATGTTATTAGTCCCTGTACTTGTATAGGATTTGAGATTTAATCATTGCATTTTAAAAGTTAAAAAATTCAATTTTCCTATTTTTTTCAATTTAAAAATATTGGTCCAATCATTATAATCATATTTATTAAAATTTTAAGTTGACGAAATCTCATAGAACTATCCATAGTTGCTTCCCAAACCATAAATAGGAAGATAACGCGCTTCATCACATTTTAACTCACGTTCTCTTGTATTGACAACAATACACATGCCAATCAAGTTAAGACTCAATCAATAAAACTACTTATGATTTTAATAACTAAACACTTAATTTTTAAAGAAAACAAATCTTAAATTTTGTAAAAATACAATAATATATACGATTTTATCATTTAATTACATTATATATAAAAAGACCTTTTGGGTTCCAATTGCATTTAAACTTTTTAGGCATATCATCCAGGGAATGGAAAGGAAGGGCAAGAAATTAGAAAAAAGAAAGGATAAGACTAGATATGTTCCAAGATTTGATCAGGTTTGAACAACTCTCAGCCTTAACTGAAAATAAAATTTTATACTTTGAATTATATATTATTAATAAAACATTTTAAATGATAAAATAAACCTTTTGAAATTCAACAGACCAAATCAGAAAAGAAAAAAAAATCTTCAAAAGTAAATTATAATGGTTATGCCGACGACAACCAGAACAAGAAAGGATAGTGTTTCTAAATTATGTATTTTATTTTCATATTAGCTCTTTCTTTTTTGTAATAAACAATTGTGTATAGTAGCTACATACTTTGTACCAATATGGAGAACAAGTGGAAAACGGTTGGATTGTTTATAAAAGGAAAGGAAGAGGGTGAGAAAAGGGAAGGAACGTTTGTCGTCACTGTGACTGAAAAAGGGAGAACCACTGGGCCGATTTTTCTTAAGAGTCAAATGGAAAATTTGAAAACTAACGTCAACTCATGCCTGCCTGCCTATTAATTATAAGCTGCTCTTTCTGCTTTGGTAATTGAATGAATGGCCATTGAAACCGTGTAGGCTCTGACGACGTCTTTTTTTTTTTCTTGCATCATAATCCTCTTCTTTCACCAAACTAGAAACTGCGAATTCGACTACGGGATTTGTATTTTTTGCCTTTGGAAATTTGGATTTTTTTTTTCGATTACAATGAATAAATGTATTTATAATTAAGTTGAATTAGAAAAAAAAAATACAATCATAACTGATTATAACACACTAATAAATGTTAGGTGTAATTTTAACATACATTACATTCCCTAAAATGAAAAACAATGCTTGACAATATTATTGAAAATTGTTGGAAGGAGCAACATAAATCTCAAAAATATTAATTTTTAGTAAACTCTAAAAATTAAATATGAATTATAGTTTGATTAAAAAAATCAATCGCACTTAATTTTAATACTCCGCAATTAGAGATTAAATTGAATAAATGGTGATGCATAAGTTGTCATAATACAATATTATCATGGGTAAAAATTTATTTCTCTTTATGCAATATTGAAAGTGAAGTGGGGTAAAAATCATACGATTTGAGCTCATATCAAATAAATATTTAACAAAAGTTTTAACTACCATTTTATACAAATAAAAAAATCCCTGAAATAACGTAATTATTTAAACCATTAATAAGATTAAAGGCATAAAATAACTTGGTTTGATATGTTGAACATGAAACGATATACAGCCTCGTTTAGTTTGGCTAAGAAGTAGGGTTGAGGGTTTGTGAAATACATAATAACAATGTCAGATCTTAGATTCTTTTTCATATCATCCAAGTTGGGGGAAATGAATTTGTTTAAGAATGTTGATATAGCTATGGTTAGCATGTGGATTGAACGTAATAAAGTTTGCTTTGAATGTAAACAACCAAATCCACATTACATATAGAATGATAGCAAGAACAAGAGAATTTGGTTAAAGCAGGGTGGTACCAGAGTTTTGAAGAAGAAAAAGTGTATCATGACAGGAGGAGGTTGCAGGATTGTTTCGACATGAATATTGAAAATAATGGAATGTAAAGTAAAGCGGTTAAAGGAGAAAAGGGCTTCGGCATTGCTTTCCAACCCAAATTGGTCTATATTTAGATATACTCAAGGATTACTCATTTCGGACAAGGTAGGGGCCAAATTAACTTTTTTCACGCTGAACAACTGTGTACTATAGACCAGCATTTCCAATTTGAGGGACTAGAATTTGAAGAACTTAATTGAAGGCAAAACATGCAGAAGCCACTGTAAGCATAGACTTGTAGTTGAAGATATTAGAATACTGGGCACCGGAAGCATATGCAAGTTGCTGAGAGACTGGTCAGAAGAAATGCTAAGCAAGCTTCTATCTTTTACATTGTTTTGGCTTCTACCTTGTTTATGTGTTTGACTTGGACCTGTTTCGGTTAACAAAGACAAAGGTTGTTGTGGAACTGGAATCAAACATTTTTGTTATAAAAAAATATTTTTAAAAATATATAATGATGTACTTAATTATATGCGTTGTTATACTAAATTATTAAAAATTGGAATTTTAAAAAAGAAAATTCAAAAATTTAAATTTCTGATATTCACAAGAGTTGGACGAATCTTTTGTTTTGATGATTGCAATCCTATTTTTAATACAAAACAAAATGGACCATTTTTTAATAAAATATTGTGATTTTATTAGATATTAACATTTTCTATTATAATTGATGTGGTGCTACAAGTGCAATACAATTAAATTATAAATACATATTGAAATTTGATTAAATTATCAATATTAATCCAATAGATTAAGAATCGAAATTATTCAAATTAAAAATTATTGCGTAGTTTAAATACTAAAACGTAATGAGATAAAGGATTTTATTAGATATAGACATTAGAATCACATTTCTTCTTTATTTATCTTATAAATTCATAACTAATTATAAATTTAATTTTAATATTTAATTTTTTTATTACTTTGATCTTATTTTTTATCAGTTTAATCCTCAACATTCAAATTTTGGACAAATTATTTTTCTTTTGAAAAAAAATTATTCAAAAAATTCATAATTTTAAAAAAATATTTCCATATATAGTGGACTACAACAGATACTGCCATGCCCCGTTAAAAATTTAAGAGTTGAGTAAGCTTTTTCAAATTAGAAAAAAGGAAAAAATTACAACTAAAATAACAAAAGAAGAAAAAGGTTAAAGCTAAAATAAACAACTGACCCAATAATGTTGCGGTAAAGGCTTAAACATTTGATAATCCTCAAGTTTTACCCATTTTTAAAAAAATTGCTTTTCAAGATTCAATGCTCAAACTTTCCATGAAAAAGAGAGAAAAGCGAGGGGCCGTGTCTCATTGTTGATCAGCTAGGCTGCTAATCAGTGAAGTCATTTTCTTTATTATATTATAGCCGATAAATCCATTCATGAAACTTCTTCTTTGGTTGTCATTCAACCCCTGCAATTTCATCCATCACCCAGGTTGCTTTCCAGTACATTCAGACACAATCTTGTATTTGATTGTTACTTCTCATCCCCACAATCTTTCAACACTTTGGGCGTTATTATCTCTCTTTCATGACAGCTCAACTACTTCCGTTTTTATCTCGGTCTTTTTTGGGTTAAAATGGAGGGGATTTTCAAAGCGGAATTGGGTCATGAACATCCAAGCTAATGAACATGAGCATCGGCATTTGCTTAATTATTAAGATCAATCACAAGCTCAATTAATTGACTGTCTTTTAAGCAAACTTTGAGCTCAAAATGTAAATCCAAAAGAAAGGATAAGACCCAACTGGACAACTTTATTATTTTTCATCTGTATGATAGCTTGAGATTTGATGCCCAATTATATCATATGAAATAAAATAAAAAAAGTTGTAATTGGCCTAGGAACCCACATATTTCTCATCGTATAATTGATCCTTGGTGCCAATCAATTTTTGGGTGAAGGTAGGACCCTTGATTTTTGTTGGGTTTTAGCTAAGGTTTCCCATTAGTCAAACCAAAATTGGAAACAAACGTTAAATCATGCCTCCATTTGCCAGATTTCAAAGCAGGGAATGGACAAAATATCGAGCTGTTAAGGGTATGTTTGCGTCTCCCCAGCTGCTGTAAGAAGGATAATCATTCCAGGACCATTTCTGTTTATGACAAGTCGGCAATGCTAAGTTGAGGTTTTGGGCATCCAGTTTCAACGTTTCGAATCTATAATCTATCCTTAAAAAGTACAACTCAACCTACTATTGAAATATCAAATGAATTTGACGACGCAATAATTATATATATCCATCCAAGCCAAGTATACCTTTTATGAAAATTAGATGAAATATAAGTGTATCTTAGTAGAAGCTATAAATAATTCGAGATGTAAGAGTTATGTGATTTAAATTTGGGTTCGTTTCAAATATATTTAATTTTTTTATTCTATTAAACTGAACATTTATTTAATAGAATGTAAAAGATGGGAGTTGTCCATAAATTAATCTCATCTTCAACGGAAAAAGATAGTATAAAATAGTAATACCGCATCATTTGTATTATTTTTCAGTAATTTAATATTACACCAACATTTTCATCTTAATTTCAGCATTATGTTTGGGATTGGTTACAATTGGGATGTTCTTCTCCTTTTGGTCATGGTTGTAGCAATTTCAAAACAAGGCCTACTACTACTTATTATATTTTACTATGATCCAAGTTTATGATTATTGTATATTAGGGCTTCTGCTACTGGTCATTGGATCATCCTTATGTTTGACTATGATTTTTAAACACATTGGGCCAAAACATCTACTTGTTTCCAACTTTTTTTTTTCTTTAAAGAAAAAAGATCATATATTTGGAAAAAGAATGATAAATATAAAGGGGGTTTTCTTAAGGCCTACAAGCACTAGTTAAAAATTATTTTAGGAATGCATTTTTGCATTTAATATTTTATTTTTATTAAATACGAAGGTAAATATAATTTATTAATTGCAATTTTGCCTTTAATATTCAAAATAAATATCTCTCAGTATAAAGATTAGAATTTCAAACTTGTTAAACATGATGGCCGAAAGAAATTGTTAACCATAATTCTTGAGGATGAAAGCTGACTCTCTTCTCTCTTTGGATTTAAATTTAGAGAGCTTAAAAATTAGCCCAAATCCATTTATTCAGGAAAAGAAAATATATAGTGGAACAAAATCTAAATTGAATCCAACTTTCTTAGAATTTACAAAGTGAAATGAGAAAATTTCATACAGTTGAGTGAACTAAGTCTAACAGGGGCTTGGAGATAGCTGGGGCAATTACTGAGTACTCTATTATTATTATAACATGGAATTAAGGACTTTAATATGATAATCAATTACCCAAAATGAAAAAATACACGGAGAAAGATAAAACTGTCTTATACCATAGTTTTAATTTTCTAACTTAACGCAAGAAAACTAAACTTACTGTTTAAAAAAAAAAAAAAAAATACTTGGAGATAGCTAGTGGTGATGCAAGAAACAACGTCAGGATGAGGAGGGCAGTGGAGGAGAAAAGGGGAGTGGGTGGGCGTGGGCCCATCTTCGCACTTGATTGAGTTTTATGAGTGTAAATTAAACAAAAAAAGTGGTGTAGAAATGAAGACCCCGAAGGAGGAAGCCAAGGGGGTGATGGGGTCCATTTTGGCGATTAGGGTCAGCTTCACCACATGAGTGGTCTGCCACTGCAATCAACTCCATGCCATGCCATGCCAAACCTGCAATATTGGCTAACATACAAATATGCAACAATATTGCTTTACTGAATTGAGTACTCAAAGGAAATTCCCTTCTCAAACCCATCTTTCTTCCCAGACCATCATTCACAACACCATGTTACTTATGGGAATATTTCAAACTACATTTTATTGCTTTCTTCTAAAACGTTTTCAGGATAATACATATTCACTGTAGTCGGTGCAAGAAATGTTACTTACAATTATAACTATACCTCATAGGGATGAATCTAGAATTATATGAAGAGAGCTGAGATGAAAATATAAAGTTTTAGGGGCAAAGTCAAATATTTTGTGTTAAAAATAGCTAAATTGAATTTTTAAACTTTTGAAAGGGTCAAAATTGTAAAAAAAGAGAGTTAAAATTAGTATATTAGACTATCCATATTAGAGAGGCATATTAAATCTACAATTATACCATTTAATCAAAGGGGTCAGAGTCCAAGACTCCTACCCGCCCTTGATACCGTGACTCCATTATGACTTGTAGCTAATTTTTCTTTTAAGTATTTTGGAAGAATATATATACACACACTGTTAGCATCTGACAATAATGTGGTTAGAAGATATATCAAATTATTATTTGATTGAGAAAGGAAGGGGATACATCATACATGCAAGAAGTTTGATTGTGTGCATGTAAAGTTCTAGCTACCAACATAACATCCAAGTTAAATTAACTAATAAACAACTTCTCAATACTCAACCAAAATAGCATTACTTATGATTTCTTTCTGCCCTAATAAACTAATTAATAGTAGTTTCTTTTCCTTTAAGATTTGAGTTTAGGCTCATATTTCTTTGTATCCTAACAGCCGACTTATTGGTTTATTTGCTACCTTGTCTTGGACTCTTTTTTTTTTTTTTTTTTTTTTGTTAAAAAAATTCTAAATTACTTAAAATATAAATTAGATTCTAAGACTTAAGAAGTGGTGAAAAATTTTATAGAAATTTTATATTTATTAAAATTTTATGTAAGAATGTATGGAAAAATTACATTTATTAAAAATTTATTTGTATAAGAATCAAATGGAGTTTTAGTTAAATAATAAAGTTGAAGGTTTGTTAACTTGATCTGATAGAAAGTGTATTATGTTGTAGGTATAGGTATGAGAACTTGAGTTTGAGCTCAAGTTATTTTATTTCTCTCTCTCAATTATAAAAAAAAAAATGTTGAAGTTGAAGGTTTAAAAATTATGGTGTCCAATCCAAATCTCATTATGTATGAGTTTTTATTTAAAAATATTAAAAGAAAAACGTTTACTCATAATTATATAATTTACTTTGTAAAAAGCATGATTTAGTCAATTGTTAAGTGACACCAATACATTTAAACTAAAAAAGGGTATAGTATGCCCATTTTTCTTTTTTGTTTTCTTCCTTTGATACTAGACATTATACTATAAAATTAAATTTGGTGTAAATTTTTTTTTGGGAGATTATGTTTTATAAAAAAAAATTTAATAATATTTGGTACATTATCAGTAGAGTTTTTAACTCCACAAGTTGAGTCAAGAGGTTGACAAGTGTCTTGTACGATATAATAAAATATTTTAAAAATAAATATTTTTAAAAAAAAGAGATACATAACTAATTTTTAAGCTTGTTTATGGAATAAAAAAGAATACATTGTAATGTACTAAATACAAACTTTTTTTTTCTTGATTTCGGATTATGAAAAATAGGAATTTTTAATACACTTCCATGCATGCGCAAAATATGTATACGCTTCTAGGATGATTAGTTCAATTGCTTTTTTTCCTTCTCAAGGTAGTTTAAACACCCTTTTTAACTTTGCAAATTAATACCATGGACAGAAGAGAAGCAATATGTGGTAGCTCAAAGGAAAATTAATTAAAATACAAGGTATCTTAAATTATTAATAGAAAAAATAGGGTCGAAAATCAGTTAAATAAGCCACATTCAGCAGGTGGCATTAGAAAAGAATGCAATAGCATAGCATGAAGAGCAATCAGCCTTTTTAAGATTTTCAGCAGATTGACTGCTCATCATGTTATATCATTCCATTCCATTCACATCTAATAGAGCTTCAATGATTATCGCCAGCTCCTTAAACGCTGCCGGCGTTTGCGAATGCCGGTGCCCAGTAATCAGCACCATTGCAATCACTTTCAACTGGATGAGTGAAAGATACTGGAACCAAGCACAGTCCTCTACTCCTCAAGTCCTTTGGTTTTTCCTGTTATATAAATATAATTATCAAAACCAAAAGAAAAACACACACACACACGATGATAGCGGTAATGATGATGTTAGTGATGATAAATACTTTAAAACAATATAGAAATGGGAATGAAAAAGGGAAAGGGAAAGGGAAAGGAGGAAAAAGCATTAATTAGAACTACTACATATCTTCAACTCCTTTTCTATATACTAGTTTAATGCACTTCCAAATCATGCTTGTGAATAACTTTTATTCACTTAAAAAAGTGTTTTAAAGATGATATTCGGAACCTTGTTCTTTCAATGCTTTCCTTTTATGAATAAAATAGTAAACACATATGTACAAACCCACCTATCCCCCTACTTTGCTTTAGCTAGGTGTTTGATCCAATAAAAACATACCTTTCCTTTCACCTCAGGAAAATCTAATTTACCCACCAATTTATTATTTACTTGTTGGATTTGTTAATTGTTATAGGCAAATATGTTAAAGACTTATTTGTTTATCGTCTTTGAAATTATTTTTCTAATGTATCTAGTTAATTTATCTCTAATTACTTATATAAGTAGTACTATTAGTATTTACTATCACTTGCCATAGTTGCATTGACATTGGGAAAGGAATACATGGATAGGTATGGGTACACTTACAGATTGTTGGTTTGTCACGCCTGGAGATGCAGTACCCAAGTAAGGGGAGCTAAGAGCCTGCGTTTAAAGTGGGGGGGGGGGGGAGGAATTAATGTTTTTTTTTTTTTATGACTTCCACGACTAAAGAATAAAGATGAGATTTTTAAGAGAAAAAGCATGAATTATCGAAACTTGAAAAACTACATGCTTTAACCCCTCACTTATTTCTGAGCAGCTTGGGAGTAGGGCAGAAAGTGTTAAAAAAGAAAAGAGCCAGTGTGGAAGAAACATCACCTCAATTTGATCCTGAAGGAATCTGATATACCCAATAACTTCTAACAACACAGAAGCAGTGTCAGTCTGCAAAAAGAGCACACAATCCCCAATATCATCTTTCAAACCCTTCTTTAATGTTAAAAGAGAATAAAGCCACTACATACAAAAATAATAATAATAAAGAAAGAAAGGAGTTGAGGGGGAAAGTCCATTCAACTTTGATGATCAATGCAGTACTGCAAAATTCATATTTTAAATAGATAATGGAATCAAAGCAATTCCTTTATGGGTTTTATTATAAATTAATAGAACTGTTTTTTGTGTTATATTCTGTACCAGCTTGTTCCTTGTTTGTTCAGTTTCTGTGGTTATATTGAAGAAGAAGGTTTAAGGGAATTTTCGTTTTTAGTTCTTACCTTTCCAAATGGGGAAACTAACTGGTGAAGTGCTGTTATTCTATCTCCTAGCTTCTCTTTTCTCACCTGGAAAAGATAGATTTAGCAGAAACATACAGGGAAAAAAAATTCAGCAAATACTCAATAATGTTAATTGTTTATGTTGCTGTTTTTGACCCTTTAATAATGTGGTAGCAAGTAATAGCTGAAAAAGAAATACGACATGGTTGAAACTAGACAATAAAGAGAAAGTGAGATAGCAAACAAAGAAAGATTCTGTGTTACCTTTAGAGGTGGTTGGCTTGAAGTTGAAGATGGCTGAACCCTAGCCTTCTTGAACCGCCCACCTGCGACTATGCTATTACACTTTTGCCAAAGGACAAAAAAAGAAGAAGAAGAAGAAATGAGAAAACCCAGAGAATAAACGAAGGCAATTTTGTCTGCCAAATAAATGCAAGGCAGCAGCAGCAGCAAAACAGAAGGGTTGTTTAGTTTTTTGTTTTTCTCTTTCTTACCTCAGAAGAATGATCCAAACCAGGTTGATTAACAGTTGTTTCATGATCTGCCGCTTTGTAGGAAGACAAATCTAACATGTTACTACTTAAGCTAGTAATACAAGATCTAGGAGGGGAAACTGGCATGATTTGGGACCAAGCAGCTGCTGATGCTTGAAATTCATCATTGCCATGACCGAATATGTTGCTATTTTGAGTACCCTCTTGCTTTACGTCAACAACCGAAGGAACCCTTGGCGATGGGTCTAGGATTTGGCTTTCCCAAATTTCCAACTTTTTAGGCTGATAATGACTTGGTCCAAACCTTTCTTCTTCACCAGATAAACCTCCCCTACCCAACCACAATCGTTACTTTATCAATTGCATTAGATTATATATGTGCTACACAAAGCTATCTTATTACCTAAGGTAACCAAACACAAGCAAAATAAGGAAAATTATTCGCGGATATATCAGAGAATTGCAAGAGGGAGAGATTCAATTTGTAAACAGCACTAATAAGGTAAAAAGGAATAACTGTCGTGAAAACCAGAAGTTGAGATAGTTTAAGAAAGTTTTTTTTTTTTTTTTTGTAAAGGTAAAGGCAAAAGGTAACTGTAAACTAAGAGACCAAAGAAGTACGATTATGGATCAAGAAGCCCATGAAATTAGATTAAAGAGAGAGCAAAGCTGCAGCAGTAAGAGTAACATTAAAAAAAAAAGTAGAGATGAAGTGGGAGAGAGCTCACAGGAGTAGTTGGCTCCATGACTGTAGTGGTGGAAGCTCTTGATAATGATGATCAGGCAAAGAAGTAGGAAAAAGAGAAGTAGAAGTTCCAAGAACATGCTGAGGGGGAAAGAGAGATGGGGTTATTGGAGTTAACAGATTAGAAGAATGCTGTTGCGAAGGTGGAACCATGCTAGGGTTTCCAGCTGCCATCATTTGTTTGCTTAATTGCACTGTTGTTGTTGTTGATGATGGTGATGATGAGCTAGCTACTCCAATTTTCATATGCCTCTTTGATCCTTCAAATTAAAAAGAAGCTCACCCCCACAACCAACAAAACAAAATCTTTCTCTTCCTTTACTACTTTTTTTCTCTTTTTACTTTCTCTCTATGATCACTTTCCAAAGTTTCCTTTTGTTGGTGCACTCAAACCAAACAGGCCACTTGCTTTGCTAAACTCATTTATATAAAGAACCATCTTCCTTCCCTGTTTGGCTTCTCAGAAAAAAAAGGTGAGTACCTGTGGCATTGAAAGAAATTTTGATATCAAGGATGGGGTTTCTGTGATTTCCATTTGTTTCCTCCCTTCCCTTTCCCTTTCTTCTTTTATATTCTTTGGCTTTGCTAAGCTTTTTGCTTTATTATAAAGTGGAGCAGAAAAGCTGGTGGCCAGTATTTTCAGTCCTCAAAGCCTTAAACTATTGCCCACTACCACCTTTTTTTTATTTGGAGTGTTACCTTGGGAATTTTGTTTTTGTGGGGGGTCTTTGTAGGTTAAGGTGTATATATGATGCGTTTCTTAATTTCATCCTACTATTATAATTTGAGTAATAAGTATTACTTAAAATTTATTTAATTAAATTTTGTATTTAATACATCAGTTTATTGAATTTTAGATAGTAATGCATTACTTATATTTGTTTATTATTTGAATGACAATTAATCGGTGTTTCGTGATTGTATCATACTTTTTTCTATTATTGTGTAATCATTCCACTCACAAAAGCACAACTAATACTTAGTCAATAGTATCAACCCTAAACCCATATTCCTACTATTGGTATCAAAATACTTTTCTCTTATTTTATTGTTTGGGATTTTATTATCAGGGTTTGCTTGCTTCCTCTTTCGTATGCACATGGTTCCAAATGAAAGTGGGATATACATATATAACTATATAACTATATATATAGAGAGAGAGAGAGATGATACTTATTCTGTATCAATTTCATCAACAAATTTTCAGCCTAACGGATGCTTACCATAAATTTCTAGGAGCCATATGGAATATGGACAAGTGTCCACTATATAAGATATATTTTTAAAAATAAAAAAAAACTTGGAATGTTTTTTTATACAATATTGAGATAAGGAATGGAGGTAACACAATTTAAATTTGTGACAAATGAATGTGTGATAAGAATTTTAACTATTGCTCTATTCAAATCAAGATAAAAGGACTTGAATGTTAACGTATAATATTTGTAGTAATATTTAAAATTTGGATCAGTAGAATAACCGACAAATCTTGGAAACTTTTCAAAGAAATCAGAATTGAATTATAAGCTCTTGATAATTTATCATGTATTAATTTATAATTTCTTATTTTTTAAGGGGTTAAACAATTTTTTTATGGTGTTAAAATATAATTTATCATATATTAATTTATAATTTAATTAAAGAAATTAAATTACATTTTCATTTAAAGAGGTCAAAACTCTTGCATGCCCTTAAATTTTATCTTTGAATAGAATGTTTTGTGATGAAATAATTAACATAGACGAAAATGAGTTTACCATGAATACGTATATACAAATAGGCGCACTTGGGGTAAACTCGTTTTTTATTATAATCAATATAGACAAGAAGGTCAATTCCTATATATGGTATATATGGTGAAAGAATGTGTGTAATAAGTAACGTATAGGAAATTGAGAATCTTTTATTTTTTTAATAAAGACAACACATGCGATGCTTTAAACTGTACAATACATAGATTTTAGGACTGATCCAACATCAATGAAGCCCGCCATTTGAATACCAAATTATTCTAAACAAATACGCTTATTAAACCTAATTTACTTGCTCTATTTTTAGCATATCGAATTTTGAACAACACTAACCTCAAATGTCCTCTGTGAAATATTGCTATATATACATATATTAAGACGGTTTTTGGGGGGGGGGGGGGTTGCTGGGAAAGTAGAGTTCCCAGTTTTCACTTTTCAGTCATGTAAGCTAGCTATCAACAAAATCAACCGGTGGTTGACCATAATTATCCACTGCTGTTTTTTTAGCCCCAGTATTTCACTTTCCAATGTTGTTCCTAATTTTAGTGCCGTACAATCACTTACCAATTCTTTTAATACTAGATTCTCAATTTCACTCGTAAAATAAGATTACAAACTACTTTATGGAATGGGAACGTGGGCTTAAAATAACAATATCAATGTCTTCTTCAACTTTTATACTGGAAAGGTTGTCCGAAGAACGTAACTGTTTGTCCAATGGATAGCATTCATGTCTTCTTCTTTTTTTTTTTTTTTCATAGTCTAAAAATAATAAAGGGGATCCGTGGGTTTCTATTAAAACTATGGACTGTGTTGCTTTAGCTGTTACAGATATTTTTAATGAAATGATTGAGTTGTCATTTTCAGAACTATGCTGGGTCTGAATTGTGACTTAAAGAGTCTAAACTCTAAACTTTGTTGAATAAAGACGGGCAAAATTATAGCTGTTCGTTACTGAATCAGACATACAGGTTCTGATTTAGACGATAGATTTGATTTTAGGGGTTTGAAAAATATATTTTTTTTCAATTATGTTTTATTAAATAAAGTGAAGTGAAATTTTAAAATATCAGATTAAAAGTCCAATTCAAGTAAAGTTAGATTTCAGGAACCCGAACTCAAGCATCCGACCGTGTGTGGCGTGGATACCTACCCCTTTATTGCCCAAATAGGTTGGTCCGATTGGTAATGTGTAAAAGGAGCTTTTTGTTCAATTATCAATTAGGCTTCAGTATTTATTAAAAAAACCATTTTAAGAGTAAAAATGTAGAATTCAGGAACAAAAACTTTTTGTTCTTCATAATGGAACTTATAGAAAAATGATGTAAAAGTTTAAACCAACAAAAAGAAGATGCGAAAACACATTGATGGCCGCAAGTCGAATAGCATACGACCAAAAGGGTTGGGTTGACCCCACAGCTTTGCCAATCAAATCAGGGCCCTATTAAGCTTGTGAGCCTCACTCTTTTATTCCATGCCCGTGCCTTTTACCAGGTGACTCGCTGGGACAACTACAAGGGCCCCGCCCACTCAGTTCACACATATTTTGAATGTTAAAACTTAAAATCCTTCGTGTATATATATAAAAATATTTATATCCATTTTAGGGTTCCACTCCACCATATATGTTGTGTTTTTTTTAAATAAAAAAAATCAATATTGTAAGAACATAATGAGCTTTTGTTTCATTGAAAATATATATTTTTTTTAAATCTGGAAAAAATTGTCAAACTTAAAAATTATTTTACTCAAAATTATCCAAACACTTTTTAAAACTATTTTCAATAAATGAAAACATTGTAATGAAAAAGAACTTGCACTGTCGCTGACAGGCAATTGGGATTGTAAAACTCAAGTTAAAGAACTGGTTTTTAAATAATTGGCAGAAAATGTGGGCCTAAACGGGCCTCGTTAAATCCTGGAAACAAAATGGGCCTCTTAGCCTTCCGAATAGCTACAACATTTCAATTTGGTTGAGTTTTAATTTTCGGTCCAAATCATTTTGAGTGTATTTTTCAACATTACAATAATCTCTCTCTATATAATACTATATATACTATAGCTAGATTTTAAAATAAAATATAAAATTTTACTTATGTGTCATAATTCACTGCTTGCCACATATACATATCTCTATAAATTACCATAATTTTATAGTTTGAAGTCGAAAGCCGAAGTTATATAAAAAATTTACTGAAATTCAATTTATTGGAATAATAACATATTTGGTACTTGAATTTTATCAAATCTTCTAATGTAGTACATCTACTTTGAAAGTCTATATTGATAGTTGTACTTTTATATTGTTTATCTATGTAATACTGTTAAATTTTGACATACCAAAACATGTGGCCGAATTGTAAGATGTCACGTGCCATTTTTTTTTATTTCAAATAATACAGTGGACCATAAATTAAATAATCTAAAAAGGTTTTTTTTTTTTTTTAATCTTCACCTAATCGTTTTTTTTTTAAATTATAAAAAATACTAAATCTAAGAAAAACAACCGCATTATTCTAAATGGTCTTAGATTTTTTAATCTTCCCTTTTTATTTATCGAAAACAAACAATTATTATTAATTAAAAAATTCAGGAGCTTATATGGATGGATAAATTGAATATTGTGCCTAATGAAGTTAAAACATTGCATTTTACAATTTGTAAAACATTTAATTGTTTCAGTAAATGTTACTTATTATTTTTTTATAGTTTATTTATAAGTTCATATTTTGTTATTTTTTTATTTGCATTTTTAATATATATTTCATTTATGTAATCATATATAATGATTTAACATATTGTATTTATAAAAAAAAAACATATTAAACTACAAAAACTATAAAAGTAGAAAATAATTGAAAATTGATAAAGTTTCTACACAATTATAAAATGATTTTAGTTGTACAATTAAACAAGTGCCGGAAAAAATATATTTTAGGCAAGTTAAAAGATCCTTAAATTTTGATTGGACGTTAAAAAAAGAAGGTTTACACTATTAAACATTCAATAATTAAAAAAACAACTAATTAGGGTGTTTTATTAATAAAAATTATTATTAATTGATTTGACCGTTAACAAATATTGATATAATTGATAGAAACTCACATATGACATCTTATATGGATATATTGATCTGGTAAAATGTTCAAATAATACGAATTTTGTATTTTTTATATTAGGTTTTAGAAATTCTATAAGGAGAAGAAATAAGACTTATAAGGGCACACTGATAAAATCTAGATTACATTTATAAATTTTTATGGTTTTATGATTTTTAATAATTATTTATATTTTGTAATATTTTTATAATATTTTGAATCATGTCTAAAATGGATTTGGATGAATAATTGTTTAAATTTACTTGAATTTGAATGTGAATTTGATCAAATTCATTCTAAATGTGATTTTTTAGTAATTTTTATATTTTTAAATTTTAAAAAAAATTATGTTAGTGTAACATTTATTGTTATGGAGGATTCCATATAAGTTTTTTTAAAGAACTTAATTTAACTTTTTATCAACTTACCTAAAGTTTTTTTTTGGGGGGGGGGGTGATTAAATAAATTATAACACAAAAAGATAAGAAGTGAATATAAAGATACATGTAATTTTATTTTGAAGATAAAAGATTTAATTAATATTAATTATTAAGAAATTAAAATTTATATAAGAGGTATAACAACGTAAATATAATAATGATACATGGAATAAGATGACCCAAAACACAAATGAAGATCACAAATTATTGGTTTCTCTACATCAAAGATTGAGGGTATTATTTTGCTACAGGCCATTCCCCATTTATACCCAAACATGATTGTGGTGCAAGAAGACAAAATCAGCAGCTCATTAATTTTTACTCCTCCTATCTCTGTTTTAGCAATTTCACCAAACATAACAAATTTCTCTGAGAGCACCTCATTCCTTGTTTGTAGTGAAAGAAAAACTGGCCGCCCCCCCAACACCTTAACATTATGTTTTTACTCTTTTCCGCACTTACTTGCTAGCATTTCAGTCTATTTCAGGGATGGGGTTTAGGTCTAATAAGCACCATAAACTGATTAGTCCAGACCTTGTAGGCCTGTCTGTTCTGCAACTATGAAATTCTAGGCTCTTTTTCTTGTAACATTCAACTTGTCCTGCTACTCCCCCAACACCCTAAACATTAACATTGTTATTCGTGCAGTTGTGTTTTGTTTTGTATAAATTTTCAGTTAGTTAAGTAACTGCTGGTGTTGTGTTTTATATTTTCAATTCCAAAATTACCAATTCTACCATATTGACGTGTAATCGATATGTGATGGAAAATTCCGTCCATGAAAGATCATTTTGAGTTATCGCATTTCACCATTTGTTGATGAGGCCGGTAGCAGAAGAGACAAAAAGGAAAAAAAAAAAAAACAGCCAAAGCCATGTCATATTGGGGAAAATGAATTGGTGGGATTTGGGTATTCCATATCTAACCCAATTTTAAGGTTAGATTCTCTCATAAAAGATTTATTCAATACCCAAATAATGTAGAGGTAGGTGCTTTTGTCACTATTCTCTTCCAACTTTATCCCGCACGCTACTTACTCACCACAAACATGTTACAGCAAAGAGAAACAGGGATGGAATAGGAACAGAGAAGAAGAAATATCAGCCATATTTTGTTTTGTTTTTTCATACCCAACTTGCCGGTTATTACATGCTGCGGATGTTAGATTTACGTGGGGTTCTCATGCTATAATTATTACACACCTAAAAACTAATTTATTTGGAAGTTGACACTATCCGATAATGCAATCAGTATATGTGGTTTATTTTGGCTATAGTACATATATGTGTGCATGTATAAAATGTAGATTCCAGAGCTTCCATTTTCAGTGTGCAACTGAGATTAGGTTTCCATCGTTATCATAGTTTTAAGAACCCAAAGGGAATAAACACGATATCTCATTTAAAACTTTTAACCACTTTCCTCAATATTCCTTGCATGGGTTTCGTTGTTTGGTTTTTTTCATATAATATTTGATTGATTT
This sequence comes from Gossypium bickii, assembly GCA_025503065.1. Taxonomy (NCBI): domain Eukaryota; kingdom Viridiplantae; phylum Streptophyta; class Magnoliopsida; order Malvales; family Malvaceae; genus Gossypium; species Gossypium bickii. Next base: position 136,466,944 of record CP106709.1, on the reverse strand, counting down.
TGCCATATCAAATGGTCAAAGTGTTATCAACATGGGTTAAGCAGAATATGTTGATGATCAATTTCCAATCCATCTGCAAAAAATATTCCCAGATTTTAATGCATGACAGATCCATATTTTTAATTTCCTATAATAATTCCTGATTGCTACCCCTCACCGGTGCCATCTTTAATATGAAACTTAAGACGTTGCAAATCCTTTTCCCTTCTTTTTTCTTTCTTTTTCCATTTAATTGGCTGCTTGTGTAGCAGTCTAGCAGATATTAGTCTAAAATCTAAAATTTTGAAACCTTTTCACTTATGAAAAATTCCATGTATATTTGTTTCTGTCATGCAGTGTAATTAGGTTCACATCATTATCTTTGAAAATTAATGAGTAAACATGTTAGATTTAAACTGTCACTTATGTTTTATGAAATGCCATTTTGTTTAGCTTTCATTTAACAGCAATTTAATTACGTTTTTTTTTTCTCTTCATGAAAGTTCCCTTCTCTTAATCTAGTTAGTGTTGCTTCATAAACACCCCCCCCCCCAACAAAAAAAAAATCATGGTCCAGGACAGGGTCATGAATATAGAGCTTTTGTCCCTCCCTGTTGATTTATTTTTGTTGAATTATGGTAGAAATACTTAAACATCTTACATTTCCTGCTAGTCACTTCCAAGGACCCTACCCTTATATCGTTATCGATGAGGTGTTTGCTACTGAGTTAAGACACTTGCACCCTTAGTTGAATGGTTTATATATATGTGTATAAACAGCTACGTCCTCACCAATAATTCAGTTCTATCCATAGCTGCAGTGATTATGGAAAATGAAGAGCACATGTAATATAATCAATCTTGTAGGCTCAACGAAGGAAATGCACGTCTGTTTGAAAAACCAAAATTTTTTCCTGTTTCTTGTTTGGTAAAGATGTGGCCCTTTGTGTTTTCATCCGCTTTTCTTTTCCAACATGATAACCAATCGTAAATGTCTTGTTATCATGGATGATTCTATGAACCAACTATCCCGGATTTATTTACAATGCTTAGAGCTGCACTTAGTCTCTAATTCATACTGTTTAATTATAGCGCGTTAGTTTGGGTTGATTTTGACTTGGTCGTCGTCCACATTACTGTTTTAATTGACAAAAAAATTTGATCAGTCATTTTAGAACCACCACCATATTCATGGGCTGCAATCAGTAAAAGGAAATTCCAGAATATAATATTTTTCTTTTAATGGAGTTACTGTTTGTTGTTTTAAAGTGAATTTTGAGTGATGAATGTGTAAGCAAACATTTAGCTTTTCTTTAGGGTGAGAAAGCATTTTTGAAGAAAAAACAAGATAATAGAGGTAATTAAAATGAATTCCATATGCTTGGAAAAACAAACTGAATTTTCTCTGTTCATTGAAAGAAACAATTCGGTAAAAGAAACTAAAAAACACTATAGGGCAACCTACTTTTTTCAATTTACATTCGTAAAAAGAGTGCCGCAATTATTTTTTGATCACTGGAAATTAAAAAGTTGAGCATCCATGGATTAAGACCAGCAACTGGTTAATTTTGATAATAGGGACAAACTCCAAAATTTCTTCATCATATCTTCAACCAACAATGGTGAGGCCTCAAGATCAGTATATATTCTTTTGTTTAAAGATTTATCACTTCAAACTCACTAAATTCATTAAAGTTGCCATTCTTTTATTTAAAATAGCTTCCAGAAAATATCCAAAAATAGATTGAATTTTTTGAAAATTTTGATTTTTTTTTTTTTGGTGTTTTTAATGATTTTGTGTTTTTTTTTCTTTACTAAATTTCCTTTAAATTATTTTCTATAGTAGTACTTTCTTTTATCAATCGAAATTTAATTTATAAGAAGACAATATTTTATAATAATTAATATCATATAGAAACTTAATAATAAATCATTTCATATTAAAATTTAATTTAAATTAAATATATTACAGACATGAGAGTGGATGTTGACATATTAGAGTTGAAAGGGATAAATGAAGTTAAGTATGATTTAAACAGATACTTATATGTTATACTATAAAATATTTATTATTAATATATTTATAATTGTAATATGTATTTTTATTAAAATTTAATATAAATATTTTTCAAAAATGTATTAAATATAAAAATATTGTTTTTAAAATTTATTATTAAAACGAAAGTTATATTACTAAATAATTTATTAAGATAATAAAATATATTAATAATTTGTTATATTATTAAAATAACCATTAAATATGTATATTTTAACATATTAAAAATAAAAAATTGTTATTAATATAATAAAATTAGGTTTGATTCAAGTTAATTTTTTTATAAAAAAATTACTCATAAATGAGCTATTTTCTAAAAAAATAACTTGAGCTCTATAAAAGGGTAATTTAATTTATAAAAAAAATTGACTTCTTTTCAGTTGACCAATTAATCATTTTTCGTTGACCATTTTTGGTTGACCATGCTGTTTTTATGAAATATACACAAGAAAATGTAGAATAAATGCAACATGATACATTCATATAAGATTGATAAAACATATTTTAATAAATATTATATATATATATATTTGTTTCTCAAGATATCTACTAGAATGAGTTTAAGTGATTAATTCTTCACGTTCTATACGTTCATTAAGAAGTAGACGCTAGCTAATCACGAGTTTTAAAACTGATACTTATCCAAGATGAGTTACAAAAAAATTGGGTTAAAAATGATTGAAAACTCGTAAAACCTGAGGTTTAATAACTTATTGATAAAAGTGGAAGATGATGTGTTTTTTATGCAGTCCGTTTGTTATTGTATTCCTCATCCCTTGATAGGTACTATTATCAGGTCCTGATAGGAACTTATTAGTTATCTAACAAGATATTATACAACTTCCTTTTCTTAAGCGGAATAACTAGTTTGAGCTTCATGCTTATTCTTTTGAGTTTTAATTTATTTGGTCATTATAATATTTAGGGTATGTATTGTTATACGTCCATAAACATAAACAAATACAAAAGGCAAGATTATATGATGAACTCTAATTATATCACATATCAAGGTATGTAAACAAAAGAAGAAAAATGCATGAACCAAAAGGGGTAAAATGTTGCTGTTGCCATCATTCCTGCCACTGTTTATGCTATGATCAATTGACCATCGTTTTCATTTACCATAATTTAATAATAACCAAAAGGAGATTCTTTTTCTTTTTATGAAAGTTTAAAATATTCCTGCAATTTAATTTCCACCACTATCCCCTTTTCTATATATTCTTCCCATTTTTGTTGTTTTAATATTTATGTGCATGATGATCTGGCTTTTTTAGCAAACAGACGGAAGAGCATGTGCCTCTATAAATATAATCCCTTCTCGACGGAGAAAAGTCCGAGTTTAATTATTCAAAAATATATTTAATATTTATACATCATTTTTGGACAGCATTTAATTCACTCCAACAATCTCTTTACTTATTGTCGTTATATATTTTTGCCTTTTTTCTTCTTCTTTTTTTTTTTTCCTTTCATGATCCATTCAGAGTTAATCTCATGCATTAAATTAAGATCAGTCAATCCCAGAGTTTGCCTGCTACCTCAGCTTTTATGTCTTTTTGACCAACTTAAGACTACCCCGACATAAATAGAGAAACACTGTCGAGTGATATTAATTTTTTCTTCAAAAATAAAAACTTCTTCTTTCCTTTTTATAATTGGACTGTGATTTTTGGAGATCGAGTTTTTATTTTTTATACTTGCAAATATAATATTGTTGCTAATTTTTTTATTCTTAAATTAATAAATTAAATAACCTTTTATGTTAGATATTTTTAAGATGTTTAATACAATACTTAAATTTCGTTATTATTTTTGTATTACAAGTATATTGTTGATTTTTTTTTCTTTTGATTTCATCAAATTTAGTTTTTGTATTTTTTAAATTGATTGTTGTTAATGTTGGATATCAACAATGTATGAAAGAGGATGTGATAGTGCTAATGGAACCGGTTCACTTTGATTGGCAAAGAGCCTAAGGAGGTAAGTGAGCAAAGAGCTGAAGTTGTTATGCTGAAGGCAGTAAGGAGGCTTGAGGATATCGATCCCTTCTTCCTCGTACCAAGAGGTATTTATAAGAGAGGTTTTGTATTTGTTGGCATGGTGAATCTGTTATCAAGTTATCATTGCAGGACACACAAAGAGAATGTCTATTATAAGATGTATTTTGTCATTTATTTTGAACTATGGTATAGAGTGATTAAGCTTACATCAACCTCCTTACACACACATGGTAAATTTTAAAAATTATGAGTAAATTGATATAATATGAAAAATTTAATAACTAAATTTAATATTATATTAATTTTTTAATTATCACGTCATTCTATCGTAACACGAGCCCATAATGATATAATTTACCCATAATTTAAAAGAGTAATATCATAATTTCACAATAAATAAATCCTTGCGAGCGTCAATCCAAGCAATCACATCTCTTTCCATTCGTAAGATGATGGATTAAGGTGAAAACCATGCGTGTGACCACGATTTGTTATTTAATTAAACTCTTGTTATTGCCTTTTCCATTATTTTATCTGTGAAAAATATAACGTCGGTAATGACAAATATTTCGAAAAAAAAAGAGAAATAAAAAAATAAAGAACACACAGATTTTACGTGGAAACCCTTTCGGGAAAAAACCACGGGCAGAGGAGAAGAAAATTCATTATGTCGAATTCGAATCAATTACAAGAGGAATAGACTATGTCTATTTATAGGCTTGTAAAGCCATATTCTAATAGGAGTGTAGTGAGATTGAAACTCCTTATTCTAATCAATATCAAATAGATGGAGTTTAATAAGGTTTAAAAAACCTTATTTAAAATAAAATAAAAGAAGTGTAGTTCTATAGGGATTCTTCTTTTATTTTATTTTACCATTGTATTTTATTTAAATAAGGATTCGGGCCACTTAATTCTAACAATCTCCACCTTGACACGAATTCTCAATGGACAAGTTCTTCATCGCGGACTCTCAACAAACAAGTTGTTCACCTCTTCCATAAAACCCCTTAAGGGTTTAACTTCAATAATGAACACCAACCAAGTCTTAGCAATGCTCGAACTTGGTTATAGGAAGTAACTTAGTCATCATATCTGCAGGATTTTCATGAGTACTAATTTTGCTCACAACAATATCAATATCACCACGAGCAATAATATCACGAACAAAATGATACCGAACATAAATGTGTTTTGTTCTCTCATGAAACATTTGATCTTTTGTAAGGAAAATGGCACTCTGACTGTCACAAAATACTCTGCTGATTTGAAGGTCTTTATTGAGCTCACTAAAGAGTCCCTTCAACCAAATAACTTCTTTACAAGCCTCGATGTCGCCATGTACTCAAACTTGATGGTAGACAAAGTGACTGTAGTTTGCAAAGTAGCTTTCCAACTGATTGCACAACCTGCGATTGTAAAGACATAACTAGTGAGAGATCCTTTTCTATCAAGGTCTCCAGCAAAATCAGCATCAACATACCTAATGACTTCATCTCTAGTTCTTCCAAACTGTAAGCAAACATCAGTAGTACCTGGTAAGTATCTTAAAATCCACTGAACTGCTTTCCAATGTTCTTTACCAAGATTCGCCATGTATCTGCTAACGGTACTGACTGCATATGATAAATCTGGACGTGAACAAACCATAGCATACATGAGAGATCCCACTACACTAGAGTATAGAACATGTGATATATACTCAATCTCATCATCTGATTGTGGAGACAAAGCCGATGAAAGTTTGAAATGGGCTGCTAAAGGAGTACTAACAGGCTTAGCACTCTGCATATTGAACCTGCAAAGAACTTTCTCAATGTACCCCTTCAGACTTAGGTACAATTTACTTGCTTTTCTATCTCTGAGAATCTCCATACCAAGTATCTTCTTTGCTAGTCCCAAATCTTTCATCTAAAATTCTTCACTTACTTGGGCTTTGACCTTTCTTATCTCTCATTTATATTTTGCTGCTATTAACATGTCATCAACATAAAGAAGTAGATACACAAAAGAACCATCACTATTTTTTCTTAAAGTAAACACAACTGTCAAAACTACTTCTTTTAAAATCATGAGAAGTTATAAAAGAATCAAACCTCTTGTACCACTGTCTTAGTGACTGTTTCAAACCGTAAAGGGACTTTTTCAGCAAGCAAACATATTCCTCTTTTTCTGAGACTGTAAAACTTTCTGGTTGTTGCATGTAAATATCTTCCTCAAGTTCTCCATGCAAAAATGCAGTTTTTACATCTAACTGCTCAAGCTCCAAATCATGCATGGCCACAATACCAAGCAAAGCTCGAATCAAACTATGCTTTACAACTGGGGATAACACATCTGTGAAGTCCACTCCTGGAATTTGACTGTAACCTTTTGCAATAAGCCTTGCTTTATATCTGGGTTCTTCAACTCCTGGAGTCTCTTCTTTCTTTTTAAACACTCATTTACAGCGAACAACTTTTTTAACTTTAGGAAGTTTCACAAGATCCCATGTTCTATTTTTATAGAGTGATTCCATTTCCTCTTGCATAGCAAACGTACACTTTTCTGACTCTTCACAGCTAACCGCCTCAGAATAATTAGACGGCTCTTGGTTTGCATCTATATCTTCAGCCACATTTAAAGCATAAGCAACTAAATCAGCCTCGGCATACTTCTTTAGAGGTTTGATTTCTCTTCTAGTTCTGTTTTTGGCGATTGAGTGTTGCGGTGAAGAAGTAACTCTATTCTCAATTTTTGTACTGGCTTGAGGAGTCGACTCTGTATTAATCTGATGCTCTACCTGCTTTTGATTTTCTTTATTGGAAGAGCCTTTAAGAGGTAAGTTAGGTATCATAGCAGTTTCATCAAAAACAACATCTCTGCTAATCACAAATTTTCTATTTTCAAGACACCATAACTTATACCCTTTTACACCAGTTTTATAACCAAGAAAAACACATCTAATGGATCTCGGTTCCAATTTTTCATTATCAACATGAGCATACGCAGGACATCCAAAAATCTTTAAATCAGAATAATTAGCAGGATTACTAGACCATACCTCTTGTGGAGTCTTTTTCTCAATGGCAATGAATGGAGATTGGTTGATCAAAAAACATGCAGTAGAGGCTGCTTCGGCCCAAAACGACTTTGGTAAGTTGGCATTTGACAACATATATCAAACCTTCTCCATGATAGTTCTGCTCATTTGTTCTGCAACGCCATTTTACTGTGGAGTATAACGAACTGTCAAGTGTCTCACGATCCCTTCTGACTTGCACAGTTTATTAAACTCATCAGAACAAAACTCTAAACCATTGTTTGTGCGAAGGTATTTTATTTGTATTCCCGTCTATTTTTCAATCATAGTTTTCCAAGACTTAAATGCAGAAAACACATCGCTTTTCTGCTTCAGGAAGAATGCCCAAAATTTTCTGGAAAAATCATCAATAAAAGTTAGCATATGATTAGCTTCACCTCTCGAAGGCACTCTTGATGGCCCCCATAAATCAGAATGAATATACTCCAACGTTCCCTTCGTGTTATGGATTCCTCTGGTGAACAGAACTTCAGTTTGCAAATTCCTTGCCCATCAAGAAGTCCTCTTTTGCTTAATTTTGCCATGCCATTCTCACTCATATACCCTAAGCGCATATGCCAAAGTTTAGTAATATCATAATCTGACAAGGAAGAGGAAGCGACAACTGCATCACCAATGACAGTAGAACCCTGTAAAACATATAAATTGGCAGTCCTTCTTTGCCCTTTCATCACAACGAGGGAACCCTTGGAAATCTTCAAAATCCCACTTTTAGCTTTGTATTTGTACCCTTTTGAATCAAAAGTACTTAACGAAATTAAATTTCTCTTCAATTCTGGAACATGTCGTATGTCACTAAGTATTCTGACAACTCCATCAAACATCTTAACTTTAATTGTTCCAACACCTGCGATTTTACACGAAGTATTATCTCCCATCAAAACAACACCTTCAGACACTGTTTCGTAATTTGTAAACCAATCCCGATTGGGACACATGTGGAAGGTGCAACCCAAATCAAGTATCCACTCTTCGCTCACTTTAGAATTGTTGACAGAAGCGACTAGAAGTTCACCATCGCTGTAGTCTTCTACAACATCAGTTTCCCCGAAATTTTCTGGTTGTTTTCCCTTTTGATTCGCAGCCTCTCTTTTAATATTGTTCTGTAGCTTATAGCACTTAGATTTAATGTGCCCTTTCTTCTTACAGAAGTTACAAGTTTTACCTCTGTTTGAAGACTTCGATCTACCCTTAGATTTACCGCGAGGATTCCGTTCCTGTGTCCTTCCATGATCATCATCAGCATTCCTATCTTGTCTCCCACGAACAATGAGACCCTCTCCTTGAGAGTCAGTTTTAACCACAAGATGCTTCATCTTATCATACGAGGTCAAAGAATCATAAACCTCATCAACTGTGAGAGACTCGCGGCTATATAAAATCGTGTCTCTAAAGGTTGAATAAGACGAGGGCAACGAACAAAGTAGAATCAACCCTAGATCTTCCTTATCATACTGAACCTCCATGGCCTCCAAGTTTGAGAGAATTTTTTTAAACACTGTTAAGTGTTCGTGTACAGACGCACCTTCCTCCAAACGATGAGCATAAAGACGTTGCTTCATATGCAACTTGCTAGTTAGAGTTTTCGACATAAATATTTGTTCTAGCCTCTTCCATAATGCAATGGCGATCTTCTCCTTCATCACATCCTGCAAAAATTCGTTAAACAAATGCAGATGTAACTGTGTTAACGCCTTTCGATCCTTGCGTTTCTTCTCTTCCTCTGTCAATGTCGAAGACATCTTATTTACCCCTAGTAGGGCTTCCTCTAAATCCATCAGTGTAAGAACTGCCTGCATCTTTATCTGCCACAACGCGAATCTGGTGTTGCGATCCAACAGCGGAATTTCATACTTCAAAGACGCCATTACCGTGATCGAGATGAAAAATTCGGAAGCTCTAATACCAATTTGTGAAAAATATAACGTCGGTAATGACAAATATTTCGCAAAAAAAAAAGAGAAATAAAAAATAAAGAACACACAGATTTTACTTGAAAACCCATTCGGGAAAAAATCACGGACAGAGGAGAAGAAAATTCACTATGTCGAATTCGAATCAATTACAAGAGGAATAGATTATGTCTATTTATAGGCTTATAAAGCCATATTCTAATAAGAGTGTAGTAAGATTGAAACTCCTTATTCTAATCAATATCAAATAGATGGAGTTTAATAAGTTTTAAAAAACCTTATTTAAAATAAAATAAAAGAAGTGTAGTTCTATAGAGATTCTTCTTTTATTTTATTTTACTATTGTATTTTATTTAAATAAGGATTCGTGTCACTTAATTCTAACATTATCATTGCTCCAAACAGCCTTACCTCTTTCCATTTTCCCAAAACATTTCTCCAGCTTATGCATTGTAAAAATACTGATTTTATAATTAGGATTAAAAGGGTTGTACATAATTTTTTAAGATGATGTAGAAAATTTAAAAAAAAAAATACATATTATAAAATAGTAACATGTGACAACATTTGAAGCTTATTTATGAAATTAATTTCTTATGGACAATATATATTATTAAATTTATAAGATTGTTTTAATTCTTTTAATTTTTTTATCTGATTCTTGTTCGATTGAGTTGATTAAAAAAAAAATACATAAAGACAATATAATTAGATAGGAAACAAAATTAAGTTTTAATTTTATCTTTTTACTTAAATATTTAAATTTTATTTGGTCTGCTTAGTGAAGTTACAAAAACTCTATAAATAAAGATAAAATATTGAGGAAGTGTTTGGAAAATTACCTAATAATTAGATTCTGATATAATTATTTGTAAATTGTAATTAGAGATAATATGTTTGGGTAACAGTTGTAACTAATAGATCCCACTAAAGTGGGTGCAATTGGGGCACCTAATTACTTTTTCAATTTTTTAGGGGGTGAGAATTGGAGTAATTATTTAGGTGATTATACCAAACTCGATTTAAAAAAATATATATTTTATACAAGTTTAAGTTATAAATTTTTATATTATAAGCATGAACATGTATGGGTAATTGAGATAGTTATGGCCAAGTATTTATTATATTATAAATCTTAAAATTTTATATGTATTTTATAAAGTTATAACAAAAAATTTATATTATTTAAATATTAATTTTTTAAAATCATGGTAAAAAAGTTTATTATAAAAATAATTTACATGTTATAAAAGTATTAAAATATATTTATTAATAAAAGGTTATAGGTAAGAGGTATGGGCATAACTTATTTATGTGTTTATGATATATATTGCAAAAATAATATGCTTATTCATTAAAAAATGTTATAGTTTTTATCACAACTTATTTATAAAAATTAACTTTATAAAATTATGGAAAAAATTATATTATTTATAAGAAGTGTTATGAAAGTTATTGGACACTTTATGAAAACTTTTTTTTATATAAATGTTATATTATTTTTCACTTAATTTACATATTATAAAAATGGTTATAACCTAAATACAAACTATTTGTATTGTAAACCCAAATATTACATGGTAGATGTTAATTATGCCAATATAAAATGTTTTCTAGCATTATATTGTGGGGTAAGATACCATTTGAAAAAATAGAGTTAGACACGAGCATTAGAGACTACTTGCAAACTCTTGAAATGTAGTTGAGACTTGAGAGAACTTTTGTTGTTTTAAATAAATATTTCCAATATTAACAACATCACTTTAGTATAACGTAAAAAAGATAAAGTTGGATCATATTAGCATGTTGCATACTTCATAGCTTCATTCATTGGGATGATCTATACTTCAAAGAGTACATGGAAAATAAAATATTGATAATCTTAAAGGTACAGACTCACGTGATGATGGACTTAAATAAGGATCAACATTTGATGAAACAGATCTTATGTTAAATATTAAAGGGGAATAACTCAATAAATATAGAACACTAGAACAATTAGATAAAATTACATATGATATTTATTTTTATAATTAACAATTGTATTATCAACTACTTTTTTAAACTAAAATAATACATATCATGATTTGATTTTAATTTATTACTTGTTTAGAATTTTTTATTGTGCTAATAAATTTTTTTATACTAATTAATATTTTTGAAAATAAAAATCATGTTACTGTATAATTACAATTTGTACTATCAAACATGACATATGAAATTAGAGTATAATTATATTATATCAACTAAACCGGCTTAAGGAATTACAATTTTTTGTAATTACAAAATAGTGTAATTACTACCCTAATAATTAAACTTTCATTCAATTACTCTATGCAATCCAAACATGACCTAAAAATTTTAAATAAATATAAATAAACATATCATCCAAACAAACAAACAAACTTTCATTATTTCTTTCTTTTTCTTTTTTTTTTTAATTTAAAAACTCACGCAAGTGATAGAACATAATAAGTCTTTATTTTTATTAGTCAATAACTTAATTCTATAAATAGATCATTGTTCAATTAGATCCAACAAATTTCCTATATAAATTATAAAAGATTAATTATAGATACATCCAAGCTCTCATAAAGACGTTTAAAAAAAAATTAGATTCTACTCTTATTATCATCATCTATTTTAGCTAGATATCGACTTCTTTATTAAAGTATATGAAAATGTACTGAATCGACCATTGAGTCAATTTAACCGCACAAAAATTAATTCTTCTAACCAGTCTATTACAACTTTGGTCCAATCTATTACAATTCCATCAATGACAACCGCTTTATGATGTTTTAAATAATTCAGGGACCATGTTACTTAATTGTAAATGAGTATATAATTGTATTCCGTCATGAATATAGATATTTATATGGTGGATCACATAAACAATACAGGAATAATTAGTATGTTATAAATAACATTTAATTATTATATATATTATTAGTAGAACATACCATTATATGGTGCTCAGAAGGATAACACTTAATATGGTGGCTACAGTTTCTGTATTTTTACACTTACATACTTAGGATTAAAAATAAATAAATTAAGAATTTGAAAACGTTAAATCTCACTCATGTCGATGATGGCCAAGTCTTCAAAAGGATAGCACTCGTGTTGGAAAAAGGATTACTTAATAAATTTTGAAAATTCAACTAATCTAATAAAACAAAAATAAGAATAATAAAATCTTTGTTAAAAGGAATAACTAAAGATCTCGAATATGAATAATATAAAAGGAATTAGTTAAATTCAATAAAAAAATAGTTTTTTTTAACTTTGCTATTAAAAATATTGGTTAAAAAATCACATCTTAAAAGATTTTTTTTGAATGCATTAGACAGGATCTCGTACGTGGAGATTATGAAATCTTTGCAGATTACAATATTCATTTTAAATCAAAAAATAAAGTTGATTTGCTTCGCATTATTATTATTCAATTCGAAACTAACTAAAAGAAAAGGAAAATGGACAGAGAATTATGGTATTGAGGATGCATGCCATCTTTACAACTAAATAAGAAAGATAAAATTATAAAACATTGTTGATTGGACCTACTTACCAAATGGCAGCTCTTAGTGGGCGGCTTTCTTTTTCACAGTGATGCAATGCACTCAGCCTTGCCTTCAAAACACACCCAATTATTACATTTTGTGTGGGGGCTTAAGAAGTTGAAATATATATTAAAATGAAATTAAATAAACAAAGGTGTTAAGGTGGCATATCCTAATTTTACATAAATTTGTTACCTTTAGAATTTTATGTTTAAATCTGATTCATTTTTGTAGACAAGAAGAATAAAAAATGCGAAAAAATTTGTGGAAGGAGGACTTCTTTTTAATGTATTAAAAATATAATTTATTTTTAATTAATTCTTAATAAGGTTGGAATTCAATTCATGACATAAGCTTTAAAGTTGAATAGAATATAATGAAAAACATAATATTGTCTTATTAAAAATATTGACTAGAAAATGTTGTTTAGACACGTTTTTAATAAAATTTTTTGAAAGATGAATTTTTTTAATTGAGATGGACAGATTAAATAGACAGAATAAAAGAAGGTATTTATTAGTAATTATTATATAAAAGTGAAGGAATGTTTGGCCAAAAAAATAAATAAATAAAAAAGTGAAGGAAAATGTTTGCACTTTTTGATGTAAAACACGTAGGAATTTTCCTCATCAAGTAGTCCCATAAATACAACTGCATGGTCCTCACTCTACTCTACTTTTAACATCTAAATAGTGATTAAACCTTTTTTTCCTAAATAAATATATGAATAAAAACATAATGTTAATAACAGAACAATTAATGCTCAGGAATTTGTATGTAAAAAAGGGGAAAAAAAGGATTATCACATCACCAATGAAGTTTAAAAAATGAATCAGTATATTATCACACTTATGTTCTTATAAAATGATAATTAAAATATTTTAATTTAATTTGTAAATTCTTTTTTCTTTTAATTTAGGAGATGGTGGGGGTAAAAAGATGGATTAGGACGGCGGTCAAAGAGTCAATGACTCAATCATTACAGTTTACCTCCGTCAACCCCAACAACTAAGCGCCATTATGTTTGGACAACTATACCATACGGTGACGTGGAAATATCTTTAGCGTTCATATGTTTCAGCCGTTATAGAGCGTCGGATCATGGTGCACGCGTGGTAATGACTGTTTCTTAGGGATTTACACAATTATTATCAACAGATACGGGCGTGGTAAGAAAAAGATTCACCCCGACACTTTGACTGCAATAATCAGTAAAAACAATCAGTAAATAAACCAAGGGTTTCCAGCAAAAGATAACTCTTCTTTTCTTCTTTATTTTTAGATATTTACCTTTTTCATATCTCCATAGCACCGTTAGGGAAACAATTATTAATTAGCTTTTATATTTTTTTGTGTTTGGTATTTATTTATATATTTCATATCTATTTTATAGTTTATATTTGGATTTTGTAATTATTTTTTCCAATAATGTTAATTATTTACGTAAAAAAAACCATATCGGAAGGTTTTGTTTGTTTGCTTTTCCCCACACATTGATATCACTAATAAACCCATATATTTGGCAAATGGCCCTTCTTAAGATCTCGAATTGCCTAAAACTATTGCATGTTGATTGTTACGTGACAACTTTCCATCAAAATATTTCTCAGATTTCAAGACTTTATTTTTGTTTGTTTGCATCGACTTTATATAGTCTTCGTAAAGACAGAAAAATGCATAGAACAAAATCCAGTAAAAGAAAAGATGTAAGCTCCATTACATAAAAGAAGAGTTTTGGTTTTTGGTTGATGGCACGATGATGCAGAGTCGTGCATGCAATGCTCTGCAAATAAAATAAAATAAAATGAATATTATTTTGTGAGGGCTTAAAACGACGCTCACTTCTTATGATATTTCTCGTGCCATCCCTTTCGCCTGCCCTGCTTTTTTCCTTTTCATTTACTTGCCTTCATTCACTCTTTCTTTAATTACTATATATAAATTATTTTGTTTCAACTTTCATCTTTTTCTGAAATTTCCAAATGAGACCGTGTCTTATGTAAATAATACAGAGATTTGTTTGTTGAGTGCAAGCTATAATTACATTTATCAAAACTAGTTTTGTTAAGTTTATAATTGCTTTTTTTTTCAATAATGTTTTTTTTTTTAAGTTTTCGAATCCATATTTTGCCTTTAAAATTATAATGTAATTTGGTAACAAAACAATTTCGCATGTGATTTTTTAAGGTATAATGATTTATTTAGTCTTCTAATTTTTTTAAAAAAGTTGTTTAATCATTTATTTAATTTTTTACATTTTTAGTCCTTAAACTTATATTTCTTTTTTTGTCAAATAACCTAAATTGACATTACATACACGCAGATTGCCACTTCGATAACACATCAACATTTAATTAAAATTTAAAATTTTTAAAAATTTAAAAATTATCTTTAAAAATTAATAATCGTTAAAATTATTAAAAATGTATAAAATATATATGTATATATAATATTTTTTAAATTTAATTAAATATAGGCGTGTCATTTATGTAAACGTTAATTAGTATAGCTAATAAACTTAATTTTTTTTATTTATTTTAAGGTGATTTGATAAAAAATATAAATTTAAGTTGCAATATGTAAAACTTTTAAGCTCTTTTAGAGGTAAAAGACTAAGCAAAAATTTTTTTTTTTCCGTCATGTAAACGTTTATGTATAGAAAGTTGTCTTTTATCTTTATCCACGTAATATTACCCATACATAAATGATTGTATAAGATAGAATATCATCTTTTTCTAATAATTTAATATTTTATCAAATAGTTGTATTTTGAATTTTAAAAATTTCAATTAAATTTTATATTTTTTAAAATAAAAAATATTGATTTAATATTAAATTATTAAAGAAAATACAGATAATGTGATGTGAATGTATTTCATGCGTTATTTTCCCTTATGCACGGTACTAAACTGATATGAACAAAATACAGTAAAATATAAAGTAATCTAAACAACTAAATTTAGACTAAAATACACGAAAATAAAGTAAATATTCACAAATTGCCGGGTAATACTGGGGCTAAATAAGCAGGTATAGAAAGGCCAAAGAAAAGAAGCTTCTTTTTTATGTTTCATCAAAAACCAGCTCTCCCTCCCCCATTGCCACTGCTTCTCTCTCTCCTCACATTAGCTATTGTGTTTCTTCATTTTGCTTGTTGTAACTATTTAAAGATAAGGAGTAAGTTCTTAAGTGTTTCATACTTTGATGTCTACACCTTTGGAACATGATTACATAGGTTTAGCAGAGACTTCTTCGATGGAAAGAAGCTCTGAGAAGATATCTTCTTCTTCTTCCTCTTCAATTCCCTCCAATATTGAAGACAAAACCACCAACAATCCTTCCCTGAATCTCAAAGAAACTGAGCTGAGGCTTGGGTTACCAGGGTCTCAGTCACCTGAGAGAAAGCTGTCTCTTTTTGGCAAAGATTTGGAGACTAATGATAAAAGCACCGGTTTTGTTGGTAGCCCTTTGAAGAACTTGGTGTCTGGAGCTAAAAGGGGTTTCTCAGATGCCATTGATGGGTCTAATGGGAAATGGGTTTTCGCTATAAATGGTAAATCTGATGTAGAGTTGGGTAAAGGTGCTGTCTTGGCCTCTCCTAGAGGTGGTTTGGACAGTAAAACCAATCCCCAACAGGTAAGGACGTCTGTGCCTGTTATGAAAGAGGTTGTTGGTGTTCCCCAGTCTCCAAAACCGGTTCAAGATAAGAAGAATCTTGTTCCTCCTGTAAATGAACATGCTAGTGCCCCAGCTGCAAAGTACGTTTTATTTTCAAACCTGTTTTCTTTTTTTTATATCTTTTGTTTTCTTCTTCTGAATCGTTGAAGGAGAAGAAACTTGTTGGCCATGGAGATATCAGTTATACAACTCATTCTACTGTGAGTCTGTGATTAAGTTTTGTTTGCTTCAAAACATTCTTGCAAAATGGAAATTTACTTAGGCTTTTCCTTTTCCAGTTCTTAGTGTGCTGTTCACCACAGTCCCTCTCTTTGTTTATTTGTGAATTGTTGGGAATTTCGATCTCTTTGGTCTTTTTTTTTTTTTTTTTTTTTTTAATAACAGCTAGTTGGTATATAATTTTACATCAATTATTGAGAAGTTCTTTTTTATTTCTGTAACAGGGCACAGGTGGTAGGATGGCCACCAATCAGATCATTCAGGAAGAACAGCATGGCCTCTAATTTGGCAAAGAACAGTGATGAAGCTGCTGGTTGTCTGTATGTAAAGGTGAGCATGGATGGAGCACCATACTTGAGGAAGGTTGACCTCAAGACCTACAATAACTATAGGGAATTCTCATCAGCTTTGGAGAAGATGTTCAGCTGCTTTACGATCGGTAAAACAATCCCTCACACATACTTACTTCTACTTTAGTAAGGGAAAAAATAATTTACTAATAATCATAAATACCATACAAAATTGCAACTTTATTGTGATAAATGTGTTGAGATTACTTTTTTGAAAAAAAGAATGGGGTAAGTTTTGTCCTTTTCTTAATTCCCAAAGAGCTGGATTTTCTTGCTCTTTTAAAGAGATGATTTTATCTTATTATCTGATATCTGTTGTATGCATTCAATGTAACTTTCATGATACAAATACTAATTTGGACATATATATAACAAGATTCACGTGCAAAATAGGCATGGATTAAGAACACTCTTTAGCAGAGGATGAACTGATATTGTTTTCAAAACGCTTAGCATCCTATGATTTTTAGGTGAATTGTATGTTGATTTATGTGTGTGAATGGATGACTGTGATTCAGGGCAGTGTGGTTCCAACGGTGATGGTCTCAGTGAGAGTCGTTTGATGGATCTTCTCCACGGATCTGAGTATGTGCTGACATATGAAGACAAGGAAGGTGATTGGATGCTTGTTGGTGATGTTCCATGGGAGTAAGTCCTTCTCCACCTAGATAAGCGCTTTCGAGTCTTTTCACAATCTTGAATAACTCTTGCTGGGATGTGGTTTTTATGCTAATTTCCGAGTTATTATTGCGAAGAGTTAATGTTGACCTTGATTGCAAACCGAAACATGTTGCATTATAATGTAACTTGGCATTGCAATGTATCAGATCACTTAAAATACAGCCATATTGGCCTACGTTTATTATTTATGTGATGGATTCCCTGACCTTATCATCTTTGTTACTCAGGATGTTCACCGATTCGTGTAGGAGGCTACGGATAATGAAAGGTTCAGAGGCAATCGGACTAGGTATTCCGTACTGATTAAAACAAAATAGACCACAGTTTAGCCTTCTTTTCCTTAATCATGGATTAGAATTAGATTTTGTTTGCATTTATGGTTTACAATGATATTGAGGGAGTCCATTTTGATTGCTTACAGCTCCTAGAGCCATGGAGAAATGCAAGAACCAGAAGTAATGCAAAAGACCTGGAAAAAACACAGGAAACTTTACTCAACAACTTTATATACATATGTGTGTGCTTTCAGATATTACAGTTTGATGTATTTAGTTGAAGTAAGAGAAAAAAAGAGATTGTATTAGGCAAATTATGGCATTGAAGACATATCCAATTATTTAAGGTTGTCTGGTTTACCTTTCTTTTGTTTTGTTTAATTTTTGTTTTAATCAAATTGTGTACTTTTGGGGTGCTGTGTAAATGGATTGATTGTCAATTTGCCAATCTGTTTCTCCTTTTATTTGAAAAAGAAGAGCACGCCTGCCTCCATCCCTACAGTCCTACATTCTAATCACTCAGACAAAGGAATAGAAAAGGCAAAGCAAAAGGCATCCATTAGTTGCGTTGAATCTAAAGCTTGGGTCACCAAACGTAAGTGAGGAGTGCTTTCTGTGAGAGAAAAAGTTAATAATAATAAAAGCCCCACTTTAACTTAATCGTTAATCCCATCAATTCAATCTTTTGCATTCTGATTACAACAAATAAACAAGTGTCTGTCGTCATTTTTCTTTTATGGATTAGCCAGCCATTGGTTTCATTCTACTTTACCACATCAATGAATTATGTCTATTGGACGGATTTCCGCAAAAATGTTCAGTTAGAAGCATGGGTGTTCTATTTTATTCTTTTTATTTTTCAGTATTGAGATTCGGCATAATGAATTTTTTGGCCCCCAACTTTAGAAAATAGAGTCATTTTAGTTCTTTATTTAATTTTTCTTCTTTTAGCTTTTGAATTTGTATTTTGTCAAACCATGGATGGAAAAAGTTGACATTTGCTAATTTTGCTAGTGTGGTATACACGTGGATTGCCACGTAAGCATATAAGAAATTTTTAATTTTTAATAATTAAAATTTAAAAATAGTTTTATAATTTTTATATATTTTAAAATTTTAATTAAATGTTGATGTGTCATACATGTGGTAATGCAATAAAAATCGTCAACTTTTCCATTCATTTTGGGATGATTTGATTAAAAATGTAAATTTAAAAACTAATAGAAATTGGAAGGTCAAACAAGTCATTATGCCTTGAAATTATAATGTATTATCATGTTCAGATTAGAAAATAAATCAAGTTTAAATTAATATTAGGTTCGGATTTTGCTGCGTATTCAGATTGTGTAGAATTGTTAAAATTCTAAGTTAATTTTGGATTGTTCTTTTAGATTTAAGTTTGGATTTTTTTAAATTCAAGATAATTCATGTTCGGGTTAATGGGAAAGGGATAACCTGATTTTGTGAACAATAAGATTTACAGTCTGATTTTACCACATCAAAATATATTGTGAAATGAAGTTATTCAACCAAACACACTCGTTCATATTAAAAAAAAAAAAATAGTGGATGGTGAACTAGATTGATTATCACATAAATAAAATTACACCGGAAAAACATCATAGAGTATGATCCTAAGAATCGGACATCACGTTTCGTTTAAGTTAACAAGAAAAATACTCTCAGCTTGCTACAAGGAAATGAAATATATTGACACAAGTTTCATCTACTGAAGTTGAAACATACCCCATCCTGGATAGTTTCAAGTTTCTGGTTTGGAAATTTGCAGATACACCATCTGCGTATATCCATTAAATACAGATCTCTCAAGCCTGTCTAAACCGAGCCGCTTAAACATTTGATACCGGCCATCTTCAACAATAGGTGTAGGTGCACGAGCAGGATCGTAGCGAGTTTGGTGGGTGAGGGAAGGACCAGCTGCTGGTGGTAGCTCCCAGTAGATGTCAAGAATCGACTCAACAAACCTGCTATTCTGAAAATGTTCGCCATAAGAGATCGGGGTGTTATTGTGGTTAAAGTTATCCCGCATCTCTCCTCTAACACCCCACCATGCTTCATGTGGCCCACATAGTTCATCTATATCCACAGCCTTCTCCCAGAATTTCTTTCTTTTCGATCTAATCCTAGCTTCATCACTGTCCTTGAAGCAGCTATGACCACCTCCTGAATGAACAATGCTCACAATTAGGTAAGAAAAGAAAAGAAACTCATAGCCGAAGATTCAAGCACACCATATATATGATTTATGCATAAACTATCATTGCAGTTGATGAGTTACAGAATGAACTCAAAATAGAGTTCTAAAGAGAGGCCAGACGAGAAATGCCAAGCCTCATAAATGAAAGAATTCCTCAAGACAACCAGAAATCCTTCCTTTGTGCCAGCAGCAGATCATATTCATAAATATCTCAAGCTATTAATATGGATAAAGCCATACGAGAAGTACCAAAAGATTAGATCTAGTTACTCTTAAAAGTGTAATCATAGCATTTTAAGACCCCAGTCTCTTTTACTCTTGAACTGATATAGGGCAACTTCATTAAAGTTCAACTAATTTCGGTTCTGTTTATATATGTTTTACTGATATGTACTCAATGGTTATAAATTTCCAGGAAAAGCAAATAAAAGAATCAATCAAGATATAATGTCCTTGTAACAGCATTGAAGCCATCGTAATTGCTTAAGCAGCAGTTAAACAAGTAGAACATGAACCAAAAGGCATGCAATTAGAAAGATAAATTATATAATAATAGAATACAAAATATGGGAAAGCCATTCAATTATTTAGTCATGTGACTGAAAATGAGGACACATTTTAAAGCATAACATGATTTATAGAGAAAACAGGTATCCCAGGTTCCCAGCTTACCCTAAATGACGAATATACCTACTTATGATCATACTGAAGGTATGGCACAATAAGGCAGTACAAGAATGGTAGTCAAGGATATAACTTCAGGCAAAATGACAGAAGATAAAAGTGGATGTGTGCCAGAGTACAACAAATCAGAAGATATCAGAAACTGAGAAAAGAATAAAAGAAAAGCAGATAAAAATGGTGTAAGAGCTTCTACCTCTAATGTAGAACTGGTCACATATCTGCCTCAACGAATAGTGATCTCCAGTTCCAGTATCATAATTGTCTTCAAAAATAAGATGGTTAAAGCCAGCTTTCAATGCCTGCTTCAGCCTGTTCATTCAAGTACATCCCAACAACAAAAGCAAACTAAACTCAAAATCATAAAAAGTAAGACCAAGAAATGAAGTAGCCTTAAATCAGTTCTACTGAAACCTAAAACTTTGACCTTGCTAAGGAAGAATATCAACAGTACTTGGTTGCATTAAGTACCTTTTCAATTCATTTTGATGATCGTCAAAGAAGACAAGAACCTTGCTGAAATCAGAAATTCCATGTTTCTTTAGCACCCTCTCCCAATCAACACTTCCAAAATCCACAAAATCTTTTCCAGCAAAGTAAGTGCAATTTTCATCAACATAAGCAGGACCCTTTTTCAAGTACTTCTCAGGATGCCGGGGTGTGATTGAGATAATTGGTGTGTCAGGCACTGCTTGCCGCATAACCCAAGTGGAATGTCCCTTGAAAGCACCACTCTCAATCATTATATCCGGTTTCAGCCATTGCGCAATGAACCAAAGCCCAAAGCTGTGGTCAAAACCCATTCCATGCATGTTGTTTTTTATTGGACGTGTTTCATATATTGGTACAAACTCCTCCAAGCCCTTGACTAAATCTTTGGATGTCCATTCAACTGTTTTTCCTTGTTTCGATCTGCCTTTTGCCAAGGATATGAATTAAATGGGAGCAAACCGAGAGAGTTAAGATTAAATAATTTAAGATGAAATCATGTCTAGCATGAAATAAAATTACTATTTAAAAAATCCGATCAAGTAGGACATTCAACAAAAAATTTCACTCAAAACAATCAAAGGAGCATAATGTAGATTGCAAAGTAAAGAGATGAAATATTGACAAAAAGTAATGCAAATGGCTTCAACTTTGATATGAAGAATAAAAACTCATACGATAACATAAATGAGCAAAAGGAAATCGAAGATTAGTTCTTGACAATCAGCAACACTCAATAAAGAGTGAGTGTTGAATATCAGTTCAGAGTTTCCTAGAAACCTAATACAGATTTAAGAGCCAAGTAGGGAAATGCAAATCGATTGTTTATTGCCTTCTAGTACTAATTTTTAAAGTTTCAGGGAAATTTAGCCGAGGGAGGAACCTGTTCCCGAGTAAAATCGAATTACTCACTGTCCGGTGAATGTTTCACTAGGAATACTAATAACTATCATGGAAGCTTAAACTTTTAGAGAAGGACCCATCTTCTACATTTAAGCTCCAATAAATTCATTAAAAAAAGTTATTAGTATTCGAAATCAGTCTTTCAACATTTTAATCACTGTGAGAAACAAATAAATGTTTGATCTAATCACCAAGTCAGATTCTAATAATCAAAAGAAAATGGTGATAGCATAGCTCAACAACGGAAAATTAAGCTAAGCGAGTAAATTGATCACAATTAAGCAATGAAATGGCATCTCATTCAACTAATGCAATGACGGAAACATATAAACAAATGAAGAAAGTTACAGATCCGATCGAGAACCAAAAAGCAAAACTTACACCAAGGAACACCGAGGGATCCGAAATCGGAATCGAGCCCATCGAGACCAAAGAAACTGGCACGAGATATCGGGTCATAGGACGAAAGGCAAACGAAGGAGCGAGAGTTAAGCATCAAAGAGAAAAGCATGAAAACGCTCAAAAGAAGACAGAGTGAGAGGCAGAGACACGGCGATTTGACTAGTCCCAAGCGCGACATATAATTGGAGGCCAAGACGTAGAGGTGTGGTTTCTTGGTTTTGGACTCGTCGGCGAGTAAGTCGGCGGATTCGGCGTCGGGAGAGACATCGGAAACGGCGGAGGAGGTGGGGACGTCGAAGAGGGAGTGAGGTTGAGTGCGGCGGGCGGAGAAGGCTCTGTCCAGCATTGTGGTTCAGGTTTTGAGTGAGTGATGGTGCTCAATTCTCTCTTATGGGAACTCTGAAGTTAAAGCTGCTGGTCACGTGGTGGGTGATGCCTTTGATTACCTTATTTTCTTTATTTAACATTTGATAATCATTTGAATTTGAAAATAATAATAATTTGTAATTCGATTTACTTAATTTGATTAAAAATTTATTAAAATTTTTAAAAATTAAAAAAATCACGATTCAACTTTGTTCATATAAATTCTTGATCTAACCTGTTTAGAGTTATATTAAGAATCAATCTCCGACCAATTCTTAATTCAACGAATTTGATTAGCTGATCCAATTCAAACAACACTGATAATTTGTGTCAGATTTGTAATTTATAGAAGTTATTTTTTGGACTTCGTTATTATTTTTCTATTTCTATGCAATTAACAAGTTATGATAAATGCGTTTTGTATATGTCGAATTATTTTTGTTATATTTTATGTCAAAAACAATTTTTGTTATATTTATATTGACAGTTTATTAAAAGAAATACAGACACAAACTTGCATTCCATGCAACAAAAGTTTAAGATAATTGTTAATCATAAAATTGTTGGAATTATATTAGTCCAGTTATACCGATAATCAAAATTATGATACAGTTTGCAAATGAATGTAGTTCTTAGATTAATATAAACCATATTTTTATACTTATTTCGAGCTCAATTATTTGTATTCAATCCCACTCTCAAATATTTGCAGACCATCAAAGTTAGGTAGATAGTAAAAAAATGTGGTTTGTTTTGTGATTGCAGGCTGGATCAACTTCAAGTGCCTACACACCATAAGGTGGATTCTAGGCAGAGGATGTGACACAAGATTTCAGACTACATCAACATTTTAAGCACTGAATTCACTCTTATCGTAAAAGTACAAGTTGTAGACATATACATAAATATATGTATGTATGCTGAGGTCCATGAATTTAATAAAATTTACAAATGGAATTTCAATCTGCCCTTATAGCATATTTTTTCTCTGATTGTTTGCTCTTATACCTTGATTGCTTTTTATTTATTTATTAATTCTTGGTTTTAAAATACGAATGATAATATTACAACACTCACCATTGATGATGGGAGGAGGAGCCATGGTAGATTAATTTAGGGGAAGTGGCTACTGCATTTGCCTATGATTAAGAACATGGCTTGATGGATGGTTTCTAGTGGTGTGCATTATTAGTCCCATATGTTAGTTAATATTTGGCATCCAATTGAGAGAATCACAATTTCAGACTGGGGGAGAAGAGATTTGATTTTTATTTAGATCCCACTAGAAGTTGATGTTAAAAGAGTGGGGTGGGTGATGATGGAGGTTTAACAATTGCCAGATTATCGATGGGTAGAGAGATGATCCGATGCAGGTCTTGATATATTTTATTGTTTTTTAGGTGTAAATTTATGATTTACTGAGTGAATTAACATCCCAATAAATTAACTTGCATCTAAATAAATCTATGCCATAATATATTATATGATTTGAATTTAATTTAATTACTATGGCACTTAATCCTTATTTTTTATTTCAATCCTTGTTTTTTATTTTTTTATAACACAATTAGAAATGATTTATTTAACTTTGGTTATTTTCAATTTATGACGGTTAATATTCTAGTTTAATAATTGAGTATTATTATATATTTAATTTGATTTATTTATTTATAAATAAATCATTGCAATTTATGTAAAAAAATAAAATATAAATTTATTAATATATATAATAAACTCAATTAAATAATGAAAAGATAATAAATTCTTAAATATATATTTGTTTAATTTAAAACAACTTTCTGGAAAATATTTTCAGGAAATCTACCAAATAATAGAAAATATTTTACATAGATTCACCTAAACACTAAAAAAATAAATCATTTCTAGAAAAATAAATTATTTTCTAAAAATTATTTTTCAAAAAATATTTTATTGACAAACAAATGTAACCTTAGTGTATTTCTTACCTTGGGTTGAGAATGTAATCAGATCATTTCTCTGTCAAGTATGGTAAAAGAAGAAAAAGGAGGCTGGTCGGTTCTCAAGCTTCATTTTTCTCTTTTGATGAGTTGCCTTTTGCGCGGGTATTGTAATCCACGTTAAAATTGATAAAACCAGGTTGGGGTGAAGACCTGGAAGTAACGGGCCTGACAGGTTGCCCATATGGATCACATTTCACGGTGACTGACCAAATGTTGGGCCTGTTCGCTTTCAGCCCTATAGGCCTGCGTATGAGGGAGTGGTTCGTTGAAAATTTAACTACTCTTGGATCCACATCAACAGTTACAACTACATTTGTCCGAATTCACGTTATAACTTGAAAACAAATAACGTAAGACCATGATGTTTTTTAATTGTTCATGAATAATGGAAAACAAATATGTGTAAGGATAAAATACTGTAGATGGATCAAGTGATTGCTTGGTACTCGCACAATAAAGTATGGAATCGGAGAATATTACTTCATCAAACTGACAATAAATCCAACACCGAAAAATCTCATATTATTCCTTCTATATCTATTATTTTTATTAACTAAAATGCTGTCAAATAAAAGATATCAATTGATTGATTGATTGATTAGATTTTTTTTTTTTTTGAATGCTAGATTACAGCTTTATTGGATGAAGCATGAACTGTCGTTTGTCTTGTTTGGGATTCTTTGTTATCCTAATAATTAATTGATTCATCAAATTAATTAACTTAGAGCACCCCGGGATCTGATGGTAGTTAGGTCCAGCACCAAATATGCAGGACATTAATTTAGTCAAACATCATTAAATTACGCTTGTTGAGATGTGGTCCTTAAATGGACATTATTATATTTATTAAATCTCAATTTTGTGTAAATGTTAATTTATTAGATGCGATAAAATTTTAAAATCGAATATGAATATATGGTAATTGATTTTTACAATATATTTTTAGAAAGAATAATAAAAATGATGATTGTATAGTTAAAATGATCAGTAGAAGGTTCGGTAATATTTGAGGATCCACTTGGGAGGATTTCTAGTTTCTTAAATTAATGTAAACTTTGTTTATTTTTTTTCCCAAAAAAGGGTTTGTAAGTACAATATTATAATAAAAATTGAAATAATTTATCTGATAATACACTAAAGCTAATAAGCTTCCCTTCGTACACCCAAAATTGAAGTCCCTCTCCCAGCGAAAATGTGGGTGGCTGGTAGTGCTCAAAATTTTAATTTTTGACTTTTTATAATTTATAAAATTTTAATTTAATTTTTAAAAAATAATAGACATATAGACTATTAAAATGAATAAATTACATTTTAACTTTCATAAATATAAAATTTATTAGAGTCCAAAAAGAATTTTACTTCACGATTGCCCTCTACGTCGGTCTCAATGACATATATGGTTTGTTGATTGTGTATTCATGGATATTATGTGCAAAATTACTAAATCTACCAACACCATAAACTAGAAATTTTATTTCTCCCCAAATGGCATGCTATATATCTGATTTATTCGGATATTTTAGATTTGATCAAATAAACCTGAAAATGGGAAGAAAGAAACGTAATTGATCTTAAATCTGAATACATCTAGCTAGAAGCTCTCGTGTCATGCGCATTTGTGAAAACAAAGAGAAAAAAAAAAATTGTTCAAGGAAAAGCTCTTTATGGGACCCTTGCAAAAACTGCTAGTTCATTGACAATATATTATTTTATTTTATGCTTTTAGCAAATTGTTTGTAACGTTGCCCGGAAACCCTAATTTCCCCACAGAAAAAGACGTTGCATTCCAATTTGTGTTTATCTTTGCATAATAGGAAAAAAAGGTGTCAAGAAAAAGAGCCTAACAAGCCAAATACAAGCCATATTTTAAGGAACCTTCCCACATACTGATAGAATTGCTTGCATCACATGGTTGTTGAAAACAAAGAATTTACAAAAGGCTTTAGTTAGTAACAGATGTTAGGTTAAGAGTTTTTTTTTTTTTTTTTCAAATGTATATAATTATTTCTTTACAAAAGAGATCAGGATAAGATATTCGAAATTAATTTTCTTCCTTTAAAAGTGTAAAGATAATAAGATGTATTAAATTAGAGTAGGTTTTTTGTCAGAGAAGGGTAAATTTGTAATTAAAACAAGAAAATGACATGCATGCGATTGAATATACATATTTTCGTAAATCATAGGTAAATATATAGTATGCTGAAAAAGAAAAATGAGGCGTGATGCATGGAATTGAATATGAATTAATGTTATATATAGTTAGGAGAAGTCAGGATCAGTCCTTGTTTCTAATGTTGAAAAGGATCGGAAAGTCCTTTTCATGGCTTTATAATTTTTTGTTACAAAGAAGAAAAGAAAAAGAACCGGAACAAACAGTCACTGATTGTGATATCTCGGGTTTTTTACTTAAATATATTTAAAAAATAATTAAATACTCTAATAGATTGTTAGCTAAATTATTTATCATAATATGTTTTGTTTAGTCGCGCCTATCTGACAGGTATGATTCTTTTTTTTTATTAAAAATAGTTAAATTTATATTAAGGTAAAAATATAAAAATACCAAAAATAGGTTGTGCCTGTTAAATAGGCGCGACTAATCGAGCCTGACAGGTAGGCGCGAATGGTCTGCCCTTGCCCGCACAATCCCCCCTCCTGCACCATCTGCTGCATGCCCCCCCTCCCCCCCGCGCCATCTGCTAGAAAAAAGAAGTTGCTGTTGCTGCTGCTGCTGCTGCTGCTGCATGCTGTTGCTGCATGTTGCTGCTGCTGTGTAGTCTAGTCCCTTCAATGGAAAAAACCCTGATATCTCTCTCCTCCTTCACAAACAACATCTTCATTCAGGGACTTAAAAATGCTCAAAATTTTCAAGTAATTAGATTGCTTCAAGCTAAAATCTGAAGCAAAAGATGGGGGGGGGGGAATGGATGCAATAAATTAATTGTCTTGATAAATGATCATTATTAATATAAAAAAGTACATCAAATATTCTTCATAACGTGCTCTTAAATAAAGAGGTTAGATGCTTCACATTAAACCGTTTTTCTGGGGTGGTTCATTAAACCATCTTTGATAATTGATCATTTTGTGTTATCGCCTTATGCTTTTATTATAATTGTAATTGTCATCAATAATATTTTACAAATCTTTTTATATCTCGATTCTGATAAGAATAAAAAATTCAAAAAGGAAAACAAAAAACGAGAGTGTAGCAGTAAAAATGGAAGACTCCAACCACAAATCCAACGGGTCAACGTAAAGAAAACTCTACAATTTTCTACCGGTACAGGGAGAGAGAGAAAGTCTCCTAGTGTTTGAAAGATAATATCATATCATAGAATCAGAAACAATAAATAGCTTTTAAATTTAGTTGGCTCTTTGATTCAAGGAGCTCTTTTCACACTTCTGTTTTTGGTTTTGGTTTCCTTTTGATTTTTGCTTTTATTAACCTACTTCTGCCCAACTCTTTTTTTCTTCTTTTAGTTGCCTACTCTTTTCTCTCTCTCTCTCTCTCTTATTATCTCATTTTTCAACTAATCCTTTGTACAATAAAGGGTGTTTTCTTGTTCATTAAAAAAAAATACCCTCTCTTTCCTGGAAAATTTCTTGACTTTCTTCTATTCTCTAGCAGAAATGCTCCTTAAGCTTCCCGGGTTGTGTTAAAAGAAAAATCCAAACTTTTTTTAGCTCTTTTGAATCATGGGTAATAGCTTGATTTGCAGGACAAAGAAAGATGCTAAAGATAATGGATCGAAAAGCAAGAGGATGGGAAGGTCTCAAAGGAAAATGCTTGCAGAAGAAGAGTTTTTGCATAAGCAAGCTTTGTCTATGGCTCTTCATCAACACCAGTTGTCTCAGAGATTTGATGGATCCATGTCTAGGAGAATTGGCTCTACCAGCTCTAGAAGGCACGCTGATCCATTAGCTAATGAGAAAAAGGTGGGTTTTTTTTTCTCCTCTTAACTAAATATCAATATTAAATTAATTTACTTTGCTTTCTCAAACTGTTTTCATGTGTCATCATTGTGTTAGTTACTGTTCTAATTGATTGGATCTATGATATAATAGAGGGGTTTTCATGATTTATTGTAAAACTTGAAAAGCAGCATCTGTCAATGGTCAAGCTGGTAAAAAAAGGGGACAATATGTTTATCCTTTGCCTTTTCATTGGAAATCTTGAAAAGAGAACCTGTCAAAGCATTAGCTGATTCACTGTGCTTTTAGCCTTTTGCAATTTTATATCTCTTAAGTTAATATAAATCTTATGATATGCGCTTTTTGTTATGATCTTCTGTGTAAACCTTTCTAATCACTTTTCTTTTGGGTTGTTTCATGAAAGGCAATTTCAAAAAGCATTTTTTATTCTACTGTGCTATGAAGGTAAGGACGTGGATCATGGTCCATAAGGCTAGTGAAAAAAAAAATAGTGATTAACTTTATGAAAGCTAAACTTGGAGATAACTTGTGTTTTGAATTAAATCTTTAGGTGTGAAAGCAGTGAAATATTCAATGTAATTGTACAAGTCTTTTTGCAAATTGTAACTCCTTTCTATGATAAACTTATGTCTAATACCATTTCATGTTATCTACAGCTACTGGAATCTCTTGAAAAGACCAAGTTTAAAAAAATTGTTCTGTTACATGGAGAAGGCTTTGGAGCTTGGTGTTGGTATAAAACGATTGCTCAGTTGGAGGAAGTAGGCCTTCAGCCTACTGCACTGGATCTCACAGGCTCTGGTATTGATCTGACGGATACAAACACAGTCACTACATTGGCCGAATATTCGAAACCATTGATTAAGTATCTAGAGAACCTTCCCGTAGATGAGAAGGTAAGAGGGTACATTTGATGTTACCAATGGCCTTGCCATCTTTTTATGTTAATTGTCTTGATTTATGTACTATATTTACATGCAGGTTATCTTGGTAGGTCATAGCAGCGGAGGTGCTTGCCTTTCATATGCATTGGAGCATTTCCCGGAAAAGATCTCCAAAGCAATTTTCCTTTGTGCTACAATGGTGTCCAACGGTCAGAGACCTTTTGATGTGTTTGCCGAAGAGGTATTTGTTTTATGTTGTTTACAAATGGTGTTCAGCTAACAAAATAAGCAAAATGTTTAGACTTGTAAAGCAAATTTTCGGTTTCGTTATCAATCTTATTGCTTCGTATAGCTAGACCTGAAGAGAACAATCATCTTGCATAGTTATTTTTGTAGTGGACTGATATCAGCCAAACATTTCAAAATATCGGTTTTACTACATCTTTGTATTTTACTACCGAAGTTTTATTTTTCTAGTGAGGGTTCTCCCACTGTTTTCGTCGCTGTTAATTATCCAGTTTAAGCTGACGCATCAAAAAAAACTTTTTATTGCAGCTTGGTTCTGCTGAACGTTTCATGAAAGAGTCGCAGTTTTTGATTTATGGAAATGGCAAAGATAAGCCTCCTACAGGGTTCATGTTTGAGAAGCAGCTGATTAAAGGGTTATATTTCAATCAATCACCAACAAAGGTACGTTACAACCTTACTGGTTGAGAGCATAAGACCAGTTATCCATCAGGACTTCTCTGGCTATATGTTTAGGCTTTGTTGTTCTGTTATTCCTTCCTGCAACAGCACAATTGGCCATGGCCTATAAGCCAATCCAAGTGGTGTCAAAACACACCTTATTGGTTAAGCTAGTCATTTCATCACATATAAACATATGTAAATGCATATTGTGACTAGTTATATAATTTTAGTTTGATCATAATGGAAAGTATGAACTGATCAGTGACCACTGTTTATGAAGGTATTGTACCCTGCTTACAGAAAAGATATGTTTCAACATGGTATTTTTGTTCCTTCCAGGATGTTGCTTTGGCCATGGTGTCCATGAGATCCACCCCACTAGGTCCTATCATGGAGAAACTGTCATTGACCCCTGAGAAGTACGGAACTGGGCGGCGGTTCTACGTTCAGACATTGGAGGATCGTGCTCTTTCACCGGATGTGCAAGAAAAGCTAGTAAGAGAAAATCCACCTGAAGGAGTTTTTAAGATCAAAGGGAGTGATCACTGCCCATTCTTCTCAAAGCCACAGTCACTTCACAAGATTTTAATAGAAATTGTTCAAATTCCTTAGCTGAATTTTCAGATTAAAAAAGAAAAGAACATATTTCTTTAGTCTTTTATTTCTATAGTGAAAGAAGACGATAATAAGTTGTTCATTTACACTTGTGATAGGCTGGCCGTTCTTGTATGTAGAACATTAGGCCCACCTTCCTAATATTTTTTTCCTTGCAGCAACGAGAGGCTGTTATTTATTAGTATCATGTAATTTAACAACGTGAATTAATTGTTTTTTATTTTGTGATCGATTAATGTGGTGAATACAAAATGGTGTGTTTAACGCATATCGATACAATGGTTACATTTCACATACCGATATCCATTATCCAAGTAAAAACAATACTTAAAACCAATATCCATTAAATACTTCACGTTCCATTTTCTTTTATGTCAACCTTCTACAACTTATTGCTCTTATGACACTCATTCTGGGCATTTAAACATACCATTTCATTTCTAACCAAATATCGAAAGGTTTTTTCTTTTCTGCTGTTCAGTTTCTTTTATTCTTTTTGTTGTTTTAATCCGATCTGCATGACCATTGAAGATGGGGTCATGGTGAGATGCAAATCCAAGAATTCGAATTTTGATCATCGAGTCAATGAAAGAGTTAGGATCTTATCAATTGTGGGCAAAGTAGTTTCTGATCATGAAGTCCGAATTGGTCCCATGGTGCTCATATTAATAAAAACGTAGTCCACTGAAGGAATATTTGAAGTTCATGAACTCAAGAGAGAAATGTTACTCTTCATATTCAAATGTGAAAAATACAAGAGGAAATTGGGATGAGTACCATAGTCAGATATCAACTGTCATCTCATTAAAGTGTTGATATTTGCATTTAACATTTAAGTACATTTATCTCCTTTCAAAAAAACAAAAAATACTTTCCTAAATGTTTAATAAACAATATTATTTATTATTATATAATAAAATATTAAATATTTATTTAGCGGAGTCGAACTATGCGCAAATTGAAATTTTTTATCCAATGCCTCACTTTTTAAATGAATTTATTTATTTTTATCTAAACTCACCTTTCGAGCTTTATATATATATATATATTTATCTTTTCAAATTTAAATAAAATTTCAAGTTTAAACTAATAATGAGTAAATTATCCCACCTTAAATTTGTAATGAAAATAAATAAATAAATCAACCAACTCAAACCGGAGTTTACAAAGGGCCGGGCCCAAACAGAGCAAACTCTACTGGAAGGCATGCCCAATGATCAAATTAACGACGTGAATACCGTTCAGAATGTGCTGTCCGCATTTCGAAGTCTTCAGATTCTTGCTGTTTTCTCTCTTTCCCTGCTTGGCTGGTTCTCAAGAGGAAAAGGAATCAAATAGCAAAATTGAAGAAAAAGTTCTAATTGAATTTGAATCCTGTTAAATTTCCTATTAGCCTCGATCAATAGAAATTAAAAAATTTCCCTCAAAAATTTTTTTGATGGTCCTGCTTCAACCATCCAATCAAGCAAATAGATCGATCTTAAATTTGCTGTCTTTTTAATTATTATCGATTTATTATTATTATTTTCTAAATGGATTCTAGCAGGCGAGCGGTGGAATCGTACTGGAGATCGCGGATGATCGATGGGGCAACCTCGGATGAAGATAAAGTAACGCCCGTTTATAAGTTAGAAGAGATCTGCGAGCTCTTGAGATCGTCGCATGTTAGTATTGTCAAAGAAGTTTCTGAGTTTATCATGAAACGACTCGATCACAAAAGCCCTATCGTCAAGCAGAAGGTAATTTCATTCAATTCGCTTTGAATTTCTTGTTTTCAGTTTGGTTGAATGATGGAATTTATAGACAGCTCTAGATCATATTTGTTGTTTTAGATGAGAAAATTTTTGCCGGGGAAGTCCTTTTTGAGAACTTTAACTCAATTTTGGTCAAATGGTTAAAGTAAGGATCATAAAATTTACCCAAGTTTTAACTTTTAAGTCGTCAAATATCAGTATTAAAGTATCACTTTCTTTTTGCTCATAAACGCAATAGGCTATTAACAAAAATTAACAACTAGAGGAGCCTTATATCCTTCTAGGCGAATAAGTCTTGTCATGTAATTGCTGCGTGTTTAACGTGTGGGCAAGTTTTTTCCCAAAGTGAATTATTAGAGCATGATATGATGATACTCAGTGGGTAGTGGGATCTTGCAGGCTTTGAGGCTGATAAAGTATGCAGTTGGAAAGTCTGGTGTGGAGTTTAGGAGAGAGATGCAGAGGAACTCAGTGGCTGTTCGTCAGTTAATTCATTACAAGGGACAGCTGGATCCCTTGAAAGGGGATGCACTTAATAAGGCCGTGCGGGAAACAGCTCGTGAGGCTATTTCTGCTATATTTGCAGAGGACAATAATACCAGTAAGCTTTCTCCAGCAGATGACTTTAACAAAAGAATAGAAGGATTTGGCAACACAAACTTCGAAATGCCATCAAATGAGAAGAAATCATTTCTAAGTGAAGTAGTTGGTATTGGAAGTGCTTCTATAAAGCAGGGAATTAGCAGTTTCACTCAGGGTCCTTCGCTTAGAAAGAATGATAATGGAAGCTACAAAGGTCCTACTCTTCGGAGGTCGTTGACTACAGAAATTGACCATTCTGATAAGTACAATCCAGCTGAATTGCGCAATGACTCTCAAGGGTTTTCCAATAATCCTTCTGGTGGAACTTGGGGCATGGATTCGAGAGTATTAAAGACAGAAACAACAAATGGGGAATCTAGCTCAAATTATTCAGCTACTAAAACTCGTGAAGAGAGATTATTGGAAACTATAGTTACATCTGGTGGTGTACGTCTACAACCTACTCGAGATGCTATTCAGGCTTTCCTTGTGGAGGCTGCAAAGCTTGATGCATTGGCTTTAAGTCACGCTCTTGAATCTAAGCTTCTATCTCCATTGTGGCAGGTAACTTGCTATTCCATTGTATCGAATCATTTGACGACAAGATCACGTACTTAGCTCTATGCCAGATTATCTACCCAAACCATTATCACTTCAACCACTTGTCAATCATGCAGTCCTACTGTACTATGTGATCATGTTTCATATTGGTGATAATTTTGTATTGATATCTTTTACAAACCAATGAATGGCGTATTTGAGTTTTTTATCTCTTAACCTTAACAAGAATTGTTGATGGTCAGGTTCGCATGAAAGCTGTGTGTGTGCTTGAGTCAATTTTGAGGAGAAAGGAAGATGAGCATTTTGTGATTGTGGCTTCATATTTTACTGAGAACAAAGATGTTGTTTTGAGATGTTCCGAGTCTCCCCAAGCTTCTCTAAGAGAAAAGGCCAACAAGGTAATTATCTTAGTCAACCTTATGTTCTATTTTTAATCTGAAATAACATCATTTTTGTTAAGTTTAATGTCCAGCCTAGAGCACTGTTTTTCGTGCCATGCTTGTATGGTTTTCTCCCCCCCCTTCCTTTTGCTAAGCAACTAAAACAAGCTCTGGTTAGATAAACTGAAATCATGGAGGATAAAGAAATTCACCTAACTTATGCTTGAGAACTTGCTTTACGCATATGGAAAATCTCATTTGAGGTTCTTTTTAAATGTTGGTTGTATTTTGGTCTCATGATAACTGTTGGTAGAACGATTTATTTTCCTTCCTGTTTGGGTTCATTAAGGCCATGGATTTACTAATGGCATGTTTATGCAATATAAGTTGATGTACTGTATTAGTTTCTTCGTTCAATATTCACATTCTGTTATGTTAGGATTGGCTTTTGCAATTTTCACATTCTATTTCAGTTCCTTTTTTATCACCCTTCAGCATAAATCACAATATTCATGTTATTTGTATGGTTATTGTGCTTAATCTCTACTTCTTTAGATATTATGATTCTGAATGTTATATGAGCTTTACTAGTTATTATGTATTCTGATGCTGATTTATAGCTGGTAAATACTATTTTCTGTGTAAATGAAATTGAAGCCACAGTTGACATATATATGTGATCTTGGTAAACAGGTGTTGATCCTTTTGAATGGAGAACAGGCAGGTGATTTGGCTAGTAATTCAGAGAAGTCTTCAAAGCCCATTACAACTCCTGTTCAAATGCCTGACCTGATAGACACTGGTGATCCTGATGATTATGATGGACAAAATACATCTATAGAAGATTCGCATAATCAAAATACTTCAAATCTGACCGGAACCCCACTTATTGATGACTTACTTGGAGATGGTATAGATGCTGGTCTGAGTCCCAGCAAACAGAAATATGATGATGATCCCTTTGCAGGTGTCTCATTTCACTCTGGCGAGGGTAGAGAAAATGTGGACGATCTTTTCTCTGGGATGACTATAGATGACAAGCCAGTTGACAATGGTAATCATGTGGCTGCTAATAAAAAATCTGAACTAATTGATATCTTTGGGACCAATTCTGAAGCTCCATTTGAGCCAGAGAATAAAACAAATTCCGTTAATGATTTAATGGCTGGCTTGTCGATGAATGAAAATCCACCTAATTTGAAGCAGAAAGGAATGACTTCTGAGGCCCCTGAAAATATATTTGCCAATATTAACACTCATTCTAGCCAACAAGCTTCTAATGATGCTTTGAGTGGCATCTTTGGTTCTCAAGCCACGGGGATGAATGCAACTCCGATGTTTCCTTTAGGGACCATGCCATATGCTGTTCCTCCCGGAATAATGTTGAACCCAGCCTTTTCCACTCAGCCTATGAATTATGGTGCCATGGGGAGTTTCTTTGCGCAGCAGCAATTGCTTGCTACAATGTCTAACTTACAACACTTTGGTAATTTTAATGCACAAAATGCTGGGATTAATCATGTTTCCAGTGGATCAAATGGAGGATCACCTCTGCCTGATATTTTCCAGTCAAATTTGCCAACTCAAAGAGCTAGTTCTATGATGAACAATTCTAAGAAAGAGGACACCAGAGCGTTTGATTTTATTTTGGTAAGTTTAAGTTCTGGAATTTTCCGTTTAAGGTAGTCTTATACCAATTTCCTCGAGACATTATAAGTTTCCTTTGCATTCTTGAAGTAATTGTTCCATTACTTGTCAAAACCTGAGGTCCTGGAATGTCTTCTATTAGACATGCTTGTGACTCATCATACATGTTATTTTATGTTTGATGACAAGCTTTACCCTCCCTGCCAGTGGTCAAAAATTATCTCGGGGCCTGTCTCTGTTTTCAATTACTTTTGCTATTTGTCTTGTGACTTGTCATATATGTTATTTTTTGTTTGATGACGAGCTTTACCCACCTTGCCAGTGTTCAAAAATTGTCTCAGCTAGTTTCTTAGGTGTTTAAAACTCTTCATGCTTTCTATCCACTACTTAGGCAGATAAAGCAGCATTTTGAAGGTGGAAAATGAGAAATTAGTTAAAAATTGCTGTTTATACTGGCATTTAGATGCAGAGATAACTAATAACTTTCTGTTGGACTTGTGAAATCTCACTTGGAAAAATATATCATCCGGTTGTCTACTTTCATGGACCAAAGCATTTCGAGTCTGTGAATGCTTTTTACTTGTACTATGCCCGATCATGCCATATTTTCCCTGCATGACTCTTTAAGCTACCTTGTGCAAATAGCAACACCCTCCTTAACAAGGCCTATACATGTGTTATATAATTTGGGCCTCTTCCCTTTCTCAAGATTTTTTATTTTCTTGGACTGCCATAGCTAGTATTCTTTATTTTCTTTCTTTTTTCATTTTCTATGTAGCATGAGATTTAAATCAGATTAAATATGATTCAGTTCTGGAGTGAGCCATTTGTGGATTACACCTGATAATCTTGTATCTGGCTTTTGTTTTGCAGGACCATCTTGCAGCCGCTCGTGATCCAAAGAGGACTGTGTAAGGTATTGTCTTGAATGATGGTGATTTTCTTTCGAAATAATGAAGCCGTGATATTACATGCATCTTTGACCATTGCATTGCATGTAATGTAAATAGGTGGGAAACATCCAAGTCAAAAAGTATAAGCTACAATTTTGTCGGGAAAATGTTGTGCAGTTAGCTATTATAGCTTTCTAAGTACTTTGTCTTTTTCTATGGTATTTGTTTTTCAGTTACTTTCTTGTTGGAATGGATTTGTAGAGTTTCTGTACCGCCTGTTTTCCCCACCGCCACCACGAGAAAAGCGTGTTTCCACCGGTAAGGCATTTCGACTGAGACAATGTACATCAACAGCAACTCTTGACTCTTAAAACTCTCTGGAGCAGTGAAGTTGAATTGCCCTTTTTCAAACTTACATGTTTTGATCCGTTAAAATGCCTGCAAATATTATGTATTTATGTCTTAAATTTATAGAAAATGGCTCTCTTTTTTTTTTTTGCCACTAGCTTTATAAATGTATGCTCCACGTGCAATTAATTTTGGGTTTTACGTTACTAGCCTTTTGAATTTCCAAAATAAATTATTAAAATTTACGACATTAATTTTATTACATAAGTATAAATAAATAGGCATTTTGTTGTCGATGAAATTTGAAAGCTATTAATTGGTTCGAGAAATCTTGTTGGCTTTTTTGATATTCAAATGTTGATTTTATCATTAGTTTATTCTCAAATCATTTTAAAAAACATAATGGGTAAATAGAAAAGAAAAGAAATAAGTGCTTTATTTTCAATTAGTCACGATCATTGATTTTCTTAAATTAAATACTCTCAGCTATTGCGAATATGCTCCAAGTAGGCTCTTACATTTTTCCAAAAAACAGGAACTGAAAATGAGTACATTATGTACGCTGGGATAAATCTTGTATAGGATATTAGTAAATATTTGAAAGTTACATCTTTATTATGTATGCTTGGATAAGTCATCCAATATGAGTATATATTTGATGAAGATATATTGAATTAAAAGTTATATATTTAAAGAAATATATTGTATAATAATCATGTTTGAGTACGAGTAAAACAAATATTTAATGAGTAAAATAATGACAAATATGAATTGCACATTGATTCAAAACATCGAATAATTGTGTAAAAGAAAATTGAAAAATCCGGATAACTTTTTCATCCGAAGTAATATTCGCTTCTTAGCATATCTACACATCAATGTGTATGTACAAGTACAAATTGTGATCTCAAAGTAATGTCAGTATAATCAAATGTCCAAAGGGGATTTAGTGGCGGAGCCCGAGAAGAAAAGATTTAAATTAAGGTGTTTTAGAGTTAGGGTCTTGGAGGTTGCTCCACGATATAACATCCATCTTCTTGGTTCTTTTGAGTTGCTTCGCAGTGTCCAAACGCTCAGACGAATATGGTGATGGAATCTTGTTAAGCAGTAAATGAAAAAATGATTTAGCACAACTGTTGTTAGCAAAAGAGAAGAGGGGACAACAATGAAGTCCTTACCAAAGATGGTATGTACTTGTTGATCGCTGCTAACATTGCTGCATGGCCTACAGCTGATACCTGGCAATAAGATTAGGGAAAAAGATGAATATATAAGCTAACATGAATTGAAGCAGGGTAACACTACCGAGTTATGTTACTCAGCTTCAAGGGTGAATGTCGGGATACGGGCATGGATTCGACACGGGCATATGTGTTTGCAATGTGGGTAGCATGCATGCGTAAGAGTGCTCATGCAAAACAAGTAGGGTTCACAGGATACACCAACAAGCATGCTGCCTAATCTCCAAGTAGCCACGGGCAGGCCTTTAGATATATTGCATATAATGGTTCACTTATGGGGGTTGCTTCCTAGATGGACTGCATTCTAGGAACCAAAACATGGCTGCCAACTAAACTAAGCATAATGAAAGGAAGTTAATGAGACATTTCAAAAAGGATAGTAACAGATGAATGCTCATCTGAAAAAGTATTATGATGACGTATTCCATTTGGTTCTCCTCTTTAATTTTTTCAAGATCTGGAAACAAAATGATTCACCATCAAGGAAAGGGAAACTAATAGACCTAATAAATGAATTTAATGATGGGGTTTTATCATAGCAAATCAACCTCTGAATGATGAAAGTGTTGGTTATAGAGAGGGGTTAAACTGCTTACAGGAAGAAGCATTAGAATTGTAACAGGGATAAGTGTAGCAATGTCATTCAGTGTTCTTTTTAACTTCCTTTTTTCTCTGGCTGTGACCTTCTGTCCACACAATTGCTTTGCGAGTAGCTCAAGGGAAACTGTGATGTCGACGAATAGCAACTGAGTTCCCAAACATACATCCTGCAAAATTTTCGTTGTTTTATCATCAGTGCTCAAAGTATAAGACCTAGTATGAATCTGTTCAGTGACAAGATGCGGGGTTATTGGCCTTACCCTACTTGAAGCAATCAATTTGATGCAGTATTTTCTAATTAAACTTTCATTCAGGGAGCTTGACTTGGAGATGCCAGTTCCCTCCTCGAAGGACACCGTATCTTTCCCGGCTGAACCGAAGAGCTGCAGCTGTCAATAGTAAAAAAAAAAAAACTGTAAAGCAGTGGTAACAGTTGTCCACATGTCTGCGTGTATGATTAAGCTGTCAAGATTTTGCATTTGATTTTCACAATCTCAGAAAGCTACCTGCCAAAACAGTGACTAAATAATGTTAATTTGCTCGGTGTTATTGTTGGCTTCAGGACTGCATATCAGTTTTGCATCAGTAAATGAAGTTCCCTGGTGGGTGGTCATATTCTTTTTTGTTAGAGAAGGTTGTATAATAGAAGGCATATCAGGCTTGCAGAAGGGAAAACTGTAAGAGATCTTATACCCCTACCCTTCCACTAAATTCGATGACATACACATTCTTTAGTACCTTTATCATCATCAACCAGACAACCCTGGTCCTACCGGCAGTCTACTTATTCTTCCACCTTTGAACTCAACTTCATTGGTTATCTGGTACTGTCATCATCATTGTTTATATGATCATGTCTGGTTTTCCCCAATATCATTGCAGCAAATGGTTTCTAGAAAAGGACCTCTCTTTTGATGCTTTCCAGGGTAATCGCCCTTTCATAAATTGTGGTTTCGGCCAATCATGATGTTTCACATGCAAAATACAAAGGCCTTGCAACTTTTAAAGACATTTTCCCTGACTGGTATTTGATCAAAGTACAAACTTGAAGCACTTTAGGAGTCACTCCATCTATCACAGTTTCCTCTCGTAATTATTTCCAGTATGAGGAAGGTGTATCCTCATGAGATTGTTAAATTCCTTGTCAAATAACATTGCTTGAACTGTATTCATCCTACTTACAGTCATACAGGATTTCACCATTATTATTGTTTTTTCCTTCAAATCTACAGCAAGTTTGCCAATGGAATTTATAGTGAAAGGAAATGACGTAACATTGCATATCTGAATTTAGAATCCATACCCTTTTCATCAGACACAAATGTCTAAATTCATCAATTTGAGGTTCTTCTGTTGTCAGTGCTTCCAAGACCTCTGAAAACCGGGTTGTGCCACTGCCAATAGCTCCCATAGATGGTCCGTCCTTAGAGTCACTCGAGTTTGTAATCTTTAATGGTTCCCTGCTAGAGAATTCAATATTAGCTCAATAATGTGTTTTTTTAGTACAAAGTTCATTCAACTGTGGAGAACACCATGGGAATGCCATATGAAACAACCAACATACCCTGATCTATCGTAAGCAGCCCAGTAATCTTCCAGACATATACATAACAGCTTTTGGCTGAAAATTTCAGATAACCATATCTTTAAATTCCAATTTACTGAAAAAAAGGATGAGTTAAAATATTATGGTAGAAATATTATTGACTACCTCTGGAGCAAGAATGCTAACAACTGAGAATCTAAGGGCTGCTGGGCTGAGCGGCTGAAGTGAGCAAACCCAGAAAACACATCATAGCAAACAGTAAAAACTTGTGATAATATGATTTCTTTCTCTGCTTGTATTGTGTGCTGCTTGGACCTTCCTTTTTCAGAATACCTTGTGCAAGAAATTGTATCATAAAAATCAAGCCATCCAATTTCATCAGTTACTACCTGTACGTATAATGTTAGCCTTTGGGTTAGTTCTGGATTCAAGGGTTGGAAAAATGTCAGATTGAGATTGACTCTACAGTTCAATGTGATGTCCTAATCCAGGAATAGAGGGGTAAGACTAAAATGCAAGAATTCTTGCCAAGCCTCAATGGGTAAATCAAATGGCTTGTTTTAGGCATTTTCAACATAAAGGCATAATAAAACTAACCTCTATGAAGAATTGGTAAACTGATATGGAAGAGAATTCTGGGTAAATGAAAAGGATGCCACACTCCAAGTAGCTGCACCCAAAGCACCAACTCTTATGGCATATTTCAATGGTCAGTTGCAGTTATCTGGAGTCAATGAAATCAAACACATTTTACCTCAGGAAGTCCTTCACCAGCTCATCAAGATCGTTTATGCGCAGTTGCGACAAAAACAATCTAGTCTGCCTTCCTAGATATGCAAAAAGTCCTAAAGTAGCCAAGCTATCTGCTTGAACCTGTCAAAATGTTAAATCCAAATATTTATATAACTGCTTAACAACGTAAACCATGAAGCCCGGAAATAGTCATACATGACATGGAAATCATGAGACAAACCTTGCTATTAAATGCCAGTTTGCCTGGAATTGTGGTTTCTTTGGTGAAAGCTACTGAGAGTTTTCTCTGAGCCAACCCTATCCAAAATTCTAGATCATCACTCTTCTTGCCAGACAGAACCTTTGCTCCAAAATGTGACAGGAAATGAGTTTCAAATCCTGCCTCAGTAGCTAACTTATGTAATTTGTCGACTGAAACAATACCATGTGAAAGATCCATAAGCTCCGCTATAGCATCGCCTACTAATATTTTAGACAAGGGACAAGAGATATGTTCAGAGCACAATTTCTCTACAGCAGCACAGCAGCTTATAGCCACAATAATTCCTGCAACGCCACTGAATATTCTTGTGTTTAGCTAGGTTAAACCATAAGTTACAGAATAATCAGTGAATTGCTCCAAAGGTGAAATTCCTAGCATGTTTGCAGAAATAAACATACGAATCTCATTCACAGTTACCATAGGGACAGAGTTGTTAAGTAGGGAGCGTATCAATAATCCTAGAGGGAAATAAAAACTTTTAGTTGAAAGCTAAGGAGTTTTTTGAGCAAACCTTCCTGCATACTCCGTAGACCATTTCTTTAACAATGGATTGAAAAATTCTGCCATCCGGGGAAGTTCCACCACTCTGAACCATTCTACCAATTCTGGATGTCTCAGTTTCAACCGACTTTCAATGAATTCCTCTAATGAATCTGTCTCTGTCGTCAAACTGAAGCAAATGGCAAAACAAAATGTTAGAGCTGCTAAGCACCAATAATCACCAAGCATTCTTGAGAAGGAGACAAGAGAGTAGACTTGACCAGAGTCAGAGAATTCTTGGGGAGTTTTCTGCAGGTATTAGCACAAAAACCGAGTGTAATCTAACAGTATGAAATCTTTGAAAACAAAAGGAGTTGGTTTTCGGAGTTTTAGATCTTTTGTATCATCATAAATGATACCGATAATAGAAATTAAAAGAGCTGCCGCAAAAACTTACATCTTTCTAACTGGGGATGGATTGTTATGACGTTCTTGAGAGAGCAAAATCTCCACTTCGATTACGGTTTTCAACATAGCATAAACAGCTACCTGAAAAATCATATTAGTCAATGATTCTTCTCCAATATCTCATTTCCTTTAGTAATTCACAAAAGAATTTCCTATCTCAATTCTACAAAAGTATCTATGGACCATGTGATAGTTCAAGGAACTAACAACAAACAAAACACTATGAGCTTGCACCATATGTTTAACCTG
Source organism: Gossypium bickii (assembly GCA_025503065.1). Taxonomy (NCBI): domain Eukaryota; kingdom Viridiplantae; phylum Streptophyta; class Magnoliopsida; order Malvales; family Malvaceae; genus Gossypium; species Gossypium bickii. The sequence continues at coordinate 136,424,215 of CP106709.1, read as the reverse complement.
TCTATATAAGTAGTTCCCAACAACATGAATCCCAATACCTTAAATGTACCATTAGTAGAATATTTTCTAAAAATGCCCAAGCTACTAATTTGCTTTTACTTATTTGGGGCTTTTAAGCATATACCTGATGAGCGATACGTTTATGCCATTGATGCACGTCCTTTCCATTCCAAGCCATTGCAAGCTCAGCACTGGTTCCATCCAATTCAAGTGACTCAACTGCAAGGGAAAAGCTTCTGGCAGATTCATGTAATACCCAAAGAAGACAATTCACCCTATTGAATTCGGTTGCAGGAGAATCAGCCTCGGGTAAAAGAGCCTCATTGCCAGTATCAGAGGGATCACAAGGAGGCGAAGAAGACACTGATGATAATGCACCTAGAAATATAGCCTTTGAAGAAGTATAACCAGCAAACCATAATCCAAGTAAGTTGCTCTTCTTTGCAGTGAAATGACTCCCCCGCAGCCTTGGGTGGAAGTTTGAGCAGTGGAATGTACTTGAACTAGGCTTCCAATCCCATCCATAAGAGGATCGAAAAGTTTGTCTGTGACAGATAAAATATGTTCAACTCCTCAAACCAACAAATCCATTAAATACTAAATTGCTTCCCCCATCTTCCATTTTGATTCATTTAGCCTTTTCGGTTTTCAAAGAGTATTAACGAACTGATCCAAAAAGAATATTACATGAATCAGATGAGCAATTTACAGTACATTACTGGGTTCTAAGTCCCAAACAAAGTCCACACAACTTCATATAACCAAAAACAATCAAATAAAAATGAATGCCGTTGAATCAGATGAAAAGAAAATAGCAAATGCAACAATTTAAAGATTACTATGAATTTGATACAGCCAAAGGCAACAAACAAAAAAACCAAGATTTTTTTGGGGGTATTCTTGAATCCGTTTGAAGGAGTAAAACATTGAAGACGTGGATAAGGGAGAAGAAAAAAAAAAGAAACTTACGTGTAATAGGAGAAATGGGGCAGTTGAAGAAACAAATGGGAAGCCATGGAATGGAAGCAACAAAGAAGAAAAAGGCAAAAGGGGTGTTAGTCATTTAAAATGATAAGAAATAGAACTTTGGGCAGCGAAAGCATCGAGGTAAGTAGGTAAGTAAACGGTTTATAATATTAGTTTGTTGTTTTTTTAATTACAGGTAGATGTTCTTGTTGCCTGTCCTTGGTTTTGTCTCCCGCCAGCCTTTTCTTTTTCTTTTTCTTTTTTTTCTAATGACAGATAATTTTGTGTTAGAAAAAGATAAAATGAATTTAAATTTGATTTAACCAGGAAATTTAGAAATCATTTCAACTTGAAACAGTCCACTCAATCAACTTACTACTTTAATATCATTCTCCATTATTTAGAAAAGAAAACCTAATTGATCTCTTTAACCCAGGATTTGAATGTGAAAAAGAAAAAACTGTGATGTTGGTTATTGCATGCATCCCATTAAACAATTTCTCTCTGGATATTCATCTTCGATCAGATTAATTGAATCCAGAAGCTCAATGAAAATAATAAATTTATATGAAAAAAGGGATTGTAATTCATTCCTTTTGGTTTATTTCAGTCGGTTATCTCCATTGATTTTTTAGTATCTAAAATTAATAACTAAGTTGGTTGAATGAACCGATATTAAATTTTGTATATTTGAAAATATTATAATAAATATTTTAATTTATTATTTTTGTCAATTTGTAAAGGAATATGCCACTTAAACAAAGGAAAATTCCTATGAGCCCAAGGGGGAAAAAACTTGTGCAATAAATCTTTGATCAGTTATTGTTGAGATGTGAGATGATTAGCAATTCGGCATTAACATATCATTTTTCTGAAAATTCTTTTCCGACAGATGCTTCCATCTCCGATGACTTCCCAAATCCAAGTTCCGACAAGTCCTGCTTTGCCATCAAGTTCCTGTGAAAAAGAACAAACATTTTTCCATTTTAACTCATACTTATAAATGCACATATTATATACAAGCATACAAACCACACACATATATTGCGACTTAGTTTACACTATATAAAAATTTTAATGCCTAGAGTGTCGATTACCACAGGATTTCAGATCAAGTATTAACTAATTTCATCCACCATAATCACTGAGTACTCATGAAATATCTTCACAAATTTCTGTTCAAAACATTCAACAAAAACTTTTTTCCCATATTAGATTAATAAATCTGATCTTGTGCGGGTTTGTGCCTTGCATGCATAAAATGTTATGATATGAGATTTTTAGCAGATACAGGGACTGGAACTACATACAGAAGATGATTCAATCTAACCAGCAAAGTAAGATTCTGAACAAATAGATCAAAATTTTCTGAAAGAATTTTTTTTTTTAAAAAAAAAAAAAAAGTATTTCTTGCAGCAAGAAAATTGAAGGGAATTGAGGCTCACTTTTCCATTCGACACTGCAAGTATTTCTTGGAGAATTGCCTACATTTTTCCGATTTATGACCAGAAGTTTTAAGGCAACTGAGGTACTCTTTCTTCTCCTAAAGGAATTAGAAAAAAAGGTTAGTAACATTGAAGTTACAAACACAATTCAAGACCTCAATTAGAAAATCTTGTTTCAAGAAAATACTAGTACTTCTTTTAAAGAGCTCCAAGAATGAAAAGCAAGATTGCTTACCAAGTCACACTCATGCAAATGATCCAAAGGGAAGATGCCCTTCTCGGGTGGCACTGGTCTCAGCCCTCTATTCCCACCAAATGCACCTCCTATTCCAAATGGGTGAACTCATTATTTTAAAAACAAGGCTATACAATTTGGGAAAACTACAAAAGAACTAGTATCCTCAGAGGACATTTATCGAACATCTAACCAGCAATTTAAACTAGACTAAAGAAAATGAAGTGTTCTCAAAAACAACATAAACAAAAGGCAATTTTCTTCCCTAAGCTTCAAAGGGATTGGACTTGGCAACTTTTTAAAAGCATGGGAACACGATATATTTAAGGACTATACTGGCAAGCTGAAATTTTTCAAGAGATTGATAATCAAAGAAACAAAATTCTCTCGTAAGAAGGAAAAGAAAAAAGAGAGAATAAAAAAAAAGTAAGTTAATTTCCATGTTATGGAATTACCTGCACTCATTTTACAATGTGTTTGATCGCTGATTTGCCTACGTCTTCAGCTCCTCCAGTGCCAGCCAATCTGCAATTCTCCCAATAGACTCTGGTTTTAAAAATGGCAACTTTTAGATTCAGAGTTTTTATTTGAGAATTGAGATTTACTGAAGAAGCTTAGCTCAGACTCAGGCCTACCAAACAGGCCCATTGTTAACATGTAAATTAACCTTAAACATTGGGCTATCGTTCATAAAAAAGGCCCAATTATTTAGTATTTTAAACGCTAAAAATGGAGCATATGAAAACACAACATGGTCTGTTAAGTGTTGTTTATGTCAACCATACAAGTATAAATTTGTTGAATATATTATGTTAATTATGAAATCTATAATTAGATAAATAAACTAGATTTGGAAAAGGCATACCGCCATCATTGAAAAAAAAAAAAAAAAAAAGGGCCATTATCTTGTAGTGTGACCAAGTCATCTGATAATAAAAAGAAATATTAATAAAGGTGGAGAATTAAGAATTTTATTTCTATAAAGCAATGTTTTTTAATAACCAACCAAAAGTTGTATCCAATAATAATAATAACCAAGCAAGCAGGTCAACGAGATACATATTTAATCTATGTAAATCATATTATTACCTAATCCATTCTACCTTAAATTGTTAGTTAGGGATTAAAAAAATAGTTGTTACTTTCTTTTTTTAAATGATAAACAAAGATTTACTTGGTGAGAAAGTTTGTTAACCACCACAAGACATTTATTGTTTGTATTTTTTTTTCTTAAATAAAAAATTAAAATGTATGAATATTTTTTAAACACATTTGTAAAATGTGAAAACATTGGTGAAAATAATTTCTCTTTTATCTATTTTATAGATTGGTCTAAAAGTTAGAGGTCAAATTTATGAACCATTTGCAAGTAGTTGTCAAAATATTTTGACTTTGTCTAAAACCTCACCTGCCAGAAATTTCATTAAGCTCATGTGATACACAATATTGATTAATAAAATAAAATAACAATAATCATTTTATTCTGACCTCAATCGAGCAGCTGTTATGTCAACATCGATCCAAATAATATTAGCCACGGGATACGAAACTCTTATTACATAGAAATAGGATCATATAATTATATGGAATATGCACTAATAAGATCTGAATATTGGTTATTGTTTTTAATCATTTGATTTGATAACATTTAAACGTAAAACAATAAGGAAATATTGGTGAAATATTATGAGAAAGTGAAATTCTAACCACACAAATGAATTTGTGGGACTGTTAAAATTAATTAAAAACAACTGGTTAGTCCAACACAAAATTCAATTAATATTAGAATTTGACAAACATTTGCGTTTTTTATGTTCAAAATAACGAATTTTGTATAAAAATAATTATTTTAATACATGAAAACAATTCTATATTTGTACAAACCCATGTGTGTATAAGAATTGTGAGACAAAATTATAATTTATGTATGGGATAGACAGAGATAGGAGTCAAATAATTGAGAAATCAAAAATAAAATTTGAAAAAAAAAAAAAAAGAGGTGGGATTTTGAGACAAAAAATATCTTTGATTTGTTGTGTGTTGTGATGGAAATATGAATCCGATTAAATAGGAGGTGAAAAGGGTCCCATAAGCAAAATCTCTGAGTTGTTTTTTCGCCAACATGCGTTGTGATGAAATCAGTGTGGAAACTTCTTGCTATCAGCCATTGGTAATAATTGCATAATAAGTTCTTCGTATTTTAATCTTAATTATTATTTAAAAAAAAAAAGAAAAAAGAAAAGAAAGATGGAATCTTTTCTTATCATGGTTTACACAAAACAAAAACAATCTATGTTTCTAAAAAAGCTGAAATTTGAGTTTTAACTCTTGTCAGTATCTTTCCCTTATCCCATTTGATATAGCATTTGCTACTTTTAAAGTGAAATTCAATCAATTTATATAGGTATCTTAAATAACTATATAAATATCAAGATGAACATGACCTCCCGGTAATAGATCAAGCGTTGAGGTTCTCCATGAGTAATTTAGAACAGCGGCGATGATTGAAGTTATCATGATGTGGCTATTTTTGGTTTGTATGTTCATAATGATATGTGGTTTTGAATAGGCTAAAGGTGTGGTAAAAGACTAAAGACACAAAGTGAATAACTCCAACCCCCCCCCCCCCCAAAAAAAAAGGGAACAAATGACATTATGAGGCAAATTGAAACGTTGCAGCAGCAACAATTGGATTTGTATAGACGTGTACCATCCACTACCTTTCACCATGGCTATGCTGAGTCTAGCTCAGAGAGCCGACCCATTCTCCCATTGGCCCCACGCCTAATACAATAATGGATAAAATTAAAATACATCAGTTTATGAGTATCTCCACTCACATTTTCTTATGTAATTTTTTTCTTGCATCTTCTTTTAAGATATTATAATTACTACTTTTAAATTAAAAATTTATTTATACTTTTTTACATAAAATGAAATTGCTCTTCTCATTAAGCTAAAGTTTTGTTTATTTTTCCTTCTATTTTGCTTGCTAGCTTTTGTGATTAATCAAATAATGGTAGGTAAGGTTAGGGTCACATTGGAAAGGAGCGTCTTTTTTTAATCTTTCTTTTTTTCTATTTTGCAATAAATAAACCTTCTATTCCCTATTTTCTCTCTATATATTCCATAGAAGGCTTTCACTTTTCCCTTGCCTTAATCGTGCGCCTTGGAAATCAACAAAACTTGGGCTTACACTCTTTAAAGACAAATGACAAAACCAAACCATTCTTCATCATCAGAAGCTGAAAGCTGGAGCAGCAACAATACGAATAACTCCAATTCATCATCCCCAACATCATCTTCTTCGGAAACTATCTTGTCCAGGAAACTCAATGGTAAGAGAGGTAGGGACACAAGCAGCAAGCACCCAAGTTACAGGGGAGTTAGAATGAGGAGTTGGGGCAAATGGGTGTCTGAAATCCGTGAACCTCGCAAGAAATCTCGCATTTGGCTTGGCACTTTCCCTACCCCAGAAATGGCTGCTCGTGCTCACGATGTTGCTGCTTTGAGCATCAAAGGTGACTCCGCCATTCTCAACTTCCCCGACCTTACGGAGTTTCTTCCTCGACCCGTTTCATTACTGCCCCGTGACATCCGAGCTGCTGCTGTTAAAGCTGCGTCAATGGTCAACTTCAACGCGCTGTCGTCATCTCCTTCGTCATCATCTTTGGTATCTGAATCTTCATCCTTGTCAGAGTCAAATGCCTCGGATGAACCTGAGGAGCTCAGTGAAATTGTTCAGTTACCTAACATAGAAGGGAACTTCGACTCGTTGTTTGACTCGCAGAACGAGTTCATACTCCTTGACTCGGTCGATGGGTGGGTTTATCCACCACAAGATTTCTATGGAGGATTTTATGATCAGATATGGGTTACTGAGAATTTAACAGCGGCCAGCTTTGAAACTACTTTCCTGTGGGAATAATTTACTACCTTTTCACTGTTTTTCTCTATTAGGGTTACTGTAATTTTCTAGGGGGAATTATTCGATTTGTTTGCCTATTTTTGCTAACTGGTCACTTGTCGCTTTCCATGTTTTTGTAATATATAGAATCACACAAACCAAACCATAGCTAGGTTTTCTCATTTCTGTCCAAAATATATAAATATTATATACATCTTGAAGAAATTTATGAGGTTTTTTTTTTTTTTTTTAATTAAAGTTAATGGATATAACAATTTGTGGTTGTTGTATTAGCTTTTTCATAGAACTTTTGAGGAACTAGAATTAAATGGTTGTCTTCTTTACTAGACAAGCTTTCTCAAATCATCTTCACATTCACATATAATGTGAATTATCATAATTTCTTATATAAAAATTTTAGTTGATAAACTTTAAATTTTAAGACGAGTAAATCAATTCATCATTTAGCTTGTATGGTTAAACTTCCAATACTAACAGCACTATGGTTTAAAATGATTTTGCAGACTAAAATTAACAGGATAGGTTAATGTTGAGATTGTTTAATAGAAATACCCAAACTTATTATTTACTTATTATAACTAAAGAATTTTATTATAAAATAAAATAAAAAAGATCAGATCTCTGTATGCCTGGGAATTTTAAATTCTTGATACCCTTTGATTCGTTGGAATCACCCGTATGGTCATTTTCGTCATCTCAAGTCACCTTGACTTTTGTGAACCTAATCAAATTAGATATGTTAGAAAAAGAAGCTGCTGTTAGAAGACACTGAGAAATTGTAGGTGCATTCGAACTTAAGATGATGTCACTTTTTAAATAAAGCTAAATTTCATATTCATATATTGCGAATTGGCTTGATAATGGAATAAAATGTACCGTTGAAGACATTTGAATTTTGATAAAGATAAATTGAAGATATGACATATACGCAATAAAATGGACCGTTGGAGGGAGATTTATTAAAGAAGAAAAAGAGAGAGAGAGAGAAAGACAGTGACAAATTGATGATAGATATAGACATAATGTCAAACGAATAGGATAAAATTTTTTACCTTTTGATGTCCAAATGTGGAGAAAACATTTTGTTTTGGGAAAACAGTTTGATAGGCCAAACACGAGTTCTTGTCTTTTTAGTCAACTGTTTATGTGTGACTAGGATTTCCATTCTCCAGAAAGAAATCATTGTTATATACACACTTAATCAGAATTTCAATGAAATCTTTTGTCATTATATCACAACTGGAATTGATATTTTATGTTTTTTTTTTTCTTAAATTTCAGTGAAGTTTATGTTGGCTAATAAAACTCTGTATTGTCAGATGTGAATTTTCAGTTTCATCATGTATGATTTCTTTTTATAATTTAAAATTATTCTGATTTTTGTTTATTTGTGTTTTGATTTGATTATGCAATTTAATTGTTTAAACATGGGTTTTATGATTGGACTATGATTACACAGTAAAAATTAAAAATTATTCACGATTATCTAATAATAGGAGAAAATCAACTAATTTTGAAGTGACTGCTTTATTTCTAGGTAGAAAATTGTTTGGTTCTAGATTGTGGATTTTAAGTGGGAAAACGAACTAATCTACATCTGTACCAGAATCAACTTTTCTTTTCCTCAGTGGAATTCAAAATTTTAAAACTAATATATAATTTGATTAAATTTGAAACTTAAATTTTAACGAGACGTAAACAATTGACAAGCAATATAAACTTGTCGTTGTTATTTATACCGTTAGGTCTAGGAGTATATAATACAAACTTGTGTGGCAATAACAAAATACTCGGTATCTATTGTAATCACCAATCTTGACAAAAATAAAAACCATACGTAACATCCAGATAAGGTATTAAATCTTAGGAATAATATAATTTTTTTCCTTAAATTTGATAATTAAATCCACTTTGATATCTTTTTTTTTTATTCACTTTGGCATTTTAACTTAATAATTGGATTTATTTTGATCACCGAACTAAAAAAATATAAATGTTTAATGATGAGAGTATCACATTCAATTTTTTAATAATCTGGTCAGTGCTTAAACAAGTTTATCGTCGGTTCCTAATTCAACTAGTTTGATCAGTTCGATCACTAGAATTAGGGGTGAGCGTTCGATTGAATCGAGTGGAAAAATTCTAAGTTAATCGAGTTCACGAGTCCTATTTTATCATCCTAACTCAATTTGAATTTTTTTTTAATCAAGTCGAGTTGAATCGAGTTAAATTAAAAAAATTAAACACGTTAAATAAAAATATTGTTACAGTATAACTAATTTCATGTTAGAGCACATAAATTTGAAACCATATATATTTGTAAATTTTTCAAAGCAAAATAAATAAATAAAATAAGATACTTGAGTGTGATAAATTTGAATCATTAATTAGGTCTTCAAAATTACTATTTTAGAAAATTTTTAGAATCATAACTTTTTATATATATATTTTAGATTTTTTTTAAAATATAAATTTTGAATTTTTTATAATTATCTATAAATATAAACATTATTTTTATTTTTTGTAATTTTTGTTGAGAGAGAGACCAATTTGTTTATTTTTCAGAGTTGATAAGGTCCAAAAGGGTATTTACACTAATCTATTATTTGAGTTATTTGAGTTGACTCGAATAATTTGAATAACTCAATTTGATTAACTCGAATTTTTTTTTTTTCGAATCGAATCAAGTTTTGTTCACTCCTAGCTGAAATAACAATAATGAAATAAGTAATTAAAAATTCATAAAAATCTTTAAAAATAAAAAAGAAAAAGAAATTTTCATTAAATCGGTTCAACCTCTTTAACTGTCACTTTTTTCTCTATTTTTTACTTTTACCAATTTCAAATGGTTTCCAAATCAATTGGTTCAACTCCTTTGTTTAGACCATTATATCAATTAGTTCTTAGTCTTTTTTATTTGGTCTTATTTCAATAACACTGGCCACAACTCATCAAATCTAGATAGAATCTAAGTTTAGGGACCAAAATAGATCTAGTTGTCAAATTCAAAAATCAAAGTCATTAAAAAATACAAATACCAAAATGAACCTAGTTGTCAAGTTGAGAGTCAAATTTATATTACCCCTAAAATTTATAAAAAAATAATAAAATCATAACACACAAAAAGAATATACCAACATAAAAGGAATGCTCCTTTAATTAATTGCAATTATTAAAGTAATTATTTTGATCACTAGGCTGTCATTGTTTAAAGCTAGAAGAAATTGTAGATGGAGCATAACTCCACCATGTTTAATGCTAGAAGCAAAGACAAATGTTAGGTTAAATTGTTTGATCATATATGTAATAGAAAAGGAAAATGTTTCAAGAATTGGTTTAAGGATTGACTATTTTTAATCGTGTTGTTTTTCTACGAGAGTTTATTTGTTAAATCCTTATAAAAACTCGTGAATTTTGTTTATTTTCTAACCAAACCACTAATGCTTGTAGATAAAAAGTCTTTATAGTATTTATTAATGCTTGTACGATAAGTTAATATTTGTCATCAATTGGGCACAAAAAAATAATTTAGATATTTAGCAACATATTTTTAAATATTTTGTTGCAAATGAGAAAAAAAAAGCCATATTCCATTAGTGAAAGTCAATTAATTGGTATGCATCTCTCGAAATTTTAAAATAAATGAAACCCAATTGTTAGTGTTGCTAATTAAGGGATTTGATTTTGACCAACCATCTTCTCCACATCTTCGCTGTTTTCTTTAGGGAAATTTGATTATTTATTAATTACAGCTCTATTGGAAATGACTCGAGGACGCTAGAACATCAATTCTAGCCTCACAACCTGCAATAAAAACCTATAAATATTTCAAGTTGATTAGAGAAATTTCGCAGATTTGCACGTTCTTCCTCTAATCTGGTTGAAAAAAATTTCAATTAAAGACTATTGGTTACATTATGAGAACTTTTTTGGACTATGCAAAGTAAAAACTAAATATTTAGATTTCTATTTTAATTTAATTTTATATATATTAAAAAAATCTAAATATTTTATTAATATCTTATACAAATTAACCAAAATATATGCATCTACAACTATTTGACATAGATTTGCATGATTTGACATGTCTTGTTGTGTAAAACGAGCTTAAATAAGAGCAAAGGGAAGAATGCATTAAAAGGGAACTGATTCACTGAAAGGGCCATAGTAATTAGCTATTCCCTTACATGTACGACATCATAAAGACGTGGACTAGCCTTTATTGCAGCATTGAATCAGGGCAAGTGACCCTCCATGTGATAAAAGGGAGGACTGAAATTGATTTTTTTTTTTTTTTAAATAAAAGCTATAAAAAATAACAACCGCAATCACAATTGTATTTATAAACAATATAATTTAATTAGTTATAATTAGAATTAACAATTTAAAAATATGATAAAATTTATAATCGAAACATATTCAAACTTAAACCATATTAAATTAGAATAAAGTACATAAATAGTAGAACTTAAATAAATTTAAATTAAAAATTTACGAATGATTTATTTAGAGTAAAACTAAAACTTAAGATTCAAAACTCTCATAATATTACCATTAAACTAAAAGGTGATTAGCAAAATTTGATAAAATTTCTTTTAGTTTTGAAACAGTTAAATTGGAACTATTATTTATTAAATAAACTTTATATTTATATTTTAATATTAATGTGTTTAAAATAATAAAAATTAATTTATAGTTCCGGTTGATGGAGAGAGAGGAAATAAAGAAGAAGGGGGGGGGGGATATGGTTGGTGTTGGGTCAGCCGCTGGCTCCATTCTTCGGCTAAGCTATCTTGGACGGACCCAACCAAGATATGCAAAACGAAAATTCGAGCATAGATAGATTTAACAATTTTAAAAAATATAATTAATTACGATATGATATGAAAAAAAATAAATCTTTTATTATCTCCAGCTTAATAATGAAACATGTAATCTCAAAACTAATAAATCAAATATGGAAGCAAAATGGAATCTCATCAATGGGAACAGTTGAATTGAGGTGTTTGATGATTTTAAGTTGTAGCAAAACTTCCATGGAATGAAGCTTGATTTGGTAACATCGTTTCATCAAATTATTCAATTTGCAAATAAAATTAAGAGAAGATGAGGATTGTAAATCTAAATTAAATTAACCCTGTTAGTAACTTAACTATTCCTCCATTTCATTTATTAATTGGAATAGTGAGGTGAAATGGTTTGTATCTAAACAGCAAACGATTAATAATAAAACTGATTATAAGTGAAGATTGTGGAAAAATGATTGTACGGCGTTGCAATTGTCTATTGTGGAAGAGTATATTGAGTTTAAGTTAAATTAATTAGTGAATAAAATATGTTTATTTATTGTTTCTTGTTCCAACATATATTGAAATGTGAGTTAGAATAATTGAATGGGCAAATAAGAGTGATCATATATACCCAAAAGCTCAAAATTAAAGTAGTTTGGTAAAATGCATAATCAAAGAGACCTTAATTTCTTCCCATTTGGGTGTGTGTGTTTTTGCATTATCTCATCAAGTTTTGCGAGGAAATGGGTTTCTTGTTTAAGATGGATGCTAAATGATGCAGGTGGGGCCTCCTTATTACATACTTTGTATATTATTAAGATTGTGCTACGAAATAATGGCGGCCATGATTAAATAATTCTGGGTTTTCGCTTCTTGTGTTGTTGGGGCAATCATTTTGAATTGAAACCATTGTGATGCAACCACATTATGGGATGATAACTGATTTTGAACCTCCTAAAGTGTGTCCCCATCATTATGCTATTGTAAAATTACAAGTTCAAAATATAGAAAAGCTGACAATCAAATGATTTTGAGTAGATTGGGTTTAGTGATGATATTTATAAAAATATATGGTAGTAATACACCAAAGGAGAAAAAATTAAAACAGTAAGTAATATTCTTAAAAGCCAACATTAATATCACTTCAGTTGTTTTGCAAGATGCTTATTGATTTGATTCAGGATTACTGCCGACCTTTTAAACCATTGGTGATTATGAGAAATCACTGTGGTGTTTTGCTCTGACACTTCCAATGAGCAACAAAAAACCAAATTCAATAAACCACCAGCCTTGCAGTTCCAGATAATCCTGGTGTTTATCTTGGCATCCCTGTTCTTTAGGGGAGATCAAAGATGGCAGCACTTGGATATATATTAGACAAAATAAGCAATAGAATGAGAAAATGGAAAACATAAAACTGTCTCCCGGTGGGAAAGAAGTGATGGTTATGGTCGTGGTGACGGCAATACTTGCCTGTGTTATGACATCTGCTAAATTTCCTAAGAAATGAGCTCTGCTACGGCAGGATTCCAGTGGGGACAGACTGGAGCCGAAAGGAAAATTCATTGCAAGGCTTGGCATTTCCTAGCAAGCCCTAAAGCTGAAAATGTTTCAATCTTGCTTTGATATCAAAACAAAGCAGGAGAATTATTCAAGAGCTTGAAGCTTTATATGTTAGGGTTTTGAAAGGGTTGTATTTTCCCCACAAATCTTTCATTGAACCTGGGAAGGGTGCTGGAGCCTCATGGGCATAGAGTCGTTTGGTGGATTCTAAGAATTTTTTAAAGGAGAATTTATTGTGGTAGTAAATAACGGTGAAAGGTACACATTGAGGGCATAAGCTGAACTTTCTAGGGATTGTTAAGTAAAGATTTGGAATCTGAAACTACCCAGCAAACTTAGAATTTTTATTTGGAACTGCTGCACTAATGCATTGCCTTCAAGAGAGGGACTTTGGAAAAGGAAATGTCTCCCTAACCCAACATGTGAGATATGCTAGCAGTATGATGAGACCATTGAGCATCGACTTTTTGGTTGTGACTGGGTAAGAGTCATTTGGTTCGAAGTTATATATGGTCTGGGAAAACATTAGTACCTTTTATTGTTGGTTGCTTTCTATTGTTGGAATTATTGAAAGATTAGAGACTCAGAGATGATTTACTGGTTAGAATTTGTTATACAGCTTGGTATATATGGAAAATGAGGCGTGAAAGAGTTATGCAGGGGAAACAGATTGATATTTGCAAGACAATAAAGAAGATAGGAATTGTGTCCAAGGAAATTATGGATTGTCGGGATGGAAATGAGAGTCAGACCAGGCTGTCAAAGGGTAACTCAACAAGCCAGAGGAATATTGGTTGAAACTTAGTTGTGATACGGCTTTTATCCCAAGACATGGAAAGCTGGACTTGGGGTTACTGTTCGAGAGTGCAGGGACATTGGTTGATGGAACAAGTTTGAGAACTGTCTCAAATTCTCCAGAAATGACTAAAGCATTGGCACTAAAATTGGGTGTTGAATATGCTAGGAAGAGGAATTTTGAAAAGATCATATTGGAAAATGATTCACAAACTATGCATGATGAATTTGTGACGAAAAAAGTGAAGCATAGATGGAAACTGAAACATATTATGTGATGATGGATAGATTAATCAAATCGATTCCACAAGTTAGAATCCAACTGATCAAGACATCTGGCTAACAAGGCTGTTGATTGGGTTGCTTCCTACTACAAGAAAGAGAGAACCATAGTAGACTGGGTCGCTCGACTGCATATCTTGGACAAGGATGGACTGCCTGCTCCTCCAAGTTAGACACCTTTATCAGATAATTTATGAGGCAACTGTGAAGTGCCCTTGACTGTTAAGATTAGATTTGTTGAGAGTTTTGTTTTGTGTGTACGGTTGTATTTTGACTTCAATGACAGGAAGAGAACGAGAGCTAAATTCCAAGAATATAATTGGTGCTACAAAAATGTTTGTGACTTAATGACACATGGGTTGCACACTAAAGGAATCGTAAGAAAGTTTGGCAATGCCAGAAAAAAGTAAAATAAAATAAAATAAGAAACCCACAAGAAAGGATTTTCCTATGTTAATAGAAAGGAGTTCTTTCAATTGAAAATAGGGTCGTTACGTCCAAATCTTATACATCCTTGATGTTTCATTTAATATATTTGTCAAAATCAATGCAATAGTTTGTAAGTCAGTATCCCTATTCGTTTATATATACACATGAGAAATCAACGAGAAAAAAAAAAGAAATATTTAACTAATATTTTTGGAGTTAATCAACGAAACACAATGGACTGCAAATTAGAATATAACTAATCTACAGAATTCTCAAACTCCCAACTCAATCTTTGCCATAACCTCATTAACCATTAACATTAAAATTTGAACCCTAAATTTACTAATTATTCATTAAATATAATATAGATATTTGTATCATTTTGCTTTCATGCTATAATTTATGAAGTTGACTTAATTGGTTTAATGGTGGCTTGGGGGCAACTTGGGACAGAGGCAAAAAATAAAAAACAAAACAAATGGTACATTCAAGAAAACAAGGATAGCAGATATATCAATAAAAATAAAACTGTAGGTGATTGGAGATCCATCAAACGATATTGTGCGCTTAAGTTGGTAGAATCTGACATTTTCTTCCCTTCTACAAATCTGGATTATGCTGCCATTCTGAGTTTCAAGAATGTCAACAATGGGGAATTTTGCTTAAGCATTGTTTACGACTACTTCTAGACCTAAAGCCAATATAGAAACATATTCTGAGAGCATGATCAAGTAAAAAAAAAAAAAAAAACCCAAGATTATTTGATCATGCTCGGGTTTGCAGTAACTTGCTAACATGAAGGTAAGGATCAATGCGTGATCAATGTGCATAACAGTTTAGTACCCATAACCTGTCGCCAAAAAAAGCAAAGGAATTGGTTAACCAAACATTTGATAAAACTTAAATGGTGAACGGTCAAATTCATCATAGTCAGCTTCTAATCAAGCGTAAAAACCTGAATTATCCATAGGGTTCCCAGCAGGCAAAGGTTCAGGCTTCTTGATGTCGACAACCACGGCATCTGAAGTGAGGAATGTCCTTGCAACAGAAGCTGCATGCTCCAAGCAACATCTTACCACCTATTTTTCAGAAAAACCATATGATTACTTGTTATTCCCCAGACATACTGTTCAACTTGATACAGCCAATGTTCCTTTTATAGCCTATGTATGAACCAGAGAGAAAAATGGAAGAACAGTTTCAAATAATCAACTCACTTTTGTAGGATCAATAATACCAGCTGCCATCAGATCCTCATATTTTCCGGTTGCAGCATTATACCCATAGCTAGGGTTGTCATTTGATAGCACCTAATGGTCAAAAAACCTAATTAGAACAACAAAGAACAGTATTAAACATAATATAATCAGATATGATCTGTGACAATGGCATACCTTTTCAATGACAACACTCCCGTTGACCCCAGCATTCTTGGCAATCAACTTCATTGGATAGCTCAGTGCCCGTTTAACAATATCTGCTCCAACCTGCCAACAATTATTGGGTCAGAGAAAAGGTTCCATTTCATGTAATAAGAATGTCTGAAATACAACAGACAAGTTAAAATCTAAGACATGCATAACCTTCTGCTCATCATTGTCAAGAGTCTCTTTTATGGCATCAACCTTAGCTGCAAGCCTCAATAAGGTGCAACCTCCACCAACTACAATGCCTTCTTCAACAGCTGCCTGAAAATAATTAATATTTTAAAATTAAATTAAGCATGAGAATAGATGTTAGGAAATAAAAGTTTGTAGTACAAAATCTTGTACAACTTTCATAAGAAATATGAAGCAATAAACCTTTGTTGCATTAAGAGCATCTTCCACTCTCAGTTTCTTTTCTTTGAGTTCAGTTTCTGTTTGTGCTCCAACCTAGAAACACAAATAATTAATTAAACAAACAAACAAAAAGATAATATACTCTCTATCAGTGTGTATATATATGTATGTACATTGCATATATCATGAATGCTGCATTAAGCAAGGCCAATGTTTACCTGAATGACAGCAACACCGCCAGAGAGCTTTGCAATTCTCTCATTGAGCTTTTCTTTTTCATATTCCTGATCTGCTGCCTACATACGGAATACATTCATCACTCGATTGAAAAGACAGGTGAAGATACTAATAGGAAGGGATAAGGGGATTCAGATTTAAAGAACCTCAACAAGGTTCTTGATCTGGGAAACTCTCTTATTCACTGCTTCCTGTGTACTTCCGTCACCAACAATTGTTGTGGTCTCCTTAGTGAGCACCACTTTTGCCGCATGCCCTAGGACCTCCTTCTCAGCTTTGTCCAATGATAAACCAACCTCTTCTCTTATCACAGTACCTAAATATATACTACAATAAGTTTTAACAAGAGAACAAAGAAACAATCCAACTTATGGTTACCACAAGATGCTGCACAAACCTCCAGTGAGTACTGCAATATCATCAAGATATTGACCTTTGCGCTCTCCAAAACCAGGGGCTTTCAGAGCTGCAATCTTTAGTGACCCCCTGAGCTTGTTTACAACAAGAGTAGCAAGAGCTTCCTGTTCAATGTCTTCTGCAATAATTATAATTGGGTAACCCCCTTTAATAGCCTCTTCCAAAACATGGATGAGATCTCTTGCATTTGTTATCTTTTTGTCAACCAGGAGTAACTGCAGAAAACAGCTTTAAGAAATCAAAGACCTAGCCAAATAGAATCCCTCAGGATCCACCTGCAGAGAATAACATATTGCTTTCAAGTTGATACATAATAAAATGCCAATTACCTTGCAATTTTCATATTCAACAGCCATTTTCTCACTATCAGTAACAAAATAAGGAGAGATATAACCACGGTCAAATTGCATCCCTTCAACAACATACAAACTGTTTTCCGAACTGCTACCTTCCTCGAGAGTCACTATGCCTTTTCTTCCAACTTTTCTCATAGCTGCAGCAATCATATTGCCAACTTCATAGTTGTTTCCTGCACTAACAGCAGCCACATCTGCTAGTTCACTGTCTTCAACCTGCAGGCCAATCCCAGACGTATCAAGAAAATTTCTAAAGTTATAACTTCATTTTTTTAAAAAGATGAAGTTCAGAATTTGTAAATCATGGTAGAGAAGAACATCCTGGTTTACCTCCTTTGACATTGACTTAAGTTCAGACACCAGGGCCTTTGTAGTTATTTCAATCCCTCTTGATATTTGAATAGGGCTTGCACCAGCAGCTACCACCTGTAGAAAATAACCATAAACCAAAAAGCAATATAGCAATAGACAGGATATGTAATATTCCAATGAGATGATTGTTACAAATATCACACAAACCTTAACACCTTCGGTTATTAAACCCTGTGCAAGAACAACTGATGTGGTGGTTCCATCACCAGCCAAATCATTGGTCTTTGAAGCAGCCTGTCTCACCAATCTAGCACCAATGTTCTCCACAGGATCTTCCAACTCAACCTATAAAAAGAAAATGAAAAATCATAAACCAAAAAGGAACAGGGAAATATTCCAGTCAAACAAAGAAAGAAAAATGCAAGCTTAAGTAAACAAACAAGGATAACTACAAAGAAAATATAATAATTATTCCAGATCCGAAACCAAAAAAAAAAAAAAAAATGTACCAATACAACCAGAAAATAACCCAATTATCATTAGCAAAAGAAATCAGCACATTAACAAATACAATAAAAATAAGAAAGACCGACATGCAAAATAAATAATTGATTAATATTCATTTGTTGTGCATTCATCAAACAAAGGTAATCATACCTCCTTAGCAACAGTTACACCATCATTAACAATTTTTGGGGAGCCATACTTGCTCTCTAAAACTACATTTCTCCCTTTTGGACCAAGAGTAACACCAACTAGGTCTGCAAGTTTGTTAACACCTGTCTGAAATGGAAAAGACAGGCGTACATCATCAAAATCGTCAAAGGATATCATACTAAACAAATCATTCACTGAAACTTACTTGTAATTTCTTGATAGCAGAACCATCCGTGTTAAAATGCAGCTCCTTGGCCATAGCCCGAATTTTGGAAGAGTGTACTCTCCGCAAAATCACCTTCTGTTTCTTGCCTAGAAAGGCACTTGATGAAATAGATTCAAATGATGACAATCGACCTGAAGAATTGAAAAACTTCTTATCCATCTGCTTACTGCAAGGAAATCCTAGAGAGCTAATTGACGACATGGCAATGAAAGATGAAGCCATTTTCTTTCAAGAACCTGAAACAGTATATAAAACACAAGACACGTAAATCCATTTAGTGCCAACTAAAACAGATAAAGCACAAATGAAGAGTACGGATTGTTGCATAAAGCTTCACATTCTTACTGAAAACACCCATATGAAATAATAATAATAATAAATTACTTCGATTTTGCAACCTTATCTTGAAACAGTTCCAAATTCTTTATTCTTGATAAATAAATGCAGATAAAGCAAAATTTCGACAACAATCAAAACCCAATTCAGAAGAGAACAAAATTTCCACCATTATACGTTCGAATAATTCAACAGATTTTTATATAATAGGGAAAAAAAAAACTAAAAAAAGAAGAACTTCATTCAACTCTTTTATAGACCCATGTAAACCCAACCCTTGAAAGCTACACTAGAAGATTGCCCTGGTTAAAATGCAGGTTCCATCACTGATAAAGCTTTAACTTCATATATGCTACAAAAAACTCGGTTTTCTCAGCATTGAGGAAGCTGAAAGGGAAATGAAAAGAAAAAACATCTAAAAAGGATAAAAAGTGGGAATTTTTACCTGAGAACGGCGGTTGGTTGTCTGATATGATGGGTCTTAAAAGGGTTTTTGAGGATAAGGAAGAAGACTCCAGAGACACAGCAAATACTGTCAGCTTGGGGAACTCCGCAGAGTGAATGCAGTGATAAATATTTTAGGGAATAATCTACATAGCATAATCTACCTTTAACCAAGTGGTTAATTATTTAAGCCTATTTTGTTAAAAATAATAAGTATAGTCAATTTGGTAAGTAGGTTCATATTAGTTTTTAAAATTGATAATTAAGTTGGTATTTTTTATTCACTTTGACACTTGGACTTAATAATTAACTATTTTGAAATCTAAACTTGAAATTTATACAAGTTTGATGACTTAAAATCTCAAAATTGTGTCAAGTCGACACTTAAAAAATAAAATAAAAAATAGATAATGATGTAATACAATTTCAAAGTATTATATTTAATGTTTTAATAATCGAATCGATGATTGGATAGGTTATGGAGAAAGGGACATGACTTTGGGCTTTGTTGGTTTACTACGTGATGATTTTATTGAAAAAGATTGAAGCCGTGGTATTTATTTCACTTAACCAATTTGATTTGTTATAAACACAACGGGCTTAAATAAATAACAATTTTCAAAATTAGAGATTAATGTGAACTTATTTACCTAGTTAAGAGGTCAAAAGTTACATTATTCTAATATTTTATTATAGACTATGAAATTTGATATATTACTGACAGTTCACAGTTTCTGGGATAACCTTGATTACTTATAATAAATTTAAATCATTGATTAGTATAACTTAATTTTTGTATTATAATAAATATTTAAACATAATTTTTGGGGATTTAATTAACAGAATGACTTAAATTAAAATATCAGTCGGTATTTCTTTTCCAAATTACCTTTCGTGCAAGTATATAGATATTGATAAAATATTCCATCATTTTAATATTAGGTTTCAAATTTATTTGATACACATATATTATATTTTATTATTATATATCACAATTACTTTTAAAGATATATATTACAAAGTGGGTTTACAAAAAGGGTGTTTAAGATAATTTGCTACAACATCATATGCCATAGTGACTTTTCTGGATAATATCATTCGGTTTCAAATGAAAGCCTCTAATCAACAATTAAGAATATTTCTTTATGGATGCTTTAAACTTAGGATTGCATGATTTGTTATTAGGTGCCTTAGATTCCAGTCTATGGACACAAATTATTCATTGAATAGCTTGAATTTTCATGACTATTAAGATACACAAACCCTACATACAAATATTCTTAAAAAGAAAAACGTAGGAAAGCTTAGCAAATGGTTCTAATAAACGAGGGCTGTCATTTTCATCATTGGATTGACCTGAGTCCTTGTTCCAATTAAGAGTCGATATCCTAATGTTCCAAAAAAATGAAATGGTGACTGATCCCACTGCATTGCATTAATTATAGACTTTTCTTTTCCTGGTTTTTGGCTCTAAAACATAAACCTCGGCAAATCAATATGAACAACAAAACTTGTTAAATGCTGAATTCCAATACGAATGTAGCAAACATGATAATCTTTCACCGAATAAAGAAAAAGAGATACTACTAAAACAAAGCAAGATATAAGTTTTTGGTGCACACCATATTCATACCATAGTTACAACCGTGAGAATAAGAGCTAGAAAGACTGAAGTAAGTGTGACTGTAACAACTATTCCTGAACTACTAGGGTGTGGGCCTGGTGCAAGTCCAACCTCAGGCGTACTTGGAATTCCAGGTGAAGATTCAGCTCTTTGGTGCAGACCCATCACCTGGATCATTAGTTTCTGACTCTTCTTGCAGTGATCGGGGACTCCACTGATGAAGTAGAAGAGTCCGGACCTATCAAGATTGATGACAGTGTTTCCATCGTCAAAGGAAGAGATGGGTTTGTTTATGTTGCAGTGATAGTAATCCCATCTCTCCACCACAAGGACTGAATCATTCTGATATTCAAATGCTGCCGTAGAGAGAATGTTACGATAGCTAAGCATTAGAAACTTAATAGTCAATGGCATGAATGTGTAAAAGAAGATAAAAATGAAAATCCATGCATGAACAAATGCATTAGAAACTCACAAAGGGAGTCTCCAACATGAAACCTTTTACTGGTAGCCCACTGGGTATACACCTCAGTGTTATTAGCACCAGGCTGCTGCCAGCCTATATGATCACCCACTTTGAACTGCTTGGAAGCTTCAACAGAGCCATTCATAGCAGCTAGTATGAAAAAACAAATGCAAAAGATGAAACCCCTCAAATGTTCCATATTCAATCAGTCGTCGACAAATTCTTTTTTTCTTGTAGAAAGGTTCAGATTTCAGAGAAGTAAATAATAGCGAGAGAATATATATATATATTGGTGCATTTAAGAAAAAGGAATTCAAAGGAAGAACTAAAAATAGAAGCAGAAATTCGTTTTTTTTTTCCAACTTTCAAAGAACGTCTAAACGTGAGAGATAGGAGAGTGGGGGGGCGGTGGAGATGACAGTTATGCAGCAACGTGCCTGGGTTGCGGTTTTTTGTTTTATAAAATTTTAAATTAAAGAAAAAAAATTGTTTAATTTAAACACAATATGGGCCCGATCCAAGAGTTTATGTAGTCCTTTTTGGGTTGGTTTATGATAGGCGTGGATCTCGTTACCTTTTAGGGCCTCCTGACATTTCCTTTTTCTAATAACAACAAACTTTCTACTTTAATAATACTAGTTATCATAACATTAATTTTTAATATATGTAGTGTAGATATAAATTTAAATATTTTATTTTTTTGTACTATTTAAATTTTGATTTAATTTAAATTAAATTTACCAAATTAAACAGATAATCTAACGATTGATTGCTAATGATGCTTTCATTGTGTTGGCAATGTTAATTTCTTGAGATTTTGATAGTTGAAGTTGAAGGCCAGTCAATTGTCATGTGTAAATCCTTTTTATGATTATTTTAATTTAATGTAGTAATTTTTTTTAAAATAATTAGAAAAGAGGAATGCGGGGACTGAATATACCATGGCATTGCATTATTGATTCAAGAGTCAAGTCCACTTTGGGATAACGATAGTTTCCAATTTTCAAAGCCAGTATAAGTGTGATGGAAGAGTTATCAATTTCACTGCTGCAAGTTTCAATCTGATAGTTAAATAATTAAATTTTAATAATTACAATTATCCAATCTCATTATTGCGCCGAACATAATCATAGTGAATAAAAATTATTTCTAAATTTAATAATTTAATTAATCCATACGACTGAATTGTGATTTGTGAGCATTGCGACCCTGCTTAAACGATGCGATTAAGTCTCAAATCAAAATGTTGAAAGCCTATAATATATTTATTGGATTTTCCCCAAAAAATGCTAATTGGTATGGGCGTATAAAAATATTATAAATTTGGGGAATGAGTTCTCAGTTTGCTGGCAATTGAGTACTCAAGTTCAACCCTCATCTTGTGTTATTATATGCGTAAATTTTAAAGTTTTATTATGTATTAATGTCAAGTGTAAATTTAATTTACGTTAATCGATTTTTATTTAGATTTTTTTAATTTTTAATTTATTTCTGCTGTGTTTTTACATTTTTATACCCAATTGTACTTTAATAGTTCTATTTGACTAAATCAATATCTATACTTATATTCGTACTCTAATTGTACCGTTAGTGTAATTTCAAAATATATATTATAATTGGATACACTGTTTTTATTCGATATGAAATAATGATAAAAGTGATGAATTAAAACAAAATTTCAAGTTATAAAAAATCACAAATAATAAATATAAGAATAATTATAATTAGGGTCTAATCAATATAATGCATGAACTGATTAAAAATCGTAAATATATTAAAATATGACTCATACATGATAAAATTTAAATCAAAATAAAATTAAAAAATAACGCCCACACATTCTAGTTAAGTAAAACTTAAATCTATGACCTCAAAATTTCAAATTAACTAATCTAATGTCTTAATGGAAAATGATTTCATAAATACATAGAATTACAAGGTATAATCACATATTGTAATTATAAGTGATACACATTCGTAATTAGAACTTAAATAAATTAATGTAACTCGTGATCTTATTAATATTGATATATTTTTGAATTTATACTAGAATAAATCTAAACAAAATTTACATGATTAGATTTAAACTAAATTAATTTAGACTGAAAATTCATGCATAGTTTACTCAATACGAGACTTTAAAATAAAAATATTTGTATAATTTTTGCTCCTTAAATTTGGCAATCATGTCTACTTGGGTCACAGTACTATGTTAGTCCATTTTGATACTTAAAATTGATAATAAAGTTTATTTTTATCCCTAAAATACAAATTTTTAATAATGTGATTTTTAATATTTAATTTATAAATAATGACATGATGCAATTTTTAAATTTTAACAAAATTCAAATTAAGAAATAAAAATAAAGTTAATTACAACTTCAAATACTCAGATGAGCCTAATTACGAAAGTAAAAAAAAAATCGTATTAACCCAAAATAAATTATCAAAGTGGTTAATAACTCAACTTACAATTAATTCAAAATATCATCAGACGATTTTTTAAGAAAAATCATAAAAACAAAATGCTCCAATACCCAATACGGATGCGGTACAAGTATTGAAGGGGGAAATTTTAATTGGTGCCACGTCATCGATTAGATCAGCGCATCAAAATTCAAATTCATGAACCCACCAGATTCGTTGTCGGATCATGCGTGTCTCCTAGTTCTTACCTAAAACGTTTTAAGTGTCCTACAACAGAACATTAATACCATGTGTGCATCACGTGCTGATGTTCTCATGTGCATGATTTCCGTGGATGACGATGACGCTGCTACCTTTTCACTTAAATTATACGACGGATGTGGTATGGATCAATGTACGTAGCTGATGTTAAGGATCGTGATGATGATCCAAGTTTTGTCCGCATGATGGACGGTGGATCATGATTACACTCCCAATGTTGGGGAGAGTTGTGGGCTCAATTTAAGTAATTACTACTATTACGTGTATAAATTAAATAAACGCCAGTGGGTCATTAATGAAGTTACGTTATAAATTATAAAAGTACTTAGAAAATAATTGTATTTATGTAAACGGTAAACATTTTAATAAATTCGGTGATGGTTAAATATTTAAAATGTGTTTGATTCGGTGGAAAAATGAAGGGTGAACAGAGAGAGTAGAAAAGTTGAAAGAAAATAAAATTGGAGTGTCTTTAGTTAAAAAAAAAAAAGCGAGAGGAAAGATAACAGGATAGGTGATCACATTCTATCTTAATATATAAAAATTAATCCTTTCAAATTAAAATGATAAATAGAAAGAAAATAAGAGATAATTATATGTTAATTCAAATTATATAATTTCGAATTATTTTATTTTATTTTCTTTCGCTTTTCAAGATTACCAAGTAATATAAGGAAAGAAAATTTCTATTTTTTTTTTTTTGTCTTTGCTACAAAACACACCAATAAAAAAATATATCTTTCATCCCTTTAATTTTTTACTCTTTCAATTTTCTTTCATTCGTACCAAATAAAACTTCAAAATCCAAAATGAAAAGGACGTGAATTCTAGAAGATATAGGGTGGTTTAATTTATATAAAAATGGATACAGAACATAAAATGGGGGGGCTAAGTTAAAAATAAGAACTTCAATGGTGATGACCAAGTTTTGTAAATTGCGGCTAACTAATCATAGATTGACTTAACGTATACCAAGCATCATTTTCAATTTAATGATTTCCAATTCAACTACTATATCCGTTTTATCCAAATTATTGATCACAAGAATTTGCTGTTTTTTGGAGTCAAAATACAAACTAAACAAACGCTTTTGCAAGTGCATTAAATTTAGATGTCTTTAATTAATTCTAATAAATTAACACTTATACGACTAATTTCAAAGTACCATTCATACTTTAATTTATTAAACAATAAAAATAAGTAAAGTTTATTGATCACAAATTTCATCGCTCACATCGTTTATAGATATAGATAGTCAAAGTTGAATGAAAATACTTATTTTATTATTTTATATTTATGAAGGTTTTTTCCAGAGTCGTTGTCAAACTATCGTACTTTAAATAATTTTATTTGTTCATGTTAAAGTGTTTTATTTATTATATAACAATTCAACCATTAAAAATAATTATAATATCTAATTTAAATTTTGCAACAAGTTTATTTGAATTTGAACAATTGAAGGATTAGGGCCTAATATAATTGGGTAATACGTGCTCCACATGCTTATAGAAGAAGGCTTGTCTCAACGGATGGTGAAAACTTGCATGGAGGGAGAGCTTGATTGCAAGTTTTATTTATTTATTTTTTTGGGGTTGTTTGCTACTATAACTAATGAACAAAATGATGGGTGAAAAAAAAGTTGAAGTATCCATCTTTGATTTGCAAATAAGGCAAGGGGATAATGAATACTTGTGGGGCATTTTTATGTACGAAAAATACTAGTATGAATTATGACACTCTTCATTATTGGTTAGGTTGGCAGATTTTGACTTCTCTATCATTACTACTATTACAGTCTTTATGAAACTAAACCTACATTCACAACATGTACATATATTCCATTTTGTGAAATATCCCTTCAGGTTAATGTACTACATGTCATAAACCTTTGGTGTTTTTTCTTCTTTTAAGTGGGAACACAAAGTTTGATTCAAAGGTCTAATGCCAACAGCATACATACGGTAGCTCTAAGGCAGCACACAGAATATAAATCTTTTTACGATTTTTTTTTTTAATGTGGTTTTCTATTGGTGTTGAAGGATCAAATTCATAAATAGAATATTCGGTATATTGACAACTGATTTTGTTATAACTTTATAATATATCTAAAGGTGATTGCAAGCAGTTATAACGATAAGAGAATTAATCCTTGATTATCTAAAACAACAGTTAGAATCAACAAAATAATTGAGCATCTACTGAATTAGAGAGATTGACGACAAATTTATCCTTAAAAACACTTGCAAAATCAACCCTGTTCAAATTTTAAAAAATTACTTTGAATATAAATATAAATATTTTTAAGAAGTTATATTGTTAAATATAAAATATTGTAAATATAAAACAAAAATAATACTATACCAAGATGAATGTGAAATTCGAATTAAAACTCTTAAAAGAGAATATTTTATTCAAACTATCATACAATAGATTTGCTATTTGCCCTTTTATATACATCACAAAATTTTCAAGTCTTAGAAAAATAATTCTTGATTAAAGAAAAGACTGATTCTTTTTTCACATTTTTTTATTAAAATCAAATAAATATATTATGAATTATCAAACTTATTTAAAAAAATAGAAATTTTTTTAATTAATTTAAAATTTTCAGCAAGCTATCTGGTGTTATTTAGGTTACAGCTATGCTTTAATCACAATATTTTATTTTTCCGAAAATGCGATTAATCACAATTTACATGTATTAAATCTAGAATTTTGACCTTTAAATTGTAAAGTACTGAAGTCAACACAATACAAATATTTTCTGGCTTTATATGGTAAAAAAAAGAAAATAAAATAAAATAGCAGAAGAGACAGAGACAAAGACGCATTCAGCGATAAGGCCTGGTAACGCCTTATTGTCCCCACTGCCTCACAAATATTCCATCACAGTCACGCACCCACCCCCATCCCATCGCATCCCTCACGTCCATCATCCTTTCTTTTCCTTTTGAACGATTATTTTATACCGTATAATTAGGGTTATCGCGTAAATACTGTAATTAAGATGAAAAAAATTTAATTTGATTTGAAAAATAAAAAATTTAAATTTAAATTGATCAAATTAAATTATTTGATTTTCTTCAAATCAATTTGAATAAGTATTTGAGTTGAGTTAAATTTTACAAATCAAATAACGTATTTTTATAAATATAACTTTGATATCTGTCAATTTTAAAAATGAAAAATTTTATTTCTTTCTCAACAAAAATTACAAAATAATCAAACTATTTTCCAAACTCAAAATAATTTGTAACTTTTAAAATATTTATAAAAACTCCAAAATTTAGATTTTTTAAAATATACATTTAAAAAAATCTAAAGAATATATAAAGAAAGTTAAAATTTTAAATTTTTTCTAAAATAATAATTTTGAAAGCTAAATAAATTAGTTAACGATTCAAGTTTATCATACTAAACTATCTTCTTATTATTTTCTTAATTTGCTTAAAAAAAATTTACAAATACATATAATTTCAAATCTATGTGATCTAACATGAAATTAGTTATAATAACAATATTTTAATTTAACATTTTTAAGATTTTAATTTTTTTAATCTAACTCGAACAATTTCACTCATTCGGCTCAACTTAAATTTCATTTCACTCGACTCAATTCAAAAACAAATCAAATTAAGTTAGGATGATAAAATAACACTCGTCAACTCAATTAACTTGAAATTTTTTCACTCGATTCGTTCGAACGCTCACCTCCAACGATAGCCAGACACCATACCATACGTATATATTATGTTCAGGTGAATTTTATGGCTAAACATTTTATAATCATGGGAATTCTTTTTTTTTTAATAGTATTTGTACATGAATTTGTCTTTGATATACCAACCTATTGTTGATAGGAGATTACTTCACTTATTGATTGAAGTCTTTGAAGTGTCGTTTTCTAAGTAGTCGACTTGGACTTCAAACAATTAGGATTTGTTAATGCATTTGGAGGCAAAAATAAAAAATAGAAAACGTGACTATTTCTGTGGTTGAAACAATGGCCCCATCTTGAGGCACCGTTTCATTACTGAACTTGTTTTTTTTTCAAAGTTGGTAAAATTTAGAAGAAAAGCATTGAACTGTCTATTTTGAAAATATTTGGACAAGTTAAAGCCCAAAACATGAAGATCAATTGAATTGAAATTGAAAACTTAGAGATTGGTTTATTGCGGTTTAAGTTTGGTTACTTGCGAGTCATTATATGCCACTTCCTATAGTTGAAGACATTGGATTACATTAGAACTCTTATGGAATTATTATTCGATGCTTATTTTTAGCTTTACTTTACAGGAAAGTGATTACATTAAAACTCTTATGTAAACAAAACTTAAGTAGTATATAAACTTAAGATTTATCTAGGTTAAAGTAAATGGAGAGACCTAGAGATTGAGAGTGCATGAATTTGTTCAAGTTAGGAACATTTATGCGTGCTTTGTTTTTTTAAGCAAACAATGTTACAATTGAGTCTCATGGATTGCAAAACTAAAATTTTAAGGAGGAAGATTGGAGGGAGAGTGATCTAATATTTGTACAATAGTGAGTTCGCTAAATTGGTGAGAGTTAGATTAGTGTTAGAACTTAAATAATTGACTGTACTATAAGAAACATAATAAATCATTGCTTTGGGCAATGCCCTATAGACGTAGATTGAGGTTAATTTACATAAACAATCTCGGTGTTCATCATCAGTTTTGTACACTTTTGATTTCGTGGTTAAAATTGTGGTCACGATTCCAAGCACCATTTTTACCACAGTTTTTGATTTACAAAGCAAGTACCCCCTCATTTCTACAACATTGTTCCCGGAGTGTCTATACTTGGTTTTAGCCTCGTTTTATCTCTATACTCCGAGTAGAGCTCAAACGGGTCCAAAAAGTTTCGGCGCGTCTAAGTCCACCAAAGAAATGTTTTATCATTCTGGCGGCTAGTCAAGTGGTAGTATTCTCACATTTAATACATTTTTAAAGGTTCGAGTTTGAATCCTGTCAAGACCAAAATGATATAACATTTCCTTAATGGATCTATGTGCTCCTGTCAAAGGGGCTCTACTTATAGTAGGAAGACAAAAAACTCGAGATTAAAACTGAATATATACATTTCGGGAACCATCTAAATTATTCGAGGTTACAATATATAGTAATAATAGTATAAATAATATATATCCCGAAACATTAATTATGTTTAACTTTTTAAAGTAGGAGTTGAGTACAATCTCCTAAGATCATCACTGTTAGATGCTTATAAATATTTTAGGAGGCTTACTATTACAATTATGATTCTATCTGAACATATATAATCAGATTCAAATGTATGATTTCAAAATTCTTCAATGTTTTTCTTACAATTAAGTAAATACCACTGTTTATAATTACTAAAAATATTCCAAATCGGTGATTAAATTAGTGAAGTGATTCTTATAATTACAATTTGAATTTCAATACAAGTCACATCAAAAAGGTGGCAATCGAGTATGACAGGTTTGGGTCACTTTGTGTCAACGAATATTGTAATAATTTTACATTTATTAAGGTTTTTTTTTTGTTTAAATTTTTTGGAATCGAAATCCATTTACATTTAAGTTATTTCAAAATTTGAGAATTTTAGGATTCTTATTAGTCAATTACGGTTTAAGTCTCATATATATATTTTTAACTTTTTTTTCTATTACAAATACGGGATTATAAAACAAATATAAATATATACATTTAAACAATTATATCATGAAACACAATAAACGAACTAAAAAACCAAATATTATAGTTGGATATAGTGATACTGAAACTTGTGTGCTCCAGAAGTTAATCAATAATGTGAAACGTTCATTCGCAAGTTTCCTAAAGCGATGCCATGTTATTAACAATGTTTTCAAGATATGAGATATTTTCTTCAAATCAAATCTGTCTAATTTATTAAATTAGATAATATTAAAAAGGTACAACACAAAAATAAATTAAATATGACATAAAAATAGCTAAAACAAAGCAATAAAATTGAGTGGCATCATATATAATTCAGGTATGAGTTTTCATTTTAAAATTTAGTTTATTTTAGAGCACATATTATCTATTCTTAAAAATTATATATTTTACAAAAATAATATTATCTAAAAAATAAATTAAATTAAAGTACGACACCATATAAACAATGAGTAAATTTTCCTTTCTGATTTTTATACGACATCTATGTATATTTAAATGCACCTCCCCAAATTTAACAAAGATTAGGTTATAAAGAATAACATAATAATATCATGTAAAATATTTATATAACAAAATCTTCTATACAAGCCATCATGTCATGTTATGTGATGATGATTCGTGACCTTTAAAATTTAAGTTCCTTCAATTATTAACTAATTGGTATTATTTTCTTCGAACCCCCTCCCCAAAAATGGTATTATTTCTTAAAATTATTATATATATAGAAGTATATAAATTAAATATATAAAAATTAATAAACAACTTATTAATTGTGGTATTTTCATATAATAATATGAATAATTTAAAAATAGATGACAACTATTGAATCCATAAAAGCAGTGACAAAATATTTACATTTAAAAATTCGCCATTAATTTTGAATTCTATGCTTGAATAATTTATGCGTCTGCATTTATTAAAAAATTAAGGATTTTTGTGATAAAAAAACGAAAGAGGGTGTTTAATTGTTTAGTTTTCCTTTTTAGTGAATTTTTTTTCTAAAAAAACAAAAAGAAAATGGTGGTGAAGTAGTTGTATTAAATAAAACAGAGAGGGGAGAGAAAGCTTGGAAATCGAGACGCATGCAAAACCCTCATCATGATGTCTTCTCTGACCCACGCCCCCTCCCCCTCTTCGCCTTCTTTTTTTTTCCTTACTGTATTTTTATTATTATTTTGTTTTCTTGTATATAAGCATTCCCTCTTAATACTCTGATTTTCACCTGCGTTTCCTTTACCCCTTGTTTTTCTTATTTTAACGCTTTTGCCACTTTATTTTTTTTTAGTGTTTTCCTTGTGTTCTTTTTTCACAGTGATTGAGTTTAATCCAATTTCCACCTACGATGTCGTTTGTAAATTGATTTTAGCTTTATAATCCAAATAGATGGAGTCTTAAGACATAAGTGATTTTAGCTTTTGGAAATTGATTTCTGAATGAAAAAAAAAGTCAAACATTTTTATTATTTAAAGATACTTTTTGACGATTTAATTTCTACCACAGTTTTTCATAGCAGCGTTTAACTTTAAGAAGTGTTTAGTCTTAAGGATATAAGATTACTTGTGATGATAAAATTACCGAAATGTAAATTTGTATAATGTTTTGCAGAGTATGTTACCTTGTGCTTACGCATATTGGGTGAAAATGTAAAACTTTGTTACGTGTTGGTGAAATATAAAATTACCAAAAATTTTATTTTACCGAATTAATCTTCTAACGTGGAGATAAAGAATTTGAAACAACTTCAAATGTTATTAATATATATTTTTTCTTTCGTCACCAATTAACTCTTAAAATTCGCAAGCATTATAGTATATACATATCGCAAATATATATTTAATTTATTTCTAATAAATTAACGAAAATTATTTTATGCACTAACTAAAAAAAACTCTATAAATAAGAGTGAAATATTGCCATTTATCACGATAAAATATTAAAATAAATTAAAACAGGTGTCATGTACTAAATTCTACTTATGAAGTTAAAAAATTCCATTAATAATGAATAAAATATTAACCCATAAATTAATTATACTTACGAAATAAAGAAAAAATGAAGATAAGCATACCTCTTCTAAATTCAGTTATGAAGTTGTATCTATTAAATTTTGACACCTCATGTTCAATGTAATTTAAGTCTTTATAATATAAATATTTATTAGTAAATTTTATTTAATAAATTAAAAATACTCAATATTCACGTCGTTTGAAGAATGGAGTATTTTTAAAGTAATATGAGATTTGTGTATAGAATTTCCACATTTTAATTTCAAACATTACATTAAAGTGATAATATTATATTCTCAATTATGTCAATATTATAGAAGACAATGAGTAATCATGATATTATTTTTATACGAGCATATGAGAGAGTCTAAATAAGGGAGTCTTGTTCTAAAATTTCATATAACTTGTTGATTGAGTGTTAGTTTGGTTGTTATTAGTATTGTTGCGGGAATAAAAGTAAGTAGATTCGAGCGTGTTAAAACGCGTTTATCTTCCTATTTATGAGTGAAAAATATTATTTATTTATTATGTTTAATTCACATGTAAAAGAAAATCCAATCTTTTTATAATGTTTTTGTTAAAATCACCTTTTCTTCCAAAGTACAAAATTTGTTATTCATTAAAAGTAGCAAAAGATGTCATTTTATTGCTAAAGGGAGGTTTAATACTTATTAGAAATATTTTCGATATCAAGATTAGATTCATTTTAAGCACACTTTTTTAATGGCATGTTTTTGATTCATTATCGATATATAAATTTTATGTATTATTAACAAATAGGATTAAATTATTTCATCATAAGATAAAATAAAATAAATATTAAAATATTTATAAATAAATACTGAAAAACAATTTAAATATGATTAAAATTAATTAAAATTATTAGTTTTTCATCTTCTTCTCAACGCATCGAAATAAGGTTCTATGGGTATAAATGATGTATGTATTTTTATTAGTTATTTGTGTTTAGTTATTTCTATGGACTGTTTTCAAGGTTTCAAAAAAATGCAATCCAAGTTTTTTAACATTTAGATGACAAAATAAAAAATTTAATTATATTTAAATACATTTATTAAAATTTATTCTATTTTACTTATTAGTTAAGTGACGTAATATTATATCGACAATGCATAACATATTATTTTATTGTTAAATTATAAGTACAATTATAAAAAGAAAATAATTAAATATAAATTCATATAAGTTTTTACTTAGTTTAGGTAAATAAAATTGTTATTTGAAGCATGTAAAAAACCATAATCAAATACATATAATAAGATTTCAACTTAAAACCTAACTCTACCACCAAAACGAAACCTCATTGATTAGAGAAACAAACTTTAATGTCAAAAAAGTAAAGGAAAATCTGGGAAAGTCACATTTCTACTTTTTATGTAATTATAGAATAATTTATCATTTACACTAAAATATAATATAAATGCAAGGGCAACATGGTAATCTGAAGCACATCTCCTGCCAAAAGAAGTTATAATTAGAAAGAGTATTCAGTATTGTGTTTGAAGCAATCGAAAGGGGCAAAAATGTCATTTTCCCTTATAAAACAAATAAAAAAGAAACATTAAAAAATTTCTCATACTTTACCGCCATTGGTCTGCACTTCTGCACAGTGGAGTAGATGGCTCTCTTTCTCTCTTCCTCTGTTTTCACTTCACATTGAAGAAGCCCAAAGTGATGAACCAATTAAAATCCTTGTTGATGTAAGAACCAAATAATACAAAATAGTTAGAGAAAAGAATAAAAAACCCTCTCAAAAGCAAAGGCAAGAGCCCATCAAAGCACTGCTCTCTCTCTCTCCCTGCCCATTCTTGCTTTTTTTTGCTTTTCCTTCACACACCACCATAAACCATTCACCAACAACAATATCTTCCACTGTTGTTTTTCCTTTATCTTAATCTGTTTCTGGCGTTGTTTTGTAAATCAATTTCTACCTTTTTTTTTTCTCGTGTGTGTGTGTTCCAGAAAAAAGAAGATAAAAACTGTGATGGTGAAAAAGTGAAGCTATGTTTTTTGGTTGATCGAATAACCCGAAAGACAGAAACTATGTTTCAGAGGTTAGGGACGATTTGGGTCTTCACCGAAATGGAGACCGGTGAAACGGTTCCGTTAAAGGTGGTTCTTTGGATTTAAACTGGGGAGATCTCTGTTTTCCAGAGAGAGAGATAGAGAAAAAAAAAGAAAAGGTACTTTGAATCCTGAAAAAAGGTCTAGTGTTGAAACGTTTCTTTTGTGTGTCTTTAGGTCTGTTTAGCTTTAAAGGTGATGTCTTGGTGGCTCAGAATCGGAAGGCTGGCAGATTCGAATCGGTAACTCGCTCCAAGACCAAAGCTTTTTATCTTTCTTGTTTGGCGGAAAGAAATGGTCGAGGGAATCAGATCGGTTATTTGGGAGAGGAAGCTCTGATCTCGAAAGATATTACGAGATTTTTCTCGGTGTTGGGGCTGTCCTCAAAGAGTGCCAAAAAAAGCAAGGTCCAAGGCTAAATCTATACCCAGTCAGGGTATCGTTGTGCCTTGTCGGGTTCTGTCATTCTCTTCTTTTCTCTTTCATTTCTCTTTTGCACCATCCTTAACATTTCACAGTCAAGCATTAAACAATTCCAAAGTGTTAAGATTTCACGCACTTATGAAGAAAACCTAGTTAAGAGCAAAAGAAGGGGGAAAAAAAAGGTTCAAGGAAAAAAATCGTTTTTTGCGGTTGCTTGCAGTTTAAGGAAAAAGGAAGTTACAAAGTTTGTGTGGTTTTAGGAAAGGGGGTGGCTTTTTTGGGGTTTTTGGGCAACTGAAAAATTTTGAGGGTGAAGCTTAAAAGATGGCAATGTCCTGCAAGGATGGTAAACCTGGGAGCCTGGATAATGGGAAATATGTAAGGTACACACCTGAGCAGGTTGAGGCCCTTGAAAGGCTTTATCATGAATGCCCCAAGCCTAGTTCTATTCGTCGTCAGCAACTGATTAGGGAATGCCCTATTCTCTCCAACATTGAACCTAAACAGATCAAAGTTTGGTTCCAAAATAGAAGGTTTGTCTTTGGTTTTGTTTAGTGTCATTGCTTTAAACAAATTTCTTTGCTTCAATGAGTTTGTTTTAAGTTTAATGATTCAAGAAATGAATGAGAAGCAAGTAATGAAATGTGGATTTTTTTAGTATTTATCTTGTTCTTGGTTGATCAGATGTTTCTTTTCAGGTGAAATGCCAATTTTAACATTAATAATACATCTGATTCTTTATGTGTTGGATTTGTCAGATGTAGAGAGAAACAGAGAAAAGAGGCATCACGCCTTCAAGCTGTAAATAGGAAGCTGACAGCAATGAACAAGCTTTTGATGGAGGAGAATGATAGGTTGCAAAAGCAGGTGTCACAACTGGTTTATGAAAACGGATGCTTTCGCCAACATACTCAGAATGTGAGAATTTATGCTTTTGTTTTCTGCTGGGTTTCTACTTGTGGTTTTTTTCATTTACTTAGATTTTGTATTTTTTTTTATCTACTTTAGAAGTTTTAACTGTTTACCAACTCATCTAAATTGGAGTTGAGTATGCATTTTTATCTACTTTTGATGAACTTCATTAACATCGGAACTGACAAAGAAGGGTCGGATTGTTTTCCTACAGGCTACACTTGCAACCAAAGATCCTAGCTGTGAATCGGCAGTGATGAGTGGTCAACAACGTGAAACACATCAGCATCCTCCAAGAGATGCTAGTCCTGCAGGGTTTGGTTCTTTTCTTTCATTATGCTTTTTGGCAATTTTGTAGTGTTTGTGTTTGTGGGTTATAACTGATGCTTGTATTTTCTTTTCCCAGGCTTTTGTCCATTGCAGAAGAGACTTTAGCAGAGTTTCTTTCGAAGGCCACTGGAACTGCTGTAGAGTGGGTCCAAATGCCTGGAATGAAGGTATATGATGACATCACCACCCCCTAATATTTGATATTTTATTAACTACTTTCGTGCTACAAATTAATATAAAATTCCAGTAGAACTTGTTTTCAAGATAAAATTTAAGCTTCTTTGTGGGCTCCCTCCGTCTTTTTCATGGGTTTTGTGTGTTAAATTGCTAGTTTTTGGATAAAATTATGCCATAATGGTTACCATAAGTTGATTCATTAAGCAGCAATGTTTGACTTTTAATCATTCTTCTTATCTCGTTTTGACTTGGAACAGCCTGGTCCGGATTCCATAGGAATCATTGCTATTTCCCATGGTTGCCCTGGAGTGGCAGCACGTGCCTGCGGCCTTGTGGGTCTTGAACCTACAAGAGTAAGTGTAACTGTCTTTGCAGTAGCCTGCTAAAACTTCCTCTTCATGGTAGTTGATCTTTAAAGTTCAATAATCACATTCCTTCCAGGTTGCAGAACTCCTCAAGGATAGGCCTTCGTGGTTCCACGATTGCCGAGCTGTGGATGTTCTAAATGTGCTGCCTACTGCCAATGGTGGAACCATTGAGCTGCTGTACATGCAGGTCAGTTATCATTACTGTTGTGGTTGTCAGGCTTTGTTGTTACATTGTTTTTTAATGATCACTTTACTTTTTTTGATACAGCTCTATGCGCCGACGACGTTGGCGCCTGCTCGTGACTTCTGGTTATTGCGTTATACTTCTGTTCTAGAAGATGGAAGCCTCGTTGTATGTGATTTGATAACCTGTTTTATTTTGGGTACTAAATAATGATTGACACAGATGCACCTACTTTTTTATTTTCTTAAATGCATTTTTTTAATGCATAGGTCTGTGAGAGATCTCTGAAGAATACTCAAAATGGCCCTAGTATGCCTCCAGTGCAGCATTTTGTGAGAGCAGAAATGTTGCCTAGTGGATACCTTATTCGACCTTGTGAAGGGGGTGGTTCAATCATACATATTGTTGATCATATGGATTTGGAGGTATACATCTCTTCCCTTCTTTCTGCCTGTAACAAGGTTTTAAGCTATATATGTTACCTAAACTTGATACTTAATTTGGGATGTTTCTTATCAACCAGCCATGGAGTGTGCCTGAAGTGTTGCGCCCACTTTAT
The DNA here is from genome assembly GCA_025503065.1 of Gossypium bickii. NCBI lineage: Eukaryota > Viridiplantae > Streptophyta > Magnoliopsida > Malvales > Malvaceae > Gossypium > Gossypium bickii. The sequence continues at coordinate 136,387,492 of CP106709.1, read as the reverse complement.
GAATCATCAACAGTGCTTGCTCAGAAGACAACCATGGCAGTAAGATTTATATTTCCAGTTAGCTTGTAACATTTTTGCCTTTTTTTCTTTTGGTTCCTGTTGGATCTGTTTGAACTTGTCTATTCAAAATTTCAATAGTTGTATCTTTAGAAAAATGGATGAAGTTCTTTTTTTCTGATTTTTCTTTAGGCTTTACGACAACTGAGGCAGATAGCTCAGGAGGCTTCTCAGTCTAATGTGACTGGTTGGGGACGACGGCCAGCAGCTTTACGGGCTCTTAGCCAGAGGTTGAGCAGGTTAGTTTTGAAGTGCTTATTGTGAAGTGTTTTCTTTATGTTACAATTGATATGCTAGTGATAATTTGTTAGATGATTCAATAGGGGTTTTAATGATGCTGTGAATGGGTTCACTGATGAGGGTTGGTCAATGATGGGAAATGATGGCATGGATGATGTTACCATCCTTGTGAACTCGTCTCCTGACAAGCTAATGGGCCTCAATCTTTCGTTTGCTAATGGATTTCCATCTGTTAGCAATGCAGTGTTATGTGCTAAGGCCTCGATGCTTTTACAGGTGAGGATGCTTCAGATGCTTTTCCTGATGAAAGAACTATTTTTGGAAGTTTATACCTTTTTTTATTAGTTCCCTATAACTTGTACTGTCATGCGGTTTGTGCTTGTTCATGGTGTGATGCTCACTTTGGAGGGCCTCCCCCCCCCCCCCATCCATTAAAACTGAAAGTCTTGATTTTATCTGGATATTATATGACATTTGCATTGTTGCAGTTATTATATCAATGTCTTTATTTGGCAAGTAAATTTCATCCTTTTCCTTTTTGCCCTCTGGTGTATCTCTTTTAGAATGTACCTCCTGCTATTCTTCTTTGTTTCCTGCGGGAGCACAGATCAGAATGGGCTGACAGCAGCATTGACGCCTACTCCGCTGCAGTTGTTAAAGTTGGTCCCTGTAGCTTACGTGGATCTCGAGTAGGAGGTTTTGGCAATCAAGTTATACTTCCCCTGGCTCATACTGTCGAACATGAAGAGGTAAGAAATTGAATTGATGGCAAAACTTTTTTTGGTTTTCATATTATTAGTTTCAAATTTCCAGCTTTTGTGAATTGATTATATTGCCTTTTGATTTTAGCTTAATTCTTAAATGTTCTGTGACCTTTTTTTATACTATTATTAGTTCTTAGAGGTCATTAAATTGGAGGGAATTGCACAATCTCCTGAAGATGCACTAATGCCAAGAGATGTTTTCCTCCTGCAAGTAAGTGTTCTTTTTTTTTTTTTATTCTGCTTGTCAGTGGCTTCTTGATTGCTATTACTCTACGTTTCCTTGTTATCGTTGTTATTTTTAAGTTTTATCTTGCGTGATTTACTTTACTGTGGTATTGTTTTATAGCTATGCAGTGGAATGGATAAAAATGCTGTGGGCACCTGTGCTGAGCTTATATTTGCTCCCATCGATGCTTCTTTTGCTGATGATGCACCTCTTTTGCCTTCTGGTTTTCGTATAATTCCTCTCGATTCTGGGAAGGTTTGCATCTATGTTAAGTGTGGTCTTTTCTTAGTTATACTGTATCTTTTGTGAAGTTTCTTAATAAGCACTGGAAATTGATGCAGGAAGCCTCTAGTCCCAATCGGACTCTTGACCTTGCTTCTGCTCTTGAGATTGGGCCAGCTGGAAATAAAGCATCTAATGATTACTCTGCTGCTGGTGGCTGTATGAGATCTGTGATGACCATAGCATTTGAGTTTGCATTTGAGAGCCACCTGCAAGATCATGTTGCGTCTATGGCCCGACAATATGTGCGTAGCATTATATCTTCAGTTCAGAGGGTGGCATTGGCACTTTCTCCTTCATATTCAGGTTCACATGCTGGTCTCCGCACCCCGTTAGGTACTCCTGAAGCACAGACTCTTGCTCGTTGGATCTGCCAGAGTTATAGGTACCTCAACCTTCCTTTTATTTCCAGAATGAAACTTATTCCTTGTAATATGTTTGATATTAAGTTGAGTTGGGGTTTCAACCTCAAGCGGGCTATTGTCAAATTCGAGATCTTGACATTTGGTCTGGGGTTTTTAGTACCTGAACTTTTTTTTGTGTGGTTTTAGATCAGAAGTCGATTAATGTTGGTCTCTTATGGTTTCACCCTTATTAATGGTAGATTTGAGAATCCGACTTGTTGAATTTGGTTGCTATTATTGCACCGATGTATCCTATACCATCGGTTTGGAAAGTATTGCATGCGCTAGATCTTTGTGATTGGAATGACTGCCATTACCTTTTGACCAATGCATGATTTGTCTATTATTTTGCAGGGCCTACATGGGTGTAGAGTTGCTCAAATCTGGCACCGAAGGGGGTGAATCTGTCCTTAAGACCTTGTGGCATCACTCCGATGCTATCATGTGCTGTTCTCTCAAGGTATGAATCTGGTGTTATTAAAAAATTAGTTTGGTGGCAGACACCATATCAAATTGAACCTGTATATTTTGAAGAGGATGGTTTTACCTTTACGGTAAACAGTGCTTGTTTTTGTTAGAACCGGCAGTTATTAACACGCCACAATTTTCTGACATGGAAATGATAAACACAGAATGACCGAATTATAGGAATGTGTCTAAATGACATGAAATATTAACTGGTCAATTTTTATTACTATATAAGACCTTAATCATGTTTGTAATTAATAAAATTGACAAACGCGGCAACAATTTAAGATAAAACAGATAAAACTTGTTTTTTTTCTTAATGACAAGTAATATACGAAGAGGATGAAAACCCTGGAGCCTTTTTCCTTTGTATGATTTTTCTTGTTAAAGAGGTTTTTCTTTGAATTAGCAGCCAGTTTTATTTATTTATTTATTTTAGTGTTGGTCTGGATACCCTTTCTCTTCATTTGTTCGTCATGTTTTCATAAATGTCAGTCCTAGCATATATTTGAAAGTCTAGTTGTTTTTGCAGGCTTTGCCGGTTTTTACGTTTGCAAATCAGGCTGGCCTTGACATGCTGGAGACGACCCTGGTTGCTCTGCAGGACTTGACTTTGGAAAAGATATTCGACGAACACGGACGAAAGACTCTCTGCACGGAGTTCCCACAGATAATGCAGCAGGTCTAGCGTTTTGTTCTGATTTCTAACTTGAGTGAACATCAGCTTCAAACACAAAAAACCAACTAATGTATAACTAGATTGAACCGACTTGTATGCTTTGTTTTGACATGGTTGTTTTGTTTTGTTTTGGTGGTTGTTAGGGTTTTGCTTGTCTACAAGGTGGGATCTGTTTGTCAAGCATGGGAAGACCCGTTTCATATGAGAGAGCAGTAGCTTGGAAAGTGTTGAACGAAGAAGAGAATGCTCATTGCATCTGCTTTATGTTTGTCAACTGGTCTTTTGTCTAAAACTCTCACCCCAAAAAGGGGAGACAAGTTATCCTATCCTGTTTTGTTGGTTTGATGTTTATCTATCTGTAGTCCGTAAAACCTTTTATGCTAAATCTTCAGGTTTGTTATTCCTCTATACTTTTTAAGACGACTGCTTTATGTTATGACAATCCTCCAATCAGTTGGTTTTACATTTTGTGTGCAACCGTTTTCACTGTTAAGGATTTTTATAGTGAGTGCAGTTAGGTCCGTTCTGGTTGGTTTGGCCCTATCCGATACCAAGAAGTCCACTGAAAGAACCAATGTTCAAACAGTCAAGCTGAAATATGCTTTTGGTTTTGGTTCTGGGTCGGGAGTTATGTCACAACTATTTAATATTTGTTGGATGGTTGAATCAGTTGAAAATTTGTTAGCCAATCAATCATGCAACAAATCAGTTTTAGCAACTGGAAAGTTGGTTGAATGGTTTTTGGATGAAGTCGGTGCGGTCAAAACAGAAAGTTACGATAAAATTTAACCTTTTGTTTTATTCTTTAACAAAATTTCATTTACCTGATTTTGAATTAGGTAAAAGTAACATCCCTGAGATGGAAGAAGCTTCCAAATTTTACGGTACAGACATTTATTGAACATTTAAGGATTTATTACATTGAAACGAGATACAAGCTTACAATTGCTTTGCTAGAACAAGTAGTAGTTAAAGAAAGCTTGAGCCTATATCAGTAAAAGGATGCAGACTCTCCACAAATATTAGTTAACAACAAAATCTAGCTCTCAAGGTCATTACCATGCGGTGAAGCGAAAGGGGTGCAAAAGAAGAAAATTTGGAACCAGCCCTAAAAAAACCTTAGATAAAAGGTGGTTAAAAGTTTTTGTTATAAGAAATACGTCACACCAAAAAAAAAAAAAAAAGGGCAGGAAAAGTAAGATCAGAGATTATATTATACAAAATAATGGAACCAATAGGATTAGGATAGAAAAATAGCTCTCCTTGACTTGAGTTCCATCTATAGGACTTTGGACCAAACCCCAAAAAACTCTGGTATGATGATGAGTAAAAAAGGTTTGGTCCATACGGAGAAAAAAAAAACGTAAGGCACAAGGGGGGAGGAAAAATTCTATATTATGAAGAGATTGGGCTATAACAATAATATATGATAATCAGTTTGAAAGAGTGAGATCATTGATCTCCCTTGTAATGGCTGGAATGCAACTAGAACTCCTAGCGATCCCACCGTTCTTTTGAGCTCCTGGTGATCTATCCCTAGGGTTAAAAGACTTGGCCCTAAGACTTTTCCCTTCCGATCTCGAACTCTTCCTCAAAATCTCCCTCATGGCTTCAGCTGTCAACAGAGCTGGATATGCCCTCCCGAACTTGTTAAACCTAGCGCATGTATTCATGTGTGCACTTAAAGCTTCTTCTATCTTGCCCCCATTTTTCTCCATTTCTTCTTTCACTGCCTCAGCACATAACCCACATATCCATTTCCCCAAGAACTTGTTCCGGACTCGCTCGATGTACTCCGGGGTGCACTCTTCACTCATCCCACAACACTCGCACTTTGCATCCTCCACTTCCGATATTGGCGGCAGCTGTTTCTCGTCCACTGCCACGGCAGCTGTTTCTTTATAATTATCCAACACTTCCTTGCTCAGTTGGAAGGTGATATCGGATACGGTACGGTGGAGGCTGTCGTTTGAGAGTTTTGGTGGCTTCGGGAAGTTGTTTCTGCTTGTGTAAGTGCTAGTAATAGCTTCTCCAGGTGGTGCCATGTTGAATGAGACCAAAAAAGAAAAAACCCAAAGTGTTGATATTGGGAAACTTCGTATGAAACGACCGAGTAAAAATGATGAAAAACCTTAGAGAATAGGTTGAAAGATTCTTTGTAAAATTCAGATGGCGGTAGATAGAGGGTTAAGTGTATGAAACTATGTTATTTATAGAATGTGGGAACTCTTCCTTTTGTGTCCAATTAACAGTATGTGTGGATCTTGTGGACTCACATGTCTGTCTCTACATACACAAGGGCCAGTTCTGCCTTAGAAACATGCTAGATTTTTCAGGAAATATGCCAACTTGCATTAAACTTTTTGGGTTTAAAAGCTAACTGTTTATCTTAATCTCAGAGGGAGAGGAGACGAGCCATCATTTTCATATCATGGAAAAGTTTTTAGGATATTTTTTTTTTCAGTGTTCATCTTAACCACTACTGTTCCATTTGGGGCAGTTGGGTTGGGTCACCATCAGGTGATGCAATTAATTATATCAAGTTTTTGGGTCCTTTTAGTTTATTGAAGAAAGAAAAAGAGAACCCTAACTTTGATGTGAGTGAAGTTTTTTCTTTTTCTTTTTGAATAAATAGGCATAAAGACTTCAAAAATTAAGAAAATTAACCTATATTTTCATGTTTAATTTTGTTGGGAACATGTGTATTCCAAAATTTTACAGAAAGAAAACAAATTTTATATGCCATGAAGTAGTGCTATGTGGAAGATGAAAACCATTGTGCTTACATTATAATTGCTACCTATCAAAATTGTAATATATGTGTCAATAAACTGTAACCAAAATTAAATTGAAATAATTTGTTTCCATAAAGCATGCAGAAAGAGTTGCAAATTCACGTGAGAGCCTAAACTTTAACCGTATTATGCATATTATAGCCCCAACCACCTTAGCTTTTTGGAGACGACAATATTAAAACAAAGACATTTTTGTATTATGAATCGATCCCTAAAACTATTACAACCCGAGAGCTTCACGGGAGCAGTAAGCTAAATAACCAAATACGAATATCCTTATTTGTTAAATCAAATTAATAGCCGCACGAGAGAAAAAGGGAGTAAGAGATTAAGGAAGGTAGTTGAAGTAATATGATAAATTAATTCACATTTATGTTGGAAAAGGAATCTGAAAAAAACTTGAAATTAATTACCTTTGGATGTGTGGGTTCCAATTAGCCAAGAGTTGGACTTAATTTTAAAAAGAAGTTTTAGGGTTTGTGGAAATTTTTGCACGGTTGTAGATGAGCAGCCACATGTGACTATGACAGTGAGTTGATACAAAATTAATTACGTTGAAAAAGACTAGTTTTATAATTAGCTTTCAGGCATTGCGATCGGCACTAGTTTTATAATTAGCTTTCAGGCATTGCGATCGGCCACCCCCCTTTGGTTATTTGTATTTGTGAAGACTCTAGTTTTTTGTCAAGCATTGCGATTGTCCAAATAATTTTGGGTCGTGCATGCATTTACAATTTGAGGGGCTGTTTTGGTGACCTCTCCCATGAATATAAGATTCCTCAAAGAAAGGTTTATTATAAGCAAAGATATAGCATCTTTTGAGTTAGGGCAATATAGTACTTTATATATCCTTGGTGTTGAAGAATGTCCAAGCTCGAAAGATACGTTTAAGAGCTCTTGGATCTAATGTACCTCTGGTTTTTGTGTATGAATGTAAATATATATATATATAAGAAACAACCATATATTTGAAGTGTTATAAATTTATTGATCTGTGGGTTAACTTGTGGAAGAATACTAACCAAAGCTTTAATTATTTCGCTGCGCCCTTGAAGGTAATTAATCTGTTTATAAAAGTGAGTGCAGCCCTTGTGAACGTACGAAGCATCCATGCGAACTGTGCCTTGTTTATTACTCATTTCGCTTAATTCGGATTTCAGAAAGAATATTGGTCCAACACATGAATACCTTGAACAGAGGGAAAAAAGTAACGGAAAAAAACTGAAAAACATCACTGTCTTACTATCTTCACCACCAAGTTTTTATTTTTATTTTTTAATTTCGAGCTTGACCTTATTTTGCTAGAAACTATCTGTCTATTTCTCCAAGTATCTGTAGAAGATATTGCAGTTTATTTTTTGCTAATTGGATTAAAATGGGAAATTAACATTGTGGTGAATTCTGCTAACTCTCTTTACGTAAGCATCATACATTAGCAGGCAGTGAAAAATTATTTATGACTGAAATAAAATTATGTTCAACATGATGCTTTAATATTCCCATCGCTCTACATCTCAGGTTTATTATATAATAGATTTCATGGTCGGACGTGGAAACCAAATTCAGCAGTGAGTCAAAAGCAGAGCCATTACAACCCAGATCTTAGTTTAGTTGGTTTATACAAGTATCTTTAATCTTCAGCTTATAATGAATCATCTTTGTTGTCAAAAGTAAAACGATGCGTTATCAAAATTCAAGATATGTATGAGAATGAAGTATCAAAATATTTTCTACTTTATAAAACTCATGTCTACATATATGTAATGTACAAGTGTCGTACACAACTGTTATAGTCCATTGGATATATTTTATTATTAAATTATAAATTTAATTTCAAACCAAACGAAAGCATCCAAAATTTTACAGCTAAAAATGTGGTTAATTTATAATTATTTAAAACCCACAAAGGAAAAAAGAAAGAGGGTGCAAACTGCAAAGTGAGCATTAAAAGTTGTAAAATACTAAATAATTGCAAGAGGACGAACAACCTTACAATGTTGGTACGTTCTTGGTGATACGAAAGGAAGAAGAAGAAACGATAGAATTCACCCGCACGTTTTTTTGTCCATCCTTCAATTGATAATACAAACAAATCTAATAATGCAACTCGCAATGAAATTGAAGTCTTTGCACATTTATTTTATTTTGTTTTTGTCAAAAAAGAGACACATTTGCTTTGTTAAAAGCCATTGCTTTGCCTTTGTTTATAGGCTAAGGAAACTCCATCATGCGTTGAAAGTCTTCTTGGATGGTTGAAATTCCTAGGAGGCCATTGCAATTTTATAATTGTCTTCTCTAAAATACCCTTTCTACCTTTTTATTCATTGTTTGATTAGCCTAAAGTTGAAATTGTATATATGCATAAAGTTGGGGGATATTAGTGGAATATATATATATTGCAGCCAGTCTATACCTTGCTTCAAATTTGGCTTTCTTTTCAACTCCTTATTTGTTTATTTGGACAAATATAAAGTAATCAATTTGGTAAAATGTCAAATGTGTACATTATGTATTCTCTTTACAGAACATTGATTGTTCTTTTTTGTCATGTGTTTATTTTGTAATAAACAAAAATATTTATATTTGGCATATGGTTATTTATATTATTACAATATTTTAATTAATATTACAAATTAAGTGGCATCAACTTCATTAAAGAAATCATATAAAATTTAAACCCAAATTATAATAAATATATATATTAAAAAGAAAGTATCCTCCCTAAAATTAAAATAAATTTACATATTTTCCTAATTTTTTAAATAATTAATATATTAATAATTTGACTGTTTTCTAAAATAGTATATTTTTCACTCATAAAAGAGTGGGATGAATTTTAATGTCTAAATTTATATAGCATCATTGAATTGAGTCATGCGAGTTCAGTAATTAACAAGTATTAAAAGTTAAAAGTTCTTAAAATAAGCACAAGTATATATTTCTATTTGTATAATCCTATATGATTTACTACAAAATTTAGACATAGTCAAATAAAAATAAATAAAAAAATGTTATTTAAAATCATATAAACAAATATATAATAAAACTAAAAAAAGACTCATAGGGTAATAATAAATCTATAATATTAGCAAAAGGAAAAAAATGAAACATGGAAAGAAACACGTGAAACTGATAGAAAGACAATAATTTTGGGGAGTTCTAATTTTGTTGGTTCACGATTTGATTATTACGTATAATCCATTCTCCTTTAATATAATGCAAGTTGATTATAAATAAATAAAAAAAGTATTACCAGCTTTGATTATAATGTACTGTTAACTAAGGGTGGGTGAATTTTAACTATGGTGTAACAGCTAGATGGCACTTCTCATCACCCCCAAACTCAGACCAGCTTGAAGCCACATAATTAATCACCAATGCAACCACCATAGACCCCAAAAATAACACACAACATCCTGCATATGAGTTGAAAGGATAATTATTGATAGAGTTTTTTAATTTTAGAAATAGTTTTTTTAAAATAATGATTTTTTAACTTAACTCATGGAGTTACTACTTATATGTCTGATGGGATCATTTAATTCAGTCGCACACACGTTTACCTTTTTGAGGTTCTTTTCTTTTAAAATTACAATTCACCTCTTGTTAATTAATTTATTTCTTTCCCCTTTAAATACCCCATTCTCCCCGCCCCCCCTTCTAACCCAAACAAATACTAATTTCCTCTCTCTTTTCTCTCTCTCTCAAACCACAAGGAAGAAAGAAAGAGGAACGCAAAGGCAGAAGAAAATGGAACAGAACGTACCTGTCATGACCAAAAGAGTATGGAGCATTGTAAAAGCAGTTCTCTTCATGATGAGGAAAGGTCTTTTATCTAAGAGGAAGCTCATGGTTGATCTTAACGTGATGCTCAAACGCGGCAAAATCGCCGGTGCCAAAGCCATTGGCAACCTCATGTTCCACCACCACAGCAACCGCCAGGTTTCATCATCCTCCACGGCGGAGGCGACTGCAACGGCAGTCCAGGAGTACGAGTTCAGCTGCAGCAACACCCCCAACTACATCTTCCCTTTCAACCTCGCCGCCAAGAAGAAAAACAGCTACTACCACCATTTCTTCGCCTGCACCCACGCGCCTCCTACTCTCGACGACGACAACGTGGCCACCATGAACGCCCTTAAGGTTGCCTTGGAGATGATCAACAAGAACGACGGCAACAACAGCGTGGTTGCTGCTTCCCCTATGTTACCAGGGTTCGGACAAACCCCATTGGCGAGGCAACTCAGAATAACGGACTCACCGTTTCCTTTGAGGGATATGGACGAAGACGCTGACTACGTCGACAAGGCTGCTGAGGATTTCATTAACAGGTTTTACAAGGATTTAAAGCAACAAACTAAGTAAGAGATTGGCTGAGTTATAAGGGAACTCCTTCCTTTGCTGTGTTGTTTAAGATCATTTTCCCGATTGGATGTTATATGTGGTTAATTTTTGGGATTTTAATTCTGTGGTAGATAATATATCAAACAAATAAAAGAAAATTATGGGGAAATCACTATGACCGACGCATATGTCGTTGCTAATGCATGTTAATCGATTGGTTGAGTATATTATGTATCGATGGATTCTATGGCATGAAATGAGATAATAGCAACGAATTTTCCTGTCAGTAAAAGCAAATATTTGTTCATAGTATAACTTTTAGCATGAATAAGATCAAAGATTTCCCGCTTTCTTCCTGCCCTCAAAATGTTATCTACAAGATTATCTAACTTAAACTATATGCAAAGATTTATTGTTTAGCTTCAGATTCACTAACGAACGTAAATAAGAAAAGAATATGAGGTTTGGAAAAATAAAGAATCGTCGCACTAAACACCAATCATAGGCAATCATTTTTTGAACTATCAAATCAGTAATTTTGGCCTCGTGTTAAACCAACATGAGAAACTGGTCAGGGTTTTCAATCTCCGGTGGGGGTATTGCAGCGTTGAAATATTGCATCCAACACCACAATTTCTTGTTTCAATGTGCCCCCTTTTTCTCCTTTAAAAAAAGTTAAAACACTTGTAACGCAAGAAACATATCCAAAAAAGAGAACCCGATGAAGAAAAGCTCAAGTTTGCCATGAAACTCCAAGTGCAAAATAAAGACAGCTACCACAATTGAAGGCATAAATAAATCAAATGAACCCCACTTTGAGGAAAGTGCCTCGCTTTTTTCTTTTAACTTACTTTTAACATCTAATACAATCATAATCACTTATTTAAATGTGTAAGATCCATTCATTAAATGGTAAAACTAATTTTTTCTATACAATGTTTACAATTATCTATAACTTCTCTCAACTTTTAAATAAGAAAATGAAACGTACTTTAGCACGTTCGAGCTCACGTCTTCTTGAATAACAACAATATCGATACCAATCGAACTAAGACTCAAACGGCTGAAAAAGTTAGCTTATAAACAATGAATAAACAAGCATTAAATAATAATGGAGTGGCCACTATCCAAAAAAATAATGATGAGGTGGAGCCAAACACGTGGAATACACACAAACATTCAAAGGGAATTTTTTTTTTTTTTTGTATAATCACAAGTGTTATCATAAATACACTCAAATTCAAATTTAATCCAAATTGAAAAAGAATAATTTAATCTAAGTAAATTTAAACAAACCTTTTACATAATAATAAAGTTGGAAATCATTTAGAAATATGTGTGAGCAAATCCATGAAGTGATGTTTTAATAAAATGCGTCCTCAAAATTAAATGAAGTTTGAGTAATTAACATTTGGCGGTAGGATATATTAATATAAATCATTCAACCATAACGTACCAAAGCTAATGAGTATGGCTGTAAAATCATATCAATTTTCTAATAAAAGCTCCATCTATATTAAAAACATGGATAAGTTTTTAGCGATGCATACGAGGAGAAAATAACAACGGATGCCTCCTCAAAATCAAGGCCAAAAGTTTTAGATGAAATGTATGAAGCTATGGCAATTTCTCCAATGAATATAAACTGATAATGTTTGGAGAAAAGTTGGCTATCGTTTTCCTTGATACAAATTTATTATTTATTTGCTTTAAGATTTATGATTTTTAAGAGTTATTAGGGTTTTAAATTTAAAATTAAAGATTTTTTTATTAAAATATTAACTGTTAATTTTATAAAATATATTTAATAAATAATAGTTCGCTATCATTTTTAATTATAATAATAATTCATGATAAATAGGAAATGTATTTAAACTAAATTAATAAACATATTTAATAATAGTGATTAAAAAAGAATTGTTGAAATTTGACTTTCTTTTCGAAATATTTAAGAGTGCTTGCTTCTCGTAATATAAACTTAGAGAAAAAAATTTAAAAAATAATATCATAATATCATATTACCTATCATCAAGTAATATAATCTTCGATCACTCTCTAATGCCATTGTTGTTCGAATATGATTCGATATTGCCTCTTCAAAGAACCATGACTTTAATTCTTCATTCATTTTTATAATTCTAACTTATTAATGCTAAATATCTCCCTTTTTACCGGTAATTTTTATTGGATGCTATTTGATTGAATGTGCCTAATTACCAAATACTATTTATAAAGCTAAACTTAAATTTTAATCAGTATATGGACCCTAATATTACATCAACTTAAGTGATAATTAACATGCTAAGGGTTCTATTTAAGTAATAATTCTATTTTACTTTAATAAACACAATTTAAAAAAAAAAAACACATTTTTAACTCATTATAATTATAATTATCACAATTTTTTTCTATAATTTATGTTTAGAGTTCTATCAAAATAATAACTCTATCTTAAAATTAGTACAAAATTTTTAACTAATACTTCTAAATTAAATTATAATTAATTTTAAAGACAATTTAGTAATATGATGGAAAATAAATGATATTCTCATCAATTCAAAAAATTTCTAAACTCGTGTTTTTATATATATTATAGATTATAGATAAACAATAAGAAAGATATTTTTTTCCAACCCAATAAATTAGACCTAACTCTAGAACAAATGATTATTTTTTATTATTTAAACGTAATCCTACTCACCAATGAGACATGAGATTTCTTTATTCAAGTTTGAGCCTCATAGTGTATAATTATCATGTATGAATCTTTAATCCACCATACACTATTACTTTTAATTTAGTGGATTGATTTTAATTTAATTTATTTCTATATTAAATTTATTTGTGTTCTGTATTGAATTGATTTTATATATTTGTAAATGGATTAGAATTTGATACGCTAACAATGTACTTCTTTTTTTCATAAATAATCTTAAAAAAATATAACGTGTCTCTTTTTAAAAAAAAAAATTTATTATATTTATATAGAATACTTATTTATTTCTAACATTACTACATATTATATTGTATAATACGTGTAAAGTTGTAAACCCGCTCTCAAAAAAATTAAATCCAATCAATTAAATTGATACGGAGAGAATAGTGGTCCAACTTTGATAAAATATTTTAGGTGAAATAAAAAGCTAAGAGCCGAAAATGACCCAAAAGGAAAAAGAAAGGGGAGCAATGAGTGAAAGGCTGCCACAGCACAATAATTGAAGTCCACACTACCTCTCTCACATTTTCCAGGTTATCTATAATCTGTGCCATTAAGAAGCCTTAATTGAATATTGAACAATATTGGGTAATTGACAATTAAACTATGGAAAGTTTTTGTTATGATGGTGTAATCCAGTCTTTTCTTGTCCTAAAAGAGAAAATTGTGTGTAGCCGTTAATAAAGTTTCAAAAGAGAGAGCAAAATTGGAATCCAATTTGCCTTCTAATAGGTAGCCCTTTTTTCAACAAGAAGCAAGTTTAGGAGTTGTTGGGGATCTTGAATTCAACATGAGAATCCTTAATGGTTAAGTTGGCAAAGAAAATTTAAGCTTAAATTCCCCTTTTCATCTCCATTCTAATTAAGAAAAATAAAGTCTAGTTACAAATCTTTCTTGAAAATTTTCAGAGTTAGACCAAATAATATTTCTTTTTATTATTTTAGGATAAATCTTAAAATTACACATAAACTTTAATTTAATGTGCAATTTAACTTTGATTATACGCATCAAATTTTGATTATGGTTCAAATGTATATATGAAGCTTTAATCATATATATTTAAAGATATAAATATATCAATTTATTTTTACACTTGATAAATATAAGTATTTTTGTATGCAATATATAAACATAAAATAATATTATATCAATATTTATGTTAATAATTTGTAAGAATTGAATCAAGTTAAAATTTCATTTGTTTGTATCAATCTAAAACAAGCTTCAAATCTACAACGCACATATTATATGTAGTATTAGTGTATGTATTATCACAATACACATTTCAAGCTATATATAAAGACTATCTACAAATGGAAGGCATGCGTTAGAAATTAAAACAATTAAAAAACAAGGAAAAGAAAATGGTCACATTGTTCATCTCCAGAGTCAGACCAAAGATCACTAAAACAAATTATTACTATTTGTACTGATTGCAGCTGATGGATGCATCCCATGCTTTACTTTTCCTATGCCTTCATCATGCTGATCAAACTTTCCTGGAGGCCTATATCCTCTTTAAATTCTCTTAAGTTATTGTGTGCATGACTTATCGATGCATTACTTTTAAATCAAATATAGTTTGAATTTGTTGGAAATATTCTGGTGCATTTTTGTTTCTTGTACTTTATGCAGTCAACTCTTTATAGCTTGTCATATCACTTTTGTCAAGTGATGAGTAAACTGACAGAGATAATCAATCATTGATTTGTAAATATGTTTTGTGATTTTTCCCACTTTGGTTCTTTGGACATCTTACTTCAAAAACTACAAATCAAATCAAGAAATTAAAAGAAGTGAGTTCCGTAAGTTATGCTTGGCACTAGGTGTATGTTTTTACCAAATTTTAGTTTGCATCCCACTTTCCAATGGCTATCTGCCCGTCTTAGAAAAAAAAAAAAAAAAAAAGTGAGAAGAGAAAAACAATGGGCAATCAAGTTCTATGGCTTCAGTTCGGGGTATTTTTCGAGATGATAAAAGTGAGTGGATATTGGGATTCTCTCACAGCATCGGGGTCGCTACAGTTCTTCTATCCGAACTATGGGCAATCTTCGATAAGTTGACTCTCGCTTGAGACCATGGTTTCAAGCAGATTATTCTTGAAAGTGATAGTAGAGAAGCGGTTGAACTGATAAATAGGCAGGATTTTCTATCATCACTTGGTTTAGTAAGGGATATACAACAGCTTTGCAAGAGACAATGGGATATAGGAGTGGTTCATGTTCCACGACAGACGAATAAAGCAGCGGACATTATGACGAAGCTGGCGCTGGGTTCTCGGCTGGATTTATACCAGTTTGGTGCCCCTGTTCCAGTGGTGTTACAGCAGATTAGCCAAGACGCTAACAGCTCCAGTTCTTCAATGAGTTTCATTCATTACCTAGGCAATTTTGATTTTATTGCCCTCCTTATCTGTTTCCAGAAAAATAAAAAGAAAGAACAAAAAAAATTATTTCGCAAAAAAACGTGTCAAGTCACTCAACGGATTAATGTATCATGTCAACAATGTATTAAGGGATTAACAAAATTTTTTAATGACACTGATTAATTCGAACAATTATCTTTTTATTTTAACAATCTCATTATAAGTTCTAATTCTACTTTTTTTTTGACATAATGCCTAGAACTACTCATAACTCTTCCTTTCCAACCTATAAATAAGAGTATAATGCTCTTTAGCATACTCGAACATAAGTCCTCATGTATTGATAATAATTATCTTATTCAGAATGACTAAATTAAAAAAAAAAAAATTAAAGTAACCAAAATATTACAAACCCTATTTTAGAGCCACCATGAATAATATATTTTGTTATCTACATTTGAAGTTAATATGAATCCTCTTGTATCAATCTTTCAAATTTGTATTATTTATAGGAATAATAAATTCGAATATCAAAATAACTTACATATTTAACTATTGTTTAATTTCGTAATTTTGTATTTTCATTAACAAATAAAAATTCAATAAATTGAAACATTTAATTATTTCGAATATCTAATTAATATTATTATTTAAATTGAATGAAGATAATAGGGGTTTTTTTCCCGAAAAGATAAATGGTATTTGAATCGTATACGATTGATTAAAAGAATTGGAAAAAGTTTTAAATTTTAATGTTGACTTTAATTATTAAATTTATTAATTAAATTAATGTATACGAATTAAATCTATAATTTACACATAATACAAGGACTAATAAGAGAAATTTACCTATTCTAATTATCCAAAATTAAAAGGAAAAAAAAGGAAAGTGGGAATTGTTATAAGGACAAACACTAGTATTGGGTGAGATTTGCAGGTTGGCTCTCAAATAATGGTAAACTACTTTAGTTTCTTTCTTTTTAGAAATTATAATATTTCGTCAAGAAAAGAAGAGCAACAGATTCTCTAAACTTTAATTATTTTGTCTTTTCTTTTTTAAAAGAAAAAGAATTGAGTTCATATCCTTATCCACAATGTTCCCATTTCAAGTCATTAGACATCAAAATAGTAGATGGTTTATAGATGATTTTAAGGAAAGTAAAGGGTTTGATGTAAGCGACAACGGATTTATGGATTAGAACCAATTTCTTTTATCCACATTGGGATCAAATAATTGATCATATCAAAGCAATACATGGTGTGTTATCCAATTTAAAATTCAATGTTGAATAGTGTTTTTAGCAACACTTGATATCTAATGCAAGACTAATTTCACTTCACTTTCAAATTATTTCTCTTTATCTAAATTTTGCTTTGATTTGATGGGTTATGTTTAAGAAACTTATTTTAATGTTCAAAATATATTAAATTTATAAAAAATATTTTTTTTATATTGATACCAACATTTTGATGGTAATGCTGATGAGATAGTGAGGAGTTCTGAGTGTTTTGTCATTAATATATGCAACAATGCGAGAATGGTGTGGCGTAACGAGAGACAGTTGCAATTTTACATGGCAGATGGTAGCCGCCTACTGTGCGTTGGATGAAAATTAATACAGATAGATCGACTGGTAGTAATAGATCGACAATCGATGATGTCGTTCGAGATTCACATGGAAATTGAGTATATGGTTTTATTAAAATAAAATAAAATAATATTTTTAAAAGTAAAACAAAATAATGTTTTCAAGCCAAGTGGAAAATGATTTGAATTAGAATTAAGTTTAATGTTCACACCAAATTTAAAACCTTTTTTTTATGAGGTTTTTAGGAGAAAGGAGAGGAGTTATCAAAGAAAAAAAAAACATGATAAAAAAAATACTTCTCTAATTAAATTGGTCAGAAAATTTTATAATATCCCTAATAAATTCCAAATTTTAGACATTTTAAGATTTAAGAATGGATTAATTTCTTAAAAAAAGAGAGTGGATAAGAAGAGTACCATTAAATTGGTGGGCAGGTCCATATACCGGTTTGGAGCATCGAGGGAGTCAGTATTATTGATCATTCGGCCCAAAAGGAAAACAGTCAAATCGCATAAAATAATGCTTTACGCCCACCGTGGGGCTCGAACCCACGACCACAAGGTTAAGAGCCTTGCGCTCTACCGACTGAGCTAGACGGGCTGTTAGTTTTCGATTTTATATGTAAACATAAAATCCAGGAAATTTAGAAAAGGATTAGGTCTGTTTAATCTGCAGTCAAGCAAAACAAATTATTTCTTATTAAGAAACTAAATAACATTATTGTAGGTATATATAAACAATAGAGTTAAGGTAATTGCTACCATAACTAATTAAACAAATTGGCAAACTCTTCGAATCATGCACGATTGATTTTGAATTAAATGACGTGACTTTGAGAATAATAAATATATCATGTAGAGTGATTTCTGGAGAAGCACAAACTCTACCTAAATAATGTATCGGTAGACACATTCTCAACACACTCAAGATAAGAAAATAAAGACTTTGAGTAACATGCATGACTACATCTCAATATATTAATGGAACTACTGATACAGGAGAATAAACATACCCTTCACGGATATGCTAATTGACATTGTAATGTTAGATGTGGAGACAACTATCAATTAGCTAGGAAGCATAGCTATAAGTTGTTTGCATTGTGATGGAGTCAAGGGACTTGCATTGGGTGATGAGGTTTCAATCAAGGCGGTAACTTGATTTGTTGAAGCAAATTGTGAATGGTTGTGCGCTTAGTTGATAACTTGGAGGGTAACCGTACGGATTATAGCACTTGTCCTTAGTGTGACCAAATAAGATGTTATTAACCGGTGAGGTGAACAAGGAAAGAAGATAATAGTACAATGGAAAGTTAGGTGAAGGTTAGGAAAGAGATCTTTCTGTGGAGAGTTTGGGAGCTCAAGAAGAAATGGTTTGTACGTAGTCTGTATAAGTTTTTTGCATGACATTTTTATAGCGGGGGACAAGTTTAGCTACGTGTCCTAAGGCCATTGACATTGAAGTCTGATTTGATATTCTTGGCAGTGATGGTGATTCTATATCCTAGGATAAGAAGTTTTAAGACGAAGGGGCAAATAATTTCCTTGAGCCTTCGCATGGTCCTCTTGTAATCTTAACGGAGATGTCTAACTTGAGGTTTGCTAGCCTGAGGTTCGCCGTGTTGTTAGTTTCATTGAGAGACATGTGTCAGGTTCTCTTATAGATATGTCATCAGGTTTGTGAGGTCTGCAAGGCACACTACGTAAGGTATAATAGGTACAATAGCTGCATTGAGAGTGTGTCTTCCTTCTATTAGAATTGGAGTTAGCCTTGACCAATGTTGCAACATCAAGTACTGTTGGTCTGAAACTTCTAAAATATTGGTGAGGTAAGTTTTGAACACACGAATGGAACACGAATAGAAAAACTAATTAATAAGACAAGGCTCCAAGGTGTGTATCAAGCCACCATCTTTAAGATTTTATTCACTCCACCTATTTTCACTGTGCAAAAAAGTTACAAACAAATGAACCTTGAGGATAGAACGAGGCTTGATGACTATTTATGTTTTGCATTGAAGAAAAAAAATACAAAAAATATTGTGATAACAGATGAATTAGATTTTAGAGCATAAAAACAAAAATAACAAAAAGAGCCGTAGGAAAAAAGAAAAGTGCGAGTCAAGAGATAAAATATAGAGATTATATTGAGGGTTCACATACTCTCAACGAACAACATTTTACAGGCTTTTCCTAACAGAATCAACCACCCTAACATGGCTTAAACAACTTTTTCATATATTTATCAATTTCTAATTCAAATGAAGTTCGAGTGAAGTATTCTAAGGTTGACAATAAAATATGCAATAAATAAGATAAGATTACAATTTCATTTTTTCTTAATACCAATAATGCAAGAACTCAAATCTAACTTAATATCTTGTGAGCTAGTGTTAACATTTCTTCCTAATAATCTTTGATGCTCCCTATTATGGCTTTCTCATTGCTTTTCTTTCCTTGAAACAATCTTTTATACCTTTCAAGGAGTTTCAAGCAAGTTTCAAAATCAAAAGGAGCAATAATTTTCTTTTTAAACGTATCACTATCCATTATAATCTATTTTCCCATGTCATAACATGTTTCTGCACTCAACAGAATCTCAAAATCCCTTCCCGTATTTTTCATGAGAAAGCACGAAAATAGGATTTTGAGTGATAAGTCATCAACTATTTATATACAAATTTTGTGATCAAGTCAAAGGTTAGCTCCGACTCTCTACCGGGGGAATTGACACTCCCCCACCAACTTTTCCTCTTTGTTGAAATATTAATAAATTTAATATTAAAAATTCTACTAATTCTGTCCGACACACATAACATTCTTTGAGCCTAAAAACAGGAATTTTGATATTAACAAAATCCATAAAACCATGAGTTGAACAGCAGAGCAGAAGATCTTTTAATTTTTTGTAATTCGCCTGCCTCAATCCAATGAGTGCCATAAACCCGCACCAACATGACCACACTTCAAACCAGAATTTTAATTTAATATTATAAAAAGGAGAAAAACACGTTGCAGTGTAGCACAGTCGTTGCGGGGGGCAAGGTTTTGTCAGGAAGTAAAAGTATTATAAAACTCTCAACTCCTACACTCTTTTCCAATTCTAATTATTTTAATCGAAAAACAAAACCCTAATCCAACCGTCTATTTACCTCCATCAACGACCTACAATTTCCCACATAAACTGAAATAAAAACAAAAATAAAAATAAATAAAAAGCCTTTTCTTCACTTTCTTTGTGTACAGAGCCAGATCTCGCTAATTTCACAATCATCGAATCTCCAATTTTTCTTTCTTTCCTTCTTCTATTCGTCGATTTTTCTATCTGTTCGGTGCTTTTTAACCCATCCCGTCCTTTATTTTATTTACATAATAATTATAATAATTCTTGAGCGTTTCTATTTTCTTTTCTTTTCCTCTGAAAATTGGTGTTAATTGGGCTATCAGCCGGAGAAGAAAGAGACGAGAGAAGAAAGAGATAGAAGTGTGAATTCGATCTTTAAGGTTTTCCTTGTGGGTGATGAGAATTGAGGGAGAAGAAGAATGAACGATGCCGGTACTGCGTAGCGGAGCACGCAGGGGACGGGCAGCAGCACAGAAGCAACAGCAGCAACAACTGCCGAATCCGATCGAGGCGGGGGAAGCGATTGCGACGAGGACTAGGCGGCGGCGGCGGAGGGCGGCAGAAGAGGCGGCCGCAGCAGCAGCTTCGCCACTGGAAAAAGATAACAACGACGAAGGCGACAACAGGAATAAGAAACAGCGGGCGCAGGGGGTCAATGAGAAGTTAGCTGTCGCGGCGGCTGGGGAAGCGGCAGTTAGAGAAGAGGAGAAGAATACTAAGAATAGGATTTTAGAGGAAGAGAAGAAAGAGGAAGTTGGGGAAAAGCCGATGGACGAATTCAATAGCGGAGGAGGGCGGGGAAAAGATAAGGGTAATGCAGGTGAGGATGAAGGCAGCACCGCGCCGCTTCCTGAAAAGGTTTGAGATTCCCTTAGAAGTTCCTTCTTTATGGTATTATATTGCTTTCAAGCTGGTAGATTTATTCATTTATTTTTTTATGCAGAATAAGTTTGATTTTAGGATTTCTTTTACTAACCTTGATTTCGTTTTCGTTGCAATCTAGACATATATGGACGGTCCCAACTTCCCTTTTTTTATTAGCATTTTCCATGTCCGTGTTCAAAGTATATCATTTTTGCATTACTGAAAAAGAAACTGTTCTTAAATTCATATAGAATATATATTTATGCATTTCTGGAAATTAGTGGACTTAAGATATTTTGCATAAGATTGGTATAGTGTGGAAGACAACCAATTGTTGAGATAAGGCATGTTTTTTCAAGCTTTTGCAGTGATTTAAAATTACAGATCTTTCCACATCTAGGGGTACCGTACAGTTACCTTCAAACTTGAGTGAGAAAAACAGTCTCTATAACTAGGTACTGGTTTGTCAATGAACACAGATTTAACTATTTGAAATATATAGAGAATTCTTGTTGAAATTAAAAGAAGGGAATGTGTTTAAAAAATGGACATAATATTGTCTTTTACTGAATTTAGGGTGGAATATTTTAGTTTTCCCTTTTTGGTGTTACCTGATAGAAGTTATAACTGAAAAGTGGTACGGATATAAATACCGCTGTAGTTACTGATCCTGTTAAAGCTTGTTATTGGGCTAATAGTTTTGTTAAATGAGATCGAGATGTGGACATGTGTGCATATATTAGAGTTGCAGTTATAATGTAGGAAATAAAGTTTTGATATTTGAAGTGTTTGAGGTAGATGTGGAGTAAAGAAATAAAATTCTGACAGCACAATTCCCAAAGCAGTATGATCACTATATCATTTTGGTCACCTACCTACGACGAAAGAATAAGTTTTTCTAATATTGTCGTGGTATATGCTGTTTTACTTTTTCTCTTGGCATAGCCTCTGTTGCTCTGAATACAAAAGATTTTCTTTGTTCTGTTTGGTCATGTTGATTTATGCCCATTGGCTTGATTATCATATCAATGGATGGTTTATGTGCTGGCTTTTCAACTGGGATATGTAGCAAGGATGCATCTATGGTTTTTCAGTACTTTTATATTATATGATATAATGCCACCTATTAACTCTAGGGATGAGCAAAACTTGAATTGACTCGCAAAAATTGAAAAAAATTCAATTTACGAGTTTGAGTCGAGTTAAATTTTTACAACTTGAATAAACAAAACGGCGTCGTTTTGGATGTAGGAGTAATTTCAATTTTAAAGCCTTAACCCGCCACCCAATGTCGTTTTACTCTTATAGTTGAAAGTTAGAACTTAACGTTTTCTGCCAAACTTTCTGTCCATTGCCTTTTTCTAATTTCTCTCCCGACCATACTGAAAACCTTGAATTAGGAACCCTAAGTTTTTTTTCTGCTGAACTTTCTGCTCACAAGATCCACAGAACAGTCTCCTTTCAGTTATCCTCCTCCAATTCCGACAACGACAGCGCTCTCATGCTCACACCATCTCTCTCAAGATCAAAGCTTATCGCCTCTTTGTCAGAGAGAAGGCTCTTCACCAAGTATTAGGCGCCGGAAAACCTACTCTTATCTCATTATTTTAATCCTAACTCATTTCTTCTGATTTACCATATCTGATTCTTTTTTTGAGGAATTTATGATTTGGGTATTTTACTAACCGAAGCATTTCTGTTTTCTATGTTTCTGGACTTGGAAGTTTGTTGATTCTGTTCATGGAAAATGATTAATTATTATTATTTTCCCATTATCAGAATGAAATTTGCTTTTGTTCTTTATTCTGTAGTGCATATCGAATCCTTGCCGGGTGCTATTGCATTTGTTCTTTTATTTATAGTCTGCTTGGATTTCAATAAATTAATGCTTTAGTAGGGTTCTAATGAATGGTATTTGCTGCTTTGTAAATTGTCGAATTTGTGATGTGAAGCTGTCTGCTTAGTCATTGGTTCATCACTGCTATTTAAAACCTTAGTCCATTTGAATTAGAGTAGCTTTCTGCGAGAGGTATATGAAAAAGTCAAAAAACATATTTGTATGTTAACAAAAGCTCAGGTACATGAAGCTCGAAGTCTTGTATTGTGGTTGAACTTATTTTTTATTAGATAAACTAGGCTAATCAAGTAAGTTCACAGGTTCAAGTAGTTGGTTTTTATCTCCAAGTTCAATTCGAACTAGAATAATAGAACTTCATCGAACTTGAGCTTAATTTTAATTTGCGAGTTCTGATTTGAGTTTAGCTATTAGAAATGCTATTATGAATGGTATTTGCTTTTGCTTCGTGAAGTGTCAGAATTTGTGATGTAAAGCTGTTTGCTTAGTTATTGGTTCATCATTGTTTCTGTTAAGAATTAAGAAGAAATGATATTATTAAATCAGGCACATTAAAGTTAGGATCCTTTTTTATCTTGTCCTGCTAGTGAATCTTTTTGCTTTTTGATGATTAAAATGACCATTAACTTTGAATACTGTCAGGCTAATAGAGCAACTATTTTCTTTCTTTTTTTAACCATACAAAAGTATAAATAAGAGTGTCTTTTGGTGGTATATATATATCTGATGATAAGAGTTCACCATCTCTAACTCGAACAAATATATTTGATTCAACTTGACTCAAATTTCATATAACTCAACTCGATTTGAAAACTTTTCAAATTGAACTTGGTTGATAAAATAGGATTCAACTCGGCTAACTCGAACTTTTTTCACTCGATTCAACTTGACTCGACCGAATGCTCACCCCTAATTAACACCATATTTGCATTTTATTTTAGTTATGCTACATTATTTCCTTGAAGAAAAACTTATGATCTTCTGCTGATAAGTTGATAATAAAAAAATATTTCCCCATTCTCTACTAAACCGGGGTTGGATACTAGTATTCTTGCTTTTATTGCCCTCTTTTTAGGATAACGTTTTCAGTAAGATAAATAAGAGCAAATTGCAAGATGTTTTGATAGTTTCTACTGTGTCTTCTGTTGCCTTATCATAATGCTTTTACTGTTCTTCCTTCTTATTTACCTTGCATACATTTGGATCTACTATTTATGGTATAATGATTTTGTTAGAACTTTTTGTTTCATAATGTCTTCTGAAAGTTTGGTTCTTCCTTCTTATTTACCTTGCTGCAGGTTCAGGTTGGAGGTTCCCCATGGTATAGAATTGAGAGGAAGTTGGGCAAGGGTGGCTTTGGACAGGTCTGTGTCGGTCGGCGTGTTTCAGCCACAAATACAAATGATAGAAATGGTTCTGGGGCTCTAGAGGTATGCCATTGATTCATTTTCAATTTTTGTAGAAATGACTTCTGATCTTCTTTAACAATAACAAAGAGTTTGATCTTTACACTCCATATGTTGTTTTAGGTTGCCTTGAAATTTGAGCATAGAAGTAGCAAAGGATGTAACTATGGACCACCGTATGAGTGGCAAGTTTACAAGTGAGTGGTTGCAGTTTTTTATTATATATATATATTTAAAATTAGTTATATTTACAAATATTTACTTACTCCTCATTGGTGCAGCACTCTTGGTGGCAGTCATGGTATACCTCAAGTTCACTATAAGGGTCGTCAAGGTGACTATTACGTTATGGTATGTGTGCATTCTATTGTCTCATTCATCTTTTTCTTTTTCAACCTGGCCTGCTATTTCTGTTCAGGCTTTCAATTGCTTTCTGATTAAGGCCTTTATTTATGCAGGTTATGGATATGCTGGGTCCAAGTCTGTGGGATGTTTGGAACAATAACTCTCATACGTGAGTGCTAGTAAACTAATATTATTTAATCGTTTACCAGCTAGTAGGTTTAATATTTTTTTATGTTTCATTGCTTAATTAGAAAATGTTCTTTACTACCTACAGGATGTCCATAGAAATGGTTGCTTGCATTGCTATTGAAGCGATATCAATATTGGAGAAAATGCACTCTAGAGGGTAAGCAAATTAATCCCTGAAACCCCCTAGCCCTTCTTGTGTTTGGAAGTATTGTATCCCCATCCCCTCCCCTGTGATTGTTGCATAGCTTAGCAAGGGTCTTTCTCTTGCTCCAATGATAATCTATCTCTTATACCAGCTAAAAATCTTAGTTCTTAAGTTGATCGTATCTTGCTTCTTCAAACTTATTAATGGTTTTTTTTCTCTGATGATTTGGACAGCTATGTGCATGGAGATGTAAAGCCTGAGAATTTTCTTCTAGGTCCTACGGGAACTCCTGATGAAAAGAAATTATTTCTTGTTGATCTTGGATTAGGTAATTTGTAATATCCTTTGTTTTGTTATGTATTCCTAGTTAAATTAATTCCTCATCAATCCTGACCTGTTTTGGCAAAACAGCAACCAGGTGGCGAGATAGCTCAACTGGTTTGCATGTTGAATATGATCAAAGGCCGGATGTTTTTAGGTACTACAACTGCTAACATCAAGGTTACTGTAAGGTGTTAATGTAAATTGCTTGGCTATCTTACGTAAAGGTGCACATTTGTTTTTTAGGGGAACAGTTCGTTATGCTAGTGTGCATGCTCATTTAGGGAGAACGTGTAGCAGGAGAGATGATCTAGAATCTCTTGCATATACACTTATTTTCCTTCTTCGAGGTCGTTTGCCTTGGCAAGGATACCAGGTTGGCCTCCCATACTATCAACCTTGTTAACTCCAATTTTTTCTTCGCAATTGGTCATGCATATAATCTTGTAAGTCTTTTTTTTTTTTAAAACCTGTTCTTAACATGATGTCAGGGAGAGAATAAAGGCTTCCTTGTATGCAAGAAGAAGATGTCAACATCTCCAGAAGCCTTGTGTTGCTTCTGTCCGGCGCCTTTTAAACAGTTTGTTGAACATGTGGTCAACTTGAAGTTTGATGAAGAACCTAATTATGCCAAATATATATCTCTCTTTGATGGTATTGTTGGTCCAAATCCGGATATCCGTCCAATTAACACAGAAGGCGCACTGGAGGTATATGTTATTCTTTCTTGATATAAATAATAAATCTTGAACCAGGCTTTTTTTATGCTTTCAAAGTAAATATTGTTAATGTTAATTATTACAAATAAAATTTTACATGCCTTTTTCTGGGCAAGTGAATTTTGACATGCCCTGCATTTTTTTCCTTTTTAATCTCTTCTGAAGCTTATCTATCAAGTTGGTCAAAAGAGAGGCCGGTTGTCTATGGATGAGGAGGAAGATGAACAACCAAAGAAGAAGCTTCGTTTGGGCATGCCAGCGACGCAATGGATTAGTGTTTACAATGCTCGTAGGCCAATGAAGCAAAGGTATATGTCTCAGGTTATCTGTTGTGTTCTACTTCAGTTTTAGGACTGCTTTATGATCTAATTGAGCCTATCATTCTTTTGGCTTTTTTATGGTAGGTTTCAGACCTTGGTTCATTTTAATTTTTGCCTTATTCATCTTTCTCCATTATAACTCTATTTGTAAATAATTAGTGATCTCATTGCGTCATTATAAAAAAATGTGAGTTTAATTTGTAATTTGGTTGCAGGTATCACTATAATGTGGCAGATGGAAGGCTTGCACAGCATATTGAAAAAGGAAATGAGGATGGCTTATTTATCAGCAGTGTAGCTTCCTGTCAAAATCTATGGGCCCTTATAATGGATGCTGGGACTGGGTTCTCTGCACAAGTGTATGAACTCTCACCATATTTCCTTCATAAGGTACGTATTTTTTGTATTTTCTATTAATGTGGAGCAAATCTCTAGCTTTAATGTGTGTACTTTATTTTTTGTTTATGTGCTTTTTGCAATTCTCTAGTGGTGATTGATTTGAATGTTTTGCTGTGGCTGAAGGAATGGATAATGGAGCAGTGGGAGAAGAACTATTATATCAGTGCAATAGCAGGGGCTACAAATGGGGGCTCCTTAGTAGTAATGTCAAAAGGTTAGTGTCCAGGGCTCCAATATCAGATTTTCTTGGTTGGATCTCATTGGCTTCCTCATGCTTAGCTTTGATTTATTGCATTCAGGTACTTCGTATTTGCAGCAGTCATATAAAGTGAGTGAGTCCTTTCCTTTCAAGTGGATTAACAAAAAATGGAGAGAGGGTTTTCATGTCACTTCAATGGCCACTTCTGGTAGCAGATGGGGGGTAGTAATGTCCCGTGGTGCTGGATTTTCTGACCAGGTGCTCATAAATTTTGACTAACATTTTATCCAAGTGCACACCATAAAAGAAGCGTGTATAACAAATGGTTCTTGTATTTTAATTCCAGGTTGTTGAACTGGACTTCCTTTATCCTAGTGAAGGAATCCATCGACGGTGGGATAGTGGGTATCGTATAACAGCTACAGCAGCAACTTGGGATCAGGCTGCTTTTGTTCTTAGCGTGCCAAGGAGGAGGCCCGCTGATGAAACACAGGAAACTCTTAGAACTTCAGCATTTCCTAGCACGCATGTAAAGGTGAAATACGCATAAATTTTGCAACTTTTGGCTTTCTATGTGACTTCTTTATTTTTCGGTGTCTCTAAATTTATTCATGATCTCGCAGGAGAAGTGGGCAAAAAATCTATACATAGCTTCTGTCTGTTATGGGCGAACGGTTTCATGAGGTTTCTCAAATCTTTGGTCAGGGTCTCCACTCACCCTGGAGACATTGCTCTGTTGTCCATAAGATAAAAGCTGGAACTCTCGGCTCTTTGAATTTGCTCTCTTTAGGCTTAGAGAAATTTTGACCGGTACAGGCTTTTTAATCTTTTTTTGATTTATTTATTGTAACTAAAATATAGGAGGTAGTAGATGAACTTTGTTGTTGCGCCCCTCTCTCCATTCTATTGTATGGAATGTTCTTCAATTGATCTCCCAAAAGGCCCAAAATGATGGGGCCTTATTAACTATGTATAGTCTCTTGATTAATAAGTACAACTTGGTTTAGGGAAGGTTCTAATGACAAGCTTCTCATAATTATTTGGTTTTGTTGGTTTGCTTTTTTGGCATGAAACATTTGCCCATGCTCTGCTTTGATCCTACTAGGGTAATGCCTGATGAAAAGGCTCTTTCATGGAAACCAAGGTTTTTAGGGCATGGGGTCAGAGAAGACAAAGCGATATAAATCGTGATCACCATATACAAGGGTAAATTATTTAATGAGAAAAAACACTTAACGGATTGGTGCTCAAATTTACCATAGGGTAAATTATTATTATTAGGAAGCTTTCTTTTAAGTGTGATACTGAAATACCACCTGTTCTTAAAATAAATTTTAGCATTGATAGAAACCCGTACAACATATTTGACAGGTAGATAATAAATCATTTATAGTTATGAAAGTAGTCTGTATGAACTATCAAAGATTCTAACAATTAAACGGCAAATAAACTGCATGAAGTGGTTAAGAACCTAAATTCTGAATTGAATTAGCAATAGACTCTAATATTAATAATTAAATTAATCACTATCATTACCTAAAAATCCATAGGTCATTCTTGCTTTTCCATTCTAGGGGAAATAAAATGTCTTGAGGATGACAATGAACACAGCACCAACTTTTTCTTTTCTGTGAATCGTGTGGACTATGATTACAGTGTGGACTTTTTGGTGTCTGAATTTGATGATAAATACTGTCAAAATTAAGACAAGTTCCCAGCATCTGGTTCGTATGTTTTAACCAGTTCATTTCAAATTGTGGGTTTTGGTTTCTTAAGAAATTAATTGTCACATGTTTTCTTTTCGATTGTGTTCCATGGCAGTTATAGCATATGTGCCATGCTTATTATCTGTGGCCTTGTATTTTACTTGTGGATCATGTGAACCACAATCAGCAATACCGGTTTAAAGTCAAAGTTGTTGATTTTATTACAAAACCTGTGGATCAATCCTGAGTTATTTGTAAGAATGTCATGATGATGTAATGAAATTCGTAGGTGACGAGGGCCTGATGGAAGATGAACTACCCACTTCTTTCACCTTTATTAACCAAACTAAAACATGAACATAAATAATGGGAATGAGATATTAAATAGACAAGGGTAATTTTCACCAACCACTTCATACCATAATCTCATGTTCATACAACAAATAAAAGCTTTCACCTAACAACATATGATGGAATCCGAATATTTCCCCATTGTTCAACCTTTGATCTTTACAATTTTGATTTTAGTACAAACCTAATTAAGATCCTTTTCCAACCCTGTATTTTTTTTCAACTTCTTTTGTTTTTCTTAATTATTTATATATTTATATTTCATCTTTGAATAAAATAATTATAAATTATAAATTCAAAAATTAAATACATATTTAACAACATTCATATATAAACTCATTGTCGCTTCGCTTATATTTATCATTAAATAATTTTTTTATTTAATAAATTATGTAATCATAATAAACTATGAAAATGATTTCTTTGTTAGATTTTCTTCTTCTTCTAATGTTTCCTTTTAAATAAAATCGAATTAAATCCCGTTGGATGGACAATACATTTTAGTATAATGCGTGTAATTCTCTTTTTATCTCATATTATAATATTTAATTTTAGTACTATAATAATTAATTTTATCGCTACTACTATTTTTACATTTAAGTACAATTAAATGCACGGTTGAGTCAAAAGATTTGCAAAGAGGTATGAGTATGGTGGAGCCTGACGCTGACGGTACATATCCCCTTGTCAACATATTTGGAACCATCCCAGTTGAAAATTTTGACTTTGAACATCTTAAAGTTACTGCCTTTTTCTTTTTCATTTTTGTATCTATTTCCTAACATAAACAGAAAAAAGAGAAACAACCCATTTTGTAAACAGGTAAAAAATGGGTCCCAATGTCCAACATCAGATTTATACCTCTACCCTAATTTTTTTATTTCCAAGTTTTTGGTGTCAGATAAGTTTACTTTGATTAGCCACCTAACAAAGTGTCAATGATTCATCCAACAAGGGATTATTTAAATGTAGTGATAAACCACTTGATTCAACCTCCTTTTGATTATTTCTTCAAGTCTTGTTTTGGAGGGTGGGTTGCAGTCAAACCATTTGAATAAATCCAAAATTTACTTCTACTCCTATTGACTTTCTAATGATATTGAAAGTTGTAAATTAGCATATTTTTGCTTGCAATGTACCCACTCTATATACTTTTGCTCCAAAATTCCTCGTAAACCAATCTTTATGTTTGCATTCTCAATAATTGTCCATGATTAGGGATTATTCAAAGTGAATCCAATATATTATTGGGATGGTATGAAAAACTATTAGATGGTATGTGGTATACCATTTTTTAATAGAACGGGATAGAGTTGTTATAATTAGTATCACTCTAAATAGTGTATAAATTTCTTTGTTCTTTTAAGATCAAGTTCATGTCAATTTCAACTACTTCAATATGACTCTTATCACTCACTATTAACCAGTTTAATAATAGATCTATTTTGAATGACAAATCCACCAATCAAAAGAGGATATACGACATATTATGTTCCTTTTAGATTCTCTCTCTCATATCTCTCGTAAGAGGAAGACTCTTCCTTCTATCCCCCTCTCTTGGTTAAGCTCTACTAAAACTCTTTACAGTCTCTCCTCCCTTAACTCAATCACTTGAACCTCTTAGATCTATTGCCTATCAAATGAATCACTTTCAACCTTCTCATTACATTTTGTAACAATTAAGACAACAAATACTTATATCAAATATTTTGATTAATTAAAACCATTTAGAATAAAAAAATAAATGAATTTACGTATATATATATAAAAAGATTTCAAATTTCAATTAAGAGATTTAATAATACTAAAAAGAATAAAATAATAACGAGTAATAGACATGCTATTGCTATATACAATGTTTCGACCACAAACATTATAAAGATTGCAGATAAGCCTTTCTCTTTTTCTTTCTTATACAAATATGGAAGGTTTACCTAAAACAACAACCCTTTTTACCTCATTTGATCTGCACTTTCATCGACCTAACCACCGCACTCTTATCATCACGCAAATATTTTTCTACTATGCCTTTGTGTTTGGTTACCAGTTAAGGTTGAGAAAGGCCATTTTAATTTTGTTTAATCCACCATCGTTAGCATCTACTAACCATGTTGATGTTTAATGTTTAATGTTTAATGTTTTAATTAAAATACACAATGTTAAAAAGAAATTGATCATGAATCGTTAATATGCTTGATTTATAAAATCATCTTAAGGAAATGATTCGAAATAAATTTGAGATTTAAATAGTAAGTTGTAACATTTATAATCTCATCTTCATCTTTCAAATTACGATATTTTTAATTTTGAAGAAATAATTTTATCATTTGTTATTTGTTTTTATATAGATATCAAGCAAGCTTTCTGATTCTAGATAGTAATCTATATATATATATCCTAGAAGAGAAAACATGTAGAGCATGTGGATGGAGTAGGTTGAAGTTTGTTTCCAACATCATTTTCAACAAATCCAAAACTGTTGGGTGTGAGAACTGCAATGGAAATGTTGTGGTTTGATACTATATATGTCTGGTTTCCAAAATTCATATCAACTTCCTTTTTAATATTTTTGGTTGATCCACTCCTAATCTTTCTCCTACCACAATCCAATGTCAATTGGAAATGAGAATATCTTGACATTAAATTTAAAAAAAAAAAAATTAGAAAAACCAATTAATCCTTTAATAGCAACTTAGGAAAAGTTTTGGTAACATAATCCAATTACATATTTCCTTAATTTTCTTACACATTTTTGGGTGGTTTCACTTGGCCTAGTATACACAATCATATCTGTTTTTTTATACAATGCTTAGAACTACTCAGCTCCTCCCCAATTTTTAAATAGGAGGATAATGCGATTCACAGCACTCGAACTCATATCTTCCTACACTGACAACAACGCTCCGTAAACAATTAGACGGTGTGATTTTAATAATGGGCATTCTTTTCCAACTAATAAAAACACGAAGACCAAGTCCAGCTTATTTTGTCACATGCCAATTTGTATTTTCTCTTCTTCTTCATTGGTCTGTGGGTCACACTGAACCACTGGACATTAACACTTTTTTCTTAGTGCTTTCATTAGTGAGCTAAAGAAATATAGCACTTACGCCAAATAATAGTTTTAATTGATGATGATGATGATTACATGCTTATTGGAAATGTGATCCAACGAATTGATAAGCTTTCTTTTTATTTAAAAAAGAAAATAAATTCCTTCTTTTTCCTATCAAGCGTGAAAATTTCTTATCATTTATGAAATTAATATGTAATCCATTCATTTTTGAGATTTTAGTATTTGTCGTGATTGCATTTTTGGAGCAAGAAATAGCATATTTAAATCAGATAATTAAAAAGGAAAAAATTAAGATATGGTTATATGTATATTTTAAAAATATATATGCTGGAAGAATGATATTCCAAAGGTGTTGAAAATGATTTGAAAAGAGAAAAAGACAGTTCTTGGCCGAATGCAAAGAAGGGAAATTCACCAACCCTCTCCCTCTACTTGCAATTTTAGAATAATAAGCACCCAATTTGCACAAATCACTTTCTCTCACTTCAATCTTTAAAGAAATAGGAAAGATTTAACCATCAAGTGTACACACATTTTGAGTACTTTTAACTTTGAATAATTATGGCCTTTGCAGTTGCTTCAATATTTTTTAATTTTTTTTTTTCGTTCGTCGTTGTAATAGCATGCATATACTTCGATCAATTTTTATTATAATATTATTCAATCATTTCTTATATTTATGGTGGTGTAACCTGATGGTAAGTTTTGGACAGGATTAAATCTTTTAATGTGTTTAGGAGGTCTAATTAAATGTTTCAAAATTTTTAGGGTTTTCATTTTTAAAAATTTTGAGGGGCTAATTAATTTTTTTAAATATTAAAAGTTATAATAAAAGTTTTTTAAATAATTCTTTGTACTCTTTAAAAACTTAAAATTTAATCCTTTTTTTTAGGAATTTAGTCTCTCTATTTTTTATATTCTAATATTTAAGTTCAATTGTTAACTTTATTAATTTTATTTTGTTAAATTTGTTGGTGTAACATTTTTAAATTAAAAAAAATATATTTTCACTATATAATCATCTAACTAAAAAAAATGACCTTATAATAAGGCTTTATTCACATTTTAGCCTCCAAACTTTCCCCATTTTCTCAAATAGCCATTAACTTTTTTAGTCCAAGTGAGTAATGTCATTTGGAAAAAAATCCCTGATTAATCCAGCTTTGACACGTGTATTATTGTTTCCACTCAAATATTTTAAAGAAATAAATAAATTATTTGTGAAAAGGTAAATAAAAAAAGATAAAATATTTAATATACATAAAGTAACAAATCCGCTTCTCTTTTAAAGCTCCCATGGCAGCCTGTAGGGTTATCATCATCCTTATATTTGGGTAGAACCAACTTGACCAGATCACAACCCGAAGAACAAGTTAATTTGCAAGTGAAGAGCTTTTCAGTGATTCGATCTTTGCGTAATCTGAACTCTTTGGGATTGGGACAATCTAATAGCATGATTGATTATATCGAATATATCAAAGGTTGGTGTATGGATTGTTCTATTGCCCAACCTTTCATCGTCATGGATTTTTTGATGAAATTGAAATTTAAAAAGAAAAAGAAGGGTCAATCCAATTCATATCAATAGAATCGGAATCCAATTGAATTCATTTTTCCCCCATACAAGATCAAAAATCAATTCGATATTGTTCTTTTAGGTCTGTTTCTTCTTCTTCTTCAATGTTTTAGTAATCTAATGAAGAAAATGGATGATTGAAATGAAAACTAAATTTGGGACTTTTTTTTCCCAGATTCTTGTTCTAACATGAAAAAGAATAACACATGTGACAGAAGCTGGATTGGCTAGGGATGTTTTTTCAAACGGTGTTAGTCACTTGGATTAAAAAATTTAACTTTTTTTTACGGAGTTAAAGTTCAAGTATCTATTTAAGATTAAAAAAAAAAAAAGTTCAAGTACTTATTTGAAAAAATGGGAAAAGTTTGAGGTTTAAAATGTAAATAAAATCTTATAAGAAACCTAAATTTAACAATATTAACAATTAAACTTGAATTTTAAAATTTAAAAAAATAAAAAAATTCTGAAAATTAAATTACAATAATTTAAATTTAAAATTTAAAAAATATTAAAATTTATGATATGCTTCAACCTTTTCCAAAATTTTGGGAGCCAAAAGGCCTTGTGACTCTAACGAAGTTACGCCCCTGTTTATTTATACACAACCTTTTTCTTTAATTTTGCTTTTTTTCCACTATTATATATATTGGTTGGAGAAGGAGGGGAAGGCCCTAGACAAAGCCGAAGACTACGCATCACAATATTGTAATACAGAGCATTGTTGAGGGTGGCTATCCACATGCTTAAACTTAATGGAATTCAAATATTTCCTTCACAACTCCTTATATGGTAACAAAAAGTAATCATGCAAATTCTAAGCAATTTAAATCAACCCAAAAAAGTAATAAAAAAATATTGCATTTTTAGTGAGAAAATTAAAATTCCATCCTCAATGGAAAGAAAAGATATCATTATTGAGAGTTACCTAAAACTCACATGAGAAAAAAAAAAAAACCCAAAAGTAAATAAATGAAATGAAAATGAGCAAAGTTGAAAACAGAGGAGGCTGTTTGGGTGGCACCCGTAACTTTGACTTTCCAATTCATTGATATGACCCTATTGGATTGCGGCCTATCAGATTTGAACACTCTTGATTCATAAATAATTGAAAAATATGACCTCAGACTAAGAAGAGCCCGTCTTACAATTGCAGCACGTATATATAAATATCGCCATTAACTCTGGAAATAGACTTCACTTGCATTGCACCATCTTCTCTTATCTCTACACCTTAAATTACAACCAGAGAAGGTGACAAAGAGAAGAAGAACAAAGACAACAAAGTGCAGTCAAAAGTGTCAAATTCATAAACAACCCAAAGCTTGGGTTTTTCTTTTCCACAGTGAGTTCATTTCTAGCAATTCCCTTCCCTCAGCTACTTTTTGTTTGTTTGTAGAGAAAACATGAGAAAATCCATGTGGTGGGGTGGTACCTCAGTTTTTGGTGTTTTCTTCGTTAGTTCCTTTTTGTAATTTTTTGACGTCCAGATGTTGTTATTGCTTACAAAGCATTGAAAACCTCATTTCAACCAACATGAACAATTGGTTTTCTTTAGGCTTTTATATTAATCAACCAAACTAATATATACGAGGTTAACGAGAATTTGAATCCAGGATAGGGAAAGAGATGGACAGTATGGAAAGAGGAAGAAATCCGAGCAGAAGAACAGGGCATAGCAGCATAGGGAGGAGCCTAAGCAGGAGTAGCTGGAGCATGGAAGAAGTATTTTCAGGTTCCAAGCATTCCAGGAGAAGTAACCGAGTGGATGAAGATGAAGAAGCTCTAAAATGGGCGGCCATCGAGAAGCTGCCCACATATGATCGCCTCAGAACCAGCATCATGCAATCCTTTGTGGACCATGAAATTGTGGGAAACAAGGTGGAACATAGAGCTGTCGATGTTACAAAGCTTGACATGAATGACCGGCAGAAGTTCATCGACATGCTCTTCAAGGTTGCTGAGGAAGATAATGAGAGGTTCCTCAAGAAGTTTAGGAACAGGATTGATAAGTAAGTTTTATTTTTATTTCTTTTTTCAAATCAAATATCTTGGCCATGACATTATTATGTTAGGTTTCCTTTCATTTTTTCCTGATTAGGCATTAAGGAACCATGGCTCAAATATACGTCTCAAATACAAAGTCCAACCTTTGATTTTAAAAGTTTATTCTATGTTCAAAACATATCAATGTAGAATACAAATATTTTAAAACTTCAAGTAATATAAAATTATATATATATTGTATCATACATTTTATACTTTGTCATGTTTTAAAAAATTAAATGAAGCTTCTTGTCTTACTTATGTGATCTTTTCCCACTAATTGGCGGTTGGAGAAAAGGTTATTTTGTTTGGGATATGCCTAAACTTTAGCGTTGATAATTATAGTATGTTAGTCTTTAATTGTTTTGTTAGCTGAAAGTAGTATATTCTCATCACGCAAACGCACACATTTGCATATTATTACCCAACTAGCCTTCAGCCTGTCATTTTATCATTCACAAGACAAACTAATTAAATCAAAACAAGAATTTTTGTAAATCCAGTATGTTTTGGGAAGGAATCTAAGCGTATCTGTATTTGTTGTGTTGGGACATCATGAGTAATTAATAATTCATATATGTAAACTTTACATGAATTTTAATCCCACACAAATGAATAATTTTTAAGTAGAATTTTGATGGGATGATAATCACAGGGTTGGGATTCGACTTCCAACAGTAGAAGTTAGGTTCGACCACTTGACCATAGAAGCCGACTGTTACATCGGCAGCAGAGCTCTTCCTAGTCTTCCAAACGCAGCTAGAAACATTTTTGAATCCATTATTGGAATGGTTGGAATCAAACTGGCCAAGACAACAAATCTTACCATTCTTAAAGATGCCACCGGAGTTATTAAACCATCAAGGTATAATTTTTTTAACTCATTCATTTCATTTTTGGTACAAAAATCAGATTGTAAGTTTCTTAAAAGGTTTATATGTGATGTATTGATAGCAGCTAATGAAATTTGTCATTACATGGCATAAAATGGATTTATTTGTTTTTTTGTTATAGGATGACACTCTTGCTAGGTCCACCTTCTTCCGGGAAAACAACCCTTTTGCTGGCATTGGCGGGCAAGTTGGATTCAAGCTTAAGGGTTAGTTTCAATCAATTAATTTTTTTTTTTTACACTTAATTTCTGCTCATAAAATATTCAAGATTAACGTAGCTGTTTTTTTGGAATGAAACACAGGTTAAAGGAGAAGTAACATATAATGGATATAGATTGAATGAATTTGTTCCTAAAAAGACATCTGCTTATATCAGCCAAAATGATGTTCATGTTGGAGAAATGACTGTGAAAGAAACCTTGGATTTCTCAGCAAGATGCCAGGGTGTTGGGACCCGATACGGTAAACAAAACTAACAAAAAATAGTGTATACCACAATTTATCTTAATACCAAATTTTATGAAATGGGTGATAAATTACTAAAAATTGCAAGTGTTTTGTTTCATATAGATCTCTTAAGTGAGCTTGCTAGAAGGGAAAGAGATGCTGGAATTTTCCCAGAAGCTGATGTAGACCTTTTCATGAAGGTAAACAAAATCTTAAATTCCACAATCTTACAAAGGCAAATATTTGTGGTCATTCGTGTGAATAATGTTAATTCATATTTATTAATGTCTTAGTTTTACATTGTTTTCATATCATGCTTTTAAAATATGTGAAATTTCAGGCAACCGCCATGGAAGGAGTTGAAAGCAGCCTTTTCACTGATTACACTCTCAAAGTAAGTTCATCCTAAAAAACATTATATTGATTAGGTATGAAAATCGGCATTTACCATCTTTGAAATTTTTTTCACTCGGTCATTGAAATTTTTTTGTTAATTCAAAAGTTCAACCAAGGTCTTCTATCAGTTATATTTTAGAATTTCCTTGACAAAGATGTACCCTCACCTACTGTCTTTTGACTCTTGCTCACCAATTATAATATAACGTCGGTGGATAATATGGTCCTATCCCTTATGCAACTTTGTTCTCGATTTCAACAATTTTGGTGGTGATGGACGATTTTTCTCATTAAAATATGATTTTTCCTAAATTCCCACTTCCATAGAAAAAAAATGCAATGAAAAGTACAGTCATCAATCATGGGAATAATAAGCATAGATAAAATGACCATTTCTAACGTCATTTTTTCTTTTTGGTATGTGGTTGAATTGGTCAGCTTTTGGGACTTGATATATGCAAGGATATCATTGTTGGAGATGAGATGCAGAGGGGAATTTCTGGAGGTCAAAAGAAAAGAGTAACAACAGGTTGATTATTTTGAGTCCCACAAAGACCTTCTTAATTATCAGTATTAATTTTTTTTTAATCCATGATTATATCTTGCTTATCCACTTCCAACTTACGTGTGAGAAACACTAAACAGCGAAAACCCACCTTACTTGATCTATACAAACTTCCAATTTTTCAAAGGACTGCAAAACTAAGCCAAATGCAAGTGATTGACCAAATCCCAAAGTTGATTCCCCACCAACCCCTCCAATGTGGAAATATACCCTTATTTTTTCTGAATAGGGGCACGGCTACTTTTTCCACTGATTTTAGCTTCATTATTTTGTTTTTACTTTCTTATTGGCGTTTTAGGTCATGTAATATAAAAAATAATAATGTAAAGGTTTGATGAA
The DNA here is from genome assembly GCA_025503065.1 of Gossypium bickii. Lineage (NCBI taxonomy): Eukaryota > Viridiplantae > Streptophyta > Magnoliopsida > Malvales > Malvaceae > Gossypium > Gossypium bickii. Next base: position 136,349,286 of record CP106709.1, on the reverse strand, counting down.
TAATAGGGGAGATGATTGTTGGACCTACCAAGACACTTTTCATGGATGAAATATCAACGGGTCTTGACAGTTCCACGACATACCAGATAGTTAAGTGTTTGCAGCAGATTGTGCACCTAACAGAGGCCACAATCTTGATGTCCCTACTCCAACCTGCTCCCGAGACTTTCGACCTCTTTGATGATATCATTCTTTTATCAGAGGGCCAAATTGTATACCAGGGTCCACGTCAGCATGTTGTTGAGTTCTTTGAGAGTTGTGGCTTTAGATGTCCTGAAAGGAAAGGCACTGCTGACTTCTTGCAAGAGGTACAACTATACACCATTTGATATTTCACATTTTAACTTCCTTAGTAACAGTAAATTCGGGTTTAGTTTAGTTTAGTTAAAACATAACTAACTGGTGCAACATAAGCTGACAAGGCAGTGAAACTGTGACAGGTTACCTCAAAGAAGGACCAAGAACAATACTGGGCAGATAGGAGTAAACCATACAGATACATTACTGTAACTGAGTTTGCAAACAAGTTCAAGCGTTTCCATGTCGGAATGCGGTTAGAGAACGAGCTTTCCGTGCCTTTCGACAAATCAAGAGGCCACAGAGCGGCATTGGCCTTCAAAAAATACTCGGTCTCCAAAATGGAACTTCTTAAGGCATGTTGGGACAAAGAATGGCTATTGATTAAGAGGAATTCGTTTATTTACGTTTTCAAGACTGTCCAAATTATCATCGTGGCAATCATCTCATCCACGGTGTTTTTGAGGACTGAATTGCACACTAGGAACGAGCAGGATGCAGCAATCTATGTTGGTGCACTTATATTTGGAATGATCATCAACATGTTCAATGGTTTCTCTGAGCTTTCCTTGATGATCAGTAGGCTTCCAGTGTTCTACAAGCAAAGAGACCTTCTATTCCACCCTGTCTGGACTTTCACTCTGCCCACTTTCCTACTCCGAGTTCCTATATCTATTCTAGAATCCACTGTTTGGATGATTGTAACATATTACACTATGGGATTTGCACCTGAGGCCAGCAGGTGACTTGAATTGCACCAAATTTATTTTCATCTCATTAGACTAATCCAGCTTTTTTCTTTCTTGACTAACAAGTTAAATAGCAGCTCAAATTAGTATTAACTGGTTAACCCCTAAAATCTATTTCCAGGTTTTTCAAGGCCTTCCTGCTGGTGTTTTTAGTACAACAAATGGCAGCTGGGATCTTTAGACTCATTGCTGGAATATGCAGAACTATGATCATAGCTAACACTGGTGGGGCTCTCACTCTTCTCCTTGTGTTCTTGCTGGGAGGCTTCATCATTCCAAAAGGTAAGCTTTCAAATCGTAAAAGAGAGCATACGTAGAAAACGGTTATTTAAATTCTCTATATTTGTAAATCTCCAGTTTCTTACGATAAGGAAGCTACATTAACATAAAAAAACTAATATAGTTTTCTTTTGACAGGTGAAATCCCAAAGTGGTGGGAGTGGGCTTACTGGATTTCACCTTTGACTTATGGTTACAATGCTTTTACTGTGAATGAACTATTTGCTCCAAGGTGGATGAACAAAAAGGTATTTTATTCAGCTTTCCTAGAAAGCAAAAGATATCATATATATATATATATATATATATATATTGTTAGAGTTGTGTGACTTGAATATCGTATAATTGTTTTTTAACATTAGTGAATTTTTCCTATGTTTTTAACTTAAAATCTGTATTTCAGCATTCGACGTATAGTATATATATATAGTCTCATTTGAAAGAAAGCAAGTTACAAGCGGAATCTTTGTCCACAATGCAGGCCTCGGACAACATTACGAGCTTGGGGATACAAGTGCTCAGGAACTTTGATGTTCCAAATGATAAAAACTGGTACTGGATTGGTGCAGGTGCTCTTTTAGGGTTCGCAGTTTTGTTCAACGTTCTCTTCACCTTTGCGCTCATGTACCTAAACCGTAAGTTCTAACATTCAGTTAGGCTAATGTCTTCCTTTTGTTGCCTATCTGTATTTTTTTCCTTTAGGTAGCTAATCTTGTACATTTTCTTGGTTGGCATAACAGCCCTTGGGAAGCCACAGGCCGTAATTTCAGAGGAAACCGCTGAAGAGCTGGAGGCTAACCATGAGGGTGAACCAAGGTTAAGGAGACCAAAATCAAGCAAAGATTCGTTCTCTCGATCACTTTCATCTGCAGATGCAAACAACTCAAGTAAGAAACATAACAAAATGGACAATGTTGATTTTGTTTCTCTTAGCTCGGTTACCAATGTTTACTATTGTGTCAATCATATCAAATGAAATCTTTTAGGAGAAATGGCAATCCGGAGAATGAACAGTAGGACGAACCCCAACAGAATGAGCAGGAATGATTCTTCGATTAATATAGCCAGTGGTGTTGCTCCCAAGAGAGGAATGGTTCTTCCTTTCTCTCCTCTAGCGATGTCCTTTGACACTGTCAGTTACTATGTTGATATGCCACCAGTAAGATCCCTTTTCCCTCTTATTACTTATCTCAAGAGCGAAATAAGTACATAAACCTTACAATTGTTACCATAGAGCATGGTCTAAAGTTCAGTTATTTAACAGGAAATGAAAGCACAAGGAGTTGCAGAGGACAGGTTACAACTACTTAGAGGAGTGACTGGTGCATTTAGGCCCGGAGTGTTGACTGCACTCATGGGAGTCAGTGGTGCAGGAAAGACAACACTGATGGATGTTTTAGCAGGAAGAAAGACCGGTGGATATATCGAGGGTGATATTAGAATTTCAGGGTTCCCCAAGATACAAGAAACCTTTGCAAGAATTTCTGGATACTGCGAACAAAATGATATTCACTCACCCCAAGTTACTGTCAGAGAATCCTTAATTTACTCGGCTTTCCTACGGCTTCCTGAAGATGTCAACAAGGAGGAAAAGATGGTAAGAAGTCTCCTTTCCGTATTTTTCAGTGAAATAAAGCATGGAATTAGTTGTTCAATTTAGTCTCTAAACGATATTTGCTGTTGTCTTTTAGATATTCGTGGATGAAGTGATGGAACTGGTAGAATTAGACAATCTCAAGGATGCCATAGTAGGGCTGCCAGGAGTCACAGGGTTGTCAACAGAGCAAAGAAAAAGGTTGACAATTGCAGTAGAGCTTGTTGCTAATCCCTCAATAATTTTCATGGATGAACCGACATCTGGCCTTGACGCGAGAGCAGCAGCCATTGTCATGAGGACGGTCAGAAACACTGTGGACACTGGAAGAACAGTTGTCTGCACTATTCATCAGCCTAGTATTGATATCTTTGAAGCCTTTGATGAGTTGCTACTGATGAAAAGAGGAGGTCAGGTGATTTACTCTGGACCATTAGGCCGGAATTCTCACAAGATCATTGAATATTTCGAGGTATGTAACTATAGCATGATCTTCAATATCTAATACACTAATCTAAAGATAAAGAAGGCGGCATTATCTGATTCCCCTCTTATTCATCACTGCAGTCAATTCCTGGAATCCCCAAAATTGAAGAAAAGTACAATCCAGCTACATGGATGCTAGAAGTGAGCTCCGTAGCTGCTGAAGTTAGGCTCGGAATGGACTTTGCCGAACACTATAAATCGTCATCCTTGTATCAGTAAGTCGAGACATAAGCAATAGTGACACTAATTCAATTGTTTTACCTTTTCTTTATGCTTTGAGCTAACATATGAATCCGATAACAGGAGAAACAAGGCCTTAGTAAATGAGTTGAGCACACCACCCCCAGGAGCAAAAGACCTCTATTTTGCCACTCAATACTCACAATCCGCATGGGGTCAATTCAAATCATGCCTTTGGAAGCAATGGTGGACTTATTGGAGAAGTCCAGATTATAACCTTGTCCGATACTTCTTCACTTTGGTCTCTGCCCTCATGGTCGGTACTATTTTCTGGCAGGTCGGCACTAAAAGGTCAGTACCTATTTCATGCTTATAATGCTCACATTTCTTGTTCTTTTATTTCTACTGTATAACCCAATGCAAGACAAATGCCTTACAGACTCATTACATTTTCCTTTTATTTGTTCAATCGTTCAGGGACACCACAACTGATCTTACAATGATAATAGGGGCAATGTATGCTGCGGTCTTGTTTGTCGGAATTAATAATTGCTCAACAGTTCAACCAGTTGTAGCCATTGAAAGGACAGTGTTCTATCGTGAAAGAGCAGCCGGGATGTATTCTGCATTACCTTATGCCCTTGCACAGGTGAGAAAAAAAGGGCATTGGTTTCCTTACTTATGATTAGTTTTGTCTGACATCGATGCTATTTCATGATATAAAAAATATATACAAGTTATTGTTTTCAATCTGTAAAAGTTCAAATGACAGACCTACATAAACTGCCAAATAATCAAACTTTAATTATATGGCATGCAGGTGTTTTGTGAAATACCTTATATTTTTGTCCAAACAACATACTATACACTCATTGTGTATGCTATGGTGGGCTTTCAATGGACGGCAGCAAAGTTTTTCTGGTTCTTCTTTATCAACTTCTTCTCCTTCCTTTACTTCACATTCTACGGAATGATGACTGTTTCCATCACACCAAACCATCAAGTAGCAGCTATCTTTGCCGCAGCTTTCTATGCGCTCTTTAATCTTTTCTCCGGCTTCTTTATTCCAAGACCGGTAAGTTTAATTGTTTCACAAGAAACCGAGATTTTTAACCCTTAATTGGATCCACAATCAAAGCTGATACATTCCTCTCTTGAAATTTCAGAGAATTCCCAAGTGGTGGGTCTGGTATTACTGGATTTGCCCCGTGGCATGGACGGTTTACGGACTGATTGTGTCACAGTATGGAGATATCGTAGACACCATTAAAGCACCCGGCATCAGTCCTGACCCTATGGTTAAAGATTATATTAAAGATCAATACGGGTATGATTCGGACTTCATAGGACCAGTTGCAGCTGTTTTGGTTGGCTTTGCAGTGTTCTTCGCCTTCATGTTTGCCTACTGCATAAGGACACTCAACTTCCAGACCAGATAGATAACAAGGGATGGATGGTACATGTGTTTACTTTTTACAAGCAGAAAGTGAGTGACCTTGTAAATATGGAAAATAGAAAGCCATCCTCAAATATGGTGTCGAGTTTCATTACTACTCTGTTGAATTTAAATTCGGCTAAGTCTAATAGTTTAGTTTGCAAGACTGTTTCAATGACTTGTACTTGGAAGTGTAAAGTTTTGTTGCATATAATACTAGTTATGTCAACTTCATTCATGCACTGCAACATTAGCTCCCCTGATTTATCATTAATACCATAATTTTGGAGTTTGAATTTTGATAAACATTTCCCTTGTTTGTTCATTTCTATTTATAGCATTAACTTTAAGGTTAAAAGAATCCAATAATTGACAAGTTTGAATTAAAGGAAAATGGAATCAAATAAAGCATGAAAAGAATGTTGTTACGTGATGGACTTGATTGCATTGTTTGAGAAATTTCCAAGTGTCAAGAAGGGTGTGCGTCTTTATTTGAAGCGTCAACTCTTTTCCTGCTCAAACCTTTCAAACTCTATGGTTATATACACGAATCATGAATAAACGTGCTGTAAAAGTACCAACCAAAAATTGACAAGTGGGCAGTGAGCTTTGGTTGCTTAGTTCCACATAATTGTCTTAACAACATGGCTCAGTGTCAGATTTTACAAACAAGTGGCGGCTCTAATCGCCACAAGAATTTGGTCTATAATGAAAATGGTCCCTCAAAATTTTGACTTTTAACCAGTTATCTGTAAAATCTCCTATATTATTTGATTACCATCACCCTAGTTTCTAACGTGGCTAATGTATTGAGTACAAACCAAAATCTAGTTGATGAACTTATTAGGAAAAAGTTACACCACATCAAATTCAAATTCACATGTTAAATTCGAGTTTCATCTTCGTTTAATTTCTTGATTTCACATCGAATCATTATTTTGTAAAAAATAACAACACTTTATACTTCAAAATAGAAATACAAATCTCATTAAAAATCTATGTAATCCCATATCATTGGAATTTTAATCCTTACTCAATGGGGTTCACATTCGCTGTCATCTCAAACAGTCAACACAAATCGACTTCAAGCTTATAGGAAATTAACAAAATCCTTTTCTTACTTGTAATTTGTTTCGAAATTTACCCAGAAATACATACAAATTAAAATCGTTGACTAGAGTGTAGGGGTTCTTGCCTTCACTTTTACTCAACAATCAACTGCTTTTTTCATCCCTTGAATACTGTTTATATACGATGATGATGGGGGGTTTGTTAATCAAAACAACTTATTATTTTAGAAAAAGTACAAAATATTAATTTGATAATCAATTATATATGAGGTACATTGGAGCTGGAAAGGATAAATAAAATTAAATAGAATTTAAAATACTCATATTTATATTTTATATTATAAAATACTTGTAATTTGTAATGTATATTTATTATTAAAATATTAATATAAAATTTTCAATAAAATATTATGAAAATGCAAAAAGAAAAAATATTTAGGATTGAAAAAACCATATTGATGAATATGAATAAAAAGAATTCAAGGCTGAAACCGAAAGAAATACCAAGTTTAGGAATTAAGTGTTAGTATATCCTTTTGAAGAAAGAAAAAAAAGAGTGAAAAATTGAAACAAAATAGAACATTGAATAAAGGCAGACAGAAATTAAAATCAATGCAGATTAATAAAATTGGAAGTGGAATGATTTAGAAAGATAAAGGGAAAAGTTGTTGGATGAGTAATTAGATTTGATGTGTTGAGCAATTTGTCCGCTCACCATTCAAATATTTTGTGGTTGATATGCATATCATCTTTTTGGTACTATTATTTTTGTTGAACTGGCCATAACTTAATTTGGCACTATCCTTTTCTTTCACTTTTGACGATATTTTGTGTACCTCTCGTGAATATTCACTCTTGGATTGTTTTTTCTTCTTTTTTTTTTTTTTTTTTTTTTTTGAGAGAAAGAATTATGTGGTCAGTGTATATTCAAACTAAACTAATAAAAACATATATTTTATATCTTCATAGTTTTATTTATGAAAAATAAAAGTTGTAATGCTTATGTCACGTTTGAATTCCTTTTTCTGATTTTGATTTTGTTCATTCTTTTTCTTTTTAATTCAATAATAAAATTACCAACTTCAAAACTAAATGAGAGATATTTGATAAAATTTGTGTTATGTTTAAGGTATATTACGTGTGTTAGAATTAAGTTATCCGAATTCTTATTTAAATAAAATACAATAGCAAAATAAAAAAAAAGAAAAATCCCTATAGAATTACACTTCTTTTATTTTATTTTAAATAAGGTTTTTTAAACCTTATTAAACTCCATCTATTTGATATTGATTAGAATAAGGTGTTTCAATCTTATTATATTCCTATTAGAATATGGTTTTACAAGCCTATAAATAGACATAGTCTATTCCTCTTGTAATCATTCGAATTCGACATAGTGAATTTTCTTCTCCTTTGTCCGTGATTTTTTTCCCGAAATGGTTTTCACGTAAATTTTTTGTGTTCTTTAATTTTTTATTTCTCTTTTCTTTACGATATATTGTCATTACCGACGTTATATTTTTCATAAATTAGTATCAGAGCTTTTAGGTTTTTCATCTTGATCACGATAATGGCGTCTTTGAAGTATGAAATTCCGCTGTTAGATCACAACACCAGATTCGCGTTGTGGCAGATAAAGATGCAGGCAGTTCTTGCACAGATAGATTTAGAGAAAGCCCTGCTAGGGGTAGATAAGATGCCTTCGACCTTGACGGATGAAGAGAAGAAGCGCAATGATCGAAAGGCATTAACACAGTTACATCTGCATTTGTCTAACAAAATTTTGCAGGATGTGATGAAGGAGAAGACCGTCGCTGCATTATGGAAGAGGTTAGAACAAATATGTATGTCGAAAACTCTAACCAGCAAGTTGCATATGAAGAAACATCTTTATGCTCATCGTTTGGAGGAAGGTGCGTCTGTGCACGAACATTTAACAGTGGTTAAAGAAATTCTCTCAAACTTGGAGGCCATGGAGGTTCAGTATGATAAGGAAGATCTAGGGTTGAATCTACTTTGTTCGTTGCCCCCGTCTTATTCAACCTTTAGAGGCACGATTTTATATAGCCGTAAGTCTCTTACAGTTGATGAGGTTTATGATTCTTTGACCTTGTATGATAAGATGAAGCATTTTGTGGTTAAAACCGACTCTCAGGGAGAGGGTCTCATTGTTCATGAGAGACAAGATCTGAATACTGATGATGATCATAGAAGGACACAGGAACGGAATCCTCGCGGTAAATCTAAGGGTAGATCGAAGTCTTCAAACAGAGGTAAAACTTGTAACTTCTACAAGAAGAAATGACACATTAAATCTGAGTGTTATAAGTTACAAAATAAGATCAAAAGGGAGGCTACGAATCAAAAGGAAAAACAACAAGAAAATTTCGGTGAAGCTGATGTTGTAGAAGACTACAGCGTTGGTAAACTTCTAGTTGCTTCTATCAACAATTCAAAAGTGAGCGATGAATGGATCTTTGATTCGGGTTGCACCTTCCACATGAGTCCCAATCGAGATTAGTCTACAAATTATGAAACAGTGTTTGAAGGTGTTGTTTTGATGGGAAATAATGCTTCATGTAAAATCGCAGCTGTTGGAACAATTAAAGTTAAAGATGGAGTTGTCAGAATATTTAGTGACGTATGACATGTTCCAGAATTGAAAAGAAATTTAATTTCGTTAAGTACTCTTGATTCAAAAGGGTACAAGTACACAACTGAAAATGAGATTTTGAAGATTTCCAAAGGTTCCCTCGTTGTAATGAAAGGGCAGAGAAAGACTGTCAAGTTATATATTTTGCAAGGTTCTACTGTTATTGGTAATGCATCTGTCGCTTCCTCTTCTTTGTCAGATGATGATATTACTAAACTTTGGCATATGCGCCTACGGCATATGAGTGAGAATGGCATGGCAGAATTGAGCAAAAGAGGACTTCTTGATGGGTAAGGAATTTGCAAATTGAAGTTCTGTGAGCACTGGGTTTTTGAGAAGCAAAAGAGAGTTCGATTCACTAGAGGAATCCATAACACAAAGGAAATATTGGAGTATATTCATTCTAATCTGTGGGGGCCATCAAGAGTGCCTTCAAGAGGTGGAGCTAATTATATGCTAACTTTTATTGATGATTTTTCCAGAAAAGTTTAGGCATTCTTCCTGAAGCAGAAAAGTGATGTGTTTTTCGCATTTAAGTCTTGGAAAACTATGATTTTAAAACAGACGGGAAAACAACCTCCACACAAACAATGGCTAATAGTTTTGTTTTGATGAGTTTAATAAACTGTGCAAGTCAGAAGGAATCGTAAGACACTTGACAGTTCGTCATACTCCACAGCAAAACGATGTTACAGAACGAATGAGCAGAACGATCATGGAGAAGGTTCAATGTATGTTGTCAAATGCCAACTTACCAAAGTCATTTTGGGCCGAAGCAGCCTCTACTGTATGTTTTTTGATCAACCGATCTCCATCCGTTGCCATTGAGAAAAAGACTCCACAAGAGGTATGATCTGGTAATCCTGCTAATTATTCTGATTTAAAGATCTTTGGGTGTCCTGCGTATGCTCATGTTGATCATGGAAAATTGGAACCGAGATCCATTAAATGTGTTTTTCTTGGTTATAAAGCTGGTGTAAAAGGGTATAAGTTATGGTGTCCTAAAAATAGAAAAGTTGTGATTAGCAGAGATGTTGTTTTTGATGAAACTGCTATGCTACCTAACTTATTCCTTAAATACTCTTCCAATAAAGAAAATCAAAAGCAGGTGGAGCATCAAATTAATACAGAGTTGACTCCTCAAGCCAGTATAAAAATTGAGAATAAAGTTGCTTCTTCAGCACAATACTCTATCGCCAAAAATAGAACTAGAAGAGAAATTAAACCTTCAAAGAAGTATGTTGAGGCTGATCTAGTTGCTTATGCTTTAAGTGTGGCCGAAGATATAGACGCAAACCAAGAGCCGTCTAATTATTCTGAGGCGGTTAGCTGTGAAGACTTAGAAAAGTGGATGTTTGCTATACAAGAGGAGATGAAATCACTCTACAAAAACAGAACATGGGATCTTGCGAAACTTCCTAAAGGTAAAAAGGCTGTTTATTGTAAATGGGTGTTTAAAAAGAAAGAAGGGACTCCAGGAGTTGAAGAACCCAAATATAAAGTAAGGCTTGTTGCAAAGGGTTACAGTTAAATTCCAAAAGTGGACTTCACAGATGTGTTCTCCCTAGTTGTGAAGCATTGTTCGATTCAAGCTTTGCTTGGTATTGTGGCCATGCATGATTTGGAGCTTGAGCAGTTAGATGTAAAAACTGTATTTTTGTATGGAGAACTTGAGGAAGATATTTACATGCAACAACTAAAGGGTTTTACAGTCTCAAAAAAAGAGGACTATGTTTGCTTGGTGAAAAAGTCCCTTTACGGTTTGAAACAATCACCAAGACAGTGGTACAAAAGGTTTGATTCCTTTATGACTTCTCATGATTTTAAAAGAAGTAATTTTGACAGCTGTGTTTACTTTAAGAAAAACAATGATGGTTCTTTTTTGTATCTACTTCTTTATGTTGATAACATGTTGATAGCAGCAAAAGATAAAGGAGAGATAAGAAAGGTCAATACCCAACTAAGTGAAGAATTTGAGATGAAAGATTTGGGACCAGCAAAGAAGATACTTGGTATGGAGATTCTCAGAGATAGAAAAGCAAGTAATTTGTACCTAAGTCAGAAGGGGTACATTGAGAAAGTTCTTTATAGGTTCAATATGTAGAGTGTTAAGCCTGTTAGTACTCCTTTAGCAGCCCATTTCAGGCTTTCATCGGCTTTGTCTCCATAATCAGATAATGAGATTGACTACATGTTACATGTTCCACACTCTAGTGCAGTGGGATCTCTCATGTATACTATGGTTTGTTCACGTTTAGATTTATCATATACAGTCAGTGCAGTTAGCAGATACATAGCAAATCCCAGTAAAGAACATTGGAAAGTAGTTCAGTGGATTTTAAGATACTTACAAGGTATTACTGATGTTTGCTTACAGTTTGGAAGAACTAGAGATGGAGTCATTGGGTATGTTGATGCTGATTTTGCTAGAGGCCTTGATAGAAGAAGATCTCTCACTGGTTATATCTTTACAATCGGAGGTTGTGCAATCAGTTGGAAAGCTACTTTGCAAACTATAGTCGCTTTGTCTACCACATCAAGTGAGTATATGGCGACATCGAGGCTTGTAAAGAAGCTATTTGGTTGAAGGGACTCTTTAGTGAGCTCAATGAAGACCTTCAAATCAGCACAGTATTTTGTGATAGTCAGAATGCTATCTTCCTTACAAAAGATCAAATATTTCATGAGAGAACAAAACACATTGATGTTCGGTATCATTTTGTTTGTGATATTATTGCTCGTGGTGATATTGTTGTGAGCAAAATTAGTACTCATTAAAATCCTACAGATATGATGACTAAGTCACTTCCTATAACCAAGTTTGAGCATTGCTTAGACTTGGTTGGTGTTCATTGTTGAAGTTAAACCCTTAAGGGATTTTATGGAAGAGGTGGAGAACTTGTTCGTTGAGAGTTCGCGATGAAGAACTTGTTCATTGAGAATTCGTGTCAAGGTGGAGATTGTTAGAATTAAGTGACCTGAATCCTTATTTAAATAAAATACAATGGTAAAATAAAATATAAAAAAAATCCCTATAGAACTACACTTCTTTTATTTTATTTTAAATAAGGTTTTTTAAACCTTATTAAACTCCATCTATTTAATATTGATTAGAATAAGATGTTTCAATCTTACTACACTCCTATTAGAATATGGTTTTACAAGCCTATAAATAGACATAGTCTATTCCTCTTGTAATCATTCGAATTCGACATAGTGAATTTTCTTCTCCTCTGCCCGTGATTTTTTTCCCAAAAGGGTTTCCACGTAAAATCTGTATGTTCTTTAATTTTTTATTTCTTTTTTCTTTGCGATATATTGTTATTACCGACGTTATATTTTTCACAACGTGAAAAGAATTCGAGTTTAACTGTTAGAGATTACATTGTCGGGAAAGCAATCATGAAATTTGGAAGAAGTATTTTACATGAACAGTAAAATAAACATATTGGTTTCATCCAAAGAAAAAAAAATATTATTGTTTTTATCTTAAGTTACTTATTTTCTTAACACAACAACTATAATAGAAGTGCTAAACTGCAATGGTTACTATGGCTTGGCACTGTGAAATTGTGCAAACAAAATAACAAATAATATTAAGGATTTGTTTACGTTGTTCGGTTTTCTTACATTTGCATAGCCTAGCTCAGTGAGAAATTTTACTCTCTTTAGTCAACAATACAACAAGTGATTCACACTTTATCACTCTCTGAGTATAGAGACCTCACCCTTGTACTTAAAAAATTAAAACTCTCATATCTAAATTCTCCCCCTGAGAACTTGAGCAGTAAACACTTTCGACAATGTTTACAATACAACCTTTGCAATCTCTCACAAAAATAATTTCTCAATGAATAGATTCAAGTGCTCTCAATAAGCTCTTTTATAAAGCCTAGATAAGCCTTCAATATAGCGATTCGATAGTCAAGGGTGTCAAAAAGTGCATTTTTGGGACTCCATTCCCATAAATCGGACTCGTAAATATTTTACTGAAGCTAGTTGTGTATTAGAATATGGTTTTACAAGCCTATAAATAGACATAGTCTATTCCTCTTGTAATCATTCGAATTCGACATAGTGAATTTTCTTCTCCTCTGCCCGTGGTTTTTTTCCCAAAAGGGTTTTCACGTAAAATCTGTATGTTCTTTAATTTTTTATTTCTTTTTTCTTTGCGATATATTGTTATTACCGACGTTATATTTTTCACAACGTGAAAAGAATTCGAGTTTAGCTGTTAGAGATTACATTGTCGGAAAGCAATCATGAAATTTGGAAGAAGTATTTTACATGAACAGTAAAATAAACATATTGGTTTCATCCAAAAAAAAAAATATTATTGTTTTTATCTTAAGTTACTTATTTTCTTAACACAACAACTATAATAGAAGTGCTAAAGCTGCAATGGTTACTATGGCTTGGCATCTGTGAAATTGTGCAAACAAAATAACAAATAATATTAAGGATTTGTTTACGTTGTTTGGTTTTCTTACATTTGCATAGCCTAGCTCAGTGAGAAATTTTACTCTCTTTAGTCAACAATACAACAAGTGATTCACACTTTATCACTCTCTGAGTATAGAGACCTCACCCTTGTACTTAAAAAATTAAAACTCTCATATCTAAATTCTCCCCCTGAGAACTTGAGCAGTAAACACTTTCGACAATGTTTACAATACAACCTTTGCAATCTCTCACAAAAATAATTTCTCAATGAACAGATTCAAGTGCTCTCAATAAGCTCTTTTACAAAGCCTAGATAAGCCTTCAATATAGCGATTCGATAGTCAAGGGTGTCAAAAAGTGCATTTTTGGGACTCCATTCCCATAAATCGGACTCGTAAATATTTTTACGAAGCTAGTTGTGTATTAGAATATGGTTTTACAAGCCTATAAATAGACATAGTCTATTCCTCTTGTAATCATTCGAATTCGACATAGTGAATTTTCTTCTCCTCTGCCCGTGGTTTTTTTCCCAAAAGGGTTTCCACGTAAAATCTGTATGTTCTTTAATTTTTTATTTCTTTTTTCTTTGCGATATATTGTTATTACCGACGTTATATTTTTCACAACGTGAAAAGAATTCGAGTTTAACTGTTAGAGATTACATTGTCGGGAAAGCAATCATGAAATTTGGAAGAAGTATTTTACATGAACAGTAAAATAAACATATTGGTTTCATCCAAAGAAAAAAAAATATTATTGTTTTTATCTTAAGTTACTTATTTTCTTAACACAACAACTATAATAGAAGTGCTAAACTGCAATGGTTACTATGGCTTGGCACTGTGAAATTGTGCAAACAAAATAACAAATAATATTAAGGATTTGTTTACGTTGTTCGGTTTTCTTACATTTGCATAGCCTAGCTCAGTGAGAAATTTTACTCTCTTTAGTCAACAATACAACAAGTGATTCACACTTTATCACTCTCTGAGTATAGGGACCTCACCCTTGTACTTAAAAAATTAAAACTCTCATATCTAAATTCTCCCCCTGAGAACTTGAGCAGTAAACACTTTCGACAATGTTTACAATACAACCTTTGCAATCTCTCACAAAAATAATTTCTCAATGAACAGATTCAAGTGCTCTCAATAAGCTCTTTTACAAAGCCTAGATAAGCCTTCAATATAGCGATTCGATAGTCAAGAGTGTCAAAAAGTGCATTTTTGGGACTCCATTCCCATAAATCGGACTCGTAAGTATTTTTACGAAGCTAGTTGTGTAGTTAATTAGGTTTCGGTTAAGTAAATTTGCATGAATTAAAAGTTATTATAGTATAAGGACTAAATTGCATATAGGATGAAAGTTGAATTGTAGATTAAAAATTAATGAAAGGGCCAATGTAGTAATTATACCTATGTTATAATAATTAAAGTTAAAATATGTTATCTTAACAATTAAGTAAATGTATATATATTATATAATAATAGTTAGTGTAATAATAAAAAAAAATAAAGGAAGAGAACATACAAATTAGAAAGAAAAGAAAGAAAAAGAATAAAAGGAAAGAATAAAGGAGAAAGACGCACGACCTAAGGATTTCTAGGGTCCAAAGTTCAATTGGTTAGTCAATTTAGTCCATTTTCTTGTAGTTTTTATGTTTTTGGAATCCCGGTACCTAGAGTTACCCGACTCATGTTAAAATTTTAGCATTGATTAAATTTTTAAATGTTGTTAATGTTGAATAGTTTTAGTATTAGGGATTAAATTGATAGATTTTTAGCTAGAAATGGAAAAAGATTAAATTGTAGAACAAATTGTAAATTTTGAGTAATAGGGACTAAATTGTAAAAAATTCAAAATTTAGGAGTGCTACACTCAATAAGTGAATATAAAGTAACTCATTGGAAATAACTATTACAATACAATAATCAAACCACAATCAATTGAAGATTTGATTTCCAAAATAGCTACATAGTCTTCATTGATCCTCTATGTTTTAAGGGATTATTTGATTCACTCGTATTCAGTCCAATCTTCAAATGTCAATGATTGGTTATCCATAAATGGACCAAAATATCTTCAATACAACAACACATAACTAGGTCCAAAGATTTTCATCATTAAATTGCTAAACCAAATGAAGAACATATTAAAACTACCTTAGTGGTAGTCTGCAATTGGCATTGTCGAGTGCCACTCAACAACTACCAGCTCATATTACCTCAACAATCTCCCCATTTAGCAATTTGTTGAATAAAATCAAAAAATATATGAAGCTAAACATAACTGTCACCAATAACTCCCCCTCAACACAAATCTCACTATACTTAACTTAGTACATAATATTGTAATTTTAACTAGGAGTGAACAAAATTCAATTAGATTCGAAAAAATCGAAAAAAAAATCGAATTTTGAGTTATCCGAATTATTCGAGTCAACTCGAATAAGTAATTCGAGTTTCGAGTTGAATTTTACAATCTGAATAACTTCAAATAATTTGAATAACATATTGGTATAAATACCCTTTTGATAGCATAGTTTGAAAACGAGCAAATTAGTTTATCTCTCAACAAATATTACAAAAAAAAAAATTAAATTTCAAAATATTTTTAAAAAATTCAAAAAAATATCTAAAAAATATATAAAGAAATTAAAAAAATAAAAAATTTTCTAGAATAATAATTTTGGGGATCTAAATAAGTTAATTAATGATTCAAGTTTATTTTATGTGTTCTAACATGAAGTTGGTTATACTGTAACAAGATTTTAATTTGATATATTTAATTTTTTAATTTAATTTGGTTTGACTCGACTCGAATTTCATTTCACTCGACTTAATTCGAAAAATTTCAAATCGAGTTAGGATGATAAAATAAGATTCCTTAACTCGATTAACTCGAAATTTTTTCGCTCGATTCGACCGAATGCTCACCCCTAATCTTAACTATCAATGTTATGTCTAAAATTCACACCAACAATCAAAATACAAAATTATAACTAAGCACCAAAGTAAACAACACCATAGCATAATATCATAGTTCCAAAACAATTTAGCGATGCCACAGCATCATCAGTATCATTATCTCAATTATACAGACCAGATCAAATACAAGGAGTAAGGGCTTACGAAACGAAGGGGTGAACAAAGAAAAAAAACAAAGAAAAGTAGCATCTAGAGACTTTTGGCATCGCCAACCATCCACCAACAGAGAGCTGCAGCAAAACTCTCATCAGACGTGGACCACCAGCGTTGAAACACCCAACTAGACCCTCTTTAACAAAAGTTTGCTCGGGAGAAGAGAAAAGAGCTATGAAAGCTCAGACAAGGTCCCTAAAAGGGGTTATTAAGTCGAGAGAATAGCATAAAAAAAATATAAGAACTAAGAGATGAATAACCAACCACTGACGACGTGTGATTGGCCATCAAGGCTAATTTAGTCTTTTTTATATCTTTTCCTTTCTATTAACTCTTTTAAGCTTAACAACTTATTGTGGCTTATAAACAAAAGGTAAAATGATTTATCTAAATTATGTAAAATAAGTTGTTTTGAAATACTTTCTTATTTTTAGTAGGAGATTAATGTATCTAACATTTATAGAGGTGATAGAGGTTTTCAATATTACATTTATATACTTTCCACATCATGTATTCATATAACATATACAAATCATATCCTTGTATTTGAAGAACATTTTCATAATAATTTGTCTCGAGTTCAGACTATTTCATGTCGGCACTTTGCCCATTATATCAATCGAAATGTCGATGGTTACACGGGTAGTACGATCGAGGTAAACAAATATATAATCATAGATGAACATATTCATCAAACAAATTCCATGTTCATATAGCATTATCTCATATTTCCATATATAATGTATTATCATTTTCATGTATTTTAGGCAGATACATGTAATAATTCATTTCGTGTTCATATTTTCTCATGTCAGGATTTTGTCCGTTGAATCATTGAAAATATTGATGGATACATAGGTAGTACACTCGAAGTGTACAAATCAGAAATCCGTTAATTCATATTCAAGAGTGCTCTTTAAAGCACATAATCTAGAAATCCTCTCTCAAGCCATATAACAGGAAGATCACAAAGAGCCATTAATCGGGAAGCTTATAAAGAGCCTATCAGGAAGCTTATCCGGGCTACATAACAGGAAGTTCATAAGAGCCATAATCAAGAAATTCATAAAAAACTTTTAATTAGGAAGCTCACGAAGAGCCTTTAATTAGGAGCTCCGGATAGCCATATATCGGGAAGTTCAAGCGAGCCATATCAGGACACTCACAAAGAGCTGTGTTTGTGTCCGTAATATATGCAGGATCAAAATCGATCATATAACAAGACGCTTACAAAGAGCTGCGGTAGTCCGCAACACATGCAAGATCACTACCAATCAGGATGCTTGCAGGAACCATATAACGAAAAGCTCGAGAGGGCTTATAACGGACGCTCTTTTGAGCTGTGATGTGTTCGCAACACATGCAGGACCCCAACCAATTAGGAAATCCTGTATCCATCGAATTCCATTATTCAAACGGGATTTAATATTTATCGGGCTTTGTCGGATATGTAACCAATTTCATATATTTGACATTTATACAATTCACATGCACAACATTTAATTCAATCATATAAATATACAAAATTTAGTTACATGAACTTACCTCAACAAATGTTCATGTACGTAAAATCTACTAATCTGACATTTTCTCTTTTCCTCGTTCTAACTCCAAATTTGGTCTATCCGAATCTATATGAATGAATTTAACATTAATTCATTCTCATTTCAATTCAATTCACATCTTAGGAAAAATTACCATTTTGCCCCTAAACTTTTAATTAATGACGATTTCGTCCCTAGGCTCGAAAAATGAAATTCATGCAATTTAATCTTTATTCCAAGCCTAGCCGATTTTTACATGTAAAATTTACAGCCTGTGTATTTCATAAAATTTAGAATTTTTCTATGAATTTTACATCTTTTAAGTTTAGTCCATAAACCATAATTTCATCAAAATTCCCTTTACAAAAGTTGTTTATCTATTAACAACCTTTCATTTTCTACCATAAAACTTAATAATTCACCTATTTTCATCCATGGCAAAACTCTAGTACCTTGATAACTTTGCAAATTAATCCCCGAGATAGCTAGATTAAGCTATTACGATCTCGAAAATATAAAAATCATTAAAAACGGGACAAAAAAAATACCTAATTGATCAAAGTAAGCTTGCTTGAGCTACCTTCTCTTAGCTAGGGTTTCCATGGAAATAATTTGGGAAAGATGATGAAAAAGATGATATTTTCATTATTTAATTAATTATCATCTTTTATTTTTTTCACTTTCCAATTTCATCCTTTTCTTTATTTTATTTTCCATGGATGAATCATAGTCCTTAACCACTAAGCATTTTTAAATGGCCTATTTACCATATAAGGACCTCCACTTTAAATTTCTGTAGCTATTTAATCCCTTTAGCTATTATAACTCAACTTTTGCACTTTGTGCAATTTGGTCCTTTATCAAATTAAACATGTAATCGGTAAAATTTATTTACTAAATTTTTATACGACATTACTATCATACTATATACCATAAAATAATATAAAAATAATTTTTCTTTTGAAATCGAATTTGTGGTCTCGAAATCATGTTCCGATTTTACAGAAAACGGGCTGTTACAAACAATCAAAATACAAAATTATAACTAAGCATCAAAGTTAACAACACCATAGCATAATATCATAGTTCCAAAACAATTTAGCGATGCCACAGCATCATCAGTATCATTATCTCAATTATACAAACCAGATCAAATACAAAGAGCAAGGGCTTACGAAATGAAGGGGCGAACAAAGAAAAAAAAATAGAGAAAAACTGCATCTAGAGACTTTTGGCATCGCCAACCATCCACCAACCGAGAGCTGCAGCAAAACTCTCATCAGACGTGGACCACCAGCGTTGAAACACCCCACAAGACCCTCTTCAACAAAAGTTTGCTCAAGAGAAGAGAAAAGAGCCATGAAAGCTCAGACAAGGTCCCCAAAAGGGGTTATTAAGACGAGAGAATAACATAAAAAAATATAAGAACTAAGAGATGGATAACCAACCACTAGCGGCTTGTGATTGGCCATCAAGGCTGATGTAGTCTTTTTTTTATACCTTTTCCTTTCTATTAACTCTTTTAAGCTTAGCAACTTATTATGGCTTATAAACAAAAGGTAAAATGACTTATCTAAATTATGTAAAATAAGTTGTT
Organism: Gossypium bickii; assembly: GCA_025503065.1. Lineage (NCBI taxonomy): Eukaryota > Viridiplantae > Streptophyta > Magnoliopsida > Malvales > Malvaceae > Gossypium > Gossypium bickii. The sequence goes on along the minus strand of CP106709.1, from coordinate 136,329,819 downwards.
CTGAAATACTTTCTTATTTCTAGTAGGAGATTACTATATCTAATATTTATAGAGGTGATAAAGGTTTTCAATATTACACATTCATAATAGAATGAGATGCGTAATGATACAGGACATACCAGCTATAATAATAACGTACCTCCAATCCACTTCATTTCTATCCTTACATCTAGTAAATAATTTGCACAATTTTAAAGCAATTTTTTTTTTTAGAATACACAATAACATGTTGATAATACTTATTAGAATTTTTTACATTAAGAAAAAATAATTGCTTGTTCTCCTGTTTAAATACAAATGCTTTATAATAATTACATAAATTAATTAATGAAGCAGCTAGAGTAAAGGTAATAAAATCCAAAACCGCTAGTTTGGGTTAAAGTGTATTTCAAAGTTAAAGAAATTGCTTAGAGCAGAGGAAAGGGATAATATCAAATCCAACACCACCACATGCAAAAGTTCACTAATTCAAATGACTTTTCTTTAGTTCACACCCAATTAAAATAATACCTATTGTTATATTTTAAAGCACTTATAGTCATACTCTTCAAAGATTCTTACTTCATCTCCCCTATTTATAAACTTTTTGCTGCTTATAACAATATTAATTCTACAAGGTTCAAAAGGAAAATTAAAAAGGAAAATAACCAAATTTATTCAGAATAAAAGTACTTTTTCTCCGTTAAAATGATAAAAGGAAAAGGTCCTTTATTTATTTACGAATTACCCTAAAAAAAAAAAGCTTTGCTTCCGAAGAATAAAAAAATCGAATTTTTTTTAGTCCACTGTGTCATATCTTAAAGAACCAGGCAAGTTCCGGCACGTGTCCACACATTTTTATTGAAATCCTTTGTCCTAAGATAAGATTCTCTTATCTCAGATTACCAAAATTAGAATTTGACCACTCATTATAGCCAAGAATATACATTTTTAAAAGAAATAAATCTTAAATGAACAAATATTTTAATTTTTCACCAAATTAATAGCATATCACTGTATGCTAAACATTATCTTGAATCGGCTTTATCTATGTCTATTTCTTTTCATTTATATATGCTAAAAAAAGAATAATCTAATATGTTAGTGCTTTGTTGATAAGATTTACGAGGGCCAAGCTTATCCCATTTAAGGTTTAAACACAATGGATAATGATAAGTTGGATAACTGTTATTATTATATTATCACATTTACATATTCTTGATATCAATAACTGGAATCTAAACTTTTTAACTCATTTTTATATCAATCTATGCTTATTGTCTTTAAAATTTAATATAAAATTAGTTGATTAGTGTGGACATTATTAATAATATAAAAATATATAAATTTTAACAAACTACAAAAATTATTTTTTAAAATTAAATCATTGTAGCAATTACGATAAATAATGTACACATTACATGTATATGCAAATATGTTAAAATATAATGTATCAAATATCACACATGAAAAACAATATCAATATGATATTAACATAATGATCACAAATGTAGAAAAATATATGTAACATGTCAAAATCAACAAATTATTTTATTATAAATTATTAAAAATATGATCACAAAGGTGCTTCCAAATTCTCTATCAATTGAAGTTGGGATAACTTTTAACATAACCATTTATGTTTGATAAACCAATTGGGATTATTGGATAAATCTAACTTAGAGGCCATTGTATCCCCCCTCCATCTTTGAAATTCCATCATGTGACCCAAAACTGTCATAACCCTTCATCTATGGCTTTCCTCATTCATTTCTCCTTATGAAATAAAATTCAATACATGTTATCTTCAATTTCAGAACACAGAAGTAAGCATCAACTATCTAAATATCCTCAAAATTCTCAAAACTCCCCTCCAATTTAAAATACAATGAGAGATTACCCTTCCAACAACTATGAATTCAGACAACTTCTTTGATTGAATATTCCCTTCTTTTTAAATGGATTTCCATAATAACATTGAAAATTTTAACAAGAATGGACAAATTGTTAACCTAACGACTAAAAATGACAAAAATAATACTTCTATCCCTTTACTTAAAAGAAAGCCACAAAAAAGAAAGTAAAAAAAAAAAAAAACTCCAAACAGCTTATTCAATATGACTCGAAGAAGAAAACTTAATCTTAAATTGACTTGGACTCAAGAAAAGAAAATGCCTACAAGAGATCAAACCCAAATTTAAGACAAAAAAGTTTTTCATGACGAGAACAAGTCATTAATAATTATTTAGAGCAAATCAATTAAATAATTCCAAATTCTGATGCTTATTTTTGTATGACTTTTTGGAAGAATAAAACTGATGGGAAATTATAACATTAGATATAAAAATAACCAATGGATTTATTTCTTCAAAATTGTATTCCCAAAAAATAGTTAAATCAATGTGAGAAGTGAAATTTAAGTTTAAAAATAGTATAACAAATCTCCAGGTAGTATTTCCTCTGGAATCTATATATTTTTATTAAGTTTAACAAAAAAAATAGTTAAATATTTTAAGAAAGTTTTAATTTATTAGGGGGATGTGTGGTATTAGTATTAGTCGTGAAATTTGGAAATGGATACTAAATAGAGGTATATTTTTACTGTTAAAAACATGCAGATTTTTCTATGTAAATTTAATTTAATGGAATTGAAATAAATAGGAAAAGAAATGGAAAAATCCGGAACAACAGGAACACGCGCAAACAAGAAGACCCAAAAAAAGAAAACGAAGGACGTTATTTTCCACTAAAGGGGTGAAACCGTCATTTTATTCATCTCCAATGAACGATCCACCGTGATCCTCTAATCCTGAAACCATGATCTAAATCTCAAAATTCCTAAATCACCCTTCACCTCATTTCTTCCCCATTTTATACTCCTCCCTCCTTAATCTCACTTTATTTTCATGCAACCTCACCTCCTTCCTTTCTAACAAAACCTTTCTCTCTCTCGTTATTTTGTATTAATCTGATCTTGGTTTTCTTTTTCAATTATATTGATAAATAGATAAAAACCGATCACCTTTTGTTGTTGTTGTTGTTGTTGCTGTTTTTTCTTTGATTTTGGTTTGGCTCGCGGGAGTCATGACTCGGCGATGCTCGCATTGTAGCAACAACGGCCACAACTCCCGCACCTGTCCCACGCGCGGTGGCGGTGGCGTTGGCTGCGGAGGAGTGAAACTATTCGGCGTTCGTTTGACGGACGGGTCAATAATCAAGAAGAGTGCGAGTATGGGAAATTTGTCGTCAGCGCACTACCATAGCTCGTCATCAGCGGCCGCTTCGCCTAATCCAGACTCTCCTTCTTCGGATAACGTCCGTGACTCGAACCACGTGCCCGACGGGTACCTCTCTGATGAGCCCACCGCACACACCTCATCTAACCCTCGCGGAGAGAGAAAGAAAGGTGATTATTCTAAAACGCCGTGTTTGGAGCTTGTTATTGTTTATTTTAAGGCTGTTTATTTGGATTTCGATGAAGTTTATTTCGGTTGTTTAATTACTTAATCTCTTTGCTATCAGTAAGCGAGAACTTGTCTGTTAACCTTCAACGATTTTTTTTTCTTTTAAGATTTAGTTTAAATTAAATGAAAATTTATTATTTAATCTTCATACTTAATACTCCACCAGTCTTAACTTTCTGTATTTATAATAATCTTTTAGGAATTGCTTTATTTGTATAACTTAACCCTTCAACAAGCGTGGGTAGCCTTTCTTTTACTGGCAATTTATTTTTTTCTCAAAATATATATGGTATATTAAATTGTTGAGTTTTAGTGAAAATTTTGTCCAAGAAAATTTTACTGCCCAAATTTCCATTTCTATTTGGGGTTTTAGAGAACTTTTTGGAGTTCAGTAGTATAAGGAAATGGTTTTCTTTTGTTTATTCTTTTTCAAACTTGTTCATAATATTTAACCTTACTTTTATATGGTATTAAAAAGTAGTCTGCGCTATGCGGGAATACTTTTATTAGATAATGTTTGATTATTAAATAACCCATGATTAGGGAATGAATAAACAGTCCGGCATGTATATTCAGGTAATAAAGTTGCAGAAAAGATATTAGGCCATAATTTAGTCAATTCCATTAATTTAGTGAAAGTAAGTACTTTTGTTTTCTCTGTTTTGAATAGGCTTGCGTGGATTTTTTTACGAATTTTAATGTTCTTGTTAGGGTAGTTTGGCCTTCAGGGGATCACATGAATATGGGGAACTCAGATGATTGGCTGCTTTGTAATAATTGAATTTGTCTTTTACTTCACCATATGTCTGAACCAGGGTGAAAAGCTGATTCGTCAATTCTGCTTTTATGGTTCCAACTTGTGTTATTATGATCTCCACTCATGTCCTAAGTGGCTTATATGCATTGCATGTATGGGCAGCTGCATGTAACCTCAGTATTGGTACATGGCATGGAGCTAAAGTGACATTTTTGCCTTCAAGCATGCGCAGTTTTCAGCATCGTGTTTAATCAAACAGCTATTAGTAAGTAACTCCTCGCAGGAGTGTTTAGAAAATGAGGACTGTCCCATCACTGATTGCTGTAATTAGTCTCTTAATTTTACACTAATCCGTCCTTTAGTGAATATTTAATTCTGAAATTGATGTTACGATGGTTTGTAGTTGCTAAGTTTAGTTTCGCTTGTTAGTTAGGTTCCTGATAGAGTTGTCATCCCCGGGGAACAGAAAGTAGTTAATTAGGAGAGTATGGTAATGGCTTGGAAGACCGAGGCTCCAGTTGTGTCTTACCTCATTATTTTGGGAAATTGGCTTGTGCCTGTGAACATAGAGCATCGTATTCTGCTCAAATTTTGGGGCCAAAATTTGGTCTAATCACTACAATGTGTAGAAGCTTCAATTGTACATCAGTTCATGCAAATATGAACAGAATTGTATTGAGTTTCATGAAAATATTTGTTGGTAGTTGGATCCTTTGGCAGAAACCTGTATTGTATCGCTAGGTAGGCAGCAGCAATTGATATGTCTGCATTTTAAAGTGATTCCATCACATTTTCTTCTTTATGGCTGTTGAGGACATCCAAGTTCACTGGATATGCCTCCTGCAGTACAGGTATTTTGGCAACTAGTTTGATTCTGATTTCCATTTATGTATTATTGGCTTTCACAGCAAGGAATGAATTTCCAAGCACAGCTTAAAATACTGTATAGTTTCTGCTTGAACATCAATGGATAGTTGACCATTTGTACCTAATAACTTTCACCATTAATAGAGGACAGGGCAGAGAACGGTTTAGCACTTATAGTTTAACGAGTGGGATGTAAATATGACTTAAGTAAATTATAGGTTCTTAGCCATGATATTTAGTTGCTTTACAGGTGTTCCATGGACTGAAGAGGAACATCGGCTCTTTCTAATTGGCCTCCAGAAATTAGGGAAAGGGGACTGGCGGGGAATAGCTCGAAACTTTGTTGTATCAAGGACACCAACTCAGGTAGCAAGTCATGCCCAGAAGTATTTCATCCGTCAAAGTAATGTTACCCGAAGAAAGAGACGTTCAAGCCTTTTCGACATGGTTCCAAATGATATGGTTTGTTTTGTTTCTTTATATTGTTTTTGCATTTCCTAAAAGTAGTAACAGTGCCTCTCTTGCACATGCACATGCACATGCACATGCACATGGTTAATGTAAAGATAGTTTTCTAAGTGCTAAGGAGAATATCTGGGTCCACTGCCATTACTGAAGGAATTCAACTAGCACATTCTGATCCCAAATGTGCATGGGAAAATAAAATCATCTTACTCTATAGCAAAGGAGATCAACAGCATATGCAATCTAGCCAACAATTTGGTTGCAGCTGGGTTTGGGTTGGGCTTTGAGTTGTTGACTTTTGTTCGAACTTGAGTTTGGTACTGCACAGCTTCTGATTAACACTAGACACATTTGCTTTGCCTACAAATAGCAACCTATTTTGGTTGTAGGTCAGCTTTGGGTCAAGGTTGTTGAATGCAGATTAAATTCAGGTTGGCTGCATGTTGTGCCTTTGTGCTAGGCTAGCTTCTGTATTTCATAAACTAAGCTACAGAGTACAGACCCGGGTGTTTTCTCTCATCGATTCTGGTTTGTTTAACTTCTGTATGCTTTTGCAGGCTACAGATACACCGGCAGTTCGGGAAGAACAAGTTTTGCCACCTTCTTCACGTGTAGAAGCGGATAATTCAAATTCAGCACCTTCATTAAATCTTTGTCTCAACTCTGAATTTGAACACAGAGAAACTGCAGCACAAGAAACAGTTAAAGGAACCGAAGAAACCATGATGGTATCAAGCGGATACACACCTATTGTCCACAGTTTCATCTCACCTTATGCACCTGTTGCTTACCCATTTTGGCCACCAAATCTAGCCCCTAATGATGAAGGGAAGGGCATAGAGGCATCTCAACATCAAGTACTGAAACCTGTTCCGATGTTTCCCAAGGAACCTGTGAATGTAGATGAACTAGTTGGAATGTCTCAGCTCTGTATAGGAGAGAGCGAGAAAGGGCATAGAGAGCCTTCACCGCTATCCTTGAAACTGCTAGGAGAACCATCAAGACAATCTGCATTTCATGCAAATGCCCCGGTTGGTGCCACAGACTTAGGCAAGGGCAAAACTGGTGCTATCCAAGCTGTCTGAAAATGCAGCCAAGGAAAGGGGTATCTCTATCTTATCTATGCCATATTTTCTTTTCATTATTGTGTTTTTGGGTAGTAAGAAATTTCTGGGTCTATATAACATGGGTTAGATCATTTAAGGGAAATATTTATTCATTCTAACTGTAAACAGGCTATAGTTGTAATAATAATCAAATGGGTTATAGTATAAAAAAAAAATTTAAATGGATTATGGCAGTCTTTGCTTTGGGTCTTGTATATATGTTCGGTTTTACTTTTAGACACTGCTCTTCTGGGCTTTTCTCCCTATGAAATTTTAGGTTGCGTTTAACATTTTTAAACAACTGCAAACTTTATCACAAAAACATGGAAGCTTAAAGAGGCGTTTGAGATGGGATTTAGTGAGAGGTAGAGCCAGTGGTCAATGCATGATTAAGTTCCGATGTGATTTGAATAAGTAGTTCTCACTTCACAATTTTCCATCTCATATGGACTCTGGAAACAGCATACTAAAAAGAATGAAAAAAAAAAAAAACCTGATCTGCCCTTGTTGGATGTAAAATTTGTTTTCGGAGTTTTGAATTTTGTATAACTTCGTTCATAATTTTGGATTGAATGAATTTATATTTCTAATTTTAAATCAAACAGCCATCTTTTTTATTAAAGGTTGCTGAACCAACATCATTAATCAAACACATATTTTCGACTTGAGAATTTTGAATTCAAGCCTCTCCAACGGACTATTCCATGCTGTCCTTTCTCGGCCCTGTATATATTTTATAAACATACCAATCTATTTATTTAAAAGTACATTATATAATTCTAAAAATTTTATTACAAGTGTTTGTGTGTAAAAATCATATATTCAGAATATGTGTTTAAAAATAAGATACAATAAATAATGAAACTAATAATAATAACTCAAATGCCAATATTAAATGAATTTCAATTATTTATTATAATATTGTCATTTTTTCTGAGTTGGTATCAAGTTGACTTGTGACACCAATTCAATCATACACTTAAATAATGGTATAAATATACAAATAATGTGATTGAAATAATTTGTGCAATAAAAATTAAAATGTGTAAAAATATCAACATAAAGATTTGATTGAAATAGTAAAAAATATATCTTATAAATGTTGATGGCATGAGCTCATATCTTAAAATTTTTAACTTTTTATTATTTTTTTAAACAAGAAAAAGGAAAAAATACAATTGTAAAAATATAACTTATTTAAAATATATAAGATTATGTTAATACTTTTTTTTATTAAATTAATATTGAGTTGACTTATGATATTAATTTAACCAACCATTTACATATTTGAGGCAACAATGTTGTGAATTGATGGCAGTCGAAATGAATTAGGCATGCAAGAAGCGAACTTTTCCCACAAGGCTGCAAACCCTGGATGAAGGCAACGTTTTATCTCAAAAGTCACTCCATCATTTCACTCCTTATATACATACATCAGTATCAGGAAAAACTTGAAAGTAAAAAACTGCTATAGAAAAAGGATTATATGAAATAGAAGTGTCACATCATCCTGTATCTCTTTTTAATTATTTAATAATATTTTAGTAATTTTTTTATGTCATTAATATATAATTTCGATAATTTTTTTAGCTTAAACCTTGAACTGAACCTTAAACTAAAAGGCCAAATTCAATGTTCATGGTTCAAGAGTCAGATTAGGGCTCATGATTTGAGGTTTGGATTTTAAATTTAAATTAAAAATTACAAAAATTATGTGTATATAAAAATTTTATTAAAAGGTTATTAAATAATTGAGAAAAGATAACTCTCATGTCTTGTACCATCTTTTCCTAACTCGTTTACGGCAGCAGAGAATATATATTGCCACTTGTCAATTATGTGGTTACTCAAATTATAGAATATGCTTAATTTATATCTCTCTCTCTGAAAATTAAATTTTTTTTTACACATATCTCAATATTAGAAAAGAGCGATTTCGCACTTGGCAGCATCATGGTTGTCTTGTCAATACAAATCAAGCTTTACTTTTGTTATTTATTATTGTTTATTATGATGATGTTTTTCTGGGTTGATGTGGTATCTAACAAATATAAGTAATTGGGTGGCAGACTTCATCCATCATTGGATTCTCCACCTTTTATTTTCAGGCATGCTACGAGGATCATGTCTCATTCAGTTAATTTGGAATAATAAAATAAAAAAGAAGGCTAGCCAATAGTGGGGTGGGGTTCCTACTTACAGTAAATTTGAATAGACAGTCACACAGGGAGAGATAGATAGAGATTCTGAAGAAGATGAGCAGAAGGAATTGATGCTGCGGCTTTGAAAGAACGAAAAAATTTAGAATATGTATGAAAAGGTTAAGTTTGTGTCTGATTACATGCATCAATCCCCACAAAGTAGGTTTATTCCCCCTTTACCACATTTAATTAATTCCATTTAAAGAAGCAACAAAAGGGGCTCTACTCATCTCACAACCAAACACCTAACTTCATCCACATCTATATCTTCCTTCCTTTTCTTTGAATCAATCACCTTTTCTTTTTCAGCAACACCCTTTTCTTTCATACATGGTTTTATATATTTGGATTCCTCCCTTCTTGCTGGTAATAGAATAAATGACTTATCTTCTAGAAAAAGGAATCATTCGTAAAGGAAGACGTGGTTGTATTTGCATTCTTCATAAATCTTGGTAAAGGATCTGTTCAAGCAGGTTATCAGTCATTCATGACGAAAGTAGTCGTGGTTATATAGCATTTACTATTAACAACAGGAAAATGCAGTTGTCATTATGATTAGGTTTCGAATACAAACCCAATACTTGAAGCCATAATACTCTTCCCTTATTGTATCAGAAATAAAAAAACAAAAAAGTGTTGATACAAACAAATGGTTTGAGTGGTTACAGTGGGTGTGCAAATAGGCAAACTGTACATACTCTTCATGCGAGTAGTTATGGTGAATTTTTGAGAGACTTATCTTTATAGGTTAATTAGGTAAGTTTGTGTGTGACTGAGAGATAGAAGCCAATGATGATGAAAGACTGTATTCTCCACTGAAATAGATTCAATAAGGGAGTTTATCTGATCAAAGTAGTTAGTTTAACAAAATGTTTGGGACGAAATATATATATAGCAAAAAACTTTAATGTGGCATTGTAACATAGCTTTAATATCAATGAATTCTACAATATATGAAATCTAAATAATAGTAGATTAGAAAGTGTTGGGCAATTTGAAAATTATAAAACTCCAATTCCTCATTCGGTACAGCAACCATAATATCAAATGTAATACAAATGATATACTCCATCGTCGGCTTTACGAGTGTTGAACAGAGAAGCTGTGAGCAGACAAGTGTTTAAGGATTATACTGTGAAAATAAAGTGCAGAAAGAATCTCTTCCCAAACACTTCTCTCATCTTCTCCTAACATGTTGCTGTATTTTGCAGGCACATACAGCCCTTGATTATGACCACTGCATATTAAAAATCGTATCACTACGTCAAGTATTTTCTTTTTAAAGAAAAAGAAAAAGAAAATTCTATTTCTACTGACATATAATTTTGTAGATATTTTATTTCCCTATTTTGGAAACTACAAATTATTCTCTTACTTGTTACTGTGGCCTCGTATTGTTATTCTCCACCCATCAAATCCACAAATAAAAATTCTCTTTTTCTTTTTAATAAATTAATATAACTCAATGATTGGTGTCTACCATCTATCTTTTCATTCTCTGTTTTCCCCAAAACTTACTTTTTATAACTAATCTCATGCATATTTAAGCTATATCAATGGAATTTGAGTTTTAATACAATCATGGCTACCTGTTTTTTTATTTTTTACACAAAACCTGACGTGACTCATGATAAAGATTGGGAAAAATATAATTTATTGATTAACAATCTTTTTGGATTGTAGTAAAGGAAAAAACTTACGAGAACTTATATTTTATATTTAAAATTTTGATTTTTCACAAATTATTAATACATTGTTGAGGCTTATATTCATCAAATATAAAAAAAAAAATCGATATAAATTTAAGATTTAAAAGCATTAAATATTTTTGTTTTGAAAAATACATATAATTGCTATTGCTATGATAGGATCCTATATAGCTTAAGATGTATGCAGTTCGTGGCATTGGTGGTTGTGGGGTATATATGTCGCTTCTCTTACATGGTAGTAGTGGGGTATATATAATACCTTTTTAAGCTGATACACAACCCCTTGCTCAACTAAATATATAATTTATGTTTTCATCATTTTAATTTTGCTCCATCAACTTGTAATCTTTCAAAACCAACCTTAAATCATTAATTTACACTTTTAAGCATTTTAACCCTTAATCTCCAAAGTGTTTTAAACATTCTTGAATGCCTTTATTTGATTATAAATACATACCTAATTAATTTTCCAAAATCTATAATCATTTTTTATACAAATCCTTAATCCCTCCTAACCCTTAAATCAAACGAAAAATGTGTTTAAGCATATTTAAACACACATCCTCCTAATGTTACAATAACAACGATACCAACTGGATTAAAACTCAATCAACAATATTGAATAAAATCTTGGAAAAACAAGATAACATAAACTATATGTAATTTTTGCCGATTCAGTCTTAGCTCGATTGGTATTGTAACGACCCAAAATCTGTGGGCACCGAAAAAGTGTGTCATCGGGCCTCCGTCATAGTAAATTGAGTTAGTAAATAATTATTAGGAGTAATTATGAGTCTAATAGTGTGTCTAATTAGATTTTTATTTAGTGAATTTAGTTTAATTTAAAGTAATTAGGAAAAATGATCAAATTGAATAAAGAGTAAAAGTCTAATTATATATTAAAGGAAAGTAAAAAGGGCTAAAATGGCAATTAAGCCATTTAGCATAAGTTGAAGCGGCATATGAATTAAAAATCTAAGATTTTTACTTAAATTTTAAATTTTAAAATATATATATTAGTAATAAATTATAATAAACTAATTTAAAATAATTATATTAATTGATATTATATTAAATAAACTAAATAAATGAAAAATGTATGGTAAAGATTAAAGACAAGTGTAATAGTAATAATTATAGAGGTACACTTGTAATTAAAAAAAGTAAAATAAGTATTGCTTAAATAATAAGTAAAAGATTTTTTTATATTAAATAATTATTATATATTATATTATTATAACATATAGTAAATAAATCTAAAAAGAAGTAAAAGCAAAAGTAAAAACAAAGAAGAAAGTAACAGAGGCTTCGAAACAGGGCAGGAAAAAAGAAAGAAAGAAGAAGAAAGAAAAATAACAAGGGAGAAATAGGGATTTTAAAGCTTGGAACTTAATTAGGTAAGTCAATCAAGTCCTATTCTCTTAATTTTGATGTTTTAGAAGTTTTAAAGCAAGATTTTGATGAAACTAAGTTGATATTTTGAGAGTTTATAGGTTTTCAAATAGAGTTGATGTTGAAGAAAAAGATGAATTAGGAATTAAATTGTAATGTAAGCTATAAATCTTGTGTTATAAGAATTAATTTGGAAGAAATTATTAATTAGAGTTTTATTATGAATATTAGATAGTCAAGTTGAATATGGAAGGAATTTAAGTAGAAACAAAGCATTAATTAAGTTAAGAAAATTAGTAAACTTAATTAGGATTAAATTGTAAAGTAAATTATAAAAAAAAAACAATATTGGGACAGCAGCAGTAGAGTAAATTTAAAAAATCACCAAAAATGGTAGAAATGAAATTAGAAGTTTAGTGAGATATGAAATTAAAGCTTATTGAGCCTGTTTTCATATGAAAGAAATAGAGAAAGTAAAGAAATTTTGTATTTTGAGATATTTAGATTTTTGTGAGACTGGTTCAGAGTGATTTCGAGATCCCCTGTTCTGACTTGGAAAAATCATTAAAAATTGTACAAAAATAATTTTGGGACATAATTTATATGGTTAGATTCCTTAATGAGTCTATTTTTAGAAGAAACAAACTATAACATCATTTGAATTCTGTACAAGAATATAATTAAATCTTAGCAAAGAGTGGTCGGAACTGTCAGACAACAGAACAGGGGTGATTTTAAAGAATAAACTGTACTTATTGGTTAAATCAAAAATTCTGAAAATTTTATGGCAAGAAGATATGTGAGTCTAGTTTCATATAAAATTTACGGATCTTAATTTGAAATTCTGTAACTCAAGATATAAATAATTTAGTGACAATGACTCAGGTAGACAGCCTTGACAGAATATATAAGTAAATATTAGAATTATATATTATGGATGTGGAATGAAATGGAAGAGTAGGAATGAATAAAAATTTAATTAATTATTAAATTAATGCTGTAATTAATAATGTAAATTGTTATTATTATTTTCGTAGCTAACAAGGAAAACGAGGCATCAGTATCCAAGGGAAAAGAAAAGATCGTTGAGGAGTAAACTCCTATTTCGGGTTTGCATTACTATAACTCAAACTATTTATTAAATGTATATTGAATTTATAGTATATGTTATGGAGTAATTAAGAAAAGGTAAGTAATAATATTTGAAATTAAGTAAGAATATGTGTGAATATTGAATTATATGTGAATTGATATAATAGATGTTTTGAATTGATCAAGTATTTGAAATTGTTGTGGAAATGAATTCGAAATTGGAAAAGTAAAATAATACCCTATTAACTTGTCGGACTAGATTGGATACAAATGGCATGCCATTGGATTTGTGATGTGATGAGGAGATTTGTAGCTCGGCCGAGAAGATGATTTCGTTATTATATGCTTCCGTTTATCCGAAGAGGCATTTAATGCCTTATTGGTGTGTTTGGGAGGAAATGATATACTGGTGTGTTTGGGAGGCTATATTATACTGCTATGTTTGGGAGGATTTCATTATTCTGGTGTGTTTGGGTTGGATACTTTGGTGTGTTTGGGTGGAATCAGCGTATTTATCAGAGTCCGAGCCTTGTTAATAGGGTAAATAATTGAAATGAAACTTTGAAAATGAGATTGATTGATTTGGCTTTATTGAAAGATATGTGAAAGAATGTACGAGTTGAATGATAAATTGAATTAGTATGTGAAAAATGAAATGTGAATTTAAGATTTATGAAGTGATATATAATTATGTATAATTAGTTTAAATGATTTATAAAGCTTATGGTTGATGTTTGTAATTTATTAATGTTAAATAGTTTGGTTTATAGTAATACCACTGAGTATGAAATACTCAGCGTACGGTTGTTTTCGTGCGTAGGTCATTAGAGTTTCGGATTCGGTCCAGCATCCAAAACAAACCTGACTCCAACAAGAAAATTTTGGTGATGTATTTCTTCTTTTTGTTTAAGTGGCATGTACTAGATAGTTGTATATGAATTATATATATATTTAAGTTAAATGATTTTGGTTTTATATAAATGATTATAATGTTTTGGATGAGAAATATGATATAAAGTTATAAAATGGTAAATTTGGTATTGAATATTTGAAATGAAATAAAAGTTATTAATTATATATATACTAACATGTTATATTGTTTAAACTAAAGTATTAAATTATTGTTTTGATATAAATTGGATGTATTTGAATATACCTAATCATTGGTTGAAATATTGCTATTGGATTGTTTCAGTTTGAAATTTGCAGGGGGTTTTATGTAAAAATAAGTAGAAACACTGTCGAAATTTTTTATAGGATTAAAAAAATAATAGTAATAATACGAAAAATTTTCGGAGAATTCGAACAAGTTTTGTTTCACTTTTAATTTGCGTTTTGGCTACGAGCATCTATTATTGGGACTTAATTATTTAATTATACTATGAATATTATTTTATTTGTGAATTATTTGAAAGTTGTCTGATATGTTCGGTAATGCTTCGTAACCCTGTTTCGACGACGATTTAGGGTTAGGGGTGTTACAGGTATGGATATTGTTGTTAATGCAGAAGGATGAGGGTTTGAGTGCGCTTTAAGTAGATATGATCAGAACTTATAATTCTTCAAAAAAATATATGTAATTTTTCTTAATTTTCAAACGGAAATTACTATTTTAAATTTTAATATCTCCGCAAACCAATTTGATAAAAACCTAAATTAAATTAGAGCGGAACATTTGTGCTTCCTCATAATACATGATTAAGAAAGTTATTAATTATAAAAAAAATTAATTTCAGTGTTTGTTTTTGCATAATATAAAATATAAAATTGAAGTTAGTATGATTAATTATTTTTATAATTCTATCAGTTCTAACCTCTATAAAAATTAACACTCAATCCAATGAAACCAACAAATTATATAATAGTTATTTAGACATGACACATGTATATAATAATTACCAATAACTACATTTAAAATCCAATAATTTAATCCCTACCATAATATATAAAATCAATAACAATAAACTTTTGATAACGTTAAGCATAAAACTATCAACTTATAGTATTAAAGTATTCTTTTACAACTCATAGGAGCAAATCACTATACAAAATGTATACATTATTAGAACATAGTGGCTATGGGTAAACGCCCTTCGCCAATGGATCAATTATTAGAATTTAATATTAAAGTATTTTGTTATAATATAAAATAATAATTAATATAAATTTCAACTTAAATTTAAAAAAACGAATAAACTCCAATAAAAAAATCTTTTCAAAATATCTCTTTTTTAAAAACAAGTTATGTAAGTAAATAAAAAAAATAGAATAATATAATTTTTTGCCTCTAAACTTGGCAATTAGATTCATTTTGGTACTTGTACTATTTTTGGGCTCATTTTTCCACTTAAATTTAACAATTAGGTCTATTTTAGTCATTAAACTTGAAAAGTATAAAAGTTCGATGACGTGACACTCTAACATTGTGCCACATCATCACTTTAAAAATTAAAAATAATTATATAAAATTTCAGGTGGTGACGTGATACAATCTTAGATTGTCACATCCAATGTTTTAATAACCGAACAGGTAGTTAAACCAATTAGACTATCGTTTCCTTATTCGATCGATTCGACCATTAGACGAACAATAATTAAAAAAATATTAAATTGGTTCAACCTATTCAACTGTCGATTTTTGTCCTAATTTTCGACTTTGATCAATTTCAAGCAGTTTTTTTATTCAACCTCTTTGTTTGAATTGTTATATCAATTGATCATCAATCCAATTGGTTTGACCGATTGATCCGATCTTGTTCCAATAACATCAAATATTAATGGAATACAAGTTTAAGGGCCAAAATAGATGTAGTTGTCAAAATAGATGTATGAAGTGGAGTTAAAAAGCCAAATATTATATTATTCCTAAAAATTACAAAATAAAATTAGTTTATATTGTTACTAAAAGAAACATAAATATTTAGGTTTGTGGGACGTGAGAAAATGAAATTACTCTGAAATCATGAAACCCTTACAAATAGTGTGAGAAGAAGAGGCGAGTTATTGCAAGAGGGAGGATCTAAGCTTCTTGTCCCACAAAACAAAACAAATGAAACATAATTGAAGTGATGTATTTTCTTTCTTCTTCTTGTTTTAAAGCAATAAATAGCATTGTTCATTTTTTGCTTCTTTTTTATAAAAGATAAATAAAATTAGATTATTAATAAATATGTTGAATGAGTTTTTTAAGAGTCAGCTAAGTTGAGATTCTAATTAACAATGTGGGATTAATTGTGGAGTGGAAGCTGACACTTGAATATTTGTCAGTTTTTATAAAAGATCAATAAGTTTTAGCAAAAGATTTCCCAACATAAAATCTTAGGATAGAATCAAAGCTTTGTGAGAACATGAGATAGTTGCCCATCACTAATTCATCCAACATATCTAAAACAAAAGGCTCGGATTAAGGTAATTAGTTCATTAATATTGAATAGTAAATTTATTTAACAAAAGGGGGATATGTCACATGCACGGGACCATTTGTGTATCAGCAAATGTTGTTTTTTTGGGTGATAGTAGAAAGGTTCAGTACATTGAACCATGAGTTCAAAGAAAAACAAATTAGAGAACAATGTAGTAACCCTTACCAACACATAAACTATACCCAGAAATTCCCAAATCCTAGGAATTTGTGCCGGTAAGAACAGCTCCGCCACCAATACCCATCAAAACCACACCTCTTGCTCTTCAGGAAGATGTCAGCCACTAGCAAACAGACACGTTGACTAGTGCGCGGTATCCGCTCCCAACAAAGACGCCATCCCAGATCATCTAACTTGTTTAAACCGTTAAGATCAGACGAAGAAAACAAACGAATCAGTTAAGCCTCGAGCGAATTGATACACCGGATCCGAGTGAGCGAGTCCTAACCAACTCGAGAAAACCTCCAACATTTATTTAACCCGAGACAAAACCCCCTGGAAAACCAAGGGAGGCCGACATGGGGAAGCAGGAGGGGCGAGAGGGAAGGCGAGAAAGCGGAGAACCGGAAAAAAGTTGGTGAGGGAAGAGAGGAAACCGACTGTTCCAAAGTGGCCAGAGGCGACAGCCCAGAAGGGAACCACTCCAAAAAACAACATCAAGAGAAAGGAGGGAGGAAGGTGAGGGGAGAGGGAAGGGGCAGGGGAAGAAGGGAGAAAGTCGGCGACGACAATAAGGTGAAAAACCAGCCTTCAGGAGAAGCAGGCCGTCCGCCACCCGACGACAAAAAACCTTACCTCGGGAAACCAATATGAAAGAGAAAGGTAGAGGTGTTTTTTTTATTCACAAGACAAGTGTCTTTTTTAAAAAAATATATATATTTAATAATCTATAAGAATATAATAAAATATTAAAAAATACATTTCAATATTTTAAAGTTGTTGGTGAAATAAATAAAAAAATAGTATATTAAATACTCACACATAATTAAATAGAAATTTTAATAAATATCATTTTTTGTTGGATTGTAACGGAGTTTCGTATCATTAAGGTTGTCCAAAATTAGGACATTACAAAATCAGTATACCCTAGGCTATAAAATGGTGGTTTGTAGAGAAGTATACGTTTGAGTATGATGAAACTTTAAGTCCCGTGACCAAAATCACAATTGTTTGAGTAATATTAGCGCTTACAACATCTAAATTTTGGAGATTTTAGCAAAGATATTTATGTGTAACAATGAAGGGGATTTGAAAGCAAGAACCATCCTAATTATGTTGCAAAATTAAATAAAGCAATCCATGGGTTAAAGCAGGCAGCGAGACCTTGATATGGCAAGATAGAAGAATTTCCCGTATTTAGTGACTATTTAATAGCACCAATAAACAAAAGCTTGTTAGTAAAAGCTCGTGATGGAAAAATATTAGTAGTGCTTGATGATCTTATCATCACTAAATATGATGAATAAAAGATTACACGAGCCAACCTTACAACAAGATTTCAGACAAAAGAGGTTGAAGAATTGAATCACTTTTTAGGATTTAATATAGAACGGGCCAAGGAAAGTTTGTTCTTAAGTCAACAAAAGTATGTTTGAGATATCTTGAGAAAATATGAATGCTTAAATGCAAGTAAATTTCAAAACTAATGGAAACAAATACCCAAGTTCATTCAGTTGAAGAAAAAGACCCAAATGATGTCCCACCATGTATAGACAATGGTCGTGAGTCTAATATATCTCACCCTGATGCATCCATATATAATTTATGTAGTTGGAATAGTAAATTGCTTTATGCAAAAGTCAAAGTAACTTCAATTAGAAGCAATTTATCAAATTTTAAAGTATGTTAAAGGCACCCTTGATTATGGCGTATACTATAATAATAAGACTCGTGTGAATTGGTA
Source organism: Gossypium bickii (assembly GCA_025503065.1). Taxonomy (NCBI): domain Eukaryota; kingdom Viridiplantae; phylum Streptophyta; class Magnoliopsida; order Malvales; family Malvaceae; genus Gossypium; species Gossypium bickii. The sequence continues at coordinate 136,311,462 of CP106709.1, read as the reverse complement.
GGACACTATAATGCATATTATGCTCGCGATTGTGATACACGGCAGTCAACAGTCAGATGTATTAGAAGCAATTTATCAAATTTTAAGGTATGTTAAAGACAACTTTGACTATGGCGTATACTATTATAGCAAGACTCATGTGAATTGGTAGAACACTATGATGCATATTATGCTAGCGATTCAGCAATTAGATATTTTCAATTTGGGGTGCACTATCATCTCTTGTTATAGCAAGAGACAACCTATTGTGCCACTATCAAGCACAAAGGCCGAATACAGGGCAATAGCAACGGAAGCACAAGATGTACATATGGTTATTACAACTCTTGAAATCTCTAAAGCAGCATGTTACTATGCGGTTAAGTTGTATTGCGACAACCAATTGGTAATACAACTAGCAAAGAATCTAGCTTTTGATGCATTGATGCACGGATGTAGAATGTAAAGATGCACTATCACTATACTCTTGAGAAAATACTTAACGATGAAATTAAGATAAAACACATTTGATTAAAAAATCAAGTCCCCATTTTATTTATCAAAAAAAAAAAATCAATGGATACAAACTTGAAGAATTTCGTAAGCAACTTAAAATGACCTCAAAATACAATAGTAGTACAAGAGCAAAGTGATTGAAGGGGAGTGTTGGCATCATCACTGACTCTCTCTCTCTCTCTCTTTATTTGTCTAGATATTTTCCAAATTTTATCATCACATAGTCTATTCATCCATAATTAAAATCATGATTCAATAAATTGTATGCTTTCTTATCGTTTCTTTGGTAACATTATTCTTTTGACATCCATCTAAATTTTGTTTTTTTTTTTTCAATTTAGTACCTCCCTATTTGTTGTTTAAGTTATTACATATATTTGCTCCCTCCACAATTTCTACAAGTAGAATTACGCACTCTTTTTCTATTTTCTTTTAAGAGAATGGTTTTATAATGTGACATCCTTTTAAGGAAAATAGTTTTATAATTGTGAAATTATTAGATCATACCAGAATGATGAAGTTTGAGTAAGATTTAATTGGATAGATTAAAGGTAGTATAGAATAATAATGCTTTATAATGTTGTTAAAGACTAATCTTTCATTGAATGATTTTAAAAGCATGTTTTTTTTTTTTTCTAAAAATTTAATCTTATATGCACTTTTTAATTGAGAAAAAGAAAAAACCTAACATTTTGAATATTTAATGACTTAACTTAATTTAGGCCTCTTGAATAGGCGATGCGTATACTTGTGGTTAGCATAAAAATAATAGTGGCAATAAAATTAAATAGTTTAACGACATTGTAATGTGAGATTAAAAAAAAAAAACACACCTCACTGAAAATAAACATCCATCCAAAGAGACCCTTATACATCTTCGGTATAAATTTGTGTCTCATTGATGCCCCTAAAAAAAAGCTGTTTTAGTTGCCAATTGCGACCGAACCAAAACATAAAGAGAAGCCGAAATGGCATATTCTAAATCATTTCATTTGGCAATTTCGGCCTTTGGGGCTTTCTTAGGCTTTTCTTATTATGAAAATCAAATTCTTATTTGACAAGTGTTATTCATATATCAAATTCCACATTGATATTAATTAAAGTTTTAAAGACCACTCTTCTCTTCGTTTTTTTTATTACGAATAGTTGGGTTAACAATAATATATTAAGATCTTCATTATTCGTTAACCTTTTTTATTTTATATTTTTATGTGAGCATACCGAAATCATGTTACAATTGATATCACATGATCAAAGGCCATTTAACATACAAAACCATGCGACCAAATATTTAGCTTTACATTTTTGAAACTTTAATATCGAAAGTAATTAAATGCTGATAATTAAAATGTAATGTTTTTTAAGATTCAATTATAAGGGAAAAATTAATTTTTTAATACAATTTTGATTATTTTTCATATAAATTGGAAGAAAATACGAGTTTAAGAGTACCCGAATTTATGTTCTCTTGATTATTATAACAATGACATTAATTAAATTAAAAAACTAATTTATTCTATTTTGTGAGAGACATATTTCTATGATCGGAAGTGTACTACTTTTATCCCGAGGGGCATTTACAAAAGAACGTACGCTCATAAAACTTGAAAAGGGGAAAAATATCTATCTTGTATACATGAAAAAATAAGAAAGATGCGAATGTATCAAGATAAAACTATTAGTGAAAATTGAGAAACTTGTTTGGATAAATTAATCTTAACTCATCAAAATATATCTTGTCATTTTAAATAATTTCTTTTAATAGTGTCTCAGTACAATTTTAAAATATTTTAAGTTCGAACTCAAGTCTAATCTGATTCCAAATAAATATCTCATTACGTTATATAATTTTATATAATACTTATATACTTTTAGAATTAAATAATAAATAAAATCTAATATTCAGGTATATATTTTTAAATCCATTTGGTTTTGAATGAGATATAGAAAAATATATATTAATTAATGTTGTATCTAATAATCTCTTCCTTCCTTCAACTAGCAAAAATATATATTAATTAATGTTTTAGTACAAGATATTAATAAAAAATTATACTTAATAAATGGATCAATGTATAATTAAAATATTAATAAAGATTTATATTTAACATAAGGATAAATATATATATAATTAATTAATATATAATATATGGGTTTTAAATTTTACCTTCATAATTTTTAAAAGAATAAAAAATTATATTAATTTTTATTTAATATTTAATAATTTTATTAAAATTTTAAACAAAATAATTGAATACATTTATATTAAAATATTCTATATTTATTTTTAAATGAGATGAGCTTACAACCCGAGTTCCTTAAATATTAAAGTTCAACCTTGATTCATAATTTAAACATGCATAATTTATCTAACATGTTTTTTGAATTTATTGTTTTTTTTCTAAACCCTTCAAATATGAATTATAGTTTGACTCCTAAATTTTGAGAAATTATGCTTTAAATCTTTCAAAAATTATAAAATTTTAAGTTTATAATTTAATTCTTAAATTTTGATTTAATAATAAAATTACATTATATAATTTAATAAAAAAAATTGTAACTGGTTAGAAATATGAAATGTTTGAAAACAATTATTAAATAATGGGTCATGTGTTGATATTTTTAAGAGGAAAAAAAAGATAAACAAATTTGATATTTTGTTCTTTTGGAAACCGAATCAGAATGAAGTCCCCAGTTACGAGTTACGCAACCCAACACTGGAAAGAACTCAAGTGTTCATTTTCTATACCTCCTTCCCAAACCATCCACATTCGTTTCTTTTCTAAACAGGGGGCGAATCTAGGGGGTTGGTAAGGGCCCGGCCCCCCTAAAATATAAAATTACTATTTAGGCCCTTGAGATTTTTTAAAAAATTTAAATTAGTAAAGGTAAAATTGCACTTTGGCCCCCTTAAAATTATAAAAAATTAATTTAATCCTTTAAAAATTATAAAGATATAGAATATAAAAAATTCAAATTTCATCCAGCCCCCCTACAAATTTGTTCTTGCTTCGCCCTGTTTCCAAATATAAGCTACGATCTTCAACGGATAAAATTTTTTTTGTTAAATTTCCGATACCTATTTCTTTTTTATTTAATTCATCCTTACATTAAATTAACTTCATATTTTTTTAAATATCTGACTAATATTATTAAAATAAATCTATATGACATTGACTATCACTAGCATAGTGATATGTGACAAAAATAAAATATATTATTTGTTCATATTCATTCTAGACGAACATTTTTTAGTTTTTTGTATTATTATTTTGAAATTTAAAATTTTATAAAAATATTAGAAATATTATTTAACGCTATGTATAAATAATATAATTTTCATATATTTTAAATTTTTTATTTTGTCATGTGTCAAAATATGAGACTGTTACGAGTCATCGTATTGTTGATTGTCAGTATTATATCAACTTATTTTAACGATGTTAGTCGGAGACCTCAAAAATATAAATTAACTTACACTTTTTAAATTTAAGTACTAATTAAATAAAAAAATAAGATACTAAATAAGTATAAATTCTCAAATTCATCTCCATAAATACTAAACTTTAAATATATATATATATTATAAAACTTGAGATTTGTAGGTATGTTCCAGCAGCAACTAATCGTTTATTATTATTTAAAATTATTGGCAATGGATTTCTCTACTATATAAACCCCCTTCTTCCTTTCCCATTTCCACTGCAACTATCACTCAAACCATCGATTTCTTTCATTCTCCCCTTTCTTTTCGTTATTCATTTTCTTTAGTTATTTGTGAATGGAGAGAAACCCCATGCGTAGGCAGCTTGCAAGCTTGAGGAAATCCCTGTTTGATCAGGTTTGTTTTCCTCAACATTAATTTGCATGGTTTTAATCTTCAATATATGTGTTCATTGCTCACTTATTTATGTGGGCATAAGAGAAAACCAACTTAAGCAGTGTTTTGATGATTATATATATATATATAGGGATATCTGGATGAACAATTCATGGAGTTGGAGCAACTCCAAGATGATGCCAACCCTAATTTCGTCGAAGAAGTTGTCACCTTATACTACCGCGATTCTGCCAGATTAATCCTTAACTTAGACCACGCCCTGTAAGTTCTATTTTCATGCTACTCAACCACCGCAACAGTTTGATGATCATCATATTATATGTATATATATATGTTTTCATTTTGGTGCTCTCCAGGGAGCGAAGGCCTTTAGATTTTAGTAAGTTGGATGGGTTAATGCATCAGTTCAAAGGAAGCAGTTCAAGGTAACATGTTAAGCAAATCTCTTTCTTCTTTTTTTTTTTTTTTTTTATTCATTTAAAATAAAAACAAAACCGCTGAAATCATGTGAAAAGAGTTACAATCTTGTATAATAAGACTTGATAGATAGGTATAAATTAAAAGCAAGTATATTCTATGCTGGCTTTAACACAACCAATTATTTATTTTTAAAAATTTTTTGTGATGGGTTGCAGCATTGGAGCGAAAAAGGTGAAAGCTGAGAGCACATTGTTTAGGGAATATTGCAAGTCTGGAAATGCAGAAGGGTAATTCCATCTTCTCTTGAAAGCTTCCTCTTCCTGTATTATAGAGTCCAATATTTATATACCCGAATTTGGAAGGATCACATATCCATATCTAAAAATATGTTAGACATAAATGTTTGATGCAAAAATGAAAAAGAATCCGAATAATATAGCCTACCACTTTGGTTTAACTTGCAGATGCATGAGGACTTTCCAGCAACTGAAGAAAGAATATGCAACATTGAGAAAGAAGCTTGAAACTTACTTTCAGGTGCCTTTTTTTCCCCCAAATTAAGCATGTCAATAACTTATATAATTTTAGGTCCTGCTAGTGCTAATTTCTTTTCTATTATGATCAGCTGGCAAGACAAATTGGACCAATGGAGAGTGCAAATCGCCCCAAGTAGAGAGAGAGCCCAATGCAAAGTGAGTAGTTGAATTCCCAAACAGGCAAACTTCACCTTACTGAATTAGCTTTGACTTTGCTTGTAAAGCTATGTTTTAGATTGAGCTTCGTCAGAAAGCTTTGCTCTTATCAGTCGATGCATATTTTGTATTTTGGTATCCATTAAAAAGGTGTAGTTGAGTTGATAATTTCAATAAATTGAAATTCTATTCTTAACACCTTTTACTTCCTCTTCCATCAATCGCTGCTATAAGAACAAAAAATGAGATTTCAAATGTTGCCATTCTTAGACGACAGCATGAATTAACTATATTTCAGATTCACGTTAAAGGGCGCTGCCATAAGCCCAAACCCAACATACGAAGATGGAGATGTATGGTTGTGGTGCGGAAGACAGTGGATCCAACATAACCCAACCCACGTTAGATTGGGCTTTCACTCTTAATCAACTTAAAAAAAAAAAAAAAAGATGGATGCTTTTGATATTTTTAGGTAATTTCAACAATAATGTGTTCAAATCGGATTAAATCTTAATATAAATATATTAAAAAAATACAATTATAAAAAAATACAAAATCTAAAGATCATGCTTCAAATATATCAATATTAGATGTAGTTGTCTAACAATTTGAGACCAAGACTTTCAGCCCGAATTTCAATCACTTTGAGAAAAAAACAAATATAAATTTCAACAAAATGAACAAATAGCATGCTATAACACTAAACCTCTTTCAAATCTACCACCAGTCTCCTTCATTCTGGTCAACCTACTACCAATCACCTCCTCCTCCCTTTTCTTCTTTCTTTCTTCCTTTTGTCCCTCCATTTGGTTATCATAGCAAAGTTTCCAACAATGTTTGTCAACGATCCTTTTCAAATAATGATCCTTTTCCTTTATCTTGTCATCCTCTCCTCTCCTTCACTTTCCTCTCTTCCATTTTCTTTTTCCCTCTCCAACTCCTTTCCCCGCCATCTACTCCGTTCTCACCTAAGTTGACTTTTTACCGACTACCCTCCCTTTTCTATCAAGTTTTATGTTCGGAATGATAACTATGGCCTAGGGTCTGAACCTTGGATCCTCCTTTGAAGGATGTTTTACGAGTAGACAAGGACTCGGTTTTTTTCTTGGATCCACTCTAACTTGATTTGCTCGAGTTCTTTTAGTGCCTCGGTTTCTCGAGTTTAAGCCGACTCGCTTTTTGACTACACTTGAGATCTAATGGATTCAATGTATTTGGCTATTTGCAACTTTTATGGATTTTCGGGATAGACAATATCATTATTAGCGGGTACAATGCACTGGTTAACACGATCCATTTTTGGTGGCTGACACCTTTCAGTGGGGCAAGAATTCATGAGTTGGCTTGTATTTGTGGTAGAGGAGTTCTTTCCGACATTATTCCCAAGTTAAAATTTGTAAAATAAAGCCGTCAACGCAACAATTTAGGTTAATTTTTTTAACTTTAAATTTACATTTTATTAAATTTTTAGGAAACAAAATCTAGATCATAAAATATAATATATAAATATCGAAGTGATATCAAATGAAAAAAAAGAAAACCAGTTTGTTATTTAAAATTCAATAAAACCATATAATATTTTAAAAAACTAAACATAGATAATTATTTGTATTATAAATTTGTTGCATGAACTGGTGTTACGAAAAAGAACACGGCTCATAAAATTATTAAATAAGTTGGTGTCATATATAACATTATATTAATTTTTTTAAAAAATAAAAAAATAGTTTTAAAAATAAAAATATCAAATTAATAAAGTTATATAAGGTTTAAAGTTATCTATAAAGAACATTTTTTAAACAGAAAATTATTGTGAATTACTTTTAGCGACTTCATTCATTTCTTCAATAGTTACTCTTTTACCCTAACAAAACAACTATTATTGTAATGGCCTAAATTCAAGGTTATCGGAACAATGGTTTCGTAACCATAAATCCGATTTAAAGAGAAATTTATTTTAATATTTTTGCATGAATATTTATATGATAGGAAAATCGTATTAAAATATCGATAGAAAAATTTTACCGATTTAGTGGTTAGTTAGAAAAAGGAATTATTGAAGGAATTGGGTAAAAACAAGGTATCGAGACCTTGATCTCATAAAATTGAGTAGGAAGTATTTTTATAAATATTTATAAAATGTTAGTAATGTGGTATTAAAATTTCGTTAGAAAATTTTAACGTTTGAGTATGTAATTAAATGAAAAGGACTAAATTGTAACAAATACAAAATTATGAAAAATGATTAAATAGTTTAAATGATAAAATAAAGAGGGCTTTAAAGGAAAATAGACCCAAGGTCTAATTGGGCTGGACGGCAAAGGTATGAAATCAGTAAGAAAATAAGGAGAAATAAGGGTAAAATGGGAAAATAACAAAATTTGCTAAATAAAACTAGGACTAAATAGGGATATCTAGAAATCTCTTCATTTTTCTTCACTCTCATCAGCAAAAACGCCATAGGAGGGGTATCTAAGCTGGTATATCATAATTTTTGCACCAAGTAAGTGAATCCTTGCCTATTTCTTGTAATTTTGTGTTTTTAAAGACTTTTACAACTAGGTCCTATCATTAAATTCATTAGTCTTTGATTTCATGGATGAAATTGAAAGCCACCATGGTTGGTTTATGTAAGTTTATGATGAAATAGCATGAAATTTAAGCCTTAATTCATTTAAGAGATGATTTTATTAGGTAATTTCAATAGAAATTGATTTTGGGACCTAATTATGAAAGTGTTTGGAATTAAAGTCTATTACTGAAATTATGATTTCCAAAGGTTATAAAGTAGTTTAAAGTGATATAATAAAGTGTTAATTGAGAAAAATAAGCTCAATTGAGAGGTTAATTGAGCAGGGACGAAATTATCATTCATTGAAAGTTTAGGGGAAAATGGTAATAACTAGCTTGCACTAAAACAGTTTTTGACAGCAGCAGTAGTCTAACTTTGAAAAATCACCATAAATTGTAGAAGTTGAATTAGAAGATGGAAAAAATATTAAATTAAAGCTTATTGAGTCTAGTTTCTTATGGAAGAAACGTTGTAAGCAATAGAATTGTAAATCATGAGATATAATAGGTTTTGTGAGACAAGGTCAGAATGAATTCGGGTTCCCCTGTTCTGACTTTGAAAAATCATAAAAAATTGAATAAAAATAATTATGGGGAGTGGTTTATATTCTTAGAATCCTTAGTGAGTCTATTTTTTTATGGTACAAATGAAAACATTATTTTTATTCTGTACAGTGAGATATCTGAGATTTTGTGAAGAGATAGCAGAACTGTCAAACAATGAAACAGGGGAAACTTTAACGAATAAACTGTACTAATTGGCTAAGCCAAAAATTATGAAAATTTTATGGTGTGAAGATATGTGAGTCTAGTTTCAAGGAAAATTAACGGTTCTTCATTTGGAGTTTTGTAGCTCGAAAAATAAATAATTTAGTGACTATGACTCAAGTAGACAGCTTTGAATGAACTATAAATAGTAATAGAATTATAATGAATGCTACATGTGAACATGAAATGTATTGAATTGATAATTAAATTTATTTATTTAGATCCGGAAAACTCAAACACAAAGCTAAATCGAGGAAAGGAAAAAGTTCGGACTAGTAGATTTTGTATACAAACTAGAATCGAGGTAAGTTCGTGTAACTTGAATTATATTCTTAAATGTTTGAAATGTATGTTATTGATATGAATATGATTTGAATGTCCATTGTATGAAATTTGATGAAACATTGGTATATTTGATAAAAAGGAAAAAAATCCCGGTTGAATGAAAGGAAAATTCGATGGATCTCTGAAAAGGAATTGACGGTAAAAAGGATCTAGCCGGACGGGTGATCCTATCCGATATAGCCCTCCCGAAGAATATGTGGAAAATGGATTTAGCCCGGACGGGTAATCCGAATTAGGGTCCGAATTTAGCCTGGATCGTAATTCAGATCCAAGCTCATTAGAGTAATTGTCGTTGCAGGGATTTAGCTGGGTGGTAATCCCGACAATACTCTATGAGTTTATATTACTGAGGATTTAGCTCGGTGGTAATCCATTGTAAGTAAGGATGAGGTTCGTGAGTGTGCTCTCTGAAATGAAAATGTGCGTACATGAATATGAATTGATGGACCGAATTTGTACACTAAAGTGTACCTCTGAAAATCCATCAAAATTCGAGTAATTCAATGGGATAAATATAAAAAAATATGGAAATTATGGTATTGATGAGCTCATCAATGATAGTATATATTATTGATATATGAAAATTATTGGGTGACTTGAATGTTGAGTTTGTAAATGTTAAGGTAATAATGCATTGAATGGATATATAAATGGTTATTACATTATATTGAAAATGTTAGGTAAGTATAATTCTTGTTACATGGGCTTACTAAGCACAAAGTGCTTACTCGCATTTCCTTTTCTCTATTTTGTAGTATTAAGAGCTCGGAGAGGTCGGATTCGGTGGGAGACACATCACACTATCAACCCCAAGATTTGGTATATAAAGAAACTTTATTTTGGAAATCAACGGCATGTATAAGCTAATAAAGTAGATGTTAATATGAAATAAATGTAAGGTCACCATTGGTATGGCTAACAAATTTCTAGTTTCAAAGTATGTAATGAGGTTATCTTATAAATTTGCATGGATCTATTTTGAAGGTATGTTGATTGGATTGGTTGATATGAATTAGTCTCGGTTTAAAAAAATTTTTGCAGGAAGACTAGATTGTTTATAAAGGAGTTATATTGAGTAAAAAATAAATAAATAAATATTGTAAGCTCAGTAATGCCTCGTTCCTATTCCGATAATGAATACGGGTAGGGGTGTTACATTTGTTGGTATCGAGCTACGGTTTAGCTGGTTCTAGGACCGATGTAGCAAGTACGGATTAGCTATACATGCCATTTAAATTATTATTGATAGTGTGATATCTCCTCACCGTTTAAATTGTATTTTTCTTATAGTAATGTCATCCGACCGAGTTCAACTGGAGGAGGTGGGAGTCATGCTCCGGCTTGATTACAAAGAGAAGAAACTAGCGATAGAAGGTCCAGTCAGAGAGGGTCAGGGAGGAGGCAAAGATAGCCTTCTTTCAAATGATGAATGAATGGTTTACTCAATACATAAGAACTAACCTCAGTAGTGCAAAGCAAACTCAAGCTCCCCTCCCGCTCCTCCACCGGTCTCGAGATCCCACTGACTCTATGTGCATCGAATCATTAGAAAAGGGAAAGCTCAGGTTGATAAAATTCGAAAATATGGGGTAGAAGAATTTGAGCAGCGATTGATGATGATCTGAGCGGGCTGAATTTTGGTTAGAGAATACTACTCGGGTTTTGGAGGATTTATCTTGTACACCGAAGAATGTCAAATGTGCCGTTTCACTACTAAAAGACACAACTTACCATTGGTGGAATACTAAAGCTTCAGTTGTTCGAAAGAAGAAATTACATGGGAGTTCTTTCAAAACGAATTTAAAAAGAAATATATCACCAGAGGTTCCTTGATCGTAAAAGAAAAGAATTTCTTGAAATAAAACAGGTAATAGATCGGTATCCGAGTATGAAAGGGAATTTGTTTGGTTGAGTAAATATGCTCGAGAATGGGTCCAATGTGAAGTGAAATGTGTAAAAGATTCGAAGAAGGATTGAATGAAGACATTAAGCTATTGATCGAATTCTTGAAATTCGAGAGTTTGCTATATTGTGAGCGAGCTTATAAAGCGAGAAGAATTGAGCAAAGAAAAAAAGCAGTGAGAAGGAAGCTCGAATTTCTAGTAAAAGACCAATGGGAAAATCTCGGTTTTCGCCGCTCCAAAGAAATTGCGAATACGGATCGTTTCTACCTCGGTCACTGGTATTCAGCAGAGAACGCGAGGTTCTCAACGCATTAATCCAAGACCTTCCACTCCATCAGTGACCAGTGTTGGCAGTGTTGGTACCCCTAAGCTGAGATGCCAGTATTGTAATAAAGCTCATTTTGGTGAATGTCGATTTAAGAGCGGGGCTTGTTACCGATGTGGTTCTTTTGACCATTTCCTCGAGAGATTGTCCGAAAGGGTGAAAAGAAGTGGAACAGATATCTAAACCGAGTAATCCAGTTTCAAAGGGTAGACCATCTCGACCATCCGGTAATGTTAGTGGTAGCCGAGGAGGCGCAAAAAAGACACCGGAGGCGGGCACGAGACACGAGCACTGCTAGGACATATGCCATTCGTGCGAGAGAAGATGCCTCAAAGACCGATGTTATTACTGGTACATTTTCTTTACTTGACACTGATATTACTGCATTAATTGATCCCGGTTCTACGCATTCATATATATGTATAAAGCTTGCATGTGTTAAAGATTTATCTATTGAACCTACTGAATTTGTGGTTAAAGTCGAACCCCTGGGCCAATCATTTTGGTGGATAAAATTTGTAAAAATTGTCCCACGATAGTAAGAGGTTATTGTTTCTGGTCGATTTGATGTTACCGCCATTTGATGAGTTTGATGTGATATTGGGTATGGATTGGTTAACTCAAAGATGATGCAAAGAGTAAATTGTAAATGTAAATATATTGTGTTGAAGTGTCGAATGGCGAATTACTCGGGTTAAATCGATCGAGATGCAGAGGATTATCGATGTGATTTCGATTATTCTTCGCCGAGGTATGTTAAAAAGGGGTATGATGCTTTTCTTGCTTATGTACTCGATACCAAGGTATCTCGAGTCAAAGATACTGACGATGCGATGGTATGCGAATTTTTTGATGTGTTTCGGAGGAGTTACCGGGTTGCCACGAGAAGGGAAGTGGAATTCTCTATAGATTTGATTAGGGAACTACTCCGATTTCCATAGCTCCATACCGGATGGCTCCTGCTGAATTAAAAGAATTAAAGATACGATTCACAGGAACTTGTTGATAGAGGTTTTGTTAGACCGAGTCATTCACCTTGGGGTGCTCGGTTCTGTTTGTGAAAAAGAAAGACGGGTCTTTGAGATTGTGTATCGACTATCGGCGACTCAATAAGGTAACTATAAAGAATAAGTACCCGTTGCCCCGGATTGATGATCTATTTGATCGGTGAAAGGTGCCACAAGATTCTCAAAGATTGATCTCCGATCGGGCTATTACCATTCTACGGGTAAAAGAGCGGGATGTACCAAAGCGACTTTTGAGAACTGGTATGGGCATTATGAGTTTCGTTATGCCTTTTGGGGTGACTAATGCACTGCAGTATTTATGGATCGATGAATCGGATATTCGGACCGCACTTAGATAGGTTTGTTGTAGTTTTCATTGATGATATTCTAGTCTATTCTCGAGATGAAAATGAGCATGCGAGAACATTTGAGAATAGTGTTGCAAATCCTGCGTGAGAAGAAGCTTTATGCTAAATTCGGTAAATGTGAATTTTGGCTCAGAAGTGGGTTTCCTTGGACATGTTGTATCACCCAGAAGGCATCGGGAGTGAACCAGAATAAAATTTCAGCTATTATTAATTGGAGTCCAGAAGAATATATATCGAAGTTAGAAGTTTCTTGGGTTTAATTTGGTTATTATCGAGATTTGTATGCTGGGTTCTCTATGATAGCTTCTCCAGATGACCCGTTTTTGTTGAGAAAGATGTTAAATTCGAGTGGGGTGATGAATGCCAGCAGAGTTTTGATCGATTGAAAGATTTATTGACGAAAGCACTGTGTTGGTACAACTGAACTGTAAGGAATTTGTTATTTATAGTGATGCTTCATTAAATGGTTTAGGTTGTGTCTTGATGCAAGAAGGTAAAGTAATAGCCTATGCTTCAAGACAACTTAAGCCACATGAAAGAAATTACCCGGTACATGATCTCGAGTTAAATTTGCTATTGTATTTGCATTGAAGATATGGCGGCATTACTTGTACGGTGAGAAATGTCATATTTATACCGATCATAAAAGCTTGAAATATTTGATGACACGTAAAGATTTGAATTTGAGACAAGTAGCGGTGGCTTGAATTGATAAAGGACTATGATTTGATTATTGATTACCATCCGGGTAAGGCTAATGTTGTTCTTGATGCTTTAAGCCGAAAATCTCACATTTACTTTGCGAGCTATGAATGCTCAATTGTCTTTGGTTGATGATGGTTCGAGTCATAGGTGAGTTGAGAGCTAAACCGACATTTCTACAGCAAATATGTGAAGCTCAGAAGAATGATGAAAAGTTGCAGGTTAAACGGGCACAATGTGAGTCAGGTACTGATTCTGAATTTCAAGTGGGGATTGATGGTTGTTTATTATTCGAGAGATAGGGTATGTGTCAAGAGAATTGAAAGCTCATACGTAAGATTTTACACGAGGCTCATAGTGGTATTATGTCTGTACATCCGGGAAGTAATAAAATGTATAATGATTTGAAGAAGACGTACTGGTGGCCAGGTATGAAACGTGATATTTCTGAGTTTGTATCAAGATGTTTAATATGTCAGCAAGTTAAAAAGTGAACATCAGTACCTTCGGGTTACTTGACCAATTACTATACCGGAATGGAAATGGGAAAGAATCACTATGGATTTTGTATCGGGGTTACCGTTGTCTCCGAGGAAAAAAGATGCTATTTGGGTGATTGTTGATCGATTGACAAAGTCAGCGCACTTTATTCCGGTATGTATGGATTATTCTTTAGATAAACTGGCTGAACTGTACATATCTGAGATTATCAGGCTACATGGAGTGCCTGTCTCCATTATATCAGATAGAGATCCTCGGTTTACGTCTCGTTTCTGGGACAAATTGCAAGAAGCCTTGGGTACTCAGTTGTATTTCAGCACTGCATTTCATCCTCAGACAGATGGCCAATCTGAGCGTGTAATTCAGGTATTGGAAGATATGCTCCGATGTTGTATACTAGAGTTTGATGGTAATTGGGAGAGATATCTACCTTTGATTGAATTTGCTTACAATAACAGTTATCAGTCCAGTATTAAAATGGCTCCGTATGAAGCTTTGTATGGTAGAAAATGTAGAACACCATTATATTGGACAGAGCTCAGTGAAAAGAAGATACATGGGGTTGATTTAATCCGGGAAACAGAAGAAAAAGTAAAGGTTATTCGGGATAGTTTAAAAGCAGCTTCCGATCGCCAAAAATCATATGCCGATCTTAGACGAAAAGAGATTGAATTTCAGGTCGGTGACAAGGTATTCCTGAAAGTGTCTCCTTGGAAGAAAGTTCTCCGGTTTGGTCGAAAGGGTAAATTGAGTCCAAGATTTATCGGGCCATATGAAATTATAGAAAGAATTGGACCGGTCGCTTATCGATTGGCATTACCACCGGAACTTGATAGAATTCATAATGTTTTTCATGTATCTATGCTACGACGATATCGGTCAGATCCTTCACATGTTATTTCTCCGACAGAAGTGGAGATTCAACCGGATATGACTTACAGTGAAGAACCGGTCAAGATATTGGCACGGGAAACAAAGGAGCTTAGAAATAAAAAGATAAATTTAGTGAAAGTATTATGGCAAAAGCATGGGATTGAGGAAGCGACATGGGAACCGGAGGAGACAATGAGGAAACAATATCCAAACCTCTTTACTGGTAAGATTTTCGAGGACGAAAATCCTTAAAAGGGGGAGAGTTGTAATGGCCTAAATTCAAGGTTATCGGAACAATGGTTTCAGTAACCATAAATCCGATTTAAAGAGAAATTTATTTTAATATTTTTGCATGAATATTTATATGATAGGAAAATCGTATTAAAATATCGATAGAAAAATTTTACCGATTTAGTGGTTAGTTAGAAAAAGGAATTATTGAAGGAATTGGGTAAAAACAAGGTATCGAGACCTTGATCTCATAAAATTGAGTAGGAAGTATTTTTATAAATATTTATAAAATGTTAGTAATGTGGTATTAAAATTGCGTTAGAAAATTTTAACGTTTGAGTATGTAATTAAATGAAAAGGACTAAATTGTAACAAATACAAAATTATGAAAAATGATTAAATAGTTTAAATGATAAAATAAAGAGGGCTTAAAAGGAAAATAGACCCAAGGTCTAATTGGGCTGGACGGCAAAGGTATGAAATCAGTAAGAAAATAAGGAGAAATAAGGGTAAAATGGGAAAATAACAAAATTTGCTAAATAAAACTAGGACTAAATAGGGATATCTAGAAATCTCTTCATTTTTCTTCACTCTCATCAGCAAAAAACGCCATAGGAGGGTATCTAAGCTGGTATATCATAATTTTTGCACCAAGTAAGTGAATCCTTGCCTATTTCTTGTAATTTTGTGTTTTTAAAGACTTTTACAACTAGGTCCTATCATTAAATTCATTAGTCTTTGATTTCATGGATGAAATTGAAAGCCACCATGGTTGGTTTATGTAAGTTTATGATGAAATAGCATGAAATTTAAGCCTTAATTCATTTAAGAGATGATTTTATTAGGTAATTTCAATAGAAATTGATTTTGGGACCTAATTATGAAAGTGTTTGGAATTAAAGTCTATTACTGAAATTATGATTTCCAAAGGTTATAAAGTAGTTTAAAGTGATATAATAAAGTGTTAATTGAGAAAAATAAGCTCAATTGAGAGGTTAATTGAGCAGGGACGAAATTATCATTCATTGAAAGTTTAGGGAAAAATGGTAATAACTAGCTTGCACTAAAACAGTTTTTGACAGCAGCAGTAGTCTAACTTTGAAAAATCACCATAAATTGTAGAAGTTGAATTAGAAGATGGAAAAAATATTAAATTAAAGCTTATTGAGTCTAGTTTCTTATGGAAGAAACGTTGTAAGCAATAGAATTGTAAATCATGAGATATAATAGGTTTTGTGAGACAAGGTCAGAATGAATTCAGGTTCCCCTGTTCTGACTTTGAAAAATCATAAAAATTGAATAAAAATAATTATGGGGAGTGGTTTATATTCTTAGAATCCTTAGTGAGTCTATTTTTTATGGTACAAATGAAAACATTATTTTTATTCTGTACAGTGAGATATCTGAGATTTTGTGAAGAGATAGCAGAACTGTCAAACAATGAAACAGGGAAACTTTAACGAATAAACTGTACTAATTGGCTAAGCCAAAAATTATGAAAATTTTATGGTGTGAAGATATGTGAGTCTAGTTTCAAGGAAAATTAACGGTTCTTCATTTGGAGTTTTGTAGCTCGAAAAATAAATAATTTAGTGACTATGACTCAAGTAGACAGCTTTGAATGAACTATAAATAGTAATAGAATTATAATGAATGCTACATGTGAACATGAAATGTATTGAATTGATAATTAAATTTATTTATTTAGATCCGGAAAACTCAAACACAAAGCTAAATCGAGGAAAGGAAAAGTTCCGGACTAGTAGATTTTGTATACAAACTAGAATCGAGGTAAGTTCGTGTAACTTGAATTATATTCTTAAATGTTTGAAATGTATGTTATTGATATGAATATGATTTGAATGTCCATTGTATGAAATTTGATGAAACATTGGTATATTTGATAAAAAGGAAAAAATCCCGGTTGAATGAAAGGAAAATTCGATGGATCTCTGAAAAGGAATTGACGGTAAAAAGGATCTAGCTTGGACGGGTGATCCTATCTCGATATAGCCCTCCCGAAGAATATGTGGAAAATGGATTTAGCCCGGACGGGTAATCCGAATTAGGGTGCAATTTAGCTGGACTGGTAATTCAGATCCAAGCTCATTAGAGTAATTGTCGTTGGTGAGGATTTAGCTTTGGGTGTAATCCCGACAATACTCTATGAGTTTATATTATTGTGATTTAGCTGGGACTGGTAATCCCGCTGTAAGGATGAGGTTCGCGGGAGTGTGCTCTCTGAAATGAAAATGTGCGTACATGAATATGAATTGACGGACCCGAATTTGTACACTAAAGTGTACCTCTGAAAATCCATCGAAATTCAGAGTAATTCAATGGGATAAATATAAAAAAATATGGAAATTATGGTATTGATGAGCTCATCAATGATAGTATATATTATTGATATATGAAAATTATTGGACTGACTTGAATGTTGAGTTTGTAAATGTTAAGGTAATAATGCATTGAATGGATATATAAATGGTTATTACATTATATTGAAAATGTTAGGTAAGTATAATTCTTGTTACATGGGCTTACTAAGCACAAAGTGCTTACTCTGTTTCCTTTCTCTATTTTGTAGTATTAAGAGCTCAGAGGTCGGATTCGGTGGGAGACACATCACACTATCAACCCCAAGATTTCGGTATATAAAGAAACTTTATTTTGGAAATCAACGGCATGTATAAGCTAATAAAGTAGATGTTAATATGAAATAAATGTAAGGTCAGCCATTGGTATGGCTAACAAATTTCTAGTTTCAGTATGTAATGAGGTTATCTTATAAATTTGCATGGATCTATTTTGAAGGTATGTTGATTGGATTGGTTGATATGAATTAGTCTCGGTTTAAAAAAAATTTTGCAGGGAAGACTAGATTGTTTATAAAGGAGTTATATTGAGTAAAAAATAAATAAATAAATATTGTAAGCTCCGGTAATGCCTCGTTCCCTATTCCGATAATGAATACGGGTAGGGGGTGTTACAATTATTTAAATAAACATTCTAAATATATTAAATTAGCCACGTTTTTATTTATTTTCCAAATAATTATAATCCACTTTATGTCCATCTCTTTTATCAATAAAACTATACAATGTATTAAATCTTTAGGATATAACATATTAAAATGAACATACTACCATCATCAACACTTGTTTTGTTTTTTTATGTACTATTTTTAGGTTAAAACCCCATACATGGTTACTTTTAAGACAACACTTTAAATGTGCTTTTGAACCAAGGCAAGCATGTACACCTTAAAATAAAAATGATAAAAAGTGTAATTTTCTTGTAGTATGTTATAACAGATTGAGAACATTCTATTTGAAAAGTTTATGATTGGTCATTTCCTTTTCCTTATAATTTATGACCCAAATGTCAAAAAGTATGTAGTTAATTCACAAAATCTTAAATGAGAAGAATTTTGAAAGGTAACAAAAAACTTAAAGCTAACTACAACTTATCGCTTAGTGGAAAGGAATTTTTTTTAAATATAATTTGAGATTTGAGTTTCACTAATACCTATATTTGACAAAAGGTATACATTTTAATTTTTGAAGATAACGTTTTTAGGATTTAGGGTTAATTTTTAATCAAATTAACCTTAAGACCCGAATTAAATGATCATATCTATCCGATTGTATTTAACAAATTAAACAAATTCATAATTAACACTAAATTTGTTCTATTAACATAATCATGAAAAATTCAAACCTAATAACATTAACAATTAACTTTCATCAAATCAACCTTAAAACCCGAACTAAACACTACAAATTTAATATTGTTACCTTTGGGTACCAAAAAAATATAACTTTTTTGTCAAACGCGGGTACCGAATTGGACCAAAATATAATACAAGTACTACATTAGAAAAAAAGTGTCAAACTCGAGTACCAAAAATAAAATTGATTTTTTTAATGTAAATTTTAGTGAATACTTTTTTGAAATTACAATATTTATATATTTTTAATTGTGTTTTATTGTTTAAAATTTAAATCATTTTTATTTAATCTAGCCTGGTAGTCTTTAGTTTAGTTGGCATTATTGTTATTATAGCAATCAATAGGACGTGAATTCAAGCGTAGTTAAGCATGTATTTCCACCAATTCAAGGGTCGAGAGAATTATAGGTAGATGTAAGTATTAAATAGAAATGATTTTTATGTAATCTATGCTACTTATAAATTTTTTTACTAAATTGGTGCCAGAAGTTATTTGAACATGAAAAAAAAAAGATAAAAAGTTAAAACTTTTAAAACTAAAAAAATTATAAATTTTTATATGTATTTGAATAGTTTTTAATTAATTTTATTAAATAGCTTAATTTATAATTTTTTTTTTAAATCTGAAAATAGATAACTAGTTAACTTGAGAGATTTAAAATCCTTTTGATGTAGGTTGTTGTTTTTATATATTTTTTATTTAATTTTTCGATTTTTTAATTGCAAGTTTTTGACACAGACAAACTTTTTTTAGCATAACAAGTTCAGCATGTTACAAATAAATGCTTAATTTCTGGATCAAATATATAACTGAGTTTTTGGTATTTTGCAAGCAATTTTTTCGTATAAAAAGTTTTTTCTTTAAAATCATTTTGGATGCTAAGTTTTAGTCATTAAAAAAAAGAAAGAAAGAAAGAAAAACGACTACTCATAGCATTGCCAATGCCAATGTTTGCTTTTATAATTCAAAGAAGGGATTGGGAGAAATCTGGAAATGGGTCCGACATGAGATATTGTAAACAGTAGGCATCACCGGCGCATGAAAAATGGAACCCATTACAAAGAAAGTGGTGGATCAATCGATGAAGCCAAGAAAAACTTGAAAAAGGAAAAGCCAATAGTGTATCTAATTTTTAGTTAAAAAATGGCTTTGGCCATAAAAAAACAAAGAAAGAAAAATATGCATGAATTGTGAAGGGTTGTGGATAGTTGCTGAATAAGTTAATACTGTACTCCTACATTTTGAGATTGGGGCATTAAAGAAATATGCGAAATGTGCGAGAGATAAAAAAAAGTGGCCAACAAAGGCACATTATAGGGCAGGGCACCAACAAGATCCTTTTTATCCAATGGCCACCCGATAGATAGGGGATTGTTTGAATTTAT
Source organism: Gossypium bickii (assembly GCA_025503065.1). Lineage (NCBI taxonomy): Eukaryota > Viridiplantae > Streptophyta > Magnoliopsida > Malvales > Malvaceae > Gossypium > Gossypium bickii. Next base: position 136,291,300 of record CP106709.1, on the reverse strand, counting down.
GTTCTGATTTTTTTAGTACATTCCTTAATCAATTTGTAGCTTTCTCAAAACATAAAAATGTGTTGAGATAATCTACTCAAATTTAATTTAAAAAAAAATTAAATTCAGTTTGGCAATTATCAAATCGAATTCCATCTATTTATCAAGCAAAATTCAAGTATTATAATATTCAAGTCTTATTCGAGCTTTTCATTTTAATATTTTTATATTATAAAATTACATTTCATTTGTATTATATAGTAAGAGCTTAAGTACAATGGAACTCAAACTTAAGTATGAACAAACTTAATCAAACTGTTAAATTGATGTTCATTGAAGCTCGAACTGAATATCAAGCCTAAAATTTCAAGTTGACCTTGAGCTTGAGCTTACTACCCTTTAAATTCCACTCCGCTCAATTACATCTTTAGTTTGAACTCATGACCTTCAAATCTCAATAATGTTCACATGGTTGTTTTCTTCTCCTTTTTATTTTAAAAATTACAAACACATGGGCTTTTCATTGGTGAATTTATTTGGCAGGACTTCTATCAAAATGTTCATATTAAAATAGCTCTTTTTACTATTAAACAAGTAAATTTATTTCTTTTATAATTAAAAAGAAAAAACAGAGCTCAATTTAAACTGAGTTAATATTTATTTTTAAAAAAGTGTCATTAACTGTATAATAAAATTATATTTTAAAAGTGTTTGATGATTGTTTAACTTAAATTAAGATTATCCTAAAAGCATTTTTTAGGCACCCAAGAATAATTTGTCATTTTTTTTAGAATGCATGAATAATATAATAAACCAATAAACATCAAATTAACTCTTATTATGTTTAACTCTAAAATTATTTTATTTTTTAAGATTTTAAAATCCTAACTTCTAAACCCTAAACCTTTTTAAATCATAAATCTTAATCTAACCGTTTCCCTAAAATCATAAATATTAAAATTTTAAATTCTAACCCACCCTACTATAAACCATAAATTTAGTTGGAAAAAAAAAACATAAACCTTGCATTACTATTATTATTTAGTAATTTTATTTAAGTGATCAATACTAATTAAGGTTAAAATATTATTAAAGGATAATTGATTGAAAGTGTATTGATATTAATTAGAGATTCTTTCAAAAAAATATCAAGCGGCACATTTTGATTAGATGCTTAAAAAGTGGTTTTTTAAATTTATTAAATATAATTTAAATTTTTATGATTTTTGTAAATAAAATATTTTATTTGGAGTTAATTTGTAAATGAAAAAGAAATATATTGTTTAAATTGATTCGAGTGGGATGAATTTGAGCAATCTTGTCAGTCCTTGGTTTTTTATTTTTTTCAAATTTATCGCTGTATTTGACAATTTTTGCCTCAAATTGTTGCTGAGATGCTTGGTACTCTATTTTAAGGGGAATCCGTCATGGTGGAACCTGGCATTAATCATGAGAATAGTGGTTTAATAATAATAATAAAAAAAGTGAATTGATTTTTTTTTCAAAATTTCTTGAAATTAAACAACCAATTTTATTAATTATTTTACATCTAAAATTATTTTTTATGCAAAACTTATTTTTGATAAAAAAATTTCTCAAAATTTAAATTAAAGCATAACCAAATCTACATCCTTCTAGTTTTTATTTGAATAAATCAATATTTTTTTAAAACGAAAATCAAATGCCTAACTAATTGACTTTCCATCCAATTTTCTATCTAACCTCTAACTTTAATTTAATGGGGGAAATTGAATCATTAGTTTCCTAAATTAATATGAAAAAAATTATATTTATAAATTCTTATAATTAAATATATTTTTCTTGTTTGCTTACCGTGGACATCAATAATTGTGTTTTGTCAAAAATGTCGGTCTAAATGCTGTAACTTATAAACATACTTGTTTCCTTTTTGTTGAAATATAAAATATGCTTGTTTGACCAAACTTCCTTGACGCCAAGACCCAAAGAGTATTTATATTTTCTTGACTAAATTCCCAAAACTAATTACTTATAAACAAATAATTGAATGGATATTTAAAAAATATCAATAAAAACCTTAAATTTTGTAAACAAATAATGCAACAATTACAAAAATAAAATCACTTTTGCATTTGCACTTTTAAAAAACAAGGCAGGAAAATGTTGTAAGGAGGAAAACAAGAAATAGTGATGCCTCCTACTCCCCATTCGCCTTTATAGCTTGGTGTACTAAGTCCCAACTCCAGTAACAAATCATGGACGGAAATCAGCATCATTAGTCTCATGGTCACTATCGTAGCATCAAAGAGAGTAGCATGATAAGACTGCCACCTTTACGAGGCCACTTAGATTTTAATATCATATATATATAATCTTTTATTTGCTTCTCTTATTTTTATTAGGGACCTTGCCTTTAAAATAAGTGTACCTAGTACTGAATTTCATTTCATTTTAAATGAGTTACTCCAAATAAAAAGATTATTTTAGCTCATCATTCAATTTTTTAATTTTTTTAAGTATTTAAATTTATGTTATTTATCAAATTATTTTAAAATAAATAAAAGAAATTAACTTTGTTAACTTCACTGACTGAACATACATGCAGATATCATATAAATTATTTAATTTTTTTTAAAATTTTAAAATTAAAAAAATTTAAAAATTATTTTTAAAAATTAAAAATTATTTAAAGTTTTAAAAATTATAAAAAATATTTTTTATTTTTAAAAAATTAAAAATTAACTAATTACTAACATGACATACACATGGAGTCACATTAATAAAGTTAATAAACATTAATTTATTTCATCTATTCTGAGATGATTTGACAAATAATATAAGTTTAAGGGGTTAAAAGAGATGAAAAATTAAATAGAATATTAAAATAATATTTTTTGTATAATAAGAAAACCAAATAAGTAATTATTCTTTTTCAATTTTAATTAGTCTAAGTCCAATGTTTTTCTCCATTTCAAAATTTAGACCGCTTGATTGAATTGGTATAAATTAATTTTACACTAATTCAGTTAAAATTTGCTTAAAACATATTTTTTTAATAGGATAATGAATATCAATATAATGATTTTTTTTATCTTTTACTATTTTTATATGCTTTTAAATAAAATAATTAAAAATAATTTTTTAATTAAATCTTAAACTAAAACAAGTTTATTCACAACTATTTCACTATTTTACTTATAATTCATTATCGAATATTTATATTAATATTAAAATTTTCTTTCATCCTTGTTTAAAAATAATAATAAAAAACTCCAAATTAGGTACATTACTCAATTTAAAGTATGAGGGAAGGATGACGTATTTTGGTGAGGATCATTGGTTCCCTATGTTGGAGGTTTAAGCGAACCTTCGGCCTTGGTTGCTCTAACCGTTGAAACTGTCTGATGGGGTTAAGGTTGTCTTGTCTGTCTCTCACATCAAAATCGCGACAATAACCATCATTAAGTTGTTTTTTTAATTAATTAACTTTTTAAAAGCTCTGCAAATTTTCTTGGTCGATAGGTTTTGGGCATATAATCTTGGAGTCAGACAACTTAGCTGCTGTCAATGTACTGGGGAAGAATGCAGTGGTAGCTAAGGGTGAATATTTGATTGAGTCGAGTCGAATTGAGTTAAAAATTTTCGAGTTAGTCGAGTTAATAAATCTTCTTTTAGCAACCGAACTCAATTTGAATTTTTTTCAAATCGAATCGAATCGAGACGAATTAACGAATTATATTATTTATACTTAATGTTGCATTTAGATAGACCGATTATTTAACTAGTATACGAAGTACAAGATTATTTAATTACATGAATAATATAATGATTTTGCCTTTTAACTTAATGGGTAAGCGTTTATCAAAACAACATTGTTTTGCCTTTTAACTTAAAAAATAAACATTTATCAAAACGACGCAGTTTTGTCTTTTCTTATTCGAATTTTCGGATAACTCGAATTGTGTAATTCATATTCGAGTTAAACAAAAAATTTTAATTTTTTATTCGAGTTAATCCGAATAACTTGATTAACTCAAATAACTTGAACTATTTTGTCGAAACCATTTTTTTGTTTGGAAAACGGGCAGACTTTGAAAAGAAAAACGGAGTCGCTACCAATCTTTTTAAAGTGTGATTGGGTCATTTTAGAAAGCGTTTTGGTCTACGAATTTTAAGAAAACGGGCTCGGGAGTCGGTTACGCACAAGGAAGGATTAGCACCCTCGCAACGCCCAAAATTGGTACCGTATTTATTGATTAATGTCCTTAATATCGAAAATTAGAAAATATTTTAACATATGAATCTTTAAAAAATGTTTGGATAACTCGCATTGGATATCGAAACTTTCTTGTTCCGAAGAGATGAAATATTACATCCAGCACGATAGGACACGATGCTTCAAACCCTCGATACCAAGATCATTTCATGATTTCCAAAATTCATGTATTGCAATTTGAAAAGGGTATTTCACTATTTGACCAAACTAAAAACCGAAACACAGCACGATTGGGCACGATTCCTTGAATTTCCAATCATGAAATATTGCCTTATTTAAGAAAACACGATAAAGAATCTTCGAAGGATATTTATTTGTTTGGACGAATAGAAAATCGAGACCTAGCACGATTGGGCACGAATCTCTCGAACTTCCAAACGCGAAACATTGCCTTATTTTCAAAATGTGATCAAAATCTTTAAAGGATATTTAGTCATCTAGACGAACGAAAAATCGAAACCCAGCACGATTGGGCACGATCTCTTGAACCTCCAAACACAAAATATTACCTTTGTTTTAAAAAAAAAATCATTTTTATGAGTTCGGGTAAAAATGGTAAAAGAAAAAGTCAATGTACCTTTTAAAATCAAAAAATCAGTTAAAACGAGAAAGGGTTCTAATAAACATCCAGTGGTAATGTAAACACAATAATAATAGGGAATAATAATAAGTACAAAAAAAAGGAAAAAAACAATAATATTATAATTATAAAAACGATATGTAACAAATAAAATAAATAGTAATAATAATGAAATATAAAACTAATAATTAATAATTAATAATGAATATATAAAAAAATAATGATATTAACAGTAATAAAAAGTAGTAAAAGAAATAAATGTATACTGATAATAATAAAAATAATAAATGCAAAAGTAATAATATATAATAAAACAATTAAAGTAAATCATAATATATATAATAATAGATATAATAGTATGTAATAAAATATAAAAATAATAAAAGTAATAAAGAAAAACGTTAGTAATAGAATAATATAATGATAAATATAATAATAAGTATAGTATGGTAGTAATAATATATATGCAGAATAATAGTTGGGGGGAATAAAACAGAAATAAAGTGGTAAAAAACAAATATTAATAGTAGATGAAAGCAAAAATAAAAGTAATGGTAAAAAAAATAATATAGTATTGGAAAAAAGGAACAATAGAATAATAAATAATAATAAAATGTTAATGCAAACATACAAGGAAAAATAGCGTAACAATAATATTATATATAGAAAAACGGTACCAATAAAATAATAGGTATAATAATAAACATTAAAATAATTAATTTGAAAATAAAGCAAAATAGGTGAAAAGAGGATCCAAAATGAATTTAAAACAGGATTTGGGGGCTAGAATAAAAATAAAAGAAGAATAAGGACCAGATTGCAATACGCGCACTACCTGGGGGACCCAAAAATGAAATTATCCCAAGTTTCCGAACACTGTGCCTGGACACGGACCAAATCCGAACGGCGCATAAAATTCAGGGGCAAATTTTTAAAAAAAAATTGAAGGAGGATGCACTTAAAATAGGGGCACAACAGGGGGACTGATCGCGCAATTTTCCCATTTAAAGGAAATTTGCGCAGATCCAATTGTAGGATCAAGTGTGCGCGTGGAATCTTCCCCCATCATATACGGTGTCGTTTTATTGTTTTAAAAATATAAAACCAATTTCTTCCATTTTTTCTCTGTTTCAAAAATCAAAACCAGGGTACCCTTCCCCCCTTTTCTTATTTTCTAGGGTTTGAACCCTTTCTTTGCAGCGAATATGCCGTGAGCCCACACCGACAACGGCGGCCGGAGGGGACAAGGTAAACCTTTGTACCCTTTTTTGCTATTTTTACAACTCTGTTTGGGTTTTCTTTTAAAACCTATGAAATCAAATCGAAAAAAATGGAAAGATTTCTGTTTTCGAAAATGACGAAGACAAAGAAAAAAAAATCAGATTCAACAAAAAGAGGGACGAAAGAAAAACACCTTTTCTTGATTCTTTAGTATTGATTCGTAAACTATTCTGTGTATTTCTTGTGGAAATCGTGTAAAATACAAGTCGGATCCTTCGTTACATATTCTGTTTTGGCTTTTTATAGCCTATTATTTACAACTAATTTCTGTTTTGTAAGCAAACGTCGTGGTGGAGTGGGGCTCTTCACACGAGCACTGGAAGCACGCACGACTCGGAGGGGTAGGCAGCGTGGCTACTGGCGACGGCGCTACACTGATGCTAGGGTTCCTCTTTGTCTCTTTTCTGTTTGGTTTGGGCTTTGTAGACTGTATACCGAATGGTTTTTTTATTTTTGGGTTTGGGCTCTGGGTTTTGAAATTGGGCCTTACAGCTGCCCCTCTTTGCTCATTGTCGTGTGACGAGAATAGAGCAAAGACTATAAAAGGACCAATTTTGCCCAGTCTTGGCTGAGCCTCGACTTCTTGGTCCTCATCTTCTTCAAATGGTTTCCAACTCCATTGCAACTTCAACGGTATTTGGAACTTCATTTTGATTTCGATAAGTCTGATAACTTCAATCTGCTCTACTGCAAACTTCAGAAAGGTAATATCCGTTATCTTCAATCTGATCTACTGCAAACTCGGGGAGACAGGATCTGATGTCTTCAGTCTGCTTCTTCAGGAAGACTTCATTCTTCAGTTTGATCCACCACGGAACAAAGTCTGAAATTTTCAATTTGCTCCCTTACTATCTTCAGGAAGACTTCATTCTTCAGTTTGATCCACTAGGGAACAAAATCTGAAATTTTCAATTTGCTTCCTTACTATCTTCAGGAAGACTTCATTCTTCAGTTTGATCCACCAGGGAACAAAATCTGAAATTTTTAATTCTTCAGTTTGCTCCACTAGGGAACAAAATCTGAAATTTTCAATTTGCTTCCTTACTATCTTCAGGAAGACTTCATTATTCAGTTTGATCCACCAGGGAACAAAATCTAAAATTTTCAATTCTTCAGTTTGCTCTACTAGGGAACAAAATCTGAAATTTTCAATTCTTCAGTTTGCTCCACTAGGGAACAAAATCTGAAATTTTTAATTCTTCAGTCTGCTCCACTAGGGAACAAAATATGAAATTTTCAATTCTTCAGTCTGCTCCACTAGGGAACAAAATCTGAAATTTTCAATTTGCTTCCTTACTATCTTCAGGAAGACTTTATTCTTCAGCTTGATCCGCTTGGGAGCAAAATATGAAATTTTCAATTTGCTTCCTTACTATCTTCAAGAAGACTTCATTCTTTAGTTTGATCCACTTGGGAGCAAAATCTGAAATTTTCAATTTGCTTCCTTACTATCTTCAAGAAGACTCCATTCTTCAGTTTGATCCACTTGGGAACAAAATCAGAAATTTTCAATTCTTCAATTTGTTCCACTAGCATTTTAAGGGAACAAAATCTGAAATTTTCGGTTTTGCTACACCGTCCTCTAAGGGACATGTCCTGTATACTCAAATGTTAATTCAAGCGTAGCGAGACTACCATATGCCCCATAATGATTTGATCATAATTTGAGCCACCCTTTTCGGGTTTTCGACTCAAAGCCCCTTTGGCCTCAAAGCGCCCTTTGCGGGTTTTCGCCTTGGCCTATTTCCTTCTTAAGCAAAGTGTTTCTTGACTGAGTTCGCATTAACTGGGTTCGGTTGACTCTTGCCGTCCATCACGGCTAGTATCAATGCTTCTACAAAAAATGCCTTCTTTTTAATATAAGGTCCTTCTCAATTAGGCTTCTACTTTCCTCTGAAGTTCTTTTGCATAGGGAAGATCTTTTCAATACCAGGTCTCCTTCATGGAACACTCTGGGGTGAACCTTTTTTTTTTTTTTTTTTTGTAAGCCGGCATTATTTGCTTCTGGTACATTTGACCATGACAGCTGGATCTTAACATTTTTCCTCAATCAGATTCAGTTGATCATACCGAGATTGAACCCATTCCGCTTCATCCAACTTCAGCTCTGACAAAACCCGAAGATAAGGAATTTCAACTTCGATGGGCAAGACTGCATCCATCCCATAAACTAATGAGAAAGGTGTTGCCCCTGTGGAGGTCTTGGCCCACATTCGAGAAGTATAAAGAGTAAATGGTGACTAGTTTATGCCAATCTTTACAAGTTTCGATAATCTTTCAAAATCTTTTTTTGATGATTTATTTCCTTTCTTTTATTTTTTCCTTCTTTTTTCTTTGAATTTGAACATGAATTTGAAATTGAAATTGAACTTGATAACGGTTGATTTTGTAACTTTTCCATAGGAACCGACCTTCACCCTCTTAGTGAAATAATTGATAATCCCGAAGATGAATTAGTGTTGACTAGACGCATTTGACGAGATCGTCCTCGTAACATCTATGCCCCACGTATAGGAAAAAAATGGAAGAAGCACATAAGTCTTGTCTTCTTCAATTTTGGCATTTCTGGCATAACTGATGCAACCTCCTTTTCATGGTAGACCAGTAGTAACCGAACCTTATAATCGACCTGGCTATCGGTAAACTCTTAGCATGTGCCTTTTTGAACACTCCATAGCCTCCTCGTATCTAGGCATATCTTGATGCGATCATGCAAAGACATCATTGAATTCTTGGAATAACTCAATGATGTCTCGCTTTGTTTCTATGGTGGGCAAGGCTTCGATCTTCACTCATTTCCTAGACTCGTCATGTCCACTGACCCTTTTTAGAGTAAGGTTTGTTTTTCATCTTGTTAAACCATTCTTAACAAGTCAGAAGATATGTCACAATCTCTATCATCTTCACAGTCCTTAGATCCCCTATACCCTTATTTCGTTCAAAAAGGGAGTCCGTAACAATGTCGCTCATGTTGTTGATATCTGGGTACCTAGGTACGAAGGTAAGAAATCCAAAGAATGAATGATTCTAAGGATGATTATTGGTATGGTCATTAAAGAATACTTAAAAAAAAAAGAATGTACAGTATGAAATGTAAAGAATAAAAGAATATGTATTCAAAAGATGCATTTTATTAAAATTATAATTCTGGACATAAGCCTATTTCACAAAAGAGTTCTTATTGCCTCTAGGCCTAAGGCAACAAAAATGTTTGCACATTACTATAGATCAGTTCTAAAAAATACAGGGATCTCTTCCACAGTCCCATTATTCAAAACACTTCCAAGTGCACAAGGGCTTGAAAACTTCATTCTCTTTAAGGAGTCGCAACTTTCTTGTCTCCTCCTTCAATAATCACATTTACTGTCGCATCACAGTGATCCAGCTTTGATGAACCGTCGATCTTCACAACTCCTACTTGAATGAACTTTTTTACCAGCTTTTTGAACGAAGTGCAGTTTTCAATTGAATGACCATTTATTCCTGCGTGGTACTCGCATTGGGCATTCTCGTTATACCATTTTGAGAATGGAGGTTGCAATGGTTTCGAACAAAATGGGGACACCATGTGTGTGTTCAACAAACTTTGATATAGCTCCTTATACGTCATTGGGATTGGCGTAAATTGGAACTTTTCAGAGTTTTGCCCTGTGCCCGACTCCTGTTTCATCGACTCTTGATTCTCAGTAGTGATCACCTTTGGCTGGCTAACAGTAATTGTTTTTGGGTACCCTTTGTTGTGAGTACTCGTATTATTCACCTCGTCATCCCTTTTCCTACGAATGGACTTTTTAGTGGTTTCCCCTGCTTCAATCTTGCCACCCCTTATGGCATTTTCAATTATCTCTCCTGCCATCATTATATCTGCAAAGCTCTTATTAGTATTTCCTATCATATGAGTGATGAATGGAGCCTTCAAGGTATTGATGAAGAGCATTGTAGTCTCATTTTCTAAGAGTGGTGGCTGTACTTGCATGGCGACCTCTCTCCATCTTTGTGCATACTGCCTGAAGCTTTCATTTGGTTTCTTCTCCATGTTTTGCAAAGTGATTCTATCAGGCGCTATATCAGTCACATGGTCGTATTGTTTCATGAAGGCTTGTGCCAAATCTTTCCACGATTTGACTTGAGTATGACTTAATTGGTTGTACCATTTAGCCGCGGCTCCAGTCAGACTATCCTGGAAATAGTGGATCAACAACTGGCCATTGTTGACATATACCGTCATTCTCCGACAGAACATTGTAATATGGGCCTCAGGGCAGCTGGTCCCGTTATATTTTTCAAATTCAGGCATCTTAAATTTTGGTGGGAGTACTAAATCAGGGACCAAACTGAACTTTTTAGCATCTACCTCGCATTGTTAATCAGCACTTTCCAATACCCTAAACCTTTCCTTCAACCATTTGCATCGATCTTCGAACTCCTTCGGGAGCTCCGTCTTTTCCTTTTCCCCTTATATTGCCTCATCGAAGTCTGGGACCATGGTTTTTGCCAAATTACCTCCTGGGTTAGAGCTCGAACCTGCCGGGAAGTTTACCGGTGCTGGGGTATCAGAATGGTACTGGAGTTTGATATTGACCGACACTCTTGGTGGTTGCACTTGGGAACTTGTCGGGGCCAAGCCTAGAGGGTAAGCAGAATCTTCATTATCTCCAGTATCGACCACAGGGCTCTTTTCTTTTCCAGGCCCTCCAGTCAACAACTGTGTTAACTGGCTCATCATACTTCTCTGGGATTCCAGCATTTGATCCCTCAAATCCTGTTGGATCTTAGCCAACTGTTCTTGCATCTGAGACTACAATTGGTCCTGCATCTCCTTTTGCATCTGTTCTAACTTTTCTATCTTTTGGTGCATAGCTTTTATTTTTTTCCGAGTGTAGTAGCGGTGTTCTAGGATAACTATAATATGATCTCTAGTTAATAGGGTTATTTTGTGATATTAAATGTATATGATGTGATGCAATGCAAATGCATGATATGAATGCAAAAAGGCGTCAATTCTGGTTCAATTTCTTATAGAAAACTTATTTAAAAAACAAAATCCTTTACATAAAACAGTCACATATACGACCTAGCTCTTATGCCCAAAGCTTTAACTTTCTTAAGAAGCGAAGCTAGCTCTCGACCCCGGTCTGACTCTAACTCATATACTACACTTAACACATCAGCTTGAATAGCTAAGGTTTGTAAATGTTCAGCCACTTCTTGTATCTGAATCACAGCTTCGCCCATAAGGTAGTCTCTTTCTCTAACTTGGTTCTGAGAATGTTGAAGTTGTTCTTCCTATCGCTCGTTGTTTGTCTCCAATAGTTGGATCCGAAGCTCACTATTTTGCAGCGCCGTCTCGAGTGCTACCACCTTTCCTTTCAACTCTTCAACCTGGTTTAGGCTTGATTCCAACTTTACCGTAGAGTTACGGCTTCAACACAATGCCCTCTCTAGTTTTGTTACTCGAGCTCTTAACATCTCATTCTCGCTTTGGCTCTCACCCACAGTCTTTCCCAGAGTATCTTTTTGTGCCTGAGCCTAATGGAATCTTTTCTTCCACTGATCAACCTTGGCCTTCTCCTCCTGAACTTCTTGACGCCATTGTTCTGAGGTTTTACCCAGCCCAGCAGTCCTCATCGATAGATGCAACTTTTTGTAAATGATCTTCAAGCTATCCAAATCTTCTTCGGCCTTCCTTTTCCTTTTCTTCAGTTTCTCAGCCTCTGATTTCTAGACATCAATATCTAACCTCAAGTGCATCTTTTCTTCTTCTAGTTGTTCTATCTTTTTCCCTAACTCTGAATTTTTACTTTCAAAGTCTTGCTTCATGATCTCGAACTCAGAAGGGACTAACTGCAGGTATTCCTCTATTGGTCGAGCACCATCTTGTGTCGGTCTGGGGATATTATCATTTACTCCCCTACTCCACCATGCATTACATTCAAGGGTTACCATTGGAGCTACAGCAACTCTCTTCATTCGGTAAATTTGTTTCCAAGCATCAGCGATCTCTCGAACCTTCTTCTTATAATTATTCCCCATATACGAAAATTCAAACTGGGCTAGTCCATGTGTCGCCGGTATAAACTGTCTTGATTGGTATTGTCTTAGCACGAGTAAATGAGCATACCCAATGTGTAACGACCCAAAATCTGTGGGCACCGGAAAAGTGTGTTATCGGGCCTCCGTCTTAGTAAATCGAGTTAGTAAATAATTATTAGGAGTAATTATGAGTCTAATAGTGTGTTTAATTAGATTTTTATTTAGTGAATTTAGTTTAATTTAAAGTAATTAGGAAAAAGGATCAAATTGAATAAAGAGTGAAAGTCTAATTACAGATTAAAAGAAAGTAAAAAGGGCTAAAATGCCAATTAAGCCATTTAGCATAAGTTGAGGCGGCATATGAGATAAAAATCTAAGATTTTTACTTAGATTTTAATTATAAAATATATATATTAGTAATAAATTATATTTAATTAATTTAAAGTAATTATTATATATTATATTATTATAACATAAAGTAAATAGAATAAAAGAAATAAGAAAAGAAACAAAACAAAGAAACAGAAAAAGAAACAGAGAGCATTTCGACACAGGGGAAAGAAAAGAAAGAAAGAAGAGAAAAAGGAGAAATTAGGGATTTGAAGCTTTAAGCTTTAAAAAGGTAAGTCAATTTAGCCATTTTCTCTTAATTTTGATATTTTAGAAGCTTTAAAGCAAGATTTTGATGAAACTAAGTTGATATTTTGAGAGTTTTTAGGTTTTTAAATATAGTTGATGTTGAAGAAAAAGATGAATTATGGATTAAATTAAATTAAATCTAAGTTAGAATTAGTAAAAGGATTAAATAGTAAGGTAAGCTATAAGTTTTCTACTATAGGGATTAATTTGGAAGAAATTATAAATTAGGATTTTATTATGAAAATTATATAATCAAGTTGAATATGGAAGGAATTTAAGTAAAATCAAAGCATGAATTAATTAAGAAAATAAGTAAACTTAACTAGGATTTAATTGTAAAATAAGTCATAAGAAAATAGCTTTAGGACAGCAGCAGAAGAGTAACTTTGAAAAATCACCAAAAATGGTAGAAAGGGAAGTAGAAGTTGAACAAGATACAAAATTAAAACGTATTGAGTCTATTTTCATATGAAAGAAACAGAGAAAGCAAATAAGTTCTGTATTTTGAGATATTTAGATTTTTGTGAGACTGGTTCAGAGTGATTTCAAGATCCTCTATTTTGACTTGGAAAAATCATTAAAAATTGTACAAAAATAATTGGGGGACATAATTTACATGGTTAGATTACTTAATGAGTCTATTTTATAAGAAACAAACTAGAACATCATTTGAATTATTTACAAAAATATAATTAAATTTTAGCAAAGAGTGGTCGAAACTGTCAGACAACAGAACAGGGGTGATTTTAAAGAATAAACTGTACTTATTTGCTAAATCAAAAATTCTGAAAATTTTATGACAAGAAGATATGTGAGTCTAGTTTCATAGAAAATTTATGGATCTTAATTTGGAATTCTGTAACTCAAGATATAGATAATTTAGTGACAATGACTCAGGTAGACAGCCTTGAAAGAACTTATAAGTAAATATTAGAATTGTGTATATAGAATGTGCAATGAAGAGGAAGAGTAGGAATTGAATTAAATTTAATTATTTATTGTAATTTAATGTTGTAATTAATAATGTAAATTATTATTATTTTCGTAGCTAACAAGGAACTCGAGACATCAACCCACAAAGGAAAGGAGAAGATCGGCGAGGAATAAATCCAAAGAGAATTCTGGTTTGTATTACTATAATTCAAGTTATTTATTATTAAATACTAATTTTATATTTATTTATTTTATGGTAAGTAAATATTGAGGTAAGTAACTTTATTGAATTGAATTTAGAAAAGTGAATTGAGTGAGAAATATATGTTAGTATTGAATTGTATTTTGATTAGTGAATGGAAAAGTGAAGTTGATATTGAAAATGAATTTTGAAATGAAAGTGAACTTGAATTGAGAAATTGGAAACCCTATTAACTAGTCGGGCTGAGGCGGATATAATTGGCATGCCATAGGATATGGAAGAGTACGGGTTTTGCCGGAAATCGATCGAGCACTTATGTGCCGACTCATCTTTATCTTGTTACTTTACCGATTCGACACTTTGTGTGTCGTATACTATTCTTTATTATGAATACTGAGTTTAGCACTTTGTGTGTTGAATATCGATATTATTCTTCATTACCGATTCGACACTTTGTGTGTCGATATCGTGTCACCGTTAAGGCACAATGTGCCGTCTTTGGTGTGTGGGTTGGAATCCGTGTATCCGTCGAGTCCGAGTCAAGTTAATAGGGACAATGAAATAAATTCATTGATAAAACTAAATTTGAAAGATATGGCATATGAAAAAGGTGAGAATTAAAATATAGAAATCGAATTGTATGTATATATAAATATACATATAAGATTGAATTATATATTAAGTGATGATAATTGTAATGTAAAAGTATAAATGCGATTTAATGTAACTAGTTATAAATTGAATTATAGTAATACCATCGAGTATATGCATACTCAGCGTCACGGTTGTTTACTATGCGCGAGTTGCGCGAAGTCAAATCTGAAACCAAACATCCGGAAGCGGACCGACTTCAGTGAGACTTTTGGTGATGTATACTTTCTTTTGGTAATGTGGCATGTACATAGGTTGTATATAAAGGTTATTATATTTTGAATGTAAATGGTTAAAAATATTAGTATTACAAGTTTAAGAATTATAATGAAAGAAGTTTATCTATTCTAATCTAACTAATACTTTGATAAATTTAAGTTGATATTATATTGGTTGAGTTTGATTAGAAGGTATTTTGAATAGAAAATGAATATATGAATTGAATACGGTTTAATTTTGGGGTTTTATATGATAACAAGCGAGAAATCTTTGCTAAAATTTATATTAAACAAAATATATTATGAAATACTTAAATGAGTCCCATTTCACTTTTAATACAGACTTTAGACTTTGAAAGTTCATTATAGGGATTAGTTATTAAAGTTATACTATGAATGTTATTTTTTAAAAATTATTTGCAAATTGTCTGATATGTCTAGTAATGCCTCGTAACCCTATTCCGGTGATGGTTTGGGGTTGGGGGTGTTACAATTATTGGTATCAGAGCTATCAGGTTTAGTCGATTCTCGGGCTAAATCGGGCTCGAAAGTGAGTCTAGAAGTACATGCCACTGTTGAGTCAAAGCTGAGTCGGGTTTTTGGGTGCTGATATATATTTATTTGATTTTGTTTTATAGATAAAATGTCAGACGAAAGAATGTATGATGTTGAACAGGAAATGCATACTGGAAATCGTGAAATTGAAGAAACTGAATCTGTTATACCTACTGCAAATTCGTTAGATAATCAACCTCCTAATGTAGGAAAAGATAGAGATAACTCACAACTGTTAAGAGCTATAGCCAATGCATTCTGACATGTAGCGGAGGCTGCATGCTACTACTACATCGGTACCTCTGATTAGGCGGGCCCCAATTAAAGAGCTACGAAAAGATGGTGTCACGGAGTTTTTGGGACTAAGAGGACTCAATCCGTCTGCTGCTGAAAATTGGATAGAATCAACAAAAAGAGTTTTGCAACAATTAGATTGCACCCCCCGAGAGAATCTGATATGTGCTGTATCATTGTTACAAGGGGAAGCATATCTCTGGTGGGAATCTGGTAGAGAATTTAGTCGGGAATGAACCAAGGAGCTCTCCATTCAACATCCTTTTCCTGAAAACTCTAAAGAAGTGCGATCTAATTCTCTTCTGATATGTCATCTCTTCTGGGTGCGACTGCCAGGTCCTTTAATAGGGGTACTTCATAGAAAAAATGCGATAAAAAACTCTATCTACCCTTCAGAAATGGCTATGAAACCACACCAACAATAGTTGCGTGCATCCCATGAATCTACCTTCGTCTGACCCCCGACATGCGTTCAGAGATCTAAATGTTTCGGCAAGAATCGCTGGTACTGGCGTAACCCCCTTGTCAAGTCGATCGAACAAGTCAGTAACCACTTCATCTATATGTCTCAGAGCTTTGGGGAAAATTACCAAACCGTAGATACTTAAGACGAACATGTCAACCTTCCTCTTGGTATCTAGATGTGCCACAATTAGTTCCCTCAAGCTCACCCAAGGAATGCATTTCCCTTCACCTTTTTGCTAAATTCGTGTCGTGACCCACTGTTCACTCATCCCAGTGATACTCATCAGCTTCTTTACAAAAGTTGGTGCATTAACGACCCTGAAATAAACTTTGTCAACCTGAACCCTTTGGCAACGAAGCAAAGCCATGTACTCTTCCACAGTAGGCACCAAATCTACCTCCCCAAATGTGAAACAGTTATAAGCGGGACTCCAATACTAAGTCATAGCCCGAAATAAGTGTTTGTCAACTCTGATGTCCAATAAGTAAGGTAGATCACCATAATTAAGGTAAAAAAGCTGATTGGTTCCTTCATCCCAACAAGCCCATATATCCCTTAATTCTTGGAGCTCATTTTGTGTCATACTGATGCGAGTGAAATCCTCTAATTCCGATGTATACCCCTCGGCTAGACTATCTCCCTTCTCAAGTTGTGTCTGCTTTGACCATACACGCACGACCGCATTATCCTCTACTTTATCAAGGAATCCATTCTCCATAACAAGCCTTCTATCTTAGTAATCAAAACAGGAATCGATGCCTTTTAAGTATGAAATAACATGCAAACATGGCCAAAATAAAACAGGTTCGTATCACATAATAGTAACCAAATCAAGTAAAAAATGTCAAACCACAGTATGGGTAACCACTAAGGTTTAGCATGGCTCTACCTAGGGTAGGCTCTTAGGGTTCACTATATGTGGTTTAGTTCTAAAGGAATGGTACCTGAACCAGCAGATTCCTCAATCCTCACCCATTATAGGCTCATACGGATCGAGTTCAGTTCAGGGAAATACATTTCCCTATGGTCATGCGGAGGTGAAAACCTCACGAAACCATAGGTACGAATGTATTCCGGAAGCAGTCCCCTAGCCTATGCGGAGGTGAAAACCTCACGAAGGCATAGCTTCTCGCTGCCACTTAAAGGGTGTGACCACAGCGGCCATGCAACATGAATGCAGAGATATCCCATGTGTCTTAAACCAAAACAAATATATGACGCAACACAAACTCATGCAAATGGGAAAAATGAAAAAAAATTATTTTCGGTAAAAAGGACATTAATCAACCAATTTTACGGCTTGACTCTCTTATTGGTCCCAGTAGAGTCATGAAAGTTTATCGAAACCATTTTTTTGTTTGAAAACGGGTCGACTTTTAAAAGGAAAATGGAGAGACCAAAATATTTTTTAAAGTGGTCCAATCACACTTCAAAAAAGATTGGTCACGTCTCCGTTTTCCGTTTAAAAGTCGGCCCGTTTTCAAACAAAAAAATGGTTTCGACATATTTAATTCAAAATTTAAATTTTTTATCAAATTTTTCTAATCAAATCAGATTTTAATCACCCCTAATGGTAGCACCAACTACTCTTGGTCAAGCTATTGAAGGCATGTTGAGCCGTGAATGGGTAGTGAAGGTAGGCCACATATATCAAGAAGAAAACCAAGCGACTGACTTCATCGCTAGAATAGCCACATTGCACAACTGAGGTTTCGTTATGATTTAGAACTTGTCGATGGAGATGCTACAGGCTTTGAGGGAGGATAGAGATCATCCTACAATAACTACAACAGTGCCTATTAGAGGTGAATCCTCTCGGAGGCATAAGGGGCTTCGCCTCCTCAAAATTTTAGAAAATTTTGATTTGTTTCTTAAAATTTTTAAATAATTTTAATTAGACTCTTTCAAAATTTTGAAAATTTTTATTATACTTTTTAACTTTTTTTAAAAAATTTATAAGCTCTCTAAATTTTATTAAAAATTTTATTAAACAACTTCAAAACTTAAGTCTAGGATCCGTTGCTGCAGGTACATATAACCATTGTGAACATTTTTATAAAAAATAAATAAATCTATATTTTCAAAACCAGCATTACGGAATTACATCATAGATATCACTTTCACATAAAAAAAAAATTTCAAATTTGTTATTTCTCTAATAAATAAAAAATAAAAAACGTAAAATTACAATTTTATAAAAAATTTCAACTTTATCTAAGGGGAGAAAGCATATAATGGAGTAGAAATTTTACATTTAAGCTTGAATGTTATATAAATATTGATTTTTACGTGGGAAAATGGAAGTAGCAAAAGCAAAGGAAAGAGTGCGTCGTTCAAGCCTGTCTTTGATCAGAGATTTAAAACAAAAGGATTGTGTCAGATTTTGTTTCTCCAACACAAATCTCAACGTAAAACAACAACACAAGTTAAGCAAATGGGATCTGCATCCTGTTTTCTGTCTATTTAAAACACAATTATTCGCTTATTTACATAAATAATTCAATATATTTATGTATTTTATATAATATTTTTATCATGAATAGCGTATAACACTGTAACAAAGCTGAAGAACGGTCATTGCAATTAGTGTACAGAAATTAAATTTGTAATTTACTTAGAAACTTAAAAAAATTATTTTCCTATCAGGGTAACTATCAAAATAGTATTTTTATTTACCTCATGTTATATTTTACTCATTTATGTTATCATGTTGTAACATTTAAGTCATTAAGTATTTAATTACCATTAACGGTATAATGATAAATTTATGTGACACATTAAATTATCATTTTAAACAAATATTTTAGGTTAATTTATATAATCGATCCCCATGTTTTTTTGTTTTGAGCAATTTAAAATTTTTTATATCCTTTTAACTTTCCTTTTTTCCTTTATTTTTCATTCTCTTCTCTCTTTATTTTCCTCCCTTCTCTATTTATTTTAATGTAGTTTTTCTATATTTTCCATTTGTTAAAACTAGTCTTTATATTTTTAATTTTTTAGACAATTTAATTTTTTTGAGTGAGACGAGCTTGTGGACTAATTTTAACAAATAAAAAACATAAAAAAAACTACGTTAAAAGAAATGAAGAAGAAGGGAAAACAGGAGGAAAAGTAGAAGAGAATGAAAAAAAGGAAAAAAAAAGAAAGTTAAAAGAACATAAAAGAAAAAAATTGCTCAAAATGAAAAAATATAGGGACTAATTATAGAATTTAACCTAAAATTTTCTTTTGAAATGACGATTTATACCATTATACTGTTAACGATAATTAACAGCTTAATAATAAAATGTTACAATACGATAATTTAAATGACTAAAATATAACGTAAGGTAATTAAAAATGACTATGGTGATAGCTTAAAAATAAAAACAAATCAGATCAGTGATGACATTCCATCCATCATTTGCTTGGGCTCCTCAAAAGCAACTCACTGTGTTTAATTGAGCCCTTTTAATCAATTCAACTTGATTAATAATTCTTTTGAAGTTTACTTATATCATTTTTTTATTATATCTTAACTTAATTAACATTATTTTTTAATTAAGGGAATTATTATGTTAACAGTCCATTAATCCTTAGGGAAATGACGAAACACTGTTAGCTTACTATTTTTAATTCATAAATTTTAAAAAAATTATTAATATAATTTAAACAAATTATTTTTAATTTCTTTTATAAATTTGATCTTATTTAATCCTCAATCCTCAAACTTATGCATCTACAATCTTGAATTTGAAATTTTTAATTTTAAAATCAAAATATTATATAAATAAAAGAAGTTGAGATTAAAATTAAAGACTGATATTTGGCGTCAGCTACCTATTTTCCATTAATTAAGTGTAATTTATTTTGCATCTCTATATTGCTACTTTAATATTTTGCAGGACAAGAAAAGGTGCATGTCATTTGTCTTTGTTATCAGAATAAAACTTTGATTAGAAGTGCCCTCTACTCAGTCCTCCAAAGAAACCATAAAAAGTAAATGTTTCTCAACTAAATTGAGCTTCAAAGTAAGAAAATGAAGTTAATTTAAACACCAAATTGGCTTACATAAAATTTTTAAAAAAATTTTGTGTTTTTTAAAGTAGTTTTTGCAAGTGTAAAAAAAAACACTTGGCTAAACTTGGACAAAAGAGAAAGGAAAGAAATAAAAAAGTGTTATCTTTGAGGAGGTCAGCAACAGCACGCTTTGCTTAGTTTTGTTTTCTTTTGTTTTGCTCTGCTTTTGCTTCCTGAGGTGAACAAGCTAACGTTTTGTGAGGAGGGAGGGGGTTATTTAAGTAAATGGGGTGGGGTGGCACAAATTTTCAAAAGTGATGTTGAAGTAGCAGGGTGGTGGAGGGATGTGGTTGCGTGAGGTGTTGTTCTAATTCATGTTTTCCTGTTTCATGTTTGGGGGTCTTCAGTAAAAGGGAATCTCTTCTGGTTTTATTATCTCTTTTTACGCTCCCTTCCCCCATCTTGTTCTTCTCCACACCTATAAAATTCACCTTCCTATTTTCGAGTCCTATAAAGCAGCGAGAAAGAGACAGCCAAGAACCAACCCACTTAAGCGTGCCATAATAGAAACAAAGGAAAAGCTAAAGATAAGAATCCACCCTTCTCTCTATCTATCCTTGCACTCTGAGCTGTTAAAATACACTCTTCTTTTGGGGCTTTCTTTTCTCTTGCTGGGGTTTTCTCTATTAAAAGAGGGTGTTCTTTCATATTTATAATATTGTGTTTTTGCTCTGGCTTTTCCAGTTGCAAAGGTGTTTGCTTTAAGGTTTCTAAGCTGGACAGTTCTTCCGTTGTTAGCCAAGGTCTTCATTTTCATTGCTAAAGGCAAGTTATATATATTTCATGAAGTCGGTCTTTATTGTTTTCAACTTCGGACGAGCGACTCAGTTTAAATTGTAAGGCAAGTTTCTATCTTTGGATTTTCATTACTTAATAGCTATTTTCTTTACATTTTTTATAGTTTGTGTGTGTGTTTTATATTTAAGCTTCTAACTCTTGGATACTTTTTTGTTTTTCAGTTTGCTGGTTCTTGGTCTTCCAAGATAGAAGGAAAAAAAAGGTGATCATTTTGAGTTACTGGATATATCTTCCATCCTGTTTAGGAGATGGAGAAAGGTTGCTCAAAGAATGGGGAAACATGTCCTCAACTTCTTGATTTGATCCCTCAAGAAAGAGAGTGGCAATACCGCAAGAGGAAAGAAGAGAGAAGCCATGTAGCATCAGAAGATAAGAAGCTGGAACTGAGGCTTGGTCCCCCGGGTGATGAAGAAGATAACTGGTCCATCAAGGCTACCGGAAAAAAAGACAACAGAGACAGAGATGAGCCTTTAATCTCACTTGGCTACCTCTCTTCAATGAAGAAGAGTAATGGAAAACAGGCGCATAAGCTTCCATCTCCAGAGGAGCAGCAGCAGCAGCACCCTTCATGGACCAAAAACCACCACCCTAACCATCAGCAGCTGACAAACCCTCCATTTCTTCAGTTCCCATCAACACCCCAACAGTGCTTGCCTGTTATAGCAAAGGAACAGTCACAACCCTGTTGCACTAAAGTGGTAGACATTCAGAATGCAGAGAAAAAACCATTTTCACCTACTGCAAATACAGCTGTACCTCCCAACACTTCTCAGAAAAGGTACTCCAGCTTTTTATTACATCTCTCTCTCTCTTTCTGTCTATTTGCAACTCTTTAATATATATTCTATTTTTTTTAATTTTAAAAAATCTTCTTGACAGAGGATAATCACTGACAAGTCACAAGATTACCTTACTTGATGTTGTGTGGTCCATCCATGCTTTGTTAGTTATTTCAATTTTAACCATCAGCTTCAGATGTTTTCAAAATTTGTTTGTTTTAAACCTCATTTATTGCTATTGATCTGCTCATTCATGATGGCTCTAAGCCTTTTCTTGCGTATCCATCATCTTTCTCTTTAAATGCACAAGTTTTGCTAATTTTGTCTGTCATGTTACAGTTTCCTATCAAATGTTACTATTATATTGATCACATCTCTTATAATTACGTATTATTTGAACCCTTTTGTACTTGTTATTCTCTATTATTATTTAGCATTGAATTGATGGTATTTCTATGGTTATTATGATAATGGAAAACAGAACTGCTCCTGGGCCAGTTGTGGGTTGGCCTCCAATTCGCTCTTTTAGGAAAAATATAGCAAACAGCAGTTCACCGAAACTAGCTTCTGAATCATCACCAAGTGTGCTCCCTCACAAGGTTGGTAATGAAAAAAAAGCTGCAGAGCCGAGTGCCAAATTTGTGAAAATCAACATGGATGGAGTTCCCATAGGCAGGAAAGTCGATCTCAAAGCCTATGACAGCTATGAAAAACTCTCGACAGCTGTTGATGAACTCTTCAGAGGCCTTCTTGCTGGTAAATTTTCAATGAAATATTATAAGCTAAAACCCATGTGTTAGCTAATTTGTGATTGGATAGTCATGTCAATCAGCCATCAAATTAGGCTAGTTGTTCAGTGTATTAGAAAATTCTGGTTACACACCACAAGACCAATCAATTCGCCATCACTGTTAGCTTAAAACTGTTTAGGTGATGAACTGGCATGTGGGAGAATATGATGTTTTAAGTGCAAAATTTGGACTGGCGCTTGTTCCAATTGTGATTAAAAGCTCTTCGCTTATTTTATTTAATACGGTGAATGTCATCTGTTTGTCTTTTGCATGGATCCTTGTAGCTCAAAGAGATTCCTCCGCTGGTGGAATAGTGAAGAAGCAGGAGGAGAAAGCGATCATGGGCTTATTAGATGGAAGTGGGGAATATACACTGGTTTACGAGGATAACGAAGGAGACAGGATGCTTGTTGGGGATGTCCCGTGGCAGTAAGCATCTTGTCACTGTGGATCTCATCCAATTTCAGATTCATATATTATATAATACCATTTTATATTCCCAAAATTAGTGACCAAAGCACATAGCAGAGTACCATTTTATTATACACCATCTTTTGTCGTCTAGCCCCAAAAAAAAAAAAAAAAAAAAAAAAAAACAGCATTGGGTTCCTAATATTTTAACCAGTATCCTGCTTTTCTTCAATGTTGGTCATATACTTTCTTAATGTATGCATATATGTTGTACTATCTACATGAACGAAATCGTAACATCTGGAGTCTGAATTTGGATTTGCAGCATGTTTGTGTCCACAGTGGAGAGGCTGCGCGTGTTGAAGAGCTCGGAACTGTCTGCCCTTAGCCGTGAGTGTCGGCTTATTATGAAGTAAAAACTAACAATGATTATTGGTTCTTGCTCTTAGTAACAAAATTGGCGGTTCTTGTTTTTTACAGTTGGAAGCAGTAAACGAGGGAAGTACCGGCTTGACTCTGTCTCCACTGAAGTTTGAAGATGAGGCATTGAAATTTGAATTATGGTCATGTTTTGACATTTTTTTCCCTGTTTTGCCTTTAAACCTGACGCACTTACTGTATATATAAGTAGGTTCGTATGTAATTTTTGACTTCGTTTTCTTTCTTTCCCTACATGAATGCCATTTGGTATTTATCCTTTGCTGCTTTTTTACTTGGTAACATTAAGAACCCATCATCGCCTTTAAAAATGATGGGTTACTATGGAGTTGATATACTTGTCGCTTTTTGCTTGAGTCCATAACCATTGAAGCTCATTTTAAGTACTCATTTCAAAATGGATTAAAGGAGAAAGTAGATGGAACTTTGCCTTTTTTAACTTTATAATCAGTCTCTAATTTGCTGAATCTTTCTGAATCTGCAATCTTATGGCATCTAAAGTAATGTTGTGTTAGCAATAGATATTACCTTTTCTTGTTCAAAAGGACTTACACCGAAGCACATTCCATCACTTTTGGTCCCATTAAGACAAGATTTTTGACCATTGATCCAACAAAGAACCAAACCAGTTTAACACTTGTCAATAGGTCTTGGTTTTGTTTTTTCTAGGTCAAGCTCAATGAACTTTGAGGACAAAAGTAAATGTTTAAAGGAAAAAAAGGAAAAAGTTTGGGGGAGGATTGTTAAGGGTGGTTTATCACTGGGAGCTGCCTAACTTTGAGCCCAAAAACAAGACTTTCTAATCTAATCCTATTCCATCTAGGGACGTGTCACTTGTGGGAATGTAGGAAAGTGTCAAACACACGTGCGTAGTTGTCGGCACTTATCGCGGCGCTTTGCTTTTGCCCTTCCAGTTCCATAGTTTGGTCAGTCCTTGACACGTGTGCATGTTTGACCCAACAACGGGCGGACATGTCTTTTAACTTGTAAACTTAGCCATCTGACTTTGTTTCTCAATTTTCTATACGGATTAAATCCAACTATTGTTCTTTTATAACCAAAAATATATATGCAACTACTGTTACTAATATATTTGTCAAATACTTGTACGACTCTGTAAGCTTCAATATTTAGATGCTTATTATTAATTCCTTTTTTATGCATAAAATACTAATTTCTGTTTATATTTTTTCCTTTGTTTGTTCAGCAAACCATTCAACTAACCCCGACCAATATGCATTGTCATGGCGGGTTTTATTGTAATGGAAAAAAACACACCCCTGTGTATCTCTAACAACTGCAAAATGCATAGCTGGAGGATAACACTTATATTTTTCATTTTTGTTTTATAATTTATGTTCGAGATTTATCGTTTTCTTTTTCAATAATATTATTTTCAAGATTTGAATTCACATGCTTCTCTTAAAAGTGTTCTTAAAAGTGTAATGTACGTTACCACAATATCTACAATATCTGACATTTAGTGTATATTTTAATAGGTTGAGAATTTCATATTTAAAATATTTTGATTTACAACAACCATATACTTTGTTTGATAAGGATTTTTTTTTCCAGTTAACGTGAAAGTCAATGGGCAAATAATAATAATAATAACGTGAAACTCATTACGTATTAGTTTTTAGTAAAATCGTTGTATGTTGACAACGAAACTGACGCATATCGCATGGGGGTTAATACTTAAAACCCAACACCAAATCAGACCCAAATCATCTATTAGCTTTGAGATGATTAACAATGTCCCTTAAAAGAGAGTGATTTGTCCAATAACTCCCACAAAACTATAATTCCTGCGCCAACTGGCCCGATACACTTGACCCACCTCCATTCTGTTTCTGAACTCCTAACCCCAACTGAATTTGATTTAAATAATAATATTTTTGTTAAAATTTACCATAAGTCCCTGGAATCTTAGTAAATTGGAAATTCAGTCCCTATAATTTTATTTTTAGGAATTTAATCTCTTTGCTTTTTAAATTTTAAAATTCAGGCTCAACTATTAACATTGATACAATTATTTTGTTAAATTCAAGTTCATTATTTTTTAATTACATTGCTATTAAGTGATATTTTTTAAAAATTTCAAAATGTCACATAAAAAAATTTAACAATATTAACAAATGGACCTAAATGTTGAAAACTAAAAAGTATAGGGATTGAATCCAAAAAAATAAAAATACAGAAATTAAATTTCAAAATTTCCAAAGAGTACATGCAGCTATTGCAAATTAGTGACAAGCATTGTCTTGTCAATGAGTAACGTGGAACTCTTCTTTCTCCCTATTTTCCCTGTTTTCCTTCTCTTTTCTTCTCCTTACCCACAATTGCCACTTTTCATCATCGTTACCATGATCATTCGATGTCTTCTCCTGCTTTAGGCCGTTGATCCAAATGGTCATCGTGAACTTGGGGTTCCATTTTCTCTCATCTTTCTTTTTCTCACTTTTTGATTTTTTTTTTTTCTTATGACTTTTTTGCATTGCTTCTTGCGGGTTTTGGGTTTCCTAGATTTGAAACCCCTTCCTTTTCTTTTTAGTTATTGGGTGTGTTGATGTGTTGATGGTTGCTGGTGTTAAGGGAATTGTTATAGTGTTTGTAGGTTTGATAGATTTCACAGGGGATAATATAGGTGCTTACACCTTAGGTAAGAGCTTATGCAAATGGTGATTAGAGGGTAGGTGATGAGGAAGGGGGGATTGGTAGTATTGGTTGACCTTGTTAATAGAGATAGGTAATGAAAATGGTGATTTGAGGTTGGGCACTGGACATTGATGAGTAGAGGGACATTGATGAGTAGAGGGAAAAAAAAAAGGATTTAACGAATGATCGAATTAATTTTTTTTTAAATAACCAAAATAAAAAATATTTATGATTATTGAGATACTTTACCCAAAAATATAATTACCTGTTCTTATTCAGTGGACTGGAGTGACGAACAACTTTTTTTACTGAACTTTAAACTCTAAAATTTACTCTTATTTGTACTCGATTCAAGATGGCCAAAAGCTTATTTGACTCGTATGAAAAATAATTTATGTCTTATTTTGCTTCAATACTCAACAATTAAACTCTTGAAAAGTCTAAGAATAATTATCTTAAATTTAAAATAATAAAATTCACTAAATAAACTGTAGCATATTTAAAATTTGAAGATAACATTGATATCGAAATTGCATGTCTTCAACTTTAAGCTTATTTAGTAAAGTTTTCAAAATCGAATCCGTGATTGAGTTAGTCAGGTCACTAATTCAATTAAATAAGTTATTAAAAATTCTATAAAAAAAATTAAAAAATCTAATTCTATCGAATTGCATCAGCATACAAATCTCTAAGCCAATATCTCACTAGTTACCAGGTTGACTGATTGATCTTAATTCAATTCAAACAACCATATTATTTGGGAAAAAAAGAAAAACTTTAAGACTATAAATTGAATTATCCAATTGGCTAATTGAGAAAATAAACTATAAATCAGAACTTGTAACAGGCATAAGCACCACCAAATATTGTCTAAGATCAAAAGAGGCAAAGAAGAAACTAAAAATACCAAATTACAGAGAAAACTAATCCAAATAAAATTCAATATACTGTAATAATAAACCAGGAGATGAAACTAGGAACAAAAATAGAGATTATTATACAGCTTTTGTGGTTCTGCCTGGCTTCACCCTGTGTGCCATGTATGTAAACTGTATAGTATCAAAAAACTACTAGACATACGATGTATTTCACCGTATGGCTATGCTCTACTGAACCCGGCCTCGGTGCCGCGAGCCAAGTCGCCTACGCCGGCAGGAATTTGGAGAGAATATTTTCATCAGTTGCCATCCAAAAAGAAAGGCATCAAAGCTATATGCTTCTTTTATATTCCACTTTCTCTCTTTTCCTTTATACACTTTTATCAAACACAGGATATATTTTTTTGTATTTAAAATATTCTATAAATATATAAATTTTGATCCATTAAATTTAAAGTAAATATTTTAACTCATTATTGGTAAGTGGAGGTGTTGAAACGGTTAATTGAATCGAATTAATATTAATCGAATCAACTGAATTTTTTAACCATTAACTGAATTGAAATTTTTCAAAAAAAAATTTCAACGAAACAAATATTTTAGTTAATTCGGCCGATTAATCGAATTAACAAAAATTTACATGTTCTTTTTTTTGGTTAAAACAAGCATAAATCATATAAAATAAATAAATTGATAATGTTCATTTGATTGAATTAACTGAATTAAAACTATATATAATTTGTATTATTAATTATTAAATTCGGTTAATTTGATTAATTACTCTATTTCGAACCGAATTAACCGAGAACTGAACTTTTAAAAAATTATTAACCGACCTCCGACTGAATTAGATTGAGTAATCAACCGATTAATCGAATTAGATCGGCTCAGTCGATTAATTCAGTTTTAACCGAAATTTGAACACCTCTACTAGTGAATTAAAAGAATGACATATCATCTAAAATTAAAATAAATGAATTAATTCTTTTTAAAAAATTATATCAGTTTATTAACGCTACATAAAATATTAATTGTTTTAAAAATGATTTTAAAAATTTTACACGACACATTGGTTTTTTTTTTTTTTTTTTTGCGTGTGTTTATCATATGACATTCATGTTTTGTTTTATTTTATTACCCTTTTGTAATGTAATCTTATTGTGTCGGGAAATCTAATCTTCTCTTACTATTTGTGCTAATATATACTATGCATCCCGTTTTGTTTTTCAGCTCTTGTATCATGAAAAGAAAGACTGATAACGTAAATGGTGAGATTTCAGAAAATTAGGTTAATTTCACTTTAATTTTAATTCAGGCGAAACACAACTTCGACATTGATATTCTAATTGAGAGTTAATTATTGTTATTAAAAGAGCAAAGAAGGTTAAATTAGTATTCCTAGTATGCTAAACGGCCAAAGTAACATTTTAATGTTTATTAAGCAATATAATTAAAAAAATGTGATATTGTTGCTCATAAACAGATTCTTAAAGGGTTTTAAAAAAAAAATCACAAGTTGAGTTTAACTCGGGAAAAAGATGGTCATCCATTTATATTTGTACACCCACTTATAAAAACATTGTTTTCTTTTTAACCGAGATAAATTTAAGGTATTTAGAAGAGTGATTTAAAAGAAATCAAGCAAATCTATAATTCAATTGCTTCTTGGCTGGCTTCGAGTTAATAATGGAAAAAGGTGAGTGGTAGTAAGGCTACTATTTGGTTTAGTTGATAGTCATGGCATTCGCCTCTAGACTTGGACCGGTAGCAGCACAATATGTACATATATACACATTTCCAAACCTCCATTATGGTGAGTGGGGATGACAGGGAAACCTTTCACCTTCATTCAACTTGCTATTCATTACCCTTTGGACTTAAACATATAGGAAAAGAGTACGCTGCAAATTTTACATATACGACATGAAAATTTTATTAAAATATAATATAAACAACAAAATAAATAAATATATTAAAACTTACATAAGCACACCTCCACTCAAAATATATTTGGGATAAGCCTGTGGGTAGGTCAAAAACATAATGAATATGTCAAGCTTCTATCCTTTTCAACATGACATTTCGTTTCCATACCAAAACTATTTTTCATGTTCTTAGGAAGGAGGAGAAGTGCAATTCAGCCGGTAAGAAGGAAGGTATTCATATGTTAAATCGGCTCCAGCCTAAATATAGAATCAAAAACATATATAATTATTTAAGTTTCACTTTGAAATATATTTCAAAATTGTACTTCCATTTCACTCGTATTTTTAAATACATAATCGTTGATATTTTAATTTTTTAGAAATTTAAACTAATACATATTCTTTTTGAAGTTTTAAAATATATATAGATAATATATTTTTAATAAATTATAATATTGTATAAATATTTTTTTCCTTTTATGTTATAAATTACATTATATGAAAACTTATTTTTGGGCCAAACACTCCTATGTATTAGATGAGGCTTCAAGTTTGAGATTTTAGCCTATATCTTAAATACATCTACTTAAGAATTAAATTCTATACTATCTTTTAACATCTCTCTCTTTCCTCAAACATATTTAGACCGTAATATTATTTTTATAAATAAATAAATAAATTTTTGAATCTATCAACAAATTTATGTGATACTGTTGAGTCAAAATCAATATTTGGAAGCTGAAAATAAGTAGTGTCAAAAGCAGTGTTAAGAGTAATTTCAATTGTTGCATGCATCAGATTGAATAACAGAGAAAAAACAATCAACGTACAATATGTTTACGCAGTTCAATTTCCTTATATTTTCTAGGTCTTGCTTAGATAAAATATCCACTATCTTAACAACTCATACAATAAGTGTTTTCAAGCTCTAGCACTCACCATTTTAGACTTCTCACTTTAATTTGTATCCAAGATCTAGACAACTTCCTTCTAAGTTTTCAAAACTTAAGACATTAACTAAGTCACACACTTGATTATTAATTTCAATCAATGCATTCAAAAAACGTTCCTCAATGATCAAGTTTTAGTACTCTCAATTCAATATACTACCTATACAAGTCTCTACAATATACAAGTAATTGAGACTTGCTATCATATTTTATCAATTACAATCAATCTTCCCTCGAAATAAGTAGGATAATATGCATAAAGAATATCTTCAAATAATTCAGAATAAGTCTTGAATCTTTATGATATACTTCCAAGTTTCTCTTGATACAATCCGATCCACCAAACCTATGAAGTTGGTTGCTTCAATTCAAGTCCAAATCAATCTCCAAGATATGTTGCTATGTGTAGTTTAGATATCAATGAACATAGTGTGGTATGACATAATCTAGTTATATATTAAGCCTTTAACTGAGATGGTGTCAATGGGTGTGCATTTTTCGCTTTTAACCGACCGAACTGAATTAGTTCGATTAATCTGTCAGCCACTGAATCTAATTCGATTTGAGGTCAATTAAATTTTTTTTTGAAATTTCAATTATCAATTAGTTTATTTTGGAATCGGGTAATTAACCGAATAATAAAAATTAATAATATATTATAAACCCAATATATTAGATAAGTCCAATATATTATATAAGCCTAAAATATAAAAATTAATGGATTTATATATATTGGGCTAAAAAAATATTATAAAAATTAAAATTATTTGCAAAATAAAATAAAACTGAAAAATAGAAAAAATAAAAAAAATGTAAAAATTTAGGTAAATTTGATTATCCGCTCAAATTAATTGAAATTATTTAGGTCAATTAATAGGTTTTTAAAAAATTTTGGTTTGTTAACAATTAGATGTTTTACAAATTTAATTAATAATAGTTCGGCTCGAATATTAACTGAACCAATCATTTGAATACTTTTAATTGTATAATGAGTCAACCAAATATCAACTCAATTAAGTAACACTAATCATTGTTTTATAAAATAAATTAGTATTAATAATTATTTTTTTCGCATAAAATAAATTAGTATTAATAATTATTTTTTTCGTATATCGTGGATGTGTCATAATTTACTACTATTTCTAATTATTTAGAATTTAGATACGTAAGAAATTGTTAATACAATGAAATTATTATTTTCATTCTAACTTAATTCTTTTTTATTTTTTTGACTTATTAATGACACTAAACTCAATTAGATAAATTATATTAGTACAGATGCAATGATAAGGCTTCGTTCAAATTTTTAAAAATATTCTTTCATTTTAAGTTTGAATTTTGAAATTTTTATTTTTTAAAATTAAAAAATATTTTTAATAATGAAATATAAACCACATTTGATATGTGTTTTCTGGCAATAGAATAATGAAAAATAAAATAAAAATAAAATCTTTTTTATTTAATAAAAAATTATATTTATATAATTTTCTTATACAATAGTCGTATAAATTTAAATGAAAGTAAGAAATTTGATATTTAATAATTTGTGAAAAATATGCTTGGACTTATTATATATTTTTATTTTAAATCTTCCAAATACAATTTTAAAAACTTCAACGTGCTTCATTTGTGTAATCTATTTAAAAAAAAAAAAAAAACCGGAGGCCATATTTATTACATAAAAGTAAACATAGCGTAGACCTGTAACCAGATGAACAAAAATTGCAGAAGCGAAAATTCTGCCAACCAGGTGACACTCATCATTGAAGCTTTGTCCCTATAATATGCATTTTTAGACTAAATCAAGCCCCTAAACCCTTGCAGTCCAATGGACAAGATATTGAATATCTTTCAATTCCAATCACAACTTAAATACTGTAAACCAGGCCCACCTTCGAAGCACGTTATGGTATATTTATGGAAGACTCCCCAAGTACATTATCCCCATCAGAATACCAACCACAAAATCAAATTAAAGGGATTGGAACTTGCTTAATCAACAATCACACACACAAAAAAACAACTGATGGGGATCTCCCCTTAATACTGATAGGCCACATAAAATAAATAATTAGTTGATGGAGTTCCACTTTGATTTTAAAACAACACAAAACGTGACCCCCACCACACCATACATGCAATGCAATACAATAAAAAGCAGCCCAACAAACAAGTGCAACCGCAACAGCAACCGCAACAGCAACAGCAACAGCATCATTGCACCAATCTCACCTCAAATAACAAACATCTTTTGCCAACAATCTCCATCTCTTGTATGATATACCAAACTATTGTCATCCCCCATGAAGTTGTCTTCTCAAACCTATTTACTAATTACAAGATTCCATATCCCATCCCCCACTCGGTTCCTTCAAAATTAAGCATTCTATTTGCTCATATCAATCATTGTAATCAATAATGAAAGCATTAATTCCCTTCAAATCCAAGCTTCTCAACCCATTCAGAAAACTTGTCCCAATCTTTAGCTTCAAGCTCAAAAGGCCAGTATTTATAAGAGCCCTTAGACTTAGACTTAGAACCCGTTCTCCTCATGCTCAACCCAGAAAAGCTCCAAAAAAAAGTCCTACTTCTGTTTTACGATCTATATTTCGGTGTCTAAGAGGGTCGCGAAAGATGGATAAAGTGGCAGAGCTTCGAAGCATTTCAGAGGCAGCAGCAGGGTGCAATAGGGATAGGCTGCTGTTCTCGTCGCCACTGATACCTGCTAACTATATGAAGATTGGAGGTGGTTCAAGGAAAAGGGGACCCTCAGATGTGGAAGATGCGTGTAGGAGTTTCGAGAATTATTTAGTAGAGATGATTGTGGAAGAAGGGAAAGTGAGCGATTTGATGGATGTGGAAGAGCTCCTATATTGTTGGAAGAACTTGACATGCCCTGTCTTTATAGATTTAGTTTCTCGATTCTATGGGGAGCTTTGCACGGACTTGTTCGCCGGCAATGACGACTACGATGATGACAATGCCAATACACCCTAGTCCCTGGAGTTTCTTTTGTTAAACAAGCTCCATCATTACTTTTCATTGCCTATACTTGTAATACAAGCATGTAAACCACGATAACAAAGAAAATACATAAAGTGTTGAAAGCACATTTGTAAATTTTTTGGCGAAGTCGATCCTGTTGTTTTCAGAGAACCCGCAGAGCTAGATTTGATAATATATATTACCAATAAGTACCCAATGTGAAATAGACTACGAAATGTTGGGCATACAAACATGAGTTATCATATCAGAATAAAAACCATTGTACTAGGAAGATGTTATTTTACATATAGATCACACCGAAGCTCCTTATACCAGCCTGCCAGCAATCCCAGACAAGGGAAAAAAAAAGATTTCTGTTCTTTTTTAAAAGAACTGTTCAAAGTTCTAACCAGATTTTTGAAAAGGGCTTCCATAAACTAGATTAAGGGAGCAATCGAGGCGTCATTTCTCCAATTGCAGGCTCTTTTCCAGATTTTTTTGAGGTCAAATAAACCTTATTAAGTGTTGTATTCACAACTATATATTAATTTCATTCTTGTTCATACTATTCTTTCATTTGTTTTTCACAACTATATATATTCAGGCTAAAAGGAAACACTGATACAAGACTTTTTCCTTTGGTATTTTTATTTTTATATGGAAACTTATGTTCACTTTTAAGAATAATTTAAATTCGAATCCCTACTTTATCAAAAATAAAAAAATAAAAAAAATTTAAGGTTTTCAAATACCACTATTTCAATATTTGAGATTGGGCAAGATTTATTACCACTCAAGTATATAGGAAACAAATATGCTTCCATGATTAAAGTTCCAAAAGCAATTATTTTCATGCCTAAACAGTAAACAGTAAGCACTTGCGAGTACTGAAAATCAGAAGAAACAAGAAAAATGGTGAATGGAATGAAGGCACAGGCCGAAGTGGAAAGTTCATGCTTCCAGGTCCTGCATTTATACATTTAATCTGCCTCATCTCATCCTCTGCAACTGCAAGCAATTATTTAATGCCCTCAAGTAAATAAGAAATGAATAAAATGGCTAATCCCCCAGGTTAAAACGGGGAAAGGAATGTGGATAGAACTGGCAAGATTTCTCACAAACAACATCAAAAGAATGGCAGAACCGGCTTCTTACTGCTCTCAGGACTCATCCATTTCAAGATACTGCGAATGGGAAGCAGCAAGAAGA
This sequence comes from Gossypium bickii, assembly GCA_025503065.1. Classification (NCBI taxonomy): domain Eukaryota; kingdom Viridiplantae; phylum Streptophyta; class Magnoliopsida; order Malvales; family Malvaceae; genus Gossypium; species Gossypium bickii. The sequence continues at coordinate 136,257,330 of CP106709.1, read as the reverse complement.
GCAGCTCCAATGTCAGAACCATCATTTGAATGCTCAATTTCAATGGTTCGAGATACCTCTTCTCCGACCAATTCATTTAGGGTGTTCTCCAAGCACTCGCGGTATTCGGTATAGTGCTCGTACAGTCCCCCATCCATAGCTATCACTGTTTTTTGTTTCTCCCCTCCCTTGGTTGTGTCTCTCCCCATTTTCTTCAGAATCCCTAGTACCCCGGCAGCCGAAAGACGTGCCCCACGTGTGGCAACAATGTTGCAGAGCTCAACAATTACCTTTCTCATCTTCACGGAGGTATTGGATATCTGGAATACAATAAATGATATAAACAAGTTTCGGAACCCGAGTCCACGAAAAGAATCAGATTACCAGATAAGCTCTACATGATATGAAGGACAAAAACAAAGAAAAAAAATGCCAAATATCCAAGTTTTGCTGATCAACAATAACATCTGGAGAATTTTCACAAAGGTTAAAATATACCTCAAGAATATCTTTCAAATTACTGGCTACCACTTTGAGGTCAGGGGAAATGTCCTGATGCATTGCTGACATGATAATTGATAGGTGTCCTACATGTTACCCAAGCTCAAATATTACCATTGTGTAGGACTTTGATGAGCCCATCTTTCAGTATAGAAAAGGCAAAATATATCTGATAAAATTTCTGAAATATAACAGCAAGAAGTGAATATGCCTCCTTCCATGACCTCTAATCGAAGGCTACTGCATGAAAACATTTCTTTACCACTTCAAAAAGCACACCTATTTATGCAAGTAGAACGAAAATCATATTCATTTGCAATTATTTTCTATTTGACAGTGTAAAAGGAAATCAGATATGCCACTAAGGGGTAAAAGAGGCGGCCGGGATTAGCAATTCTAAATTTGTGCTCCCCTTTTGCATCCAACAAAAGAGTTTGACAGGTCGACCTTGTAAATATTTGGCCGGGATTAGCCATAGTTTTGTACAACCTAAATAACATTATTGAATGGGCACGTCTTTTCGAAGCTACTTAATTCTCTTTTTCTCAGTCACAACATCTCAGTACTGCTGGCAGAAAGACAACTTTCTAACAATACCATCCACATATGATAACCTGTGTTAAGTATGACTCCTATTTTAGTCAATTTTGAGAAATAATCTTCTAGTTAAACTTTATTTATTTGTTTCAATCAAACACTGATTAGTTTAGATTATTTTATTATTATTTGACCTATGAATTTATCATAACAGAGTTAGAGATAACAGAGTTAGAGAAGGGTTCTTTATTTTCGGGTTTCCGGGTTTAGTTTTTATCTTCATCTTTTGTACTCTTTATTCTCTTGTCATATAGTAAAATTATCTTTGTCCGTGGTCTTTTGTCCTCTTTGGAGAGATTTTTCCACGTTAAATTTGTGTGTTCAATTTCTCAATTTATTCCCCTAGTTTTTTTTACTTGTTGCTTAATCGGGTAGATCCTAACAACCTGTCTAACCAAGTGTGCATTGGATACTTTAGGAGCAACAGTTAACTTGATACATTATTTGGTGTCACACAAACCAAATGTATTTTGGGAAATATATGAATTCAAAGAAATAAGCACAGAATCAGAAAAAAGTTATTTCAGCTCTTACAAAGGAATACACCTTCATTTGATGATATGCGCAAAACCTCGTATATACTGACTCAAACCTAAGCTACTGGTTCTTCATTCACTTCCAAGTTGTTCAAATTATTCACCCACAATAAGTTCCTATAGAATGACCTTTCTTTGCACAACAAACAAAATGTATGATACCCATTTTCTCATTGCGAAAATAGTAAAGGAAAACCATGTGCATATGGAAAACAAATACCCAAGAAAAGAAAATTTTGAAAAGGAACAGATCAGTAAATAGCAAGAGGAAATTACCCCAATATAAATGGCTCTTTAAGTTTTGGTGGAACAGTGTCACCAAAAAATGCAGCTTCCTCAGCCATCCTACACAAAACTCTGCGGACAATTTCTCCGAAATACATACCAGCTATTACCGTCTCATAAATCTGGGATAAATTAAAAGTATACAAATTATGTCAAAAGCTAAAGGACCCGAAAAGCAAAGAAGTTGTGCACTTTACCTGTTCACCAGGATTTAAACTCTCAGTATCTAGTGCATGGTCATAATCTGATAATGGAAGATGCGAAGACCTAAAGTTACCCCACTCCATATTGATAACCTTCAGCCAAATATCAACAGCCATTTCAGTATTCATCCTACGGCTAATTAAACAGTTCTGTTTCAAACTTAGATGGATATCCTCATTGATATTAATTGTGACATCATGAAAGAAAAAGCAGTCTCAAAGCTATAGGAGAGTTATAATATATATGTATAAAGAAAACACAGCTAACCATCTCTCCTGATTTGGGAAGTAGACCATGCCATTTTGGTATGGCATGTGCACGCTCCACATATGCTGCATTTGATCCAGTACCAAGGATCACAGAAGCATCAACGTCATTGTTGTTATACCTACCCCCAGCTAGTGTTCCAACAGTGTCGTTGACCTGGTATCAAAATGGTTGCCATAAGACACTATGGGGAAAAGAAACAGTAATGAAAAGCAACATATGTATTATTTATAAATATATATATCAAGTTCACAGCTCAAATTAAAGTATATAAAGGTCCTATAACAATTGAAAAAAAAAAGCTATAACATAAACCTACCAAAGCTGCAATACGCATGTCAAAGCCCGGTCTTTCCATGGCTTTGGCCAATTCTGCTACCACATCTTGGCCAACCTGCTCCATTCAGCAACCAAGAGCAATAAAAAGATATAAGATGAGGATAGAAAGAAAATGCAATGATAAGTTGCATTAATCAATTATATGTAAAAAACCCAAAAGGCAGTAATGTTTGTTCAAGTGGTACGGTTGAATATTGAATTACTGCCCTGGTTAACGCAACTCATGGGAGACGAAATAATGGGGCAAGCGTCTAAACCCTTAAAAATAAAAAAGATTAAATGCACAACAATAAGTATGAAAAGAGAGTCTGGGGGAAAGAGTAGTGACCATGTCATCTATAGAGAAGCCTTTTGTCCACCTAAGAAAGGTTCCAGAAGCAATGGAGGATTGCATCACAGGGACTGAGAAAGTAAAACCAAGCTCCCTCTGCCTACCAGGACTTTGTTTAAAATCTGAGCCTTCTTGAGCTACAAATTTTGCAAGTTCTGCTGCAATATAGTCAAATAATGCCTGAAATCAACACCACCAGTCAGAAATTGGACAACTTATTATGCCTCAACCAGGTTCCGGTTGTTCCTTGAAAAGCAGAAGCACTTACATCAGAACTCCCCTGTCATTAAACTCGGAGGAATTGACACCTCCTCAAACTGTTGATTGACAATACCTCTACCTTTCCCTCCCAATTTCACTCGTAGCACGCGGAAGTTAGTTCCACCAAGGTCCAATGCATAAAATAATCCCTTCTCCCTCCTAATATTACACTCAAATTTAATCAACTAATATCTCAGAAAATTATGCAAAAAGTTCCTTAACATGTCATTCATCCAACCCAACCATGTAGAGAAGAGTCTCCGGAGTGGAGCATAGCTTTTTTAGATGTGCAAATATGTAGAAACCATGAACGTGATCCAACAACGTAATCAATCTTAAACAACATATTACCCCATAATAACTGATTCCAATCATAAAAAATTTCACGCATTTTTACGTAGATGCATATATTAGCAATATATGAATAAGCATTGACCTTTGGTGATAAAATCCAAACAAGAGTTACAAAACAGATCAAGTGAATGCATAATGAAACGTAAAAACAAAAAGGAAAGGAAAGGAAATACCCAGTAGGCAAATGGTCAACATAGCTGATGAGCATCTTGAGTTTGCTGCCACCTTCAGAGGCAAGGCCAGCATGCATCTCCACAATCATGGCGTCAGCCACCTGTTTCAGCTTCGGAATCGGGGTCCCACACTTTTCTTCAAACTCTTTCAGCATCTCCATTGCTTTCACCCACCTTCCTGACTTCTTCGTTTTCCGATGAACCACCACCGCTGTGGCCGCTGCCACTGCTATCCCACACACCACCGCTACTCCAATTGCCACCTTTCCCATTTTCTCACCGCAGGGAAAAGAAATTTTTTTTTTTATAATTTAAAAAAGGAAAAATAAAAGATCCTGCCAAAGGATTTTGCTTTGGCTTTGAGAGAGAGAGAGAGAGAGGGACTCTTTCAGAGGCCAAATATTGGGAAAATGATATCAATCATCATTTATAATCTTTTGGTCTGTTTTAATGTTTACGTTTAATCATCTTTTTTTATACAGTTTAGTAATGTTTTTAATTATATAAAAAAATATCATCTATATGACGGACTAAATTATTATCATATGACTTTGCTTTAGTACTTTGTTTATTTTGACGTAAGGAGCTCACTCTGCATTTGTTGGTTTGAATCAAGACCGATTAAGCAAAGATTTTCAAGTTAAAATCCATTCTTTCATCCACTGATTTAAATATCAGAACACGTTTTGAAAACAACTCAATATCTGAGAAACATCATCAAGGTTGTTTAGTCCCCATCATCCCTCAACATGTTGGGTTGTGGTGAAACAGAACATGCTTTTGCTTGTTTCTAGCAGATAGGAACATGGTTGATAAAACCCCTCCCTCTGGCCTTCTAACATTCTCCATTCTACTTCCCTGTCAGACACTCCTTGTTTGTCATACCTACTTTCTTTCCAATCCTCATGCATTTTTTTTTCACTATTATATATGTAATTTTGGATTTGTACTTGATGTATTTATGGTAAATAATTAGAATTTTTATTAGAAAAATCTTATATTGAAAATTTGTATATATTATACATTAGAAGATACACACTTTCTTAGAAAACTTTAATTTTTCGACAAGTGACTGTACTCTATGATTAATACATCATCACCCTTTTATTATAAATTTATGTGAATCTTATATTTTTGTAATTATTTCTTCCTTTATAATTTAAAAATATTTACATGACAAAATCATTTTCAATTTTTAAAATTATATAAATAAGCATTTCTTTGATTCCTTCACCACCATTAAACTTTAAAATAGAAAGTTGGATCATTTTGGTTAAAATGATGATAAGGTTGAAAATTTTCAATCGAAATAATACAAACAAAATACAGATAAACAATTTAGGTATTTTGAGAAAACACATAACACTTTTGGTGTTGTTTTGGTTTAGATTGCTAGTGAATACACCAATTAATGAATCATTGTTAAAATTCTCAACAAATCTTAAATTTCCGTTAAATCTTTCTCCAAATAATCACGAGAGTGGAAAAGGAAAGGGTAAGTGAGAGAAGTATGACGGCATAGTTGAGATGAAATAAGTTAATATGTTAGGAGATTTTGATTCTTTTCATCTTCTTTTCATGTGCGAATCAGAGTGATAAGTGGATGATAGGGCTTACAAGTGTTGGATCACTGACTGGGGAGATTTTGAATTGTGGGACTAATTTGACTGATGTCTTAAGATGGTTAGAGGGGATCATTGCTAAGTGGTACGAAAACTTCATGTAACAAACTCTCCTGAACTTAAACTTTCATGTTTATAACATAATGTTTTTGTCATTAATCGGTTGAGGGAGACTTTTGTAAAAGCAGTGGAATTTAAATAATGATTTAGAAGTTTGGTTAGGAAAGAATGAGAAATAGAGATAGTTTTAAAGGAGAGAAGCAAAGAAAAGGAAGAAATAATATAATTTTTAACCACTAAACTTGATAACTAGATCTACTTTTATATTTGTATTTTTTTTATCCACTTAAGTGTTTAAATTTGACAACTAGATTCATGTTGGTCTCTGAACATGGATTTTGTCAAAACTTGATGACATGACCAGTGTTATGAGAACAAGACCGAATTGAATGAACCGAGAATTGATCGATATAACAATCCGAACAAATGGGTTGAATCAATTAACTCAAAAATTTCTAAAAAATTAGTAAAAATAAAAAAAAAATTAAGACAAAAACCGACAATTGAACAAGTTGAATTGGTTTAATAAAAAAACTATTTTTTAATTTTGTTAAAATTTTAATTATTGTTAGTCTCGCAATCGAACTGGGTCCCTATTCAACCAGTGGTATGGTCTATTTAACCATCAGTCCGATTATTAAAACATTGAATTTGACATTCTAAAAAAAGTTTATAAATCTTTTAAGTTTCAAGTGATGATGTGGTATAATATTAAAGTCACATCATTAAACTTTTATATTTTTCAAGTTGAAGGGTCAAAATGGACCTAATTATTAAGTTCAAGTATCAAAATGGATCCAAAAAATATATTTTATCAAGGTAATTATTGTTGTCAAATTCAAAGACAAAATATTATATTAATTGAAAGTTTCTACTAATATATATGTATATATATAATATCTTAAATACGATTCTAATATTAAAAAAATAACTGCTTACAAATTTCAAATTTATTAAATAGTATCAACCAAAAATGACAATTTCAAACACAATATATTTATATGTAACATAGAAAAATATCACAATAAAGACTTAAGTCACAAATTGGTATTTAAATAATACTCGTTTTTTCAGGTTAGTATCTTTTTTTTTTGTCACAAGTGGTACCTGAACTATATTATGTTACTCAAAGTGATACCTAAACTATATTTCGTTACCCAAATTACTCCAAGTGTTAAGATATAATATCTTAGCCAATCATTTTCTAATATATGGTAATTTTTAACTAAAAAGTTTCAAAAAGAAAGTTCAATATTATTTCCTTAAGTTGTTTTTAGATTATAAACATATTGGTCTCTTTTGTTGTTCACCCAAGATTTTCAATAACGAAAAATTCAAAAATCGTTGAAAAATTCATCTGAACCCAATTCTTAACGAAAAAATCCAGATTTCGATGAGCTTTTTTTTTTTTTTTTCCTTTTTAATTTTCTAGTATACCCTATAAGACATATGTAGCATCTTTAATTCGCTTGTAGAATCTAAGAATCTCTATAGACAATTTACAAAATAAATTTCTTTATTTAAATTAATTTTTTAAACTTTTTTTCACTCCCTCCCTCTCCACGATTCATTCTTCTCTTGTAATGCACAATTTAATTGTTTGATTTTTCTTTTCAATCCTTTTACCATTTTTTTCTACTCAACTTCTTCTCCGTATTTAGATTTCATGCTTTATTTGTGGGTTTTTTTTATTATAAAAGTTTATCCAACATTAATTATTTCATGTAAAGTTTATAGAAAAGAATAGATACAATTAATTTTTTTAAATAATACATATATTTTAAACTAGGATGAAAATGGAATTGAAATCGAGGTTTTAAAAAAAAAAAGCTCGTTAAAATCTAGGTTTTTTAGTCAAAAATTAGATTTATATAAATTTTTCAATGGGTTCTTAAATTTTCGGCCATTGTAGTTGTTAGGTGTTTGGTTGTTGCTTGTTCAATGTTTTGTTAGAATAAGAATAAAATTTTGCTTGGGCCATTGGAAGATTTCGGGCCGGTCGTTGCTAGCTGGTTATAGTCCATAAAATGATGTCATATTTGACAAAATATTATTATTGTTCGGATATGACTCTCTAACTCTTTAGTCGATCTTTTTGATGAAGCTATGAGTCTATTCGGATAAGTATTGAGTACTTATCCTTATCTTTTAAAGTTTTTTAAGTTGTTGGGGAACTTGTCAATGAAAACTATTTTAAGATAAATATAAAAAATAATTAATTAGGTAATTTTAACATTTAAATAAGTGTTTAAAGTTCATCAAAACTCTATCAAATGGACTCATGTATTAGCCTATGCTTGTGGTGTCACTTGGGGTCTGCGTGTCTTTAATTAGCATATTATGTTTTATTTTGCTATTTCACGTGATAGTTTTTTGGGTGTTTTATGTCTCAATTTTAATGTTCGTTTTATTGATTCAATCGTTCCTAAGTGCGAGCTGTAGATATTAGATAATGAATAACTTCAATTATATTAAATAATAATACATATGTAGATAGGAGGTGGACCATTTATTGCATAGATTGCCAAACTTTACTATGGTAATTAATGTTTCTGTTGCTTGTACTCTTCAACAACTATATGTATATAAAAAAGTAGCCCCAACATTTGTTGCCCAAAATCAATGCATGCAAAGGGTTCATGCTTTTGCCTTAAATTTGGAAACGATGAACAAATTGTTTATTGAAGTGGTAATAAAATTCGTCAAATACATTTTACTTTTACCGCATTCAGTTTTAAGAAAACAAGGATGTTGTTTAAAAGAATGAATAATTTAACACAAAGTTAGAAAAGGGTGCTCCAAAAACAACTCACAGGTACCCTTTGATACAACCAGTCAACCTTAAACCTACAACTCAACCCCTATATTTCTTTAAACTGCAATATCTAGTAAACTAATATAAAATTTTTTTACCTCAAGATTGAATCAAACTTTTTGTAATAAAAAGAAAAGGGACCTGACAATATGGGCAATTAAATGCACATACCATTTTATTAATGCACATATGGTGAGAATTCAGATGGTTAGAGAAAGAAGACAAAACCTTCAGCAAATTATTATTTGTCAGTCCCATTTATCCCAATCAAAAAGGAAAATTTCATTTCATTATGAATTCATGTGATCTTGCTCCAATTACTCATCACTTTTTCAAATTTTAAAGGATTAGCATTTCTTATTGTTTACCCTATCCCCTCAAATTTTAAATTGAAGCCAAGTTACTATCACAATTTTGCTATATTCTTCACGTTTATTGTATTAAATAAAACATGCTTTCAAGAAATTGGGAATAAAAAAAATTAAATATCAGTTATTAATATTTAATACCCAAAATAAACTGGTAACATAAATAAGCTTTATATTTAGAACTCATTCCAAACTTCACCCTTTTGTACCCAAATTCATCACCCTAAACCCTAAGTAAACAGTTAATTTGTATCCCAAAGAATGATGCGAAATTAAATGATAAGATTAAAAAGGTTTTTAACTATACAGATATGTGATATCATCTCTCTCTTATTTATTGGCCTCACTGTCACAAAATCTTCAATTCCCATCCCTCTCTCATTTTCTCCCATTTAATCCTAAGTGTGGGTAAACTATTTTTTTCTTTTAAATTGAAATGGTTTTAAATTGAATATAAAACCAAATATGTTAATTAAGGTGAATTTAACAAATATAAAAATTTAAATTTAATTGAATAATTTCTTAAAGTTTGTTCTAAGAGAATTATATGCAATATATTGTTTATTGATTCTTTTTTATAACTAATACATTAATTCAAACGGAGAGAAGAGAAAGATATTGTGCAGAATCAATGGCAGCAGAGAGATACTGAGCCAGAAATCATTATAGGAAAGAAGATACGGAAACTGAAAGATCTTTCTTCTTCACCTAATAACAGAAGAAAAGAAGATTTTCTTCATATATGTGCATATATATTCTTTTGGACTATTGATAGACAAAAGAGTAATAGCAGTAGAAACCAAGTAACCAACCCTTTTGCTTTAATGCCTCTGAATCCTTTGCTCAGTCTCCAAAAAAAAAAAAGTTGTATCCTTTGCGTCCGGTTTTGTTTCAAAAGAATTGCCATTTGATTTTCTTCTTCTTGTCTAATAAAATAAAGGGTATTTAATATAATATAATATTACGTTGAAGGAGCTTTGATTTGTACGCATATTATACACATTGCTCAACAAAGTTACAGAGAGAGAATCTTTAGATTAGAAAAAAAAAAGTTTTAAGCTTTGAGACAGAGGGAAACCGGCGCCACTTTTGAATATTTGAGAAGGTGAGAGAGGCTCAGTTTCGTCTTCTTCTTCTTCTTCTTGTATCAGCGTATGTGATTATTATTACTTGTGTGTGTGTGTGTGTTTTTTTTGAAGATTTTGTTGTCTGCATTTTTCTTTTATTTGAAACATAGATTTGTAATAAATATGAATCATGACGTCTTTTATTTTTTCTTTGTCTTGTAATGCAGTTCATCACGAGGTTGTGTCAGATTTCTTTTTCAAAAAAATCCAAGCTTTATCCATATATTTTAAAGTTTTGGGGGATGTTTTTTATTTTGGTTATTTTTTAGTTTTTCCTCCTCACTTCTTTACTTGCAACCTGTAAAGATTCTAGAGATGTTGCAGACACCCCATGTTTTTTATTCCGACTTCGAAAAGAGCTCACCTTTTCTTTCTTCTCTCTCTTTCTCTAAATTTTATGATCATTACTTTGTTCCTTTTTATTGCTAAAAAGGTAAAAACACCATTGTGGGTTGGAAAGGGTCTTCCATCGAGTGCTTTCGATGTTATTTCGTTTCTCTCTATAAAGATTCACTAGCTACCTACATGCTTGTTTATTTCTCTCATGTGTTTGGCACTTGAAATTCTGGGCAAACTGAGAAAATTAAAATAGAACTCTGTCTTCTCTTTGTTTTTTTGTTTTTTTTTTAACAACCTCAGTTTGATTTGTTTCTGTCTTTAGGAACAATTTTTGTTGGTACTATTTGTTGTTGCCTTAGTTTTTGGTATGGGGAAAGCTGCAAGGTGGCTGAAGGGGTTATTGGGCATGAAAAAGGAGAAAGATAAAGACCGGATGGAGCAATATTCATCTGTTTTATCCGATAAAAAGGAGAGGAAAAGATTTAGTTTTGGCAAATCCAGCAAAGGTGTCAGTGAAATTTCTCAGAGTCCAAGCAATGTTTCCACCACTACAGATGCTGCTTGGCTCAGATCCTACATTGCTGAAACTGAGAAAGACCAAAACAAGCATGCAATTGCAGTGGCTGCTGCCACCGCAGCTGCAGCTGATGCCGCCGTGGCTGCAGCAAAGGCGGCAATGGCAGTGGTGAAGCTAACCAGTAATGGACGAACCAGTTTGGTTGGTGGAGGGAGGGAAAGGCGGGCAGCTATGAAAATTCAAAGCGTCTTCAGAGGGTATTTGGTAAGTGCATTTTTCAAATTCTGGATATCGGATTATCCTTTTGAATGTTGTTGGGTATGTTTTTATCTTTTGGTCTGCGTTATGGAGTTACGTTTCTTGTTCCTCACTTCTTTGTCTGCCATAAAAGATAAGTTTCGGATAGATTCAAAATAGTAATGAAATGAAACAGCACTTTTGTTTTTCTGTCTATACAGTAACTTAATTGTTTTAGTATTCCAACCAAACTATGTTTGAGTAATTAGAAAGTGGTTTCTTAACTCTTACTCTTTATATTTGCTCGATGTAACGGTACTTGTGCAGCTTATGTTTTCCATGTCTCTTTTTGACTATAGACCAAAATTCTCATTCCTCCTGCCTATAAAGTAGACCGCTATTGAGGAGATATTAGTTGCCGGCTTTCCAGATAATGGCTCTAAATTTGAGATTCTTTTTCCTAAAAAATATTGCAATTTTGAATTAACAATTACAGCCCCTTTGTTGAATCAAATTGGGTTTTGGGTTTCAGTCTCGGAAAGCACTTAGAGCTTTGAAAGGACTGGTTCGATTACAAGCTCTGGTTAGAGGCTATCTTGTAAGAAAGAGGACTATTGCAACTCTGCACGGTATGCAAGCTCTTCTAAGAGCCCAAACAACAGTTCGGTCTCAGCGGATACGTCGCTCCTTCAACAAGGACCATTCCTGTTGTCTTGAAAACAAGCCACGCTCTTACATTGTAAGCACCATTTTGTAAATCCATTTTCCTGACATTCAATTTCTGGTTTCATTAACCTGATTTTATTGAAATTTTTTTTTCCTTTTGTCGTCTCATTTTCAGGAGAGATTTGATGAACCGAGAAGTGTAATCCACAGCAAAAGACTGTCTGCATCGATGGAAACCAATGCACATGATGACAGCCCAAAGATTGTTGAAATTGATACATTCAAGACAAGATTAAGATCACGTAGGTTCAACCTTAATGCATTATCAGAATGCGGGGATGACTTCGCTTCCCATACAACCTCATCTCCTCTTCTGTGTCCGGTTCCTGTCCGAACATCAACACCCCATCACCAAAATGTTGATGATTTTGAATGGTGTTTTGCGGATGACGAATGTAGGCTCTCCACCGCTCAGAGCACCCCTCGTTTTGCTAATCCGGTTAGGACGCCTATTGCTCCTGCTACACCATTGAGTGTGTGTGGAGAAGGGTATTTCAGACGACTTCATTCGAACCTCCCAAACTACATGGCCAAGACACAATCATTCAAGGCCAAGTTAAGATCTCATAGTGCCCCAAAGCAAAGACCAGAACCAGGAGCAAAGAAGAGACTTTCCCTCAATGGATTAATGGCTGCAAGGAACAGCATCAGTGGAGTTAGAATGAACACCTCATGCAATCAAGTTGATGAAGGATTGGAATTATAAGAGAAAAATTCCAAGTTTCCCATGTATTGTTAATTTGTTTGCTATGGGTATCAACAATCTATTACAACTCAACTCGACTGTTTCCCACTTTGTTATAAACAATACCCATAGGATAGAAGAACAGATTCTTGTGTAAATCCTTCCAATGACGGTCTTTCCCCCCAATTTAATTAAGCCGTTGCTGATTTAATCAAATTTCTCAAACATTGTTTATTCATGTCAGTATTAATGTCAAATCTGGGAAACAATGTTTAACAGGAGTTCATAATATCCTCCCCACTCCAACAAGTGTTCCTTATTCTCAATATGACCATAGCTTGAAACAATTATTCATCTTTAATATCAAATGTCAGAATTACCAATATCATGTACGTTATTGTTGATATCAACGGATGTGCATACTCGGATAACAATGTGTACCATTGCTTGTGGCTGTTGTATGGCTAAACAACCTCATTTATAATTGAAACACAAGTAAACACGTGGTCCTATAATGGTTAAGGAACCAATCCTTCTGAAAAATTTCATGGAAAACTAAATAAATCTATAAGAATCAACAAAATTTAGATCATCATTTTCAAATCAGAACAAGTTATAATGACAAGAACCGTACGGCATCTGTAAACATTTTCAACTTTTAAAATTTTTTTTTAAAAAGAAACGATTAACATATTAACTGTAAGTTAATAACTGCAGAAGTACTAATTTTAAATTATAAATTTAACTCGTATTCTTAGAGGGGAAAAAAGTCACATAGAAAAAAAATCACAGGCCATGTTGGATCATACAGAAATGATAGTACTTTTTTTTTTTTTTTTTGAAAATCTCGTTTTAAAAAGAAAGTTTAGAATATGGGGAAGATGATTGTTGAAAGGAATCAACGAAAGAATGAAGCACAACTGCCCATCTTCCCCAAGATCGATTTTGCAGGAAACTCTTTCGAACATAGCGCACTGATCTTTGCACAACGTCGATACACACAATCCCTGCTATGCTCAAACACAAGTTTTAATGAAAATTCATGAAAAAAATAAAACATATATGAAATTGGAAGGAGGACGAAGGACCGGACTTCACTTTGCGGCTTGGAGAGATTTACCAGGTATGTATATTTATAAGAGCCGAATTAGGGTTTTCGTTCCACAACCCTGATAGTTAATTACTATTATGCCCTTTTCTACTATATAATGGATATGCCTAGCGGCTAGCGCCCCCCCAATTGTATTCGCTTCTCAGTCTATGAAATATTAAGTTAGAGTTTTTATACTGTGGCTTCATAAATTATTAAAAATAAATGAAAATGTAAGTGCAAATTAAGTATATTTAATAATATTGGAAGTATGTTTGATAAATTGAAATTTTAAGTGTTAAAAAATTACGTATTAAATTTTATAAGTACTGAATTTATATTAAAAAATTATTTAATAAATATTGGTTTTTATAAGATTATTTATTATTTTTTAATTTTATTAATATAATATTTTATATTATTTTGAGTAGTTTTTAATGAAAGAAAAATATATTAATTTGAATATTTTATTTTTTTATAAAATGATAAAATAAAATTAATTTAATATTTTCTACAGTAGCTAGCTATTACTTATCTTATTCATTGAAATTTTTAAATTACGTAAAAAATTAAAATGATTATGAAAGACATTTAAAATATTAAATGTTTAAAATTTTCATTTTTAATGGTTTATCAAACACACCCTAAGTTTGCTTAATAATCATTTTAATATTAAATTGATTTTATTTTGTTAAAATTGAAATGGTTTTCTTAAAATGAGATATTTAAACTGCTATAGTTATCTTTTATACACAAATATCTAAAAGAATATAATTATTATATTAATAAGCATAAAATTACAAAATAAATAATATTTTAAAAATTAATATTTACTTTTATCAAATAACATAATTATATTCGATACTTATATATACTAATTTGTCAAATGATTTTTTAATATAAATAACGGCATTTGTGGAGAAAGCGCCGCTAAAGGTCATGTTCTATAGCGGCATTTTTCCACATAAACGCCGCAAAATTTAGCGGCGTTATCTATAGCGGCATTTTTTGCGGCACTTATCAAAACGCCACAAATTGTTTTAGCAACGCTTATAGGCTTAAAAAAACGTCGCTAAAAACATGTTTTGTTGTAGTGATAGTACATCACTTATAAAAAAAATGATAGAAGCTTGAAAAGACTTCATTACAGATTTAAAAAGAGTATAGAATTGAGAGTGCAACTTTATCAAATGCTAGAATAATAGAAGCTTACCCCCTTTTGATTAGAAGGGCGAAGGGCCAGTTCCTTCTTGGTAATGACATGTCCTTTGTTTAACCCGACAGAAAGGCTAGTTTTAGGTTGACTTGGAGCCATCACCTAAGAGAATCATCACACATCATGGTAGATCAAAAATGAAATCAGTCTACGAAAGGCAAATTAATTCTGTAAAACTCTTATTCATACCAAAGAAGAATGGAATGTAATTCGCATTAGAGACCCCCAAGCAAAGAGGTAGGGGAAAGTAAAGAACAAAGTATGGGGCTATATGCATTACAAATTTACCAAACAAAAGGACAATGTAACACCCCCTACTCGTATTCGTGGTCAGAATAAGGTACGAGGCATTATCGGAGTTTACAATTTTTTTTTTAAAACCGAGACCATTTCAATTCAATATATTTTCAAAATAAAATTCATGCATATTTATAAGATAACTTCAACACATAAGCCATATCAATGGCTGACCTTATACTCATTCATATTAACATTTATTTTATTAGCTTATACATGCCATTCATTTCCAAATTAAAGTTTCTTTAAATACCGAAATATTGGGGTTGATAGTGTGATGAGTCTCCCACCGATCCGACCTCCGAGCACTTAACACTACAAAACAGGGAAAAAGGAAATAGGGTAAGCACTTTGTGCTTAGTAAGCCCATGTAACAAGAATTATACTTACCTAATATTTTCAATACAATGTAATAAACATTCATATATCCATTCAATACGTTATTACCCTAACATACACAAGCTCAACATTCAAGTTAGTTCAATAATTTCCATGTATCAATAATATATATATACACTATGATTGATGAGCTCATCAATATCATGATTTCCATTTCCTTGTTATTTTTCCATACTTATCCTGTTGAATTACTCGAAATTTCGATGGATTTTCAAAGGTACACTTCAGTGTACAAATCCGGGTCCGTCAATTCATATTCATGTGCGCACATTTTCATTTCAGAAAGCACACTCCCGCGAACCTCATCTTTACAGTGGGATTACGGTCAAAGCTAAATCACAGTAATATAAACTCATAGAGTATTGTCGGGATTACAGTCAAAGCTAAATCTCGCAACGACAATTACTCTAATGAGCTTGGATCCAATTACACCCGAAGCTAAATTGGACCTAATTCGGATTACCGTCCGGGCTAAATCCATTTTCCACATATTCTTCGGGAGGGCTATATCAAGATAGGATCACCCATCCGGGCTAGATCCTTTTTACCGTCAATTCCTTTTCAGAGATCCATCGAATTTTCCTTTCATTCAACCGGAATTTCTTCCCCTTTTTATCAAATATACCAATGTATCATTAATTTTCATACAATGAGCATTCAAATTATATTCACATCAATAACATACATTTCAAACATTTAAGAATATAATTCAAGTTACATGAACTTACCTTGATACTAGTTCGTTTACAAAATCTACTAATCCGGGACTTTTTCCTTTCCTCGATCTAGCTTCGTATTTGAGTTTTCCGGATCTAAATAAATAAATTCAATCATCAATTCAATACATTTCATGTTCACATGTAGCATTTTCTATAATTCTATTATTATTTTTAGTTTTTTCAAATCTGTCTACTTGAGTCATAGTCACTAAATTATTTATTTCTCGAACTACAGAACTCCAAATGAAGAACCGTTAATTTTTCCTGAAACTAGACTCACATATCTTCTTCCCATAAAAGTTTCAGAATTTTTGGTTTAGCCAATAAGTACAGTTCATTCTTTAAAGTCACCCCTGTTCTGCTATCTAGCAGTTCTGACCCTTCTTCACTAAATATTAATTATCTCCTTATACAGAATTCGGATGATGTTCTCGTTTGTTTTTATTGAAAATAGATTCATTCAGGATCCCAAATATATAAATTTAAGCCCCTAATTATTTTTCTTCAATTTTTGATTTTCTAAAGTCAAAACAGAGGAACTCGAATTCATTCTGAACCAGTCTTACAAAAATCTAAATATCTCAAAATACAGTACTTCTTTTCTTTCCTTGTTTCTTTTATATGAAAATAGACTCAATAAGCTTTAATTTCATATCTCACTCAACTTCTAATTCCACTTCTACGATTTTTGGTGAATTTTCAAACTTACTCTATGCTGCTGTCCCAAAACTGTTTTCTTATAGCTTGTTTTGCAATTAAGTCCTTTATCCAATTCTAACTTCAAATTCTTTCAATTAAACCACTAATTCATCATTTTGTTCATCATATGCTATATTCAAAAACTCTAAAACTTCAAAAACTTCAACTTAAATTCATCAAAACTTTATTCTAAAACTTATAAAGCATCAAAATTAAAAGAATAGGACTAAATTAACTTACCAAATTAAACTCCAAACTTTAAAAACTCTATTCTCCCTTTTTCTTTCTTTCTCCCCTATTTCTTCTCTGTTTCGTCTTTACTCTCTGTTTCTTTTCTGTTCTTTCTTTTACTTTCTCTTTATAATATATATAATAACAATACAATATAATATATTAAAATATCTTTATTATATAATAATATAATAATATATATTAAACATAAAAATCTCAGATTTTCTTCACAATAAACCGTCTCAACTAGACAAAATAGCTTAATTGCCATTTTGGTCCTTTATACTTTCTTTTAATCTATAATTAAACTTTTACACCTTTTTCAATTTAGTTCTTTTCATTTAATTTCCTACCCAAACGTTAAAATTTTCTAACGAAAGTTTAATACCACATTACTAACATTTTATAAATATTTATAAAAATATTTCCTATCATATAAATATTCATGCAAATATATTGAAATAAATTTCTATTTAAATCAGATTTATGGTTGCGAAACCATTATTCCGATAACCTTGAATTTAGGCCATTACAGACAAGATTTGCTTATTTTTAAATAATTTATAACAAAAGGGGCATGCTGGTTCTGGTAAATCAGAATGCCAAGAAAAACTCTATAAGCATCGAACAATGTATCATAAACCAAAATTGTAGAAAATCATTCATGTCAAAGCTACTAGAACAATTGGATACCACATTGAAGAAAATTCAAAATATTATTTAAAAAGTTAATATAATTTCATAAGCTACGGCCAACAATGTCTACAAACACTCAATTGAGTAATGACAAACCTACTACTTGTTTTCGGGCTCTATTTTTCTTAAAAGGTAGGTGTTGCTCATGCGGTAAAGACTCCTCCACCTTTTTCTTGCATGCATTGTAACACCCCTTACCCGGGTTCTACGCCGGAACCGAGTCTGAGACGTTACTATACCGAAACCACTTGATCACCACTTAAGCTCATCGTTACTACTCACTTAACACTTCAATAATCTCAATCTCGACTTACGAGGCTTTACTCATACATACGAGAGCTTTCGAGACTATCTCGAAACTTTTTCCATTCTTAAAAATTTTTCTCTTTTATACAGGGCTCACACGTCCGTGAAAAATTAGACATGCCCGTGCATAGACATACACGCCCATGTCTTCAAACCGTGCTAGAACTTAAGCATTCTGCCAATTTCCCCACGGCCATGGCACGCTCGTGCTCTCCACCCGTGGGAACATACTGACTTCCTTCACACGGCCTGGAGTCTAGGCACACGCCCATGTGACTAGCTCGTGGACAACTCTAATTTAAAATGTCAACATGTAGGGGACGCACGACCCAAGCACACGTCCGTGGGCTGACCGTGTGTCACACATGGTCTAGTCACACCCCCATGTGTCTACTCACATGGACAAGAACTGAGTTATTTGCTAAGCTCTTCTCACCCCTATAACAACCACATCATACACTCATCCAACACATTCATAATCAATTCAAATTGAATAAAATCTCACATAGAAAACTACATATTTGCATAACATGGAAAACCCAACAACTATGGCATTATACAAAATATATCATCTATCTAAAGCCCAATACACCTTAGTCATTTACAACAAAAATTCACCAACACATCTAGCCCCTATACATGTCATATACAAAACATTAAATTCATGTACCAAAGTGTGCTGATATGTGGGCTATCTTCCGATGATCCTCGTATCCTGATTCACCACTTTAATCTATAAGACAAGGGAAAAGAAAGGGAGTAAGCTTTGAGCTTAGTAAGTTTACATAACCAATTAAGCATTATAATATAAGCTACACCATAAATAGCATTATACTAACATAATATATAACTATGCTTACTCTTTCTATCCCTTACCACATTTCTAACATGTAACAGCCCAATTTTAAATAGTGTCGGAACAGTGATTTGAGATCATTAAATCTGACGAAAAGTTAGAAAATTTTGTTAATCGATAATTATAAGTTAAGTGTGATTTTAGAAATATTTTAAAATTAGTGAATTTTGTGAACTGAAAGAATTAATGAGAAAAATTGGGCCAAAAACGAGGTATTGAGACCTCGAATATTTATGGAGTGTCATTAAGCTATTATTAAACTTTCGTTAGAAAATTTTAACGTTTGGGTAGGAAATTAAATGAAAAGGACTAAACTGAAATGAAAGTAAAAGTTAAATTATAGATTAAAAGAAATTATGAAGGATCAAAATGGTAATTATACCATTTTGCATAGTTGATGATGTGTACGTAAGAAAATCTGAGATTTTTAAAAGTTTATTATTATATTATATATTTATATTATATTATTATATTATTATATTATTATAATATTATATTATATAATAATTCAAAAAAAAAAAAAGGGAATAGAAACAGAATCAAAACGAAGCAGAGAGCAGGGAAGGAAAGAAAAAAGAAGAAGAGAAGAGAAAGAAAGAAGAAAAGGGGGAAAATTGGAAAATTTCTAAAATTAGCTAAATAAAAAGGGATTAAATTGAAATATCCGGAGAATTCTCTTCAATTCTCTTCATTTTCTTCAGCTGAAAAACAGTCATGGAAGAGAGTTCAAGTTGATTTTCATACTCAAGCTTCATGTAAGTTTAATACTTGCTTTCTCCTTGAAATTTCTATGTTTTTGGACTTTCTACACTTGAGTCCAACTTATTAATTCATTAGTTTATGATTCTATGGTTAATTTTTAAATTTTATGTGGATTAGTTCTGAAAGAATATGATGAATAAATATTGATTTGAAGCTTTAATTTTGTTATATGATGATTTTATCAAGTGAAATTGATGGAAATTGGTTTTAGGACCTAATTGTGAAATAGCTGAAATTAAGGCCTAGTGTTAAAATTTTGATTTTCAAGAGTTATGAAGTAGTTTAAAATGATAGATAAAAGTATTAAATGAGAAAATTAGCTTAATTGAGGGGTTAATTGAGTAAGGATTGAATTGTATGAATTGTGGAATTAGGGACAAAATAGAAATCAACATGTTACACTAAAGCAGTTTTGGACAATAGCAGTTGTCTAACTTTGAAAAATCACCAAAAATTGTATAAATCGAATTAGAAGTTGAGTGAGATATGGAATTAAAAGTCTATTTTCATATAAAAGAAACATAGAAAGCAAAGGAAGTCTACGCTTTGAGATATTTAAATTTTTGTAAGACTGGTTTAGAATAACTTCGTGATCCCCTGTTCTTAATTTAGAAATTCACTAAAAATTGTATAACAATAATTTGGGAACATAATTTATATGGTTAGATTCCTTAATCAGTCTAGTTTTATAAGAAATAAACCTTAACATCATATGAATTCTATATAAAAAGATAATTAATTTTTAGTGAAGAAGGGTTGGAACTGCCAGACAGCAGAACAGGGGTGACTTTAAAGAATAAACTGTACTAATTGGCTGAATCAAAAATTCTGAAAATTTTATGGCAAGAAGATATGTGAGTCTAGTTTCAGGAAAAATTAACGGTTCTTCATTTGGAGTTCTGTAGCTCTGGAAATAAATAATTTAGTGACTATAACTCAAATGGACAGTTTTGAATATACTTATGAGTAATTAATGAAATTATTGATAATGTTACTTATAGCATGTTATATACATTAAGGATGTGGAATGGAGAGGAGGAGGAGGAAAATATGTATGAATATTTAGGTAGTATGGCTAATTTGAAATGTTTTAGGCTCAAGGACTAAATTGAATAAAAGTAAAACTTTCTGATTAAATTTGTAAAAATGTGGAAATGATCAATTTGCATGAAATGGATTATTTTATTATTTAAAATTGCAAAATTGAATGAAATTATTAATTAAGATTAAGATCGACTGAAAAATCAATGAAAATAGAAAATTTCCAAAGTGCCCACGAATTTTGATATTTTCGCAAATTTAACACAGTAAGTTAGTGTGTAACTTAATTATGTGATAAGGAAATATAAGTTGATGGTACGTGAAATATTGATATGATGAATTAACTGTTTTATGCTTACGAAAAAAAGGCAAGTGAATGATATTATCATGACATGTAAATATGTGATTATCTTTAATATGATAATACAAGGTAATTAAGTATGATCAAATGAGTAATAAATTCAAGTAAGACATGTCAATAAAAATAAATATATTTAAGGGACAATATGTTTGATTTTGATTGATTTCAAATATAAATGCTAGATGAAATAAAATGTCTGATAAATAAATTTGTAATTCCGGTAATACCTCGTACCCTATTCCGGCGTTGAATACGGGTAAGGGGTGTTACATAACACATTATGAGTCACATACCCATAACCATTGAAATGCACCCCTGCATTCAATATCACATTTACACAATACACAATACATCATCATTTATCAATAATACATCCACACAGCCATTTTATTCGATGATGTAACCACACAGTCAATTCACACAGCTAATTCACACATAGTTAGTCCACACAACCAACACTAATTCACACAGTTTATCCACACCGTCAATATTACATCACATAGCTTATCCACACAGCCAATACCTCGGTGGTTTCGCACTCAGCATACCACAATCGACTAACGAGATATTATTGCACTTAACTTACCACAAGGGTATTCATAGTGGTTCTGCACATAGCCCACTTAGATGATATATTTTACGATAGCACCGCACATAGCTAGCTCATTGTTAATATGCATTAAAATGGCATCGCACTTAGCCTACCATCTAGCATTATCACAACACATGCACAAGTTCTACTACATTCATCTCACATAGGTTCATAATCATGCTACACACTAGCATTAACAATTTGTAAGTACGAATGCATTATTTGTGCATAAACTTACCTCGATACTCAAAAGTATTTGAGGATTGCAATTTAGTCCACCACCTTGCTTTCGCCTCAGTTTAGATCTGGGCTTCGTCTTTCTTGATCTATAATGAATAAATCAGCTTATTCAATACATACATTGACTAAATTGGCCCACATATCATACTTTAGCAAAATTACCATTTTGCCCTTAAACTTTCTCATATTTACACATTTGCCCCAAGGCTTGTAAAGTGATTTTTATTCAACTTTCTAGCCTTTCATGCTTAACCGAATCACTTACTCAACTATAGCATTCATTAATTCTCACCATAACACACATGTATGACCAAACTTAAGATTTTCACAATCAAGTCCTTACATGCATTTTCATGGAAGATCACTTATCAAAAGATGTTTTTACTACATCAAGCTTTCATATTCTTCCATAAAACATCAAAATACATGTATGTCATACATGACCACATTTTTGAACATCCACTATAGCTTATCAAATAGCTACCGGGACTTCAAAAATACGAAGAATATCAAAAATCAGGCTTAGAAGCACTTATTAGCAAGCTTGAAAATTGAACAAACCCTAGCTATGGGTTCTTTGAAATTTTCGGCAGCTATAAGGAAGAAGATAGGTGAATTTTATCATCTTTTCACCTATTTAATCATTTAATAACTAAATGACCAAAATGCCCTTTTTGATAAACTTCCTATTTTAACTCTTCCATGCCCAATTTTGTCCAAAAATTTAAAATTGGGAAAATTGTTCATTAAGGACTTCTAATTGATATTCTAAAGCAATTCCACACAAATAGCTTCTAGAACATCACATTTTACAACTTTTTCAATTTAGTCCTTTTGGACAATTCAACCGCAATTTCACAAAATTGCTTCATGAAACTTTCACACTAGCATACACACATAGTATAAACCTCAAAAACTCATTTATAACCCTCGAATTTATGGTCTTGCACCACTATTCTGACTAGACCCTAAACTGGGATGTTACATGCATTTTAGGGTTGAAGTCTTTGTTGACACATCAAGGATGAGCTTGTAATAGTAGTTTACTTTGTCGAAACCATTTTATTATTTGGAAACTGGGGATCGACTTTTAAAAACGAAAATGGGAGTCGCCACCAATCCCTTTTTTTTAAGTGTGATTGGTCCACGAAAAACAAAAAAAAAAAAAGGGTTCGGGAGTCGGTTACGTATGAGAAAGGGTTAGCACCCTCATAACGCCCAAAAATTGGCACCTAATGGATAAAATCATGTCCTAATATTGCAATTTTGAAAATTTTAAAATAAAATCCTTTTATTAGAAGAAAAATTAAGGTTTGCCTATCTTAAAGAAATAAAATACTATACATAGTAAGTTAGGATATAGCATCTCATAACTTCGAAACTAGGCACGTCTTTATTTTAGAAAATTCTTACCTCGAGACACAAAACATCATATCCAGTAAGTTAGGACACAACGTCTTGAATTCCCAAGAATAAGTTTTTGATTTGAAATTGATAAGTTTCAGTTTTAAAAGAGAAGAGATATCTAATACCTTAAGTTCTACGAGAAAAATCGAAACCCAGTAAGTTAGGGCACAGTTATTCTCGAAGTCTCCAAGTATCACATATCCCCGTATTTTCAAAATATTTGAATAAAACGCTTTAATTTAAAAGGTATTTTTATAAAAATGGTTTGAGTAAGACGTTGTATAAATACATTACAACATATATATTTAACAACAGTTCTATATAACTACAAATCATATTAACAATGAATAATAGAATAATACAACATAAATACATAAAGAATTTAAGCAATAATCAGAATAACATAAATAAATAAAAAATAAATAGCAATAATTAAGATTTTCAAGATCAAATGAAAAAGGGAATAATTTAAAAATAAAAAAATAAAAAATAAATAAGAAATGAGAATATTTAGACATCAAATAAAAAATAAAAGAATGTGGTGAATTTTAAAATGATCTGATACATATATATAAATAAATAAAAATTTAAAGTAAAAAAAACTTATAATAAATACATATATAATTAAATAATTAAATACCTATGTAAATGATTACATATAAAATAATTAGTAAAATATAATATTTTTATATAGAAACACATATATATAATATACTAATCATAAAATTAAATATGTATTAAAATAGGTTATATAATATAAATAAATTTTATAAAACAAAGTTCCAAAAATAATAGATGATATAATATAATATATTAATATAATATACAAGTAAAACATAATATAGTAATTCATATATAAATCATAAAAATCATATTAAACCAAATAAAATAATAAATAATAACTAATAATAATTTAATATGTATAAAGGTAATACATAAAAAATGTATATATATATATAAATTTTATACTATTAACAAAATTAATAAAATAAAATAATAAAGCAGTTTAATATAATAAAAAAATTAAGTATAGTATTAGAATTTTTTAAAAATAAAAAGGTTTTAAAATGAATAAGGATTAAATAATAATAGAGTAAATATAAAAGGATTAAATTGAAAAGCGCATTATACTGTAAGGACTCATTAGGCAATTATGCCTTTATTCTCAAAACGGCGCCGTTCTGATTTTAACCTTTTAATAGCTCGAGGGACTAAATTAAAATGTAAATAAACATTTAGGGCCAACTTTAAAAAATTAAATTAAGGAATTAAAAAATTATAATAATGCTAAAGGACTAAAATAGAAATTAGTCCATTCAATGAAAACGCGTGGATCCTCCCCAGGTCGGGTCAACGCACTGATCCTGGCCTGCTAAACGGCGTCATTTTAACGCTTATTTGGTTAAGCGAAAACGGCGTCGTTTTTTAAGTACTATATATATCAATTTTCGGACCAAAAAAATTCATTTGTCATCCGATTTTAAAAAAAAATATAGATCGAGAAAAAAGAAAATAAAAAAAAAATAAAATAAAATGAGAAATCACCTTTGCTGTTTAAAAGCTTTCTGTATTTTATTTCAGTATATTTTTGTCTATGTATTTCTACCTCTCGTGTCCCCTCCTTTTTTCGATTTACAGATTAGGGGTTTTTATAACCCGAAAATAAAATAAGAAAGAAAATATTTTTGCCATGTTTGGCTCTGTTTTGTTGCTGTTTCTTTCTTTTTTTGCAGGTAATTGACAAGGATCTCGACGATGGTGCGAGGCTTGTCGTGCGTTGATGGCAGAGTGGCTTGCGTGACCTGCGGCGCGACTGATGGTGGGCACGAGGCTCTTGCGGCGCCTAGGGTTTTAGAAACCCTAGGCCACTGAAATTTGTTTAGGCATTGGGCCTTTTGGGCCACGAGTGTTTTGGGCTAGGGTCTATTGGGTATTGGTTTAGGTTGGGTTAGGGTCTGTTGGGCTAATAGGGTAATGGGTCTGTTTGGGGTTTTTTAGGTGTTGGGTTTGATTTTTAATGCTTGGGCCATTAAATTTGGGCTCTGTAAAAAGACATTGGACATTGAATATTTTTTTTTATTTTTTAGTTTTATTCTATTTTACACGACCCGGGCACAAATGATTCACTACATACTTTTTCCTGTTTCCCACCCAAACCCAGCAGCTATTTAGTGCAATGGAAAGATGCATGAGTAGAGTAATGACAAACTTATTACTTGTTTTCGGGCTCTATTTTTGTGCTCTACTTTTCTTAAAAAGGTAGGTGTTGCACAGGCGGTAAAGACTCTTCCACCTTTCTCTTGCATGCATTTTGGGGTTGAAAGTCTTGTTGACACATCAAGGATGAGCTTGTAACAATAGTTTACTTTTTCCTGTTTCCCACCCAAACCCAGCAGCTATTTAGTGCAATCGAAAGATGCATAAACAATGATGAACAAGACACCGTATCAACTACCTCGCTAATTTTAAAAACACTCAGCAGCTGGTTTTGGTAGTCAATGAGGTTGAAATCAACTTGGTCTAAGGCGTGCATCATGATGGCAGTAGCCAATACAGAGGGAAGATAATGGGTGGATCTTGAATCTGAAAAAGAAAAACACCCGAAGCATAAAATTGGAGCAAATGGTGAGGAGAAAAACAGGCACAAAAATGGAAGTGGGGACTTACCAGAGATTACACAGAGACGTTCACATCGCTTGAGAAACTCGCAATGGAGGTGGGTTTTCGACCCAAGTCTTCTGATGATGCGATCTAGAAATGAAAGGGGTGTAACTGGATGCATCTTCCATTTGAGTGTGGAGAGCACCAAAAGCTCCATTCTACGTATAGTTTTGGCCTCGAAAACATACTTTGTGTCCACCTAAAACAGAGAAACATGTTAAAGGGTGTGATGGTGTTGAGGGTGGAGGTTGTTGTTTTGAACATACTTGTAGGAGAGGCACATGTTGTGTTTCTTCAACTTTTGCAACTAAAGAGAGGCAAGTGATAGCCAGGAGTTGGACCATCCATGGCTTATCTCTTTGAAGCTGAAAGGTGCTTAATAACCTGTCCAAATAGTTAATGGAAAGAACAGCCGTGAGAGTGGTGAATCTGTTTATAGCACTGACTTTAAGCATCCACTCCACAGCCTCTCGCCTATCCGTTGCTAGGGACTCATAGGTTCCCACATAGAAACAAGGCAGCTGCTGCTCTGTTTCTTTGGCGAAAAATAAAAGAAACTCCTCATCTTCCTGCTGCTGTTCATTTTGATGTATTGCCATCGCTCAGTTGTATTCTCAAGAAGGAAGAAGGAAGTGATGGAAGACACTGTAGAGAGGGTAATAACATATTTGAGTTTTTAAATAAAAAATTAAAATATTTTTAAATAATATAATTATTTTAATTATGAAATGACAATTTCAAATCAAACAAATACTATTACATTTTTTAATAAAAAATATTTTTTTTATAGTTATCCTTTCTCGGTTGAAGTACAGTAGTAAATTAAATATGTAATTAGTCCGAGTTACGTATATATGAACAATAATAGTCATACTTTCCCCGGAATAAGAATACAAATTGGATAAAAGCTTCCTAATAGAAATGTACAAACGTTGAGGGCAAATTTTGGAATTATTTATTTCGGGTGTTTGCTTATTATAAAATAGAGTATTGAAGTTTAATTTGAATTTTCTCTTCTAGTCTCCAATATAATAAAAAAACCTCTCTCTGCTAGTCTCCAGTATAATAGAAAGAACCCTAATTTTGCTGGATGATTTGTTTGAAGACAGCCTTAGACCCAAAGGCAAATTTAAAGTAATTAACTGAGAACATTGACTCTTTGCCTGCAGTTTAGCTGGAACATTGAGAACCAAGAAAGTAGTCAAAATACATCTAAACTAGAACGTATAACTGAGGTACCCATATCTGGCATCTTTTATTTGCTTGTGCAGTTAATGTTGAAGTTGGCTTGCATGCAGCACATGAAGCAGCTAAGGAGCAGAACATGCAGCCCAAGTCATGTGGATGAAGTTGAAGATCAAGCTGCTGTAATATTTCAGGATGAAGTGCATGCAGCTGCTAAAATTTTTGCTACTGTTTTGTTTTCTTAGTTTAGTTGATGTCATGTAATCTAGTTTGTTTTGAATTTGGTTGGTGATATATTTAATGTAATTAGATACTGATGGATTGATAAATCGGTAATTAATGAAATTATAGAAAATTCAACCAACAAATACTCTCTCTTTTCTTTGTTTTTCTTTTCTGTTTTGTTTCTTCAGCAAGTTTCGAGCCTTGTTGCTCAAGCTTTTGATTAACCTTCATTCATCTTTGTCCAAAATCCCAACAGTTAACATGGCAAGAATAAGTATTTTGAGTTAGTGAATATTATGGATATGTGCTTTGAATTTCCAACATCATTTACAACTTGGCATTAATTGGTTCTGACAATTTGCCTAATTTTTTAACGCATGAGATAGATCAAATTTCCACAAAGGAAATAACATGATATATGTTGTTTGGTTAACTTGTTGTCAGGACTTTATTATTCATGTTACTATTTGCATGGTTGTGTACTATTAAAGGATATTGATCCGAGCCATTTTTTTATTCCAGGAATTTAAAAAGAAATCAAACTCCTTACACGCTGTTTTGTTTCTATGAATAGGCAACTGCAAGGGGTGTGCTGAATGTTTTCATGGCATTTTCTTCTTTCAGGTGTCTGACATGAAAGTAGAATACTTTCCTCCAAAGGTGGAAATTATATTACAAAATGAAATACCTACAGATTTCTACATTCTAGTCTCAGGAGCAGTGGTATGTTATCATTATTTTTCGAATGTTTATGCCTACTATTTAACCTGAGATGCAAAACCTAAACTTTCTGAAACTGCAGGATTTGCTGACATACAAGAACGGAACGAAACAGGTATGTCTTTTGCTAAGTGTATAAATTCATAAGGATTGCATTTATAGACTTGGAGCATAATATTCTCTATATTACTCATACTCAGGTGTAAATGTTAAATACAAGAATGTAACTAATGCGAGTATGTTCAATTCTTTTTGAAGTTTTTCCATGCATATGGAAGGTCATTGGAGGGTTAATGGTTATATTCCTGTATCTTGTTTAAGATGTAGAACATGAATACTTCCAGTAAAAAGGAGAGTCAGAAAAACAAATAATATTCCTATTGACTTAGAAAAAATGTGAAGGGAACTACAATTACAGATTTTCCTTTTGCTTTTGGTCTTCCTAATGTTTCTGTAGGCGGGAGTGGGGTAGGCTCTATCAAAGTACGATTTTCAGCATGTAACAAAGATATTGTTGAAAGATGAACAAAGTGAAGGATGGTTTGTTTTAATATCAACCTGAAACTAGAAGCGAAGCAAGTCAATGATCGACATCTTTTACTAATAGCCTAAAAAATGCACATGATGAATTAAACTAGGAGCTGCAGATATGGCAGGAGAAATTTGGGTAATTTTCAATATTCCCCAACCTTTTATAGTGAGAACGAAAAGGCTCTCCCAGGTTGTTCGGATAAGTCATCACCATTTCAAACAAATGATTCAACCACAGAGTGAAGATGGAAAGATTATTATTGCTAACTTCATGAAGCTTTGTAAACTTCATCTCTCTCCATATATAGGCAGTTTATAATCAGGTTTACAGTATCAGGGGGAAAAAAATTACAAAAGCAAAAGGGATTCAAGATGTGACCTATAAGTGAAAGCAAATTTTTAGAGGAAATCATCCACATAGGACCTAAAGCTGTTAAAGAAAACGTTTTAGCTAAGAGATATTTAAATTTGAATAATTTGTTACTTTTATTTTTTCAGTTTAAAAATTCAATATCAAATCATTATCCTAATGTTTATTACATTATTATGCATATTTTTAATAAATAAATTATTTTAATTAAAAAATTTATCAAATTACTCTATTCGATCTCATTCTCCTTCATTATTTTTGGTGTATATTGATTAATTCTCGTGGAAAATATCATTTTAACGGTAAATGATAACTGTTTTTAATTGAATTTATACAAAATTTTATCAAATTCGGTTAATTGTTTTCTTTCGAATCCAACTAATCAGTGATTAAACTTATATAAAATTATAACCAATTTTCGATTAAATTAATTTTTATGACCGACTAATTTAATTGATTAATTTGATTTTAATAAAGTACCCACGACCCACCGGAAGAATTTCTACCTGTGTTGCAGGAGGATAGACTATAGAGTCGGACATACAATAAATAGATCGATTATGTAGCATCTTCCACCTGTTCAGTTTTTGCTTTCTTGCCAAAAAAGAAATTATGATAGCACATAAACTTGGAAAACAGGGCCCAAAGGTGATAATTGTTTGGAGTTGGTCTGGACTAAATTGATTTAAGAGATAAAAAAGAGAGTCCAATATAGTTGGGTGGGATTTGTAAATCATAATTTTCCATTTTTGTAAAAGAAAAAAGACAACAAACTTTTATATCCAAATCATTCTGGCTTAATTGAAGGTAACTGTAGAATCTTATCCCCCAACCAAGGGCTTGTCTAGCTAATGCATCTGCAGCTCTATTTTCTTCTCTGTAGAGGTGTTGTATCTTTACTTCATAATTATTGGTATAAAGCCTATGATCAATATAGTTAAAAGTGAGACTTTTTGCCCAATATAATTATAGTTAACCATCTCTATAATACTCCTGTTTGTCTATTATAGAGAGTTAACTATTATACACCTATAGCAGTATATTGTTATAAAAAGATAATTGTTGTAAATTTACTATAGATTTCATATCGTAGATTTCTATTAAATGAAAAAATTGAAAATTATGTTCAATAAAACAAAGTGCGAATCAAACCAACAAAATTAAAAATTGTATAATAGGTGCATGCATTATTGTTTTTATGCATAGTTTATTTTACATTCTTTCACTTGACTAATTGTGATATTCATAAATCTAACAAGCTCAACTAATCAATAGAAATTATCAAAAATTAAATTAATAAATTTACCATGACTTATTAAATTCAAATAATCAATTTATAAGTTTATAATGTTCCAAATTTATAATAGAATATTAAATTAGGAAATTTAATAGTTTATTGAACTTAATAGTAAGAATGTTCTTCGTTAATTATCTATGGTTGTTGCTTTTATAAGTGAAAAGTTGTTATAGTGAGTTAAAATAAAACATAAAAAAACAATTCTACTAGAAATGTAGTTGTTATAACGAAATGATGTTATAAAAAAAGGCTCACTACTTATAAAATTATTCAACTCTAAACTAATATATAATAAAATTGTACTTTGACCACCTAAAAATGAAAAAAAAAACTATTTAATCTATTCAGAAAATGATGAAATAATAAAATTCTGACAAGATAAAATCGTATTTTGATCTCTCAAATATTTATAATTCAATTCCGACTCTTCCTAAAAATTTTTTTGAATCCCCCATTTATCTATAATGATAAATTGACTGTAAATATATTTATAAATGTTATTATAATAATTGTATTTATAACTTCTTAAAAGAAACCCTTTAATTTATATTTTTTTTCATTTATTATTATTTCTTTATTCAGCCACATTTGTAGATATGAATAATAAAGTTGTTTAATTAAGACATTTCACCGTATATTTGGTACAATCAAAACTTATATTATCATATGAGGGAAGAAAAATGTTAACACCAATATTAAAACTTAATTTTTTTTTAATATAACTAATATTCATTTTTAATTCAGGAATAATGTATAACAGAAAATTCCAGAGGATGTATTAAATAAAATATATATGTATAATTAAAAGTTGAAATATAATACAACTTTACCTAAATTATACATCATATTAGGCCTGACCATTAAACATCTGATCATATCTATGGAGATCATCAAGGGAATAGAGTCGGAGTAAGTCCATATTTTGAAAGGGCCTAAACATCAAGGGGTGAGCTTCATCAATTAGCTCAGTCGGCGCTTCTATGGTCTCACTGCTAAATGAAAACAATGCAAGGCAATATCTTTCTTTTTTCTCCTTCGTAACCACACGATGAGTTGCTGAGTGTACTCTTCCATTGCTCCATGCCTATCATTCTCAATCATACATGATTTAATTTAAATAAATTTTAAATCTAAGAATTTAGGTCAAATCAAATGCTTCTTAAAAAAAAGGAAATGATAAATCTAAACAAGGAAAGATCTATTGTTTCAAATTAAATAAATATCTAATTTACTGCTATAACTAAAGTTGTGCAGGTGATCAAACAAGGATTATTTTATTACTTTCTATTTCGGTGGGGTTTCTTGATTATAAATAATAATAATTATAATAGTAAAGGAACTGACCAAGAATGCGTCACCGGCCATGACTATGAACATTGAACCAGAGGGCTGAACACAAATCCAATTGCCATCTTTAGTTTTGGTCTGAAGGCCTGCAACTTGATTGTCATGAAGTATAGTTAAGAAGCTCTTGTCAGTGTGAGGAAACCCACAGTTATCAATTGTTTCCCCTTCATGGGGCACTCTATATTTGATCAGCCGAAGAAGATAACTGGTGGAATCGATGTGAGATTCATAGTATTTTTCTACACCATAGCTTTCAAACACCATCTTTTTCACCATTCGGTCCAGTTGGGATACCAGCTTTGCATACGAATGAACATTTTGACTGAAACAAAATAGTAACAACTTTTGTGACTAATATTCTCAAATTTATGTTTATATATATGTTAAGTATGTATGATGAGACGATACGTACCAGAATTTTTGGTTGCCATTAGGCCACATGAGATGAGTGAAACTTTGAGTTCCGTCAAGACTGGTAGGGTCATCAATGCCCATGCTTTCACTGAGAGGAATGGAGGGGTGTTTAAAGTAACCGAAATAAGGTTTGTTAGAGGTGTTTTGAAGCTTGGTTTCTAGAGGAAGATCAAACAGTTGTTGCAGGGAGTTAAAGACTAGATCCTGGAGCTGAGATGGAACTTGGTGATAAGGTGTAAGGAAGCACCCGTATTCTTCAAGCGCTACTCGAACGTCGTTGCATTTGGAGATCCAAGAGGCAGTTCCAGGCTTACAATTCTCATCGAAAAGGTCTACCACTGGGAGCTTGGCAGCAGCTGAGTGGAGAGCCATGGATATTGAAATTTCTGCTGCAATTAAACCTGCCACATGTTTCACCACCGCAAAAATAAGCAGGAATTCGGGGATTTGCATATGAAAACCAAGCTTTGATTAATTTGCTCTAGGATGGAGTAGTAGTCTTTTATCAAAAACGATAAAACACCCTTTGATATTCATATACAAGGCTTGAAGATATTGTTTCATCAAAAACAAGAAAAAGAAAAAAGGGTGTAAAGCAGCAATATAGGATTAGATTTTACTGGGGTTGTGTAAAGCAGCAATATAGGATTAGATTTTACTGGGGTTGTCATTGTCAAATTATCATTAGCTTAATAAAGTGAAAACCCAAAACAAAATAAAAAAATTCATTGATTAGCTGAGCATCTTTGACAATTTTGCATATGGTTCATTCCTACAAGAAAGTTACCTCTAATTGCAGCTTCAGATAATAGTCTTTTTCATAGATAAGGAGAATCTTATATCGGTTAAATCCTTTGAATGTAAACCAACTAAATTAAACTATGATTTTGCTTCATGTTTGGGGCAGTCATAAAATCTATGTCATGAAAAAGGAATGGGGACACAACCATATATACTTTTTGACTTGAATACTGCCACCTGTCCTCTAAGACATGTCATTAATAATGTTTGTAAACTATTCTACCTCCCTTGACCTCATTTAATATCCATCTATGGTATTTGAAAAGAAGTCAAAGCCTTTCAATTTATTTAGAGACAACCCAATTTTTAAAAGAGGACAAGTGAATAAGAATTTGACATGAAAGATGATTCCTTTTTTACTTTTTCTTACCGTCAGAGCTTAAGTAAATAACAACGGTCTTAACAATTGCATGCATCATTTGACTTCCTTAAAACAGGACAATATTTAATTCATTCAATAGTGAAAATAACATCTTTGAACCATAAATCTAATCTTGTGCAATCATCTGCACTTTTTTTTTCCAGAAATGCTCATATATAAAGTACATACAAGAATAAAGTAAAAAAGCAAAATAGGCAGCAGATCTCCTTTTTTTAGAAAAAAACCTTTTTACTGTATATTAAAGACTGTTTACTTTTGCCCGCCAAATTTTTTTTTTTTAAAAAAAAGAGGCTCCTCTACTGACCGACACAATCATGCATAATAATCAAGAAGGAAAAAAAAAAAGGTTTGGAGAAAAAAAATTAAAATTCAAGCCAAATAGTGTTGTTAGTTCTTACCAGTTATTGGCTACTGTTCTAACAGGACACTTGAAGGAAGCCCAAAGATTTTCCAACTGTTTAGCGCTTTATACGGGGAATCGAAGACGCTGCTTATATAGACAGTTAGCCGTCCAGAATTGGAGTCTTTTTTGAAAATAAAAAATAAAAAGATAGAGCTGACTTCCAATTGATTATTATTATTGTTGTTGAACTTAGAAAACAACGTTTAATTCGTTCGGCCGACTGACAAATATTTAGTTACAATGCTGAATTATGTACATAGGGCTCCACTCCTTCACAATTTAAATATTGTTTCTACTATAAAATTAAATTCCATGACCATCTCTCCTCCTTCTTCCATAAAAAACCAGTTTTTTTGGGATAAAAAGAATATATATTTCTTTCTTTATCTGTCTTAATAAATGCCAAATTCCTGAGTGTTAAATTGCCTTTCTCAGGCTAAAAGGAAATCAAGATTCATCCATTCAAAACGTTAAATCCATGTCTAATCCAGGTTTGTATAAATAGAATTTATTATTTTTCTTAATGCAAATAGTTTTTAAAATTCAATAGTTAAGTAAATACGTATTCAAGAGAACGTGAGTTGAAGTGCGTAGAAACGCATTATCCTTCTATTTACAGATAAAAAAAGGGTCATGAATAATTCTAGACATTATGTCATAAATAACCAATAAAATCATAACCTATATTATTAAATTCCTTTTTCTGAAAAACACAATTAATCTATATCAATTCACATTATTCTCAATTCTTTATGTATCAATAAACTAAAAATAGACACTCCAATCCCTCGATCTAACCAATTCTTTCAACATTTATGCAAATGCCATAAATTCACGTTATCTATTTGTGCGGCTAAAAAAACATAAATTATTCCTTAATTCATGTCGGTTGCATTGATGATATGATGTGCTATAAATTTTTGGTTTGTTGACATAATAGCAATAAGCGTGGTCGGTAAATTAATACACTCTACAGTTAGCTTATAAGCAGTGTCCCATACTTTTTTTTCTTTCCAGAAAATAAATTCGTGAGTATTCAATATTTAAGTTGGTCAATGATTTGTATTTCACATTAATGCATGAAAATTATATGTTTTACTATAATTTTTCAAAAATGAGATATATAATATATGTAAGTCTCAAATCGTCCTGAAAGTATTTTTCATATTATTTATAATGTTTTAGTAATTATGAATAAAAAGGTTATAAGTGAAGAGTCGTGTCTTTTAATTATTAATCAAAGAAAATGTGAAAGGTATAAGCTCTACATACTAATATTTCAAAACTTACCTTATATTTAAAAATATATATATTTATAAAAATAAAAAAATATATTAAATTTTCAATTAACGAGATCTTGACATTATTGATAATACTATGGCTAAAGATTTTGATGCCGTAAGTTCAACTTTTATTTTGTATAAATTATCTATATATTATATTTAAATTTAAATTTCATCATAAGTAATTATGGTTTGATTTTAAATATACTTTAAATAGTAATCTACTTGCATTATATAATGCTTAATTTTAATAATAATTAATTTAAATATGTATTATTTGTATTTATTTGGTACTTGTAAATTTTAAAAACATATTTAACTTTATGGAATCAATTATTTGGTAACTATGGAATGCGCATGGCATATGGAATTGACAAGTTGACAAAGAAATTATCATACTCATGTTTACAAACCTTTTTTTTTTTCCCCAAAATGGATTATAGTTTTTGTTTTCTTCTATATGTTTCTTTATTGAATTTCCCAAAGAGTTGATCTTCATAGAGAAGCATGAATGATGCTTATCATATTAAACAGTAATTTGGGGGGACATAAGGTCAAATTGTGAAGTCAAATTTTGATTTGATAAGCTAAGTCAATAAACTTCTGCCAGGTGAGCAAGGTCATTGTTATTTTAGCTATACATAATAATCTTCCATGAAATATATATAATCAGAGATGATTTCGATCCTATCAGATTAAATATGAGTAGTAAAGTCAATACTTTCTTATTACAATAACATTATGTTATAAGCATTGGATTTTAAGTAACTTTATTCTTTTTCTCAATTATTAAAAAAAATGAATAATTAAAAGAAAAAAAAATGTCCCAAAAAATAATTTATTTATTTAAAATTTATCAAGATATTGAAAATATTTATATGTTGTTTTTGGTACATTAATACCTATATGTTTTTATAATTAAATTTAAGTAGAACCATTTTTTATTTATTACATATAATTAAGATATGGCTTAACTAACCTAAATTTAAAATATTTTATATTGAAATCAATTTAGGCCCTGTTTAGTAATTGACTTATTGATGATTGCAGTGGTTGGTTTGACCAATTTATTCTAGTAATTGATTTGACCAATTGATTCTGTTAAAGGTTTATTTAAAAGTATCTGATAAAACTTAGCTGATAGTTAAAAATTGATATGTGTAAAATGACAAATAATGATATGACATATTCTATTATTAAGTATTTATTTGTTTATAATAGTTTAGTCTTTATTGGGTGAAATTATTGAAATAAAATACTATTACCAAGGAAATAAAACATCCATTATGAAAATTAATTAGTGAATATTTTTGAAATTTTAAATAAACAAATTTTTTAAGTTCCTTACTTGCAAACATTAACCTTGTGGAAATTGAAAAATATTAATAGTGTATCAATATAATTGTAAACTATACTCTTAGTGTTCTTAGTGATAATTATGTCACAGTTTCAATAAATTTATCAAGTACCATATTTCAATTAATATAAAGTTACATAAAAAGTCATTTTACACATGTAAATTGAAAATAAATTAAGAGTACATAAATATTAAAGAAATAGATACATGTGGCAAAGGGGGTAATTTTTAAGCAAGTATGTTCAGATATATCATTCCACATATCTAATTCCTAATCAGCTGTGAAAAAAGTTGCACATCCTAATGTTTTTTGTTTTGAAAATTTTAGCTTAATAAGCTCTTACAAATCTTCATTCATCAAACACTACAAACCTTGACTATCCAATTCTTCATTTATACCCAAATCAACTAAAAATAATTTATAACTTTGTTTACGAAACACCTTTTAATTTAAATAATTCGATGAGGATAATATAACATTTACTTATATTATTAAAAATTTTCATTGCAAAATGTCATTATCAACTGTTGGTTTCTGTTTGTGATCATTGCCTAATCATAATAGCTGCGAAATTCGTATGCTAGAAATGGTCACATATATTTAAAAAAAGAGAAAAATATGCTAAGTTCATGAATTTGAACATAAAAGGTATAAAATTTAAAATTAAAAACCCAAAATAAGATATTGACCATCGTCACTAACAAAGGCTATAATATTTACTAAACATTTAAACCATCTTCATCGAATATGTGTGGAAGTTATAAATTAATTTATGCACCACCACTTTTATAAGTTATTCTCAATTAATTCGTGGTTGGCACGAGTCTATTACTTAAACTTCGTACTTTAAAACTTTCCACATATACAATTACTACAATGCAGCACGTGGCAGGAAAAATATATTTTAAAATCAATTTTTAATTCTTTCAATAATTCAATATTTTTTAAAAAAAAATAAGCATTTGACTACAAAATTCAGGCATTTGCAATTTCATTTTCTATTCCTAAATAAAGAAAAGGAAAACGAATTTTTTTTCAACGTTGCTAACTAAACATGTTTCGTTGATTTTTATTTTTTATTTTCAAATATGTCAACTAATATACTGTTTTATTTACCAATAATAAATTAAAAAAACTAACATTTTCAATATAAATTATTATAATTTTTTATAATAAAAATGGTTGAGGAGATTATTATTATCTAACCCTTTCAACATAACCAAAGGCTGTTCAAAAACTACGTATGATTTGGAGTGATAGCAGGAGTCGTCTACTGTTGCGAGAAATAATTTATAATTTGGAAACTTTGAGGCAACTTAATTACAAGTGGGTGCTCCATTCAGGGTGATATCTAACTGTTACAAGAAAAGGATCCAAGACCTCGAATATGTAGTTAAGGTCAAAGCAAAAAGTAAACCACTTAATTAAAGTGGGTGGGCAGTCAACAACAGAGAACAGCTTCTTGTTTTACCTTCTAATGAAAGTGGTGTGGTGGTACATAAAAGCCTAAACCCAAAAATATTAAATTGAAAATTGAAGACCTAATCTTTAGGTTTAGTCGGTTAATTCATGCAGTCATCTTAAAGAAACGATATTCAAACAAAGAAATAGCTGATGGGAAACATAACAAGAGCTATTTTATGTATACTACACAATCCACGGTTAGATAAAGAAAAAGGCCCTTCATCCTTTCTGTTCTTGGAGGACTATATACAACAAAAACTTCACAATTAAACATACAGATGATGATGATGATATGATGCATGTTTTTTTCAGACCAATGATATTCATGTGTTTTTCACTATTTATTGATGATTGCAGCCAATAATCACCATTCACCAGTTCCCCGAAATCAAGAGTTGCCTGTTGCCCAGCTGACATTGGCCCAATACAGTCCTTATATCCCAGTTTCGCAGCTGTACTGACTCTTTTGTCCATCCTCCGTACCTAATAAAGCAATACAACATATTTTAGCATCTTTCCGTATAATCCCAGTTTCGCAGCTCTTATTCTCGTTTCTGTCTAATGCTTGGACATCTTGGTTGTGGTTTGTAATACCCATAATTTGCCCGGGCCCAGTAGAATAATAAAACCCAACAAAT
The DNA here is from genome assembly GCA_025503065.1 of Gossypium bickii. NCBI lineage: Eukaryota > Viridiplantae > Streptophyta > Magnoliopsida > Malvales > Malvaceae > Gossypium > Gossypium bickii. The sequence goes on along the minus strand of CP106709.1, from coordinate 136,219,016 downwards.
CAGTCCATAAAAAAGGGGCCCAATACACAAAACCAAACCAATAAAATTTTAAATGATCAATGTCTAATTACAAACCCTATTAAAAGCCCAAATCAGCCCAATTACTAAAAAAATCCTAACCCAAAAACTATAGAGGCCCGATGGCCCAAAACTTTAAACAATCAGGAACCCTAGGGTTCCTTCCCCGCTGGCCGCCTCTACGCCTCTCAGCCACTCCCCGCGCAGGACCCTCCAGCTACCGCGTACATCTCACGCGCGACCTTTCACGTCCTCCGCGCAAGCCCCCTTGCGTCGTGACCATCCCCTACACGCGCCCACCACGCTCACCATTGTCGGCCACTATCAGCGCTTCTTCTCGCAAACTCCGCACGCCCATCATGCCTCGGTTGGTATTCGCATGCCTTCGCCCATACCTGCAGAAGAAGACAAACAACGACAGCAAACACGAGCAAAAAAGATTGTTTTTTTGTTGTTTATTCGGCTATAAAGCCATTGAAAACGATGTACTCAAGGCCTTTTTTTTTTTCGATCCAAAAAAATACGAAAGAACTTTCAATAAAAGAACAGTTGCAAGCGTCTAAGATAGGGATCAATACAAGTTTACAACAATAAATTGAAGAAAGCAAGAAACAAAGGTTGAAAGATTGTTTTCTATTTTTATTTTCTTTTATCTTCGAAACCATCCGCAAATCCACTTTATTTTCTTTAAAATATATATATATGATATACACATAGTATATATAAAAGAGTAATAATAAAAAGGAAAAACTTACCAATATCGTGACAGTGGAGACGTTCGATGCGTGAGTGCGAGCTAGAGGTTGAAACCCTAGCAGAGCAAAAGGAACTCCCCCTTTTTTTTCTCAAGCGCTTGTGAGAAATAAAGGAAAAGGAAAGAAAATTGGTATTTATAAAGTACTCCGAACGGTGTCGTTTAGGGCCTAGGCCAATGGCTCCAAAACGACGTCGTTTCCAGCAGCCGATCCGAACCCGACCCGCGGGGCAGGGGGATCCGCGTGTTTTCATCGATTGGGCTATTTGCCCTTTCGATCCCTCCGCGTTTTCAGCCTTTTTAAAATTAGTTTTTTTATTTTAATTATTGGCCCAATAGTTTATCTGGTTAACGATCTGGTCCTTATCCCCCCTCTTTAGAATTATTGCAACATTGGTCCTCACTGTTTATTTCTGATTTTAATCTGGTTTCTAATCTGTCTAAATGTTTTGCGTATTTACTTCTCTAAATTTATTATTATTATTATTATTATTATCCTCACTATTATTATTATTGCTATTATTATATTTATCATCACTATATTATTATCATTGTGTCATTATTATATTTATTGTTGTTGTTATTATTATTGTTATTTTTGTTACTTTATTATATTACGTATATATATATGCATATGTTATTATTTATTTAACCTTCACCCATATGTTTATGCTTATATTGTGCCACATATACTTCTATTTTCACATCATCACTATTCGTCGCATGACCCTATCCACGTTTTAAAAACGTTTCCTTAAACATGGCCTAAAATTTTTTATCAATTTTTATCCAAAGACGAAAAATTTTCAGATAAGGAAATATTCTACGTTTGGGAATTCGAGAGATCGTACCCTATGTGTTGGGTTTCGGTTCTCTCGCTTTGCCAAAGTTCGAATATCCTTTTGATAGTTTTATGCATAAGTCTCGGGAATTAAAAGATAACCTTGGATTCGAGGATCAAAATCATCGTGTCCTATGCATTGGATGTGATATTTTATTTCTTCGGAACGAGAAAATCTTGCTATTCAATTCGAGAAAATTCAAATACTTTCAAATGGATCATATTTTCAAAAAATCTTTTTACAAATCCTGACTTTCGACATAAGGACATTAATTAATCAATTTGGTACCAATTTTGGGCGTGACGAGGGTGCTAACCCTTCCTCACACGTAACCGGCTCCCGAACTCGTTTTCTCAAAATTCGTGGACCAAAAACACTGTTTTAGTAAATCCGATCACACCTAATAAAAGATCGGTGGCGACTCCCGTTTTATTTTCAAAACCCAAGTTCGATTCCCGTTTTATTTTCAAAAAACTGGTTTCGACAGCTTGGCGACTCCGCTGGGGACCCAAATAAGAGAGTCAGGCCATAAAATTGATTATTCTATGTCCTTTTGTCGAAATTTGGAAATTTGTCTTGGAAAATCATGTCTCTTTCAATGCATTTGTTGATATCATGGTTCCAATGATATTGAGCCTTGTAAAATATTTTGGCATTGCACTGCATGACCATTGCGGTCACACCCTTAAGTGGGAGTGAGAAGCTATTCTTTCGTGAGGTTTTTACCTCCGTGCAAGATAGTGGATCGCTTTCGGGATACATCTGTACCTATGTCTTCGTGAGATTTTTATCTCCGTGCAGCCATAGGGAAATGTATTCCCCTGAACTGAACTCGATCCGTATGAACCTATAATGGGTAAGGGTGGAGGAATCTGCTGGTTCAGGTACCCTTCTTTAGAACCGAACCTCATATCGTAAGCCTTAAGAGCCCACCTTAAGAAGGGCCATTCCAAACCCCTAGCGGTCACCCGGATAGGCATTCTGTGTTTTTCTTTCTCTTGCACTAACGTATCTTCTTTTGGGATTGTTTACCTCTCTTGTGCTAACGTGTTTTCCCCTGTTTTGATTGCATTGCATCGCACCACCTTAGAAGAGAGGTGTTGATTCATACTCAGTTCCTAAATAGATTGAGTTTTGTCATAAGAGAGTGTGTCAATTAATAAAGTGGATTATAATACGGTCGTCCAGACATAGCCTAGGTAAACAACGAGACAAGACGCTATCTGAGGATTCAAGCTGACAAGAATTGTTTGGGAGCAATTAGAATATTACAAGTATCACGAAGAATAAGCGAATAACGAGGTACGAACTGGACCAAGCGACAGTGAGCTAGAAAAGGCGTCTATTAAAAAAAATTTCATAGGACACAATCACTACATCCGCGTCCGAACACGAAGAAGAAGATTGGCGTTTTCACCTGGACTATGAGGACATGGCCGTATATGTAATCCGTATTATGTAAAGAAACGTATTCTCTAGAAAAGTTCTTCTAACGGAATTGAGGTCATGATCAACATCTTCCTTTCTTTTTGCATCTATTCCATGCATTTACATCACATACACTCGCATCGCATCATATACATTTAAGACCATAGAGAGAGCCTAACAAGCTGAAAACATACAGAAGACAAAAAAAGAGAACCTGGAAGACGAACATCCGTACGGCACTCGCGCTAAATCGAGAAAAATGGATCAAAGACTAGAACAATTCCAGAAGGAGGTGCAGGATCAGGTGCAAGTACAGGTGCAAGAGCAGCTAGTTAAAGTTCAACAAGATATGATGGAAAAGATGATAGAGTCCCAAAGGGATATGACGGCTCAAATAGCCCAAATGGCTCAATTATTGAGTGGATTTATGGAAAAAAGAAAAGGCCCCATGATCATTGCTGGAGGGGAAAATGAAGGCATTCCCTCAGGCTCTACCCTGCCGCATGTGTCTTCACCGCATGAAGAGTATCATCAGAGGCCATCCATCACGATTAGGCCTCCACAAGGGCAGGCTAACATAGGATCCCCTATGAACTTCCAAGTGGGCTCAAGATCCAACCCGGGAGATGACCCTATTAACCCGATTGTGCCAGATTTTGATATGATGGAGAAAGAAGGAACGAGGGCTGAATCCTCAAAACAGATGAAAGATCACTATCGATGGCTGGAGGAGAAAGTCAAGGCGATAGAAAAAGCTGAGACCTGTTATGGAGTTAACATCAAAGAGCTAAGTCTAGTCCCAAACTTAGTACTTCCACCAAAATTTAAAACTCTAGATTTTGAAAAATATAATCGGACTAGCTGCCCGAGAGCACACTTAAAGATGTTCAGTCGACAAATGGTGGGGTACGCCGATAATGAGAAGTTGCTGATTCACTGCTTCCAGGAAAGTTTGGTCGGAGCTGCGGCCAAATGGTACGATCAGCTCAGCAGTACCCAAATCAAGACATGGCAAGATCTGGCCCAAGCCTTTATGAAGCACTACGGCTACGTGGCAGACATAGCTCCTGATAGAATCACATTCCAAAACATGGAGAAAAGGCTTAGTGAGAGCTTCAGGCAGTATGCTCAACGGTGGAGAGAGTTGGCCACACAAGTTCAACCGCCTCTTTTGGAAAACGAAGCATCCACCCATTTCATCCACACCTTGAAAGCCCCCTTCATCAATCACATGCTAGGTAGTTCTACAAAAGATTTTTTAGAAGTCGTGAGATGCGGAGAAATGATAGAACATGCAATTAGATGCGGCAAGATAGAAACAGGGGAAGGTTCTAGGAAGACAATCCCGAAGAAAAGAGAAAGTGACGTAAATAATATAAGCATCCGGGATAAGCCAACCACTCGAAATCAGCCCAGTACCGTAATTGCTGATCGTTGAGGATCACACCAACAGGAACCCAATACAAAGCCAAGTATGGAAAAGTTCCAATTCACTCCAATCTACATGACATACGGGAAACTATACCAGAAATTATACGACACACACATTGTTGCTCCCCATTACTTACAGCCCCTACAGCCTCCGTACCCCAAATGGTATGACGCAAATACACAATGCGAATACCATGCGGGAATCGATGGACATTCGATAGAAAATTGTCTCGCCTTCAAGAGGTTGGTAGAAAAACTCATTCAAATGGGTGTGGTGAAGGTTAACGATGCAGAACATCCGCTACCCAATCACACTAATAATGGGGTAAACATGATAAGTAAAAAGATAAGAAGAAGAATAAAGACGGACGTGGCGAAGATAAAGACCCCGCTCAGATGGGTCTGGAAGCAAATGATAAATCAAGGCTTGATCACGCAAGAATCGAGAGGAGAACTTAAAGGAGCTGGAGGGTCCTATGAGTTTCATGCCGAAATAGATCATGATATCCAAGAATACCCCAAATTCAGGGCCATAGTCCAACACCTCATGGATAACAAAGAGATGAAATTCTATGAAGAGATCGGAGGGCTAGAAGAAGGAGAGATCCATGCATCGGAGGAAGGACCATCTAGGAAAGTCTACGGGAGCAATCACCCCGCGGTAATCATAACGCGGCTAAGAGCGAGTGTAGCTAGAACGCCGATCATACCAAAGGTCATAATTCAAAGACCTGTAGCCCCTCCTTACAGAGACGACAAAAGGGTTCCGTGGAGTTATGAGTGTAAAGTAATAATTCCAGGAAAAGAGAATCCAGTCAATGCTGCGGAGGAAGACCGAGATGCAGGCTTCTTCACACGTAGTGAAAGGCGTTACACCCCAAACACTAGAGCAGAAGTAGCCAAAGGGAAAGTAGTGGCGTTCGAGCAAAGGGAAGAAAGAACAATCGAACCTAGAACAATTGTCAACGAGCCAGTAACAGAAGATGAGGCTAGGGAATTCTTAAAATTTCTTAAACACAGCGAGTTTAGTGTCGTCGGCGATTGCACAAACAATGCGGCTCGCGTGTCGATCTTTGGATTTGCTCAGGAGCTCAGAAACTCATCGAAACGCGTTGATGAAGGCATTAAATGAAACGTATGTCGCAAAGGATATATCCGTCAACAAGCTGGACCGTCTACAAAGGCCCTACACATAACCACACGCTGCAAAGGGTATGTGTTGCCAGGGGTGTTAATCGACAATGGATCAGCCCTAAATGTGTTGCCTTTATCCACATTAAATAGATTACCCGTGGATGGCTCCCACATGAAGACCTGCCATAATGTTGTTAGGGCATTTGACGGAACAGAAAGAAAAGTCATGGGGAGAATTGATATACCTCTTCAAATCGGCCCGAATACGTATGAGGTAGACTTCTTGGTCATGGATATTAAACCTTCCTACAATTGCCTGCTGGAAAGACCTTGGATCCATTCAGCAGGGGCAGTACCGTCATCACTGCACCAGAAGTTGAAATTGGTAACAGAGGGAAGATTGGTTACGATCAATGCGGAAGAAGATATTATAGCTTCCGTTACCAGTAGTACTGCATACATTGAGGTAGACGAAGAGGCAATAGAGTGTTCTTTTCGATCACTGGAGTTCATCAACGCAACCTTCATTGCCGAGGGCAGCAAGATCCCTATGCCTAAGATATCCATGTCTACAAAGATGGGCCTCCAAATGACAATTGAAAAGGGAGCCTTACCCGGAAAGGGGCTCGGAAGAAACTTGCAAGGAAAAATGGGAGTGCCGATGCAAAAAGAAAAACGAGACCGCTTTGGCTTAGGGTTTAGGCCAGATGCGAAACAATAGAGGAGAGAAGAAGAGAAAAAAAGAGAGAGAAAAAGGGCACGCCTAGGTGAAGAAGAGATCAAATGGGAGCCAATGACCTTCCCTCCTTTATCCAAAACGTTTGTCTCGGGGGGAATCTTATACCCTGACCAAGGCATGGCGGTGAGGGATGAAATGAAAAGAATGTTGGGGAACTTGAGCATCAATATCTAAGGAAGGGACGAAGAAAGAGATTTATCTAGGATTCGTCCTTATGCTCCTGGATGTGTTTTGAACAACTGGACAATAGAAGAAATTCCTGTAGCTTTTAGGAGTAATTCAGAGTAATGCTCGAAACACGCTTATTGCTCTAAGCCTGGGAGCAATGAGAGACTCTTTGTTGAAGAGGCATATGTCCAAGCATCTTTATTTCAGTGAAATGCATATTTTGAGCAAATTTCCTTTTTACTCTCCATTCATAGCCACTCACATAGATATTCATTCTTAAATTGTTGCTTCTGCGCCTTTCTTTGCCCTTTTGACAGGTCTCCAGATATCAGTGACTTGAGCGACACTGCTATTAACTCAGAATCTCCTTTTGAACGAGATACGGACATGGAGGATTCTCAAGATTATGAAGATGACCAAGACCGTGACGTACCTCCTGATTTGTTAAGAATGGTAGAGCAAGGTGGAAAACAAATCCTACCCCACGAAAAGACAGTGGAAATGGTGAACTTGGGAGAAGGAAAAGAGCTGAAAATCGGGGCTAGTATTGCCGCAAAAACAAAGCAAGACCTCATTTAATTACTCAAAGAATTCAGAGACGTCTTTGATTGGTCGTATCAAGATATGCCCGGGTTAAACACAGACATAGTGGTACATCGACTCCCTATTAGGGAAGAATGTAAACCCGTCCAGCAAAAACTTCGAAGAATGAGGCCCGATGTTCTGTTAAAAATAAAAGAAGAAGTTAGGAAGCAGTTTGATGCCGGTTTCTTGCAAGTGGTTAAATACTCAGAATGGGTAGCAAACATAGTTCCTGTCCCTAAGAAAGATGAAAAGGTACGAATGTGCGTGGACTATAGGGATTTGAACAAGGCCAGTCCAAAAGACAACTTTCTGTTACCTCATATTAATACCTTAGTGGATAACACAGCTGGTTATTCACTTTTCTCTTTCATGGACGGCTTCTCGGGGTATAACCAGATTAAAATGCACCCTGAAGATATGAAGAAAACCACGTTCGTGACTATGTGGGGGACATTTTGTTATAAGGTAATGCCTTTCGGACTAAAGAACGCTGGGGCAATGTATCAAAGGGCCATGTAACTCTTTTCCACGACATGATGCACAAGGAGATCGAAGTTTATGTGGACGACATGATCGCAAAGTCCAGAACTGAGGAAGAACATGTACAAGTCCTGAGGAAACTGTTCCTAAGGTTAAGAAAATTTCAGCTTAAACTCAACCCCGCAAAATGTACCTTCGGAGCTAGGTCGAGAAAGTTGTTGGGGTTTGTAGTCAGTGAAAGGAATTGAGGTTGATCCAGATAAGGTGAAAGCTATCCAAGGGTTGCCTCCACCACGTACCCAAAAGGAAGTTCGAGGTTTCCTACGAAGATTAAACTACATCGCCCGGTTCATCGCGCAACTGACGGAAAAGTGTGACCCCATATTCCGTCTTCTTAGGAAACACAATTCAGGCGTATGGGATGAGGAGTGTCAGAAAGCTTTTGATAAGGTCAAACATTACTTGTCTAAAGCCCCGGTATTGGTACCACCTCGCCCAAATAAGCCACTGATATTGTATTTGTCAGTATTTGAAAATTCTATGGGATGCGTGCTAGGTCAACATGACGAGTCAGGAAGAAAAGAAAGAGTGATATATTATCTCAGTAAGAAGTTTACAGAATGCGAGACAAGATATCCGCCAATTGAGAAGTTGTGTTGCGCTTTGGTTTGGACGACCCGGAGATTGAGACAGTACATGCTATATCACACCACTTGGCTTATCTCCAAGCTAGATCCTCTCAAATTCATGATGGAATCGACTGCGCTAAATGGAAGAATGGCCCGGTGGCAAATTCTACTTTCTGAGTTCGATATAGTCTACGTAAACCAGAAGGCTATAAAAGGAAGTGCAATAGTAGACTTTCTAGCCAGCAGAGCGTTAGAAGATTATGAGCCGTTGGACTTCGATTTCCCAAATGAAGACGTAATGTGGGTAGCAACCACCGAAGAGGAGGTCCAAAAGGAAGGTCATCCTTGGAAACTAAACTTCGACGGAGCATCAAATGCAGTAGGGAATGGAATTGGGGCAGTCCTAGTGTCCCCCAACGGAGATCACTACCCTCTCACCAGCAAATTGGATTTTGATTGCACGAACAACATGGCGAATCACGAAGCCCGCGCATTCGGGAATCGTGCGACCATTGAGCGAAAGATTAGAACATTGGAGGTATACGGTGATTCTGCACTAGTAATCTATCAACTGAAAGGTGAATGGGAAACAAGAGATCCCAAGTTAATCAGTTATCGAAGGCTAGTTTTGGAATTAATCAAAGAGTTTGACGATGTCACTTTCTGCTACCTCCCACGAGAAGAGAACCAGATGGCCGACGCCTTGGCTACCCTGGCTTCTATGATCAAAGTGAATAAAGAAGAAGAAATAAAGCCTATCCAAATGAGCATTTATGAGGCTCTGGCACATTGCTGCAACATTGACGAAGAAGAAGAAAGAGATAGCCACCCATGGTATCACGATGTATTACGATACGTGAAGAATCGTGAATACCCCGACCAAGCGACTGAGAATGATAAGAGGACATTGAGAAGACTGGCCAACGATTATGTTCTGGATGGAAAAGTCCTATATAAGAGAAGGAAAGACCAGGTACTTCTGAGATGCGTGGATGCAGTTGAAGCCAAGAAAATCCTCGAAGAAGTTCATGAAGGTGTCTGTGGGACGCACGCTAATAGTTTTACAATAGCAAGACAAATCATGAGATTCGGGTATTATTGGTCCACCATGGAAGGAGATTGCATCAGCTATGCCAAGAAATGCCATAAATGTCAGATCTATGGAGATAAAATTCACGTGCCTCCTTCGCCTCTCCATGTCATGACCTCTCCATGGCCCTTCTCTATATGGGGGATGGACGTCATTAGACCAATCTCACCGAAAGCTTCGAACGGGCACCGATTTATCTTCGTGGTGATCGACTATTTCACCAAATGGGTAGAGGCCACTTCGTACGCAAATGTCACGAAATCAGCGGTCAGCAAGTTCTTAAAGAAGGAGATCATATGTCGGTATGGGATGCCTGAAAGGATCATATCTGACAATGCACTAAACTTAAACAATAGCACGATAGCGGAGGTCTGCAGCAAATTCAAAATCAAACATCACAACTCGTCACCATATCGTCAGAAGATGAATGGTGCAATGAGGCGACTAACAAGAATATCAAGAAAATTGTGGGAAAGATGACTGAGACTTACAAAGATTGGCACGAGAAGCTACCGTTCGCCCTTTACGCTTATCGAACATCAGTCAAAACCTCTACCAGGGCAACTCCTTTCTCTTTAGTTTATGGAATGGAGGCAGTACTCCCGATCGAAGTTGAGATCCCTTCCCTTCGGGTCCTATCGAAACTAAAGTTGGATGAAGCAGAATGGATTCAATCCCGGTATGACCAGCTGAACCTGATTGAGGAAAAGAGACTAAAAGCCCTTCGTCATGGACAAATGTATCAAAAGCGAATGATACGGGCTTATAACAAAAAAGTTCGCCCTAGGGAATTCTATGAAGGAGACCTTGTCTTGAAAATGATTCTCCCCATACAAAAGGACTTTAGAGGGAAATGGATGCCAAATTAGGAAGGACTTTATGTAGTAAAGAAGGCTTTCTCCGGTGGAGCTCTGATCTTAACGGAGATGGACGGTAAAAGTTTACCAAATCCTGTGAACTCAGATTCAGTCAAGAGGTACTTCGCCTAAAAAAAAAAAAAATAGAGAGGCCAAAGTGAAAACCCGCAAAGGGCACTTTGTGACCCAAGGGGCTTTGAATCGAAAACCCAAAAATGGGCGATTCAAATCTTTGATTAGAGGGGAGGTATGTAAGTAGCCTTGCTATAACCCAAATTGACAAAAAGGAGAGACGTCACGATTTGGGGCATCAACGAAGTCTTCTTTCTGTCAGACAACCTATCGAGTACAAAAGGAGCCCCCAAGAAGTTCTGTGCAGAGAAACCCATGCTATGATATCTGGACACTTGTTCTTGTCTTCTTCATGACATGTTTAGCTAAACTTATCTTGTCAAAATCTTATCTTTTGGTCAATCTATTCATCTTGAGCCTTACTCTCGATATCTCTTATGATTATATTTTAAAGCGCTTTTTATTGAAATAATGATTAATGGACTATTAGTATTCAAATTAAGAAAGTTTCGAATACTGCTCTGAAAACTTTTAGTTGTTACAAGAACCTGAAATGAGAGCAATGTTCAGAACATACCAGGTTCATGGGGGAATTGAGGCCCGAAATGGTAACTCCCTAAGAAACCCGCCAAAGGAGAAGGCAGGGTGTCGCGTCGCGAAGGAATCATTCTGCATTCATACAAATAGGAGCACCCGTTTTATTAACGTTCGTTGCATCTTAAATCATTGTGAAAAATCATCATTCTCATGACATTCAGCATTTAAGTAAATGTCATCCATGGCGCATGTAGTTAGGGGGATTTGAGTCACCCCAATCATAGCATCCTCATCATTTGTTTAAGCATAAGCATATCCTGCAGGACAAGTTCCTCAAAGAATAGTGTAGTAAGTTCAAATCTTGTTCTCTAGTAACAATAGTGGAGCAGATTGAAGATTGAAGTCTTCCTAGAGATAGTAAAGAAGCAAATCAAAAAGCTCAGATCGTATTCCCTGGAGATGGTAGAGGAGCAGACTAAAGATTGAGGACCTCCTAAAAGAGGCAAATAGAAAATTATCCTGTTGCCATCGAACAGCGGTGGAACGGGTTGAAGATTATCCTGTTGCCATCGAATAGCGGTGGAACGGGTTGAAGATTATCCTGTTGCCATCGAACAGCGGTGGAACGGGTTGGGGATTATCCTGTTACCATCGAACATCGATGGAACGGGTTGAAGATTATCCTGTTGCCATCGAACAGCGGTGGAACGGGTTGAAGATTATCCTGTTGCCATCGAACAGCGGTGGAACGGGTTGGAGATTATCCTGTTACCATCGAACATCGATGGAACGGGTTGAAGATTATCCTGTAGCCATCAAACAGCGGTGGAATGGGCTGGAGACATCCTATTGCCATCGAACAGCGGTGGAATGGGTCAAAGATTATTCTATTGCCATCGAACAGCGGTGGAACGGGTTGAAGATTATCCTATTGCCATCAAACAGCGGTGGAATGGGTCCAAGATTATCTTGTTGCCATCGAACAGCGGTAGAACGGGTCGAAGATTATCCTACTGCCATCGAACAGCGGTGGAACGGGTTGAAGATTATCCTATTGCCATCGAATAGCGGTAGAATGGGTCCAAGATTATCTTGTTGCCATCGAACAGCGGTAGAACGGGTTGAAGGTTATTCTATTGCCATCGAACAGCGGTGGAATAGGTTAAAGATTATTTTATTACCATTAACCGGCAGAAAGCTAAAGATTGCGAAAATCATCTCTTTGGAGATATAGCGAGACAATAAAGCAGATTGAGGCTACAGGCCCTATCTCTCGGAAGTAGCAGCGGAGTAAAGCGAAGCAATGGAGCTTGAAACCACCTGACTAAGAAGAGCACCCAAAGGAATCAAGGCTCGACAAGACTAGGCAAATTTGGGTCTTTTGAAGTCTTTGCTCTGTTCCCGTTGCACGACAACAAGCAAAGAGGGGCAGCTGTAATACCCATAATTTGCCCGGGCCCAGTAGAATATTAAAACCCAACAAATCAGTCCATAAAAAAGGGGCCCAATACACAAAACCAAAACCAATAAAATTTTAAATGATCAATGTCTAATTACAAACCCTATTAAAAGCCCAAATCAGCCCAATTACTAAAAAAACCCTAACCCAAAAACTATAGAGGCCCGATGGCCCAAAACTTTAAACAATCAGGAACCCTAGGGTTCCTTCCCGCCGCCGCCCACGCTCTCTCGGCCACTCCCGCGCGAGACCCTCCAGCTACCGCGTACATCTCACGCGCGACCTTTCACGTCCTCCATGCGCAAGCCCCTTCTGTCGTGACCCATCCCCTACGCGCCCACCACGCTCACCATTGTCGGCCACTATCAGCGCCCTTCTCGCAAACTCCGCACGCCCATCATGCCTCGGTTGGTATTCGCATGCCTTCGCCCATACCTGCAGAAGAAGACAAACAACGACAGCAAACACGAGCAAAAAAGATTGTTTTTTTGTTGTTTATTCGGCTATAAAGCCATTGAAAACGATGTACTCAAGGCCTTTTTTTTTTTCGATCCAAAAAAATACGAAAGAACTTTCAATAAAAGAACAGTTGCAAGCGTCTAAGATAGGGATCAATACAAGTTTACAACAATAAATTGAAGAAAGCAAGAAACAAAGGTTGAAAGATTGTTTTCTATTTTTATTTTCTTTTATCTTCGAAACCATCCGCAAATCCACTTTATTTTCTTTAAAAAATATATATATGGTATACACATAGTATATATAAAAGAGTAATAATAAAAAGGAAAAACTTACCAATATCGGCGACGGGCTGGAGACGTTCGTGCGGCGGTGCGAGCTAGAGGTTGAAACCCTAGCAGAGCAAAGGGGGAACTCCCCTTGTTTTTTTTCTGAAGCGCAGCAGAAATAAAGGAAAAGGAAAGAAAATTGGTATTTATAAAGTGCTCCGAACGGCGTCGTTTAGGGCCTAGGCCAATGGCTCCAAAACGCGGCGTCGTTTCAAAGACCGATCCGATCCGAACGACCATGCGGGGGCGGGGATCCGCGTGTTTTCATTGATTGGGCTATTTGCCCTTTCGATCCCTCCGCGTTTTCAGCCTTTTTAAAATTAGTTTTTTTTTATTTTAATTATTGGCCCAATAGTTTATCTGGTTAACGATCTGGTCCTTATCTCCTCTCTTTAGAATTATTGCAACATTGGTCCTCACTGTTTATTTCTGATTTTAATCTGGTTTCTAATCTGTCTAAATGTTTTGCGTATTTACTTCTCTAAATTTATTATTATTATTATTATTATCCTCACTATTATTATTATTGCTATTATTATATTTATCATCACTATATTATTATTATCATTGTGTCATTATTATATTTATTGTTGTTGTTATTATTATTGTTATTTTTGTTACTTTATTATATTACGTATATATATATATGCATATGTTATTATTTATTTAACCTTCACCCGTATGTTTATGCTTATATTGTGCCACATATACTTCTATTTTCACATCATCACTATTCGTCGCATGACCCTATCCACGTTTTAAAAACGTTTCCTTAAACATGGCCTAAAATTTTTTATCAATTTTTGTCCAAAAACCAAAATTTTTCAGATAAGGAAATATTCTACGTTTGGGAATTCGAGAGATCGTACCCTATGTGTTGGGTTTCGGTTCTCTCGCTTTGCCAAAGTTCGAATATCCTTTTGATAGTTTTATGCATAAGTCTCGGGAATTAAAAGATAACCTTGGATTCAAGGATCAAAATCATCGTGTCCTATGCATTGGATGTGATATTTTATTTCTTCGGAACGAGAAAATCTTGCTATTCAATTCGAGAAAATTCAAATACTTTCAAATGGATCATATTTTCAAAAAATCTTTTTACAAATCCCGACTTTCGACATAAGGACATTAATTAATTAATTTGGTACCAATTTTGGGCGTGACGAGGGTGCTAACCCTTCCTCACACGTAACCGGCTCCCGAACCCGTTTTCTCAAAATTCGTGGACCAAAAACACTGTTTTAGTAAATCAAAATGTTTTATTAAAACAAAGGTGATCCGATCACACCTAATAAAAGATCGGTGGCGACTCCCGTTTTATTTTCAAAACCCAAGTTCGATTCCCGTTTTATTTTCAAAAAACTGGTTTCGACATGGTTGATTTTGACGACTGTTGTTTTCTGTTATGAAATGAATGAAAGTGTTTTTGGCCAACAACAACAACAAAAAAAAAAAAAAAAAAAGAACACTAAAAGAACCACATGCTAAGGATGAAGGGATAGTAGCCCCAAACTTTGAGCCAGAAGAGGCAGACACTGAACCAGAGAGAAGAAACAGTAAATAGTAACTCTTACTTTGGCTTGGATCTTTATGCCAGCTTGCTTGTCAAAGAATCATAGCCTAGTAAAAGTAGAATACTCAAATCTAGAGCTAACAGGAAATGTAAAACGCACACGGATAATCGCTTACTAATTCAAGAGTTCTTAGTTCAGTATAGGAGAAGAAACAGCGTAAGATAATAAAGCAAATAACTCTTAAATCATTAAGATTCATTGTTGAGTAATATTTTAAAAAATATTAATAAGGGTCACTCCTACTTCAGTAGGCGAGTAGAATTTGCTGATACTCATACAGCTACTCTTAGAATTGAGATTAGCATCTAGATAAAATTCCGCATCAATAAACCAAAACCTGAACATTGTGATTACAATTGATAAATGAACATTTAACTGCCTCAACTTAGAAATCACAACATATGGTATAAGATACCTAAAGGAATAAAGCTACAAAAATACAAGTACAATATCAAAAAGACAAGAAGGACAAAATGTTACAGGTGAACCTAATAGACTTAGAGAGAGAATCATGTTAGCTTCGCTTGCTCAGATTCCATTCACATGCATAGACATGGTTGAGCTAGATAAACACAATGCCTACACAGGATCCAAGAAGTCCATTTACCTTGATATCAGTACCAGTGTATAGATATAGTCTGTTTGCTCAAATCTTCATGCATTTGGTTCTGCTACAAATTTGTTCAACACTGTACCACGTTGAAGCCAGAAATAGGTTTAACTCAAATTAGTGCTGCGTATTCATGGTAAAAGAGGCACTAGTATTATTAGTACTAACTACTCAGGTTTCTGACTTTTCAGTATGTGCAAATTATAACCTATTAAGCTTGTAAAGCATGATGCTGCTGACAGACCAATATGACACATCAGAGAAACTAACCTCTTCGCCAGAGACACATACAACAGAAGCAGGTCGATCTGAGTCATGCCCGTCAGCAATTAGTGCCGCCATCTTTCAAGTAAGACGTGAACTCAATATTATAATAAGACGGCCATTTCCAACAAACGAATGAGCAGATCATATGAGTTGACGACAGAAGAGTTTCCTTTTTCAAAAAGAAAAATTTCCAGAACAAGATAACAAAAAAAAAAAAAAAGCACGAACACTGGCTCTTAAATGCTGCAAACTTCTACCTGCAACAGTAGGGTACTCTTTCCGGCGCTGTAAACCAATAAACCTGTAAACCAGGAAAAATAGACACACTTGGCATAAATTTCATTAAGAATTCAATATATTACATTGAAGCAATTATACAGATGCATTTGGATCACATCACAATATATTGTTTTCTTTTTTAGAAGCAATAAAATCAAAATTGATCAACAGAGAAAGATTATAAACATGGACGAACCAGGAACAAGGCCACTGCCAAGCACCCTAGCAACTTCAGTTCCAAAGGGTCCAAGCCTACATATCAACCATACATATGTGCCCGAGTACAATGTTGTTAAATCTTAATAAGATTCGGAAAAGGAAAAACCAAACTGACGGTGGAATCCGATAATTCATCTTCTCAATCCCACTCATAACATCAATCAATCCAACTGGTTTCACGTCCCCTGCGGCCTGCATCCTTTGGTAGCCAAGAACGCTCTACAGACATTGGCCAAGAAGTTGCACCCATGTTATCTAATTTGGGAGTAAGGGACAACTAGTTAACTGTTAACTGCATTTTAAAATGAAATTCGAAAAGAGTGAAGAAAAAGTTATGTGGCATAAGGTTGTTTGGTATCTACTTCTTATACCAGAACAATCTTTTTTCTAACTTTGATGGCTATTATGAATAAATTTTCCACAAATGACAGGCTTATTACAGAGAGATGAGCATAGAGGGTCATTGTCTACTATGCCAAGGAAACCATGAAACAAAGGATCATCTATTTGTTGTTTTGTGTGTTTGCTAAATCTGTATAAGGCAGTGTTTTGGGACAATGTAATATTTAGAGAGATGTTATGGAATGGCAACAAGAACTTCAACGGCTTTGCACGAGACTCAAGGGTAAGGCTCTTATTGTTTACATCTTGGTAAAAGTACCATGAAGGTCCCAGTATTAAGAGTCAAATTACATTTTGCCCCCTCTATTAAAAAATGAGCAAATTAGTCTCTATACATTAAATCATAGAACAAATCAGTCCTTTCTATTAAAAATTTCATCCATTTGTACTGTTAAAAACTAACGTGGCTGACGGAATAACCAAAAAGTGACACGTGATTGCCATGTGTACCTCATGTTAATGTACAATGACCAGTTTTTAACAGTAAAAATAGATAAAATTTTTAACAGGAGGACCAGTTTGCTCTTTAATATAATGTATAGGGGCTAATTTGCCCATTTTTTGAGTAGAAGTGACAAAATGCAATTCATCTCCTAATACAGAGCCTCTATCATACACTTACCTCGGAAGCTTTCATCTAAGAAGTTGGATGTTTTTTTTGTTTTTTTTTTTTTGCAATTTTATTGCTTTATTAGATAAATAAACAAAACTTATAAAAAATAATATTTTTAAAAAATAAAATTTAACTTTTTTACAATTTAGTTCTATTTACTAATACATAAATTAAATTGATCGGTTTAAAAGTAAAGATTAATTTGAAACCATCTTTAAAATAGGAGGAGTTATTAGATAATTTTAAAAACTATTAATCAACCTCAACATATGTCAATATAGAAAATTCACATGATTTTTCTTTTAAAACTTGTGATATCGAAATCTTTTTTTGTCATCGATTTGACTGGAAAATGAAAAGGGTATAACCACCTTTTTGTAGTTGTAAACGTGAAACCATGGTAAAGCAAAGTTGTAACTTTGAAAAGTGATTACTCAATCAAGATTGAAAGTTACAGTGCTCTCTACTAGTTAAACTCATTAGCGAGGGACATACCAATGGCACTCATATTGCTAACATTCAATCTCTCTGTAATAGAGGATAGCAGCTAAGGTTTTCACACATACAATGGAATCATAATAAGTGCACTGACTTTATGGCCAAGATGAGAAGATTGGTAGGAACATGGATTTGTTTATGTCACGGTGGGCATGTTGCAATGAGATAGAATGCTATCGTATAATCATATCGATGTTTTTAATTTTGGTTATGTCAAAGTTCTTTTAAATCCTCTTTATTTTATCAAAAAAAAGTCTTTAATGTAACACCCCTTACCCGAGACCATTGCCGGAGTCGAGCACGAGGCATTACTAAACTTAACTTACTAGTTCGGGGCATAAAAAAATTGAAACTGTCCGTCTGCGTCATGTTCACTAAATCAATTATAACTCGAGTTACGAAACTCGAAATCTAGATCCGTAAATTTTCCCTGAAACTAGACTCATATATCTTCTTACTATAAATTTTCCAGAATTTTTGGTGTGGCCAATTAGTACAGTTTATTAGTTAAAGTCTCCCCTGTTACACAATTTGACAGTTCTGACCTCTCTTCACTAAAAATCAATTATCTCATATTATACAACTCTTTTTCCTACACCGTTTCTTTCATATAAAAATAGACTCAATAAGCTTTAATTATATATCTCATGCACAACCTAATTCAATTTGTATTATTTTTGGTGATTTTTCAAAATCACGTTACTGCTGCTGTCCAACTATTCCCCTGCATATAATTACATAATTTATTTAAAATAACTATCAACTAGGCATTTCATAACATCCAAAACATGTTCTTAATAACCATTTTAATGGCTAATCATTACCAAACATTTACAAGTCTATAATAAGCCATATCATAAGGTCACACACATAAAATGGCTAAGTCCCTATACATGCCATAACTTAAAATGTTCAAGTCACAAAATACCAACATAATCCTTTGATAGTGTGTAACGATCTCCGACGTCCTTTCGATCCCCAAGTTGGCTTGTAATACTAAAAAAAAAAAAAAATAATAGGTGTAAGCATAAAGCTTAGTAAGTTTACATGTAAATAGATAACAGTATTCTTAATGAATTATCTTTTGTTTTTCTTATCAAGATCACTTAAGCTTTTAACTCAATATACTTAAAACTTGTATACTTGCCTTACCTTTTAACATGAATTTATCTTACCTTACCTTTTTAGCTTGGACTTGCCTTACCTTTACTTTGGTATATTCTTTGAATTTTCCCGTTGAACCACTTGGAATACTAAGGATACGCGGGTACCTTTCCTTATGAAACTTAACCATTGCCATGTCTTGACATGGTCTTACGTGGTATCCTTGCCTTATGAACTCACCAATGCCATGCCTTGGCATGGTCTTACATGGGACCTTTGCCTTATAGTAACATATCAATGCCATGTCTTGACATGGTCTTACATGATTTCCTTAAACCCTAATGTCATGACATTTGTATCCTACACATTCCTAAGGTTCAACGGAACTTTCGAGATAGCTTTTTCGTCATTTCATACTTGAGTCTTTAAATAATAAATTTACAGAATAAATATGTAAATGCTGGAATTTAATAATATTAAATGTAAAATAATAGAATATTGCATTTATTTATCATGCAAACTTACCTCAAAACAGATTACGATCAACTATATCGTTTTAATCCTCTATCTTTTTTCTTTCCTCGATCTAACTCGATTTCGTTCTTCTTGATCTATAATAGCAAATTTAGCTTATTTAATACTCACATTCATCAAAACAGTCCTTAATTCTTAACTTTAGCAAAATTACAATTTTGCCCCTAAACTTTACATATTTACACATTTGCCCCAAAGCTCGGAAATTAAATTTTATCCCTTATTCTTATGTTTTATGGCATGCTGATCATTTTTCCCTTCTATGGCAACATCAAATTCTCACTCTAACTTGTACTTATGAACATTAGGTATTTTTACCAGATTAAGTAGTTTTACTCGTTTTCACTTAAAATCACTTAGCAAAAGTTGTTTAACTTACTTTCAGACTTCATATTCTATCATAAAACATCAAAATAAACACATTTCACCTATGGGTATTTTTCCAAATATGAACCCTAGCATAAATTATTAATAGAATAAGCTAAATCAAGTTAAGGGACTCCAAAAACGTAAAGAACATTAAAAAGCGGGGCTTGGATGCACTTACTATGAGCTTGAGAAGTTGAATAAACCCTAGATATGGTGTTTCCTTGAAAAATTCGGCCTAGTTGAAGAAGATGAGCAAAAATTGGCTTTTAATTTTGTTTTTAACTCATTTTAATCACTAAATGACCAAAATGCCCTTAACTTAAAAATATTCTATTTCACCTATTTGATGTCCATTTTTTTTCCAGCAAGTTAACCAATGGTCTAGTTACCTTTTAAGGACCTCCAATTTAAAATTTCATAGCAATTAGATACCTCTAGCTTCTAGAACTCAAGTTTTGCACTTTTTACAATTTAGTCCTTTTGACTAAATTGAGTGCTCAAACACCAAAATTTTCGAACGAAATTTTTACGAAATCATTTCATAAAGTTGTAGATCATAAAAATATAAGAATACTAATTTTTTTTTAAAATTTTTTTCTCATCGGATTTGTGGTCCCGAAACCACTATTCCGACTAGGCTCAAAATCGGGCTGTTACAACTCTCCCCCCTTTAGGGATTTTCGTCCCCGAAAATCTTACCAGAAAAGAGGTTTGGGTACTGTTTTCTCATGGCTTCCTCTGGTTCCCACGTAGCCTCTTCTACTCCATGTCTTTGCCACAACACTTTCACTAAAGCTATACTTTTATTTCTTAACTGTTTAACCTCTCGAGCCAAAATCTTAATCGGTTCCTCATCATATGTCATATCCGGTTGAATCTCAATCTCTGTCGGAGAAATCACATGTGAAGGATCAGAACGATAGCGTCGCAACATTGACACATGAAACACATTATGAATTCTTTCTAACTCTGTTGGTAAAGCTAGCCGATATGCCACTGGTCCAATCCTTTCGATAACCTCATACGGCCCAATGAAACGAGGACTTAATTTGCCTTTCTTGCCAAATCTGAGAACTTTCTTCCAAGGGGATACTTTCAAGAATACCCTGTCACCAACTTGAAATTCAATTTCTTTTCTTTTCAAATCTGCATAGGATTTCTGTCTATCTGAAGCTGCTTTCAAGCAATCTCTGATGACTTTTACTTTCTCTTCTGTTTCTTTGACTAGATCAACCCCGTAAATCTGATTTTCCTTCAGCTCTGTCCAATACAAAGGTGTGTGACATTTACGTCCATACAAAGCTTCATAAGGTGCCATCTTCAGACTCGATTGATAACTATTATTGTAGGCAAACTCTATTAACGGCAAATATTTCTCCCAACTACCTTGAAATTCCAATACGCAACATCTAAGCATATCTTCAAGTACCTGAATAACTCTTTCTGATTGACCATCAGTCTGAGGATGGAAAGCTGTATTAAAACTCAACTTTGTACCTAAAGCTTCCTGTAATTTCTTCCAAAACCGTGAAGTAAATCTCGAATCTCTATCTGAGATAATCGATAATGGTACTGCATGCAGTCTAACTATCTCTGAAATATACAACTCAGCCAACTTGTCAAGTGAATAATCCATACGAATGGAATAAAATGAGTGACCGTTAGCTTATCAATCAATCACAACCCATCTTTGCATCTTTCTTTCTCAAATGTCAAAGGCAATCCCGTCACAAAATCCATAGTAACTCGGTCCCATTTCCACTCGGGAACTAATACAGGCTGCAATAAACTTGAAGGTACCTGATGTTCAGCTTTTACCTGTTGACAGATCAAGCATCTAGAAACAAATTCTGAAATATCTCTTTTCATTCCTCTCCACCAATACATTTTCTTCAAATCATTATACATCTTTGTACTACCTAGGTGAATAGACAAAGAACTGCTATGTGCTTCCTGTAAGATATTCCGAATAAGCTCATCATTCTTTGGTACACATACTCTGTCTCTGAACATCAAACAACCGTCAGAACGGATCTGAAAATCAGACTCTACACCTGACTCGCACTGAACTCTTTTGGCTTGCAACTCACTGTCATCCTTCTGAGCTTCACAAATTTCTTTAAGAAACGTCGGTTTAGCTCTCAACTCAGCTAAAATAGAACCATCATCTGATTTCAACTAGGCCGAATTTTTCAAGGAAACACCATATCTAGGGTTTATTCAACTTCTCAAGCTCATAGTAAGTGCATCCAAGCCCCGTTTTTAATGTTCTTTACGTTTTTGGAGTCCCGGTAACTTGATTTAGCTTATTCTATTAATAATTTATGCTAGGGTTCATATTTGGAAAAATACCCATAGGTGAAATGTGTTTATTTTGATGTTTTATGATAGAATATAAAGTCTGAAAGTAAGTTAAACAACTTTTGCTAAGTGATTTTAAGTGAAAAAGTAAGTAAAGCGGCTTAATCGGTAAAAATACCTAATGTTCATAAGTACAAGTTAGAGTGAGAATTTGATGTTGCCATAGATGGGAAAAATGATCAGCATGCCATAAAACATAAGAATAAGGGATAAAATTTAATTTCCGAGCTTTGGGGCAAATGTGTAAATATGTAAAAGTTTAGGGGCAAAATTGTAATTTTGCTAAAGTTAAGAATTAAGGACTGTTTTGATGAATGTGAGTATTAAATAAGCTAAATTTGCTATTATAGATCAAGAAGAACGAAATCCGAGTTAGATCGAGGAAAGAAAAAGATAGAGGATTAAAACGATATAGTTGATCGTATTCTGTTTCGAGGTAAGTTTGCAGTAAATAAATGCAATATTCTATTATTTTACATTTAATATTATTAAATTCCAGCATTTACATATTTATTCTGTAAATTTATTATTTAAAGACTCAAGTATGAAATGACGAAAAAGCTATCTCGAAAGTTAGGTTGAACCTTAGGAATGTGTAGGATACAAATGTCATGACATTAGGGTTTAAGGAAATCATGTAAGACCATGTCAAGACATGGCATCGATATGTTACTATAAGGCAAAGGTCCCATGTAAGACCATGCCAAGGCATGGCATTGGTGAGTTCATAAGGCAAGGATACCACGTAAGACCATGTCAAGACATGGCAATGGTTAAGTTTCATAAGGAAAGGTACCCGCGTATCCTTAGTATTCCAAGTGGTTCAACGGGAAAATTCAAAGAATATACCAAAGTAAAGGTAAGGCAAGTCCAAGCTAAAAAGGTAAGGTAAGATAAATTCATGTTAAAAGGTAAGGCAAGTATACAAGTTTTAAGTATATTGAGTTAAAAGCTTAAGTGATCTTGATAAGAAAAACATAAGATAATTCATTAAGAATATTGTTATCTATTTACATGTAAACTTACTAAGCTTTATGCTTACACCTATTATTTTTTTTTTTTTAGTATTACAAGCCAACTTGGGGATCGAAAGGACGTCGGAGATCGTTACACACTATCAAAGGATTATGTTGGTATTTTGTGACTTGAACGTTTTAAGTTATGGCATGTATAGGGACTTAGCCATTTTATGTGTGTGACCTTATGATATGGCTTATTATGGACTTGTAAATGTTTGGTAATGATTAGCCATTAAAATGGTTAATTAAGAACATGTTTTGGATGTTATGAAATGCCTAGTTGATAGTTATTTTAAATAAATTATGTAATTATATGTAGGGGAATAGTTGGACAGCAGCAGTGACGTGATTTTGAAAAATCACCAAAAATAGTAAAAATTGAATTAGGTTGTGCATGAGATATATAATTAAATCTTATTGAGTCTATTTTTATATGAAAGAAACGGTGTAGGAAAAAGAGTTGTATAATATGAGATAATTGATTTTTAGTGAAGAGAGGTCAGAACTGTCAAATTGTGTAACAGGGGAGACTTTAACTAATAAACTGTACTAATTGGCCACACCAAAAATTCTGGAAAATTTATAGTAAGAAGATATATGAGTCTAGTTTCAGGGAAAATTTACGGATCTAGATTTCGAGTTTCGTAACTCGATTTATAATTGATTTAGTGAACATGACGCAGACAGACAGTTTCAATTTTTTTATGCCCCGAACTAGTAAGTTAAGTTTAGTAATGCCTCGTGCTCGACTCCGGCAATGGTCTCGGGTAAGGGGTGTTACATTTATTGGTATCAGAGCAAGGTTTAGTCGGTTCTCGGAATATTTAGTATGAGTAAGAGTCTATCTATGCATGCCATACTTATATTTTGATAGTGTGACGACTCTTGACGATTTAAATTTTTTTTATAGTTATGGATCCCGAACGAGTGGTGTGAGATGATGTAGAGAGTAGTGCACCCACTCCCGCTGAAGGGACGGTGCCACAAGATAGTCGTGAAAGGCCCGTTACAGTTAGTCAGGGAGGAGGGGCTCGAGAAGCCTTCTTCCAAGCTTTGAATGAATGGTTTGCTGAGTTCGTTCGTACGAACCCGGCCGTTAGACCTCCACCCCCTCATGATCCACAGACCACCCATGTAGCTTCCCCAGTCACAGATACAGTCAGAAGAGAGAAGCCACCCGTTGACAAGATCAGAAAACAAGGGGCTGAAGAGTTTCGGGCTACCAAAGATGACGATGCAGAAAAAGCTGAATTTTGGCTCGAAAATACTATTAGAGTTTTTGACGAGTTATCCTGCACACCGGAAGAGTGTATTAAATGTGTAGTGTCACTTCTTAGAGATTCAGCCTACCAGTGGTGGAAGACACTTGTATCAGTAGTACCGAAAGAAAGAGTTACTTGGGATTTCTTTCAGGAGGAGTTCCGTAAGAAGTATATCAGTCAGAGGTTTATTGACCAGAAAAGAAAAGAGTTTCTTGAGTTAAAACAAGGTAAGATGACTGTGACCGACTATGAACGTGAATTTGTTCGACTCAGCAATTATGCTCGAGAGTGTGTGTCTACAGAGGCTATCATGTGCAAAAGATTTGAAGATGGGCTCAATGATGATATCCGACTGTCAGTTGGTGTTCTAGAGATAAAAGAGTTTGTTGCTTTAGTTGAATGAAATTTTTACGAAATTATTTCATAAAGTTGTAGATCATAAAAATATAAGAATACTAATTTTTTTTTTTAAAATTTTTTTCTCATCGGATTTGTGGTCCCGAAACCACTATTCCGACTAGGCTCAAAATCGGGCTATTACATTTAATTAAACAATTTGTTTGATTAATATTATTGATTGTTCAATGTGATCATAAAACTAAAAAAGATTAATTATTACAATAATTAATATTTTTTATATAATGATAAAAGCGTTTCAGCTCATTCGAATTCACGCCGTCTTATACTAACAATAATACTAATACTAATTGAACTAAAACTCAATTAGTAGTAAATAATTAATATTAATTTCATTATTATCATATAATAGTTAACAATATATTAAAAATATTCTTTATAATATTAATTTAGTATTATAAAAAAAATATTATGATTACTTCAAAAATTTCTCCCAAACTCAATGATTTTAGTTTGGGAATAGAGTATAGATATGATACTTATTATATTTATTTTGTAATAATGTATAAATAAATACAATCGATAAAAAATAATTATTTAGTTTAATATTTAAGATTTAATTGAAAAATCTTGTCGGTAAATTACCAATAAATACCTTTTTTTTTAATTTACGGAAAAGGACATATTTTCTAATTATTTATTGGAATGAGTCATTTTCCCTGAAAACGCGTCCACGTCAGCGTGAAGTCAGGGGATGCAGTAGGAAAACGCTTCCCTCAGGGAAGCGTTTTCTGCCACATCAGCATAAATCGCGTCCTTAAGGGTGCGCTTTGCTGACGTGGCAAAAACGCTTTCTCAGGGACGCGTTTTTCATTTTTTTCACACAAAGGTCCTTACTCAATTTTCTCTCAAATTTCTCTCAACTTTCTCTCAAATTCCTTTAAAGTTCCTTTCAAATTTCACAAAAGTCCTTTAATTTTTACAAAAAAGCCCTGTTTAAAAGATTTTTGAAATATTTTTTTAATTAAAAATATTCGATCGTATTAGCAATGGCCGGGCAATTAATTCGTCTCGACAAGAAACACATCTCCGTCGATCAAATGACAATGGTAAATTTTTAATTTTAATTTTTCAATACTATTTAATATTTTTTAGGTTTATGCAATTTTAATTAATTTTAATTTATAATTTTTTAAACAGTCTATAGATCGGTTCTTGCAATGCTATATTCGCAATATGTCTGGTCTGTCATCGCCGTTGATCGAGAATTACCTGCGGGAAGCGGGTTTTTGACACGTGGCCATGATAGGCCGGGGGTGCAAGTTGGACCCGAAGCTAATCAGTGCATTGATAGAGAGGTGGAGTGTAACACCCCCTAACCCTAAACCGTCGCCGGAACAGGGTTACGAGGCATTACAGGACATCTTAGACAACTTACAAATTATTCACAAATAAAATAACATTCATAGTATAATTATTAAATAAGTCCCTATTGTAATGGCCTAAATTCAAGGTTATCGGAACAATGGTTTCGTAACCATAAATCCGATTTAAAGAGAAATTTATTTTAATATTTTTGCATGAATATTTATATGATAGGAAAATCGTATTAAAATATCGATAGAAAAATTTTACCGATTTAGTGGTTAGTTAGAAAAGGGAATTATTGAAGGAATTGGGTAAAAATAAGGTATCGAGACCTTGATCTCATAAAATTGAGTAGGAAATATTTTTATAAATACTTATAAAATGTTAGTAATATAGTATTAAAATTTCGTTAGAAAATTTTAACGTTTGAGTATGTAATTAGATGAAAAGGACTAAATTGTAACAAATACAAAATTATGAAAAATGATTAGATAGTTTAAATGATAAAAGAAAGAGGGCTTAAAGGAAAATAGACCCAAGGTCTAATTGGGCTGGACGGCAAGGGTATGAAATCAGCAAGAAGATAAGGAGAAATAAGGGTAAAATGGGAAAATAACAAAATTTGCTAAATAAAACTAGGACTAAATAGGGATATCTAGAAATCTCTTCATTTTTCTTCACTCTCATCAGCTAAAAACGCCATAGGAGGGGTATCTAAGCTGGTATATCATAAATTTTGCACCAAGTAAGTGAATCCTTGCCTATTTCTTGTAATTTTGTGTTTTTAAAGACTTTTACAACTAGGTCCTACTATTAAATTCATTAGTCTTTGATTTCATGGATGAAATTGAAAGCCACCATGGTTGGTTTATGTAAGTTTATGATGAAATAGCATGAAATTTAAGCCTTAATTCGTTTAAGAGATGATTTTATTAGGTAATTTCAATAGAAATTGATTTTTGGGACCTAATTATGAAAGTGTTTGGAATTAAAGTCTATTACTGAAATTATGATTTCCAAAGGTTATAAAGTAGTTTAAAGTGATAGAATAAAGTGTTAATTGAGAAAAATAAGCTCAATTGAGAGGTTAATTGAGCAGGGACGAAATTATCATTCATTGAAAGTTTAGGGGAAAAATGGTAATAACCAGCTTGCACTAAAACAGTTTTTGACATCAGCAGTAGTCTAACTTTGAAAAATCACCATAAATTGTAGAAGTTGAATTAGAAGATGAACAAAATATGAAATTAAAGCTTATTGAGTCTATTTTCATATGAAAGAAACAAGGAAATAAAAGAAGTTCTGTATTTTGAGATATTTAGATTTTTGTAAGACTGGTTCAGAATAAATTCGGGTTCCCCTGTTTTGACTTTAGAAAATCATAAAAAATTGAATAAAAATAATTAGGGGCTTATATTTATATGTTTAGAATCCTGAATGAGTCTATTTTCTATAAAAATAAACGGGAACACCATCTAATTTCCTTATTAAGAGATAATTAATTTTTAGTGAAGAAGAGTCAGAACTGCCAGACAGCCGAACAGGGGTAACTTTGATGAATAAACTGTACTAATTGGCTAGGCTAAAAATTCTGGAAATTTTATGGTATAAAGAAATGTGAGTCTAGTTTCAGGGAAAATTAACGGTTCTTCATTTGGAGCTCTTTAGCTCGAGAAATAAATAATTTAGTGACTGTGACTCAAGTAGACAGCTTTGAATAAGCTAAAAATAATAATAGAATTATAGAAAATGCTACATGTGAACATGAAATGTATTGAATTGATGATTGAATTTATTTATTTAGATCCGGAAAACTCAAATACGAAGCTAGATCGAGGAAAGGAAAAAGTCCCGGATTAGTAGATTTTATAAACGAACTAGTATCGAGGTAAGTTCGTGTAACTTGAATTATATTCTTAAATGTTTGAAATGTATGTTATTGATATGAATATGATTTGAATGTCCATTGTATGAAATTTGATGAAACATTGGTATATTTGATAAAAAGGAAAGAAATCTGGTTGAATGAAAGGAAAATTTGATGGATCTCTCAAAAGGAATTGACGGTAAAAGGATCTAGCCCGGACGGGTGATCCTATCCGATATAGCCCTCCAGAAGAATATATGGAAAATGGATTTAGCCCGGACGGGTAATCCGAATTAGGGTCTCAATTTAGCCTGGACTGGTAATTCCGACAATACTCTATGGTAATTGTCGTTGCAGGGGATTTAGCCTGGACTGGTAATCCTGACAATACTCTATGAGTTTATATTGCAAGGGATTTAGCTGGACTGTAATCCCCCGCTGTAAAGATGAGGTTCGCGGGAGTGTGCTCTCTGAAATGAAAATGTGCGCACATGAATATGAATTGACGGATCCGGATTTGTACACTAAAGTGTACCTCTGAAAATCCATCGAAATTCCGAGTAATTTAACGGGATAAATATGGAAAAATAACAAGGAAATGGAAATCATGATATTGATGAGCTCATCAATCATGGCGTGTATATTATTGATAAATGGAAATTAATCGACTAACTTGGATGTTGAGTTTGTGAATGTTAGGGTAATAATGCATTGAGTGAGTATATGAATGTTTATTGCTTGTATTGAAAATACTAGGTAAGTATAATTCTTGTTACATGGGCTTACTAAGCACAAAGTGCTTACCCTATTTCTTTTTTCCCTGTTTTGTAGTGTTAAGAGCTCGGAGGTCGGATCGGTGGGAGACTTATCACACTATCAACCCTTGATATTTGGTATTTAAAGGAAACTTTAGTTTGGAAATGAATGGCATGTATAAGCTAATAAAATAAATGTTAATATGAAATGAATGTAAGGTCAGCCATTGGTATGGCTAACAAATTGCTAGTTTCAGTATGTAATGAGGTTATCTTATAAATTTGCATGGATCTATTTTGAAAATATGTTGAATTGGATTGGTTGGCATGAATTAGTTTCGGTTTAAATATTTGCAGGGAAAACTAGATTAATTATAAAGGGGTTATATTGAGTAAAAAAAAAATTGTAAACTCCGGTAATGCCCCGTTCCCTATTCCGATAATAAATACGGGTAAGGGGTGTTACACCTATAGTGGACTTTCAAAGCCTAAAACATGTATTAAAAATGGAACGGGACTTTTTTGAGTACTCTGGATTTTATCTGTAAATTTTTTTTTAAAATTTCGACAGTATTTTTGCTTATTTTTACATAAAACCCCTGCAAATTCAAACCAATACCATAAACAAATTTCTGCCATTTCACCAGTTTAAAAGAAAACATCAAAACACCAAATACTTTTCATTACAACAAAATTTTATAACATACCAAAATAACCATTACAACACCTATGTACATGCCACTTTCATTTAAGGAAGAAAACATCACCAAAATATTTCGTGTTGGAGTCGGGATCTTTCTGGATGCTGAACTGGACCTTGAACTCTAATAACCTGTGCATGGAAACAACCGTACGCTGAGTATTCCATACTCAGTGGTATTACCATAATTCAAATTATAAACATAATAAGAATAATTATTAAATTAGACAACTTAAAGATACTAAAACCAAATCAAACATAACTTTCATTTCTTTAACATTTGTTACTTAATTTAAACTTTCCATCAATTGAAATCATATAATTTTATATTGAGCTAACTAACATTTCATGAACCTTTGGCTCATTTTTTTTTTCATTCTCATTTCCAATTTCAATTCACAAATTCAATACACATTCCTTTTTCACATTTCTTCAATGGCTCAACCGATTCATTTCATTTAATTTAGCTTTTATTTTCTTTTTACCTCTATTAACAAACTCGGACTTTGGCGGATACGCAGATCCAACCAAACACACTAGATTGGCACCCAATGCCTCATCGGATAGTTCGAAGCAATATAGTGACACCTAGTGTCTCATCGGCAGAGCCGAAGAAAGTTGGTACCCAGTACCTCATCGAAACTATCCAAAGAAATATAGTGACACCCAATGTCTCATTGACTCGAGGTCAAACTATCCCTGAACTGTTCCAATCCTATGGCATGCCAACTCAATTTCTCTTTCTCTTCCAATTGATCAAATCATCCAAATTCAATTCATACATATTATCAATTCAATCTCAATCTCAAATTCACAATTCAAATCATTTCCAATTCAATTTCACAATTTAATTTAATATACTTTTCATATCAATCACATGTAATTCAATTTATAATTCAATACTAACACATATTCATCATTTAATTCTACTTTTCCCAAGTTCATTCAATATAGTCACTTACCTCATCATTTACTTACCATTCACATAATTTAAATTTATCATAAAAAAAACTAAATAAATTGAATTATAGTAATACACACTCAGATTCCGCGGTTATTCCTTGATAACTTTTTCTTTTCCTTTTGATGCCGATGCCTCGGGTTCTTTGTTAGCTACAAAAATAATAATAATAACAATTTACATTATTAATTACAGTATTAATTTAATAATTAATTGAATTTTTATTCAATTCCTACTCTTCTATTTCATTCCACATCCATAATATATAATTCTACTATTTACTTATATATTCTGTCAAGGCTGTCTACCTGAGTCATTGTCACTAAATTATTTATATCTTGAGTTAAAGAATTCCAAATTAAGATCCGTAAATTTTATATGAAACTAGACTCACATATATTCTTGGCATAAAATTTTCAGAATTTTTGATTTAACCAATAAGTACAGTTTATTCTTTAAAATCACCCATATTCTGTTGTCTGACAGTTCCGACCACTCTTTGCTAAAATTTAATCATCTTTTTGTACAGAATTCAAATAATGTTCTAGTTTGTTTGTTCTAAAAATAGACTCATTAAGGAATCTAACCATATTAATTATATCCAAAAATTACTTTTGTACAATTTTTAATGATTTTTCCAAGTCAGAATAGGAGATCTCGAAATCACTCTGAACCAGTCTCACAAAAATCTAGATATCTCAAAACACAGAATTTCTTTGCTTTCTCTGTTTCTTTCATATGAAAATAGACTCAATAAGCTTTAATTTCATTTTTCACTCAACTTCTAATTCTATTTCTACCATTTTTAGTGATTTTTCAAAGTTACTTTACTGCTACTGTCCTAAAACTGTTTTCTTATAACTCATTTTACAATTTAATCCTAATTAAGTTTACTTATTTTCTTAACTTAATTCATACTTTGTTTCTACTTAAATTCCTTCCATATTCAACTTGACTATCTAATATTCATAATAAAACTCTAATTTATAATTCCTTCAAAATTAATCCCTCTAACACAAAACTTATAGCTTACTTTACAATTTAATCCTTTTACTAATTCTAACTTAAATTTCATTCAATTTAGTCCCTAATTCATCTTTTTCTTCAACATAAACTATACTTGAAAACCTATAAACTCTCAAAATATCAACTTAGTTTCATCAAAGTCTTGCTTTAAAGTTTCTAAAACATCAAAATTAAGAGAATAGGACTTGATTGACTTACCAATTTAAACTTCAAGCTTTAAATCCCTAATTTTTCCTTTTCTTTTCTTTCCTTCCTTTCCCCTGTTTCGTATGCTCTCTGTTCTTTCTCCTTTTTTTTTTTTGTTCTTTTGTTTCTTTATTCTTTTATAATTTATTTTCTTTATTTTATTTGTTAGTTTAACATATATTAATATATTTTTATTCTAAATATCTTTTAAATATTTAATCACATATTCACATTTGTACACCATCAATTCCATACAATTGTCACCATATGATTTATTTATCAAAAAATAAAATCCCATAATATAATTATTTATCTCATAAACATTTTATTAGTTTAATTTAATAATAATTATCTATTTACTAATTAAATAAAAATATTACAAATGTACCTACTTAAATTAATACACTTGTATTTTATCTTTACCATACACTTGGCAAAATCATAATTTATTACCAACCAAAAATCTTATACTAATCATTTAATTATTAAATATCTTTTAATTTAATAATAATAAATAATAAATAATAAATATCTTATGCTTAATTAATAAGTAAATTAAATCTATAAACTACAATTGTATACATATTTTAATTACACATGTATTGTTTTATTACCATCCATTTGTCAAAATCATAACTCATTTATCATATAAAAATCTTATAATATAATTACTTTAAATTAATTTAATATAATTTATAACTAAAATAATATATTTATAATTTATAACTTAAACAAACAAAAATCTTGGATTTTTGTTTTAATGTTTGCGGCCTCAAATATGCTAAATAGTCTATTTCCCATTTTAGTCCTTTTTATTTTCTTTTAATCTACAATTCAACTTTTACCCTTTATTCACTTTAGTCCTTTTTCCTAATTTCTCTCAATTAAGCTAAATTCACTAAATAAAAATCTAATTAAACACACTATTAGAATCATAATTACTCCTAATAATTATTTACTAACTCAGTTTTACTAAGATGGAGGCCCGATAATACACTTTTTCGGTGCCCATAGATTTTGGGTCGTTACATGGAGACCCAAGACGCACATTTTCCATCTTCCATGCGGAAAGTGTACCATCACTCTAGAAGACGTGCATTTGCAATTGGGATTGCCGGTGGATGGGTACGCAGTCACCGAGTCCGTTAGGGGTGTGCAAAATTCGGGTAAAACCGAAAAAATTCGGTTAACCAACCGAATTCGGTTAATCGGTCGGTTAACCGAATTTTTTCGGTCGGGGGTCGGTTAATAATTTTTTAATTTTTCGGTTAACGGTTAATTCGGTTCGAAACCGGTCGGTTAACCGAATTTTTTCGGTTAAACTGAAAAAATTAAAAAATAAAATTATAATATAAAAAAGCCCACTTACCCAATCCAATCCAAACCCAATTACCAACCAAGCCCAAATACCCAACCCCCAATTACCCAACCCAACCAAATTATATAATTTTATTAATAATTTAATAAATAAAACTAAACTAAACTCCCTACAGTGCTCAATCAGTAAACACGATAGAAAAAAAATACCCCTTCCCCTTTCAAGTTTCAACTTCAAATCCCTAATTGATAACTCCGGTCCTAAAGTCTCTACCAGGCCAGCCACCTTCCGTCCAGTCACTCGGCGTCTGCAGTCACCATTCAGACTTTTCTTTAATCGGTTTTGTTCCTTCTTTCTTGAAAATCGTGTTGCATATAGATTTGAGTTGTTAACAAAAGCAATATATTTTGTTCAGTTTGGAGATTTTACATTTTTAGTGTTATGGAAAAGCGGATGTTGCTAGAAAAAGATAGAAACAAAGCATTAGTGCACGACGGTGTAAACCCCATAAATATAAAAATGGGCGACACCAAATCGGGAGTCGTCTTCTATCCGTCAGAACCGCTGCGCTTTCGGAAAGAACATTAAATGCCTATTTTTGAAATCAGTATGTGCATTTTCGAGATTTATACGTATACTTGACTCAAAATCATGCAAGGGATTTAGCCATTTTGAGACTCGTTACGCCTCTTTAATCGCTTCGGTGCAACAAATGACTTATTTTCGCTTGGCAATAAGATAGGCAAAGCGATCATTGAAGCTTGTTCAATTGCATCGCAAGTTGTATGACCAGCATTTTCTGCGATCGCTTAAGCCGTGCCCTTTTGTTTTGGGCTTGTCGTCTTCGCGTCCCGAATGTCTCATCTTTTTTTCGTATCTTGTACCGATTTTGCACTGTATCATTACAAAGATAAAGCAAAACAAATTCCATATATAGGGTTTAAGCTAGCAAAACAAACTGTGAACACAATTTTATTCTCAGAAAAATATATATCTTATCGGTATTTACACAACTTAGATATGTTTCTTCTTGATTCAAAGAATGCCTACAATGATTGGATTAACTTTTGACTAACGTTGCTTTTACTCATTGTAAAGAAAATACCTAATTATGGTTTTAGCTCCTTTACTATTTTGGGATTTAGTCATTATACTTAACTTTGGGATTTAGTCATTGTAAAGAAAATACCTAATTTGATATTTTTAGCACTTTCATTATATGCTTATAGAATTACGTTTTATGTGGTTTGCCATGTCTTAGAAAGTACCAAATGTTGGACTTACATTTGGTATGCTTAGAATTACTATATTCTTGTAGAATGTAGATTGTATACACTTGTGGGACTGTGGATGCTTTCATTATATGCTTACTTTGTGTTCACCTTTTTCATCGAGAACTTACAGTGATTTAGATAAATTTTCTAAAATATATTAACTTCTTCTATTTGAAGACAGTGTGTTCAATTGCAATTGTTATGATCTTTGTACATGGGAATGGGATTTTACTTGAAAATATTTGACATTCCATTGTAATATTGACAAATGGTATCTCAAAAGAGCTGAATGTCTTTCTCTTCCGATTAAAATCAAAGCATATAATTTCACCTAAAATCGCTTCTAACCTTTCAATATCTAAAACTCAACATAAAAATATGTTTAATATCATAAATATATTTTAATTTATTATATATGTTTTTCTTGCAGAATGTCAACTGAACCAACATCTATTGAGGCTAGTGTTACACCTCCTACTTCGATAGATTCTGAAAATTCGGGAGTTGGAGCTTCAAGCCAAGCAAAAGGGATTACTGGAAAAGAAAAGCCACTCTTCCAAGGTCAGAAGTTTGGTCTCACTTCACTAAGATTATTAATAGTGAGGGTGCAAGTAAAGCTAAATGTAATTATTGTCAAAAGGAATTTTGTTGTGATATAAAAAAAATGGTACGGGGTCATTAAAATATCATATTGGTTCATGTAAGAAAAATCCTAGTAATGTTGTTGAAAATAGTCAAGGACAACTAGTTTTACCTAGAAAGGGAGTTGAAGGGGGGGAAGGGAATCTTTCAACTTGGAGATTTGATCAAGAAGCAAGTAGGAAAGGATTAGCACAAATGATTGTGATTGATGAATTACCTTTCAAGTTTGTTGAAAGTGAAGGTTTTAAGAAATTTATGTTTATGGCATGTCCTAGGTTTCACATTCCTTCACGAACTACTATGACTAGGGATGTTTATCAATTGTATTTAGATGAAAGGGCCAAGATAAAACAACTTTTGAGAAGTTCTTGTTCTAGAGTTTGTTTAACTACCGACACATGGACTTCTTTGCAAAGAGTTAATTATTTGTGTATCACTGCTCACTTTATTGATAATGATTGGAAATTGAATAAAAAGATTTTAAACTTTTGTCCAATTTCTAGTCATAAGGGTGAGTCCATTGGGATGGTGATTAAGAAATGCTTGTTGAATTGGGGATTGATAAGTTGTTTACTGTTACTGTTGATAATGCAAGTTTAAATGATGTTGCTATTGGTTATTTGAGAAAGAAATTTAACCCTCGAGGAGGTTTAGTTCAAAATGGTAAATATCTTCATATGAGATGCATGGCACACATTGTGAATTTGATTGTTGTTGAAGGCTTAAAGGAAATGAATAAATCTGTTGAACGTGTTAGGGGTCATTAGATATGTGAGACAATCTCCATCTAGATTACAAAAGTTTAAGGAGTGTGTTGTGGTGGAAAAGATAAAGTGTAAGAAGATGTTGTGTCTTGATGTTTGTACTAAGTGGAACTCAACCTACTTAATGTTAGATACTGCTCAGAACTTTGAGAGAGCTTTTGAGAGATTTGAGGAGCAAGATACAAATTTTAGAAATTTGAACTTGAAAGGGGTGATGGTTGGCCTAGTGTGGATGATTGGGATAATGTTAGAAACTTGAGGATTTCTTGGAACATTTTTATGAAGTCACTTTGTGTATATCGGCACTTCATATGTCACGTCCAATAATTTTTTTGATGAGCTTTCTGAAATTGATATTCTTTTACGAGATGCTCAGTTAAATAGTAATGTTGATTTCAATGTTATGGCCATCAAGATGAAAGAGAAGTATGATAAGTATTGGGGTGATATTGATAAGATGAATATGCTTATGTTTGTTGCTTGTGTTTTAGATCCTAGACAAAAACTAAAGTATCTTGAATTTGCACTTAATGAAATGTCTAGTTCTGAAAAAGCTTGTGAAATGATGCAAAAATTGAAGGAATCTTTGTATGAAATGTTTGATGAGTATAAGCCTCCACTTCATGGTACTTGTAGCCAATCGAGTGTGCCAACACATGCTTCTCTTGGTGAACCACAACAAAAAATGAAAAGGCGAATGCAAGCTTTGTATAAAAAGCGTGAGTTGGAAATTTGTGGTGAGGATAAAACATCTGAGTTGGATAAATATCTAGCTGAGGCTAATGAGGAATTTGTTGAAGATTTTGATATTTTATTGTGGTGGAAAGTGAACAGTCCTAGATTTCCCACTCTTTCAAAAATGGCCAGAGATGTGTTAGCTATACCGGTTTCTACGGTTGCTTCAGAGTCTGCATTTAGCACCGGGGGACGTGTGCTTGATCAATATAGGAGTTCTTTAACTCTTAAAATTGTACAAGCTCTTGTGTGTACTCAAGATTGGATTCAAAAATCATCATCACAAGAAGACATCAACAAGATTGAAGAACAAATCCAAGAGCTTGACAAGATTGAAAATGGTATATTTATTTTCTTATTTTAATAGTTTTAAATTTTTTTACCATATCACTCCTACTTATTTAGTTGATTCAATGTTTAGACTTTTCTTGGAATGCATCAGAGCCTACCCTTAATTCATGAGCTTTCGTGAGTTGAAGGGTATACTTACTATCTTATTCTTGTTAACTTATAATCTATTTGTTTGTTTATATTATTTGATTTTTTTAAATGCAGATATTTCTATTATACGCTAAACTTTTGCACTTGTTTTTTCCTTTTTGTAGGTTTAATGCAAATGGAGATTTTTTGGAGAGAAGAAATAGATACAAATGAACAATATTAAATACTTACATTTCAATTATGTATTAATTTAAAGATTTATGTAATGTTTTTAAACAAATTATGTAGTGTTAAATCGGTTAATTCGGTTAAGACGGTTATTTCGGTTAATTCGGTTAATTCGGTTAATTTTTAACCAAAAATTAAAAAAATATAATTTTCGGTTAATTCGGTTAACCGACCGAATTAACCGAAAAAAATTCGGTTCGGTTAATTTTTTTGAAAAAATTTCGGTTCGGTTAACGGTTAAAAATTTTAAAGTGTCGGTTAATTCGGTTAATAACATTTCGGGTCGGTTAACCGAATGAACACCCCTAGAGTCCGTAACTTCTGATGATTGGGGAGCCGTATGTTACGAGCTTTTGGGTGCTATTCCAAATAACATTAACGGAGGTCGGATTGAGATAAGCTGGTTACGAGACACATTCCCGGAGCTAGATAATGATTCGACCGAATTAGAAAGAATACGGTATGCTCGTGCATACATTCTTGATATGATTGGAGGCTATCTGATGCCAGACTTGTCACGAAACCTCGTACATCTGAGATGACTGCTGAAACTCGTTGATTTTAGAGCAGCCGGTGAATTGAGTTGGGGGTCTGCCGTGCTAGTGATATTGTATCAGGAGATGTGAGGGGCGACGCGACCGAATAAAGCAAAAATCGGAGGTTGCCTATCACTATTGCAATCATTGGCACGGTTTCGCTTTCCATTTTTACGTCATCGAGTGGACCACCCAATTTATTCCAACTCATAACGAGGTAAATTTAATATTAGATTTTACAATTATTACGTAGATTTAAAATATAATTGTATGCTAAAAATTTATTTAATTAGGTGGAACCATTCGGCGAGTTATGTTGGAATACCTATCTCGCTTGAAGATATACGGCTTCTATTAGAGCAACTGTCAGAAGCACAAGTAAGTATTAAATAAAATATATTTTTGTAATAAAATAGTTGTTTCATATTTCGTATTTCGTATTTAGTATTTAGTATTTAGTATATAACTAATATTTTTATCATGTTAATATAGTTTGAATGGACACCATACGAGGATCCGTCAATTCGGGCAGTAATTTCGGATGAGTTCTTTCAAAATCCGAACATTTGGCATGTGAAGGTCCCATTGGTCAATTATGCCACCGTGGAGATGCACTACTCAGATCGGGTTCTGCGTCAATTTGGATTCTGACAACCGATTCCCGTGGCACCTGAGCTGCTCGATGATGAGCACAAAGTCGACTTACGGCAGTTGCATATGAATTGGCCAAGATTAACATTTATCAAATTATGGGAAAACCGGTATGATTATATACCTATTCAGGAACCGATCATCGTTCCTGAGTTAGCGTACGTCCCAGAACACATGCCATGTTTAGGATCCATGGCAAGCCGTATTTATTGTCAGAAGAGGAGAGGCGACGACAACTTCGTGTACAAAGGGAACGATGGGGCTCTTTAAATCTAAGGAGAATGGATGATGGGATGGGCCCATCAATAGCGCCCACACAGTCACTTGGCCCAACACTTCAGCCGACGACACCCACATCACAGCCTTTTCCGGTTACGTCAGGTGCGTATCCTAGCCCTTATATGTATCCTAACCCACATCACAGCCTTTTCCTTTCATCGCCGATATTATTAAGCTAGCCAACATATCTGAATCCATCTTGGGATGATCTTGTGAAACACCTGTCAACGAAGTACGTTAAATAATGCAACATTACGTAATATCAGTATTATTCAAAAACCCTAAACACCTAGTGATACTGTACCGGCAAGACATGTATGTGGACCTTTGTACTTTTTAATCTCCCACAAGCCTGTCCTTTTCCTCAATGAGGCCATAATTTTCCATGAACATGTACCGTCTTGCACTGCACACTTGGCTTCTTACTTATCGCGTTTGGATTTAACCACGTTGTAGTTAAACCCGTTCTCGATGCTATATTATTTCAAAGAAAACTATCTTTGTTGGAAAACTCTTTACCAACTTCTAATTCACCCGAATCCAATAACGAACTTGTACGGTCACGCCTTCTGTGTGGTAGTTCAGGAAACTCCAACGCATCGTCTTGAGATAGATCAACATTATGCATGTGGGCTAGAGGCGAGTACGCCCTGAATCGCGGATCTTCTTCTTCTTCATCTGAACCCCCTTCAACATCTTTAGGTATGGTTCGAACAGGCTCCGGTTTAGAAAATAATGCAACTTCTGCACCATCGGGGTCGGGCTCTCTAGGTGGATCGACATCAAACTCATCATCCGACCTACCATCATCTGCAACGAATGAGGTTCCCTTGCCGGTGGATGTCGTGGGGAGTATATTATCCCTTCTTAAACAACTTTTGTAACGTCCCCAATCATATGTAGATTGCCAACCACTAGAATTTGATGACGTTCCCCAATACGTATTTCTAGCATCGAACGTCGAAGGAAGGATATGCATGTCCCATCCACTAACTGATTGTCGTGCAGGGGTTATGTTTTCTATACTACCACCAAACACGGGCGATTTCGTATTCTACCTCCCACTTACAGAGTGTCGACTTGGGGTCGTGTATTCCCATTGAACAGCAGTAGATGTTGAAGTCGAAGGAAGATCATTTGGAGATGAAAATTGTACATATATCTCAAGGTAGGGTGATCCACTGGCAAGATGAGTCTCCATTATTGCCTCCAAGCTCCAAGGACCTTTGACGTCGAATAAGTCATATTTCATGGGATCAACCGAAGCACAAAATCTATACTTAATAGAATGAACTTTCATTGGCATTGTTCCGAAGATTTTACACCTAATTCTTTTGCGAAGTTCTATCAAATCTATGTTTTGGTTAAAAACCAGTCGAGCTATGTTCTCCGATAAAAAAAAACATCGTTTTCGGTTCACAAACCTCACCATCATAGTAAATAACAACACTAATACGTTCACTCACCTTCAGTTTCTATTTTACTTTTGCCCCAATTTCTGTTATGCAACCTGAGAATGAAATTTGACTCATTTATAGTCTAAGGACAAATAGGAACTACTGTAGCAAAAGAGCGTCCACGTGGGAGGTTTTTTTAGTACTCTTGTTGACAGTGCATCCTGCTTGAAGCGTTTTGGTCACTATTTGTTCAGAAACGTCTTCTCAAAATTATTTTGTCAGATACTACTGTAGCAAAAGAGCGTCCACGTGGGAGCTTTTTCCAGTACTCTTGCTGACAGTGCATCCTGCTTGAAGCATTTTGGGTACTATTTGTTTAGAAACGTCTTCTCAAAATTATTTTACCAGATACTACTGTAAAAAAACAAATAATTTTATATTGCTGATATATTTTTGTCAAAAACCCTAACCCTAAAATTATTTTAATTAATTAACCCTAAACTCTAATTCATTAACTTTCCCCTAAAACCTAAACTCTAAAAACCATAAAACAAAAAACCATAGCCCTAAAACACCAAAAACCCTAACTCTAACCCTAAAAACAGCTTAAAACCCTAGCAGGGGGTGGAGGGCGAAAACGTGTCCCTGAGAGAGCATTTTTGCCACGTCAGCAAAGCGCGCCCTCAAGAATGCGATTTATGCTGATGTGACAGAAAACGCTCCTTTAGGGATGCATTTTCTTGCTGCATCCCCTGACTTCGCGCTAACGTGGACATGTTTTCGGGGAAAATGACCCATTCCAATAAATAATTAGAAAACTTGTCATTTTCCGTAAATTTTTAAAAACAAAGGCATTTATTGGTAATTTGCCACAAATTTGTATACTATATCTACTTTTATGTTATATAATTAAAATTTATTATGATAATTTAATTTAATTTAATTTCTATTTATTATTTAATTATTTTACAATTACTATCTAATATGAAAAATGAGTTAGGTAAAAAAATATAAAAAAATGCTTTATAATTTTTTTTTTAAAACTTGACATTATTTTATTAAAGGAGCAAGGCAGGGGATATTCGTCCCCTATTCTATAATCTAAAGACTCTTTTACAGGCTTCAAAAAAAAAAACCTTTACTAAATTATCAAAATTTTTAGGATAAATTATATTAGTAGTCACCTAATTATCAATAATTTTTTTAGTTACTCAATTATGCAAAGTTATAAAATAGTCACTCAATTATTAGTAAATTATTTTTACCACTCAATTATGAAAAGTTATAAAACGGTGACTCAACTATTTAATTTTGTCTTTTTTGGTCACCTGACTAATGATGTTAGCTTTTAAAATTGGCACAAAAGCAATTTTAACACTCAACATGAATAAATTATGTCAATTTAGTCTTGATTTTAAAAATAATAATCATTAACAATTACACATTGTGTAACTTAATTTTTTTATTTTTTTTTGTGACATTAAGAGTTAATTCTAAAAGAATGAATGAAGATGAAAATTATTATTTTGATTTGGGTGTTTTTATTTTTTCAATCAAATTTAGCTGATAATTTTTTTTAACTTTTTAAGTGTAAGGGCCATAAAAAAATAAAACTACAAAAAGATCAAATTGTACAATATGTAAATATTGAAGGCTAGATTTTTTTATTTTTTTTTAGAATCAAGACTAAATTGACACAGTACTTAAATGTTGAGGGTTAAAGTTATTATTATGTAATTTTAAAAGTTGCCACTATTCTAATAATCAAAAAAGATAAAATTAAATAGTTGAATGATTATTTTATAATTTTTTATAATCGAATGAGTAAGAAAAAAATTTATTAATAATTGAACGATCATTTTATAATTTTTTATAATTAAATGATAAAAATAAATTTATTAATAATTGAGTTACAATTAACGTAGTTTACCCAAATTTTTTATAACCATTCAAAATGCTTTTGGGCGAATCAAGCATGGGAAAGCGTGAAAAGAAAGTTCTGGAATTCTTGAGATGGACTTGGAAATCCTCACAATTCACGCACACAAAGAAAGGAATCCATTTCACTATAAAACCATTCGAAAGCTATGCTCTATGTAAAATGCACCCTTCTCTTAATTACG
The DNA here is from genome assembly GCA_025503065.1 of Gossypium bickii. Lineage (NCBI taxonomy): Eukaryota > Viridiplantae > Streptophyta > Magnoliopsida > Malvales > Malvaceae > Gossypium > Gossypium bickii. Next base: position 136,177,286 of record CP106709.1, on the reverse strand, counting down.
GCTTAATATAATTTAAATAAATAACATTTTGTGGGATGAGTTTTAGTTTAATTAAATTTTATTCTTGTTATAATAATTATAAATATATGCATTTTAGTGTGATTAAATATGCATTATTTGAGACTTAAGGATTTAGAGTTGATGGATAATAATAAAAATTGTATCTTATATTTAATTTAATTGATATGAGTTATTTTCTGTTTATTCTAAAGTGAGAATAATACATTCCTATACAATTATATTATTTAATAATTATAAATTTTAAAACTTCAAAAATCACTTATTTTATGATTTTAATTTAATTATATAATACATTATATTATTTGGATAGAATTAAATAAAATTTAAAAGAAATTATATTAAGTAAAGTTGAATACCAATTATAACACAGAGTTCAGTACCAATTATAACACGTTGAAGATTTTAAATATTAAAATTTTTAATTGAAAAGTTTCAATATTTTATCAAAATAAACCTTTGTTTCAACATATTTAGACCGAAAACTTATATATAACTTAAACATATTTTTTCCATCATTGTGGGAATTTCATGAAATAGGAAAAACACAGAAAGTTAGATTCCTAATTTCATTTAAAAAATAGTTATAAGAAAACAAATAAGAATATGTAATGAATCATATGTGTGCCCGATCAATGGCCCATCCATTTCAGAGCAAATGGAGGGACAAGTAGGAGCAAAAAATGAAGTGATGTCCAAATTTATTATTCCAATTTCCAAACAGAAAATCAAACACACGATCTGAAATTAATTAATGGGGGCATGTATTTTACTTTATTTTATTTTATTTGCAGCCTCTACTTGTAATAAAATCAGCCAAGAATTCCTACTTTGAATAGTCACCATTAACAAACAAGAAAAGTAAACTCACTCTCTCCATCTTTTTCAGCTTACTTTACAATTTACATTCGAGCATGCAATAAATACATAAATTAATTAGAGATGTTCTAGGTCGAGTTGGAGGCCTTAGGATTCGAAAATGTATTTAAAATTTTATCTTATCCCGACTCGAATAAAAATGTTGAAATCCGAGCTCAACTCTACCATATCAATTTTTTTATGTAAATTTTTTAAAATAATACATTAAAATATTAAAAACATTAAAATAAATATTTCCCAACAAATTGAAAATAAATTAAAAAAAATATACACTTAAATAATATTAAGAGAGGTGTAACTTAACAATTAAATACCTCTAAAATAATAACAAAATTAATAATAAAACAAAAGTTATAAAATATTCAAATAATAATAACAAATTAGTAATAACATATAAATGATCTAGTATTAAAATAGTGAAAAAATCAACAAGAAAATAGAAAAAAAACAGCAAGAACAGTAAAAAAAAAGATCAACAGTTTTTTTGTATATTCAGCCCAAGTTCAGCTCGGGGTCAAAAAAATCTTACTCGAGGTTAAGAAAACTTTACTCGAGGCCTAACCTATTTTCTAAACAGACCTTTTTTTTTTTTTACCAAGTCAATTTTTTGATCAATCCATACCTCCTCTTTTTCCGGCAGACCTGGCCTTACCCATGTACAGTTTTAAAACCAACTACCAACCAAGCATTTATTTTGTTCTCACAATATCATAGTTCGTGTGCAACTTTGATACAATGATCTGTACTGCTTCATTACTGACACCCAAATCAAGTCCCAAAATAAACCAACCCCAACTAATAGGTATGTTGGTTCTCTTAATGCGTTTTGAGGATCTTTCTTTAATAGCAAAGTCGTTTCTGAATGGGGTTCTCTTATTTGCTTAATTCTTACGTTCCCTATTCCTTGTCTGTTAATCTAAGATGGGTTAAACAACTGTTTTTGGGTTTTGCTTTTTGAGCTTATATGATCTGTAGGTGTTTAATATTAGCATGTTTGAGTTATGATAGTCTTTTTCTTTTTCCCTCTCTCTTTGGTTGTCAATCTTTCTATTTCTGAACATGCAATTTTTTTCTTGTTACCTTTTAGATTTTTCTTTTTATAAAATGGATCGTCTGAGTTTTTTGTTTGCCTAACTTGGTTATCATCAATAACGTGTTCTTCTTTTGTTGTTTTCTTCTGATTATGAGTTTTTTTCACCATGTGGATGGAAGTTGATGATGAAGGGGACTTTATAATCTCGCTTTGTCTGAATCACCGAATGAAAATTCGTGGAAATTAAATGTTGTTGGTTGTGATGTCAAGAGAAAAGAGCGTTTTAAGGGCTCTTTTATTGAAACTTGGGATTGTTGTTGCTATCTCTTCTGCTGGTTTTGTATATTCTAGACTTAGAGCAAGAATGACCAAACCGTATTTGCCTCCTCCACCTTCATCACTGCCTGTTTCAGGTTTGGGGGGGTTTAGCCTTGCGTTTATCTTTTTTGAATTTGATTAATTCAATTGCATACTGAACTTTCTAGTTGCTTTGATCGTACAGGTTGTTGCAGTGAAGTTGATTCAAGAGGAATCGATCAGGGTAAAGACTATGTTCCGGACTTAGGGTCGGCCGCAGCTTCTGGTCCTGTAAGTTTTCCTGTACAGACTATGTATCCTTTTTGTGTTTTGGGGTGCGAATGAATTGTAAGGCTGCTTTAAAAACTATCATGCCTTGGTATAGAGTTTGATAGGAGATCTTCTTGCTTAAGATTCAAGTAAACAACTAAACGATACTATCGGTGGTTCTGTTACCACTTCCTCATGACTTGTGTCACTATTAAAAGTTTAGAATTATCAACTAGTCTGCATAGAGGTTTGCCTCTCGCAATGACATGTTTAATCCAGCAATCCCATTACTTATGGATGAATTGCTGGCACTGTTGAAAAACATAGTACAGAGGATCTTTTTGCCTTCATTTCTTTTTTCGCTATTTAGCTGTTCTTCCTATCTGCTAAAACCTTTAAATTACATGCCTCTGCTGATTCTGTTTCCTGACTATGGTATTTTGGTTTCCCTCGGGCAGGAAGAAACATCGGCGCAAGGAGCTTCTGTTGGTCTTTCTTCAAGCGCTAGACATGGCGGAGATGTGCTTCGCTTGCAAGAGTTTAATGATCTTGTTGAGGAATTTGACACTTCAAGAGCATTTAGAACTGCTGGAAAGGATGGTTATGAGCAAGAGATCAAGCACCTTAGAAATATGGTAAGGGTGCTTAGGGAGAGGGAGCAGAATCTCGAGGTCCAGCTGCTGGAATATTATGGCCTTAAAGAACAAGAATCAGCAGTTGAGGAGCTCAAAAACCAGTTGAAGATAAACAATATGGAGACCAAGCTTTTCACTCTCAGGATTGCGTCCTTACAGTCGGAAAACCAAAGATTAGAAAAACAAGTTGCTGATCATGAACAAGTCGTAGCCGAGCTTCATACTGCTAAATCTAGAATTAAGGTGCTTAAAAAGAAACTTCGGCATGAGGTTGAGCAGAATAGAGAGCAGATTCTAAGTGTTCAAAAGAGGGTGGCTAGATTACAAGAGCAAGAAGTCAAGGCTTCTGCGGATAATCACGATGCTAAATCAAAGTTAGGAAGTTTAAAGGTTTTGGAAGGTGAGGCAGAAGAGTTGAGGCAATCTAATGAGAGATTGCAGTTAGAAAATTCGGAACTGGCTCGGAAGTTGGAGTCAACCCAAATCCTTGCGAATTCTGTTTTGGAGAATCCTGAGGTAGTCAGTTCATTAGTGTTGAATCCTCTTCCTTTATGTTGTTATTAATATCACTGTTCTACGATTGTGATTTGGTTGCAGGCAGAAGCATTAAACAAAATGCGCGAGTGTTTGATGCTAGAAAACGAAGACTTGAAGAAGCGAATGGAACAGCTCCAGGAAGATAGATGCGCCGATGCTGAAGAACTAGTGTATCTCCGATGGATAAACGCTTGCTTGCGGTATGAGCTGAGGAATTTTACACCCATTCCTGGTAAAACAGTTGCTAAAGACCTAAACAAAAGCTTAAGCCATAAGTCGGAGGAGAAAGCCAAACAACTAATACTTGAATACGCTCGCGCTGAAGGAATGGATAGCATGGATTTTGATTGTGATCAATGGTCTTGCTCCCAAGCCTTCTATAGTACCGACAACGGAGAAGCAGATGATTTTTCATTCGGGAATTCATCCGCTAAGAAAACCCCGAATTCAAGGAGGATTAAGTTTTTCAAGAACCTCAGGAGATTAATACTGGGAAAGGACGTTCATAATCAGAGCCAGGCTTCATCAACGAGCAAAACCGATAATCCCGAAGACTTCGATTCATCAACCTGGAGTTCAGGTAGAGGGAATGATTTCGTAAACATGCTACAAAGCAATAGTGATAGGTTCACAACTCCACCTCAGAGTTCACCTTCAACCTTTCTGGATGTTGATCAAATCAAAGACACAGAGAAGCTCCGAAGAAACAGCGACTGCGGTCCTTAGGGATATAGAAAACACAACATTTCAGGCAGGGAAGATACTTTGGACTCTCCTCTTGATCGAGCTTCCTATTCTCATCGGAAATCTGACGTTATGAAGTTTGCAGAAGCATTAAAACAGTCGGGAACAGGAGGAGAAAAGCCTCAGAGAGCAGCAGGCATTATATAATTATTAGTTTGACGCAATACTATGTACTCCGAATCGCCACGTTTCTGCCTACTCTCCACATTTTGTATCTTTGTACTATTAATTGAATTTATTTTTCTCAAATTTGAGGTAAATTAAATTCTTTTAACAATTTATTTTATGACATTTTTTTTTAAACAGTTCAAAGACGTAATATTTTAGATCATACAGTAGAAATATTATATTGGTTTGAAATTTTACATAACAAATACAATTATATTGATAAAATTAATGGTTCAATCATTAAAATATTAATCATAAAAGAAGATATGAAATAGTGTAAAACTATTTTAATTTTACAAGAATGTAAATGAATTCTTCTCTCAAAAATAAAACATGTAAAACTGATTATTAGTCAACTTCTTTCTAAAATGGAAAAATTGTAGAGGTACAGGACTAAATAATAAAAATATTTAAATTTAGTTTTAAAATATATTTTAATGTTCTAAATATTACAAGGCAATGTGAGTGAAAAATATGTTAATAAAAAATTTATATAGAAAAGAAATAAGTTAGTTTCAAAAGAAAAAAAATAAGTGGAAACTTCGAAGAGGAAAATTTTCTTTTAAGGTTAAATTTGAGTTATAAAATTTTGGAGGGTTAAAATATAATTTTGTTAATATATTAATTTATAATTATATAAATTTTAAAGGGATTATATTAAAATTTCATTATTTTTGAAGAGGGCCAAGAACTTGCCCCCTCTAACATGTCATGGGTTGCGCATTGGAGCCCGCAACCATGACACATTTGGGCGATCCATCAAGAGGGAAGGAGGTCATTTGGCCCAATCAGACTAGCTCGTTGCTTGAAGAGATTGAAGGTCCATCTACAAGCTTGATAAATATGGAAACATGATCTTCGAAGATATGCAATCCTAGATATGATATGTAATCTTAGAATATATGATTTTGTAATATTAAAGATTTAATTTGTAGATACCCTTTAATTTTAGCTGTTGATGTACTTGATCTATACCGTTGGATTTGGAGAGGCTCAACTATAAATAGAGGCCTCTTCCCTCATTGTAAATCACTTGAGTTTTTTTGAGCAATAAGAATTCCTGAGAACATTCACTCAAATTTCTCTCTCTCTTATGTTCTTATTTTTCTGTGGCTTGTTCTTATTTCGTTCTTCGTTCATTATCATCTCGCTTGGAGTTGCTTTCGTTCGAATTAGTTTTTGTGGAGGAATTCTGTTGAATCCTCATATTGTGGGTGTCGAAACCGTCCCTTCTTTGGAAAAGGCAGGAATCGAACTTGGGTTTTGAAAATGAATAAAAACGGGAGTCGCCACCGACCTTTATTAGGTGTGATCGGATCACCTTTGTTTTAATAAAGCATTTCGGTTTACTAAAACAGGGTTTCTATGAACATTCGAGAAAATAGGTTTGGGAGTCGGTTACGTGCGAGGAAGGATTAGCACCCTAATGTCGCAAAGCTTGGAAAGATTTTGAAATTTTATTCTATTTTTTTTATTTTAAACAACTTGATCGAATATTGAGTTTTCCCTTGTTTCGAAGGAATAGAGTCTCACATCCAGCACGATTGGACACGAGAATCTAAGTCCTTGAACTCAAGATCATCTCCAAAATTCTCTTAAGCACACATTTTTGAAATTTGGAAAGGGTATTTGCTCATTCGGTCATGCCAAAGAAAACTCACCCAGCACAATTGGGCACGATCTTTTCGAACTTTCAAACGCACAAATATCACCTTATTTGAAAATAGAAACAAAATTTGAAAGGCTATCCACTTGTTCGGTCAAACAAAAAGTCACACCCAGCACGATTGGGCACAAATTTTTGAATTCCCAAATTCATGGATATTACCTTTGTGAAGCCTCCCTTTTTTTTTATTTAAAAATAAGAAGATGTTGAAATGCGATTGAAAAAATGGCGATTTACATGGGATATAACATTAAGATAACAACTATAAATAAAAACTAAAAGATGTTAGTAACGATAAAGATAATAGTAAATATAATAATAAAATAGTAATAATAATGATACGAAATATGTACAATATACTAATATAAACATAGTAAATATAATAAATAGTAATAGTAATATAATAATATTAATGATAATAATAGTAAAGTTAGTTAAACAAAATAATAATAAGATATGAAAAAATGTAATAATAGTAATAACGATAATGATATTGTAACACCCCTAACCCCGAACCATCGCCGGAACAGGGTTACGAAGCATTACCGGACATATCAGACAATTTGCAAATATAAATTTTGTTTAATATAAATTTCGGCAGCATTTCTGCTTATTAATATATAAAACCCCCTGTAAAATAAATCGTATTCATTTCAATAAGCAACCAATTTAACCAATTCATTTGATAAATTCATTTTCTATTCTAAATACCTTCTAATCAAACTCAATCAATATAATATCAACTTAAATTTATCAAAATATTAGTTAGATTAAAATAAATATACTCCTTTCATTATAATTTTTAAACTTGTAATACTAACATTTTTAACCATTTACATTCAAAACATAATAACATTTAAACATAACCTACGTACATGCCACATTATAAAAGGAAATATACATCACCAAAGGTTTCTTTGAAGTCGGTCCGCTTCGGATCTTTGGTTCGAAGATTTGACTTCTACAACCTGCGCACGGAAGCAACCGTACGCTGAGTATATATATACTCAGTGGTATTACCATAATTCAAATTATAAACATAATAATCATATCATTAAATCATATAACTTTAATTTAACTAACCCAATTCAAACATAAGTTTATCATTCTCAATATATTCATACAATTCAAATTTAGCTATTTAACAATTGAAATAATACACAATCATGTTGAGCCATTATCCATTTCTTGAACCAATGGTTCATACTTTCTTTTCTCATGCTCATATTTCAATCACATTTTTCAGTTCATGTTCTATTTTCGCATTTCTTCCAATGGCTCAACCATTTCATTTTATTCAATTCAACCTTTTCTTTATTTACCCCTATTAATATGACTCGGACCTTAACGGATACACGGATTCCAACCCAACACTCGATGCGGCACAATGTGCCTTAACGGTAAAGATATCGACACACAAAGTGTCGAATCGGTAATGATAACAATATCGATATTCAACACACAAAGTCTTTGAACTCAGAACTGTAATGATACTTGATAACGATATCGACACACAAAGTGTCGAATCGGTAACAATAACGAAGAATGAGAGTCGCACGTAAGTGCTCGATCGATAAGCCGGCAAAATCCCGTACTCTTCCATGTCCTATGGCATGCCAATTATATCCGACTCAGCCCGACTAGTTAATAGGGTATTTGGTTCTCAATTTCATTTTCATTTTCATAATAAATTCAATTTCAATATTAATTACACTTTTCCATATCAAACCAGATACAATTCAATTTCAATAAAAACACTTACCTTATAATTTACTTACCATATCCATAAATTAATCTAATATTTAATGAATAAATAAATAGCTTGAATTATAGTAATACAAACCCGAATTTGCTTGATTATTCCTCGGTAACCTTCTCCTTTCCTTTATGGGTTGATGCCTCGAGTTCCTTTTTAGCTACGAAAATAATAATTTACATTATTAATTACAACATTAAATTACAATAAATAATTGAATTTTATTCAATTTCTACTCTTCCTCTTCATTCCACATCTTTTATACACAATTCTATTATTTACTTATAAGTTCTTTCTAGGCTGTCTACCTGAGTCATTGTCACTAAATCATCTATATCTGGAGCTACGGAACTCCAAATTAAGATCCGTAAATTTTTCCCGAAACTAGACTCATATATATTTTTACTGTAAATTTTTCAGAATTTTTGGTATGGCCAATCAATACCAGATTATTCTTAAAATTTCCCCTGTTTCACTGTCCAACTGCTCTGACCTCTCTTCACTACGAATTAAATTACTCTTTGTACAGAATTTAGATGGCCTCCTTGTTTAGCTCATTTGAAACTAGACTCATTAAGGAATTTAACCATATAAATTATGTTCCAAAATCATTTTTATACAATTTTTAATTATTTTTACAAGTCAGAACAGGGGATCTCGAAATCACCCTGAACCAGTTTCACTAAAATTTAAATATCTCACAATACAGAACTTATTTGCTATCTCTGTTTCTTTCATATGAAAATAGACTCAATAAGCTTTAATTTCATATCTCACTCAACTTCTAATTCCATTTCTACGATTTTTGGTGAATTTTCAAAGTTACTCTACTGCTGCTGTCTTAAATCTGTTTTCTTATGACTTATTTTGCAATTAAATCCTAGTTAAGTTTACTTATTTTCTTAACTTAATTCATGCTTGATTCTACTTAAATTCCTTCCATATTCAACTTGATTACAAAATTTTCAAAATAAACCCTAATTTATAATTTCTTCCAAATCAATCCCTATAATACAAAACTTATAGCTTACTTTACAATTTAATCCTTTTACTAACTCTAACTTAAATTTCATTCAATTTAACCCCTTGTTCATCTTTTTCTTTAACATAAAATATACTTAAAAACCAATAAACTCTCAAAATATCAACTTAGTTTCATCAAAATCTTGCTTTAAAGCTTCTAAAACATCAAAATTAAAAGAATAGGACTTGATTGACTTACCTTTTAAAGTTTAAAACCTTGAATCTTTAGTTTTTCCTTTTTCCTTCTTTTTCTTCTTTCTTTCCTGCTTGTTTCGTATGCTCTCTGTTCTTTTCTGTTCTTCTTTGTTTCTTTTTTATTATTTCATTTACTATTTACTTTATTATATAATATAATATTATATTAATATAATTATTTAATAATATTAATAATATATTTTAACACATAAAATCTCAGATTTTTTAAGCTTATGCCGCCTCAACTTATGCTAAATGGCATAATTGCCATTTTAGTCCTTTTTATTTTCTTTTAATCTACAATTAGACTTTTACTCCTTATTCAATTTGATCCTTTTTCCTAATTACTCTCAATTAAGCTAAATTCACTAAATAAAAATCTAATTAAGCACACTACTAGACTCATAATTACTCCTAATGATTATTTACTAACTCGATTTACTAAGATGGAGGCCCGATAACACATTTTTTTTTTCGGTGCCCACGAATTTTTGGTCGTTACATTTCTCCCCCTTAATAAATTTCGTCCTCGAAAATTTACGAGAATAGGTGAGGATATTGCGCTCTCATAGTTTCTTCAGTTCCCAAGTTGCTTCTTCTACATTATGGCTTCTCCACAATACTTTTACCAAAGGGACTCGTTTGTTTCTTAATTCTTTCACTTCTCGAGCTAGTATTTGAACCGGTTCTTCTTCATATGACAAATCCGGTCTAATCTCAATGTCTTGATAGAAATAATATGAGATGGATCCGATCGATACCTTCGTAGCATGGAAACATGAAAAACATTATGAATTTTCTCGTAATTAGGAGGTAAAGCTAATCGATAGGCAACCGGTCCGATTCTTTCAATTACTTCATATGGCCCAATGTAACGAGGACTTAATTTTCCCTTGCGACCAAATCTCAAAATTTTCTTCCAAGGTGATACTTTTAAAAACACTTTATCACCCACGAATACTCTATATCTCGCCGCTTTAGATCTGCATAAGACTTTTGTCTGTCAAAAGCTACTTTCAACCTGTCTTTGATCTTTTTAACTACTTCTTCTGTCTCCTGAATTAATTCCGGTCCAACAATCTTTTTCTCATTCAACTCTGTCCAACATACCGGTGATCGACATCTTCGACCATATAATGCTTCATATGGAGCCATTTGAATACTAGATTGATAATTATTATTATAAACAAATTCAGCTAATGGCAAGTATCGTTCCCAACCTGATTCAAAGTCAATAATGCAAGCCGAAGCATGTCTTCTAAAATTTGAATTACCCGTTCTGATTGTCCGTCGGTTTGTGGATGAAATGCAGTACTAAAATTAAGCCGAGTACCCAAAGAATCATGTAACTGCTTCCAAAATCTCGATGTAAATCGTGGATCTCGGTCGGAAATTATAGATGCTGGAATGCCATGCAGTCTCACAATTTCTCGGATATATACTTGACAAGCTTCACGTAAAGACCAATCGATCCCGATCGCTATGAAATGAGCGAGACTTAGTAAGTCGATCAACTATCACCCAAATGGCATTCTTTTTGCTCTCACGGCGATGGCAACCCGTAACAAAATCCATAGTAATACTATCCCATTTCCATTCAGAATACTAATAGTCGGAGTAACCTCGCTTGCACTGATGTTCTCGCCTTCACTCGTTGGCAAGTCAAACATTTCTCGACATATTCAACTATATCTTTCTTCATTCCGCCACCAATAGTGCTCCCTTAAATTACGATACATTTTTGTTCCCACCGGATGCAGCGCAAAAGTACCATCGTGTGCTTCTTGAAGAATCATCTTCTTTAATTCGTAAGTAGTTGGAACACAAATCCGATTTTGAAACCTCAAACAATTATGTTCATCAATACTAAAATTTTCGATTGTACCATTCTCGAACCATTTCTCTTTTCTTTAATAATTTGACATCTTCCATCCGAAATTTGCTTTAATCTGCTCTAACATCATTGGCTTAACCTTTAACTCAGCTAACAAGCTTCCATCATCATTAACACTAAGCCGAGCAAACATTGCTCGTAATTCAATCGCAGCTTTCCTGCTCAATGCATCAGCTACCACATTTGCTTTTCCTGGATGATAATCTATAACACAATCATAATCTTTTAGAAGCTCGATCCACCGTCTTTGCCTTAAATTTAAATCTTTCTGTGACAGCAGATATTTGAGACTTTTATGATCTGTGTAAATGTAACATTTCTCGCCATAAAGATAATGTCTCCAAATCTTTAAAGCAAAAATTACTGCAGCTAGCTCCAAGTCATGTGTCGGGTAATTACGTTCATGCGGCTTCAACTGTCTAGATGCATATGCAATAACCTTTCCATTTTGCATCAATACACAACCGCATAGAACCATCTTTCTTTTTAACAAACAATACTGGAGCTCCCCAAGGTGAAATACTCGGTCGGATAAATCCTCGATCTAATAAATCTTGTAATTGCACCTTCAACTCTTTCAATTCAAGAGGCGACATTGATGCGGAGGTATAGAAATTGGTCTGCATGCACGGATACACATCAATAGCAAATTCAACCTCTCTATCGTGTGGTAAACCGGTAGTTCTTTCGGAAATACATCTCGGAAACTCGCATATCTGATCCTAATCTGGTTGCATTGGCTTCCCAATCGAATCGAATTAATAACATATGCCAAATACGCTGAACAACCTCTTTGTAATAACTTGTTAGCTTTAGTAGCTGAAATGATACGTGTCGAACCATCGATACGGATGCCATTCACTTCAATTCTGTCCCCGTTTTCTGTCTGAATACTAAACCTCTTTTTATAGCAATCCAAAACTACCCCATGTTTAGATAACCAATCCATACCCAAAATGATATCGAAATCGCCAAAAGGCATAATCAGCAGATCCACAGGAAACATTTTATCATGTATTATTAACGGGCACCTCAGGCATACTCTGTCTACTAACACTGTTTGTCCCAAAGGGCTAGACACCTCTATGAAAACTCTAGACATTTCTAGATTCTAACTTCCCGATTCAACTAATTTTAAATTAATATATGAATGTGATGAACCGGGTCAATTAAAGCATAAATAGGCTCGAATACAATAAAAATATACTGTCACCACATCGTGAGCATTGCCTTCTTCACGGGTCCGAACTCACGTATGCTCTGGTGGTGCTCTAGCCTCGATCGTTGTGTAGCTATATCATTTGCCTCTACTAGCTCCTCCTCTCCTCGAAACAAAACCTCCTCTAGACATTCCTCTACCTCGCGGCGATCATCGATCTACGAGATGTGGTAGGTGTACTACTACTGAGTTTTCGAACAATCTTTAATAAAGTGTTCAGTAGAGCCACAACGAAAACATCCTCCAATTTTCTTCCAGCATTCACCAAAATGTCTTTTTCCACAATAGTTACATTCAGGATATTCATTTTCCCGGGGTGGAGCTTTTACACTACCGGTGGAAATAGTAATCTGTTTTCCTCTGCTTTAGTCACCTCTATCGGATCGAAAGCTTGATCTCCAACCACCTCTGAATTCTCTAGATCTTTTGGTAGTGGATTTGAACTAGTTGCTCTACTCGTTTCTGGTCAATCCAATCAAGCTGTTTCGACTTTTTATCAAGTCCCAAGACTTGCTCTATCATTTTGGCCCGTTCGATCAAATCAACAAATTCGGTGAATTCATTTGGGACACTAATTGTAGTTTTATTTCATCTCTTAATCTCAAAAAAACCGTTTACAACTATCGGCCTCTGTTGGAATATATTCGAAGCATACCGCTCAATCTAGTAAACTCTCGATCATAATCCAATACCGACATATTACCTGTTTCAACATTAAAAACTCTTGCTTTTTCTCTTCAATATACATTTCCCCAATATACTTCTTTTGAAATTCTTTTGAAACAAATCCCTGAGTTACACGATCATCCCAGTAAATGTCTAACAACATGATTCCCACCAGAGATATGCTTCCCTTGTAACAATGATACAAAGCACATATCAGATTCTCTCGGGGTGCAATCTAATTGTTGCAAAACTCTTTTGTTGATTCTATCCAATTCTCAAGCAATAGACGGATCAAGACCTCTTAGTCCCGAAAACTCCGTGGCACCATATTTTCTTAACTCTTTAATGGGGCCCGTCTAACCGTAGGTATCTTGATGTAATGTAGCAGTACGATTTCGCTTACATGTTGCAATGCATCGGCTATAGCTCTTAATTGATTGTGAGTTATCTCTTTCTCTTCTTACATTAGGAGGTTGGTTATTTAACGGATTTCTGAGAGGTGTAATGATTTGATTTCTTCAATTTCTCGATTTCAGATGCATTTCTGTTCAACATCATACATTCTTTAAATCGACATTTTATCTATAAAACAAAATCAAATAAATATATATCAACATCCAAAAACCCGACTAAACTTGACTCAATAGTGGCATGTACTTCTAGACTCACTTTGAGCCCGATTTGCCGAGAATCGACTAAACACGATAGCTCGATACCAATAAATGTAACACCCCTAACCTGAACCATCGCGGAACAGGTTACGAAGCATTACGGACATATCGGACAATTTGCAAATATAAATTTTGTTTAATATAAATTTTGCAGCATTTCGCTTATTAATATATAAAACCCTCTGTAAAATAAATCGTATTCATTTCAATAAGCAACCAATTTAACCAATTCATTTGATAAATTCATTTTCTATTCTAAATACCTTCTAATCAAACTCAATCAATATAATATCAACTTAAATTTATCAAAATATTAGTTAGATTAAAATAAATATACTCCTTTCATTATAATTTTTAAACTTGTAATACTAACATTTTTAACCATTTACATTCAAAACATAATAACATTTAAACATAACCTACGTACATGCCACATTATAAAAGGAAATATACATCACCAAAGGTTTCTTTGAAGTCGGGTGCGGCCGGATCTTTGGGTCGAAGATTTGACTTCTACAACTGCGCGCACGGAAGCAACCGCACTGGCGAGTATACATATACTCAAAGTGGTATTACCATAATTCAAATTATAAACATAATAATCATATCATTAAATCATATAACTTTAATTTAACTAACCCAATTCAAACATAAGTTTATCATTCTCAATATATTCATACAATTCAAATTTAGCTATTTAACAATTGAAATAATACACAATCATGTTGAGCCATTATCCATTTCTTGAACCAATGGTTCATACTTTCTTTTCTCATGCTCATATTTCAATCACATTTTTCAGTTCATGTTCTATTTTCGCATTTCTTCCAATGGCTCAACCATTTCATTTTATTCAATTTAACCTTTTCTTTATTTACCCCTATTAATGCACTCGGACCTTAACTTGGATACACGGATTCCAACCCAACACTCCAAAGATGCGGCACAATGTGCCTTAACTGTAATAAAGATATCGACACACAAAGTGTCGAATCGTGAATGATAACAATATCGATATTCAACACACAAAGTCTTTGAACTCAGAATGTAATATGATAACGATATCGACACACAAAGTGTCGAATCGTAATGATAACGATGCTTGATGAGTAAACACGTAAGTGCTGATCGATAAGCGGCAAAATCCCGCACTCTTCCATGTCCTATGGCATGCCAATTATATCCGACTCAGCCCGACTAGTTAATAGGGTATTTGAGTTCTCAATTTCATTTTCATTTTCATAATAAATTCAATTTCAATATTAATTACACTTTTCCATATCAAACCAGATACAATTCAATTTCAATAAAAACACTTACCTTATAATTTACTTACCATATCCATAAATTAATCTAATATTTAATGAATAAATAAATAGCTTGAATTATAGTAATACAAACCCGAATTTGCTTGATTATTCCTCGGTAACCTTCTCCTTTCCTTTATGGGTTGATGCCTCGAGTTCCTTTTTAGCTACGAAAATAATAATTTACATTATTAATTACAACATTAAATTACAATAAATAATTGAATTTTATTCAATTTCTACTCTTCCTCTTCATTCCACATCTTTTATGTAATACCCCTATACCCGGTTCAATTATGCAAACCCGGTATAAGACTATTACATTTGGTGCCAAAACAATTATGGCCAGATACTGTCTAATTAAAACATTTGAATATAATATTTTAACTTTCCAACCATTTTTGATAACAAATTTATTGTTTATTAATTCATTCCATATATACTAAAATACTTCAAATAACTGAAAATAGATAAAATTTCAAGAATCTACATTTTAGTCCCTATCACATGGGGACACCTTTGAACTACATATGTACATGCCATTTTAATACAAAATATAGTAACTACCTTTGAAGCCCTTGAGGATGTGATGAGATGAGCGATCTTTTAGTTGGACTTTTCTCTTAGTCTAATTGTACCTACGCGTTAAAATAAGCGCGTTAAGCCGGTGAAGGCTTAGTAAGCACCACAAGAATAATTAAATAAACAATCATAACAGAATATTTTAACTCAATCAATTATTGCATATTTTCTCACATATAAGTTTCTTCATGTATGCCTTGCTTTAATAAAATTTAACTTATCTTTTGTAAGGTATAAATCTTACCTTAACACATCAGTAATTCACTTTGTCCTCGTTTCAATTCTTAGCCCAAAGTAGACTTTATAGAACACATCGGATATACGGAACATATACTGAGGTGCATTATGATGCACAAGTGAAGTGAGAGCACCAATGTGCTAATAATCGAGAGCACCGGCGTGCTAATATTGAGAGAGCACCAACGTGCTAATATCGAGAGCACCAACGTGCTAATATCGAGAGAGCACCAACGTGCTAATATCGAGAGAGCACCAACGTGCTAATATCGAGAGAGCACCAACGTGCTAATATCGAGAGCGCTAAAGTTCCTTAATGGCATGCCACTAATATCCCAATAGTTCTAATTTCGTCTACTTGGGCATTAAATTTGAATCTCATGTATTTAAATAATTCACATAAATATTTCAAAAGGATAAATAACAATAATTTAAAATTCTTGTAGTACTTACAATAAAAGATTGAGGTGATATGAATTCTTCTTCCTTCACTCCTTAACCTTCTCTTTTCCTTTTCCTTCGATTCGGTCCTCTCCTTCCTTTTCTTTTTCTTTAATTTCATATAAACATATAACATTTATATGTTAAAAATAATCAAATAATTTCCTGTAATATTTAATAAAATAAACATGTATTTTATGATAATTTCATGCTTTCTTACTTTTGCTCACATTTCAATTTAATCATTTACTCATAAACTTATTCAAAGCTGTCCTTTTGTGTCATAGTCACTAAATTATTTATTTCTCGAGCTACAGAACTCCAAATGAAGAACCGTTAATTTTCCTTAAAACTAGACTCATATATCTTTTTACTATAATTTTTCCAGAATTTTTGGTATGGCCAATCAATACCAGATTATTCTTAAAGTTTCCCCTGTTTTACTGTCTGACTGTTCTGACCTCTCTTCACTACGAATCAAATTACTCTTTGTACAGAATTCATATGACCTTCTTATTTATTTCATTTGAAAATAGACTCATTCAGGATTCTAAACATATAAAGTTAAGCCCCTAATTATTTTTCTACAATTTGTTATGATTTTTCAAAGTCAGAACAGGGGATCCTGAAATCCCTCTAAACCAGTCTTACAAAAATATAAATATCTCAAATTACAGAATTCCTTTGCTTTCCCTGTTTCTTTTATATGAAACTAGACTCAATAAGCTTTAATTTCATATTTTGTTCATCTTCTAATTCAACTTGTACAATTTATGGTGATTTTTCAAAGTTAGACTACTGCTACTGTCAAAAACTGTTTTAGTGCAAAGTGTTGATTTCCATTTTGCCCCAAATTTCAGAGTTCATACAATTCAGTCCTTGATCAATTACCCTCAATTAAGATAATTTTTGTAAATTAATACTTTACCTAATTATTATGAGTTATTTCAAACCTATTGGAATTCAGAATTTCCACATAAAAACCCTCACTTCATATTCTTTTAAAATTAGGTCCCAAACATTCACTTTCTATGCAATTCTTTCAATAAAATCAGCATATAAACCATTTAAAGTTAAAATTCCATGCTAAATCATCATATACTTCCAGAACATATTCATAGCAACTTCCAACTTTATTCATAAAATCTAAAACTAATGAATTCAACAAGTGGACCTAGTTGTAAAAGTCACAAAAACACATAAATTTCAAGAAACAATCAAGAATTGAACTTACTTGCAGTAGAATTATGAAAAACCAGCTTAGGGAAAACCCTTCTATGGTGTTTTGCTGATGAGAATGCAGAAAAATAAAGAGGAATCTAGATAATTCCACTTTAGTCCTAACTTTATTAAGTAAATTTTACAATATTCCAATTTTACCCTTATTTCTCCTTATTTTCTCTGATTTCATGCCCTTTCCGTCCAGCCCAAATAGACCTTAGGTCTATTTGCCTTTTAAGACCTCCTTCTTTTATCATTTAAGCTATTTAATCATTTCTCATAACTTTACATTTGTTACAATTTAGTCCTTTTCATTTAATTACATACTCAAACGTTAAAATTTTCTAACGAAATTTTAATACTATATTACTAACATTTTATAAATATTTATAAAAATATTTCCTACTCAATTTTATGAGATCAAGGTCTCGATACCTTGTTTTTACCCAATTCCTTCAATAATTCCTTTTTCTAACTAACCACTAAATCGGTAAAATTTTTCTTTCGATATTTTAATACGATTTCCTATCATATAAATATTCATGCAAAAATATTAAAATAAATTTTTCTTTAAATCGGATTTATGGTTACTGAAACCATTGTTCCGATAACCTTGAATTTAGGCCATTACAACTCTCCCCCTTTTAAGGATTTTCGTCCTCGAAAATCTTACCGATAAAGAGGTTTGGATATTGTTTCCTCATTGCCTCCTCCGGTTCCCATGTCGCTTCCTCAATCCCGTGCTTTTGCCACAATACTTTCACCAAATTTATTTTTTTATTTCTAAGCTCCTTTGTTTCCCATGCCAATATTTTGACCGGTTCTTCATTGTAAGTCATATCCGGCTGAATCTCCACTTCTGTCGGAGAAATAACATGTGAAGGATCTGACCGATATCGTCGTAGCATAGACACATGAAAAACATTATGGATTCTATCAAGTTCTGGTGGTAATGCCAACCGATAAGCTACCGGTCCAATTCTTTCTGCGATCTCATATGGCCCGATAAATCTTGGACTCAATTTACCCTTTCGACCGAACCGGAGAACTTTCTTCCAAGGAGACACTTTCAGAAATACTTTGTCACCGACCTGAAATTCAATCTCTTTTCGTTTAAGATCGGCATATGATTTTTGGCGATCAGAAGCTGCTTTTAAACTATCCCGAATAACCTTTACTTTTTTTCTTACATTTCTGAATCAAATCAACCCCGTGTATCTTCTTTTCATCGAGCTCTGTCCAATATAATGGTGTTCTACACTTTCTACCATACAAAGCTTCATACGGAGCCATTTTAATATCTTGGGTGATAATGTTATTATAAGCAAATTCAATCAAAGGTAGATACCTCTCCCAATTACCTTGAACTCTAGTATACAACATCGAGTATATCTTCCAATACGAATTACAAACTCAGATTGGCCATCATGCGAGGATGAAATGCGATCTTGAAATACAGCCCGAATACCCAAAGCTTCTTGTAATTTATCCTGTAAGCGAGGCGTAAATTGGAGATATCCAATATAATGGAGACAGCACTCTGTGTATTCTCGACAATCTCGGATATATACTGGTTTAACGATTTATCTAAAGAATAATCCGTGCGTCTTCGGAATAAAGTGCGCTGATTTTACCAATCGGTCAACAATCACCCAAATAACATCTTTTTTTTTTCTCGAGAGATAATGGTAACCCCAATACAAAATCCATAGTGATTCTTTCCCATTTCCATTCCGGTATAGTAATTGGTGGAGTAATCCCGAAGGTACTTGATGTTACGCTTTGACTGTTGACATATCGGACATCCGGATACAAACTCGAAATATCACGTTTCATACCGACCACCGGTACATCTTCTTTCTAAATCTAACCAACTCTCTCTCGAATTATCCATCAATTTGTGAATGAAATGCTATCTTTGAAATCGAGTTAAGTACACAATAATTTCTGTAATTGTTTTGAGAACCTTAAGGTGAAGCGCAATCTTGATCGAAATTATCAATACAGAATACCATGAAATCTTACAATTTCGGAATGTACATCTCTCATAACTTTACGAAGCCATCAATCGATTCGACTTTATAAATTAATCAACTATCACTCATATAGCATTCTTATAAGTTATCCAGAAATCAGAAAGTGAACCGTGAAGCGTAGATCTCTATCAAACATTTCAATAATATAAATGGATCAATACTTCAACTTCAATAGTACTTTAAAATAGAAGAAGAAATCCAGGAGTAGTCCCAATAATAACGAGTATAATAATACAACTTCTATAATCTAAGATCCATATCACCGAACTCCCATAACTAAACCAAGATTTATAACGATAATATATATATTTACCTTCTATCATTGAATACCCCTTCACGGATGAATCATATTTGATAAATAAGATCGGACTATAAAATAATAAGAAAACCAATATAATGAAATCCCGGATGTGGCATAATGAAATCCCGGATGTGAAGCTATATTGAATTTCCGAGAATAAAAACCATATTCAATGATAAAGAAATCGATAATATTCAAGAAGAAAAACCGGAAGAAGAATACCATTTATCCTCACTAGAAACGATTGTGATAAAGATAATGCAAATTGCGATATATCGTGCGAATATCAACCGGTAGAAATAGAAAATAACTTCATATGAATCGACTATTAAGTCTTCTAGCTAATGAACAAATTAGAAAATCCAAAGAAAAATAGAGCGATCTCGATCAGAATCAACCGTAACTTCCATTTTAACGTTATGATTCCAAACTTTCTCGCACAATAAAAGTCACATCCGAACGATTTGCATATACTCTCGAAGATAAAAGAATATATAGAATACCCATATAGAATACCCAGAAGAGATCATTGTAGAATACCCAACTATAGCAAATTGTATTCAAATATTTACGCAATTCCATTACTAATCCGTTAACATATATAATTATTAACGATCCCATATCATTCACTTCACTCACAAAGCTTATTCGAAAGAAATTTTTGATTAACCCATTCAGTAGTTACCATATCTGAATAAATCCATTTTTGATAAATGACTCATTTCTTTAATAGTAGTAATCGTGTATCCCCATATAATTTCTTTAAAAGAAATCGAGATAACTTCACGTTCATATTCAGCAATAGACATGTGGTTCTGCTTCAAATCCGAGAAATTCTCTTTTTCTTCACAAGATAAGGTTGACTCACATATTTCTTTTAAATTCGGATACAAAGGAATTCCAATTAACTTTCTCTGCAGAATGGATATCCGTGATGTTGTTCCACCATTGGTAAGCCTCACCCTTTAATAAAGATATTGCACATTTCAACTTTTCATCTCTTGTATCTGCAATTCCTTAAATATTCTTTGATTGTTCTCTAACCATTCTTCAAATTTCACTGGTCATCATCTTTCTTTCTTTAAATTCTTTAGTTCCACACTTTTGAACTAAATCATTATAATTCCTATCAATTTCACCATAAATATAATCTGTACTAATAAGGGGTAGAGATAAATGCGGCCTCATAATTTAGCTTCATGTATATACTCAACATTTATCATTTCTTACTATCGGACATTTATCCACATCTTTTCAAATTCTGTTTCATCATAAGTAACATTTTACTTAATTATTTGAACACCACTTTGAGAATTATCAAATTACTTGATTGGAAAACATTTCTTTCTTTAACATTTCCTCTTTCTATACTAAGAGACAACCAACTCTATTTTATTAAATCCATAAATTCTAGTATACATCACAAAATCAGTATCTTTTATTCTTTTGAAGACATCTTTAAGTTTCTACAATATTCATAAATTTCATAATTAAATAACTAAACCTCATCTCATCACATCAATTTTTAAAATGGCATGTACAAATAGACTCATACTCACCCAAGATTCGAGAAAACCTAGGCTCTCGATACCAATAAATGTAATACCCCTATACCCGGTTCAATTATGCAAACCCGGTATAAGACTATTACATTTGGTGCCAAAACAATTATGGCCAGATACTGTCTAATTAAAACATTTGAATATAATATTTTAACTTTCCAACCATTTTTGATAACAAATTTATTGTTTATTAATTCATTCCATATATACTAAAATACTTCAAATAATGAAAATAGATAAAATTTCAAGAATCTACATTTTAGTCCCTATCACATGGGGACACCTTTGAACTACATATGTACATGCCATTTTAATACAAAATATAGTAACTACCTTTGAAGCCCTTGAGGATGTGATGAGATGAGCGATCTTTTAGTTGGACTTTTCTCTTAGTCTAATTGTACCTACGCGTTAAAATAAGCGCGTTAAGCGGTGAAGGCTTAGTAAGCACCACAAGAATAATTAAATAAACAATCATAACAGAATATTTTAACTCAATCAATTATTGCATATTTTCTCACATATAAGTTTCTTCATGTATGCCTTGCTTTAATAAAATTTAACTTATCTTTTGTAAGGTATAAATCTTACCTTAACACATGAATTCACTTTGTCCTCGTTTCAATTCTTAGCCCAAAGTAGACTTTATAGAACACATCGGATATACGGAACATATACAGAGGTGCATTATGATGCACAAGTGAGCAGAGAGCACCAATGTGCTAATAATCGAGAGCACCGAGCGTGCTAATATTGAGAGAGCACCAACGTGCTAATATCGAGAGAGCACCAACGTGCTAATATCGAGAGAGCACCAACGTGCTAATATCGAGAGAGCACCAACGTGCTAATATCGAGAGAGCACCAACGTGCTAATATCGAGAGAGAGCGCTAAAGTTCCTTAATGGCATGCCACTAATATCCGATGTAGTTCTAATTTCGTCTACTTGGGCATTAAATTTGAATCTCATGTATTTAAATAATTCACATAAATATTTCAAAAGGATAAATAACAATAATTTAAAATTCTTGTAGTACTTACAATAAAAGATTGAGGTGATATGAATTCTTCTTCCTTCACTCCTTAACCTTCTCTTTTCCTTTTCCTTCGATTCGGTCCTCTCCTTCCTTTTCTTTTCTTTAATTTCATATAAACATATAACATTTATATGTTAAAAATAATCAAATAATTTCCTGTAATATTTAATAAAATAAACATGTATTTTATGATAATTTCATGCTTTCTTACTTTTGCTCACATTTCAATTTAATCATTTACTCATAAACTTATTCAAAGCTGTCCTTTTGTGTCATAGTCACTAAATTATTTATTTCTCGAGCTACAGAACTCCAAATGAAGAACCGTTAATTTTCCTTAAAACTAGACTCATATATCTTTTTACTATAATTTTTCCAGAATTTTTGGTATGGCCAATCAATACCAGATTATTCTTAAAGTTTCCCCTGTTTTACTGTCTGACTGTTCTGACCTCTCTTCACTACGAATCAAATTACTCTTTGTACAGAATTCATATGACCTTCTTATTTATTTCATTTGAAAATAGACTCATTCAGGATTCTAAACATATAAAGTTAAGCCCCTAATTATTTTTCTACAATTTGTTATGATTTTTCAAAGTCAGAACAGGGGATCCTGAAATCCCTCTAAACCAGTCTTACAAAAATATAAATATCTCAAATTACAGAATTCCTTTGCTTTCCCTGTTTCTTTTATATGAAACTAGACTCAATAAGCTTTAATTTCATATTTTGTTCATCTTCTAATTCAACTTGTACAATTTATGGTGATTTTTCAAAGTTAGACTACTGCTACTGTCAAAAACTGTTTTAGTGCAAAGTGTTGATTTCCATTTTGCCCCAAATTTCAGAGTTCATACAATTCAGTCCTTGATCAATTACCCCTCAATTAAGATAATTTTTGTAAATTAATACTTTACCTAATTATTATGAGTTATTTCAAACCTATTGGAATTCAGAATTTCCACATAAAAACCCTCACTTCATATTCTTTTAAAATTAGGTCCCAAACATTCACTTTCTATGCAATTCTTTCAATAAAATCAGCATATAAACCATTTAAAGTTAAAATTCCATGCTAAATCATCATATACTTCCAGAACATATTCATAGCAACTTCCAACTTTATTCATAAAATCTAAAACTAATGAATTCAACAAGTGGACCTAGTTGTAAAAGTCACAAAAACACATAAATTTCAAGAAACAATCAAGAATTGAACTTACTTGCAGTAGAATTATGAAAAACCAGCTTAGGGAAAACCCTTCTATGGTGTTTTGCTGATGAGAATGCAGAAAAATAAAGAGGAATCTAGATAATTCCACTTTAGTCCTAACTTTATTAAGTAAATTTTGCAATATTCCAATTTTACCCTTATTTCTCCTTATTTTCTCTGATTTCATGCCCTTTCCGTCCAGCCCAAATAGACCTTAGGTCTATTTGCCTTTTAAGACCTCCTTCTTTTATCATTTAAGCTATTTAATCATTTCTCATAACTTTACATTTGTTACAATTTAGTCCTTTTCATTTAATTACATACTCAAACGTTAAAATTTTCTAACGAAATTTTAATACTATATTACTAACATTTTATAAATATTTATAAAAATATTTCCTACTCAATTTTATGAGATCAAGGTCTCGATACCTTGTTTTTACCCAATTCCTTCAATAATTCCTTTTTCTAACTAACCACTAAATCGGTAAAATTTTTCTTTCGATATTTTAATACGATTTCCTATCATATAAATATTCATGCAAAAATATTAAAATAAATTTTTCTTTAAATCGGATTTATGGTTACTGAAACCATTGTTTAGATAACCTTGAATTTAGGCCATTACAACTCTCCCCCTTTTAAGGATTTTCGTCCTCGAAAATCTTACCGAGAAAGAGGTTTGGATATTGTTTCCTCATTGCCTCCTCCGGTTCCCATGTCGCTTCCTCAATCCCGTGCTTTTGCCACAATACTTTCACCAAATTTATTTTTTTATTTCTAAGCTCCTTTGTTTCCCATGCCAATATTTTGACCGGTTCTTCATTGTAAGTCATATCCATTTGAATCTCCACTTCATCGGAGAAATAACATGTGAAGGATCTGACCGATATCGTCGTAGCATAGACACATGAAAAACATTATGGATTCTATCAAGTTCGGTGGTAATGCCAACCGATAAGCTACCGGTCCAATTCTTTCTGCGATCTCATATGGCCCGATAAATCTTGGACTCAATTTACCCTTTCGACCGACAGGAGAACTTTCTTCCAAGGAGACACTTTCAGAAATACTTTGTCACCGACACTGAAATTCAATCTCTTTTCGTTTAAGATCGGCATATGATTTTTGGCGATCGGAAAGTCGCTTTTAAACTATCCGAATAACCTTTACTTTTTTCTTTGTTTTCTGAATCAAATCAACCCCGTGTATCTTCTTTTCATCGAGCTCTGTCCAATATAATGGTGTTCTACACTTTCTACCATACAAAGCTTCATACGGAGCCATTTTAATATTGGGTGATAATCGTTATTATAAGCAAATTCAATCAAAGGTAGATACCTCTCCCAATTACCTTGAACTCTAGTATACAACATCGAGTATATCTTCCAATACCGAATTACAAACTCAGATTGGCCATCCTGTCGAGGATGAAATGCGATCTTGAAATACAATTTGAATACCCAAAGCTTCTTGTAATTTATCCCGAAGCGAGGCGTAAATTGGAGATATCCAATATAATGGAGACAGCACTCTGTGTATTCTCGACAATCTCGGATATATACTGATTTAACGAGTTTATCTAAAGAATAATCCGTACGTACCGGAATAAAGTGCGCTGATTTTACCAATCGGTCAACAATCACCCAAATAACATCTTTTTTTTTTTTCTCAGAGATAATGGTAACCCCAATACAAAATCCATAGTGATTCTTTCCCATTTCCATTCCGGTATAGTAATTGGCTGGAGTAATCCCGAAGGTACTTGATGTTCGCTTTGACTGTTGACATATCAGACATCTGGATACAAACTCAGAAATATCACGTTTCATACCTGACCACCAGTACATCTTCTTTCTAAATCTAACCAACTCTCTCTCGAATTATCCATCAATTTGTGAATGAAATGCTATACTGAAATCGAGTTAAGTACACAATAATTTCCTGTAATTGTTTTCAGAACCTTAAGGTGAACTGCAATCTTGATCAGAAATTATCAATACCAGAATACCATGAAATCTTACAATTTCTCGGAATGTACATCTCATAACTTTTCAAGCCATCAATCGGTTCGACTTTATAAATTAATCAACTATCACTCATATAGCATTCTTATAAGTTATCCCGAAATCGAGAAAGTGAACCGTAAAAGCGTAGATCTCTATCAAACATTTCAATAATATAAATGGATCAATACTTCAACTTCAATAGTACTTTAAAATAGAAGAAGAAATCCAGGAGTAGTCCCAATAATAACCAGTATAATAATACAACTTCTATAATCTAAGATCCATATCACCGAACTCCCATAACTAAACCAAGATTTATAACAGTAATATATATATTTACCTTCTATCACTGAATACCCCTTCACAGATGAATCATATTTGATAAATAAGATCAGACTATAAAATAATAAGAAAACCAATATAATGAAATCCCAGATGTGGCATAATGAAATCCCAGATGTGAAGCTATATTGAATTTCGAGAATAAAAACCATATTCAATGATAAAGAAATCGATAATATTAGAAGAAAAACCGGAAGAAGAATACCATTTATCCTCACTAGAAACGATTGTGATAAAGATAATGCAAATTGCGTATACGTACCAGAATATCAACCGGTAGAAATAGAAAATAACTTCATATGAATCTGACTATTAAGTCTTCTAGCTAACAGAACAAATTAGAAAATCCAAAGAAAAATAGAGCGAGATCGATCGAGAATCAACCGAACTTCCATTTTAACGTTATGATTCCAAACTTTCTCGCACAATAAAAGTCACATCCGAACAGTTGCATATACCTCTCGAAGATAAAAGAATATATAGAATACCCATATAGAATACCCGTAAGAGATCATTGTAGAATACCCAACTATAGCAATTTGTATTCAAATATTTCGCAATTCCATTACTAATCCGTTAACATATATAATTATTAACAAGGGTCCATATCATTCACTTCACTCACAAAGCTTATTCGAAAGAAATTTTTGATTAACCCATTCTCAGTAGTTACCATATCTGAATAAATCCATTTTTGATAAATGACTCATTTCTTTAATAGTAGCACTGTGTATCCCCATATAATTTTCAGAAAAGAAATCAGATAACTTCACGTTCATATTCAGCAATAGACATGTGGTTCTGCTTCAAATCCAGAAATTCTCTTTTCTTCTTCACAAGATAAGGTTGACTCACATATTTCTTTTAAATTCAGATACAAAGGAATTCCAATTAACTTTCTCTGCAGAATGGATATCCGTGACAGTGTTCCACCATTGGTAAGCCTCACCCTTTAATAAAGATACTGCACATTTCAACTTTTCATCTCTTGTATACTGCAATTCCTTAAATATTCTTTGACTGTTCTCTAACCATTCTTCAGCCTCAGCTGGGTCATCATCTTTCTTTCTTTAAATTCTTTAGTTCCACACTTTTGAACTAAATCATTATAATTCCTATCAATTTCACCATAAATATAAGCTGTACTTTAAAGGGGTAGAGATCGTACGGGCCTCATAATTTAGCTTCATGTATATACTCAACATTTATCATTTCTTACTATCGACATTTATCCACATCTTTTCAAATTCTGTTTCATCATAAGTAACATTTTACTTAATTATTTGAACACCACTTTCAGAAATTTCGAAATTACTTCGATTGGAAAACATTTCTTTCTTTAACATTTCCTCTTTCTATACTAAGAGACAACCAACTCTATTTTATTAAATCCATAAATTCTAGTATACATCACAAAATCAGTATCTTTTATTCTTTCAGAAGACATCTTTAAGTTTCTACAATATTCATAAATTTCATAATTAAATAACTAAACCTCATCTCATCACATCAATTTTTAAAATGGCATGTACAAATAGACTCATACTCGACCCAAGATTCAGAAAACCTAGGCTCTGATACCAATAAATGTAATACCCCTATACCCGGTTCAATTATGCAAACCCGGTATAAGACTATTACATTTGGTGCCAAAACAATTATGGCCAGATACTGTCTAATTAAAACATTTGAATATAATATTTTAACTTTCCAACCATTTTTGATAACAAATTTATTGTTTATTAATTCATTCCATATATACTAAAATACTTCAAATAACTGAAAATAGATAAAATTTCAAGAATCTACATTTTAGTCCCTATCACATGGGGACACCTTTGAACTACATATGTACATGCCATTTTAATACAAAATATAGTAACTACCTTTGAAGCCCTTGAGGATGTGATGAGATGAGCGATCTTTTAGTTGGACTTTTCTCTTAGTCTAATTGTACCCTACGCGTTAAAATAAGCGCGTTAAGCCGATGAAGGCTTAGTAAGCACCACAAGAATAATTAAATAAACAATCATAACAGAATATTTTAACTCAATCAATTATTGCATATTTTCTCACATATAAGTTTCTTCATGTATGCCTTGCTTTAATAAAATTTAACTTATCTTTTGTAAGGTATAAATCTTACCTTAACACATCAGTAATTCACTTTGTCCTCGTTTCAATTCTTAGCCCAAAGTAGACTTTATAGAACACATCGGATATACGGAACATATACAGAGGTGCATTATGATGCACAAGTGAACAGAGAGCACCAATGTGCTAATAATCAGAGAGCACTGACGTGCTAATATTCAGAGAGCACCAACGTGCTAATATCAGAGAGCACCAACGTGCTAATATCAGAGAGCACCAACGTGCTAATATCAGAGAGCACCAACGTGCTAATATCAGAGAGCACCAACGTGCTAATATCAGAGAGCGCGCTAAAGTTCCTTAATGGCATGCCACTAATATCCCAGTAGTTCTAATTTCGTCTACTTGGGCATTAAAGCTGAATCTCATGTATTTAAATAATTCACATAAATATTTCAAAAAGGATAAATAACAATAATTTAAAATTCTTGTAGTACTTACAATAAAAGATTGAGGTGATATGAATTCTTCTTCCTTCACTCCTTAACCTTCTCTTTTCCTTTTCCTTCGATTCGGTCCTCTCCTTCCTTTTCTTTTTCTTTAATTTCATATAAACATATAACATTTATATGTTAAAAATAATCAAATAATTTCCTGTAATATTTAATAAAATAAACATGTATTTTATGATAATTTCATGCTTTCTTACTTTTGCTCACATTTCAATTTAATCATTTACTCATAAACTTATTCAAAGCTGTCCTTTTGTGTCATAGTCACTAAATTATTTATTTCTCGAGCTACAGAACTCCAAATGAAGAACCGTTAATTTTCCTTAAAACTAGACTCATATATCTTTTTACTATAATTTTTCCAGAATTTTTGGTATGGCCAATCAATACCAGATTATTCTTAAAGTTTCCCCTGTTTTACTGTCTGACTGTTCTGACCTCTCTTCACTACGAATCAAATTACTCTTTGTACAGAATTCATATGACCTTCTTATTTATTTCATTTGAAAATAGACTCATTCAGGATTCTAAACATATAAAGTTAAGCCCCTAATTATTTTTCTACAATTTGTTATGATTTTTCAAAGTCAGAACAGGGGATCCTGAAATCCCTCTAAACCAGTCTTACAAAAATATAAATATCTCAAATTACAGAATTCCTTTGCTTTCCCTGTTTCTTTTATATGAAACTAGACTCAATAAGCTTTAATTTCATATTTTGTTCATCTTCTAATTCAACTTGTACAATTTATGGTGATTTTTCAAAGTTAGACTACTGCTACTGTCAAAAACTGTTTTAGTGCAAAGTGTTGATTTCCATTTTGCCCCAAATTTCAGAGTTCATACAATTCAGTCCTTGATCAATTACCCTCAATTAAGATAATTTTTGTAAATTAATACTTTACCTAATTATTATGAGTTATTTCAAACCTATTGGAATTCAGAATTTCCACATAAAAACCCTCACTTCATATTCTTTTAAAATTAGGTCCCAAACATTCACTTTCTATGCAATTCTTTCAATAAAATCAGCATATAAACCATTTAAAGTTAAAATTCCATGCTAAATCATCATATACTTCCAGAACATATTCATAGCAACTTCCAACTTTATTCATAAAATCTAAAACTAATGAATTCAACAAGTGGACCTAGTTGTAAAAGTCACAAAAACACATAAATTTCAAGAAACAATCAAGAATTGAACTTACTTGCAGTAGAATTATGAAAAACCAGCTTAGGAAAACCCTTCTATGGTGTTTTGCTGATGAGAATGCAGAAAAATAAAGAGGAATCTAGATAATTCCACTTTAGTCCTAACTTTATTAAGTAAATTTTGCAATATTCCAATTTTACCCTTATTTCTCCTTATTTTCTCTGATTTCATGCCCTTTCCGTCCAGCCCAAATAGACCTTAGGTCTATTTGCCTTTAAGACCTCCTTCTTTTATCATTTAAGCTATTTAATCATTTCTCATAACTTTACATTTGTTACAATTTAGTCCTTTTCATTTAATTACATACTCAAACGTTAAAATTTTCTAACGAAATTTTAATACTATATTACTAACATTTTATAAATATTTATAAAAATATTTCCTACTCAATTTTATGAGATCAAGGTCTCGATACCTTGTTTTTACCCAATTCCTTCAATAATTCCTTTTTCTAACTAACCACTAAATCGGTAAAATTTTTTCTTTCGATATTTTAATACGATTTCCTATCATATAAATATTCATGCAAAAATATTAAAATAAATTTTTCTTTAAATCGGATTTATGGTTACGAAACCATTGTTCCGATAACCTTGAATTTAGGCCATTACATTTTATACACAATTCTATTATTTACTTATAAGTTCTTTCTAGGCTGTCTACCTGAGTCATTGTCACTAAATCATCTATATCTGGAGCTACGGAACTCCAAATTAAGATCCGTAAATTTTTCCCGAAACTAGACTCATATATATTTTTACTGTAAATTTTTCAGAATTTTTGGTATGGCCAATCAATACCAGATTATTCTTAAAATTTCCCCTGTTTCACTGTCCAACTGCTCTGACCTCTCTTCACTACGAATTAAATTACTCTTTGTACAGAATTTAGATGGCCTCCTTGTTTAGCTCATTTGAAACTAGACTCATTAAGGAATTTAACCATATAAATTATGTTCCAAAATCATTTTTATACAATTTTTAATTATTTTTACAAGTCAGAACAGGGGATCTCGAAATCACCCTGAACCAGTTTCACTAAAATTTAAATATCTCACAATACAGAACTTATTTGCTATCTCTGTTTCTTTCATATGAAAATAGACTCAATAAGCTTTAATTTCATATCTCACTCAACTTCTAATTCCATTTCTACGATTTTTGGTGAATTTTCAAAGTTACTCTACTGCTGCTGTCTTAAATCTGTTTTCTTATGACTTATTTTGCAATTAAATCCTAGTTAAGTTTACTTATTTTCTTAACTTAATTCATGCTTGATTCTACTTAAATTCCTTCCATATTCAACTTGATTACAAAATTTTCAAAATAAACCCTAATTTATAATTTCTTCCAAATCAATCCCTATAATACAAAACTTATAGCTTACTTTACAATTTAATCCTTTTACTAACTCTAACTTAAATTTCATTCAATTTAACCCCTTGTTCATCTTTTTCTTTAACATAAACTATACTTAAAACCAATAAACTCTCAAAATATCAACTTAGTTTCATCAAAATCTTGCTTTAAAGCTTCTAAAACATCAAAATTAAAAGAATAGGACTTGATTGACTTACCTTTTAAAGTTTAAAACCTTGAATCTTTAGTTTTTCCTTTTTCCTTCTTTTTCTTCTTTCTTTCCTGCTTGTTTCGTATGCTCTCTGTTCTTTTCTGTTCTTCTTTGTTTCTTTTTTATTATTTCATTTACTATTTACTTTATTATATAATATAATATTATATTAATATAATTATTTAATAATATTAATAATATATTTTAACACATAAAATCTCAGATTTTTTTAAGCTTATGCCGCCTCAACTTATGCTAAATGGCATAATTGCCATTTTGGTCCTTTTTATTTTCTTTTAATCTACAATTAGACTTTTACTCCTTATTCAATTTGATCCTTTTTCCTAATTACTCTCAATTAAGCTAAATTCACTAAATAAAAATCTAATTAAGCACACTACTAGACTCATAATTACTCCTAATGATTATTTACTAACTCGATTTACTAAGATGGAGGCCCGATAACACATTTTTTTTTTTTCTGGTGCCCACGAATTTCGGGTCGTTACAGATATAATGATAAAAAGACTAGAAAATTTTACAAAACAACTAGAAAGGGATCAGATTGCATTTAAAACGAAAGTTCGGGGTAAATTCGAAATAAAATGAGAAGGGAGAAGGGCTTATTTGCAACGCGCGCATAACCTGGAGGATTTAAAACAGCAATAAACCCCTTCGCTGAAACGGTGCGCTGAATGGGGGTTAATTTGAAATATCGAAAGATTTTCGGGTCAAAACCGAAATAAAAAAACGATTACACAGATATGGAAAAGCGGAGGGACTGATAGGGCAATTAGCCCATTTAACGAAAACACGCGGATCCCCTGACCGGGTCGGGTCGCGCGTGGGTTGAGGCCTAAACGGCGTCGTTTTGGCGCCTGGGCTCCCAACCTCAAAACGGCGTTGTTTTGATCCAGTATAAAACACCCATTTTCCCTTTTTTTTTTTCATTTTGTGCTGTTTCTTAAAAAAAATCTCTCTTTCTCTATTTTCTCTCTGCAAGTCCGAGCAAGGAGAGGAGGGATTCCGGCGCAGACGGTGGCCGGAAGGGGTAAAACTCTCTCCTTTTTTATTTTTATTTTTTTTATATTTTTGATATTAAGAAAATATATAAACTATTTTGATAAATAAGGAAAATAAGTTTTATAATTTCGAAACGATAGGATTAAAAGGAAAGTAGAATAAGACCTTAAAACAGTTTTCGGTCGCTTGTTGTGAACGGGTATTAACTTCTGCTTCTGAATGTTTGCAACTGCTTTGGATTTGAAAGTTTCTTTTGTATTCTTTTTGATCAAAAAAAAAGGTCCTCTGATACATTGTGTTTCAATGGCTTTATAGCCGAAATATAATAATAATAGAAAACACTCTTTTTGCTCGCGGTATTGCTGTGTTTTTGTCTTCTTTTGCAGGTGGACGAACGGTGCTAGTGGTGCCGACCATGGTGGCTGAAATGTAATAACCCAAATTCTACGGACACCGAAAAAGTGAGTTTAGGGCCTCCGTCCTAGGAAAACGAGTCCGTAAATATTTATTAAAAATATTTACGAAGTTAGTATAGGTTGAATTAGATTTTTGATAAGTGAATTTAGTTTAATTTAAAGTAATTAGGGAATAGGACTAAAGTGAATAAAGGGTAAAAGTTGAATTGTAGATTAAAAGAAAATAAAAAGGATCAAAATGGCAAATATGCCATTTAGCATAAGTTGAGGTGGCATATGAGTAAAAATCTAAGATTTTTACTTAGATTTTAATTATAAAATATATATATATTAGTAATAAATAATATTAAATTAATTTAAAGTAATTATTATATATTATATTATATTATTATAACATAAAGTAATAGAATAAAAGAGATAAGAAAAGAAACAAAGCAAAGAACAGAAAAAAAGAAACAGAGAGCATACGAAACAGGGGAAAGGAAGGAAAGAAAAGAAAAAGGAAAACTAAGGATTTAAAGCTTGAAGTTTAAATTGGTAAGTCAATCAAGTCCTATTCTCTTAATTTTGATGTTTTAGAAGCTTTAAAGCAAAATTTTGATGAAACTAAGTTGATATTTTGAGAGTTTTTAGGTTTTTAAATATAGTTTATGTTGAAGAAAAAGATGAATTATGGATTAAATTGAATGAAATCTAAGTTAGAATTAGAAAAAGGATTAAATTGTAAGGTAAGCTATAAGTTTTCTACTATAGGGATCAATTTGGAAGAAATTCTAAATTAGGGTTTTATTATGAAAATTATATAATCAAGTTGAATATGGAAGGGATTTAAGTAGAATCAAAGCATGAATTAAGTTAAGAAACAAGTAAACTTAATTAGGATTTAATTGC
Organism: Gossypium bickii; assembly: GCA_025503065.1. Taxonomy (NCBI): domain Eukaryota; kingdom Viridiplantae; phylum Streptophyta; class Magnoliopsida; order Malvales; family Malvaceae; genus Gossypium; species Gossypium bickii. Next base: position 136,143,602 of record CP106709.1, on the reverse strand, counting down.
AAAATAAGTTACAAGAAAACAGTTTTAGGACAGCAGCAGTAGAGTAAATTTGAAAATTCACCAAAAATCGTAGAAGTGGAATTAGAAGTTGAGTGAGATATGAAATTAAAGCTTATTGAGTCTATTTTCATATGAAAGAAACAGAGAAAGCAAATAAGTTCTGTATTATGAGATATTTAAATTTTAGTGAAACTGGTTCAGGGTGATTTTGAGATCCCCTGTTCTGCATTAGAAAAATCATTAGAAATTGCACAAAAATAATTGTGGATTAAAATTTATATGTATGAAATCCTGAATGAGTCTAGTTTCAAATGAGCTAAACAAAGAGGCCATCTAAATTCTGTACAAAGAGTAATTTAATTCGTAGTGAAGAGAGGTCAGAGCAGTTGAACAGTGAAATAGGGGAAACTTTAATAATAATCTGGTATTGATTGGCCATACCAAAAATTCTGAAAAATTTACAGTAAAAGATATATGAGTCTAGTTTCGGGGAAAATTTACGGATCTTAATTTGAAGTTCCGTAGCTCCAGATATAGATGATGTAGTGACAATGACTCAGGTAGACAGCCTAGAAAGAACTTATAAGTAAATAATAGAATTGTGTACAAAGAATGTGGAATGAAGAACAAGGTTAGGAATTGAATAAAATTCAATTATTTATTATAATTTAATGCTATATTTAATAATGTAAATTGTTATTATTATTGTAGCAAACAAGGAAATCGAGACGTCTAATAATGAAGGGGAAGGAAAAAGTGATCGAGAGTCGCTCGAGAAAATATCGGTTTGTATTATCATAATTCAAGTTATTTATAATTATATGTTAATTTTCAATGTATGTGTATGAAAAGTGAAATTGAGGTAAGTATTGATGCTTGAATTGAATCGAATGATTATGATCGGTTGAAAGTGAAAGTGATATAAATATGTGATTTAAATACCCTATTAACTAGTCGAAATTTGAGTCGGATATAATTGGCATGCCATAGGATTGGAAGTATTCGAGGATTCTTCGACCTTGAGTCGATGAGACACTGGGTGTCATATTATTTACTTTGGATAGATTCAATAAGGTACTGGGTACCTCTTTACTTTGGCTGGGCCGATGAGACCTTTGGTCACTATATTGCTTGAACTATCCGATTAAGCTTCGGGTGCCGTATGGTGTGTTTGGTTGGATCCGAGTATCCGCCAAAGTCCGAATCATGTTAATAGGGGTAACTATGTGAAATAAGAAAATTACATGAATTTGATTATTTGAACCTCTGAATGAAAGAGATATTGTGATACGAAAATATATGTGATTGAGAGATGAAACAGAGGTTCATGAACAATTGGAATTCTATGAATGAGATATTAATTCAAATATTAAAATTGTTACATTGGAAATATAACAACTTAGTATAATTATATGTATAATGTGTTATTTAACTAAGTATGTTTACGATATTTGATCATTGTTATAAATTGAATTATGATAATACCACCGAGTAATTCCAATACTCAACAGACGGTTTGTTTTCCGTATGCAGAGTTAGTAGAGTTTACGACCGGTCCAAGATCCAAATCCAATCCGACTCAACAAGAGGATTTTGGTGATGAAATTCTTCCTTAGTTAAGTGGCATGTACTAGATAGTTATATGAATTATGAACATATATATATATACTTAAGTTAAATGCTTTAGTTGTAATTAATGATTATAATATTTTGGATGAGGAAAATGATATAAAGTTATAAAATGATAAATTAGTATTGGTTGTTTTGGTCTGAAATTGCAGGGGATTTAGGTGAAAATAAGCGAAATATTGCCGAAATTTTTATATAGATAAAAGAAAAACTTACGAAGAATTTTCTAGAATGATCGAACAAGTTTCTTTCTACTATTAATATATGCTTAGGCATTGAAAGTCCAATATAGGTATTTAATTATTAAATTATACTATGAATGCTATTTTATTTGTGAATAATTAGTAGATTGTTTGATATGTCCAAGAATACCTTGTAACCTGTTCTATGACGGTTTAGGGTTAGGGGTGTTACATTTTATTGGTATCAGAGCTTATCAGGTTTAGTCGATTCTCGGGCCAATTTGAGCTCGGAAGTGAGTTTAGTAGTACATGCCACTTTTGAATTAAAAATTGAGTCGGGAATTTTGGATGCTGACCTATTTATTTATTTTTGTTTTATAGATTAAAGATGTCGATAAACACATTGATGATATAAATGAAGAAATGTTCACTTTGGAGATGAAGAATCATATGATTTAAATGAAACCGAAGTCAGCTACACCTAGTGTAAATCCGATCAGAAATCAGCCTCCCAATGTAGAAAGAGAGAACATTAGGGAGAGAGATGAAAAAGGTAGAAATGATTATGATTTAGTAAGGGTTTTAACTGATGCTCTTCAGCGAATAGCGGAGTCTATACCTGCTACCACGTCTGCACTTGTTCCTAGGCGGGCCCTATTAAGGAACTAAGAAAATACGGTGCCACTGAATTTTTGGTCGAAAGGAGTTGATCCGTCTGTCAGCTGAAAAGCTGGATGGAAGCAACGAAAAGAATTTTTGCAAAGATTAGAATGTACGTCACGAGAAAGCTTGTTATGTGCTGTATCTTTATTACAGGGGGAGGCATATCTATGGTGGGAATCCGTAATCAGGCATTTACCGACTGATCAGGTAACGTGGGATCTGTTCCAAAAAGAATTTCAAAAGAAGTATATTGGGGATATGTATATGGAAGACAAGAAACAAGAATTTTTGACGCTTAAACAAGGTGAAATGACAGTAGTGGATTATGAACGGGAATTCTCAAGACTTGGTAGATATGCATCAGAGTTTGTACCAACTGAAGCCGATAGTTGTAAAAGATTCCTACGCGGATTAAGGGATGAAATAAAACTGCAATTGGTGTCCCAGCAAATCACTGAATTTGTTGATTTGATCGAACGGGCCAAGAAGGTAGAGCAAGTCTTGGGACTAGACAAAAAGGCTGAAGCTTTAAAATCAGTTGGGAAACGTACAGGAACTATGAGTTTGAATCCTTCATTTAAAAGATCTCGAGATTCTAGAGGTGGATGGAGATCTAATTTTCGAACAGATAGAGGAGACAAAAATTGGGAAAAACAACTACACGATGTCTCACCCAGTAGTGTAAGAGGTCCATCTCAGGAAATAAAAATTCCAGATTGTCAGCACTGTGGGAAGAAACATAGAGGAGAATGTTGGAAATTAGCTAGAGGCTGTTTTCGATGTGGTTCTAAAGATCATTTCATCGAGTGTCCAGAGACTAATAGTGCTACACTGTTATATCACGAGAGATCGGTATCTACTGACTAGAGCGGAGGATCGACCAGAGGTAGACCAAGATCTAGAGGAGCAGCACGAGAAGAGGGAGTGATATAGTGACCCAGATCTGAAGCTAGAGTACCTGGCGCGAGCTTATGTAGTTTAGAGCGGGAAGATGGCGATGCACATGATGTTGTAACGGTATATTCTTACTATATTCGAGCTGTTTATGCTTTGATTGACCTGGATCTTCACATTCATATATAAATTTGAAGTTGGTTGAATTGGGAAAATTTGAATCGAAATGTCTAGTGTAACAATAGAAGTGTCAAGTCCATTAGGCAAAGCGATAATAGTAAATCAAGTATGCCCGAGGTGTCCGTTGAAAATTCGAATGAAACTTTTCCATTGATTTGTTGATTATGCCATTTGGAGATTTTGATATAATATTGGGTATGGATTGGTTGTCCGAATATGGTGTGATATTGGGTATTATAAGAAGAAATTCAGCATTCGGACTAATGATGGTAACAATATTGAGATCAAGGGATTCTAAAGTGGGCCAACACGTATTATCTCAAAGAATGAAGACTAATAAGTTCTTACAAAGAGGTTGTACAGCATATTTAGCTTATGTTATTAATTTGATTCGATTTAGTAGCCAATGCGAAGAAAATTAAAACAGTTTGTGAGTTTCGCACGTATTTCTGAAGAGTTACCGGGCTTGCCACGCATGAGAGAAGTTGAATTTGCTATTGAAGTGTATCCGCACGAGTCCAATTTCTATGCCTCCATACCGTATGTCGCCCATTGAACTGAAAGAGTTAAAGATCTGATTACAAGATTTGTTAGACCGTGGATTTATTAGGACCGAGTATTTCACCATGGGGAGCTCCAGTGCTATTTGTTAAAAAGAAAGATGGCTCGATGCGACTTTGTATTGATTATAGACAGTTAAACAAGGTAACAATCAAGAATAAGTATCCACTTCCCCGTATTGATGATTTATTTGATCAGTTGAAAGGAGCTACGGTATTTTCAAAGATTGATCTCCGATCAGGCTATTATCAGTTACGGGTAAAAGAATGTGATGTATCAAAAACAGCCTTCCGTACGAGATATGGTCACTATGAATTTTTAGTAATGCCATTCGGGTTGACTAACGCCCCAGCTGCTTTTATGGATTTGATGAACCGTATTTTTCAGCCATATTTGGATCAGTTTGTGGTAGTTTTTATTGATGATATACTGGTCTATTCTAAATCAGAGTCAGAACATGATCAACATCTTAGAATTGTACTACAGATATTACGAGAGAAGCAGTTGTATGGAAAGCTTAGTAAATGTGAGTTTTGGTTATCAGAGGTTGTATTTTTGGGGCATATGGTATCAGCAGATGGAATTAGAGTTGATCCGAGAAAAAATTGAAGCAGTTGTTCAATGGAAAGTACCAAAGAATGTGTCTGAGGTGCGTAGTTTTCTTGGTTTAGCCGGGTATTACAGAAGATTTGTTAATGGATTTTCGAAGATAGCTTTGCCAATGACTAAGTTACTACAGAAGAATGTTCCTTTTATATGGGATGATCAGTGTCAGAAGAGCTTTGATATGTTGAAGCAAATATTAACCGAGGCACCAGTTTTGACATTACCAGAATCGGGTAAGGATTTTGTATTATCTGATGATGCTTCTTTGAATGGTGCAGGTTGTGTTTTGATGCAGGATGGAAAGGTAATAGCCTATGCATCTAGACAGTTGAAACCACACGAGCGTAATTATCCGACTCATGATTTGGAGTTGGCCGCTATAATTTTTGCATTAAAGATTTGGAGGCATTATCTTTTTGGTGAAAAATGTTATATATATACCGATCATAAAAGTCTCAAATATCTTCTATCACAAAAGGAGTTGAATTTGAGGCAGAGCGGTGGATCGAGCTTTTGAAAGATTATGATTGTGTCATAGATTATCATCAGGAAAGGCAAGCGTAGTAGCCGATGCACTAAGTAGAAAAGCTGCAATAGAGTTAAGAGCAATGTTTGCACAGCTCAGTATCAGTGATGATGGGAGTCTTTTACCTGAGTTGAGAATTAAGCCGGTAATGTTTGATCAGATCAAATCAGCACAGTTGAAAGATGATAAGTTGTTGAAGAAGAGAGATGGTGTTGAGTAGCCGATAGAAAATTTGGTATTGATGATCAAGGTTGTTTGAGATTCCGTAATCGAATCGTATTCGATTACTTGAGAACTTAAAGAGTTGATTCTTCGAGAAGCTCATGATAGTTCATTTGCTTTGCACCTGGAAGTACGAAGATGTATCGAGATTTACGAGAGCTATCTTTGGTGGCTGGAATGAAAAGAGATATAGTTGAGTATGTTGGTAAATGTTTGACATGTCGTGGGTAAAAGCGGAACATCGGTACCAATGAGTTTACTTTGACCTATTAATATTCCGAATGGAAATGGGATCGAATCACAATGGATTTTGTTCTGGGATTACCGTTGTCAACAAACAAAAAGAATGCTATATCGGGTGATAGTTGATCGGCTTACTAAGTCTGCTCACTTTATAGCGATGTAATCGATTGGTCTCTCTACGAAGTTGGTTGAGATCTATATTAGGGAAATAGTGAGATCGCATGGTATTTCTGTATCTATTATTTTGCAGACCGGGATCCGCGATTTACATCAAGGTTTTGGAGACGATTACGGTTCTCTAGGTACAGACTTAATTTCAAGATCGCATTTCATCCGTAAACGGCGACGGGCAAATCGAACGAGCAATTCAAATATTAGAAGATATGCTTGAGCTTGCATTGTTGATTTTGAATCGGGTTGGGAACGTTATCTACCCTTAGCTGAATTTGTGTATAATAATAGTTTTCAATCAAGTATTCAGATGGCTCCGTATGAAGCATTGTATGGGCGGAGATGTAGATCACCTGTGTGTTGGACCGAATTAAATGAAAGAAAAATAATCGGGCCTGAGTTGATCCAAGAAACTGAAGGAATAGTAAAAAAAGATACAAGAGAAATTAAAAGTAGCTTTTGATAGACGTAAGTCTTATCTTTGATTTGAAACTGGCGAGATATTGAATATTCGGTTGGTGACAAGGTATTTCTTAAAGTCTCTCCTTGGAAGAAAGTATTGAGATTTGGCCGGAAAGGGAAGTTAAGTCCTCGTTATATCGGGCCATATGAAATAGTAGAGCGAGTTGGACCAGTAGCTTATCGTCTGGCTTTACCTCCAGAATTACAGAAGATTCATGATGTTTTTCATGTTTCGATGCTTCGAAGATATAGATCAGATCCTTCTCATGTTATCTCTACTGAAACTATTGAGATTCGACCAGATTTGTCTTATGAAGAAGAACCAGTTGAGATTCTAGCACGAGAAATAAAAGAATTAAGAAATAAAAAGGTTCCTCTAGTGAAAGTGTTATGGAGAAGTCATAGTGTGGAAGAAGCAACATGGGAACCTGAAGAAACTATGAGAGCACAGTACCCCTATCTATTTTCAGGTAAATTTCGAGGACGAAATTTATTAAGGGGGGAAGAATTGTAATAACCCAAATTCTACGGACACCGAAAAAGTGAGTTTAGGGCCTCCGTCCTAGGAAAACGAGTCCGTAAATATTTATTAAAAATATTTACGAAGTTAGTATAGGTTGAATTAGATTTTTGATAAGTGAATTTAGTTTAATTTAAAGTAATTAGGGAATAGGACTAAAGTGAATAAAGGGTAAAAGTTGAATTGTAGATTAAAAGAAAATAAAAAGGATCAAAATGGCAAATATGCCATTTAGCATAAGTTGAGGCGGCATATGAGTAAAAATCTAAGATTTTTACTTAGATTTTAATTATAAAATATATATATATTAGTAATAAATAATATTAAATTAATTTAAAGTAATTATTATATATTATATTATATTATTATAACATAAAGTAATAGAATAAAAGAGATAAGAAAAGAAACAAAGCAAAGAACAGAAAAAAAAAGAAACAGAGAGCATACGAAACAGGGGAAAGGAAGGAAAGAAAAGAAAAAGGGAAAACTAAGGATTTAAAGCTTGAAGTTTAAATTGGTAAGTCAATCAAGTCCTATTCTCTTAATTTTGATGTTTTAGAAGCTTTAAAGCAAAATTTTGATGAAACTAAGTTGATATTTTGAGAGTTTTTAGGTTTTTAAATATAGTTTATGTTGAAGAAAAAGATGAATTATGGATTAAATTGAATGAAATCTAAGTTAGAATTAGAAAAAGGATTAAATTGTAAGGTAAGCTATAAGTTTTCTACTATAGGGATCAATTTGGAAGAAATTCTAAATTAGGGTTTTATTATGAAAATTATATAATCAAGTTGAATATGGAAGGGATTTAAGTAGAATCAAAGCATGAATTAAGTTAAGAAACAAGTAAACTTAATTAGGATTTAATTGCAAAATAAGTTACAAGAAAACAGTTTTAGGACAGCAGCAGTAGAGTAAATTTGAAAATTCACCAAAAATCGTAGAAGTGGAATTAGAAGTTGAGTGAGATATGAAATTAAAGCTTATTGAGTCTATTTTCATATGAAAGAAACAGAGAAAGCAAATAAGTTCTGTATTATGAGATATTTAAATTTTAGTGAAACTGGTTCAGGGTGATTTCGAGATCCCCTGTTCTGCATTAGAAAAATCATTAGAAATTGCACAAAAATAATTGTGGATTAAAATTTATATGTATGAAATCCTGAATGAGTCTAGTTTCAAATGAGCTAAACAAAGAGGCCATCTAAATTCTGTACAAAGAGTAATTTAATTCGTAGTGAAGAGAGGTCAGAGCAGTTGAACAGTGAAATAGGGGAAACTTTAATAATAATCTGGTATTGATTGGCCATACCAAAAATTCTGAAAAATTTACAGTAAAAAGATATATGAGTCTAGTTTCGGGGAAAATTTACGGATCTTAATTTGAAGTTCCGTAGCTCCAGATATAGATGATTTAGTGACAATGACTCAGGTAGACAGCCTAGAAAGAACTTATAAGTAAATAATAGAATTGTGTACAAAGAATGTGGAATGAAGAACAAGGTTAGGAATTGAATAAAATTCAATTATTTATTATAATTTAATGCTATATTTAATAATGTAAATTGTTATTATTATTGTAGCAAACAAGGAAATCGAGACGTCTAATACGAAGGGGAAGGAAAAAGTGATCGAGGAGTAGCTCGAGAAAATATCGGTTTGTATTATCATAATTCAAGTTATTTATAATTATATGTTAATTTTCAATGTATGTGTATGAAAAGTGAAATTGAGGTAAGTATTGATGCTTGAATTGAATCCGAATGATTATGATCAGTTGAAAGTGAAAGTGATATAAATATGTGATTTAAATACCCTATTAACTAGTCGGGCTGAGTCGGATATAATTGGCATGCCATAGGATTGGAAGTGTAACACCCCTAACCCCGAACCATCGCCGGAACAGGGTTACGAAGCATTACCGGACATATCAGACAATTTGCAAATATAAATTTTGTTTAATATAAATTTCGGCAGCATTTCTGCTTATTAATATATAAAACCCCCTGTAAAATAAATCGTATTCATTTCAATAAACAACCAATTTAACCAATTCATTTGATAAATTCATTTTCTATTCTAAATACCTTCTAATCAAACTCAATCAATATAATATCAACTTAAATTTACCAAAATATTAGTTAGATTAAAATAAATATACTCCTTTCATTATAATTTTTAAACTTGTAATACTAACATTTTTAACCATTTACATTCAAAATATAATAACATTTAAACACAACCTACGTACATGCCACATTATAAAAGGAAATATACATCACCAAAGGTTTCTTTGAAGTCGGGTGCGGCCGGATCTTTGGTTCGAGATTTGACTTCTACAACTGCGCACGGAAGCAACGTGACACTGAGTATACATATACTCAAGTGGTATTACCATAATTCAAATTATAAACATAATAATCATATCATTAAATCATATAACTTTAATTTAACTAACCCAATTCAAACATAAGTTTATCATTCTCAATATATTCATACAATTCAAATTTAGCTATTTAACAATTGAAATAATACACAATCATGTTGAGCCATTATCCATTTCTTGAACCAATGGTTCATACTTTCTTTTCTCATGCTCATATTTCAATCACATTTTTCAGTTCATGTTCTATTTTCGCATTTCTTCCAATGGCTCAACCATTTCATTTTATTCAATTTAACCTTTTCTTTATTTACCCCTATTAACAGACTCGGACCTTAACGGATACGGATTCCAACCCAACACTCGAAGACGGCACAATGTGCCTTAACGGTAACGATATACGACGACACACAAAGTGTCGAATCGGTATGATAACAATATCGATATTCAACACACAAAGTCTTTGAACTCAGAACGGTGATATGATAACGATATCGACACACAAAGTGTCGAATCGATAATGATAACGATAATGATGAGTCGCACGCGTAAGTGCACGATCGATAAGCCGGCAAAATCCCGTACTCTTCCATGTCCTATGGCATGCCAATTATATCCGACTCAGCCCGACTAGTTAATAGGGTATTTGATTCTCAATTTCATTTTCATTTTCATAATAAATTCAATTTCAATATTAATTACACTTTTCCATATCAATCCAGATACAATTCAATTTCAATAAAAACACTTACCTTATAATTTACTTACCATATCCATAAATTAATCTAATATTTAATGAATAAATAAATAGCTTGAATTATAGTAATACAAACCCGAATTTGCTTGATTATTCCTCGGTAACCTTCTCCTTTCCTTTATGGGTTGATGCCTCGAGTTCCTTTTTAGCTACGAAAATAATAATTTACATTATTAATTACAACATTAAATTACAATAAATAATTGAATTTTATTCAATTTCTACTCTTCCTCTTCATTCCACATCTTTTATACACAATTCTATTATTTACTTATAAGTTCTTTCTAGGCTGTCTACCTAAGTCATTGTCACTAAATCATCTATATCTGGAGCTACGGAACTCCAAATTAAGATCCGTAAATTTTTCCCGAAACTAGACTCATATATATTTTTACTGTAAATTTTTCAGAATTTTTGGTATGGCCAATCAGTACCAGATTATTCTTAAAGTTTTCCTGTTTCACTGTCCAACTGCTCTGACCTCTCTTCACTACGAATTAAATTACTCTTTGTACAGAATTTAGATGGCCTCCTTGTTTAGCTCATTTGAAACTAGACTCATTAAGGAATTTAACCATATAAATTATGTTCCAAAATCATTTTTATACAATTTTTAATTATTTTTACAAGTCAGAACAGGGGATCTCGAAATCACCCTGAACCAGTTTCACTAAAATTTAAATATCTCACAATACAGAACTTATTTGCTATCTCTGTTTCTTTCATATGAAAATAGACTCAATAAGCTTTAATTTCATATCTCACTCAACTTCTAATTCCATTTCTACGATTTTTGGTGAATTTTCAAAGTTACTCTACTGCTGCTGTCTTAAATCTGTTTTCTTATGACTTATTTTGCAATTAAATCCTAGTTAAGTTTACTTATTTTCTTAACTTAATTCATGCTTGATTCTACTTAAATTCCTTCCATATTCAACTTGATTACAAAATTTTCAAAATAAACCCTAATTTATAATTTCTTCCAAATCAATCCCTATAATACAAAACTTATAGCTTACTTTACAATTTAATCCTTTTACTAACTCTAACTTAAATTTCATTCAATTTAACCCCTTGTTCATCTTTTTCTTTAACATAAACTATACTTAAAACCAATAAACTCTCAAAATATCAACTTAGTTTCATCAAAATCTTGCTTTAAAGCTTCTAAAACATCAAAATTAAAAGAATAGGACTTGATTGACTTACCTTTTAAAGTTTAAAACCTTGAATCTTTAGTTTTTCCTTTTTCCTTCTTTTTCTTCTTTCTTTCCTGCTTGTTTCGTATGCTCTCTGTTCTTTTCTGTTCTTCTTTGTTTCTTTTTATTATTTCATTTACTATTTACTTTATTATATAATATAATATTATATTAATATAATTATTTAATAATATTAATAATATATTTTAACACATAAAATCTCAGATTTTTTTAAGCTTATGCCGCCTCAACTTATGCTAAATGGCATAATTGCCATTTTAGTCCTTTTTATTTTCTTTTAATCTACAATTAGACTTTTACTCCTTATTCAATTTGATCCTTTTTCCTAATTACTCTCAATTAAGCTAAATTCACTAAATAAAAATCTAATTAAGCACACTACTAGACTCATAATTACTCCTAATGATTATTTACTAACTCGATTTACTAAGACGGAGGCCCGATAACACATTTTTTTTTCTGGTGCCCATGAATTTGGGTCGTTACATTTCTCCCCTTAATAAATTTTCGTCCTCGAAATTTACACGAAATAGGTGAGGATCTGCGCTCTCATAGTTTCTTGAGTTCCCAAGTTGCTTCTTCTACATTATGGCTTCTCCACAATACTTTTACCAAAGGGACTCGTTTGTTTCTTAATTCTTTCACTTCTCGAGCTAGTATTTGAACCGGTTCTTCTTCTTCATATGACAAATCCGGTCTAATCTCAATGTCTTGATGAGAAATAATATGAGATGGATCCGATCGATACCTTCGTAGCATGGAAACATGAAAAACATTATGAATTTTCGTAATTAGGAGAGGTAAAGCTAATCGATAGGCAACCGGTCCGATTCTTTCAATTACTTCATATGGCCCAATGTAACGAGGACTTAATTTTCCTTGCGACCAAATCTCAAAATTTTCTTCCAAGGTGATACTTTTAAAAACACTTTATCACCCACAGAATACTCTATATCTCGTCGCTTTAGATCTGCATAAGACTTTTTTGTCTGTCAAAAGCTACTTTCAACTCGTCTTTGATCTTTTAACTACTTCTTACGTCTCTGAATTAATTCCGGTCCAACAATCTTTTTCTCATTCAACTCTGTCCAACATACCGGTGATCGACATCTTCGACCATATAATGCTTCATATGGAGCCATTTGAATACTAGATTGATAACTATTATTATAAACAAATTCAGCTAATGGCAAGTATCGTTCCCAACTTTGATTCAAAGTCAATAATGCAAGCCGAAGCATGTCTTCTAAAATTTGAATTACCCGTTCTGATTGTCCGTCGGTTTGTGGATGAAATGCAGTACTAAAATTAAGCCGAGTACCCAAAGAATCATGTAACTGCTTCCAAAATCTCGATGTAAATCGTGGATCTCGGTCGGAAATTATAGATGCTGGAATGCCATGCAGTCTCACAATTTCTCGGATATATACTTCAAAGAAGCTTCAGTAAAGACCAATCGACCCCGATTGCTATGAAATGAGCGGACTTAGTAAGTCGATCAACTATCACCCAAATGGCATTCTTTTTGCTCTCTGACAGTGGCAACCCCGTAACAAAATCCATAGTAATACTATCCCATTTCCATTCAGGAATACTAATAGACTGGAGTAACCCTGTCGGTACCTGATGTTCTGCCTTTACTCGTTGGCAAGTCAAACATTTACTGACATATTCAACTATATCTTTCTTCATTCCTGGCCACCAATAGTGCTCCCTTAAATTACGATACATTTTTGTTCCACCGGATGCAACGCAAAAGTACCATCGTGTGCTTCTTGAAGAATCATCTTCTTTAATTCAGAAGTAGTTGGAACACAAATCCGATTTTGAAACCTCAAACAATTATGTTCATCAATACTAAAATTTTCGACTGTACCATTCTGAACCATTTCTCTTTTCTTTAATAATTTGACATCTTCCATCTGAGCTGCTTTAATCTGCTCTAACATCATTGGCTTAACCTTTAACTCAGCTAACAAGCTTCCATCATCATTAACACTAAGCCGAGCAAACATTGCTCGTAATTCAATCGCAGCTTTCCTGCTCAATGCATCAGCTACCACATTTGCTTTTCCTGGATGATAATCTATAACACAATCATAATCTTTTAGAAGCTCGATCCACCGTCTTTGCCTTAAATTTAAATCTTTCTGTGACAGCAGATATTTGAGACTTTTATGATCTGTGTAAATGTAACATTTCTCGCCATAAAGATAATGTCTCCAAATCTTTAAAGCAAAAATTACTGCAGCTAGCTCCAAGTCATGTGTCGGGTAATTACGTTCATGCGACTTCAATCTGTCTAGATGCATATGCAATAACCTTTCCATTTTGCATCAATACACAACCCAAACCACTCAAAGAAGCATCATTGTACACAATAAAATCTTTTCCGACTCTGGTAATGTTAATAGGTGCCTCTGTCAACATTTGCTTCAAAGTCTCAAAACTATTACGCACGCGATCATCCCGGATAAAAGGAACATTCTTACGTAGTAGTTTAGTCATCGGCATTGCTATTTTCGAGAATCCATTTACAAATCTTCGATAATATCCATTAAACCGAGAAAACTACGTACCTCGGACACATTCTTTGGCGCTTTCCATCGAACAATTGCTTCGATCTTCTTGGGTCAACTCTAATCCCATCGCAGATACCACATGTCCTAAAAATACCACTTGGACAACCGAATTCACATTTACTTAATTTCCCATACAACTGCTTTTTTTCCCAGAATCTGTAAAACCTTTGAAGATCTTGATCATGTTCTCGCCTCTGTTTTTGAATATACCAATATATCATCAATAAAAACCACCACAAACCGATCTAGATACGGCTGGAAAATGCGATTCATCAAATCCATAAAAGCGGTGGAGCATTGGTCAATCAAAGCGGCATCACCAAAAATTCATAATGGCCATAACGAGTACGGAAGGCGATCTTAGGCACATCACTTTCCTTCACCTTGGTGATAATACCCGGATCTCAAATCAATTTTAGAAAATCTCAAGCTCCCTTAAGTGATCAAACAAGTCATCTATACGAGGCAAAGGATACCGGTTCTTGATTGTCACTTTGTTCAATCATCGATAATCAATGCACAACCGCATAGAACCATCTTTCTTTTTAACAAACAATGGAGCTCCCAAGGTGAAATACTCGGTCGGATAAATCCTCGATCTAATAAATCTTGTAATTGCACCTTCAACTCTTTCAATTCGATGGCGACATTCGGTATGGAGGTATAGAAATTGGTCTTTGTACTGGATACACATCAATAGCAAATTCAACCTCTCTATCTCGGGTGTGGTAAACCCGGTAGTTCTTACGGAAATACATCTGGAAACTCGCATCTGATCCTAATCTGTTTGCATTGGCTTCCCACCTGAATCGAATTAATAACATATGCCAAATACATTTGAACAACCCTTTGTAATAACTTGTTAGCTTTAGTATTTGAAATGATACGTGTCGAACCACCGAGTACGGATGCCATTCACTTCAATTCTGTCCCCATTTTACGCTGAATACTAAACCTCTTTTTATAGCAATCCAAAACTACCCCATGTTCGGATAACCAATCCATACCCAAAATGATATCAAAATCGCCAAAAGGCATGATCAAGCAAATCCACAGAAACATTTTATCATGTATTATTAACGGGCACCTCCGGCATACTCTGTCTACTAACACTGTTTGTCCCAAAGGGCTAGACACCTCTATGAAAACTCTAGACATTTCAGATTTTAACTTCCCCGATTCAACTAATTTTAAATTAATATATGAATGTGATGAACCCGGGTCAATTAAAGCATAAATAGGCTCAGAATACAATAAAAATATACCTGTCACCACATCGTGAGCATTGCCTTCTTCACGGTCCGAACTACGTATGCTCTGGGTGGTGCTCTAGCCTCTGACTGTTGTGTAGCTATATCACTGCCTCTACTAGCTCCTCCTCTCCTCGAAACAAAACCTCCTCTAGACATTCCTCTACCTCTGGCGATCGATCTTTGATCTACGAGATGTGGTAGGTGTACTACTACGAGTTTTTGAACAATCTTTAATAAAGTGTTGGTGAGAGCCACAACGAAAACATCCTCCAATTTTCTTCCAGCATTCACCAAAATGTCTTTTCCACAATAGTTACATTCGGGATATTCATTTTCGGGGTGGAGCTTTTACACTACAAGGTGGAAATAGTAATCATTTTCCTCTGTTTCAGTCACCTCTATCAGTTGAAAGCTTGATCTCCAACCACCACAATTCTCTAGATCTTTTTGGTAGTGGATTTGAACTAGTTGCCCACTCGTTTCTGGTCAATCCAATCAATTTCGACTTTTTATCAAGTCCCAAGACTTGCTCTATCATTTTGGCCCGTTCGATCAAATCAACAAATTCGATAATTATTTGGGACACTAATTGTAGTTTTATTTCATCTCTTAATCCCCGTAAAAACCGTTTACAACTATCGACCCTCTGTTGGAATATATATTCAAGCATACTGCTCAATCTAGTAAACTCTCGATCATAATCCAATACCGACATATTACCTGTTTCAACATTAAAAACTCTTGCTTTTTCTCTTCAATATACATTTCCCCAATATACTTCTTTTGAAATTCTTTTTGAAACAAATCCTGAGTTACTGATCATCCCAGTAAATGTCTAACAATGATTCCCACAGAGATATGCTTCCCCCTTGTAACAATGATACAAACACATATCAGATTCTCTCGGGGTGCAATCTAATTGTTGCAAAACTCTTTTTGTTGATTCTATCCAATTCTCAAGCAATAGACGGATCAAGACCTCTTAGTCCCGAAAACTCCGTGGCACCATATTTTCTTAACTCTTTAATCGGGGCCCGTCTAACCGTAGGTACTTGATGTAATGTGAGTACAGATTTCGCTACATGTTGCAATGCATCGGCTATAGCTCTTATGATTGTGAGTTATCTCTTTCTCTTCTTACATTAGGAGGTTGGTTATTTAACGGATTTCTGATGAGGTGTATGATTGATTTCTTCAATTTCTCGATTTCAGTATGCATTTTCTGTTCAACATCATACATTCTTTAAATCGACATTTTATCTATAAAACAAAATCAAATAAATATATATCAAACATCCAAAAACCCGACTAAACTTCGACTCAATAGTGGCATGTACTTCTAGACTTACTTTCGAGCCCGATTTGGCCGAGAATCGACTAAACACGATAGCTCGATACCAATAAATGTAACACCCCTAACCGAACCATCGCGAACAGGGTTACGAAGCATTACAGGACATATCGGACAATTTGCAAATATAAATTTTGTTTAATATAAATTTTGTGACATTTACGCTTATTAATATATAAAACCCCCTGTAAAATAAATCGTATTCATTTCAATAAACAACCAATTTAACCAATTCATTTGATAAATTCATTTTCTATTCTAAATACCTTCTAATCAAACTCAATCAATATAATATCAACTTAAATTTACCAAAATATTAGTTAGATTAAAATAAATATACTCCTTTCATTATAATTTTTAAACTTGTAATACTAACATTTTTAACCATTTACATTCAAAATATAATAACATTTAAACACAACCTACGTACATGCCACATTATAAAAGGAAATATACATCACCAAAGGTTTCTTTGAAGTCGGGTCCGGCCGGATCTTTGGTTCGATGTTGACTTCTACAACTGCGCACGGAAGCAACCGATGCAATACTGAGTATACATATACTCAAAGTGGTATTACCATAATTCAAATTATAAACATAATAATCATATCATTAAATCATATAACTTTAATTTAACTAACCCAATTCAAACATAAGTTTATCATTCTCAATATATTCATACAATTCAAATTTAGCTATTTAACAATTGAAATAATACACAATCATGTTGAGCCATTATCCATTTCTTGAACCAATGGTTCATACTTTCTTTTCTCATGCTCATATTTCAATCACATTTTTCAGTTCATGTTCTATTTTCGCATTTCTTCCAATGGCTCAACCATTTCATTTTATTCAATTTAACCTTTTCTTTATTTACCCCTATTAATGAGACTCGGACCTTAACGGATACACGGATTCCAACCCAACACTCGATGACGGCACAATGTGCCTTAACGGTAACGATGATATCGACACACAAAATGTCGAATCGGAATACTTGATAACAATATCGATATTCAACACACAAAGTGTTGAACTTTATGCGATATGATAACGATATCGACACACAAAGTGTCGAATCGGTAAATGATATGATATGATGAGTCGCACGCGTAAGTGCTGATCGATAAGCCGGCAAAATCCCGTACTCTTCCATGTCCTATGGCATGCCAATTATATCCGACTCAGCCCGACTAGTTAATAGGGTATTTGATTCTCAATTTCATTTTCATTTTCATAATAAATTCAATTTCAATATTAATTACACTTTTCCATATCAATCCAGATACAATTCAATTTCAATAAAAACACTTACCTTATAATTTACTTACCATATCCATAAATTAATCTAATATTTAATGAATAAATAAATAGCTTGAATTATAGTAATACAAACCCGAATTTGCTTGATTATTCCTCGGTAACCTTCTCCTTTCCTTTATGGGTTGATGCCTCGAGTTCCTTTTTAGCTACGAAAATAATAATTTACATTATTAATTACAACATTAAATTACAATAAATAATTGAATTTTATTCAATTTCTACTCTTCCTCTTCATTCCACATCTTTTATACACAATTCTATTATTTACTTATAAGTTCTTTCTAGGCTGTCTACCTAAGTCATTGTCACTAAATCATCTATATCTGGAGCTACGGAACTCCAAATTAAGATCCGTAAATTTTTCCCGAAACTAGACTCATATATATTTTTACTGTAAATTTTTCAGAATTTTTGGTATGGCCAATCAGTACCAGATTATTCTTAAAGTTTTCCCTGTTTCACTGTCCAACTGCTCTGACCTCTCTTCACTACGAATTAAATTACTCTTTGTACAGAATTTAGATGGCCTCCTTGTTTAGCTCATTTGAAACTAGACTCATTAAGGAATTTAACCATATAAATTATGTTCCAAAATCATTTTTATACAATTTTTAATTATTTTTACAAGTCAGAACAGGGGATCTCGAAATCACCCTGAACCAGTTTCACTAAAATTTAAATATCTCACAATACAGAACTTATTTGCTATCTCTGTTTCTTTCATATGAAAATAGACTCAATAAGCTTTAATTTCATATCTCACTCAACTTCTAATTCCATTTCTACGATTTTTGGTGAATTTTCAAAGTTACTCTACTGCTGCTGTCTTAAATCTGTTTTCTTATGACTTATTTTGCAATTAAATCCTAGTTAAGTTTACTTATTTTCTTAACTTAATTCATGCTTGATTCTACTTAAATTCCTTCCATATTCAACTTGATTACAAAATTTTCAAAATAAACCCTAATTTATAATTTCTTCCAAATCAATCCCTATAATACAAAACTTATAGCTTACTTTACAATTTAATCCTTTTACTAACTCTAACTTAAATTTCATTCAATTTAACCCCTTGTTCATCTTTTTCTTTAACATAAACTATACTTAAAAACCAATAAACTCTCAAAATATCAACTTAGTTTCATCAAAATCTTGCTTTAAAGCTTCTAAAACATCAAAATTAAAAGAATAGGACTTGATTGACTTACCTTTTAAAGTTTAAAACCTTGAATCTTTAGTTTTTCCTTTTCCTTCTTTTTCTTCTTTCTTTCCTGCTTGTTTCGTATGCTCTCTGTTCTTTTCTGTTCTTCTTTGTTTCTTTTTATTATTTCATTTACTATTTACTTTATTATATAATATAATATTATATTAATATAATTATTTAATAATATTAATAATATATTTTAACACATAAAATCTCAGATTTTTTTAAGCTTATGCCGCCTCAACTTATGCTAAATGGCATAATTGCCATTTTAGTCCTTTTTATTTTCTTTTAATCTACAATTAGACTTTTACTCCTTATTCAATTTGATCCTTTTTCCTAATTACTCTCAATTAAGCTAAATTCACTAAATAAAAATCTAATTAAGCACACTACTAGACTCATAATTACTCCTAATGATTATTTACTAACTCGATTTACTAAGACGGAGGCCCGATAACACATTTTTTTTTTTTCGGTGCCCACGAATTTGGTCGTTCTGAGTGAAGTATTCGAGGATTCTTCGACCTTGAGTCGATGAGACATTGGGTGTCATATTATTTGCCGGATAGATTCAATAAGGTACTGGTACCTCTTTACTTGCCTGGGGCGATGAGAGACCGGGTGTCACTATATATTGCTTCGAACTATCCGATTAGGCTTTGGGTGCCCGTATGGTGTGTTTGGTTGGATCCGAGTATCCGCCAAAGTCCGAGTCATGTTAATAGGGGTAACTATGTGAAATAAGAAAATTACATGAATTTGATTATTTGAACCTCTGAATGAAAGAGATATTGTGATACGAAAATATATGTGATTGAGAGATGAAACAGAGGTTCATGAACAATTGGAATTCTATGAATGAGATATTAATTCAAATATTAAAATTGTTACATTGGAAATATAACAACTTAGTATAATTATATGTATAATGTGTTATTTAACTAAGTATGTTTACGATATTTGATCATTGTTATAAATTGAATTATAATAATACCATCGAGTAATTCCAATACTCGTGATGCGGTTTGTTTTCCGTGCGCAGGTTAGTAGAGTTTCTGACCCGGTCCAGCATCCAAATCCAATCCGACTCCAACAAGAGGATTTTGGTGATGAAATTCTTCCTTAGTTAAGTGGCATGTACTAGATAGTTATATGAATTATGAACATATATATATATACTTAAGTTAAATGCTTTAGTTGTAATTAATGATTATAATATTTTGGATGAGGAAAATGATATAAAGTTATAAAATGATAAATTAGTATTGGTTGTTTTGGTCTGAAATTGCAGGGGGATTTAGGTGAAAATAAGCAGAAATATTGCCGAAATTTTTTTTATAGATAAAAGAAAAACTTACGAAGAATTTTCTAGAATGATCGAACAAGTTTCTTTCTACTATTAATATATGCTTAGGCATTGAAAGTCCAATATAGGTATTTAATTATTAAATTATACTATGAATGCTATTTTATTTGTGAATAATTAGTAGATTGTTTGATATGTCCAGTAATACCTTGTAACCCTGTTCCGGCGACGGTTTAGGGTTAGGGGGTGTTACATGAAAACAGGGCGTAGTGGGGTGTTGGTGGTTGAGTGGATTGCGGCGCACCAAGGGAGGGCTTGCGGCGCATCAGAGGAGAGGGAACCCTAGGGTTCCCTAATTTTGATTAGTCTTGGGCCCAACTGGGCCATTTGTTTATTGGGCCCGAATTATTTGGGCTAGTTACAGTGGGAGTTAGGCTGACTTAGGCGTTTTTGGAGCAAGGAATTACCTAAGGTCGCATGGATTGTGAGGTGAAGTCCGTGACAGTTGGTATCCGAGCTAAGGTTTGCGAAAGCACTATTGAAGGATGTCGAAAGAAATTGGTGAGAATGAGCCAATAGAGACTCGTGGAAGGGCCAGAAAGGCTAGTCGATCGAGGGATATGTTGTCGAGCTTGGAAAATCGAGTGGTCAATCTCGAGGAGTCTGTTGGTGACATGAAGGAGACACTTGAAGTGGTCCTGATCCGTATGGAGGAACTGAGGGAAGATAGCAAGGAATTTGTGTTGGACTCTCTCAGATCCACTTCGGACAAATTAATGGTGAGGGACGAAGCTCTTGAGGCCCTGATGATTGCTATGAAAGAGGAGATTGCTGAGCTTAAGGGAGAGCTCACTATCTGTAAGGCTGTCCTAAGAAGAGCGATGTTGGTTTCGGGACCGAAGCAACGTCATGTGGATGTTCCAAAACCCGAGAAGTTCAAGGGAGCTAGGTCCACGAGAGAAGTGGATAACTTCCTGTGGGAATTGAAGCAATATTTTCGAGCAATGGGCACTGAGAATGATGCCACTAAGGTAAACACTACTTCAATTTACTTTTCTCATGTTGCACTCTTGTGTTGGCGACGTAGGTCAATGGATGAGAAATGTGGAGGAATGGCTATTGGGACTTGGGAGGTGTTCCAAAGAAAGTTGAAGAAACAGTTTTATCCGTAACATGCTGAAAAGGAGGCTCGTGCTAAGTTGCGCTGGCTTACGCAACAAGGCACCATTCGAGAGTATATATGGAAATTCAGTGAGTTGATGCTTCAGATCTCAGACTTGAACGAGAAGGAAGCATTTATTAGTTCGAGGATGGGCTAAAAATGTGGGCTAAGCAAGAGTTGCATTGCCTAGGTATCACTGAATTGACCGCAGCCATGGCTGAGGCAAAAACTTTCTACGATGTTGGGGGAAGAAAGTTGATAATAGTGAGTCTTCCAAGCCCAAGTTGAGACCCAAAGGAAAAGGTGGGGGAGACAAGGATCAAGGGGAAAAAAATGGCGAAGGCCTACGGGCTAGTTAAGGTAAGCCTTGGGATAAGAAGGGACTACTGAGATGCTATCTTTGTCAAGGCCCACATATGATGACTGTCTATCCGAAGAAAGCCATTTTCCATGCCATGGAGGCACGCGAGGAAGTCGAAGATGACATCAAAAGCCTTAATTCGATATTGGGTGGTGTCGAAGAGAAGATAAGTAATGGGCTGATTTTTGTGGACATCATCGTAGTTGGTAGGGGATTGAATGTACTTGTCGATACTGGTGCGTCTGACTTATTCATGTCTGAAGAAATGGCGAAAGAACTTGGCCTCAAAGTTGAGGAAGATTTGGGACGAATCAAAACGGTGAACTCGGAAAGCATTCCCATAACGAGTGTGGCAAAAGGGATAGAACTCAAACTTGGCGAGTGGACTGGCAAAGCAACTATTAAGGTAATCCCACTTGATGATTATGATTTTGTAGTTGGATTAAGCTTGCTTGACTGAGTTAATGCGGATATTCATCCTTCTGAGAATTACATGACTATCTCCGATTCAAACCGTTGATATATGGTGTGAATAAAAAGAAAGGAAAGCATGGAGGGAAAAATATTGTCGGTGATCTAATTTTCCAAAGGAATACGGAGAAATGAAGTCTCCTATCTAGCCACCTTGAGGGACAATGTGGATGAGAAATTCCAAAGGAAGTGAAACAATTGTTGAAGTCATTTCAAGATGTGATGCCAATGGAGTTGCCCAAAAAGTTGCCACCTAAGAGGGAGGTGGACCACAAGATTGAGTTGTTGCCCAATACTGAACCGCTAGTAAAGGCATCATACCGGATGGCTCCACCCAAGTTGGAGGAATTGCGAAAGCAATTGATGGAGCTTTTAGATGCCAAGTTCATTAGACCATCTAAAGCTCCATACGGTACGCCTGTGCTATTCCAAAAGAAGCATGATGGGTCCTTGAGATTGTGCATCGACTACAAGGCCTTAAACAAGATCACAGTGAAAAACAGGTATCCCATTCCTCTTATTACAGATTTGTTCAATCAACTTGGTAGCGCGAGATGGTTTACTAAGTTAGATTTGCGATCGAGGTACCACCAAGTGAGAGTAGCTAAAAGGGATGAGCCTAAGATAGCCTGTGTGACTCAGTACGGGTTTTTTGAGTTCCTTGTTATGCCATTCAAGTTGACAAATGCTCTGGCCACGTTTTGCACCCTAATGAATAAGGTATTACAACCCTTCTTAGATCATTTTGTGGTTGTTTGTCTTGATGATATTGTAGTGTATAGTAAGACGCTTGAGGAGTATATGGGACATTTGAGGGATGTGTCCAAACTCTATGAGAAAATGAGTTATATGTCAAAGAGGAGAAATACTCATTTTCCCAACGAGAGGTGCTATTTCTAGGCCATATTGCGGGAGGTGGCACGATTCGAATGGATAAAAGTAAAGTTCGAGCAATTGCCGATTGGAAGCCACCAACCAAGGTGACGGAGTTGTTGTCTTTCCTTGGATTAGCAAATTATTACCGCCGCTTCATTGAAGGCTATTCCAAGATCATTGCACCCTTGACGAACTTGTTGAAAAAAGGTAAATTGTGGGATTGGGACCCTCGGTGCGAAAAAGCCTTCAACCAAGTGAAGCAAGCAATGATGAGTGAGCATGTACTTACATTGCCAGACTTTTCAAAGTTGTATGAGGTACGCACGGATGCTTCAGATTATGCGATTGGGGTAGTGCTGATGCAAGATGAGCATCCAATTGCTTTCGAGAGTCGAAAGCATAATGAGACGAAACGAAGATACAAAAGAGATGATTGCAGTGGTGCATTGTTTGCACACATGGAGACACTATTTGCTAGGTTCCAAGTTCGTGATATTCGCTGATAATGTTGCAAATAGTTATTTCTTAACCCAGAAAAAGTTGTCCCCCAAGCAGGCTCGTTGGCAGGTTTTCCTAGCAAAGTTTGATTTTAGTATGGAATACAAGCCGGGAAGTGCCAATACTGTGGCTGATGCGCTTAGCAGAAAAATAGAGTTTGCAACGATAAGCCAACCTGATAGTCCTTTATTGGAGCGCATTCAATAAGGATTATCCCACGATCCCATAACTAAGAATTTGATTTAGCTTGCCAAAGATGGAAAAACGATGCGGTTTTGGCTCGAGGGAGAATTGCTATACACTCAGGGGTAACGTTTATATGTGCTTCAACATGGGAATTTGCGAAAGGAAGTTATGAAGGAATGTCATGATTCAAAATGGGTTGGCCATCCAGGTATACACTGTACTTTGGCTCTCTTGGAGGATCGATTTTATTGGCCTCACATGAGTAACGATGTGGAGACCTATGTGAAAACTTGTTTGGTGCGCCAACAAGATAAGGTCGAGTTGAAGGTTCCTGCTGGTTTGTTACAACCCTTGGCCATTCCGGAGCGCCCATAGGTGTAACGGCCTAATTTTCAGTGGTGTCGGAAATGGTGATATGAGATCACTAAATCCGACAGGTAAGATTGAATAAGATAGTAATTTAATATTTATGAGTCAAGTGAGAATTCAGAAGAATTTGTGGATTGGTGAATTTGGTGAATTAAAAGAATTTATTAGGTCAAATGGGTCAAAAACGAGGTATCGAGACCTCGAATTTGAAAATCGAGCCATAAATATTTATGGAGTGTTATTAAGTTAGTATTAAAGTTTGGTTGAGAAATTTAAATGTTTGGGTAGCCAATTAAATAAAAAGGACTAAATTGTAACAAGTGCAAAATTGCTAGAAGAATTAAATAGCTCAAGTGTTAAAAGAAGGAGGGTTTAAAGGACAATTAAACCTAAAAGTGAAAAGGTTGGATGGCAAAGGCAAGGAAATCGGCAGAAAATAAGGGAAATAAGGGCAAAATTGGAATTTTTGTAATTTTGACATGTTTAGTAAAGATAAGATTGAAAAGAATCTAGATATATCTTCACACTATCTCAGCCAAAACGCCATAGAAGTTCTGGAGAAAGCTTATTTTCATACTTTTACATCCTGTGAGTTTAATTCTTGCTTTTTCTTGATAATTTTTATGTTTTTATGACTTTTACAACTAGATCCACTTATAGAATTCATTAGTTTTTGATTTGGTGGGTAAAATTAAAAGTTACCCTTGCTGAGAAATGGAAGTTTATGATGAATTATTATGAAATTTAAATTCTAATTTCATATTAAGGTGGTTTTATTAAGTGATTTTGATAGGAAATGATATTTAGGACCTAATTGTGAAAAAGTTGTGAATTAGAGGTTGGTGTTGAAATTCAGAATATCAAAGGTTGTGAAATAGTTTGTAATTATAGAATAAAGTGTTGATTGAGAAAAATTAGTTCAATTGATGGCTGAATTGAGAGGACTAAATTGTAAAAACTGTAAATTTTGGGGTAAAAGTGCAATTTCAAAAATTTAAGAGCATAAATTATGAAGTGAAATAGAAATGAAATAAATGCTAATGAGTGAAAATATTTTACATTATAGATCAAGAATCCAAAGAAGAACGGGGAAAAGAAAAAGTTGCAGAATAGTTCCTAAATTTCAATATCTACTACAAATCAGCTGGGTAAGTTCATATGGTTGAATTTATATGTTTATTTGTGAATGATTGAATGATATAATGTGTTGTTAAATCTGAATTTGCTGTGGAATTATGAAAATTATGATAAAATGTAAGAATAAAAGCGGTAATTCAAATTAGGAAAAAGCAGACTGAATTGAGTACGTTTGTATCGTGACATGTGATGAATTGACAGATAAGACCATGGTTAATCCATGGCAAAGTGTGAAACGTAAGTATGGTATTAACCATACTGAGATGTGAAATGTAGGTATGGTATTATCCATACTAAGTTGTGAAATGTAGGTATGGTATCAACCATACTGAGTTAAGAAATGTAGGTATGGTATCGTCCATACTGAGTTATGAAAAGTAGGTATGGTATCGTCCATTTGAGTTGTGAAATGTAGGTATGGTATCATCCATCTTGAGTTGTGAAACGTGGCATCGAGCAACGACGTACTCAAATTCGTAAGACGTTTCCTAATTTGATATTAAGTAATATAAAAGAAGTGAATCAAATGAAAGAGATTGAGTTGTTGTTAATGTTGAGCTCAACTATGTGAAGTATTTTAACAATGGTTGTGAATGGCAGGGAATTTTAGAAAATGTTTTGTTATTGTTTGGAAATATTATGTGTGGTAAGCATTACTTTTAAACCTATGAACTTACTAAGCTTCATTAAGCTTACTTGTGTCTGTTTGATATTTTTATGTAGATTGAATTAAAGAGAAGTTGGTAGATCGGATCATCACAGCAAAGCTCACTATCCAGATCAATTCCGGCAGCTTTTGTTTTATGTTTAAAGATTTATATGGCATGTATAGAGTTTAAATGAGATGGAGTAAAGATGTTATAAACTAGTTAACAATATTTTGCAATGAAACAGTTTTTGAATTACAGCAGTGACGTGATTTTGAAAAATCACCAAAAATAGAAGAAATGGAATTAGGAAGTGAATAAGATATATAATTGAAGCTTATTGAGTCTATTTTCACATAAAAGAAACATAACAAACAAATTATTCTTATGTTTGGAGATATTTGAATTTTTGTGAGACTAGTTTAGAATTATTACGTGATCCCCTGTTCTGTTTTTGAAAAATCATTAGAAATTGTATAAAACTAATTGTGGGATATAGTTTATATGCATGGAATACTGAATGAGTCTATTTTCAAATGAAATAAATAAGAAGGTCATATGAATTCTGTACGAAGAGTAATTTGATTCGTAGTGAAGAGAGGTCAGTATAGTCAAACAGTAAAATAGGGGAAACTTTAATGAATAAACTGTACTAATTGGCCATATGAAAAATTCTGGAAAAATTATAGTAAAAAGATATATGAGTCTAGTTTTAGATAAAATTAACGGATCTTAATTTGGAGTTCTGTAGCTCCAGATATAAATAATTGAGTGCCTATGGCGCAGATGGACAGTTTTAATATTTATGCTGAATTAGTAGTTAAGTCTAGTAATGCCTCGTGCTCGACTCCGGCAACGGTCTCGGGTAAGGGGCGTTTACAATAGGAAAGTTTATCCATGGACTTTATTTTGGGTTTACCTAAGTCTGATGGATTTGCAAGTATCTTTTTGTGGGGGACAAGTTTTTGAAGCATGCAACTTTTATCTCCGGAACCAAGGAGTGTCTTGTTAAGGAGGCAGCTCGTTTATTCCTTAAGTATGTGGTGAAATATTGGGGAGTACCACAGTCTATCATTAGTGATCGAGATGGGTGATTCACGGGACGGTTTTGGATGGAGTTGTTCAAGTTAATGGGCTTAGACTTAAACTTTTCCACCGACATGCATCCCCACAACGATAGGCAAACCGAACGAGTGAATGCATTGTTGGAGACGTATTTTCGGCACTATGTAAGTGCTACACAAAGGGATTGGCCGAAGTTGTTGGATGTGGCTCAATTTTCGTACAACTTACAACGAAGTGGGGCGACGAACCAGAGTCCGTTCAAGATAGTAACGGGGCAATAGCCACTTACACCCAATGCTGTTGCAACTCGTTAAGCAGGACCGAATCCAGCAGCTTATTGATTTGCGAGAGATTGGCAAGAGCAAAACGATCTAGCTAGAGCTTGTGTACATAAGACGAGTAAGCGCAACAAGAAGTGGGCAGATCAAAATCGAAGGGATGTGCAATTTCAGGTTGGTGACCTAGTCCTTGCTAAACTACACCTGATTTTGCGACATGATGGTTTGCACAAGGGACTTGTGCGACGATATGAGGGGCCATTTCGAGTTGTGAAGAAGGTAGGCAAGGTGGCCTACAAGCTTGAGTTGCCTGAAAAGCTCAAAGTCCATCCTGTATTCCATGTAAGTATGCTTAAGCCATTCCATGAAAATGGAGAAGACCCAAATTGAAGCAAGTCCAAACAAGCACCAATGGGGGTAAAAGTCGTATATGATTGGGATGTCAAAAACATCGAGGCGGATCGTGTGGTCAGACGGAAGTACTATTGACCGCGGCATGAATACCTAGTCCGATGGAAGGGATTTCCTGATAGTGAGACATGTTGGGAACCCGCTGAAGCCTTGTGGCAATTCTAAGACAAGATAGACCGGTACCATACAGAAGACGCGACGAGGGCGTCGCTAGATTCGGTGGGGGAGAATGTTATGGGTTGCGCATGGGAGCCCGCAACCATGACACATTTGGGCGATTCATCAAGAGGGAAGGAGGTCATTTGGCCCAATCGGACTAGCCCGTTGCTTGAAGAGATTGAAGGTCCATCTACAAGCTTGACAGATATGGAAATATGATTTTCGAAGATATGCAATCCTAGATATGATATGTAATCTTAGAAGATATGATTTTGTAATCTTAGAGATTTAATTTTTAGATATCCTTTAATCTTAGCCGTTGATGTACTTGATCTGTACCGTTGGATTTGGAAAGGCTCAACTATAAATAGAGGCATTTCCCCTCATTGTAAATCACTTGAGTTTTTTTTGAGCAATAAGAATTCTTGAGAACATTCACTCAAATTTCTCTCTCTCTTGTTTTCTTATTTTTCTGTGGCTTGTTCTTATTTCGTTCTTCGTTCATCATCGTCTCGCTTTGAGTTGCTTTCGTTCGAGTTGGTTTTTGTGGAGGAATTATGTTGAATACTCATATTGTGGGAGTTAAGCTAACTTAGACGTTTTTGGAGTAAGGAACCCTAAGGCCGCACGAATTGTGAGGCGAAAATCCTAAGTCCGTAACACTAGTGCCATCTTCGCTTAGGTTGAAGTTGAATTACTTTTCAAAATTTATTAGGGGTTTAAATTTAGTTTTACAATTTCTATATAAAAATATAAAAATAAAAAACACTCTCTTGACCATAATCTTAGTTCAATTAGAAATATAGCTTTTTTTTGTTTGTTTGGATAATAAATTTCGAATTTTAACAAAAGAATTTATATAGCCTTTGCTGCTTTATCATGTTATAATTATAGTAGAATGTGGTTTTTTAGAATATGATTATTGAACACAATGTTTGTTTAGTGGATATTAGAAAATATTAATTAAAATTTCGGGAAAATTAAATTATAAATTTTGGATTACTAAATGCTTCTTTGAGAATATAAGGATAGTTTATGAAATTACTCTTATTAAATAAAAAAATTAAGTGTTTAATATTTTATAATAAATTTTAATATTAACAAAGTTTTGAAATATTTAATAATAAAATTTTAATTAATAATTTTTAAAAATATTATTTTAATTGAAAACATGAAATTTCTAAATATAATTGTCGTAACCATTTTTTTGACAAAAACGGGAATCGAACTTGGACTTCAAAATGAATAAAAACGGGAGTCGCCACCGACCTTTATTAGGTGTGATCGGATCACCTTTGTTTTAATAAAACGTTTGATTTACTAAAACGGGGTTTTTGGTCTACTAATATTCGAGAAAACAGGTTCGGAAGTCGGTTACGTGCGAGGAAGGATTAGCACCCTCGCAACGCCCAAAATCGGTACCAAATTGATTAATTGATGTCCCAATGTCGAAAGTTTAGCGAAATTAGAAATGGATTTAGAAATTTGGGTCTTTTTGGAAATGTTTGAGTCTTCTTAGGATATTAAGACTTCCTTGTTTCGAAGGGACCAAATATCACATCCAATACGTAGGACACGATAATTTCAATCCTCAAATCCAAGGTCATCTCTTAATCCCTAATACTCATTTATTAAAATAACAAAAGGTTATTCGATCATTTGGTCAAGCAAGAGAACCGAGACCCAACACATAGGGCACGGTCCCTCAAATTTCCAAACACGGAACATTGCCTCGTTTTTGAAAATTTTTTTGTTTTTAGGGTAAATTTGATAAAAATATGTTTAAAAGAAACGTGATTTGAAAATGGGAATAGGGTCATGCGAGGAATAATGATGATACAACACAAATTATGTACAAAACAATAACATAAGTATAATAGTAGTAATAATAATAATGGTAATAATAAAAAAATATATATATACAATATGATAATATGGTAATAATATTAATAGTAGTAATAATAACAAAATAATATGAAGTATATACTGACATACTAATATATAGTACTAAAAATGACAATAAATGTTAAGAAATAGATAAAATAATAGTAATAATAATAATAGTGATGAATATAGTAAAATAATAATAATAGTAATATGTACAATATAAAGATATATAGTAATAATAATAATAATAATAAAAATACGAAATATGTACAATATACTAGTATAGATATAGTAGTGATAAAGTTAGTATGTACAAGTAATAATATAATAATGATAATAGTAATAATAATAGTAATATTAATAATAATAAGCAATACATAATATACTAATATAAATATAGCAATAATGATAATAATGATATACATACAATATAATAATCATAATGATATAATAGTAATAATAAAATGTATATATATATACATGACTAAAAATATTAATAGTAGTAATTAATAATAATAATAATAATAATAATGATGATAATACAAAATATATACAAAGTAATAATATAAGTGTGGTAGTAACAATATGCAGTATATACAACATGTAAATATAAACGTGACAATAATGATAATATATTAATACGCTATATGTCCAATATAATAATATAAATATCGTAATAATAATGAAAACAACACATAATATACACAATATACTAATAACAATAATAATAATAAAAGTAATAGTAATACAGAAAATATAACAATAATAATGACAATATAATATAATAATAGTAAATGCTATAATAATAACATAATAGTATAGTAATAATGATAATAATAATAATAATTATAATAATGCAAAAATATGTACAAGATAATAATAATAATAATAATATTAATAGTATTAATAATAAAAATAAATATAGCAATAGTAATAATAATAATAATAATGGAAAATATAATAATAATAGTAATATAATAATAGCATAATAAAAGACTAAGAAGATTAAAAATAACTAAAGGGGACCGAATTGCGTTTTAAAAGCGGGATTTGGGGTAGATTCGAAATAAAATGAAAAGAAAGGGGTTATTTGTAATGTATGTGAAAAACTGGATGGTTCAAAATAGAAATAAATCCTTTTATTGAAAGCAGTGCGTTAGGGGGCTTAATATGAAGTCGTGGAAAATTATTGGGCGAAATCGAGGAGATGAAAGATTTGATTGCTGATCCACGAAAAGGAGGAGGGCCAAACGCGCAATATGCCCCTCCTAACAAAAACACGCGGGTCTTGCTTGGGTCGGGTCGGGTCGCGTAAGCAGCGCCGTTTTGAATAGTTTTGGGCGGTGCTAAACGCACCGTTTGCTTGGGTATTTAAAGCAAAAATTTTTGTTTTGCTTCATTTCTTCTCTGTTAAAAAAATCCTATTCCTTTCTCCCTTTTCTCTCGTGGATGCGCAGGGGAGGGGTTCGACGAAGGAAGGAACCGCGGTGGCGGAAAAGGTAAGATTCTTTTTTTTTTTTTCCTTTTTTATGCGTATGTATGTGTATATATATATATATATAAGATATAAAAATCAAAATAAATAAAAAGGAAAGAAATGATTATAAATAAATAAAAACCCGAAACCACCTTCGAGTGTTACGGATCCGCTGCGTTCTCCTGTGATTTTTGATTGAAAATTTTTGTTTAGATCTCATCACTTTATTCTCTCTGTATTTTGAGACTGTTTCTTTTTGTATTGATTGCTAATAAAAAGAGGTCCTTTGTCTGATATTCTCGTTCGGTTTATATAACCGATTTCTTTGAAATAAAATACAATATGTTTTGTTTTTTTTCTCCCTATTGCTGCCTTTGTTTTCGTCTTCTCCTTTGCAGGTCATGGGCTGGTGAGGTGGCCGACAGTGGCCAGTGCGTGTGTGGGTCGGCGTTGGTGGCTGAGTGGTAAATGAGAAGGTTATGGTGGAGTGCGGCGCTGGTGCTGGGGTTCTGGAACCCTAGCTTCTAATTACAGTCTATCGGGCCTCTGTTCATTGGGCTGTTTTTGTTTGGGTTTGGTCTGATGGACCCGTTTTTTGTTTGTAATGGGCTTTTAATATGGGTCTTGGGTGTATGGACTGTAAATGGACATTTGGACTATTAAACTTATTTTGTTTATTTTGGATTTCTGTTTCGTTTGGCTAATGGGCCTTAGTTTAATCCTGGGTCTGGGTTAACGAACCCGAGCCCAAAATTGGTGATTACAGCTGCCCCTCTTTGCTCATTGTCGTGAAACGATAATAGGGCAAAGATAATAGAAGAACCAATTTTGCCCGGTCTTGGCCAAGCCTTGATTTGTTGGTCCTCGTTATATCTTGTTGCTTTGATCCACTTCACCGGGACTTTGAGGAACTGCCTTTTTCAAACTGCTTCCTTGTTATCTTCGGGGCTTCGATCCTCAGTCTACTTCCATGCTACTCTCGATAGATATGGCCTGTAGCTTCAATTTGCTCTTGCTCAATCTTCTTTGTCCACTGGAACTTTTTCATTCAATTTGTTCAATGCAACTTTAGTCTTCCGTCTGTAAGTTTCTCCGCGTGTGAGCCGAGGCTCAACCACACTCTCATAATATGAGTTGTTGTTTTTTTTTTTTTTTTTTTGGAAGAAATTTGTAAAACAGAAATTGAAAATACTTTGGCCTCGTAATGTAAACTAATTTTTGCAAGTAGAATAAAAACAAAAATTGAAAGGCAAAAATTGAAAATGCCTCAGCGTGTGACTCGATGCATCAACTCACCTCTCAGAATATGAGTCGATATTTTGAAAAGAAATTAAAAGACACCTCAGGGTGTAACGCGAGGCTCAACTCACTTCTCTCTGATATGAGTTGATATTTTGAAAAGAAATTAAAAGGCACATCAGGGTGTAACCCGAAGCTCAACTCACTTCTCTCTGATATGAGTTGATATTTTGAAAAGAAATTAAAAGGCAGCTCAGGGTGTAACCCGAAGCTCAACTCACTTCTCTCTGATATGAGTTGATATTTTGAAAAGAAATTAAAAGACACCTCAGGGTGTAACTCGAGGCTCAACTCACTTCTCTCTGATATGAGCTGATATTTTGGAAAGAAATTAAAAGGCACCTCGGGGTGTGACCCGAGGCTCAACCCACTTCTCTCTGACATGAGCTGATATTTAAAAAAAACACCTCAGGGTGTGACCCGAGGCTCAATTCACTTCTCTCTGATATGAGTTGATATTTTGAAAAGAAATTAAAAGACACCTCGGGGTGTGACCCGAGGCTCAACCCACTTCTCTCTGACATGAGCTGATATTTTGAACAGAAATTAAAAGACACCTCAGGGTGCAACCCGAGGCTCAACTCACTTCTCTCTGATATGAGTTGATATTTTGAAACTGGAATCTCAAAATATATCATCTGGTGGAACTCGAATGTCTTCTTTCTCATGGTTTTGGTGCAACCATCGTCAAGACTTCTCGCTTTACTGGCGTACCTGTATGTGTCATGTGTGATGATGTCATGACATGCATGTGTTCGTCCTAAATGCCTACATGATTATGCCATGTGTCTTAGGCTTGTTTGTCATGTATCTCTTTCCGTTACGATTTTCACAGTAGCCTGTGTTCGTTGCTTCGACCCTTGACTTTCCTCAGGTTTGAATCCCGCCCTCAAGTAATTCGTGTTTCTTGTCCCCGCTTTTTTTTTTTTTGCCCCTGTTGAGTTTTGTCATTGCTTTGAAGCTCCCGTATTTACCCAATTCTCACCCAGGCAATGCTCCATATTCTTTTCGTTTAGAGTGTGTAATTTCACTATTTACCCTTAAAATGAAACATAAAATGCATGAAAATGGCAAAGTAGGCATGAAAGTTGTTCCTCGTATTTATTTCAAAAGCAGCAAGGAAGTTGTCAAGGAATGACTCGATTAAGAAAGCATTATAAAAGGAAAACAAGTTTAGTTGTAGTAATGCTCTAGATATCCGACGTATGAACTTCTCCATGTTTCTTCATCCTGAATCTTTTCGAGCAAGGTTTTTCGTGTAGAAGATTCTCGAGCTTCAGAGTTCGCTTCAATTCTTATGACTTTACCGTTTGACTCCTTTGTTCAACCCATTCCTGCTTTCTCAGACCAAATTTGCTTCCTTAGGATGCCCTTTCGGGTTTTCATCCTAAGCCTTCTCTGTTTATCTGGATACCCCCTTTTTTTTTTTTAGGCGTAATATTTCTTCACGGCATCTGAGTTCACCGGATTTGGTAACTCTTTCCCATCCATTTCAGTGAGAATTAGAGCTCCACCTGAGAAAGCTCTCTTAACGACGTAAGGTCCCTCCCAATTTGGTGCCCATTTTCCTCGAAAGTCCTTTTGTATAGGGAGAATCTTCCTCAACACGAGTTCACCTTCGCGAAATTCCCTTGGACGCACCTTCTTGTTATGGGTCTGCGATCATTCTCCTTTGGTACATCCGTCGTGACAAATTGCCTTCAAGCGCTTTTTCTTCAATCGATTCAGTTGGTCATATCGAGTCTGAACCCATTCAGATTCTTCTAGTTTTGACTCCATTAAGATTCGTAGGGAGGGGATTTCCACCTCAATGGGCAGCACAGCTTCCATTCCATAGACTAGGGAAAAAGGAGTTGCCCCCGTAGAGGTCCGCACACACGTGCGATATGCGTATAGAGCGAATGGTAGTTTCTCATGCCAATCTTTATACGTCTCGAGTCATCTTTCCAATGATCTTCTTGATATTCTTGTTAGCGGCCTCTCTTGCACCATTCATCTTTGGGCGATAGGGTGAGGAATTGTGATGCTTTATTCGAAATTGCTCGCACACTTCCTTCATCATTTTGTTGTTTGATTCAAAGCATTATCTCGAAATAATTCTTTTCTGGCAAGCCATATCGGCATATGATCTCCTTTTTAAGAATCGTATACCGCAGTCCTTGTCACTTTAGTAAAAGCGAAGTGGCCTCTATCCATTTTGTGAAGTAGTCTATGACTACAAAAATGAATCGATGTCCATTAGAAGCTTTTGGGAGATTGGCTCCTATAACATCCATGCCCCACATAGAAAAGGGCCACGGGAAGTCATGACATGAAGGGTGAAGGTCTTTGCGCATGAATTTTATCGCCATAAACTTGACATTTGTGACACCTTCCGTGCGTAACTAATGCAATCACTTTCCATTGTCGACCCGATAATAACCGAGCCTCATAATTTGCTCGCCATAGTGAAGCCATTGGCGTGCGTTCCACAAACTCCTTCATGGACCTCTTGAGTATCTTTCGGCTTCAACGAGTATCCACACATCTCGGGAGGACTTGATCTTTTCCTCTTTTTGCACAGGATGTCCCTATCGAGAATGAACCCCACGCCAATTTCACGATTGTTCTTTTGTCGTTCTCATTTGCTTGCTCGGGATATCTTTGACTCTTGACATATTCTAAGATATCATGGAACCATGGTTGCCCGTCTGCCTCGTTGTCAATGCTAAAACAATGCGCATGAGCCTCGTATATGCTCATCTGGAGAGGCATTATTTTTGTTTCTCGGTTCGCTTTGAACATTGAAGCCAAGGTGGCCAGGGCGTCAGCCAACTGGTTTTCTTCCCGTGGGAAATAATTAAAAGTCACTTCTTCGAATTCTCCGACCAATTCTACAACAAGATTGCGATATTTAACCAACTTCGAGTCTCTTACTTCCCAATCTCCACGGATTTGGTAAATCACCAATGCCGAATCCCCGGAGACTACCAAGACCTTAACATTCTGCTCAATAGCTGCGCGAAGTCCCATGATACATGTCTCATATTCTGCTATGTTATTGGTACAAAAGAAATTTAATCTGGCAGTAAAAGGGTAATGATACCCTTCTGGTGACACTAAGACTGCTCCAATTCCGTGCCCCAGTGAATTTGATGCGCCGTCAAAACTCATCTTCCATGATTTCTCTTTTGACGGTTCACATTCTTCTTCCGTAACGCATATCCAGTCTTCGTCTGGGAAGTCAAATTTTAATGGCTCGTATTCTTCTGTTGTCCGAGTTGCTAAGAAATCAGCTATCGCGCTCCCTTTAATCGATTTCTGGCTCACGTATACGATGTCATACTCCGATAGTAGGATCTGCCATCGCGCCATTCTTCCTGAGAGTGCGGGTGATTCCATCATGTACTTTATTGGGTCTAGCTTCGAAATCAGCCACGTCGTATGATACGACACATATTGCCTAAGCCTCGAGTTACCCAAACCAGAGCACAATGAGAACTTTTCGATTGTCGGATATCTTGTCTCACACTCAGTGAATTTCTTATTGAGATAATAGATCGCTGTTCTCTTTTTCCGGACTCATCATGTTTCCCCAAGACGCAACCCATTTGAGTTTTGGACACGATCGGATATAGTATTAGTGGCCTTAGGGGGTTGGCGGTACTAGTCTGGGAGGACTAGATAAATCGCTTTATCTTGTCAAAAGCCTCTTGGCATTCCTTGTCCCATTCTCCGGAATTGTGTTTTGAAGGAGTCGAAAAATTGGATCACACCGCTTGGTGAGTTGAGCAATGGCCCGAGCAATGTAATTCGACCTCCTAGAAATCCTCTAACTTCCTTTTGTGTGCTTGCGTGGCGTAGTTCTTGTATGGCCTTTATTTTATCCGGATCAACCTCGATACCTTTCTCGCTGACGATGAATCCCAATAATTTTCCCGAGGTAGCCCCAAAGGTACATTTGGCGTGGTTAAGCTTTAGTTGGAATTTTCTCGAGTCTTTCGAGCGAGCTTAGGAGGTTTTCAACATGCTCTCTTTCTCCTTGAGATTTGGCGATCATATCGTCGATATAGACTTCTATCTCCTTATGCATCATGTCGTGGAACAGTGTCACCATGGCTCTTTGATATGTTGCCCCGGCATTCTTCAAACCGAACGGCATCACTTTGTAGCAGAATGTCCCCCACATCGTCGTGAACGTAGTTTTCTCCATATCCTCGGGAGCCATCTTGATTTGGTTGTAGGCGAAAATCCATCCATGAAGGAGAACAACGAATTCTTCGCCGTGTTATCTACCAATGTATCGATGTGTGGCAACGGAAATTATCTTTAGGGCTCATTTCGATTCAAATCGGTAATCCACACACATTCGTGCCTTGCCATCTTTCTTGATCTTTGGGACTATATTAGCCACCCATTCGGATACCTAGAGACTTGCGAGAATCCAGCGTCCAATTGCTTCTTTACTTCTTCCTTTATCTTTAAGAGCATTTACGGCCTCATCCGCGCCTTAACTTCATTGGATAGGCTTGCATTCAGTTTTGAGTGGGAGTCATGGACCGCTATATCTTCATTCAAACTGGCATATCTTGATATGACCATGCGAACACGTCTTTGTACTCATGAAGCAAGGTGATGAGATCATGTTTGGTGTCTTGGACATGGAGGTCCCAACTTTTACCTCTTGCTTCTTTTCTTCACTTCCTAAATTCTTTGTCTCGTGGACCGATTCTTGATAGGGCAAAATCTCATTTATCCTCTTGTTCTACCATTTTGGTGAGGTGCGGGAAAAGGCATAATCTTGGCATCTTCTTCACCTCGAATTCTCCTACACAAATAGCCTTCTCGAAAGTCGATTTTAGGACTAAATAATGAGATTGTTCGCGTCGTTGATATCCGAGCACACTGAAAGGTAAAGCGAAAGAAGACTATAGAGAGGACATCAAGGCATCGGACCCTATAAGCGTGACATGATGATATGGGATATATAGGGACAGGTAAAGAAAAAAATGAATGTGGAACTAATGAGAATGAAAGAAACGTGACAAAATGCATCTTTATTCATGTTTCATTTAAAAGCTAGATAGACAAAATAAACTCTCATAACATGATTCCCTACGACAGGGGTATACAAAAAGTTAATCACTGAGCATTACTCAGGGAATTTGGAAACTACAAGGAGATCCACAGTGATCCAATTGTTCAAAGTGAATCACGGAGGACAAAGGCGTATCATCGAAGCATTTCCAATCGCATTATTCCCTTTGCCAATGACATTTATGCTGAAGTCCTGTAGACCCTTTTCTACCCATGACACCATGCTTTGTGGGTCATCTCTTCCCGGGAATATAATTCCAGCTGAGGTAAACGTTTTTGACAAAGTCGGATATGTTATGGGCTCCCACTCTAGTTCTCGACCTGTGACTCTTGCGGTCCTTCTTTCTTGCTCTCTTTGTAACTGTTTCTTTCTTTGCTACACGTCAGGCTTAAATCCTAAGCCGTATCGAGCCTTGTGGGGTAGTGGTTTTAGCGCTTTAGCCATCCCTTGCTGGTATTTCCCCAAGCCTTTCCTTGCTCGGGCTCCTTTTCCAACCGTTAGTTTGATTCCTATCCTGGTATTCTTTGATAACTTGGGCGTGGGAGCTTTACTTCCTTCAGCGACGAAAGTAGCATTGATGAATTCAAAGGAGCGGAAGGAACATTCTACTGCATCTTTGTTCACTTCGATGTAGGGTGCATCGGTGGAGACGAGACGCGACGATGTCTTCTCACGTGGATCGTGATCAGCGATCATCCATGATAAACTTCATTTTACGGTGGAGAGATGAAGGCGCCGTGAGAATGGATCCAAGGTCTCCCTAAAAGGCAATTGTATGAAGGTGCAATGCCCATGACACGAATTCAATATTGTATGTGCATGGGCCCACTTACAGAGGATCTCTATCTTTCCCATGACCTCTCGTCGCGTCCCATCAAACGCTCTGACCGTGGCATGACAAGGTCTCAAATAAGACATATCCACCGGCATTCTGGATAGTGTTGCTAAAGGCATGACGTTAAGCGCAGACCCGTTATCAATGAGTACACTTGGTACTATGTAACCTTTGCAATAGGCCGTGATATGTAGTGCCTTGACGGAGCCCCTTCCATTTGGTGGTATTTCATCATCGCTGAAGGAGATGAAATTATCTGCGTTTAGGTTATTTGCCCACCCATCAAGTTTTTCCACGGGTACATTACTCGGTACATATGCTTGGTTTAACACACTTAATAGAGCGTTTCGGTGTGGTTCTGAGTTTAACAGTAGAGATAACACTGAGATCTTTGCTGGTTGCTTGTTCAATTGCTCCACAATGTTATACTCGCTGTGCTTGATAAACCTCAAAAATTCGTGTGCTTCGTCCTCACTTATGGGCCTTTTAGATTCTTGTCCAGATTGTACTTCAACCTCAGCCTCGGTTTCATGCATCGGCGCTTTCCCCTTTTGACTCGCGTTTGCGACTTTCTTTTCCGGTTCGACCATCTTGGGAGAATAACACCTCCCGCTATGGGTGAAATGCCCCACATCGCTGATGTCACTAGTAGTAGCTTCGTGTATGGTAATGCCTACATCATACTTCCATGGCACCGCCTTGCTCTCCTTGTAAGGGAAGGGAGAAGGCATTTTGATTATCATATTCGGTTTTACCTCTTCCCTTTTTGCCTCGTAGTAGATTATCAAAGGTCGGTCGGCACTATAAGGGGGTCCCGATGATTGATCTTCGGATGCACATACATCTTTTTCGATGATCTCTTCCTTTTCATCATAGACCTCAAGCTCCTTATTGTTCATCATATCTTGGAGCAATTCTTTAAATTTCTCACAAGATTGGATGCGGTGCCCTTCTATGCCATGAAAGACACAAAAACTTTGACCTTCTGTATCTTCCTCCTTGGAATTTTTGTCAAGCGGACCAAGCAAACCCTTTTTCATCATTATTTCCCATATTTTCCCCAATGGCGTCTTTATTTCAGAGACACGACTTTTAGCTCGCCGGCCATCTTCATTTGTCACCACGTTCACGTTCCGCCCAGCATGGTTAGGAGGCGGATTTACCGCGCCGTCTTGATCCCATCAAAACGTAGAATGCCCGCATCAATTAGACTCTGAACCTTTCTTTTAAAGGCTAGGCAATTATCCGTGGAATGCCCCGGTTTCCCAGCATGGTACATGCAGCTAGCATTAAGATCGTACCATTTAGGATAGGGAGGTTTCAAAGGTGCTATGTAATGTGGTGCTATTAGTTGTTTCTCTAGCAACTTTGGGCACAGTTCCCCGTATGTCATGGGAATAGGGGCAAACTGAGGTTTTTCGGGGTTGGGTCTCGTTGGCCTCGTTCATTTACAGGTTGGCTCGGGGCGGTTGTGGTATTTGGTGAGAAGATGGTGAGTGGTCTTTGGGCATCGCCAGTATAGAGCGGGATGGGGGGAGGGTTTGATGATAGAGGTTACGAGGAGGAAAGTAGAGGTTTGGAGTTGGGCGGAATTGAGGTCGAGGTTGGATAGGGTATGGATTAGGAGTGTAGTGATTCTCGGTCCCTACCATATGGGTTTACGCTCCTTCTTCTTAAATGGCCTTTTAGAGCTTTCAGACCCTTCCATTCTCCCGTTCCTGATGCCGTTTTCGATAAGCTCTCCAGATATTACGACATCTGCGAAATCCTTTGTGGCATTCCCCACCAGCTTGTCATAGAATGGCGCTCTTAAAGTGTTAATAAAAAGGACTGTGATCTCCGTCTTGGTTAGTGGAGGTTCCACTTGGCGAGAGCGTCTCTCCACCTTTGAGCATATTGCCTAAAAGGTCTCGGATGGCTTCTTTTCCATCATCTGCAATGTTAGGCGATCAGGCGCTATGTCGGAGACGTGTTTATATTGTTCACAGAATGCTGCAGCTAAGTCATCCCATGATTGGATCTTTTCTCTTCCTAGTTGATTGTACCATCGGAGAGCTGATCCTATCAAGCTTTCTTGAAAGCAGTGTATCAGCAACTTGTCTTAAATCCTCATAACCGGCCATTCGGAGATAAAACATGATGAGATGCGCCTTTGGGCACCTTGTTCCATCGTATTTCAAAGTCCGGTGCTTTAAATTTTGGGGGCAAGACCGGACCGGGAACCAAAGCCCGAGCTTTTGGCGCTCATTGCGGAAGAGGCTCTAGTTTCCTCTCGCTTCTCGAGTCTTTCTTCCGGATCTTTAAACTTGTCTTGGCGCTACGATCCTTCATTCTTAACTTAGCTAGTTCCACAGGATCATCGAGATCTCGGGACAATAGGGTCGGTGGGTTAGTTAAAGTGACTTGATGCAAATACTCCTTGTCTAGATGGGCGGTGGAAATACAGTGGGTGTTCGGGCTGTGTAAGTTCCTTTTTGAGCCGGACCCCATGGGGTGGAGTAAATCCTGGAGGATGGCCTTCGCTTTCTTTCCCGGTACTAGTTGTAGGGTCTTTTCCTTTGTTCGTTATCCCATTCATTAATTGAGTCATTTGGGCCACCATATCCTTTTGAGCCTTTTCCATCTGGTCTTTCAATTCTTGCTGAAACTTCTTCATTTGGTCTTCCATGTCCTTCTGGAATTGTTCGTATCTTTGGTCCATCGCTTTTGCCTTACGACGAGTGTTGTAGTAATGTACGATAGGTTGATCCTCGTCGGTTTCCAGGGTAACTTCTGTCATGTTTTTAACCAATTAGGCTCCTTTTTGATGCAAATGGTGTGATGTATGCGAATGGATGGAATGCAATGCAAATGCATGGAATGAATGCAAGAAGAAAAAGGTGTTGATTTGATTCAATCCCATTATATAAACTTTACTAGAAAACGAATTTCCTTTCATAGAACGGACAATTACATATACGACCTTGCCCTAATGCCTAAATCCTTAACTTCCCTAAGAAGCCAAGCTAAACTTTGGCCTCGCTTCGACCCTGACTCGTATATCAGACTTAACGTGTTGGCCCGAACTGCCAAGGTTTGCAAATGATCGGCCACCTCTCGGATTTGAGTCACGGCTTCGCCCATTACGTAGTCTCTGTTTCTGATTTGTTCCTGGGAACGGTGGAGCTACTCCTTCCAGTGTTCATTGTTCGCTTCAAGGAGCTCAAACCGAATTTTGCTATCTTGTAATGCGGTCTCGAGCTCCTCTATCTTTCCTCTCATCTCCTCGATTTTGTTTTGACTGGCTCTTAATTCGATGACCGAGTTGCGACTACGGTGCAGATGCAGTGCCCTTTCTAATTCTGCTACTTGGGCGCATAACCTCTCCTTTTCGTTTTGGCTTTCCAACAGGCTCTTTTTCGCAATATCCTCACGTACCCGGGCATCTTGGAATTTCCTCTCCCACTGATCGGCTCTGGACTTTTCTTCTTTAATTTCCTGTCGCCATTGTTCTGACGTTTTGCCCAAACCAGCAGTTCTGATGGACATGCGTAGCTT
Organism: Gossypium bickii; assembly: GCA_025503065.1. Lineage (NCBI taxonomy): Eukaryota > Viridiplantae > Streptophyta > Magnoliopsida > Malvales > Malvaceae > Gossypium > Gossypium bickii. Next base: position 136,101,626 of record CP106709.1, on the reverse strand, counting down.
CTTATAGTCCGTCTTTAGACTATCCAAATCCTCTTCGGCCTTGTTCTTTCCTTTTTTCAATTTTTGGCCTCAAACTTGTGGAGGTCAACATCTAACCCCAATTGCATCTTTTCCTCTTCTAGCTGCTCTATTCTTTTACCCAGTTCTCGGCTCCTTCTCTCGAAGTCTTGCTTGATAATCTTTAATTCAGATGGGATCACTTGCAGCTGCTCTTTTATTGGCCGAGCATTCCCTTGGGTAGGCCTTGGGACGTTGTCATTGACCCTTTTAGCCCACCATCGATCGTATTCAGGCGTAATCATTGGCCTTATGGCGAGCCTCTTCATTTTCCAAGTTTGGGTCCATGCATCTGATATCTCACGAACTTTCTTCTTATAATTATCGTCCTTGTACGAAAACTCACACTGGGCTAATCCATGTGTCACCGGTATAAATTGCCTCGATTGATACTGCCTCATTACTAGCAGTGGGGCGTACCCAACAGCTCCCCATATTCCGAGTAAAGGGACCCAGTCGAACTCTCCACATCGATACAAAATTTCGTCAGGGATCATCCACGGAGTCTTCCATTCTACATCTTCCACTTGCAAATTTTGGAGGATCGCTATCCATTTTTCTCCTGATAGGTCGTCTCGCCTTGGCGTATCCACTAATTCTTTTAGAGGGGAGTAGTTTTCAAAATAGATTTTGCATGAGACTTTTTCTATTTTCCAGAAACGGCAATGAAACCATGAAAGCAACAGTTGTGCACATCCTATGAACCTTCCTTCGTCCGCTCTTCGGCAGGCGTTCAATGATCTGAAGGTTTCGGCCAAAATTGCGGGGATAGGTGTGACTCCCTTGTCGAGTTTATCAAATAGGTCCGAAACCGCATCCTCTATGTGCCCTAATGCTTTGGGGAAGATGACCAAACCATAGATGCTTAGAGCGAACACGTCGACCCTTTTCTTCTTATCAGGATGTGCCAAGATCAAGTCCCTCAAGTATTTCCATGGAGTGCACTTACACTCCCCTTTTTGTTTGATCCGAGCCGTAATCCATTGCTCACTCATTCCTGTGATATTCATTAGCCTTTTTGAGAATGCTGGCACGTTAGCAAATCGTGAATATGCCTTATCAATTTGAATTCTCGGACATCGAAACAAAGCTGTGTACTCCTCTGTAGTTGGAACCAAATCTACATTTCCAAAAGTGAAGCAACTATAGGCGGGGTTCCAAAACTGGGTAATGGCTCGAAATAGGTACTCATCTACCTTGATATCCAGCAGATAGTGCAGATCACCGTAATTATGGTAGAACAGTTGCTTGTCCTCATTGCACCAGGAATCCCATATTTCCTTTAATTTCATGCAGTCATTTTGAGCCACACCGACGTGGGTGAAATCCCACAACTCGACTCATACCCCACTGTCAAGCTATCTCCTTTTTCTTGCTGTATTCTTTCGGACCACACCTGAACGGCCGCATTATCCTCCACTCTATTAAGAAACCCCTTTTCCATGTCAAGCTTTTCTATCTAGCAATCGAATGTGGATCAACACCCTTTTTATAATGAAATGCCATGCAATGAAAATGAAACACCACAAGTTAGTACCAGGTACAAAAGGAATTTAAAACAAACAGGAGATAATCAAACTCGTATTTAAGGTGACAACTAGGGTTTGCACGGCTCTATCTACAACGAGCTCTTAGGTTCCTCTATATGTGGTTTGGTTCTAGAGTAAAGGTACCTGAACCAGCAAATTCCTCAATCCTCACCCATTATAGGCTCATACGGACCGAGTTCAGTTCAGGGGAATACATTTCCCTATGGCTGCACGGAGATAAAAACCTCACGAAGACATAGGTACGGATGTATCCCGAAAGCGATCCACTATCTTGCGGAGGTAAAACCTCACGAAAGAGTAGCTTCTCACTCCCACTTAAGGGTGTGTGACGCGATGGTCATGCAATGCAATGCCAAAGTATTTCACGAGACTCGACACTATAGCACAAACAAATGTATCAAAGAGAAACACAATTTTTTAAAACAATTTTCCAAATTTTCAATCAAAGGGACAAAAATCAATCAATTTACGGCCTGACTCTCGGGGTCCCCAGTGGAGTCGCCAAGCTGTCGTAACCATTTTTTTGACAAAAACGGGAATCGAACTTGGACTTCAAAATGAATAAAAACGGGAGTCGCCACCGACCTTTATTAGGTGTGATCGGATCACCTTTGTTTTAATAAAACGTTAGATTTACTAAAACGGGGTTTTTGGTCTACTAATATTCGAGAAAACAGGTTCGGGAGTCGGTTACGTGCGAGGAAGGATTAGCACCCTCGCAACGCCCAAAATCGGTACCAAATTGATTAATTGATGTCCCAATGTCGAAAGTTTAGCGAAATTAGAAATGGATTTAGAAATTTGGGTCTTTTTGGAAATGTTTGAGTCTTCTTAGGATATTAAGACTTCCTTGTTTCGAAGGGACCAAATATCACATCCAATACGTAGGACACGATAATTTCAATCCTCAAATCCGAGGTCATCTCTTAATCCCTAATACTCATTTATTAAAATAACAAAAGGTTATTCGATCATTTGGTCAAGCAAGAGAACCGAGACCCAACACATAGGGCACGGTCCCTCAAATTTCCAAACACGGAACATTGCCTCGTTTTTTGAAAATTTTTTTGTTTTTAGGGTAAATTTGATAAAAATATGTTTAAAAGAAACGTGATTTGAAAATGGGAATAGGGTCATGCGAGGAATAATGATGATACAACACAAATTATGTACAAAACAATAACATAAGTATAATAGTAGTAATAATAATAATGGTAATAATAAAAAAATATATATATACAATATGATAATATGGTAATAATGTTAATAGTAGTAATAATAACAAAATAATATGAAGTATATACAGCATACTAATATATAGTACTAAAAATGACAATAAATGTTAAGAAATAGATAAAATAATAGTAATAATAATAATAGTGATGAATATAGTAAAATAATAATAATAGTAATATGTACAATATAAAGATATATAGTAATAATAATAATAATAAAAATACGAAATATGTACAATATACTAGTATAGATATAGTAGTGATAAAGTTAGTATGTACAAGTAATAATATAATAATGATAATAGTAATAATAATAGTAATATTAATAATAATAAGCAATACATAATATACTAATATAAATATAGCAATAATGATAATAATGATATACATACAATATAATAATCATAATGATATAATAGTAATAATAAAATATATATATATATACACGCAGCTAAAAATATTAATAGTAGTAATTAATAATAATAATAATAATAATAATGATAATACAAAATATATACAAAGTAATAATATAAGTGTGGTAGTAACAATATGCAGTATATACAACATGTAAATATAAACGTGACAATAATGATAATATATTAATACGCTATATGTCCAATATAATAATATAAATATCGTAATAATAATGAAAACAACACATAATATACACAATATACTAATAACAATAATAATAATAAAAGTAATAGTAATACAGAAAATATAACAATAATAATGACAATATAATATAATAATAGTAAATGCTATAATAATAACATAATAGTATAGTAATAATGATAATAATAATAATAATTATAATAATGCAAAAATATGTACAAGATAATAATAATAATAATAATAATAATAGTATTAATAATAAAAATAAATATAGCAATAGTAATAATAATAATAATAATGGAAAATATAATAATAATAGTAATATAATAATAGCATAATAAAAGACTAAGAAGATTAAAAATAACTAAAAGGGACCGAATTGCGTTTTAAAACGGGATTTGGGGGTAGATTCGAAATAAAATGAAAGAGAAAGGGGTTATTTGTAACGCGCGCGAAACCTGGATGGTTTAAAATAGAAATAAATCCTTTTATTGAAACGGTGCGTTAGGGGGGGGCTTAATATGAAGTCGTGGAAAATTATTGGGCCGAAATCGAGGAGATGAAAGATTTGATTGCACAGTCACGAAAAGGAGGAGGGGCCAAACGCGCAATATGCCCCTCCTAACAAAAACACGCGGGTCTTGCTTCGGGTCGGGTCGGGTCGCGCCAAACGGCGCCGTTTTGAATAGTTTTGGGGCAGGTGCTAAACGCACCGTTTTGCTTGGGTATTTAAAGCAAAAATTTTTGTTTTGCTTCATTTCTTCTCTGTTAAAAAAAAATCCTATTCCTTTCTCCCCTTTTCTCTGTGGATGCGTGTGGGAGGGGGGGTTCCGACGAAGGGAACCGCCGCGGTGCCGGCCACCAAAAGGTAAGATTCTTTGTTTTTTTTTTTTTCCTTTTTTTGTACGTATGTATGTGTATATATATATATAAGATATAAAAAATCAAAATAAATAAAAAAGGAAAGAAATGATTATAAATAAATAAAAACCCGAAACCACCTTCGAGTGTTACGGATCCGCCGTTCTCCCTGTGATTTTTGATTGAAAATTTTTTGTTTAGATCTGTCACTGTTCTCTCTGTATTTTGAGACTGTTTCTTTTTTGTATTGATTGCTAATAAAAAGAGGTCCTTTGTACAGTATTCTCGTTCGGTTTATATAACCGATTTCTTTGAAATAAAATACAATATGTTTTGTTTTTTTTCTCCCTATTGCTGCCTTTGTTTTCGTCTTCTCCTTTGCGAGTCATCAAATTGGTGGTGAGGTGGCGACAGTGATGCTTGATGCGCATGTGGGTCGGCGTTGGTGGCTGAGTGGCCGACAGAAGGTTATGGTGGAGTGCGGCGCCTGGTGCTAGGGTTCCTGGAACCCTAGCTTCTAATTTTTGGTCCATTCGGGCCTCTGTTCATTGGGCCTGTTTTTTGTTTGGGTTTGGTCTGATGGACCCGTTTTTTGTTTGTAATGGGCTTTTAATATGGGTCTTGGGTGTATGGACTGTAAATGGACATTTGGACTATTAAACTTATTTTGTTTATTTTGGATTTCTGTTTCGTTTGGCTAATGGGCCTTAGTTTAATCCTGGGTCTGGGTTAACGAACCCGAGCCCAAAATTGGTGATTACAATAATAACTTTATTTTTTATCAACTCTTTTGAGCTTATGCTTTGAACATCGCTAATGTTGTGACGTGATAAATATTATTAGAAGGCTGAGGGAGCAAACTGTGAAATTAGCCAAAAACATTAGCATATTAATAATAGTTTTGATTGAATTTCGGTTCATTCGTTCACTGTAATGTATTTTTTCTAGAGTATTGTTATTCTGAGACAAATTTAATATATTTTTTAAAAATATTTAATAATCGAACAAGATAAACAAAACTCAAAAACTTAAATTAAAATTATTAAAATGATCGAATAATTTATATAAATAACTAATAAATTTATATTTAAATAAGATAGCCCTTTCCTCAACAAACATTGTGGCATACATGATTAGAAAGAGGGTAGGGTGCAATATGAATCAAATTTTAATAAGGTAATGGTAAAAGAGTAGTGGCAGGCAGGCTTAGAAGAGTTGAGAAAGGCCCCAACAGAATCAAATGAGGGCAATGCCCTGAACAATCAATGCATCTGCAAGGACTTGATTAGCAGCCTGAGATGGATGTACACTGTCCCAAAATACATATTGGCTGGCATTGGAACAAGTTCCTGGTGCCTTTGGATTGCACAAAAATGCGGTTGTCTCTACTGTTCCCGTTCCACAACACCCTTTTGTTGCTTCAACAAAACCTGCCAAAAACAGACTCCAAATTTTAACTCCAAATCCATTGATTAATGCATCAAACTCACTTTCACCAATACATACCATAGTTAGAGGGAGATTTAACAATGTCGTAAAGTGCCTTGAATATGTCGAAAACCACAATCTTAAGACCAGGATGCTGCTTCTGGAGATTGGCTGCTGCGGCGTTGAGCTTTTTATTGAATTGTTGAGCATCGGTATTGAACCTGGAGATGCATCCTTTCTCGTGGTAACCGAACAATGTTCTTGCTAATGGAACGCAACCTAACGGTGGAAGTGAGGTAACCCCAATTTTCCTAGCTCCCAACCCGTAGAGGTTCTGTTTGTCAATCATGGAACCCAATATTTAGTAAGAGATTCATCTGTTCAATGTGACCACAGACAGGTGATTTACCAGAAAGAAGCAAGGAAATATATACCTTGACGAAGTTTGTGAAGGTATCAATAAGGAATGAGCCGTACTGGTCTGGAGTATAGGCATGGTTAAGTAGAGGGTTGACATAGTAGTTCTGGAGGAAGTCACCGCTTCCTGCACTCAATACATACAGTGCATCCTTGATAATGGATGCTGATTTGGTGCTGCCTGCTACCTTTGCTACCTTTGCCTGGTATTCCTTGAAATACTCTAATTGCTGGGTCAATGTGATGGCATGCTGCAAGAACATAGGAAAATAGAAACTTTAGTGTTATACACTGAGAGACAATTTGATGTGGAGATACGGATTTCAGCCTATAAGGTTTAAAATCTTACATTCACCATGGAAGCTTTGTCATCATAGCCAGAGCCAGCTGAAGCAAAATTGGCTCCAATCAGAAGGCTCTTCCCTGATGCTTCTGGGCTAAGGTAAGCTGGTGGATAAGTTGTAAACCCCAGAGTTTCAGCTGCAAGAAGGAATAATTTCAGTAAAACTTTCAAACTCCATCAGTTCTAAACTCGGACTTTGGTGCTTAATTAGCTCTAATTACCAGTGATGTCAGTGGCTAATTTTCCATTGCAAAACCTCCCAGTAGGCTTTTTGTTGGCAAAGTCCCGTCCATAAGGAGGATAGTTAGCCTTGAAGATGGTAGGGAGATAGTCATTATTGCCCACATCTACCACAGAGTCACCAAAGGTGATTATTGCAGGAACAAGGGTGGTTGATTCTTGTCCATACCCTCTGCTTATTGCTGCAAATGCAAACACCAAAAACATGATTACCCTTCTGCTATAATAACCATCCATTTTTGTTTACCAGCGGGTTAGTACACTGAAGCTTTGGGCGCAGAGTTGACCCTTATAAACCGACCGAAAATGACTAGAATGTGGTCTGTCTTGAAGGAGGAGGATGGGGGTTGAGAAGATTCAATAAATGATGGTAGTTCAAATGAATATCTTAACTAATTTGCTTATGTCCTATAGTCCTCAATTTTTTTTTTGGTAATTTAGGACTTTCCTTTCTGTAATGTATAGATATGCAGAAGATTAGATTACATTTATGAACTTCTCTGTATATCTAACCAAAACAAAGCAAGGTAGTTGGATGACAATAAAGAGGGGTGTCTTTGGACCCGAACCAAGGAGAAACTGCATGTGCAGGAGTTATTGGCCAATCGCTGAACAGCTTTGGCATGTAATTGTTGCCTCTATATCATTACCATTTAGTATCACATCGATCAAAGTTGTCGAGGTTAAATTCTCTTAATCGTCTTTTTTTTTTTTCTGCTCTACTTCTTCACTGTATACTATACCTTTCTTCTACGCTTAGATTAAGGTGTAAGGCTGTTAATTATTCAAACCGCATGCACGTAAGGGGACTTGTTTAATATATATAAATATTATAGTTGAATTTTTCTTATGAGTTCTAACTTTTTGAAATAGATTTGATGGAACCGCATGCACCTTCAGAAACCTCAGCCTTGTAAATGTGGTCACCTCTTTACAAATACGGTCGTCACTTTTTTTTATTCAGGGTTTTGAATCAATGTTCTAACAAAGTAAATAGTTGACATTGATTTGGTATTGCCGTGCTAAAGTTAAAAAGGGAAAGGCCTATAGGGTGTGGTCACCCGAACGCCTGACCATGAATATATTTAGTTGTAATTTATAATATTTCTCGAGCTAAATTAGAATAAAAAGGTATTAAAAAAGTTGCATGATCTGATTTAATTACTGTTATAAAGTTCTGGGGCTGATAATGTTGATTTGTTTGAATGCTCCTATAGGCTGGCATTAGTATTTTAGTCAACTAATATATTTTCCATATTAATGTTATAAAGATTAATTCTTTTAAAGTTTGTAATAATTCTTTTCAATAATATTATTTCTTACATTTGAATCTAAGTTCTCTTTTTGAGAATATAATAATGTGATTTATCATTTTATGCAATACTTGCTAACAAGCTGTTACTGAAAACAAACTTGTTAATAAGTATTAATATTGTCTCCCACAAAATTCCATGTAAGAGTTTAATATTATTTCCAAATCAAGTGACATTAACAGGGTGTAAAAGAGTGAAAATATTTGCATATTGTAGCAATCGGAAGAGGTTGGTTTTTAGAACACATAAAAGTAGTTTAAAGTTGTTGGTTTTTAGAACATTTCGACAGTTGGACAATGGTATTTTGTCTAAAAGGATCCAACTAATTCTTTGTCAGAACCATTGCAGAACCCTAGTTATGAATTAAACTTGGAAATCAACAAAAGTAATATCAAGACACAATATGTGATTAAAGCCATATTTGATAAATTTAGACATAATAGGATACAAAAACCATGTTTGTTTAATAAATCGGTTTTCATTTCAACTTTTCGTAGTTATAATATATATACCTGTAATTTTTTTGTTATTTTTGGAATTGGCAGTGTGGTCCATATTAGTAGGTATTTAATAGCAGGTTCAAGCCAACTTTTGGAGAATATAAATGAAAATGGATCTAAAAGCGTGTGGGAGGGGGGGGGGGTTGAGGTGTTTTAATGTCGATGGTGGTTGAAGATTTGTTCCAGGCTGGCTGACTTTGGGCAGGGGAAAGACGCAAGGATTGAAATGAGGCTGAACCAAAGCCCCAACACTAGAGGCAAACACCGCAACCACGCAATACACCGCCACTCCATTTAAGGCTTTCACCTCCTAACTTAAATGCCTTCTCCCTGCCATTCTCAATACCTTCTCTTCTCTTCCCAAACTCAGCTATCTCTGTTCTCCAACAAAAGAAAATGAATAGGATTTCTGAGAAAAAGTTTTGCAAGAACTGCACCATGAGAATTTTAACATGATGTGTCTGATTCAGATATTTTATTAAAAACAAATGCATAGAGAACTACAAATATATACATACACATATATTCTTTTTATACGGTGGACGAAAAAGGAGTAAAATAACAAGGGACGATTGTCAATGGGAAAAATAAATTGAACAATTGGACCTAAAAACAAAGTTAACTGCCTAGTAAGGGTGAGAAAAGGTTATTGTATATTTTTTAAAAATTAAAATTTAATCATACTTTTATTTTTAAGAACTTAGTCCGTTTGTTAACATTATTAAAAATTTTAAATTAAATTTGTTGGTGTGATATTTTAAAATAAAAAAAAAAATCATTAGATAGTCATGTAATTAAAAAGATGACATTGCAATGAATTTAAATTTAACAATTGGACTTACATTTTTAAATTTAAAAAGTATAATGATTAAATTCCTTAAAATATAAATATATGAGCTAAATTTCAATAGAAAGAAAATATACTTTAAAATGCACCATATGAATCTAAAATGATTTATATAATTATGTTTAGAAGATGGTTTTTATTTTCAAATTAGCTTGATTAATTGTTAAAATTATTTTTAAGAAGTTTGTAAGTTTAAATATGCTATGATTTAGAAATAATGAAGTGGTGATTGGGCTAGAAATTTTGATTATTTTGATTATATAGATTTGAATATATGTAACAGGAAAGGAGTGAGAGAGAAAATTATTTCCAAACATTCTCCACTATTTAACAAATCAAAGTTGAAAGGAGTGCTTTTATTACAAGGCAATAATATATAGATAACTTAAGAAACTGAAATAGCAAGCAAACATTAATTTCATAGTATTGATAAAATTCTGAAACCCAAATACCAAACATTATTCTAACATCTTAAAAATGCGAAAACAACATCTCTAAGAAAACCCTGAAGCTGAGGCATTAAACTGACGAGACGGAGAGAACCCCGGATTCACCATCTTAACTTCGCCGGGAAGTACTGCACACAAACAAGAATTTGCAGAAAGTTTAACGTCAAAAACAGTGCTGGATATGATGATTAGGATCTAAACAAAGCTCAAACTTGTTGTGCCCACCTTTTCAATGAGAGAGAGATAATATGGCTTGACCTTTTCGACATCGATCCGGACTTTGCTCTTGCTGTAAAGATCATATTTACTGCAGGCAGAATTGTAAATGGAAAAACATGCTTAGTATTGGATAAAAATCAGGACAAATATAACTTAAGAGCAAGTAAAACTCGTACTTGAATATTTGGAGCCACTTCAGATTCTCAGTATCCTCCTCGTTCATTAGGTGCCTGTATGCTCCTGACTTATGCAATGCTGGAACAATATTTAGTGTGCATCGGTTCAATATATAAGTTGGAATCGATATCGATCAGAGTTGGAATAGTAAATGAAGCCTCACCATAAAACGAGTGGTATCGAATGATGAAAAGAGCTGCTGGTGGCAGAGTCGTATTGTTCCCCTTGGCCACCTGAATAGAGATAACAAATTTAGTTTTTTATCGTTGCAGTTTACCGATGTCTAAAAGGTTATTTGTTAAGGTCGGAGATTCAGACACAAAGTGGGGGATATACCAGATACATGTAGTCATCATGCCCCCACGACATCATCACATTGTTAAGTCCACATCCCTCTAAGTACACCCCATATTTAGTGTTGTAATCGGAGTTATGATAGTCAGGATTTTCCTCGAAATACTGGAGCAACAAAGAGCATAGCTTCAGAAATCATTAGGTACAAAGACACTATTCAAAAGCAATGATCTTTTCATTAAACTCTACGTATATGCTCAGAAACTGAAAGGAATTACCTTGTGGTGAACAATTGATTTGTCAAAAGCACAACCAACAGGAAATGTGTCACCTATAACACCAAGGATCATGATTAGAATCTAGACATAAGATTAGCCAATTGGGGTGTCACATTATTCTACAATAAGAATACTTACCTACAACAGCCCACTGAGGAAGCTCCCCAAAACCAGGATGAAGAAGCACCTTCCCAAGGTCTACAACCCCCAAAAAGGAAACAAAGCATATGATCAATAAAACTTTACAAATTATAAAATCAACGAGTCTTGTAGAATCTCATGAAATCGTACCATGGATAAGGCCAGTCAGGTGCATCCAATCCTCATTAGGATAGTCTTTTCTGATAGCCTCAGCTGTTTGCAGCAAGTGTTCAATCTGAGGTTCATCCAAGTCAGGGTCACTCTCATCGATTACGTCGTTAAGAAGTTCACAGCATTCCCATATGCCCATCTCCATCTTGTTCAGTTTACCGTACTCTGTTCTCATTCTCTTGACCTACAATTGAGTAAGTTCATGGGTCCATTAATTTACAATGTATAAATATTTAGCATAGTTTGCATCAACTAATTGGACACGGAAACAGCACAGGTTGCTTACAAAGTCATAAGTCTGATTAATATGATTGGTCCGGTAGAAGTTCTCCACACCCTGTTGCCTCTCACTTTCAACATGATAATCTCTGTTTTCGTAAATAAAGTAGATTAATCAATCAACCAATCAATGATAAGACCTTTGGTCAGCAAAATAATGCAGGCCTGTTACATTTGTTTTATAACCATAGATAAAACTGATATGCCCTGACATCCAAAAACTCTCCAAATAATCAGCAATTTCAGCATGAAAATCTATGTAACATTACAAATCCATGCCATAAACAGATATTTATAATCATCTAGTCTTATGTCTCTCTCATCTATCGGTATTGACAAAAGCAGATCCATGTTTTCCGGCTCGGACCAAAAAGTAATCGGATTTAGGTTCAAACAGACAATTTAGCTGCAATCTCTGTAGACAATGGCAGGGTAAAGGGAAAGATTTCCTTTGTCATTATTTCCTTGATGTGATGAGGAAATAAAGTAGACTTGATAGATTTGAATTTGTAGCATGTACACTATTCTATACCTTGTATTAGTTTTGTTATTTTGTCCATATTTAGATACTATTGTTACACTTATTTGTTCATATATTAATATTAGTTAGTTGCCCTTGGTTTGAAAAAAGAAAGATAGGCATGATGTAAATAGGTATAAAGAGCTACCTAAAAGTGTGGCCAAAAGAGTTTGTCTGTGGCACCACAAATCCCCCATCCAACACCAGTTCATTGTCTGCATTATCGAGCTTGTTAACCCCTGCTTCAACACCTGAGATAAAGGGAGGAAGGAAAAAAAAAAAACAGAATTACTAAAAGAATCTTCTATACTGTTAAAGGGTCATCAATCATTCTTGAACCTCAATTAATTATTTCTTTATATAGACCGATGATCAGCTTACCAGCAAAATCACAGCATTTACTTTAAACAAATATTATGAACAAGAAATAGAAAAACTCTTGCACCCCAGAAATTATTTTGAACATATAAAACTATCAAAACAACATTGAAGAAATGTTTTCCTGGGAAAGAAAAAGAAAAAAAAGCAATGGAAACCATAAAGAAGTACCAAGCTCGGGTTGATCAATGAGGATAGTCATTGTGATCAAGAGAGAAGCTCAATGTCTCCACTGAACTAAGAGGAAAGAAGACAGTGGAAGCTGAGAGAATTTATGGAAATTGAATTCAAGGTTTTGTTGCAGAGTAGGCCAAGAAAAAGGGTTGGTATTTATAACCAGTCAGAAGAAGCCCTTTCCTGAGAATTCCAAGATCCTATGGCCTTTCCCGAAAAATATAAACTTACGTCCCTTACTATAATTTACAACATTTTTTGTCCCAAAAATGAAATTTGCAAATTTTATTTCTTAGGGAAATTAATAAGTATCGTCATTAATATTTTACGAGAATACTGTAGCCGTCAGAGTCCTATCCCATACAAGTTGGCATACGAGAGGCAGAAGATGAGATAGAGAAATAAAGAGGGAATCAGTTGGCTATTTAATAATTTATGGGAGGGATTAAATTAGTTTGGTGGAGCGGTTAAATAATAGCACTTCACTTAATAAATTAATTATGAAAATAATTTTACACAAGTATTGTTTTTTAAATAAAATTTATTGTAGTTTTTTTTTTTTTTTTTTAAACAATGACGCTATTATTCTTCTTCTAATATCAAAATCGGATATAAAATTAACTTGGGTCATTAGACACTTTCCATACACCCATCCTAACATCCATCACTTGTACTGTTTCTCATCAACCTGTGAGTCACTTTATTAGTATCCCTCAACAATATTTTTGTAATTTTTTAAATCACTAAAATTTTAAAATGTTAAATGTTTAATCCACAAATTTTAAATTATTATAATAATATCAATTTGGATTCATACTTGATCAATTTATAAAAATAAAAACTAATTGAGTTTGATTATAAAAATATTATTTTAAATTTCAATTATAAAATATATTAATAGTAATATAATTTTTTAAACTATTTTATCATATATAAATAGTAATACCAGAACATCAAATCGAAATGATTTAATTTCAACATGGACATGATTTTTTTGGGGAATCACGAGGTGACCCGGTAAAAAATTTAATGATGAATACAATCACACTAACTTATTTGGCAAACTAATAAAAATGTATTTTTTTTTCTTTAAAGAATTAACCGATATTATAAATACATTTTTATTTTTAAATTTTATATAATATCTTTAAAAAATAATTTACCTTCTCATTAGAAGATAACTTTTTTGAAAAGTATTATTTAAAATAAATATTAGTATTTGGCAGATTGTTAATAAAATATTTTAATTTTACAAGTAAGATTTAAGTATTTCATTTTTTAAATATTATCATTTTTTTAATTTTTGTTTTTATTATATTATATGTCAACTTTAGAACTTTAGAACATAATTAATCCGACAATTTCCAGTGTAGAATGAAACATAATAATTATTTAAATTTTGTAAAAAATGAAAATAGTTCACCGATCATGCTAAAAATATCGATTTTTATAAACAAAAAAAAAACTCTAGGACAAATGTTTATATCATTTTTCAGTGTTATGAAATATTATATTATTTTTTGTGATATATTTGTAATTGTCGGATTAATTAGCTAGGCTCATATTGTGTTTTAAACAAAAGTTTTGACGCCGTGCATAACTCTATTTAATGGGCAAATTACCAAAAAAAATGCTCTTTTTAAAAAAAAATAGAAAAGGATATTTTTTCAATTATTTACCGGAATAGACCATTTTCCCCTAAAGTGCGTCTACATTAGCGTGATGTCAGGGTATTGTTGGGAAGAAACTGAAACAACCGAAACAAAGCGGAAGCACAACCGGTGTTCTTTCTCTCCCTATAACTCTTGTCAAATATTATGGCAAGCACAATAGCACAAAAATATGTTCTCTAGCAACCTATCAACCACAAATCAACCAATGCAACCACAACAAAAATGATAAATAGAGACACCGATATTTTTACGTGGAAAACCCCTCTAAATCAAGGGTAAAAACCACGGGACTTTAGAGTCCGATTAAAAGCTCCACTATAATCAAATGTTCAGCAACAAGATCACAATATCAAGCCTACAACAAGCATTCAACTCCAACAAGGCTAACAATATGTAATCTTTAGCAAAAGAGAGAAAAATTGGAGAACATCACCAAAAACGAAGCTGCTGTAAAACGGGTATTTCTGACGCTACAGGACTCGGATGAAAAATCCGACCGTACAAAGTCAAGAACACCTTGTCGTCTAGCTGCTGTCAAAAAATCAGCTCAATCGAACCACGGATGGACCTCCGATCGAAGAGTTGATCACAGCTGCACCAAACTTGAAAAACTAATTTTCAGCTTCAAACTCTCTGTTTCTCACACGTTTCTCTCTTGTTTTTCTCTCTTAAGAATCTGATCATTTGGGCTCCCTTTCTCACGTTTAAAAAAATGCTGCCTACCTACCCACACCTCACTTAAAATAAAACAAAAAAAATTAGCCTTTTGTCAACTCCAAAAAGGAGTAAAATGTGGCAGGAATTAAGGGCCACCCACATAGTGGGACCCTCACCAACAAATCTCCCCCTCCGACTATGTGGGGAATGCCTCTATACCGGAGATCAAACAACATGCTTCAAACTTTCCCCTTGGTAAAGCCTTTGTCAACATATCAGCACCATTATCATCATGTATGTATCTCTTCTCAAGCTCTATGACTTAGCTTCAAGAACATCTCGTATCCAATGGTACCTTACATCAATATGCTTAGATCTAGCATGAAAGGTTGAGTTCTTACCAAGATGAATAGCACTCTGGCTATCACAATACAGACATACTTCTCCGTGTAAAACCAAGCTCATGCATAAACTTCTTCATCCAAAGCATCTCTCTTTGCACGCCGGTTGTTTGCAATGAACTCGATTCGATGGTGGACAATGCAACACACTTTTGCAATCTTGATTGCCATGCCACGACTCCCCGCATAAGTGATCAAGTAACTGAAGTAGATCTCCGGAGTCAATATCTCGGCCATGTGCGAATCAGTATAACCAACAAGAATAGGTTTCTCATTACCGAAACAAAGTTTCATATTGGAAGTGCCACGAAGATATCTCATAATCCACTTCATCGCATTCCAATGCTCTCTCTGCTGGATTAGAAAGAAAACATCGATCGTACCAACGGCATAAGCCAAGTCCGGTCTCGTACAAACCATTGCATACATCGGACTCCCCACGGTGAAGAGTAAGGAATTTTCTCGCATCTCTTCCTTCTCCTTTTCGTGGAAGGACTATGCTTAACACTCAATCTGAAGTGCGTAGCAAAGGGAGTGCTTACCGCTTTAGCTTTGTCCATGCTAAACCTTTGAAGTACTTTCTCGATGTACTTCTCTTGTGATAACCATAATTTCTTGGCCTTTCTATCACGTGTCAACTTTATGCCAAGAATTTGTTTTGCTGGCCCTAAATCCTTCATTGCAAAGGATTTACTCAACTCTTGCTTCAACTTCTCAATTCTAGAAGGATTCTGACCAACAATAAGCATGTCATCAACATAGAGCAAAAGAATTATAAAATCATTACCAGAGAATCTCTTAACAAACACACAATGATCAGAAGTAGTCTTCTTGTAGCCTTGCTCCCCCATAACTGACTCAAACTTCTTGTACCATTGCCTTGGAGCTTGCTTCAAACCGTACAAGCTCTTCTTCAATCTGCACACGTAATCTTCTTTCCCTTGTGCAACAAACCCCTCTGGCTGCTCCATGTAAAGCTCTTCTTCCAAGTCACCATGAAGAAAAGCAGTTTTCACATCCATTTGTTCAACCTCTAAGTCATAACAGTCGCCAAACTCAAGTATAGTTCGATAGAGGACATCTTCACAACCGAGAAAATATTTCTTCAAAATCAACCCCTTTTTCTCGAGTATAACCCTTGACGACCAATCTAGCCTTGTATCGTGGAGATGAAGACTCTCTTCTTGCTTCAACCTGTAAACCAGCCGATTCTTCAAGGCTCTTTTGCCTGGGCAATTTCACCAACTCAAAGGTATGGTTCTCATGCAAGGATTGAAGTTCATCTTTCATCGCTTCAACCCATCGATCTTTGCATTCACTCTCCATAGCCTCTTCATAACATTCGAGTTCTCCCCGTCGATCAAAAGAACATATTCATCAGAAGAATACCTGACAGAAGATCGTCGATCTCTGGAAGACCTTCGAAGTGGAACTGTTGGTGGAGCTATAGGTGCTTATTGTTGATCATTCACAACATCATCCATGGGAGCATCAAAGTCACCTATATCCCGATGGTCATCAGTAACATCACCATGCACATCATCCGGATAGGACACGGTGAAGAGTTTAGGGGAACTGGATTCACATCGACCAAATCACCACTATCTTGTGAATTCGCTTTCTCCGTCTTATCAATGTCATCGATGGTCTGATCCTCAATGAAGACGACATCTCTGCTTCTCACGAGTTTCTTCTGAACGGGATCATAGAGTCTATAACCAAACTCACCATCTAGACCATAACCAATGAAGATGCATTGTCGAGTCTTGGCATCCAACTTGGATCTTTCATCATTTGGAACATGAACAAATGCTTTACAACCGAACACACGTAGGTGATCATATGACACGTCTTTGCCAAACCAAACTCTATCCGCACGTCACCTGCGCAAAGGAACACTAGGAGACAAATTGATCACATGTGTCACCGTATTCAAAGCTTCAGCCCAAAATGATCTTAGCAGCTTTGAATCTGACAACAAACATCTGACTCTCTCGATCAATGTTCGGTTCATTCTTTCAGCTAACCCATTTAACTGTGGAGTCTTTGGTGGTGTTCTCGATGTCCGATTCCTCGTCATGAGCGAGTACTCATGAAACGCCCTGTGTACTCGCCACCATTATCGATGAATGCACTTCAACTTCTTCCTGTTTCCCTTTCAACCGATGCATGAAACTGTTTAAACACCTCAAAGACTTGATTTTTAGACTTCAAAGTGTAAACCCATAGCTTTCTCGAGCGATCATCAATGAAAGTCACAAAATAAAGTGCACCGCCAAGTGACCTTACTTTTATCGGACCACGAGGCATCCGAATGGACCAACTCTAGCAACTACGATCTTCTATGAGGAGGGCGGCTTCTAAATGAAACTCTTCTCTCGCTTTCTGCTAGACAATGAGCACAATCCTTCAATGTAGCATTCTTTCAAACTCGACAGGTTGATTCTTCTTCGCTAAACAATTAAGCCCCTTCTCACTCATGTGATCGAAGTCGTTTATGCCACAACTCTGTTAAGTCGTCATTCATCGTCACATTCATCATTTTTCTCGAGAAAGTGAAGCTTGCATCAAATATAAATTTGAGCTCTTCTTTTCCTCGAGCCACAACCAAGGAGCCTTTAGTCGCCTTCCATTGCCCTCACTTTGAAGGTGTTACGAATCCTCATCATCAAGCTTTCTGCAGAGATCAAATTCAAACGGATATCCGGTGCGTGTCGACATCCTTGAAAGTTAACTTTGTTCCATTGTTACTCACCAAGTGAACATCTCCCATACCAACAACCGGAACCAAACCGTCATTACCCATCTTCAATACCCCAAAATCACCAGGAGTATAAGATGTAAAGAAATCCTTCCTCGACGTGACATGAAGTGATGCACCAGTATCAATCACCCAACTAGTCTCGTCACATGCTAAGTTGACCAAATTCTCATCACGAATGACCAACAGATCTTCACGAGTAGCAGTAGCAACACGCTCGGATTTTCCATCATCATTCCGATCATGTTTATCACCACCTTTGTTCTCTTTCTTCCACTTGAAGCAGTATTTCTTGATATGGCCTTTCTTGCCATAATGATGACACTCAAGATTCTTGTATCTCGATCTTGACTTGCTTCGGCCTTTATCTCTACTCTTTCCATCTTTGTCTCTGTTCCTCCCTCTGTTCTCGATAATCAACACCTCGGTTTGTGATGTAGAACCACGAGATCGATCTTCGACCTCTTCATTCAACACACCACTCTTAGCCAAATCCAAAGTGATAATACCCTTTGGGCGTAATTAATGAGTGAAACCAAAAAGTCTCCCAAGAGTCCGGTAGAGTAGCAAGCAACCAAAGCCCTAAAATCTCATCATCAAATTTGACACCCATACCAAGCAACTGATTCATCACGCTCTGAAATTCACTCACATGGTCACTATAGGCGTTCCTTCTTTGTATTTCAACGCCATCATTTTCTTCAAACAAAAATAACTTGTTATTGCCCGATCTCGAAGCATACAAGCTTTCAAGCTTCTCCCACAATGTTCGAGCATGTGTCTCCTGATCAATGTGGTTGTAAACATTTTCTTCAACAAATTGCCGAATAAAGCCACACACTTGTTGATGCTCAAATTCCCATTCTTCATCACTTTTGAATCGGGTTTTTGAGTAGCAAATACTAGGAAGATGCAGAGCCTTCACAAACAACAAGTCCTTCATTTTATTCCGCCAAAGTTGATAATTTGTGCCATTCAACATAATCATCTTGCTCGCATTGATTTCCATAATTATTTGACAAAATAACCGAGCTCTTGATACCAGTTTGTTGGGAAGAAACCGAAACAACCGAAACAAAGCGGAAGCACAACCGGTGTTCTTTCTCTCCCTATAACTCTTGTCAAATATTATGGCAAGCACAATAGCACAAAAATATGTTCTCTAGCAACCTATCAACCACAAATCAACCAATGCAACCACAACAAAAATGATAAATAGAGACACCGATATTTTTACGTGGAAAACCCCTCTAAATCAAGGGTAAAAACCACGGGACTTTAGAGTCCGATTAAAAGCTCCACTATAATCAAATGTTCAGCTACAAGATCACAATATCAAGCCTACAACAAGCATTCAACTCCAACAAGGCTAACAATATGTAATCTTTAGCAAAAGAGAGAAAAATTGGAGAACATCACCAAAAACGAAGCTGCTGTAAAATGGGTATTTCTGACGCTACAGGACTCAGATGAAAAATCCGACCGTACAAAGTCAAGAACACCTTGTCGTCTAGCTGCTGTCAAAAAATCAGCTCAATCGAACCACGGATGGACCTCCGATCGAAGAGTTGATCACAGCTGCACCAAACTTGAAAAACTAATTTTCAGCTTCAAACTCTCTGTTTCTCACACGTTTCTCTCTTGTTTTTCTCTCTTAAGAATCTGATCATTTGGGCTCCCTTTCTCACGTTTAAAAAAATGCTGCCTACCTACCCACACCTCACTTAAAATAAAACAAAAAAAAAAAATTAGCCTTTTGTCAACTCCAAAAAGGAGTAAAATGTGGCAGGAATTAAGGGCCACCCACATAATGGGACCCTCACCAACAGGTATGTGGCAGGAAAACGCGTTTTAGTCCGCATTTTTTCCCAAAAGAAAAACTATTCTTGAATTAAATTTTTAAAAAAGGTTATTTTTTAAATATTATAAAAATATACTAATTTTTTTAAAAATTTACGAGAATAAACCTTTATAAAGACTCAAAGTGGCAATACTATTTTTTTTAAGGTATCACCAATCAATTTGGAAATATAACTTACAAAACAAATCTTTATATAGACTCAAAGTCTCATTTCCATTATTTTCTTAAGTAATGTGGGATATGAGATATGTATATATATGAACTCATGAATAGGTTTGTAGCTTGTTCCTAAACAATGTGGGATTCCTTCCTCTTTTAACTAACAATATGAGATTAAATGCTACACTATATTTGATATTTTTTTTTTCAAAACAATTTCTATTTTTTTTATATTTTGTTAACATTTTCTCATATTATAAAATTATCTTTTGAGATCTTTAATCTTGTTGCATTTTAGAATTGTTAACATATACAAAAGATTTATTAAAAAAGAGAGAACAAATTGCCCATATGAAACTTGTACATGCAATAATCTTCTATTCAATTTTAAATGTTTGAAGTTAATATCAATGCAATTCTAATTTTTAAAATAATTTTCCATTATTTAAATTTAGAAGTTATACTTTTAATTTTTTTATTTATTTTATTTTATATTATGAATGTTTGATTAATAAATAAATAGTGAGTATTTGGTACTCAAATAGTATTTTTTTTGTAATTCTAAAAAAATTGACATATCTTTTTAAATATTTATTTATTTTTAATATTTTACTATACTAATTAATTTTTTTAATTCTAATTTTAATTTAATTTTCATCACCTAATGAATGCCGATAAATTTATTTCAGATATATTTTGACTAGATAGATAATCTATTTAAACATAGTATATAATTATGTTAAATAAGTTTTTTTTATAGAAATATATAATATACATAAAATATAATAATTAATTTTCATATTTTATATCTAGATTAAATTACATTAGTAGTCACTTAACTATATTTTTTAGCTATTGAATTATAAAAACTTACAAAATGATCATTCAACTATTAGTAATTTTTTAAATATTTATTTTTTAATATTTTGCCATACTCATTTTATATTTTATATTTTTTTTACTTATAGAGTTTAAAAGTTTTATTTATAATGTAACAAATGTTAACTTTTTGTAAAAAAATTTAAACTCTAAGTAAAAAAATATAAAATATAGTATAGCATTTAATCTCATGTTGTTAGTTAAAAGAGGAAGGAATCCCACATTATTTAGGAACAAGCTGCAAAACTATTCATGAGTCTATATATACACATATCTCATATCCCATATTGCTCAATAAAACAAGGGAAATAAAACTTTAGGTCTATATAAATATTTGCTTTGTAAGTTATATTTCTATATTAATTGGTGACACCTTAAAAAAATGGTGTTGTCACTTTGAGCCTTTATATTTATTCTCGTAAATTTTTTAAAAAAAAATGACCTTTTTTGAAAATTTAATTCAAGAATAATTTATTTTTTGAAAAAAAACACGGGCTAAAATGCGTCTTTGGGGGAGTGTTTTTGCCACATCAGCAAAGCGCCCCCTCAAGGACGCGTTTTCTGCTAATGTGGCAAAAACGCTTCCCTAAGGACGTGTTTTTCTGCCACGTACCTTGACATCGCGCTGACATGGACGCGCTTTCAGGGAAAATAATTCATTCTGGTAAATAATTGAAAAAAATGTCTTTTTCCGTAAATTTTGAAAAAAAATGACATTTTTTGGTAATTCTCCCCTATTTAATTTCTTATTTTTTTTATGTTTTAAGGTTTAAGCGTTTATTTTTTTATTTTGATTTATATTTTAATTTTTATGGAATAGATGGAAATATCGGAGGAAAAAAAAAAGTTTGAAAACTATTTTTAACGACTTTTGTGTGATTTGGGTCCAATTGAAGATTTCTAACTTATCAGACTTCAATGTTTTGATTTTTATCTCCACCTACAAAACTTCACTTCAAGCCCATAATATACTTTTAAAAGAGATTTGAAAGATTTCAACACGCAAAGCCTAAAATCATAAAAAAGATGTAAAAACAATAATAATAAATATTAGTCTTGTCAATCGAAATCTTTAAATCTATAATTATTTTATTATTACGATACTTATAATGAATCACATAATTGGGTATAAACTAAATATGTAATTTACAATACGTAGATATATGATATGGTTTAAATGATCCCGTTTGTGTACTTTTATTGGTTAGAATTATTAAAATTGTCAAAATTTTAATGGTAATGATGTTAGAAAAAATGAATCTTATGCCTTTTATTATAAAATTATTTGTTAATAAGAAAAAATAATTTTAACTAGCATCTATTTTAAGTGAAATAATTTTTACGAGCTTCTAAGTGAAAATAATTTCAATTAATTTCATCTTGAAGGTAAGGAAATAGTAATGGCTAAGTTGAATGTAGATATCTATAATTAATTTATTAAATCATATTAAATATATCTTTACATCAATCATGAATTTATAAATCAAAATTGAAAAATTCTCTTTTTGCTAAATTCTCATAATATTAATTAAAAAATCTATTATTAAATTTTCTTTTTACAAATTTTAATTTTGAACTTTAATTAAATTTTAAATTGTTTTTATTTTTGTGTTAAGGAAATAAAATTATCATAATTTTCTAAAAACCAGACTATGCATATTGCTAAATATATAGAAAATGAAAATTTATTTGGTTGGTTTCGAAAGCATAAAATTGTGGTTTTAAATGTGCACGATTTTATTATGATGAAAATGATCGCTGTCATGGTCGAGTCAGCTTTGCGTTGGACAACACCAACTTGATAGCAGTAATTTGGCTAAGAGGGGACCTACGCGGTTGGATCCACCCGGCGTGGCACTCTATCAAGACTTGTACTACTTGTCTCGGTCTTTCTTTTTAATTTTGAAGTCCTTTTATTTCGTACCACAGTTGAGAGTCAGGGGAGAAACTAAGACGTTGGCAGGACTCGAATAGCTTAAAATAAATAAAAAAATTTCATTTAATTTTTTAAAAATTTTAAATTAATAAAAATAAAATTATATTTTAACTCTCGATAAAATGTAAAAATTTATTTTTTTAAAAATTATAAAAATATAAATTACTAAAATAATAAAATTATATTTTTATCATCATAAAAATTATAATTTAATTTAGAATCCACCTAAAAATGGTCTGACTTTGCTCCCGTTGACGGTACTAGTAGTATTAGTGATAGCCTATCCATCACCACAAATAACAGAGGGGTAGGTAGCTGCCTAGCCTTCAATCCTCTGCCTTACATTATACCTAAATCGCACGATGGGGGAGACCTTGGCATACCCTTTGCCTTGCATTACACCCTACTCTCAGTTCGACACGTCTGCTTTTTGCTATTGGCTAAAAGGCCACGAATCTTCCGCGTTGCCGCTACTTCATTGGTACCTGCTCTTTTTTGGGAATCTATTTTGTCCGAAAAATTTTACTTATTAAAATGAATTTTTATCCATTCAATAAACTTCTTATTTTATACATGAGATAAATCTTTTTAATTCCTAATTAATTGAGAATTGTGAATTCAATCCTTGACAAAATAAAATTTTGATTGATATTACTTTCTCTGGCTATAAAATAACAATAATTATCAAAAACTCTTTTGTTGTGAATTTTATTTGGAATGATTGCTAAAAATATATAAAAAAAATATTTGCTTTATGTTAAAATAATTTGACTATTGATAAATGATATAAAATATAGCAGATAGTGATAACTTATATATTGATAAGTTTATGGTGAAAGAAAAAGGGAGCATTTTTTTTTCCATTGCCTTCCAGTGGGGAAATGAATTTAATTTGTCTTCAAGTGGGAGAATGAAAGTGAATGATAAATACACTGACGTTGTCAATATTAAGCGCAATACAATTGTATGGCATCAAATGAAGAAAACAAAAGCACACATGAAATGTGATCATATACAATAATATGATACCAACACACGCAGGTAACATAAATTTCCTAACATTTATACCATACAAATAATTAACATATCAATAAATATTTCAAGCATAAGACCTCTTTCTACTTTTTCAAAAAAAAATAATAATTAAATCTTTTCAAACTTTTTACATTCAATTGAGTCATTAGTTTAATTAACGTTGACGGCTAGAAATTACCGACAATGCTAATGTGGCTGTTAATAGACATAATGTCAGCAAAAATTTATATATATATTTAAAATAAGTGCACAATAAATTTAGACAAATGGTTATACAAGTTCATTTGCATCTAGGCACCTTTTATATAATTTAAAATAAATTTTATATAATTCTTTTTTTTTTTTATTTTGCCACGTTAGCAATCGATACTAATGTGGAATCTATTGATGGCCACGTCAATATTGTTATTATTTTCTAATGATCAACGTTGGTTAAAGGTCTCGTTTTTTAAAATTGTCAGTTTATAGGATCAATTGGGTTCAAAAAAATTGGAGGAACTTAATTGATTTTTTTTTTTTTTTTAAAGTTTGAAGTCTTATACTACCAATAAACCTAAACATAAATATAACACAACAAAATGAAATGAACCATCAACTTTAAATTACAGTTTATAGGGACAAATTGTTAACCTATTATCTTTATGATAATTGGTTAGGATTAACGTTAGTGTGAGAATTACTAGATTTGACTAGGGAGAGTGATATTGTTTGTTAGGAACCATTAAAAAATTATCTTTCATGTTTGCAAGTGCATATTTTTTAATGTTTGAGAAGTGTTTGTCAAGGTCGAGCTCGAACTCTCATTTGTAGACATACATTTGGAGATCTAAACTACCTCCAAAACTAAAAATATTCTTTTGGAAATGTGGACTTATAGTTGTCCCAACAAAATCTTTCCTCCGACATAGAAAATTCATGGTAGAGGATTTATGCCCATTGT
The DNA here is from genome assembly GCA_025503065.1 of Gossypium bickii. Lineage (NCBI taxonomy): Eukaryota > Viridiplantae > Streptophyta > Magnoliopsida > Malvales > Malvaceae > Gossypium > Gossypium bickii. The sequence goes on along the minus strand of CP106709.1, from coordinate 136,076,838 downwards.
GCTCTAATTCACAAGAAGATATCCAACATGTACTTAAGGATTGCCAGATTACTTGGAACATATGGTGTTCCATTTTTGCTTTTGCCAAAGTTCCCCTCATTCCTAGTGTCAAGTGGGAGGATATCTCTCTCCCAAGGTCTGGGCAATTAAGCTGAAAATCCCTAGCAATGTCTTATTCACTTTTACATTTGTGGGAGGTTTGACTTACTTACAACACTTCGGTCTTTGGATATGATCGTCCTAAAGAACATCTCCTTGATGAAGTTAATATTGCAATGTAGGGTTCTTTGCTCTTTCTCTAGCGACAAATAAAAAAAGATTTACCCTGTTTTGTTTTGGTGTCTTAGAAACCACCTCTAATGGACTGGTTTAAACTTAATATTGATGGACATTCAATAGAAAATTTTGGAAGAGTGAGGGTTGGAGTTCTTATTAGGAACCATTATAGTGACCGGATAATTGGAGCTTATCAACATATCCCAAGAGCCATCATTGTTGAGATAGAACTATAAGCCTTAAGAGATAGGCTATCTACAGCTAGCCAGCCAGGGATTTGAACATTACTTAACTTGAGATAAAAGTGGATCTTACTACCAATTTACTATTTATATCTATTAACCAGAGTATTTGGTTGTCTATGTGTCAAGTGTTTACTTTCTCTATCACTACGTCAAACATGTAGCTTGCCTTATCTGTTGCCATGTTTGACCAAAATATTTTGATAAATTGCTTGGAATTTTTTGAGGATCTTGTGCAGCCAATCTCGTGTTTATCATTAGAGAAAAGACTGAATTAAACAAGATTATTTTTCAAGGATTTTTATGTGGTCTACTTACCTTATATATTTAGATATGCAATCCATGAAGATATAAGTTGATTTTATGATATTTTGTATCCTTATATTAAGGATAATTGATTTGATGAGATTTGGGCAGATCAAAGGTTACCTTGTGAACATTGATTCATGCTCTAAATATGGAAGGCTTCAACATTGATGGATGTTTTATTTGTAACGACCCGATTTTCATTCGTGTCGTAAAATTCACTTTCGAATTGAATTAATTGAATTGAGTTAATAAATAAGAAAAATAGAATAATTGTGAGTCATATATGGATTAGAAAGGTCGAACTAATAAGTGTTAGTGAATTAATTTGGTTATTAAAAATAGCATAAGGAATAAATTTTAAATTTAGGAGGAGAAAGAGCTAGTTAGACATTAAATTAAGGACTAAAAAGCAAATAGACCAAATCAATCATATGTTAGTGGAATGTAATGATTTTTTTTTTAACAATGTCATTATAAGTCATATTTGCTCCTTTTGACATAATGCCTAGAACTACTCATAGTCCCTCTCCAACTAATAAATAGGAGGATAATACGCTTCAGCGCACTCGAACCCACGTCCTCCTGCATTGACAACAATGCCCATTCTAATCGAGCTAAGACTTAATCGACTAGTGAAATGTAATGATTAAATTCATTTATCATCATTAATATAATTAACATTAATTAATGGTTTTATGTTAATTGATTAATATAGATTAATTAAGTTTAAAAACTTTCTTAATCTGTGTATATATATGTGTGTGCTTAAGTAGTGGAAAGAAAGAGAAAGCCATTTCTCTTCTCCCACATTCGGTGAAGATTAACAAAACAAGAGAAAGAAAATTTCTCTCAAGTTCTCACCATTGTCGAATCTTCACCAAGGCAATTGTAAATTCTTTTTTCTAAATTTTCAATAGAATTTTGGTTATAGATGTTAGATGTTGAGGACACATTAGTTCAAATTGATTGTTAGAGTTATGTAACCCAAATTCCTGTTAAATAAATAAAATATAGTGGCAAAATAGGAGGATCTGTACGATACAGGTTGCACAAGTGGAATTCGTATAGAAGTACATTTCTTTTATTTGATATTGATTGTACAAGTAGAATTCATATAGAACTTTTCTCCATCTATTTGATATTGATTAGATTAAGATTGTTCAACCTATAAATAGAAGAAGCCGAAACTCCTTTAGTATCATTCGAATTTCAACATTAGTGAATTTTCTTCTCTTCTGCCCATGGTTTTTCTCAAAAGGGTTTCCACATAAAATCTGTGTTCTTATTTTTCTTTCTTTAGCTTTGCGATCGTTCTATATTGTCATTATCGACGTTCAACTTTTTTCATTAATAGATTAGTGAAATTTAGTGTAAACTTCCATTGGTAAAAACATTAGGAAATTTCGAGGATAGAATTTTTAACTCGTGCATGTATAATTAAGCTAGGTAATGGGAAAACATGTTGAAATTATAAAAAGAAGCGCCAAATTAAGTTTAAATCCTTTGATTAATTATATATTATTAAGGACCAAATTGTAAAGGATGAAAACTTTGAGGTTTGGCAATAAATAATGATTATAGGAGGTCCATGTACTATATTTATTAAGCCGAATTTAAGTTCGATCAGGTGAAATGTGAGGTATGAGTGGTTTGAATAGTAGGAAATTGAGGGACCAAATTGTAATGGACGCATTCATATTTAAAACGTCGTAACATATATTTGAATTGTTTGATTAATGGGTTTTTTCATATTCAGATTTAATTTACATAGCTAATGACGACGTGGGATCTTCTTTGGACAAAGGGAAGACTAAAGTTGTTGACAAGTGAACAATTCCAGTTTGTGTTCTCATAATTCAAGTTTGTTAAATAATTAAATGTGTTATGCTTGAATTGTCAAATGATCGAAAATAGTAAACTATTGATATGATTATATTTGAAAGGTACACATATACTTGATTATATGATTAAGAAAATTGGTATGTAATTTGTATATGTATATGTATATACTTGCTTAATATTATGTGATGATTAATAATGTAATTTGCCTTATTTATGTTGTTAGATAAAGTTACTAATATAGTTGGTATGCCATAGGGTCCATATTGATAAGTGGTTGATTCAATGCTATGTGTGTATATATCCTGACAGTTTTCTAATACCTTAGGGGTCGAGAATGTATCACTAGCTCAAATACACTAGGGGTACGAGCGTATTCTGGTGTAATTGGTGGGATCGATGCATTTATTCCCGATGAACACTTCGGTGCCTATTTAATGTGATGGTGGGTTGATCCGAGTATTTGTTCTTGTATCCGATTTGGTTAATAGGGATTAAAATGTAAAAATGGCATGTTGATCATAAATGAAACCAAAATGAGACACTGATGCTAGTATAAAACATGATTTGGATATGGTGAATTAGATGCCAATACATTACGGGTACATCAAAACTAAGTTACGTGAAAACAAGAAAAATGTTGACAAAAATGTGATCTAATGAGTTTTAGGTGTAAACATATTAATAATGTTAACATCAAAACAAAAATATCCAAAATTAAAATATGAATTGTCTAGACATAACTTTGAATTTTTACAAATAAGTTTAGATAAATGTCTTAAACTCTGGTATTGATTTAACATAACCTCGTAATTAGATGAAATATGGTCTTAGATCTTGTGAATGCATGTGAAGGATTTGATTAAATGATTTATTGGTTATGTTATTGATAAATGTGATTAAAATTATTGAAATCATACTGAATTAGTTTGAATTGCTTCGGCAACGTAATGTGATATCACACACTCGAATCCAACAATCGGGTCAAGAATGGGGTGTCACATTATTGTTGATGCAAGTGTTTTTTTTAAGTGGCTATTTAAGTGCCAAAAGAAGCGGCCACTTTTGCTAGCATATTGACAAGCAGTATAACTTTATCTTGTTTTGAGTTTGAAATCTTTTCAACCAAATCCATTGGACAAAAACTTAGATGATTTTGTGGACTTGTGTTGGCGTATATTTGAAGATCCATCTTGTAGAGCAACAAATCATTGAAGATTTGATCAGATAGGATCAAGCAATTGAACCCCATAAAATATGGGGATTGAATCAGGACTAATTTGAAAACTTCTCTTGAAGATCTAGATTTATTATGGAATCTATAGGCTATGTGTATAACCTTTTTATGATGCTATTTTAGTGGGATATTGATTGTAATTTTTCTTTATTTTAGCAAGCCATGAACTCTGTATATTAGAGGCTTGTATACATTAGAACTATGTAGAAAGAATACTTATGAGTTCATAAAGGAACATTGTTTTGTGAGTGCATTTGAGACTGTAAAACCTTTCGTTGTTGGTTTTACAAACTAAGTTCTTAGGAGGAGAATTTAGTGGTGTGCGGTCTAGTCTTTGAGATACAAGATTGAATATTCTTCATTGGATGTATTAGATCTAGGTTTACTAGTTTTATTTGTTTCAAAAATAGTGAATTCATCTCACTGAGCTAGACTCTGTAGATTTAGATAAACCGAACTATATGATCAATTTGATGTCCCTTGTTTTTCGTTCTATTTTTCATACTCATATTTTGTTCAATGCAATTATTGATAGTTTCATGTCAATAGTGTTCACCGATAAAGTCTATAATATTTATTTATTCCCATTAATTGATGAGTACACGATGCTCATATGTAGTACGATTTCTAGGTCACCAAGCATGTTTTTCGGAAAAGAAACAAGTGTGTAGATACCTTAGCTCGATTTGGAAGTAACTTTCAACTTGATGAACGTATGGTTGATGACATTTCTGTTTGAAACTTGTTTTGGTTATTTAGAACTCCTAATTGTTTAATTTTTCTATTAGCTATCAATATGCAGGATTGGATCTTGTATCAAATAATATTTTAAATTTCAGTTTAATGAGTATTAGTTCCCTTATTTGACAAGAAAATAAGTATCTTTATGAAATTTTTTGGTCACTGGTAAGATTTTCTTTATTTAACAAATAGGTTGTTGGCACTTGCCATGACAATCAATGATTGGATCATTTTAATATTCAAACTTTTGTCGGTACTTGAATGAAAGCGTTGGGCCAAGGCAACGCAACACAACGCTATATCGCAAAATATCTGTGCTGGCTGAAAAAACATAGCAATTAAAGTTGAGCGGGGCAGGCGGTGCTGCCAGAAAGCAACGGCTAGCTTTTAATGTGGTGGAAGGCCACGGAGGAATTAGCCACAAAACCTTTTTACGTAGGAAATAATCTCACGTGTTTGTCCATCGAGTTGATGGTGTACATCTTTGATGTCCCTACTGTACCTTCTCTACGTGACTCCCACGATATCTTAGGCCACAAAAACATTTGATTATTTTAAAAACTGGAATTGGTTATCAGTGAATTGCGGAGATCGCATATCAATCATGTAAACATCAATTATTAAATATATTAATTTTATATATATTGTCATATCAAACATATTCATTGTTAATTATTTATTTAATATATAGTGTTCACGTTATAAAATTTAGTTTTGTTTCTTTGGCTTACTTTTTGTTTTTATTTATTTATTCTGGTTGGAATATACTTTAAAATATTCTGTGAAATTTTATTTCAGTTTTATTTTATAGATAATATTTTGATTTTTAAGATTTGTAGAAACCCTCATTTGTCTTTTAATTGATATTTATAAAACAAATAAAGCACATAATAATTTCTTAACACTATTTATAAATTTACAAAGTTTTACTTTTTGATATAATACTGTTGTTTGACAAAAAAAAATTCAACTAATGCTCTATACAAGTCATTATATTAAAAAAATAACCTTATTGTATTATAATTTTGTTAAAATCTTTTTTTTGAGCTTCAGTAATGCTAAAACAGTATTTTTCTTATATTAGTTTCATGCGATAATTAATTTTAGGTTGGAATTTAACATGGCGTCACTACTTTAAAAAAAATTATGATTTCTGTTTTTTATGGAAGATAAAATTAATTAATTAAATTAATTGTAATGATTTTTTTGAACTTAGTAGGGAAGATTATTTTTTTATAATCAGAAGAAATTTTAATTTTGTAGATAACTATCAAAGATGAGTTATTTGAGTTTGATTTTAATTAAGAAATATAAAATAAAATTTAAAATTTTAGAAAGTAATTAAATTAGTTATTAATTTAATTAATTTCAATATTATAGTAACAGATTGCCTGACAAGGGATAATTTTTTTCAATAATTTATTTAATTGATTTTGATGTTTTGAAATTTAAATTTTTAATATAAAAAGGAAATTTAGAAGTTTCACCACGAAAGTAAACAAGTACAATTTGACAATTTTTTAATGTATTATTTTAGTTTCTACATTTTTTCACTTTAATCTTTATTTTTTTTTACCCCAATCAATGCTTAAAAAATATTTTTTGGGTGACTAAAATGAAAGCGATTTAGAAGTTGTGTGACTAAAATAAGTGTGTAAATATGATGTAACATATACAATTAATCGTCGTTAGACATTTAAAGCTTGGATGACTAAAATAAAAGTGTCATAAAAGTTGAATGATAAGATAGCAAAGATTTTATTTTAAGTGACCAAAATAAAATTCCCTAAATTTGGATGACTAACTAAGCATTTTACCCTTTATTTTATATTCTTCTTAAATGTATGTTAACCATCTTTTTTATTACCATGTGATAAAACCTGTTAAAATATTGTTATCAATTAAATCTCGGGTTACCATAAACAAAAAAAAAAGGGGGGGAAATCTCAGGTTAACTTTGCTTTTATAATTAAAATTCTCCACCATATTTGTTGGAATCAATCAGTATATTAATTTAAATAAAAAAATTAAACCATTTGAATTATGAATATCTAAGAATCGATTAAGTTAAAATAAAAATTTATTTTAATTAACGGTTTAATTAATTTTTTAAATAATTTATTTAATTAAAATTAAATAAATGTTTAAATTTATCGTATTAATTATTTGAAGATCTTCTTTTGAGGGTCTAAATTTTTTACTTTGTATCTTTATCTTCTCAAAAAATAAAATAAAATTCGGTATCCTAATTCCTAAACTGATGTATTCCAAAAACCATACACTCTCCATTTATTTTAAAATATATTTATAACATACATAAAAACAACGTACATCAGGGCCACAGTAGATGCTGGGCCCTCAATGTTTGGCAGTTACCCTCTTTCTTTTCACGTGGGTGGTTGGGTGGAAGAATGGAAGGCTTAGAAAGAATAAGGGATGATTGCATATTTGGTCTTTGTATTTTATCATATCTTTTAACATGATACATATACAATTAATTGGTAGGCCTGGAAAGGCCTCAGCCCTCTAGTATTACGGAATTGACATTTAACAGTTACAATCACTACAAACATAGAAGTAAACAATAACTAACTCCAATTAATTTAATTAAAAAAAATCTACTCATACATTCATTCACACGAATAGTTTTAAAGTAGTTCATGCTTTGCAAAAAAATAATACAATTAGTTTGAACTCCGCAATAGTTAAACGGATCTAACAGAAATTATAAAGTTTCCAACATTAAGAAATTAGATATATTCTAAGAAAAACTAATATGGTCGCAGATTAAATTGACAAGATAGCACTTGTCGAGATAGAGGGAATTAATGATTTGACATCTACTGCTATAGATCTTCTAATAATTCTTGAAAGTGACAAAGCTAATGCTGCTTTTGATTGTATCTATGTAATTTTTTTTTTCTTTTTGCTTTGTCCCCTGTACTATCATTATGTCTATCTTTCTTATTACCCAATTTCACATTTTTTTGTTCAAAAAATGCCTCATCCAAATAGACAAAGGCACGCGTAAAAAAGGTTAAAAATCTAAAAAATCAGAAGATTCAAAAAATTATTAAAATGCAAAATTTATTTAAAAATTTTGAAAGTTCTAAAAAAATCATAAAATTCAAAAAAATCTAAAAATTTGAGTTTTTTTAATTGTTTTTGAAATTAGAAAAAAAGAATAAAATTATTTAAAAAACATGTTTAGTATGAATATAGAAAAATGCACATCCAACTTCATCCTATAAAAAAAAATCTAAAATTTTTAAACATTTATTTTAAAATTATTATTTTTGAAAATATAAAAAATTATAAAATTATTAAAAAAAACACATCCAAAATGAACTTGAATAAATGGATGTCATGTCCAAGCTCATTTAACGTATATTTTTAAATATATATTTTATAATTTTAAAGAAAAAACTATTAACATGAAAAACTTGTTTCTTTAATTAAAAATCAAATATTTTTAGAATTTTTTTTGTCCATATTTTGATATTTTAAATAAATTTTGATTTTTGTAACACACATGACAAGTACTTTTTTAAAGGAAATGTTAATCGGACTAACAAAGTAAACGGAATAATAGTATAGGAGTTAAAATTGACCAAAAAAAAGTTTAAAGTGTATATTACAAAGGCTAGGTAGATGTTAAACATTGTTTAACTTGAATATGTGAAGGAGTTGAATTCTTGTAAAAATACGAAAATTTATAATTCTCCTAAATTTAAATCTAAATTGAATACAATTCAATTAATTCGAGTAATTATTAGAATTTAGAAATAATGATCTAAAACCAAAGACAAAAATCCGGTACAATTGTTGAAATGTTTATCTATGTAACTTCAACAATGAATCTAACTTCAACCTCAAAAGGGATTCACCACTTGTTTCTAATTAGTCTTTGTTTTATAAATTTAGGATGATTTTAGGGTTGATCTATATCAACTCGGTTGACGGAAAAAATTTCCACCTGTATTATATAAAATTTGAATTGTGATTACACATACTAAAAACTATATTTTCATCTTGAGATGCACTTTTTTGAAAGGATAAAATCATGAAAATAATTTTTACCTTCGAAATAACCTATATACATCAAGATTTAAGTAAACTCCCAAAAAATTAGAAATTTCAATAAAAAGAAGTTTTACAAAAAAAAAAAAAAATTGCTGGCAAAGTCAATTTATTTTTGGATTGAAGAGAAGATTTGGGCCAAAAGTCGAAATTTTATCCAAAAATCATATGTATTACAAAACATTTTGTATTCTGAATTGCATTTTAGTTTCTCTACCAGAAAAATGGATAAATTAACTCTTGACCAGACAAAAAAACTCTTTTGTTAAAATTTGATGTTTATATTTAAAGTATAATAACAAATTTTGCTCTCAACCTTTATACATTTATTCAATTTGACCCTTACTATTCTATTGGAAGTAAACTAGAACTTTTTGAAACTAATAAAGCTACAAAATCAAAGGCCTTAGTAACAAACTAAAAAATCAATTAAATCCTTTTAAATTTTAAAAATTATTAAAAATCATAAAAAAATATAAACAAAATTTATAAAAATTTTAAAATTTTTATTAAAAAATAACAATATCGACCTAATAAAATGTAATGGTGATAAAGTTTTAAATTTTTTTGACCATACTCTTTTACTAGGTCAATATTGTTATTTTTTAGTAAAAAATTTATAAAAAATCAAACCGTTAAAGTGGTGCTTCGTCGGCAATATATAGTAGAGATCCAATATGTGCCATGAGAGGTGAACAAAGTAGCAGATTTTGTTGCGAGACACTTTCAGATGAAGTCGTTTGTTGTGCAGCTGCTGGATGCACCATTGGCGGGGAGTTGGAACTGCTGATAGAGGCGCTGGTCGGATTTTCCATGTTAGTTCTAGTTAAGGCCTGCATTTTCTTATTAAACAAAATCTTTTATATGATATAAATTATATGATGTTGAAATTGTTGGACAGTCATTCAACTTGAATCTCGAATGTATGTTGCCATCACTATTTTAATACTCTTCGATCCAAGTATTATTATGTTTGCTTAGTGAATACTGGGAATGGGGTGCCTTTCATATATCATATCTACAGTTGGTTCCTTTGGATAACATGCCCTACCCAGTTCGCTCACAAAAAGAATCGCTCCATCTTTACACAAAACGCGACGTCGGTTTGTCATCCGATAAGGTGAGTCGATGATCATTAATTCCGGTTATAACTTAACTGCGAAATCTTTGTGCTTTTGTGTTCCGTTGCATTGTTTTGTGATGAATATCTACTGCATAATGTCATATAAACTTGTACTTTTTAAATAACTAAATAAGATTTTTTTGCTTAATATAAATTTATTAATCAACATTTAGCACTGTCACAGGTTTCCACAAGATGCTTATGATCGAATTTGGTTGCCCTATGTACTAAATGATTAGACGCAAATAAATACCTCTTTTAGCGTCCAAGACCATAGAAATCTAATTCCATCGGTTTTGACGAGTACTGCCGGCACGCCCATAAATGCTAGTCAGCCGATGACTATATTCTTCGGTTCAAGGACCAATGCCCAATTTTATGTGTACATGCACTTTGCAGAAGTTGAAAGACTCCAAGTCAACGAATCCAGGGGTGTTCACCATCTATCATAGTGGGGAACAGTGGTATGGACCTTTTAGTCCTAACTATTTGAAAAAAACAACAGTATACAACCAATTGCCTTTAAATGATTTAAATTTTACAATCGAAAGAACCAGTGGTTAAACCCTTCCGCCCATCCTTAATCCCTTTGAGATTTTACGAGGTAAAAGATTTCTCACAATCTCAAACCCGTAAAAAAGATGGTAAGTTGTGTAAAACTCATAATGTAAAACTCATAACGTGCATGTTTATGTATAAATAGACGTTTTTGTTGGAACTTTGACCAAGTAATTAACTTGGAGAAAGTATGAAGAAATTTTTGAGATTGAAATTTAGAGATATAAACAGAATTGAAAGCAAAGAAAATAGTGAAGTGTTTATGTTCAATAATCTGAACAAGCTTTTGCAAGAAGAAGAAATCGAGTTGACCTTCTCTTATTACAATGGAAACAATGCAGTACAACAAAAAACTGAAAAATGCATGGCAATTTATACACGCATGTGGAGAAACATGACAAACAATATGTGGAATTCCTATGCCTTTTTCAAGTGCTGCTTCCACCTTCTTTTATGGACGACAAAACAAATGTAATAATAGAACATAGTGGAATAAAATGATAATAAGCAAGTGGGTGAACATGGAGATAAGGAAGGTATGGGAGATGAGTGGACGCATGAGAGAATAAAAACAAATTTAAGTGGAATGTGCGTGGAGGCCATATTTCAACACTCCTCCTTGGTCTCTATGCAGCAAACACCTATTTGATCTCTCAACTTACAAAACCTTCCCCTTTGAGGGCTTTTGTAAAAATATCGTGACTTGATCTTCTGAGTTGCAATAAATCAACTCAATTTCTTTTGCCTGCTCCATTTCTCGAACAACATGGAGCTTGATACTGAAATGCTTGGTTCTCCCAAGAAAGACAGGATTTTTGGCTATTGCTACTACTGATTTGTTATCACAGTAGATCTTTGTAGCATTCTTTTGATTGAGATTTAGATCAGCCATGATCTTTCTAAACCACTTAGCTTGATTAACTGCTGCAGCAGTAGCAACATACTTTACTTCTGCAGTTGATTGTGCTACCAAGCTTTGCTTCTTTGAACTCCAGCAAAATATGCCCGAACCAAGAGTGAAAGCATAACCTGAAGTACTTTTCATATCATCACTTGAACCACCCCAATCACTGTCGGTATAGCCAATCAATTCAAAATGCTCAGCTCTTTTAAACGATATGCCATAGTTCAAGGTCCCTTTGATGTATCTAAGGACTCTTTTAGCAGCTTTATGATGGCTTTCATTACAACAATGCATGAATCGAGAAATTAAACTCACTACATACATTATGTCTGGTCTAGTAGTTGTTAAGTATAACAAACAACCTACTAAACTCCTGTAGGATGATTCACATACCTCTTTAAAATCACCTTGGCTTGATAACTTTTCACCAATAGCCACTGGAGTGCTTATCGCTTTGCGATTTTGCATTGAAAACTTATTTAAAATTTTCACAAAGAAAGGCTTTCGACTTAGATATATACCCGTCTCGAGTTTGTGTGACTTCCATGCCTAGAAAGTAGGTCATCACCCCAAGTCGGTCATTTCAAACATCCGCTTCATCTTTGTCTTGAAATCATCTAGAAACGACTTCATCTCCTCCTGCCACCAACAGTCATCAACATACAAGGAAACAATGAGTCGTGTGTTTGAAGTTCTTTCGTCTTGACATACAATGTAGGCTCACTGATGCTTCATTAAACCCCAAGGTGGTCAAGTACCCATCAATTCTGCTGCACTCAAGCCCTTGGAGCTTGTTTTAAGCCATACAAGGCTTTGTTCAACTTGTAGACCATATCTTCCTTACGGCACCTCAAACCCTTGTGGGTTTGGTCAAATATATTTCTTGTTCGGGAAGCCATTTAGAAAGGCTGATTTCACATCGAGCTGGTGAATTTTCCAATTCATCTAGGCTGCTAAGGCAACTAGCAGTCTTATTGTATCGAGTCTAGCCACTGGAGCAAATGTCTCCATGTAATCAACCCCATATCTTTGGTTGAATCCTTTTCATAACCACCTAGCTTTTAGCTTATTCAGACTTCCATCTGCATTTTATTTAGCTCGATAAACCCACTTGATTCTTATAACCTTTCTATTTGAAGGCCTTTCAACCAGCTCCCAAGTTTTATTCTTCTCGATCATATGCATTTCATCGGCCATAGCTTGCTGCCGAAACCAGTGAGCTTGAGCTTCAAAGCGAGTTGGCTCAACAATGGCCACTTGAGCCCTTTCGTAGAGTTTTGCTAGAGATCTTGTTCCTTTGACTGGCACATCATCATAATCCATTTCTGGACCTTCTCCATCTGATTCAATCGGCCTATTGTGATTTCTTGTAAGTAGCAAGCTGTCACATTCTTTTCCCGCCCCAAAGATGCCTTCTCATCAAAAATTACATCCTCGCTCACTAAGACTTTGTTTGTTGAGGATCAAGAACTCTATAGCCCTTTTTGATTGAGCTATAGCCTACCAGTATGCATGGTTGAGATCTTTCATCAAGTTTACTTCTCCTAACTGCAGGAATCTGTGAATAACATAAACAACCAAAGATTCTAAGGTGAGCCAGTGAAGGCTTGAACCCGAACCATGCCTCAAATGGAGTTTTATAATCCGGGGCTTTGGTTGGGAGCACTGTTTTTGCAAATAAGCTGCGGTGTTTCTACCGCTACGCCCATAAAGTCTTTGGTACATTCTTCTCAAACATGAGACATCTGGCCATATCGAGCAAGCTCCTGTTCTTCCTCTCACTGACCCCGTTCTGCTGAGGAGTATAAATATTTGTTAACTGATGTTTGATGCCAGCATCAGTGCATATGGCTTGGAACTGAGCCGAAGTATATTCAGCTCCATTGTCTGATCTAAGTGCCTTAAGCTTGCAACCTGTTTCTTTTTCAGCCTGTGCTTTAAACTTCATGAACACATGAGCCACTTTTGATTTTTGTTTTAGGAAATAAATCCAGCAATATCTTGAATAGTCATCAATGAACAAGATAAAATACATTCTCCTCTTGGTGACTCAGTCTTCATAGGACCACATACATCAGTGTGCACAAGTTGGAGCTTTTCTGATGCTCTCCAAGCTTGATTTGATGGGAAGGGTTGCCTTGCCTGCTTTCCTAGTTGGCATACTTCACAAACTCCTTCATTTTTCACAGAGTTGATGAAGTTTTCAACTAGACCTTCATTGATCATCTTGGGCATCGACTTAAAGTTGGCATGCCCAAGTCTTTGATGCCAAAGCTTGGACTCATCAAACGAAGCTGTATAGGCTGAGCTTGAGTTGTTTATCTAGTCAACAACAAAGCTTTTATCAACCATTTTGATTGACAAGAGCTTGGATCCTTGTGGATCACTGATCTTGCAGTTCTTGCCCTCGAACACAACAATATAGCCCTTGTCTAGCAACTGAGCTATGCTAAGCAAGTTTCTGTCTATCTGAGGCACCAACAATACATTTGAGACAAGTTTGTTGCCTGTAGGTGTGTGTATCAAAACATCACCTTTGCCTTCCGCGTCAATAAAATGACCATTTCCCACCTTGACTTTGGCCTTGAAGCTTCTATCTATTGACTTGAAAATAGAAGCATCTGGTGTCATATGGTTGGTGCAACCACTATCCAGGAGCCACCCTTTGTTGATTTCTTCCTTTGCGCCTAAGCATGAGATCGCAAAACCCGCTCTTCATGCTCACCTTTGTCCTCGCCAGCTACTCGAGCCTCAGCTTTTGGCTGTTGATATTGTGCTTGAGTTGGTTTGCCTTTGTTTTTCCAAACCTTCTCAACATGCCCCTTCTTTTTGCAATACTGGCATATTGCATCTGGCCTAAACCAGCATTTGACCTCAGGATGACCTGGTCTTTTGCAAAACTTGCAAAGTTGTTTTCCATCCCTTGCAACATCAGGCTTAGGCTTGTTCTTCCATATCTTTTTGCCTTTGTAGGCAGTATTGCTCGAGGATGGCTTTGTTTTGGCTTGGAAGGCACCTTCTTGGTGTTCTTCTTGTCTGCTGGCTCTCCTTTGTTCCTGAGCATATAATGCATTGATTAACTTAGTTAAGGAGATGCTAGCAAGGTCTCTCGAGTCCTCAAGAGATGAAATCTTGGCTTCATATCTCACGGGCAGTGTTGAGAGCACTTTCTCCACAATCATTGCCTCATTGAACTGCTTTCACCTAGGAGCCTTATGTCATTTACAACGATCGTTATTCTCATCTGAAAGTCTTTTTTTGTTTCTCTCTTCTTCTTTCATCTTCAAATTTTCAAACTCGCTTCTCAAGTTTAAGAGCTACTGCTGCCTGGTTCTCTCAGTGCCTTGGAACTCCTCCTTAAGTTTGTCCTAGGCCTGTTTTGGTGTTTCACAGGCCATGATTCTGGTGAAAATTACATCAGACACACAGTTCTGAATGCATGACATAGCCTTGTGCCTTTTGGTCCTTTCTTCAGCATGTTGTTTTATCTGAGCCACTGTTGGATTGGCTCGAAGGGGTTCTGGCTCAACGTCTGAGATCACAACTTGCCACAGATCGAAGGCTGCGCAGTAAGTTTTCATCTTAACTCGCCATATGTGGAAGGCTTCTCCATTGAAGGCCCAGTGGTGCAAATCGGTGAAAAATTGGCAGCCATTTGTTTTCAAATTTGAAATATAATAGGTCCACTAAGAATATAGCTCTAGATACCAATTGTTGGAACTTTGACCAAGTAATTAACTTGGAGAAAGTATGAAGAAATTTTTGAGATTGAAATTTGGAGATATAAACAGAATTGAAAGCAAAGAAAATAGTGAAGTGTTTATGTTCAATAATCTGAACAAGCTTTTGCAAGAAGAAGAAATCGAGTTGACCTTCTCTTATTACAATGGAGACAATGCAGTACAACAAAAAACTAAAAAATGCATGGCAATTTATACACGCATGTGGAGAAACATGACAAACAATATGTGGAATTCCTATGCCTTTTTCAAGTGCTGCTTCCACCTTCGTTTGTTATACGTCTGATATAGTTGATGCTATTCTGAACATAAAATCAATCTATGGCTTGAAGAGAAACTGGCGAGGAGATCCTTGTGTTCCTCTAAAATTTCTTGTGGGAAGGACTTAAATTGCAGCTATGGTGATACTAATCCCCCCAAAATCATATCTTTGTAAGTGTTGCATTGCATGCGCCCTTAATAAGGGCCAACCTACCAAGACTTTCGTTCAATTTATTTTTTTACTCTTTCCGATTGTCGTTAAATGGCAAAACATTGGACCATGAAATCAGGAATTTGTCATCCAGCAATTTGAATGGAAAGGTACCTCCAGCTATAGCCAGTCTCTCTCAATTACAGCATCTGTAAATGTCTCCACTCTCCATGTTCATGTGTCAATTCTGGGTACTCCTATTTATGGTGACGAAGAAATTTCTTAAAGCTCACTTATTGCTATATATTATCAGGGACTTATCAGACAACAGTTTAACTGCACCAGTGCCTAAATTTCTCGCTAACCTGCAACTCTTGACTGTGCTGTAAGTTATTTACAAATTTAAGACTGATTGAGAAAGAGTGATAACTGATCAAGCATGATCTCTAGTGATGCATTGCAGAAATTTGAGTAGAAACATGTTTACTGGTTCAATTCCAGCAGAACTCATGGAAAGGGCAAACCAGGGTCAGCTACATTTAGTTTATGATTTTCTTCTCCTTTATTTATATTTTTTATTGTTCATATGCCTATGGCATGGTGAGAGAGACATCTCACAGATTTAAATTGTGGTCCAATGCAATATTCTGATTTTTATTTTTTTTTTTGTAATTTCGTATTTTTAAACATGGAATCAGCAAACTATTTAGCTGTAATTAGCAGTTTTGTTCCAAATCTTAATACTTCTTTTTGTTGGTCAACTGAAATTGATTGAGTATGGATGAAGAAATTAGTCCTATTTGTATATCCGATTCATGCAAGAGTAGCAGCAACAAGAACAACAGCAAAGTTATCCCTGTTGTAGCATCAGTTGCATCAGTAGTAGTTTTGGTCCTTGTAGTTGCTTTAGCCATCTTATGGAAGATTAAAAGTTATGATCGTTATTATCAAAAGAAAAAAAAAAAAAATGGTGGATCCAAATTAATATTTTTCCCCATATTCAATCGTATTGAATTTGTTTCAGTTTCATCATCGGATCAGAAGACTGATGTGGTGGATTCCAGAAAAACAAACCAGTTGCAGGGTTCATCAAAGAACCGGCAGTTCACTCATGCTCAGCTCAAAAGAATGACAAACAATTTTGGAAGGGTTGTTGGTAAAGGAGGATTCGGAACAGTTTACCACGGCTATTTAGATGAAACTCAAGTAGCAGTCAAAATGCTTTCTCCATCACCAGTTCAAGGGTATAAGCAGTTTCAAGCAGAGGTATAAGAGATTTATCTGATCTAATCTGAAATCCTCTTTAACTTGTAAGAAATATTACCTAATTCTTCATCAATTCGAGAAGTAAACAAAAGTGATCAAGAAATCTGGGTTTTAATTCTTAACAGGTGGATCTTCTTTTGAGAGTTCATCATAGAAATTTGACGACAATTGTAGGGCATTGTGATGATGGCAGCAACATGGGGCTCATTTACGAGTTCATGGGCAAAGGAAACTTAGCCGAGTATCTCAAAGGTTGGATTATTGAGGAACTCTGCAGAGTTTATATTTGACAAGCGGATGCATCAAATTAAAAAATAAGTAATAATGAAATATTAACTAGGATATTAATTGAATCATTGTAGATAGCAGCCGTGGTGTTCTGAATTGGAAAGGTAGACTTGGCATAGCCCTGGAAGCAGCACACAAGGTCAGCAAGCATACTGCAGATATATAATATACATCCATTTAATTTTGTTGGAAGTGAACTAATAATAAAGCAAATTAAAACGAAATACAGGCTAGAGTATTTGCACCACGGTTGCACACCTATAAACCACAGAGATGTGAAGTGCACCAACTTATTGTAAAATGAAAGCCTGCATGCTAAGCTCTCTGATTTAGGGTTGTCCAAAGCGTTTCCACTTGAAGGCGACACTCATGTCATTACGGTGGTTGCTGGTACCCCGTGGTACGTCGACCCTGAGTAAGTAAAGCTGGTTTTGCCACTCAACTAATTAATAGGATGTTTTTCTTTTTTCTGATTGAATGTTTTTGTTAAGTCTTGCCTTGAAATAATCTTTGCAATTCACGGGTATTCTACAACAAACAAGTTGATGGAGAAAAGCAATGTGTATAGGATAGCTTCGGGGTCGTTCTGTTGGAGATAATCACGAACCGACCAGAGACCACAAAAACTTATAATAAGACTACACACATAAGCCAATGGGTTAGTTTGATGTTATCCAATGGTGATATGGAAGACATTGCTGATTCAAGAATGCAAGGTGACTTTGAGATTGCCTCAATGAAAAAAGAAGTTGAAGTGGCAATGGCTTGTGTATCTCCAACTTCCACGAAAAGGCCAACTATGAATGACGTTGTCACCGAATTGAACAGGTGTTTGTCAGCCGAAATCGACAGGAATTACAGTATTTGTTAAAATAATTCCCTCACCTAATCCAAGGTTGATGATGCCAAATCTATTGGTAATTGAACTGGGTCAACTCCACTGGTTATGTGAATATGTTAAGGTTTATGTGTTAGGTATATGATGTCGATAGTTCCTTTGTGTCATAATAAATTTGACCCAGAAATTGGGATTGAGTCGTGGATAATCAAAGACAATTTGGTTTTATTTAACTAGTTTTCTGAGCATAGAAATTTCAGAATTTCTTTTGCATATACACATCTGGCAATATCATGGTATATTCCATCAAAAATCTCTTGTTGTGGACATGAGGAAGCATTTTATTTACATGTACTACAAAGATTTTATTAATAGAGGGAGGGAGTTTGGGGAATAATATAAATTGAGGGTTTTTTTTTCTTAATTAGCTGTTTAATAAGTTGAATAATTAACTGAATTTAAATTATAATTTTTTTGATATATTACTTAAAATTAATTACAGAATATAATTAGATTTTTTGATAATTATAGATTTTAAATTATAAAAATAAAATTCTACATTTTATCTTTAATTTTTAAACATTTTACTTTATTCTAAACAAAAATTAAATTTTAAGCAATTTTTTATAAAATAATATAATATTAAAATAAATAAAATAAAAATAGAATTAATTGAAAATATTAATTAACTTTTATCTAATTGTTATTTTTCACATTTTTTTATAATTGTTTTTATTTTAGATTATAAACAAAGAAAAGTCTAAAATGTTAGCTCTCCGTGGGAGATTAGCTTAACTATTTACTATTAAATGTCAGGGACTTGTCAAATAACAGTTTGACTGGAGCAGTGCCAGAGTTTCTATCTCAATTAAAATCCTCGACAGTACTGGGCTTAACTATTCGCTGTTCTCATAATTGCATTGCCTACCTTATGGTGGCTTAAAATAAGAAAACCTTGAGTAGGTATGATCAACTGCCCTCAGCATTAACAAAACCTGTGGATTTAGAACGTCAAACTGAACCTTCTTCTTCGTGCTCTATTATGCTTATAAACCTATATGATGATTTTTGTCAGGTCCAAATACGGATGATGATCAACGCCAAAACTCATCCCCGTCACTGGAGTCATAGAATAGGCGGTTCACGTTTGCTGAGGTGCAGAGAATGACTAACAACTTGGAGAGAATTCTCGGTACCGTTTTCCGTGGATACTTGGATGACACTCAAGCAGCAGTAAAAATGCTATCTCATTCATCAGTTCAAGGTTATAAGCAGAGGTATATATGAAAGCTTCCTCTAATTTATGATACCAAAAACAAATTCTGATTGGGGATTATTTTATGTTGGTCAAACTTCTACTAAGAGTTCATCACAAAAACAAATTTGGAAGAAAACCCAAACGTAATATTTAAACATAATAAGACTTTAAAATTTTCCAACCTCAATCTTAGCATTTCAATCAGACTAAAATTTTAATTATTAAACTTTTATAGCCCTATCAGATGAGATTCAATTATGTAGCTATGGCTCAGGAATAAATCATATTCAAAATACAAATTGCTTTTTATGAACGGTTGCTGGTAAGCATGAAAATGTAAATTTCCATTTTAAGAAAAATCTTAAACTTAGATAGAGAGGACTTTTAAAGGGTCAAAGAAGAGTTCCGTTTTTTTAAAAGAAAATTAGTAATGTGCAAAACATATAAAGAAATTGAGAATTGTACGTTGTTAGGTATAGACCTAATTGATTCAATTTTATGTTGAATTTTATTTAGAGAAAATGTTAATTAAAGTATAATGCATGTGACAATTAAATAATTAACCACAACCTTTATTTAATTATATGTGGGACGGAATCAAAACAAAATACTAAAGTCAAATATAAATAATCTAATAAAATGGAAAAACATTGACATAATACATGTGGTTTTTTTTCATGTCACAAAAATTATGTATAAGTGAATCTACATTAAATATTTTAGCTATTTCTTTTTTGATATATAATATCAAATCAACAGAGAAGAATTTCATTTCTGACAAGCAATTCCTTATTTGGGCAAACAACATTTTTTTTTCCATACACTAAATAAATAAATAAACCATCACCTAGGGCAATTTACCAGAAAAAGTCCAAAATTTTCGAAAATTACCGAAAAGGGCCGGGTTGAAAAAAATTTACGGAAAAGGGCCATTTCAAAAACGCGCGCATACGTCAGTAGCGTTTTGGGGATACTGAACAAAAGCGCGCCTGTGGGGCGCATTTTTGTCCACCTCAAAGAAAAAAGCGCGTCACGTGAGGCGCGCTTTTCTTTGAGGTGGACAAAGCGCGTCCCACGCTGTGGCGCTTTTGGTCCTAACGGTCAAATTTTTTTGACCGTTGGCTCCCCAACGGTCAGAAAAAAAATATAAAAACATCCCACCCTTTATTTTCTTCACATTTCAATCCTTTCTCAATATTCTCTCAATTTTCTCTCAAATTTCTCTCAAGGTCCTTGAAATTTACGCTCAAATTTCAAAAGTCCTTTACTATTTACGAAAAAGCCCTTTATAATTTTTTTAATATATTTTTATCGAGAAAAATTTTACATGGATTACAATGGCCGGGGAATTACTTCGCCTAAACTACAAACACATCTCCGTTGAGCAAATGAAAATGGTAAGTTTTAATTTTAATTTTGCAATATTATTTAATTTTTTTTCCAATTATGTAATTTTAATTAATTTTTAATTTTATTATTTTTTAAACGATCTGTAGATCGGGTGTTGGAATGTTATATTCGCAACATGCATGGTCCCCATCGTCGTTGATCGAGAATTACTGCGGGAAGCGAGTTTTTGGCGTGGCCACGATAGTAGGGGTTCAAGTTGGAGCGCCTTTGATCGGTAGCGTTGATTGAGAGGTGGAGACCCGAGACCCACACTTTCCCATCGCCATGCGGAGAGTGTACAATCACTCTAGAAGATGTGCAATTGCGGTTGGGATTACCGGTGGGCGGGCGCAGTAGTCACCGGTCCGTAACATCTACCGATTGGATGACCGTATGCTACGAGCTTACGGGTGCCATTCCGGATAGAATTCGAGGAGCTCGATTGATATGGCGTGGTTACGAGACACATTCCGAGTCGAGCGAGGGTTCGACCAAAGTAGAAAGAATACGGTATGCTCGAGCATACATTCTTCAAATAATTGGAGGCTATATCGATCCGGACCTTTCTAGAAACCTCGTCCACACGAGATGGCTCCCGAAACTTGTTGATTTCAGAGCAGTAGGTGAATTGAGTTGAAGTCTGCCGTCTTTGTCGAGGTTGTACCGGGAGATGTGCTTGGCATGACGACGCGCGAGTAAAGCAAAAATCGGAGGTTGCCTATCACTACTGCTGATCATGGGCATGGTTTTTGATTTCCATTTTTACGCCTCGACTCGACCACCCATATTCATTCCCACCGATAACGAGGTAAATTTAATATTATATTTTACAATTATTTTCGTAGATTTATAGTATAATTGCATGCTAAAAGTTTATTTCATTAGGTGGAACCATTCGTGAGTCATGTTGGAATACCTAACTCGCTTGAGGATATACGGCTCCTGTTGGACCAAAGGTCGGAATCACAAGTAAGTTTTGAATTTTGTTATTATAATTTAGTATTTCGTATGTAGTGTCTAATATTAGGTATATAACTAAAGTTTTCGTAATGTTAATATAGTTTGAATGGACACCGCATTTATGCGGCGAGGCGTAAATTCGTGCGATAATTGGGAGGAGTTCCTCCAAAATCAAGCGGTTGTACGTAAAGGTCCCATTGATCACCTATGCGACCGTGGAGATGCACTAAGCAGATCGGGTTCTGCGGCAATTTGGATTTCGGTAACGATTCCCGTGCCACTGGAGGTGCTCGATGATGAGCACAAAGTAGACTTACGGCAAACACACACGAATTGGCCAATATTTTGGTCAGAACATATCGAAATGTGGGAGAACCGATATGACTATATACCTGACCGGGAAGCGATAGTCGTTCCGGAGTTAGCGTGCGTGCCGGAGTACATGCCATGGTTTAGGATCTATGGCAAGCCGTATCTGTTGTCGGAAGAAGAGAGGCGACGGCAATTTCGAGAGCGAAGGGAACGTCGGGCCCTTTTACATCCAAGGAGAAGAGGTGATGAGGCGGGGCAACCATCAGCACCGACACAGTCACCGGGCCCAGCAACAGCACCTACACAGTTACCGGGCCCATCAGTTTAGCCGACAACACTGATATCAGCGCCTACAAAAGTTATTGTACAAAAGTTCACCATTTTCCTCTGAAAAAATAGATATTACATAGCCGCCATGAGACAAAAGACTTAAGAACACGGTCAACTATTTCGATTTGGACAGGAGTGAGATGTATGGCCCGGGGTCCTACACCATCCGGCAACAGCTTATACGGTGCAAGCGATACCAATGGCCACTTATGTTCATCTGGGACTGGTGGGAATACGTGTCTCCACACGTTGTACATGTTTTCTAATTTATACATTTCGTCGACATATCTCATTGGATCAAGACGGAGATTCTGACAAGCCGCAAGTACATAGGCGCATGGGTAACGAAGTGCATCAAATTTCCCACAGTCGCAGGTCCTATTTGTCAAGTGTACACGATAATGGCCGCCAACAATACCTTGGTTCGGTCTATCAAACTCCGTGACACGAAACCATAGGTTGTCGCGATCGTGACACACTGTGTGCATGGTGTTCGCCCGTGCCTTTCCACGGTTGATTTCTTGCAAGACCTTCGGGCTCCATGCATGGCCTCCTTCCATCTGCCCTCTATAACTCGCTGCTCTTTTCGAAAATAGT
This sequence comes from Gossypium bickii, assembly GCA_025503065.1. Taxonomy (NCBI): domain Eukaryota; kingdom Viridiplantae; phylum Streptophyta; class Magnoliopsida; order Malvales; family Malvaceae; genus Gossypium; species Gossypium bickii. The sequence goes on along the minus strand of CP106709.1, from coordinate 136,054,139 downwards.
GCCGCTAACCGAAAATATGTCTCTCACACAACTGATGTAATCGGCAGATGACGGGTTCCTTTCAGAATAGAATTTATGCATTCGGCAAGGTTTGTGGTCATATGCCCATATCATAGGCCGCCGTCATATGCTTGTGTCCACTGTTCGAAAGGAATATTGCACAGGTAGCTTGCGCTTTTGGCGTTATCTGAGCGCAAACTGGCCAGCATCTCGTGAAAACGGTCTTTATTGATCTCATACCCTGCCAATATACGTTGCTAACGAATATTACATACCACTCTTCAATTGCGAATAAATTGAATTTTTCAAAAAAAATTGTATTAATAGATATTTCATACCCATATCAATCACTTGCCGTTTCTGTCTTTTAGATCGATGTTGCCCATAGTAGTTGGATGCGACATGCCTCGGGCAATATCGATGGTGTGTGCGATGCCACATGCTTCCCTGGCGTTCTATTGCCGCAAGTATTCCAGGACCCGATCCGATATAACGCATATGTCGGGTTGGGGCAAACATGCCTCTTAACCTAGATAGGAAGAAGTCCCAATCATCGGTGACTCCCAAGTGTTATTGCGAATGCAATCGGAAGGATTCTCCCACGTAGTCTTGTGCCACGCAAACTAGCAATAATGATGCATATATCTACCATACATAAAAGGTACCGTCAATTTGTACCAATGGCTTGCAGTATTTAAAGGCATCTCGGCATTGCTTAAATGTCCAAAGCAGACGCTTGAACACCGCTGCGCATCCACGGAGCGCACGATCGTTGTAATCACGCGAGTTCCGTTTCAAGGTCCGTCATCTGCGCATGGGACATATCTCTCCAAAGACACTGACACCACCGCCACACTTCATTATATGAAGTGTCCCACCCACCGTGTAACTTTTCTAGCATATACGCTTGGCTATCCAAGCCTTTACAGAAGAGGCGTGTACCCCAATTGGCTACGAATCGCCAATTAAGACCGCAAGCACCGTAGTCTTTGGATCGGCCTTCAACGTCCGAATTATTATGTCACCAACATGTCCGAATCCATCTTGGATGATCTTGTGTTGTTACACATCCCAACGAAATCGTTAAACAATACAACATTACATATTATTCACATTGTTATTGAAATCACCGAACACATAGTGGTACTATACCCGACAAGACATGTATGTCGACCTTTGTACTTTTTATCTCCCACAACCTCTCGTTCTTTTCTTCAACGACGCCATGATTTTCCATGGACATGTGCCATCTTACCTTTGCGCATAACTTCGCCTCGAACTTATTGAGCTTTGATTTAACCACCTTGTAGTTAACCCGCGTTCTTAATCTTTGTCTTTGTTTCAATGCGGCAAGAAAAGTATTCTTGTTGGAAAAGCGGTTACCAACTTCTAATTGGTCGGAATCCAACGAAGAATGCATGCGATCCACGCGTCCGGTGTGTTAGTTCAGAAACTCCAATGCATCATCTTGAGATAGATCGACATTATGCATGTAGGTGGAGACGAGTACATACGAATAGCAGATCTTCTTCTTCTTCTTCGTGCGAACCGCCTCAGCGTCTTGGTGCAATTGGAGCGGCTCCCGGTTGAGAAAATAATCCAAACGCGCACCGTCGGGCCACGGCTCCCGAGGTGGATCCACATCGGATTCATCGTCGACCTCCATAACTCGCAACAAACGAGGGCCCTCGTCGGTGGATGTCGTCGGGAGTACATCATCCTCTCTTAAACATCTTTCGTCTGATTCCAATTGTATGTGGATTGCCAACCACTAGAAGTTGACGACGTCCCCCAATACATATTTCTATCATCGGACGTCGGTCGCGGATATGCATGTCCCATCCACCAACCGAGTGTCGTGCAGGGGTTATGTTTTCCATACTACGACCGCACACGGACACTTCTGTGTTTTGCCTCTCACTTACAGAGTGTCGGCTTGGGGTCGTGTATTCCCCTCGAACGGTAGTAAATGTCAAGGTCGCAGAAAGATTACTTAGAGATGAAAATTCTACATATACCTCCATATAAGGTGATCCACTGGCAAGATGAGTCTCCACCATTGCCTCAAAGCCCCGAGCACCTTTGATGTCAACGACTCATATCTCACCGGATCAACCGAAGCGCAAAATCTATACTTAATAAACTGAACTTTCATTGGCGTTGTTCCAAATATTTTACGCTTAATTCTTTTACGAAGTTCTACCAAATCGATGTTCCGATTAAAACTCAGTCGCGCTGTGTTCTCCAATAAGAAAACAACGCCATTTTCGGTGTCACGAACTTCACCGTCGTAGTAAATAACAACATTAATACGTTCACTCATTTTCAATTTTTTTTCCCTTTGCCTCAATTTCCCTTATGCAACCTGAGAATGAAATTTGAGTGATTTTATAGCCTAATTTTGCGGAAACTCGTAGTAAAAGCACGCGTCACGTGGGAGCACTTTTCGAAGACGCATCGCGATAGTGCACCACCCGCTAGAAGCGTTTTTGGCCATTGTTTGTTGAAACGTCTCTCAAAATTATTTTGCGGTGACTCTTGTAGCAAAAAAAAAGCGCCCACGTCGGGCGTTTTTGATCGCACGCATCTTTTTTTGGCCATTGTTTGTTCAGAAACGTCTCCTCAAAATTATTTTGCCGGATACTATTGGGCCAAAAACTTCAAAAAACAATTAAATGGGGTCGAGAAAAGCAGCGTCCACGAGGCGCGTTTTTAGAGATCTGGACCAAAAGCTGCGCTTACTGTAGGGCAGCGTTTTTGTCCACCTCAAAAAAGCGCGCCCGATGGGCGCTTTTCTTCGAGGTGGACAAAACGCGCCCGTCCTACGGCGCTTTGGTCGTATCCCAAAAATGCGCCTCGTGGACGCGCGTTTGCGTTTGGAAATGGCCCTTTTCCGTAATTTTTTCAACCCGGCCCTTTTCGGTAATTTTCGAAAATTTTGGGCTTTTTCTGGTAAATTGCCCCCATCACCTAAATTTATTTGTTCTTCACCTAGAATAAATATATAAAAATTGTGAAATGAAAATAAATATTGTTTACCAACGAGGGTTAAATATTAAAAGCTTATTGCCTTGTTACTTCTTACCACCAAATGCTTAACTAAGATTAAAAAAAATTGGTAATTGAGAGGGGTTTGAAAGTTTTTTTTTTTTTTTTTTACAATTTCAGTATAGAATCAGATTATATCTATTTTTTTTTTTTATATAATCTTTAGAACTACCCATAACCCCTCCTAACTCATAAATAGGAGGATAATATGCTTCAACACACTCACACTCATGTCTTCATGTATTAACAATAATGTTCATACTAATCGAACTAAGATTCAATCGACAAAAGTTAAAAGTTTAAGTGTTCATTCTTCTTCAAACTTTAAACTTAAAATGGTTTTAGATTTAGAGTTCCATGTTGTTTGAGGTTTTTAAGAATAAAGAACACAAATATTTTAATTTTTAAAAAAATTTTAAATAAATGAATAAGGAATTAATTGGGCTTGACTCAATTTGATTTTAAAATATATATTTTTATAAATAAATAAGAGTTCCATGTTGCAAATGACATATACTAGTAAAAGTTGATGTTATAAGATGTTGAGTGACATGTTCAAATTCCACCATTAATAAATACCATATGTTAGTTTCTTCTCCAATAATTTTAGGTTTACGTCTTATCATATTCATTGGTAGGTCCTATTCAATAATATTTCGATTTTTATATTATTGTGTTTTGTATTAAGTTAATCTCAATTTTAATTGATATGGAATATATTATTTGTATTTTGTATTGTATTCATAATTGTAACTCTAATTATATTAGTAAAGTCCCAAAAAATTGTATGTTGTTATACATTTTAAAATATATAATCATATAGAATTTAAACTAATTTACATATATAATAAATACATTTCTATATCACAATTTATATAATAATCTAAATACAATATATTTTAATAAATATGATATTTTATTATGATTTATATGAAATAAAATAATGATGATTAGACTTGGAAAAAATAATTATGATTAAAGAAATTTAAAATATTTATTAATTTTTTCTGAAAGGTAAAATATTTATTAATTAATCACGTCTAATTGAAATATTTATTTTATTTACAGCCCAAGCCAAACCAGGTCAAAGACAATCTTTGTTCCTCAACCGAGTTGTGAAATCTCTATCCTTAATAGCAAAGATCATATTTTAACCCCAAACTCCAAAAGAGAGCGTGAACTTCACGCCACACCATTTATTTGTGATTTGCCCACCCAACCCACAATAATTAGTACGTGTAATCCACGGTCCAATCTCCCACATGAAAAGGGACACCCCGCAACCTCCCCTCCAGTTTTACAAAAACAAAAGCATGAGAGAAAAATAGGTAAAAAAACATAAAACATATGCTCGAAAAGAGACGATCTTTAACGGATATTTAGTTAAAAGATTGGCCAGGATTTTTTAAAAGAACAAACATGTGGTCATTAAAAGGCAAACCACTTCGTTAATTACTCACATGTCAAGGAAGGAACTCAGTCACTTTTTCATGTTTTTTACCTCCTTGGGATTTGCTTCTTTTAAATATAATAATCTGTTTTTGTTTTTCGTGAAAATTCTTTGGCCTTTTTCATGTACTGAATACCCAATGAAGACATGACATATCATATATGCCAGGTGACGTGGAGGATCTTTATTGTTGTCTGGTAATGGAGAAAATGGGTTATATGAGGAGAGGAAGATAGAGAGAAGTGTGGGGTAAGGGTAAGGGGCCAAAGGGTGAATTATTTAGTTGGGTAAGGGTAAGGGGCCAAAGGGTGAATTATTTAGTTAAGTAGTTTGGAACCACAATTTACAAAATTGCCTTCTTTCTTTTTAGTCTATACTTCTTTTAATCGATTTCCATGGCAGTGGTTAAAGCTTTTTGCTTTGGGTGATAAGAGAGAGAAAAGATCCTTATCCTGTGGAATTCCAAGGCAACCCTTCTTCTCTAGCAGAAGAATCTATCTTCCTTCTTCCCCATTGTTTTTTTCTGCTTTCTATTTGATATATACTGCTTTTATTTGTTTGTTTTTATTACTTTTTATTGGAAATATTCCCTTTTTTCTTTTTTTAATGAACTTTTACGAATAGGCTTTGTTCCTTTGTTGTAAAAAGAAAAGGAATGTCGAATGTTATATTGTGGTGGTGGTGGTGTTGGATATGAGTTTGAGCTAAAAGTCAGGGTTATTTATTTATTTATCATAGTAAGAGGATAGATATTGGTGAAAATTTGTGTGTTATTGATTTTTGGAGCAAATTCATTTTGGGGTGTTTTGGTTCTGGATATTAGCAAAAACTCCTGTTTCTAAAGCAGTTTCCATGAGTTTTCAGTGAAAAGATCTTTGGATAGGTAGAGTTCTCAAGTCTTCTTGAATTAATCCAAAGCCAAAGCCAAAAGATTTATGATTCTGTCTGATTGTGTTTCCTTGAGAAAATTTTAGTTGCCACCGAGTGATCAAAGCTTTGTTCTTTATTGAGCTCGGATTGAAGAAGGATTACGGTTTTGATGGCGAGGTGAGTTAAGGGCTTTGAAATGATGATGAGAAGAAGAAAAGATGAGGCAAAGGTGATGAGTCCAATGTTTCCTAGGCTTCATGTGAATGATACAGAGAAAGGGGTGCCAAAGGCACCTCCAAGGAACAAAATGGCTCTCTATGAGCAACTCAGTATCCCTTCCCAACGGTTCAACTCAGCACTCCCACTTCCACCAAATAATACCAACAGCTTGGTTCCTTCAATATCATCAAGCCATGTAAGTTTGCTGATTTTTCTTAAACCATATGATGCAATAGTTTTCTTCCTTTCTTAATCAGAAGGTAATTCATATTTGTAGGGTGAAGGTAATGAAAGTAGTATGTTTATGCCATTCGAAAACTCCCATGAACCTTCAAGTTTGTCTGAGAAGTTCCATTCCTATTCCATCCGTGGGGCTAAAATAAGTAGCACAAAAGAAAATCAACATAATCAATTCCCCAAAGCTACTGATTACCATAGTTTGGATACCATTCCATCAACTCCTGCAGTTTGTAAAAGTACATTTCTATCTCCCCACTTCTCCAACTTTAAGAAATTTTCTCCAAGGAAGCTATGGCATGATGATGACCTTAGGGTTCCTACCTCTGTTCTGTCCGGAATAGATCGAAGCTGCAGTTGCAATAAGCACGGTGAAGATCAGGAACGTTTCCCTGAATTGAACTTGAGTTCTTCAATGCAACTTCAAAGTGCTAATGAAATTTCTGTAGGTCCAAAGTCTAGAAGATATGTAGAGAACCAAGCTGAGGAGAATGGAAGATTGTTTCGAAGCAATCAAGACCTGGCTGATACATCATCCAACCTGTCAATCAAAATGAAGAACTCAAAATCGTTAAAACGTCCCCATTATTCCTGTAACAAAGAAAACAAAATCAGCTCAGTGGCTATACTAAACGGTGAGGTTCATGCAAATGCTTGGTTGCATCATGAATCTGGCAGATCTCTGGAAAATGCTTCCAATGTGAGAAACGAGTCATGCTCGAGACAATCACTTGGACTTGATAATGGCAGTCTGAATGCGCTTGAAACCAGATATAAAACTCATGTAGAAAATAATACTGGGACAACGCAAGTCAGGGGTCTAAACAGACATAATAAGGTCCCAAGTACCTCCATGCTGGAGTCTGTATCTTGTTTGAATATGTGCCCTGATGATATTGTGGGAATAATAGGTCAAAAGCATTTCTGGAAAGTACGAAGAGCTATTATCGAGTAAGTATCCCACTTCTGTTGTTACGTGCATGACCTCTGCTAATGAACATCAGAAGTATGTGGAATGTTGAATTTTGTTCTACACAGCTGCACTTTAAGTCACTTCCATTAGCTTTCTCTATAAATCAATGCAGACGCCATTCCCCTGCTTTTGCATATTGGAGACAATGAACTCTAAGAATTGTGAAAGTTTTGTAGTATGTGCATGGTGTCTTTCAGTTCATGATAAGAAATTGTTGACTAGGTGTGTACCCTGCAGATACCCTTCGGTCATACCGTTTTTTAAATGGTTGACATATCGCTGTTCATGTCATTTCAAGTAATTTCGGTTCAACTTTTATGTCTTTTATATGTAACTGCTCTTTTTTGCTGTGAATTGTCACTATTTTCAGCCAACAAAGAATCCTTGCCATGCAAGTCTTCGAGTTGCATAGATTAATAAAGGTAAACAGATCAATGTATTTTGGACTTGCTAGGCATTTCAGCAAATTATGCATGTAATCTCTTTTTTTTTTTTGGTTTCTTACCCCATCCGTGTAAAATAAAAAACTAAATTACCTTGCACTGGTTTCTTGTTTCTTTGATTGGAGAAAACAAATTTGAACTTTGCATTCATTTGGATCACAGGTTCAGAGGTTGATTGCTGGGTCACCAAGGATATTGCTTGAAGATACTTATTATATGGGCAAACTATCTTTAGATGTTTCTCCATTCAAGAAGTTACCATCTGACAATGTTTCTGAACCTCCATTGATTGTTAAAATCAGAGATCGTCCTCAAAAACCAAAGATTGGCATTGAATATGCAGATGAGAATGTAGTTGCAAAGCTACCCCATCCTTCAGCCAATGGTGATACCAACAAAGGACTTCTTACACAGCGACCAAAATATGGGCCTTACTCAGGAAATGTCTTGTCAACATCAAGGGCCACGAATACCGGATCATCATCTCCTTGGGGTTTTTCTCCACCTGGAAGTCAGTGGTTAGTTACTGTAATGTCTCCTTCCGAAGGACTTGTCTACAAGCCATACGCAGGGCCTTGTCCTCCAACCGCAGGTATCTTGGCACCGTTTTATGGCAGCTGTGGTCCTTTGAACCTAGCCACGGGAGGTGGGGACTTTCTGAGCTCAACTTATGGTGTTTCTGCTTCTCACCAGCAGGGATTTGGGATTCTTCCTGGCAACCCTCCCATAGGTCAGACCTATTTTCAACATTACGGCACGCCAGTTATGAATCCATCAGTTTCCGGCTCAGTAGTTGAGCAGATAAGCCCGTTTACTGGAGTCAAATCAATGGGCAATCCATTATCAACAGGTGATGTGAACTTCACCATAGCTCAACAGAGTTCATGCAACATGTCAAGTCAGATGAGTCAAGCGATCTCATTTTGTGTTACAAAACTGCCTGCGTCGAAAGAGAGCGAAATACAGGCAAGTACAGCAAGTAGTCCCTCTGAGAGGACAAAAGGGGATGCACTTCCTCTTTCTCCAACCAAACCCACAACTCAGGCATGTACTCACAAAGCTGATACTAGTAGGCAGCAAACACGGGTAATTAAGGTTGTACCGCATAACCGCAAATTAGCAACCGAATCAGCAGCTCGGATCTTCCAGTCTATACAAGAAGAAAGAAAACAGTAAGATTAGATTTTCGTATCTAATATGACCTACTTCACACGGAAAATGACTGCATACTCTTCGTCAAATATTTGATGTTTATCTATCTGTAACTCTTATATGCTAATAACATGTACATAGGCAACTTAAGGTTGAAAAGTTGCATTTTATGGTCAACAGGCTTTTCCAAACATGCAGTTTTTGCTGCAAATACTGGCCGTGTTAGGAAATCATATATCAAGCATGTACTGCACCGAAATCCTGGAATTATCAAGGATTGCAAGTCTGTGCTTCAAAAACTTCTGCCTCAGACACCTGAGTGCTTTGAATACTCTGCAATCTTAGAAATCGCTTTCATGTTCCAATTGCTGTTGAAATATTACCCAGACCTAGCATTTCTTGATTGCCTATGAACAATAGAACTTACAATTATAAAATCCAACCACCTGGATTCATGAAGCTAGGACTTGGGATTATTGAAAAGGATGGTTAGAACAAACTTTTAAGCATGCAAATGGAAATTATGCATAAATTTTATTGATTTGCGATGGCTCTACAAGCACTTGTCAGAATATACAGGGCCACCATAAAAGAAATGGGTACCAAAGTTGTTGAGGTTTCCCATTTGTGAATCATAGCATTCAGGATTTGTCACATTTGGAAGAACATTTTCAGCATCTTTTATAGCTCCAGACTCATTCATGTACCTAATGATTCGGAAATAACTTGCTTTCTTAAAAACCTTAATGAGGAAAATGGCCGCCTCCCATTTGAGTAGAGGTGTGAGGGCCTAGTAACTGTAATTAACAATCTCCCCACCCCAAGTTATTCCTCTGTCAGATAATCTGTTGAAGATTGAACCTGGCCAGTAACCTAAATATATTTCCTGTATCCTCAGCCACTAGTTTTCCACTTTGGTTGTCCTGAAACGTTTTCCATTGGGTCATTTTATGTTTGGAAATGACTAATCTAACGAAAAACAACTTTCGACCTAAAAAAACTGAGTAAACAGCAATAGCCTTGAACAAGAAAATGTGTTTTACCTTGTGCACAAATGCTCATCTCAATTTGCTCGCCTGCATAGGTGGAAACAGGTTCCATCTTCCCACCGAGACCCAACTTATTGCTGGTTTGCACAAATCCAGGACATTCAGGGTTATAATAACCGGTTCTTTGATAGCCATCGCTCTAAACATTCCCCAAACAATGTGAACCGTGATAGTTTGATTATTTAAAAAGATTTTATACCCCTGCTATTTTAAATTCATGTTTTAATGCTTAATAAAGCACTTAAAAAGAACGAAAAACAAGTGAATGGACTCTATGATCGATTATGTCATTTAATTTTTATTTTATGCAATAAATATTTAGCTTCTTGTTCTTGATTATGTGTGCTTAATTCTTGGTTTGATATTTCTAAATTATTAATTCGTGTTTGATGTGCTTAAATAAGAGGTTGAATAAACCCTATTTAAGAGTAAATATTACTTACTTGAGTGGAGTTACATGCAATCCTAGAAATATGATGATATAAATCTATCGAATTAGAGTCAAATTTAATAAGGGAATCCATAGCAGAGTTAATGCAATAATAGAAGTTTTAATTAGAAAAAAATTTTAATTAATTAATCTAAAGTCAGTTGCTTTTATGCTCGAAAAAGATATTAGCATAATTTAAAAATTTTTACGGATTAAGATACTAAGTAAAGAAATTGTGTAATTTAGATTGATAATAACACATGAAATCTAGACGAATTTTTAATTGAGTATTGTTTTCCTTTTGGGTTGTTAATTGATTACTTTTGTGTTTTATTCTTTGTCGTGTTCGTTATTTAATTAATTTAGTTAATTTTAATTTTAATTAATCATTCGAATTATTCGATGAAATAATAAAAATATGATAATTATTAATTTTTTTAGTTTTTGTTGGAATAATATCTTTACTCAACATAATTATACTGTTAATTGATATGTATATTTATCTTAATTAAAGTTTTAGTTAATTCGCAACACATCAACATAAGTTAAGTCTTGCACGTGCTCCAAAATAGTTGCCATCGGTCACAAAAACTTGAGCATACAATCATTATTTTCATAAAATAGTTGCCATCGGTCACAAAAACTTGAGCATACAATCATTATTTTCGTTCTTGTATTAATCATATCTTAGAGACATTTTTTTTAGTTTTGTAGGAATGAAATGAAAGAGCAAGTAAATTTCGAAAAGCTACCTCATGATTTTGGAGAATATTAGCGTCAAGCTATTTAATGTAGGATGTGGAGAAGTTAAAACCGGTGCATTACTGACTGGAATTTTGGTTTTATCTAAAGTAAGCTAAGTTCGAGGAAAAACAAAGGCAAACACTATCAAAGCTAGAAAGTAAAACCCCAAACGGATAGTCAACATTTCCATCTAAACCAATCATTTCTCTAGTTTCTGATCCCAAAGCCATGGCCGATGCACTTGTTTCAGCAGTTTTGCAGCAGCTAACAGCCGTTGTTTACCGAGACATTGAGAAAGAGGTGACCCTTGTTGTGGATGTAAGGAAAGAAGCCCAGAAGCTGAAAACAACTCTCCAGACTCTCCAAGCAGTGTTGATGGATGCGGAGAAAAGGCAAGTTAAGGAGGCAGCTGTTAAACTCTGGTTGGAAAAGCTTAAAGCCACCTCGTATGACATGGATGATCTGATTGATGACTGGAACACCTTTGTTCTTAAATTCCAAGTTTCAAACAACAAGGTTTGTTTTTGTATGCCATCCCCGTGCTTTTTTTTCCGCAAAATTGTTCTTCATCATGATTTCGCTGTCAACATAAGGGATCTGAATAAAAGATTCCAAGCGATTGCCATAGAAAAAGATATCTTCAGTTTTGAATTAAATAGGGGCAGTGGAGAATCTGAGCGGCCAGTTACTACCTCGTTTGTAGATGTGTCCGAAATTTATGGTAGAGACAAAGAAAAGAATGCTATAATTCGTACGTTGCTCTTCGAAAATAGTCAACAACAAGGCCTTCCTATCATCTCTGTGGTTGGAATGGGAGGGATCGGGAAAACAACTCTTGCCCAATTAGCCTACAATGACCAGGAGGTGAAAGCATTCTTTGAGAAAAGAATATGGGTGTGCGTCTCGGATCCTTTTGATGAGATTAGAGTTGCCAAAGCCATTCTTGAAGCTTTAACCGGAAAGGCCCCCAGTGTGGCTGAACTAGAGAGTTTGTTACAGAAGATACATCTATCAATCGAGAGGAAGAAGTTCCTTCTCATTTTGGATGATGTGTGGACCGAAGATCCCACGAAGTGGGAATCATTGAAACACTCTCTCAAGTGCGGAACTCTGGGAAGCAAGGTCTTGATCACCACACGTAAGGAGAATGTTGCGAAAATCATGGGGAGCACGATGCTGTTCCCGTTGGGGCAACTGTATGAGGGGGAATGTTGGTCGTTGTTCAGTCAGGTTGCATTATTCGGAAGACCTGGTGGGGACCGCAAAGGTTTGGAGGAAATTGGAAAGAAGATAGCAAAAAAATGCAAGGGCTTGCCGCTTGCTGCAAAGGTTCTCGGGGGACTCTTACGCTTCAAAAAGTCCAAAGCACAGTGGCAGAGTGTGTTGGACAGCGAGCTATGGGAACTTGAAGAAGTAGAGAAAGGTCTTTTCCCTCCCCTGTTATTGAGCTACTATGATTTGCCTTCAACCTTGAGGCAGTGCTTTGCATATTGTGCCGTGTTTATAAAAGATTCAGTGATAGAGAAAGATAAGTTGATAAAATTGTGGATGGCCCAAGGTTTCTTCAGGGGAATGTTACATAAAGAGATGGAGCTCATTGGTGAAGAATGCTTTGATGACTTAGCCATGCGCTCCTTCTTTCAAGACTTCCAAAAAGATGAAAACAACAACAGTGTCCTGAAATGCAAAATGCATGATATAGTGCACGATTTTGCACAGTTTTTGACCAAAAATGAATGTCTTATGCTGGCAATGGAAGTTGTAAAAGAGCCTTCAAGGATAGACTCTTACAATGGAAATTTTCGTCATCTGGTTTTGGTGCTTGAGAAGGAGAGTCCATTTCCTTCTTACATTTATAACGTAGAAAAGCTTCGTAGCCTGTTAATCAAGTCATTTAACAAAAACAGTTCGATCAGCGGAGCTTTGCCTAAGTTATTTGATCAATTGAAATGCCTAAGGAGTTTAGACTTGAGTTGGGGTTCGATTAAAGAAATACCAAAAGAGATAGGGAAATTGATAACTTTGAGATACCTGAAGCTCAGCAATAACCATGATCTGCGAGAATTGCCAGAAACCTTGTGTGATTTGTATAATCTACAGACTTTAGACCTAACGCGATGTCGAAGTCTTCTAAAACTCCCTTCTGGGATTGGAAAGCTTATGAATTTGAGGCACCTTGATAATTGGGAGACGTTCGGGTTGAGATCCATGCCTAAAGGAATGCGAAGACTAACAGGCCTTCGGTCTTTAAAGGAGGTAGTGGTAAGCGATGGTTGCAATGGCAATAAAACATTTACCCTTGGAGATTTGGCCAACTTGAGTTACCTTCGAGGGGATTTAAAGATACGAGGATTGGGAAATGCAGGAGATGTGACTGAGGCTAGAAAAGCAAAACTGCATAACAAGAAAGACCTCTTCGGTTTGACTCTGAACTTTGATTCCAGTACAGCGAGAATGTGTGATGAAGATACGATTCTTGAAGCCTTACAGCCACCTGGTAACATGGAAAGGTTAGACATAAGGTGCTTCAATGGACCCATCGTGTTCCCCAGTTGGCTGAACTCATCAGCATTGGCCCAGCTGAGGCATGTTACACTTGGCAATTGCAGAAACTGGACTTTTTTGCCTCCCTTAGGAGAACTGCCTTCCTTAGAATCACTCCAAATATTAAACATGAACGGAGTGAAGAAAGTGGGGGAGGAATTTCTGGGATTAAGAAAAGAAGAGGGGCAAACATCAACTCCATCTTCATCACCTATGATTGCCTTCCCAAATTTGAAATCTCTTCGCTTCTCAAACATGGTAAAGTGGAAACACTGGATTAATTGTGAAATCCCATCTACAAGAGTTGCAGAAATGGATAACGCAATCATGCCACAGCTTCAGTCCTTGGACCTTCAGAGATGCGGGAAGTTAAAGGCTTTGCCGCACTACCTTCTTGGATTGACAAGCCTAAAGGAACTGAGCGTTGATTGGTGCCCCGTTCTTGCAGAATACTGCCAAAAAGAGTGGCCCAACATCTCTCGCATTCCGAACATTAGACTCGATGGTGTTTATGTTCAAAGAAGTAGCCATTGAACTTCTTCTCTGGATTCAGGATATAATATTTTCCAACTATTGAACTGGTATGATTCGTTCATTACTGCTTTTGATTTTTTTGCTCCAATTTATGCGACTTTCTTGAAGTTTTTTTTCCGGGTATTACCAACTGAATTGGTACAATGATCATATAGTTTACACATCTTATTGTATAGATGGCAACTCGTTATTTGGAGCACTAATGTTGATGAACTTGAATGAAGAAGGTTGTATCCTAAGCAGCATTATTAAAAGTGTCAATCCCATTGCGGATCCTCATAGCCAATGATGCATGAAGTGCAGCACCATAAGGAAGAACATCTTCATTGATCATAAGGTAGGGAGAGTAGACTGTTACGAGCAGCAGTTTGGTCACATCTTGCGTACCAGGCATGAAGAATGATATGCTGGAATTGCCTCTTGGTAAAATGCAAAATCCTCGGATCCCATCACTGGCTGCATGTCTATAACTTTGTCAGCACCAAGCACATCCCCTGCAACCTCCCAGAAGTGCTTGTGCAAGTCCTTGTTGTTTACAGTTGGAGGGAAATCAGTAGCCGGATTCTCTTTTTAATTGAAATCAGCAGTTGCATTGCACCTATATGCAGTGGCTCTAAGTGGTACTATCTTCAAAACACAGGAAATCTAGAAAAAGGTAACTTGTGAACCTCTTTCAAAACCTTTAGTTGGTCACAAGGTTTTTCTTTTCTTTAACTTTGGTGACTTAAAAAATGAATTGCTGATCGATTTGCCAAATGGCTCATAAAACGTCCAACTTATATACCTCCTGGATTCGCTGCTTAAGTTGTGCTAAATTTTCTTCTGAAAATGCTCGGAAAGTCCTACCAATTGTGACTGAATCTGGAATGACATTCAAAGCACCACTCCCTTGGAATTTTGCATGCTTCGTTAAGTTTCACAAAATTCCAACATTGTGCGAGTGTGCTGAGACGTAGAATGTCAATAGAAAGGAATAGTTCTTTGTGATATCTTTCTTAGCCCTTTAATATGCACAAGTAGCAAAGGATAGAATGAAGTAATGGAAGAATAATAAATAATAATAATAAAAAGAATGGGAAAACATCAGGATGTTCCAGGGTTTAACTTGAATCATGCTTGCTGGTTTGCAAAAACCAAGTTTATACCAGCATCATTGTTAAACATGCTAAAGTAATACAAATTCAATGGAGGAATGAAATATTAAGCTCAAATACATACAGCAGCAGAAGTTAAAAAGCAGACAATAAAATTACTTAAACCTGCATAGCCAGAGCATCCATGTCCACCCTTATAGCAACAAAAGGAGGTTTACCACTCCCGACGAAGCCAACAATGCCAGTAACTCTCATATCCCAATTCAGATTTCTTCAAGTATCTTCCTCCTAATGCCCCCATCCAATCAATCAAAAAGCTCAAGAAACTTGTTGGGGATTTCAGAGAACTAATTCGATGAGTTCTATGAAGAACATGAAAATACAACTGTTGGATTCCAATTCACACATGCAGGAGGAGTTTCGGTAATTAAAAATGAGAAGAAAAAAAAAGGATCCTTTTTGAGAAGGGATTGAAGAAGGAGATCTTAAATCTATCGGATTCCATGTTTAAAACACAGACCTCCGCGAATGAATCTTCCGATGCTACTGTTTCAAAGGGAGTAATTAGGCTTCTAAAAGATAAAATCTCCTTTTCAGTACAATTAAATTAACCAATCCTTTGATTTAAAAAATAATAATTTATTAAACCAATTGAATCGAATCCAAAACATTATCATTCCGGAGTCCAGTGGACGAACGGTTTTCTTTAATTGTTAACACTTTTATAAATTATTATGTTTTAGATTTTTTTTTAAATTATATAATTCAAGATTAAATTGAAAAAAATTACGAAATGTAAGGATCAAATATTGTTTTATTTCTTAAAAAATTAAAAAATACAAAATCTATTTATCTAATATGATGCATAAATAAACGCTACCCCTATTAAGGCCCAATTGTGAATGAACCATTGCGTTGACTCTTTTCGTAGCGGTTCTTGAAAGCTTTGGCTAAGCCAGGTAAAATTTCCACCATTCCCTGCTTTTCTTTTCCCTCTAAATTATGTTACTTTCTGTTTGATTCTCTTGTAAATTTTCCACCATTCTATACTTTATCTTTTTCATGTCAGGACTTGCCGACCAACAAGTTACTACTGTTTCTTTGGATAAACCGGTATTATTCTCCCTGGATACTTACCACCTCCTTAATAAAAATCTTCTATCTGGTTTAACAAAACTAGCTTTAAAATAAACTATTTTTATTTCTGGTTTAGTAAGGCTGATTAATTTTGTGTCAATAACCCTTTTTGTTGCAATTAAAAATTTAGTTATCTTAGCATTCTTCAATCTAAATGGAAAATCATGTAGCAATCTTAGAGCTCTCACTCAGATAGCAATTTGAGAATTTTCTCAATTACATAAATATGTAATTTTCAAGTGGATGATATATGCAGAAAAGCAGAATTTAGCAAAGTGAACTGAGTTTTCGTTTTAGAACTAATCTGCAAGTGAACCTTAAGAACTTTTGATCATGCACATTTAAGTTCAACCATTGAGAATAGGCTCTCAAATTTTACAAGAACTTCAGGTTATCCTGGGAAAATTTTTCCCTTTGGTAGTCTATTGAAATTTTATCTGTGGATTCATTCTTAGATCTTCTTGTTCATACTTCGGTTAATTTTGGCTCTCAATCAAATTTATTGTCCAAAGTGGGGAAGAAACTCCCTTCATCAATGTATGGCAACCTCCATGGATTCCTCAATAGTGGATCAATTTGTTTTTACAAAGAATTGTTGTGCAGAAGCCTCTGAGGAAGAAACCATCTGGAAAGAAAGAAAGAAAAAAACAATTCCATCACAGTGACTGAGAAACACAATTTGCTGATTGAATGTCACGATCCGGTTCTAAAAAAAAGCGAAAGAGAGAGGATTTAAACATCCTTAGTGGGAGTACTAGGCCTAGAAGGAAGGGAATCGAGATAGATACCGAGAACATTGAGCAAAGAGCTGACAGTGTGGATTATATCTCACAATTGTCTGATCATATTATCCATCAGATCATCGGTCGCCTGCGTTGTAACAAAGACACAGCTAGAACCTGCATTCTGTCAAAGAGATGGAGAGACATATGGACTTCTTTTTCAAGTTTAGTCTTTGATCAACGGAAAATCATTGGACAGCTGAGTGATGTTTGCAAATTATGTCGATGAAACCCTGCAAAGACATGTTGAGCTAAACGATGGGAGAATACAGAAATTTGTTCTTCATATTACTTATTGTAAATCTGAACTTACTACTCATGTTGACCAGTGGATTGATCTAGCAATAAGAAACAATATCAAAGAGTTAGATCTCGCTATGCCATTGGATTTGCATAAAGGCTACAGTTTACCTCAATGTGTCTTTGCTGCCAGAACGATAACTGCATTAAGGGTTAATGGGTGTAAGTTGGGACCTTGTAGTGATCTAAATCTTTCTAATCTGCAAAAACTGTGTCTTGGAAAGCTCCGTGTCAATGAGCAGATGATTGAGAATTTGATTGATCGTCTGAATCAGTGTCTTAAAATTTATATAAAGAATGATCGAACCTAGAAACTAACTCTGACAACGATTTTAAGGCAAGCGTACCTATCGAACAGTAGTATAGTTTAGGCAAGACCGGATTATCGAATCCAAAGGAACTAAAAGTACTAATATTAACTCTCTTTCTATTATTTAGACTAAGACTAACCCTAGATTGATTAATTGAAATCTCTTTCTAATTAAAACCTCTAGAATTGCATTGGCTCGATCTATGGATTCCCATATTAGGTTTCACCTTAATCCGACAAAATTTCGTCACCCTATCTCTAGGCGTGCGAACAACTCCGCTGTAATTATACTAGATCTATGAATAGGCAGGGACTTTTGCTCCACCACCTAAACACATTATACTTAAATCAATATCCCGAAAATATTAACACAAGAATTAAGCACAAATAATTAAGAACAAGTCAAATATTTATCATATAATTCAGAAAACAATAACAAGATCCATCTTAGATTTCATCCCCTTCAGTTATCTGAAGGGTTTAGTTCATAACAAATAAAGAAGACATCTTAGAAGAAAAGACAAAGCAAAACATAAGAAATCTCTAAAACACCCTGAAGGAATTGAAAGAGAGATCCGCCGTCTTGAGTAAAATTCTGGCTTCTTGAGATGAATCAACTGGCTATCTTCGAGTGATTCTCCACATATCTGGCCTTTTCGGCTTGGCTCCTTGGTCTAACTAACCGCCTCATTCCTGGTAGCACTTTGGGGGTTTATATAGGCTCTCGAAATAGGTTTCTTTGCCCCTAAGCATCCAAATCTGAATGAAATTGCTCTTTTCAGCTACAGGGACACGGCCATGGCACACGCCGTGCGAATCGTGGCCAGGCCGTGCTCGGACTTTTTTAATGAGGCACAGTCGTGTGAATCGAGATTAGGCCGTGTTCTAGTAGATTGACGTGGCACGGCCATGTGGGCTTAAGTCCAGGCCGTGTCGATTTTCTTTTTGGCCCAATTTGGTCCGTTTTAAGCCCGTTTCTCGTTCTTTTCATCTTCGGGTGCTTTCCTGAGTATAAGACATGAAAAGAAAAGATTAAGAGCACCTTTTTACATAAATCAAGGGATAAATCATCCAAAAGCACACTAAATGTGGGATTAAAATATGTTACTTTTACGGTTTATCACTGATCCACGCCTGCCCTCTGCTTGAGGATTTCAGACTAATCTATGCTACTGGGTTAAAAGTTTTTAAGGTTTCAAATCTTCCTAAACTTAAAAGGATTGATTTGCACACTTGCTCTGAGCTGAAAGAAGTTAACCTTCAAGCACCAAATCTTGAAACATTTTGGTATGTTGTGGTGAAATATAGGTCCTACAAAATTGACCTATCCACATGCATTAAGAGTTTGACATTGGAAGATGCAACATTGAAGGATGGATCATTTCAAAATCATCTATCTTGTTTCCCTGCCCTTGAGAAGTTGGTCTTAAGCAAGTGTAATTTCTTGAAAAATATTACAAATATCGAGCTACAAGCTTTAAAACATTTATCTTGAGAGAATGCAAGCAACTAGAAGAGGCTGATATTATTAGCCCAAACCTTCTTTCATTCGAATACAAAGGTGAGAAGATGCCTTTTACTTCCTTGAATCCTTCGAGTTTAAAAGAAGCCAAGCTTTATTTTAAACCATCAGGGCAAGGTGAACCTCGATTACGCAACGAAGATAGCCACACCCCTTGGTTTGCTAGATTGCAAGGATTTCTTGAGAAGTTTGATTACAGTAGAGGTTTGAAATTGGTGGTCCGCTCTGATAAGGTATCTTCCTTTTTCGATTTTACTTTTTATATTGTTTTGTTATTATTCACATTTAACATCCTCACAAATTTCTGCTATTTTGCTTGTCATCCTATATCAAGAATATTGTCATTTATGAAAGGCCAAAGGGAATTTTTCTTCCGCAAGTCTACGATCTCAAACTTGATGTGGTGAAATCATTAGTAAATCTTGAGGATCTTTTAGATTATATTTTACGAACATGGCGTCCATTGACACTATCATCATTGTCAACTTCCAGAAGCAGGCTCCCCAAGGTATGGTGTCCTTTGCGGTTAAAGGTTTCGACATGAATGCACTCATATAATGAATCTCTGGTGAATAATAACCTTGTTTTCTGGAACTGGATCCTTTAGTTACTTGTATAACTTTTTTTTTCCGTTGTTACAGCTAGTGTGTAAGAAACTAATAACAAGAGAGAAGGATCCCAGCTGCTGCACATACAACGCTTCCGGTAACAAATGCTGGCGGCACTTTCTAGATAACGTTGAAACTGAGAACCTTGTCAATGGCAAAAGTAAATCTGAATGGATTGCTTGGTTGAGGTCATCTAAATTAATTGTTTTAGATTAAGTTGGAAGCACAGCAAACATGTTAGTCAAAGCCTCAAGGGTAAACTAATGTTTGATTGAATATGATCGAACTAGAATATGGATTTTAGTTTATAACTTCTACATTGGTGTAGATGCAGTTCTTAGTTGTTCTCAAACATGTTACCTTTTTTTTTCTTTTTATCATTGGGTCTTTAATATTTTTGTTAAAATAAAGTCCAATAATCTCATAGGAAATTTAGTGGACGATTATTATCATTTTGACTTTATTTTATTGCACTCACAATTTGTTTAATACCGCTTATTTACCGCTGAACAAACAGACTTGAGCGATTCTTGGATATGATGTGCAAGTGATTAAAGCTCATCACTCTTTCCAAATTCGACCCCACTTTTACAATTACCTTAGAATAATGGCATGAGTAATCAATTAAATTAAGCTCTAGATTTGTTGCAGTGATTTGCATATGTAAAATGATGCCCATAATAGAATGAGAATAATGAACATTCTTTGTTCCAATTACATCATCTAGTGTTGAATGATATTGAATATGTAGTTAACTTGTATATGGAAATTCTATGTGTAGGTTGGCAGCATGGATCAGCTCAATTATCAACTCAAACAATTTTTTCTATTTTTATGATTTACCTTCATCTTTGATCTCGAAACTATAGAAATGGCCTACTTAGCACACAATACGGAGGAACTTGGGCATGATATCAACATATATATACATTGATAATACAGGGAAATATAACGGGTACAAGTCAGGGAACTGGAACCATGAAATTAATTCATGTAAACCTCAATGATAAATTCAGTTTATCTATATCCACAATTAGCACACTACTTATTAAACATCACTCTTAAGTATCTCTGTGTGTTCACATGCCCAATGAGAAGGGAAAATCACACAGTCATCTACATTAAGCAGAAACATGTAAATGAAAGATCATTCGTCGACCAAACAGGGGTCATCCAAAAATGCATGCTTAAGCTCAGCAGCATTAACCTAATCCATTGACTTGATGTGCAGGAAAAGATTAAACCGCTTATCAACCTCGCATGCATAAATACCTCATTAAGCTCAAACTATCAAACAACATGACCACGAAGACCAACATCATACATGTAAACCTCTAGCAATGCATGCCAGGAGATCCAATCATACCACACACCAAATTATTACAGGGATTCAGGCGATAATTTTGACAGCTAAAATTCACACCAAGCGCTAACTTATTTGAAACAAATGCAGCATTTAAAATTATAAAGGGAAACCCAATTCAGACAAATTTACATATGGAATGAGATGTTTCAACCAGCACTTACAATCCCAAACATCATAGTACTATTATATATCACAAGATCATCCAAATCAATTCCATCATTTCTCTAACCTCTAGCCTTAAGCTCTGCAAGCCGCCTCGACAAATCATCCTCATCAACCTTCTCCTCTGTCTTGGTCGACACAGCATGAGCACCAGGTTGTGGCAACCCAACAGAGACCTCCAAGCCATAGTCATCAGCAACTTGCTGCATCAAGCTGTTGACCTCACCTTCTGGTGTGGACAATGAAGTGGAGCCAGCCATAGCACTCTCCATAAATTCTGCCTGGACCTCCATATTCACAAACTGCTTCTCAAATTGATCCATTGTCTCTGACATCTTCTGCAAATTGCCTGCAACAAAAGAAAAAAAAAATCAAATTTCATCATATTCACATAAGAATTTATTTTAGACTAATATCTAGACAATCTTTTTACTTGGGGCCAATTTAGCCCAAAAGAGAATTGCCGAAAAATTGCCTCCCCCTTTTCAATTTTACACTAAATTTTCGTGAATAACAATTTCTCCTAAAAGTTATTAGGATAAGGTGATCAGAATCTTAAAAAGATATTGACGGAGAAATAACCTGTGTTCAAGGAAGATTCGAGAGACTTGACGATATTAGCCATGGATTTATTAATGGTGGTCATCTTAGCCTGGGTATCGAGCCTGGCAACCACAGCATCGAGGCGCGACGCGAGGCGGAGGTAGTTCATCTGCTCAGTGCGCTTCCGAATGGCGTTCTCGGCGTAGATACGAGCTCCGTCCATGTTACCTTTCTCGATGGCCTTCTTGACCTTCAATTTCTCAGATTTCTCGTCCTTCTCGCACTTCCTGGCCTGGCGCTGCAGGGATTTGGACGTGAATTTGAGTTCCATGATCTGGTTCAGGAGCTTCTCGGTGTTTCCCATGGCTAGAGTCTTTGTTTGATCGCAGAGAAAGATTTGACCTTTTGGGGTTGAAGATTTTCTTTTGCTGTCTTTCTCCTTTTCTTTCTTCGTTAGGAATTAGGGAAAACGGGACGAAAGCACCAAAAGCCGCGTAAAGGGGCGGACCATCAACAAAATTTCCTTTTTCTTCCTAAATAAGCATCCAACATTGTGCAACTACAAAGCCGTATCATATAATATATTAAATTATACCATACTCACTATTGAAAATATATATTTACTAAAAATTTAATTCTCAATAAATTTGTATGTAGAGTGATCAAAGATTTATGAATATATATTTACCAAAAAAAATTATGAATGTATCCATCAATATTTGGCTCAATTATAAATATGTGATGTATTTTTTAATTTTTTATTTAGAAATTTTGTATAAAAATATGAAACAAAAACAAAACCCTTATTATATTATAATATGGGTAAATATTTGATACACTAGTAGTATTCTTTTTATTCTACAAATAATCTTAAAAAATTGTCTAATGTTTTTTTAATATTTATTTTTTAATATTTTACTATACCTTATAAGATACTTGTCAACTCCCTAATCTCATGGAGTTTAAAAATTCCACTAGTAGTTTACCAAATATTTTCCCTTATAATATTATTTTTCTTTATTTTCTAATAATTTTTAATCAAGTTTATATTAAAGGGACTCGTGCCACCAAACCTATTAGTTACATTATATCGTATTAGATTATGGCATAACCATAATATAGATGGAAAGAGTTTATGTAATAAATATATGGATTAAATATAAAATTGGTACTCGGACTTATCCACTTATCCAAAATTTATACTTATGGTTTTTTTATTCCAGATTGGTACCCAAGTTTTTTTCCCGTCAACAAAATCGGTATTTGGGTCTAATGACGTTAAATTTAGGACACTTGGTACTCTAAAATGAAGACACATGACAATAATGATGCTATAATTTAAAAATATATATTTAAAAATTAAAATATATAATAATATAAAAAATCTAAATCCAAATGAGCCATGCTTATTATGTTCATTTGAATCATCTTCCTCTCACCTTTTCTCATGTCTATAGTTGAACTCCCATTCACAAGCTCGACGTAGATGGATTTAGGGTGGTCTACAAAGAGCTATAGTAGGAAAATATGAAAATTACAGTGAATTTTTTTCCAAAAGCATTAAGGGTAAATATGATTCATTGGTTGAACTTATCATCATCAATCAACTACATATTTTCCCCTTATTAGGTAACTTTTATATTTCTTGGAGGAATCAAAATATGGGAAGAAGATAAATATTCTAATGGTGCTATTCGTCGGAGAAGATGTTGCAATCTAACCATGATGATAAAAGCACAAAGTTAGGATTTTTTTTTTCAGAAAAGAGGAAAATGAAAAAAAAAATTGTCTACTTTTCCAATTTAGTTAAATTAAAATTTTGTAAAATATTTATTTATTTGCTTTCTTCCCTATTAAGAAAACTTCCATTCTCAATAGTATTTGGATAATAAAAGGTTAGTTTCGTTTTGGTAAAACTTATCTAGCCTTAACTAATCAATCCTGGCTCACTCATGACACATGATAAGAGGAAAAGTAGAGAAGTATTGGAAAGATAGACCGAATTTGAGCTTCAGCAGAACCAAGATGGGGTTGGTCTGAACGGGCAGCTTGTCAGTGTACCAAACGCAATAGATGGCAACATGCAAGTATTAATCTCAAAAAAATTGTAAAAAATTTACCTTGAAAAACAGTTGGCAACCTTTGTAGAAGATGAGTTTCTTGTTTAAAAAGAACTTAAAATTGAAGTATAAAATAGGTTTAATCAATGATTTTTGGATCTGGATGAGAAAAATTGGTGGGTGGGAGTTGCTCACAAGGATTTTTAGAAAAAAATAAGTGATGGGAAAGAAGAGGAGAAGAGGAAGGGAATCTCGTCGTCGCCATTGTCATCGTATTTGTAACACCCATAACCCTTATCTGTTGCCGAAACAGGGTTATGAAGCATTACCGAACTTTACAAAATAAAAACTAATATTTTATAATATTTATTAAAACAAATTAGAAACCAATCATAAAATGTTCATATTGCCCCTTGTATGATCCTTCGAGGACCAATATACACCTTAAAAGTGAATCGGGACTAAACCGAATACTCAGGAAATTTTTCCAAAAATCTCAAAAATTTTCTTAGGAGCAGAGGACACACGCCCGTGTGGCCAGCCGTGTGGCTCACACGGTTAGGAGACACGCCCGTGTCTTAGGCCGTATGAGTATTTGATATGAGGCACATGGTCGTGTCCCAACCCGTGTCTATACCCGTGTAACTCTTTGACTTGGATCAGACGGCCAACCACACGCCCGTATACTAGGCTGTATGTAGGGTGCAAAGGTCACACGACCAAGCCACACGCCCATGTGCTAGGCCGTGTGTCACACACGACTGAGACACACGCTCGTGTCTCTGCCCATGTAAACGAAAATAGGCTATTTTAAGGCCACTTTTCTCACCCAAACATAGTATCCACCTATGCATATCCATTTCCACACTCATAAATCACAACAAGACCTTCAATTCAAGTCAAAATCAAGCTTTATATCTACATAACATCACATATACCCAATTTTCAAACCTACTAAATTATCCATGTACACATATGTATATATACTAACTTTTTCTAGTTTCAACCATACCTCAATATGTTTTTCAATTAACCATCATTAAATCATTTCAAACACACCTCATGCATGATATATCCATACTTATATTGGTTGATTAAAATATAAAACATAGTATAGTTTCTATCATTTTCACAACCAATTCAGCCCTATACATGCCATATAAACCCAAGCATACGTTGCAAAAGCAACCGGATTAAGACAAATAATGTGATTTGATGTGTTGATCCGATCTCCTGACCTCTCGTTAATCTACAAGAACATTTAACAACACAAGTAAGTTTAATGAAGCTTAGTAAGTTCGTTGGCTTTTAAACATAAATCTTACCAAACGTACTATAACAATTCTTGCCAAACACAACTTCAATCGATGAATTCACTTATTCCAAATCAATAACAATAATAATTTTAATTCTTCGTACATAAATTCCATGTGTCACTTACCAACCTTGTCAAATCGGAGAACGTCTTACGAATATGAGCATATCGTATACAAAGGCCCGAAGGCTACACAGAAGCACATAAGTGCTAAGCAGAAACCCATAAGGGTTGAACGGAATCTCATAAGAGCTAAATGTGTAACACCCTGAATAATTGGTTGTGCATTTTATGTGTTTGAATGCTTAAAATATTAATTTGAGAATTTGAGGTACAATTGGGGCTCAAATTGGGCTGAGGCCTTGTTTTAAATATTTTGTTTAGACACTCTAAGGGCTTAAATTGAGGTTTTAGTAGTTTAATTGGCATATTGGGCTTGTGGCCCAGAGGAAATGGTGCCACTAGAAGGAAGAGGAGTTGGCGTCACTTGTGCATGAGGAAGGCCCAAATTTTGGCAGCTTAAAGCCCAAGTTTTAGGGCTAAATTTCGACACTTAAAGAGAGCAATAAGGGGGACGGCACAAGGCCTTTTTTTAGGGATTTTTAATGTTTATTTTATGTTTAATTATAAGGATAATAGACAGATAATGAAGAGAGGAATTAGGGCTATTTTTGAGGACATAATGGATCAAGATAAGGGAAAAGATGAGAGCTCATCCAAGAGGCTAGAGTTGGCCGAAAATTTGACTCTGTAAAGAGGAAAGAATCGGCTCTGTATAGGCAATAAGGTGTGCCGAATTCTTCATTATGTTCTTTGAACATTCTCTCAAAATCTCTCTTTTTATTTTCGGTAAACTTGAACCCTATCTTCTCTTTTCTTTTCTGACAGAAAACAAAACTCTTTAGATCTCAATTGCCAAAATCCCACCATTCTTGTTCTCTTCTCTTTGGCCGAATCTTTCTATCCATTCTTTGCTTATCTCTTCAAAACTTTTGTTCTTCCAAAAGCCAAAATCCCTAGGAATTCACTTCCTGAAGTTGCCGAATTCTCTTCAAAGGAGTTTGCTTGTGCCGAATCTTGAAGGAAACAATAGGTAAGTATTGATTTTGGGATTTCAATGTTCTTTCAGTTTTTCAAAAGTCCTTAGCCGAATGGCTATTAGAAACTAATCTCTTATTTCACTCTTCTTTTCGGCATTCCGGGATTTGAAGAAGGAGGCCAATCGCATAGATCTCTAAGTTATAGAATCGTGTTACTTTCGAGATTTCAAGGTAAGAGGATTTGT
This sequence comes from Gossypium bickii, assembly GCA_025503065.1. NCBI lineage: Eukaryota > Viridiplantae > Streptophyta > Magnoliopsida > Malvales > Malvaceae > Gossypium > Gossypium bickii. Next base: position 136,027,962 of record CP106709.1, on the reverse strand, counting down.
TTATTTATATATAAAAAATCGGGTAGAATACTAACCATGGCCGAATATAGGAGAGGCCTATTTTCGCAATTTTTCCGGCTTTTGAGCAAGGCTATAGATTGAGGATAATAGGTCCGGATAGCAAGGACATCGACTAAGAATATTGGATTTCGCAATATCAAGTGTGTAATTCTCCACACCATCTAGATCTGTTTGATTAATATATGATTATAAGTCTTATATGTTTTGATAAATGCCGAAATCCCGGCATAGTGACGGAAACCCAAAGAGGGTAAAAGCAAATCACCAGGTTAGTGAATGTTCTGATTAAATGATATAAGAATAATGATTTTATGTGATTGCATGGGTTGGGTTTGATGAAAGGAAAAAGTTATATGTTGTAGCGGTTTTTACCGTGATCTGTTGTAGTGGCTACGGCGATGATCTGATGATGAGCAGCACGACTGCCATCAAGGCGTGTAGTGGTGTGGGTTGATTGTAGAAATCCCCAATGGTGTGAATGGCTGGTACGGGGCGTGTAGCGAATGGAAACCTTGGATTTGGGTTGGGCTTTGCATATTATTTTTGTTATCTGTTTTATGGGGCTAAAGCCTAAATCTAATGGTGCATGAGGGTTGCACACTGAGTCTCGCGACTCACTCTTTTAATTTAACACTTTCATGTGACACCTAATGCATCGGATCGGGCTGGAGAGGAACGCGAGGTGGCCATGCAAAAGAGAGCAATTGGATTCAGCTAAAAGGCTTTAGTCTGTTATTTTATATTTTGCAGATTTTAAGTATGGTTGTAATAAGGCCACGGGCCACTAGACTATTATTTTTTATTGGGTTACATTGGGTTTTTTTAAGTTTTATGTTTTCAATTAAGTTAAGACACGTATGAAATTTCAGTTTTTATTTAAAAATCCATCAAGATAATGTATAACTTAATATTTTATACTTTAATGAACTCTTAAGCTTTCGGAATAAAGGTTTAAACCTAGTAATTATTTTCCAAAATGCAACATGTTTTGTAAACTCCCTTAAGTGACATACCAGATCCGGCCGTAGCGTTTGGGCCGGGTTTAGGGTGTTACAAATTGGTATCAGAGCCCGATTTAAAACTCGACTCTGGGGGTTTTTGTAATGGCCTAAATTCAAGGTTATCGGAACAATGGTTTCGTAACCATAAATCCGATTTAAAGAAAAATTTATTTTAATATTTTTGCATGAATATTTATATGATAGGAAATCGTATTAAAATATCGAAAGAAAAAATTTTACCGATTTAGTGGTTAGTTAGAAAAAGGAATTATTGAAGGAATTGGGTAAAAACAAGGTATCGAGACCTTGATCTCATAAAATTGAGTAGGAAATATTTTTATAAATATTTATAAAATGTTAGTAATATAGTATTAAAATTTCGTTAGAAAATTTTAACGTTTGAGTATGTAATTAAATGAAAAGGACTAAATTGTAACAAATGTAAAGTTATGAGAAATGATTAAATAGCTTAAATGATAAAAGAAGGAGGTCTTAAAAGGCAAATAGACCTAAGGTCTATTTGGGCTGGACGGAAAGGGCATGAAATCAGAGAAAATAAGGAGAAATAAGGGTAAAATTGGAATATTGCAAAATTTACTTAATAAAGTTAGGACTAAAGTGGAATTATCTAGATTCCTCTTTATTTTTCTGCATTCTCATCAGCAAAACACCATAGAAGGGTTTTCCTAAGCTGGTTTTTCATAATTCTACTGCAAGTAAGTTCAATTCTTGATTGTTTCTTGAAATTTATGTGTTTTTGTGACTTTTACAACTAGGTCCACTTGTTGAATTCATTAGTTTTAGATTTTATGAATAAAGTTGGAAGTTGCTATGAATATGTTCTGGAAGTATATGATGATTTAGCATGGAATTTTAACTTTAAATGGTTTATATGCTGATTTTATTGAAAGAATTGCATAGAAAGTGAATGTTTGGGACCTAATTTTAAAAGAATATGAAGTGAGGGTTTTTATGTGGAAATTCTGAATTCCAATAGGTTTGAAATAACTCATAATAATTAGGTAAAGTATTAATTTACAAAAATTATCTTAATTGAGGGTAATTGATCAAGGACTGAATTGTATGAACTCTGAAATTTGGGGCAAAATGGAAATCAACACTTTGCACTAAAACAGTTTTTGACAGTAGCAGTAGTCTAACTTTGAAAAATCACCATAAATTGTACAAGTTGAATTAGAAGATGAACAAAATATGAAATTAAAGCTTATTGAGTCTAGTTTCATATAAAAGAAACAGGGAAAGCAAAGGAATTCTGTAATTTGAGATATTTATATTTTTGTAAGACTGGTTTTAGAGGATTTCAGGATCCCCTGTTCTGACTTTGAAAAATCATAACAAATTGTAGAAAAATAATTAGGGTTTAACTTTATATGTTTAGAATCCTGAATGAGTCTATTTTCAAATGAAATAAATAAGAAGGTCATATGAATTCTGTACAAAGAGTAATTTGATTCGTAGTGAAGAGAGGTCAGAACAGTCAGACAGTAAAACAGGGAAACTTTAAGAATAATCTGGTATTGATTGGCCATACCAAAAATTCTGGAAAAATTATAGTAAAAGATATATGAGTCTAGTTTTAAGGAAAATTAACGGTTCTTCATTTGGAGTTCTGTAGCTCGAGAAATAAATAATTTAGTGACTATGACACAAAAGGACAGCTTTGAATAAGTTTATGAGTAAATGATTAAATTGAAATGTGAGCAAAAGTAAGAAAGCATGAAATTATCATAAAATACATGTTTATTTTATTAAATATTACAGGAAATTATTTGATTATTTTTAACATATAAATGTTATATGTTTATATGAAATTAAAGAAAAAGAAAAGGAAGGAGAGGACCGAATCGAAGGAAAAGGAAAAGAGAAGGTTAAGGAGTGAAGGAAGAAGAATTCATATCACCTCAATCTTTTATTGTAAGTACTACAAGAATTTTAAATTATTGTTATTTATCCTTTTTGAAATATTTATGTGAATTATTTAAATACATGAGATTCAGCTTTAATGCCCAAGTAGACGAAATTAGAACTCTTTGGGATATTAGTGGCATGCCATTAAGGAACTTTAGCGCTCTCTCGATATTAGCACGTTATATTAGCACGTTGGTGCTCTCGATATTAGCACGTTGGTGCTCTCGATCGATAGCACGTTGGTGCTCTCTCGATATTAGCACGTTGGTGCTCTCGATATTAGCACGTTGGTGCTCTCTCGAATATTAGCACGTCAGTGCTCTCTGATTATTAGCACATTGGTGCTCTCTGTTCACTTGTGCATCATAATGCACCTCTGTATATGTTCCGTATATCCGATGTGTTCTATAAAGTCTACTTTGGGCTAAGAATTGAAACGAGGACAAAGTGAATTCTTGATGTGTTAAGGTAAGATTTATACCTTACAAAAGATAAGTTAAATTTTATTAAAGCAAGGCATACATGAAGAAACTTATATGTGAGAAAATACGCAATAATTGATTGAGTTAAAATATTCATTATGATTGTTTATTTAATTATTCTTGTGGTGCTTACTAAGCCTTCACGGCTTAACGCGTTTATTTTAACGCGTAGGTACAATTAGACTAAGAGAAAAGTCCAACTAAAAGATCGCTCATCTCATCACATCCTCAAGGGCTTCAAAGGTAGTTACTATATTTTGTATTAAAATGGCATGTACATATGTAGTTCAAAGGTGTCCCCATGTGATAGGGACTAAAATGTAGATTCTTGAAATTTTATCTATTTTCAGTTATTTGAAGTATTTTAGTATATATGGAATGAATTAATAAACAATAAATTTGTTATCAAAAATGGTTGGAAAGTTAAAATATTATATTCAAATGTTTTAATTAGACGATGATCAGCCATAATTGTTTTGGCACCAAATGTAATAGTCTTATACGGGTTTGCATAATTGAACCGGGTATAGGGTATTACATTTATTAATATCGAGCCTAGGTTTTCTGAATTCTTGGGTGAGTATGAGTCTATTTGTACATGCCATTTTAAAAATTGATGTGATGAGATGAGGTTTAGTTATTTAATTATGAAATTTATGAATATTGTAGAAACTTAAAGATGTCTTACGAAAGAATAAAAGATCTTGATTTTGTGATGTATACTAGAATTTATGGATTTAATAAAATAGAGTTGGTTGTCTCTTAGTATAGAAAGAGGAAATGTTAAAGAAAAAATGTTTTCCAATCGAAGTAATTTCGATAATTGAAAGTGGTGTTCAAATAATTAAGTAAAATGTTACTTATAATGAAACAGAATTTGAAAAGATGTGGATAAATGTCTTATAGTAAGAAATGATAAATGTTATGTTATATGAGTATATACATGAAGCTAAATTATGAGGCCTTACGATTTCTACCCCCTTATTATTCTGATTATATTTATAGTGAAATTGATAAGAATTATAATGATTTAGTTCGAAAGTGTGAAAGCTGATGAGTTTAAAGAAAGAAAGATGATGACCAGTGAGGTGAAGAATGATTAGAGAACATTCAAAGAATATTTGAAGAATTGCAGTATACAAGAGATGAAAAGTTGAAATGTGCGATATCTTTATTGAAGGGTGAGGTTTACCAATGGTGGAACAACTTGTCATGGATATCCATTCTGCTGAGAGAAAATTAATCGGAATTCCTTTGTATCCGAATTTAAAAGAAATATGTGAGTCAACCTTATCTTGTGAAGAAGAAAAGAGAATTTACGGATTTGAAGCGAGAACCACATGTCTATTTGAATATGAGCGTGAAGTTATCGATTTTTTTACGAAAATTATATGGGGATACAGTGCTACTATTAAAGAAATGAGTCATTTATCAAAAATGGATTTATTCGGATATGGTAACTACTGAGAATGGGTTAGCTGAAAATTTCTTTCGAATAAGCTTTGTGAGTGAAGTGAATGATACGGGATTGTTGATGATTATATATGTTAACGGATTAGTAATGAAATTGCGAAATATTTGAATACAAATTTGCTATAGTTGGGTATTCTACAATGATCTCTTACGAGTATTCTATATGGGTATTCTATATGTTCTTTTATCTTGAGGTATATGCAATTGTTGGATGTGATTTTTATTGTGTAGAAAGTTTGGAATCATAACGTTAAAATGGAAGTTACGGTTGATTCTGATCGGTACTACTCTATTTTTCTTTGGATTTTCTAATTTGTTCTGTTAGATAGAAGACTTAATGATCGATTCATATGGAGTTATTTTCTATTTCTATCGGTTGATATTACAGTACATATCATAATTTGCATTATCTTTATCACAATCGTTTCTAGTGAGGATAAATGGTATTCTTCTTTTGGTTTTTTTCTTGAATATTATCGATTTCTTTATCATTGAATATGGTTTTATTCTCGGAAATTCAATATAGCTTCACATCCGGGATTTCATTATGCCACATCCGGGATTCCACTATCTTGGTTTTCTTATTATTTTATAGTCCGATCCTATCTATCAAATATGATTCATCTGTGAAGGGTATTCAAAGTGATAGAAGGTAAATATATATATTCTTGTTATAAATCTTGGTTCGATTATGGGAGCTCGGTATATGGATCTTAGATTATAGAAGTTGTATTATTATCTTTGGTTATTATTGGGACTACTCTGGATTTCTTCTTCTATTTTAAAGTACTATTGAAGTTGAAGTATTGATCCATTTATATTATTGAAATGTTTGATAGAGATCTACGAGTTTACGGTTCACTTTACGATTTGGAATAACTTATAAGAATGCTATATGAGTGATAGTTGATTAATTTATAAAGTCGAATCGATTGATGGCTTCGAGAAAGTTGCGGAGATGTACATTCCGAAATTGTAAGATTTCATGGTATTACGGTATTGATAATTTCGATCAAGATTGCAGTTCACCTTAAGGTTACGAAAACAATTACAGAAATTATTGTGTACTTAACTCGATTTCGGTATAGCATTTCATTCACAAATTGATGGATAATTCGAGAGAGAGTTGGTTAGATTTAGAAAGAAGATGTCTTGGTGGTCGGTATGAAACGTGATATTTACGAGTTTGTATCCGGATGTCCGATATGTCAACAGTCAAAGCAGAACATCAAGTACCTTGGGGTTACTCCACCAATTACTATACCAGGAATGGAAATGGGAAAGAATCACTATGGATTTTGTATTGGGGTTACCATTATCTCTGAGAAAAAAAAAAAAGATGTTATTTGGGTGATTGTTGACCGATTGGTAAAATCAGCGCACTTTATTCCGGTACGTACGGATTATTCTTTAGATAAACTGGTTAAACTGTATATATCTGAGATTGTCGAGAATACACAGAGTGCTGTCTCCATTATATTGGATATCTCCAATTTACGTCTCGTTTACAGGATAAATTACAAGAAGCTTTGGGTATTCAGTTGTATTTCAGTACTGCATTTCATCCTCAGACAGATGGCCAATCTGAGTTTGTAATTCAGGTATTGGAAGATATACTCGATGTTGTATACTAGAGTTCGAAGGTAATTGGGAGAGGTATCTACCTTTGATTGAATTTGCTTATAATAACAGTTATCAGTCCAGTATTAAAATGGCTCCGTATGAAGCTTTGTATGGTAGAAAGTGTAGAACACCATTATATTGGACAGAGCTCAGTGAAAAGAAGATACACGGGGTTGATTTGATTTGATTCAGAAAAGAAGAAAAAGTAAAGGTTATTCGGGATAGTTTAAAAGCGACTTACGATCGCCAAAAATCATATGCCGATCTTAAGCGAAAAGAGATTGAATTTCAGGTCGGTGACAAAGTATTTTGAAAGTGTCTCCTTGGAAGAAAGTTCTCGGTTCGGTCGAAAGGGTAAATTGAGTCCAAGATTTATCGGGCCATATGAGATCGCAGAAAGAATTGGACCGGTAGCTTATCGGTTGGCATTACCACCAGAACTTGATAGAATCCATAATGTTTTTCATGTGTCTATGCTACGACGATATCGGTCAGATCCTTCACATGTTATTTCTCCGACAGAAGTGGAGATTCAGCCGGATATGACTTACAATGAAGAACCGGTCAAAATATTGGCATGGGAAACAAAGGAGCTTAGAAATAAAAAAATAAATTTGGTGAAAGTATTGTGGCAAAAGCACGGGATTGAGGAAGCGACATGGGAACCGGAGGAGGCAATGAGGAAACAATATCCAAACCTCTTTACTGGTAAGATTTTCGAGGACGAAAATCCTTAAAAGGGGGGGAGAGTTGTAATGGCCTAAATTCAAGGTTATCGGAACAATGGTTTCGTAACCATAAATCCGATTTAAAGAAAAATTTATTTTAATATTTTTGCATGAATATTTATATGATAGGAAATCGTATTAAAATATCGAAAGAAAAATTTTACCGATTTAGTGGTTAGTTAGAAAAAGGAATTATTGAAGGAATTGGGTAAAAACAAGGTATCGAGACCTTGATCTCATAAAATTGAGTAGGAAATATTTTTATAAATATTTATAAAATGTTAGTAATATAGTATTAAAATTTCGTTAGAAAATTTTAACGTTTGAGTATGTAATTAAATGAAAAGGACTAAATTGTAACAAATGTAAAGTTATGAGAAATGATTAAATAGCTTAAATGATAAAAGAAGGAGGTCTTAAAAGGCAAATAGACCTAAGGTCTATTTGGGCTGGACGGAAAGGGCATGAAATCAGAGAAAATAAGGAGAAATAAGGGTAAAATTGGAATATTGCAAAATTTACTTAATAAAGTTAGGACTAAAGTGGAATTATCTAGATTCCTCTTTATTTTTCTGCATTCTCATCAGCAAAACACCATAGAAGGGTTTTCCTAAGCTGGTTTTTCATAATTCTACTGCAAGTAAGTTCAATTCTTGATTGTTTCTTGAAATTTATGTGTTTTTGTGACTTTTACAACTAGGTCCACTTGTTGAATTCATTAGTTTTAGATTTTATGAATAAAGTTGGAAGTTGCTATGAATATGTTCTGGAAGTATATGATGATTTAGCATGGAATTTTAACTTTAAATGGTTTATATGCTGATTTTATTGAAAGAATTGCATAGAAAGTGAATGTTTGGGACCTAATTTTAAAAGAATATGAAGTGAGGGTTTTTATGTGGAAATTCTGAATTCCAATAGGTTTGAAATAACTCATAATAATTAGGTAAAGTATTAATTTACAAAAATTATCTTAATTGAGGGTAATTGATCAAGGACTGAATTGTATGAACTCTGAAATTTGGGGCAAAATGGAAATCAACACTTTGCACTAAAACAGTTTTTGACAGTAGCAGTAGTCTAACTTTGAAAAATCACCATAAATTGTACAAGTTGAATTAGAAGATGAACAAAATATGAAATTAAAGCTTATTGAGTCTAGTTTCATATAAAAGAAACAGGAAAGCAAAGGAATTCTGTAATTTGAGATATTTATATTTTTGTAAGACTGGTTTAGAGGATTTCGGGATCCCCTGTTCTGACTTTGAAAAATCATAACAAATTGTAGAAAAATAATTAGGGTTTAACTTTATATGTTTAGAATCCTGAATGAGTCTATTTTCAAATGAAATAAATAAGAAGGTCATATGAATTCTGTACAAAGAGTAATTTGATTCGTAGTGAAGAGAGGTCAGAACAGTCAGACAGTAAAACAGGGGAAACTTTAAGAATAATCTGGTATTGATTGGCCATACCAAAAATTCTGGAAAAATTATAGTAAAAAGATATATGAGTCTAGTTTTAAGGAAAATTAACGGTTCTTCATTTGGAGTTCTGTAGCTCGAGAAATAAATAATTTAGTGACTATGACACAAAAGGACAGCTTTGAATAAGTTTATGAGTAAATGATTAAATTGAAATGTGAGCAAAAGTAAGAAAGCATGAAATTATCATAAAATACATGTTTATTTTATTAAATATTACAGGAAATTATTTGATTATTTTTAACATATAAATGTTATATGTTTATATGAAATTAAAGAAAAGAAAAGGAAGGAGAGGACCGAATCGAAGGAAAAGGAAAAGAGAAGGTTAAGGAGTGAAGGAAGAAGAATTCATATCACCTCAATCTTTTATTGTAAGTACTACAAGAATTTTAAATTATTGTTATTTATCCTTTTGAAATATTTATGTGAATTATTTAAATACATGAGATTCACTTTAATGCCCAAGTAGACGAAATTAGAACTCTTTGGGATATTAGTGGCATGCCATTAAGGAACTTTTAGCGCTCTCGATATTAGCACGTTATATTAGCACGTTGGTGCTCTCGATATTAGCACGTTGGTGCTCTCGATATTAGCACGTTGGTGCTCTCGATATTAGCACGTTGGTGCTCTCGATATTAGCACGTTGGTGCTCTCGAATATTAGCACGTCGGTGCTCTCGATTATTAGCACATTGGTGCTCTCTGTTCACTTGTGCATCATAATGCACCTCTGTATATGTTCCGTATATCCGATGTGTTCTATAAAGTCTACTTTGGGCTAAGAATTGAAACGAGGACAAAGTGAATTCTTGATGTGTTAAGGTAAGATTTATACCTTACAAAAGATAAGTTAAATTTTATTAAAGCAAGGCATACATGAAGAAACTTATATGTGAGAAAATATGCAATAATTGATTGAGTTAAAATATTACGTTATGATTGTTTATTTAATTATTCTTGTGGTGCTTACTAAGCCTTCATCGCTTAACGCGTTTATTTTAACGCGTGAGGTACAATTAGACTAAGAGAAAAGTCCAACTAAAAGATCGCTCATCTCATCACATCCTCAAGGGCTTCAAAGGTAGTTACTATATTTTGTATTAAAATGGCATGTACATATGTAGTTCAAAGGTGTCCCCATGTGATAGGGACTAAAATGTAGATTCTTGAAATTTTATCTATTTTGAGTTATTTGAAGTATTTTAGTATATATGGAATGAATTAATAAACAATAAATTTGTTATCAAAAATGGTTGGAAAGTTAAAATATTATATTCAAATGTTTTAATTAGGATGATGATTCAGCCATAATTGTTTTGGCACCAAATGTAATAGTCTTATACCGGGTTTGCATAATTGAACCGGGTATAGGGGTATTACAGTTTTTGGGCTCAAAATGTTTTCTACAATCGGGTTTTTAAAACATGCATGTTTTTTTTTAAAATGATAACAGGTCTGTTAGCTCTGCATGGCACCTGCGTCTCCGGCCCAAGTCCGCCAGGTACGTACCCTAAACCATTATATGATATACATGTGGGCTTTATGGGCTTTATGGGACGTAGACTAGTTTAAATAGACTCTGATGGACTTTAGGCCTAGCTGAAACAACTCCAAAAATCTCATAAGACTTAATTTTACTAAACAAACCCGTGAACAAGCCGCAAGACTAGGGTGTGGTAACAAGCATACGCATGTCTAGGATTGGATCCAGAAGAGCCTGGTTTTTAAGCAGTCCTAGTGACTCACCTCCTCTTCGCTAGAATCCTACCTGGTGCATAGTGACTGTTCACCTTAGCCGAGTCAGGGTGTGGCAATAGGCATACGCATGTCTAGGAGTGGATTCAAGGAGAGCTTGGTACTTCAGCAGTCCTAGCGACTCACCTCCTCTTCACTAGAATCCTACCTGGTGCGTAGTGACTATTCACCCTAGTTATGAGGACTTATTGATGGGCTAAACCCTATAATTAAAACTCGAAAGGGACCAGCCACCCTAGTTTGAAAAAAAAAAGAAAAATTTCTCAAGTTTTGCAAGATTTTCAAAATACATTTCATTTGTGAAAACTTCCAACCAACCATGAATTTGTATAATACCTATGTTTTGAAAATTTACCCGAAAATCTCATGTTTATAAGAGCAACCCGGACCATGAAACTAGATTTTTTCCCCAAAGTACCCTGTTTGAAAAAAAAATAACAACAACAACATCGAAATATCCCTGGTTTGAAAAATTACCAACCTACCCTCGTTTTGCCAAATGTCCAAAATACCCCTGATTCGTACAATTACCAAATTACCCCTGATTTACAAAATTATTAAATTACCGAAACACCCCCAGATTTTAAAATTAAAGAAATACCCCCAAATTTTAAAATTACCAAAATACCCCCAGATTATAAAATTACCAGAATACCCTTACTTCACGAAATCGACAAAAAACTTTATTATGAAAATTACGAAAATACCCATGTAGGATAAAATTACAAAAATACCCCTGGGTAGTGAATCAACGAAAACACCTTTACGTGAAGAATGTAAGTGCTTGAATGATTTTTGTATGATGTATGTGTTTTATTTTAGTTAGAGGTTACAAACTTGAGACTGTATTGTGAATGCGAATTCGAAAGAACCACTCTTAAAACTATTATTCATAAAACTGTTGGTGGTTAACTAGTGAAAGAAAACTAATAATCCATAAAATTCTTAATCAGATAAACGCCAACCGAAAGAATGAGTTCAAGGGGTCGAAGACGTCCGCCGCATGGACGCGGTAGGGGTAGAATGACCATGTCAGAGCCAGTAGGGTTTGGTCACGGGTCAGGAAACGAGATGCCGGAACTGCCAGCTGTAGAAGGAGAATTTCGGGATGAGGCGCCCGGAGATGCTGTTGTATCTCAGGCGATGTTGAGGGTTTTAGAGAGGGTTGTTGGAGTAGGCATGGGCACAGGAGCTTGGAAATCTGTACCGGAGCGGCTTAAGGCCAATGGGGCAGAAGTGTTTAGGGGAGTTTTTGGTGTAGCCCCTAACACAGCTGGGTATTGGTTGGAAGCGACTGAGCGCATAATGGATGACTTGGATTTCATGGTGGAGGAGAAGTTGAAAGGGGTCGTGTCTCTTCTTCGAGACGAGGCCTATTAGTGGTGGCTCACAGCGAAAGAGGGTACTACCGTAGACTGTATTGACTAGGATTTCTTTAAGGAATCATTTCAAGGGAAGTATGTTGGAGCCAGCTACGTGGATGCACAGAGGAAGTCATTCCTGAATCTGGTGCAGGGAAGTAAGTCCGTATCTAAATATAAGGCGGAGTTTCTGCGCTTGAGCCGCTATGCTCGGAGAATGGTAGCAACGGAGTATGAATGTTGTGTATGGTTCGAGGATGGGCTGCGAAATGAGTTAAGGGTTCTGATCACACCGCAGCGAGAAAGAGTTTTTGCGATTTTGGTGGATAAGGTTAAGATAGCTGAGGAGGTGAAACGGATTGAGAGATAAGAAAGGGATAAGGATCGGGGTAAAAGTAAGAGAAGTTTTGGGCCATCAAGAGCATCTGGGAATTTTCAAAAAAAGCCTAGGACTGAGGGGCCAGCTCGTGCTCCGACGGGTCAGAATCGAGCATGTCCTACATGTGGGAGGACGCATTATGGGGAGTGCAGAATGAAAATAGGTGGATGCTTTAGGTGTGGATCCACGGAATATCATATTAAGAACTGTCCTCAGATGGATCAGGTACAGCCAATGGGCCGAGGTTCTGATCAGACTAGAAGAGGTGACCAGCCTGGACCAAGGGGTCGGGGTGCAGCCAGAGGAGGAAGTGGATCTGGTCAGGGTCGTGGAGCACCTGGTAGGGGTGCAGGAAATGTAGATACAAGGTAGCCGGGTCTTGTTTATGCAGTTCAATGACAGGAGGATGGTGACTCATCGGATGTTACAACCGATACGTTTCTTATTGCTGATAACCCTTTTCTTGCCTTGATTGATATTGGGTCAACCTACTCCTATATTGCATGTTCAGTATCTGAGACTCTAAGTATAGACCATGAAATAACCACTAGGAAGATGACTATGGTTAGTCCTCTAGGACAATCTAGGGTAGTAGACAAACTGTTTAGGGAGGTACCTTTAAAGACTGAAGGGGTAGTGTTCCCGGCAGACCTAATGGAATTACCATTTGGAGAGTTTGACCTTATCCTAGGAATGGATTGGTTGACTAAGCATCGTGCTAAGTTGGACTGTGAGAATAAGCGCATGGTGTTGAGTACCCCAGAAGGCGGGGAGGTGGTTGTGTTAGGAGAAAGGAGGAATTATTTGTCCAACATGGTATCAGCATTGAAAGCTGTTAAGATGATTCGAAAGGGATGTAACGCGTCTTTAGTTTTTATTAGTGCGTTAGATGCTAAGGAGGTAACTGTCAATGAGGTTCGAACAGTCAAGGATTTCACGGATGTTTTTCCAAAGGAATTTCCCAGATTACCCCCGGATCGCGAGGTGGAATTTAGAATAGAGTTACTTCCGGGTACAGCTCCGGTATCCATTCCTCCTTATCGAATGGCGCCGAAGGAGCTAGTGGAGCTCAAAGCTCAGATTCAGGAACTGTTGAATTAAGGGTTTATTCGACCGAGTGTGTCTCCATGGGGAGCGCCGGTCCTATTCGTGAAGAAGAAGGACGGGTCCATGCGTATGTGCGTGGACTATTTCGTCAACTGAATAAGTTGACGATTAAAAACAAATACCCATTACCAAGAATCGATAATCTGTTCGATCAGCTCAAGGGGGCTTCTGTCTTTTCTAAGATTGACTTAAGGTCGGGATATCACCAATTAAGGGTTAAGGAACGAGATATTCATAAGACGGTGTTTCGGACTCGGTACGGTCATTATGAGTTCTTGGTGATGCCGTTCGGGTTGACGAACGCGCCAGCAGTATTTATGGATATGATGAACCGGGTGTTTCAACCATATCTTGATAGGTTCGTCGTGGTGTTCATCGACGGTATCCTGGTTTATTCTAAGTCTAAGGAGGAGCAGGACGAACATCTTCGTGTGATGTTACGAACTCTAAGGGAGAAACAGTTGTTCACAAAATTCAGTAAGTGTGAGTTCTGGCTGAAGGAAGTGACTTTCTTAGGACATGTAGTCTCTACTGAGGGAATTAGGGTAGACCCCCGAAAGATAGAGGCTGTGTTGGATTGGAAATCGTCGAAGTTGGTGGCGGAAATTCAAAATTTCTTAGGATTGGCCGGGTACTACAGAAGGTTCGTTGAGGGGTTCTCGTTAATAGCAGCACCTTTAACTAAGTTGTTAAGGAAGGAAGCATCATTTGGGTGGACCGACAAACAGCAGGAGAGCTTTGAAAAGTTAAAGAGGATCCTGACAGAAGCGTCAGTGTTAATTCAGCCAGAGGCGGGAAAGGAATTTACCGTCTATTGTGATGCGTCGCACACAGATTTAGGGTGTGTGTTGATGCAAGATGGAAAAGTTGTTGCATATGCGTCTCGACAGTTGAGACCGCATGAGTTGAACTACCTTACGTATGATTTGGAATTAGCGGTGGTAGTGTTTGCTCTAAAGATTTGGAGGCACTACCTGTACGGGGAGAAGTCGATAATTTACACCGACCATAAAAGTCTGAAGTACCTCTTTGCCTAGAAGAAGTTAAATTTAAGACAGCGTATGTGGATCGAGCTTTTAAAGGACTATGATTGCTCGATCGAATACCATCCGGGTAAGGCGAATGTGGTGGCAGATGCGTTAAGTCGTAAGGTAGTATCGGAATTAAGAGCAATGTTCGCTCATCTAAGTTTATTTGACGACAGGAATTTGCTAGCTGAGTTGCAAGTGGAGCCGACATGGGTGAGTCAGGTTAAGGACAAACAGTTAGTGGATGATGTCCTGAGTGCTCGACTTCTGCAAGTGCGGGACGGTGGAATGGAGGACTATAGTCTGAACAATGATGGAGTTCTGTGTTACCGTGGGAAGATTTGTATGCCTAAAGATGTGGAGTTAAGGCAGATGATTCTTCGGGAATCGCATAGTAGCCCTTATGCTATGCATCATTGAGGAGTTAAGATGTATCGGGATTTGCGAGAGCAATTCTGGTGGCCAGGCTTGAAGTAAGAAGTTACGAAATATGTGGAAAAGTGTTTGACGTGTCAGCAGGTCAAAGCCAAACACCAAGTGCCTTCGGGATTGTTGCAGCTGGTGAAGATTCCGCAGTGGAAATGGGAGAGGATCACGATGGATTTTGTTAGTGGGCTACCCCTTACGCCCACTAAGAAAGATTCAATTTAGGTAATTGTGGATCGGCTGACGAAGTCTGCTCACTTCATACCGATTCGAGTGGACTTTTCTCTACAAAAGTCGGCTAAGTTGTACGTGGCTGAGGTTGTAAGATTACATGGTGTACCGGTGTCAATCATATCTGATAGGGACCCTAGGTTCACGTCGCGATTTTGGAAGGCTCTTCATCAAGCAATGGGAACAAGGTTAGACTTTAGTATCGCTTTTCACCCACAGACTGATGGTCAGTCTGAGAGGGTAATTCAGATCTTGGAAGATATGCTAAAGGGTTGCATCATCGACTTTAGGGGTAGTTGGGAGGAGTATTTACCCTTGGCTGAATTCGCGTACAATAATAGTTATCAAGCTAGTATTCAGATGGCGCCTTATGAAGCGTTATATGGGAGGAGATGTCGCACCCCAACTTGTTGGACGGAGTTGGGTGAACGTAAGGTATTGGGTCCAGAATTAGTTTCGGAAACAGAGGAGAAAGTTAAGTTAATACGGGCTCGATTGAAGGAAGCGTCTGACCGGCAGAAGTCTTATGCGGATCTAAAGCGGAAGGAGGTGGAATTTGCAGTAGGAGACCAAGTCTTTTTGAAGGTTTCTCCATGAAAAAGGTAATGAGGTTTGGACGGAAGGGTAAGCTAAGTCCTCGATTTATTGGGCCTTATCGGGTGCTAGAACGTGTGGGCCCAGTGGCTTATCGTTTGGAGTTGCTTTCAGAGTTGGAACAGATACATGACGTATTTCATGTCTCAATGCTAAGACGTTATCGTTCTGATCCTTCGCTTGTGGTGCCGGTAGAAGAAATTGAAGTAAGGCTAGATTTATTCTTTGAGGAGGAACCAGTGCAAATCCTGGATCGAGACGTAAAAGTGCTGAGAAGGAAGTCCGTCCCTTTGGTCAAAGTCTTGTGGCGAAATCACAGCGCAGAAGAGGCGACGTGGGAGCCAGAGGATGTTATGCGACAACAGTATCCCCATCTCTTTTGATCAGGTAAATTTCGAGGACGAAATTTATTTTAAGGGGGGTAGAACTATAGCACTCTAAATAATTGGGTCTGTGCATTTTATGTGTTTGAATGCTTAAAATATTAATTTGAGAATTTGAGGTACAATTGGGGCTCAAATTGGGCTGAGGCCTTGTTTTAAATATTTTGTTTAGACACTCTAAGGGCTTAAATTGAGGTTTTAGTAGTTTAATTGGCATATTGGGCTTGTGGCCCAGAGGAAATGGTGCCACTAGGAGGAAGAGGAGTTGGCGTCACTTGTGCATGAGGAAGGCCCAAATTTTTGCAGCTTAAAGCCCAAGTTTTAGGGCTAAATTTCGACACTTAAAGAGAGCAATAGGGGGGAGGGTACAAGGCCTTTTTTTTAGGGATTTTTAATGTTTATTTTATGTTTAATTATAAGGATAATAGGCAGATAATGAAGAGAGGAATTAGGGCTATTTTTGAGGACATAATGGATCAAGATAAGGGAAAAGATGAAAGCTCATCCAAGAGGCTAGAGTTGGCCGAAAATTTGACTCTGTAAAGAGGAAAGAATCGGCTCTGTATAGGCAATAAGGTGTGCCAAATTCTTCATTATGTTCTCTGAACATTCTCTCAAAATCTCTCTTTTTATTTTCGGTAAACTTGAACCCTCTCTTCTCTTTTCTTTTCTGACAGAAAACAAAACTCCTTAGATCTCAATTGCCGAAATCCCACCATTCTTGTTCTCTACTCTTTGGCTGAATCTTTCTATCCATTCTTTGCTTATCTCTTCAAAACTTTTGTTCTTCCAAAAGCCGAAATCCCTAGGAACTCACTTCCTGAAGTTGCCGAATTCTCTTCAAAGGAGTTTGCTTGTGCCGAATCTTGAAGGAAACAATAGGTAAGTATTGATTTCGGGATTTCAATGTTCTTTCGGTTTTTCAAAATTCCTTAGCCGAATGGCTATTAGAAACTAATCTCTTATTTCACTCTTCTTTTCGGCATTCCGGGATTTGAAGAAGGAGGCCAATCGCACAGATCTCTAAGTTATAGAATCGTGTTACCTTTGAGATTTCAAGGTAAGAGGATTTGTTTATTTATATATATAAAATCGGGTAGAATACTTACCATGGCCGAATATAGGAGAGGCCTATTTTCGCAATTTTTCCGGCTTTTGAGCAAGGCTATAGATTGAGGATAATAGATCCGGATAGCAAGGACATCGACTAAGAATATTGGATTTCGCAATATCAAGTGTGTAATTCTCCACACCATCTAGATCTATTTGATTAATATATGATTATAAGTCTTATATGTTTTGATAAATGCCAAAATCCCGGCATAGTGACGGAAACCCAAAGAGGGTAAAAGCAAATCACCATGTTAGTGAATGTTCTGATTAAATGATATAAGAATAATGATTTTATGTGATTGCATGGGTTGGGTTTGATGAAAGGAGGAAGTTATATGTTGTAGCGGTTTTTACCGTGATTTGTTGTAGTGGCTACGGCGATGATCTGATGATGAGCAGCACGACTGCCATCAAGGCGTGTAGTGGTGTGGGTTGATTGTAGAAATCCCCAATGGTGTGAATGGCTGGTACGGGGCGTGTAGCGAATGGAAACCTTGGATTTGGGTTGGGCTTTGCATATTATTTTTGTTATGTATATTAATTATTACATTTTATGGGGGCTAAAGCCTAAATCTAATAGTGCATGAGGTTGCACACATGAGTCTCATGACTCACCCTTTTAATTTAACACTTTAGGTGACACCTAGTGCATCGGCCCGGGCCGAGAGGAACGCGAGGTGGCCATGCATGCAAAAAAGAGAGCAATTGGATTCAAACTAAAAGGCTTTAGTCTGTTATTTTATATTTTTTGATTTTAAGTATGGTTGTAATAAGGCCACGGGCCACTAGACTATTATTTTTATTGGGTTATGTTGGGTTTTTTTTAAGTTTTATGTTTTCAATTAAGTTAAGACACATATGAAATTTCAGTTTTTATTTAAAAATCCATCAAGATAATGTATAACTTAATATTTTATACTTTAATGAACTCTTAAGCTTTCGGAATAAAGGTTTAAACCTAGTAATTGTTTTCCAAAATGCGACATGTTTTGTAAACTCCCTTAAGTGACATACCAGATCCGGCCGTAGCATTTGGGCCGGGTTTAGGGTGTTACAAAATGGAAACCCATAAGGGCTAAACTGAAACTCAAAAGAGCTAAACGGAAACCCATTAGGGTTAAACGGAAACCCATATGAGTTAACTAAAGCTCATGAGAGCTAAACGGAAAGTAAACACAAAAGTTAAAACAAATGCTGAACCTCAGTTTACTTGGTTAATTTTCCGTCAATTCTTCCTTTGCACTGAATGACTGTACTCAATCTCGCATTCCGTTCGTTTCGAATATTCAATTCAGTTTCATAATTTTAACAATAATTTTATTTTCAACAATTGATATGAATAAATACATAATACCATTCATCAATTTAACATATAACATTAAAATATAACCATACGAACTTACCTGGGTTAAATTGTGGAATTTGTAGTAGTTTTGGGACTATTCTGCTAATTTCCCTTTTTCACGATTATATATGGGTTCTTGATCTAAAATATTAGTTATTCATTCATTAGCATATATTTAAATTCTCATTCACTTCACAATTAATGTCCTTCAATTTTTTAAATTACACAATTACCCCAACTTTTACAATTTTTACAGTTTAGTCCCTCACAAATTAGCCTATCAAATAAGCTAATTTTTCCCAATTGACAATTTATCTAATTATTCTAAGCTACCAAAAAGCATTTGATCAACAAAATTTTAGTATCAAACCCTAATATTTAATCTTTTCACAATTTGGTCCTAAAATCAATTTATATTGAAATCACTTGATAAAATCATCATATAACAAAATTAAAGCCCTAAATCCATGTTAATTCATCACAAACATCCATCACTCATCAATAGTAACTTTCAAAATTACCCATAAAATAAGAAACTAATGAAATAGATAGTTGGACCTAATTGTAAAAGTCTTAAAAACACAAGAAGTTCAAGAAAAGGGCAAGAATTGAACTTACATGAAGCAAAATATGAAAACCAACTTTTAGAGCTCTTCAACAGAAAATTGATGAAGAAAAATGTCTAGAAACTTTTAGATTTTTCAATTTGATATTTAATTTCATTAGTTTCCAATTTTGCCCTTTAATCACATGATTTTTGTTTTCTTTTCAGCTTATGCCGCCCCAGCCTTCTAATAGGTGTCTATTTGCCTTTTTGGTCCTCCTTTATTTACCACTCATACTATTTAATCATTTTTCTTTAATTAGTAAGTTTTACACCTTTTTCAATTTAGTCCTTTTTATTTAATTAACTATCTAAACGTTAAAATTTTCTAACGAAACTTTAATACTAACTTAATGACACTCCGTAAATATTTATAAAAATATTTATGGCTCGGTTTATGAAATCGAGGTCTCAATACCTCATTTTCAAAACCAATTAACCTAATAAATCCTTTTAAAACACAATTCACTAATTCAAATGTCTTCCTAAAATCACATGTGACTCGTAATTAATAAATGATAAATTTTTTGAACTCACTTATCAGATTTAGTGGTCTGTTTCCGACGCCACCGAAAATTGGGTTGTTACAGCATTAGTAGAATAGGAAAGAAGAGGAAAAGGGAATCTCCATGCAACTTTGGTGTCGTTGTTGGTCGGATAGCTCACCAGAGGAGGCCAGATGGTGGCCTAGCAGCGGTGTACAAGCAGGCGGCTAGGGTAGGAAAAAGAAAAAGAAGAAAAGGAAAAGGGAAGGAAACGAGGGAAAATGAAAAAAGAAAATAAAAAAGAGGTACAAATAGCCATCCACATGGCACCACACGATTGGCCAGTGCTGTCACATCAACAAAAAATTAATGATGTTAGGCTAAGGTACCAATATAGTGAACGGAAAAAAAAGTTCAGGTACTAATATGAGACAAAAGAAAACCATAAGTACAAATCTGAGAGAAATGGACAAGTTCGGGTATCAATTTTATATTTAACCCTAAATATATTTATTAAAATTTATATATAAACTAAATAAATTGTGTTGAAATAATAAATTAAATGCTTAAAATTTATTATGTTTAAAATCTCATCATGATCAATTTTTAATGAATTTATATAAAAATATAAAAAGATAAAAATATCCTAAAATAATATAACTTACTTTATATATATTAATGATATTTTAGTAATTTTTCAATTAAATTGGTATTCAATTAATCTGTGACATTCCATCAAAAATTTAAATAAGAGTATAAATATATAATAAAATATAATCCGTTTATCTACTTATATAATTAGAAAATTAATGCTTAAAAAATTATAAAAATAATTAATTTTACTTGGATTTATAAATTATTATATTAAATATTAAATATTAATATTTCATCTTTAGGTTAGCAGTTCAAACAAGCTTATACTACGAAAAACCTTTCATTACAATAACTTAAACTAGTTTTAGATAATCTTTCACAATTGATTTTTAAGATGGTCCTCTTTTTTTTTCTGCTCAAATGTATTGATCCTAGAAACATTGGGTTATGATGGTGTCTACAAATTATAGACGGTATCTAAAGTCAAACTAGCAAAGTAGTACATACCAATACCACCAAGGATATCTATAATCATTTTTCTTATTTTACATCTTTCTCTGGATGATAGTAGGGAATTTTTTTATTTTTTTATTTTTTATAATTGGAGAAGAGAATAAAATTACTTCAGATTGAACTAGATTTTCATGTCGACAACATAAAAATTATCATTAGGTTAAGAGGTTGTTTGCTTCTTTATAGAAATTTAAATTGCTATTAAACAAACATATTTTCACGTTTATTCTGATTGTGGACGTGATTAATTGCGATGAATATCAGTGACGACAGTACCATGCAATTCTAAAAATTCTACTTCAGGGTTTTAACAAAATGTTTCAGAAAAAAATAAAAATGAATCTTTAACAATCAAAAGAAAACTATATACAATGCAAGCAGAAGTCACAGGCAGTAATTCCTTCTGAAAAACCCTCAATTATCTCCATGCATCAATAAAACATCCAGTCCTTCAAGTCGCATGAGATAAGGAGCTTCGAGAACTCCCATATCGATCACTTTTCCTGGAGCTTCTCCCTAAACGGTCGCTGACTTGACGAGCATATCGCACAACAGCCTTAGCCCATCGCTTGATCTCAGCCTTGAACTTGTTGGAATCTAGCTCGTCTAATGATGATACTGCAGGTTCCATTGAAACCTCCATGAAGGAGAAACATCGGTTAAAGCTTCCCCGCTTCGTGCTACTGCTACTACTACCAACGTCGCCATTGTCCAAGCCAACTGTTCTCTTCACAGACATGGTTATCTACGTCCTATTGGGGCCGACAAAGAATGTTGCAAATGATTCCTAAAGCAATTTATATATACAAGTATGGGGTATTAAACTTTGATGAGTAACACGGCATTGCACAATTGACTAGACTTTTCAACTTTCTTGCAGCCAGATTCCTATAAAACTTTGGTCCATACTTTGGTCCATCTATTTAAACGTGTTGAGTCTAGTGAACATTTTAACATTACTGAAACAGTAAAATCATCCTATATGATTAGAAAATATTTTATGTTTAACCAACCAAAAAAAAAAAACACAATGGCATTTTCATAAAAAAATTTCAACTTAAGCCTAGTTTGATTAATTTATGCAGTACTAGTTTTGAAATTTTGATTGTAGATTAATGGTTACTAATTCTTAATAAAATGGGTTTCCTGATAACTATGGGTTTAAATTGGAATTTTCTGTACATTGGGAATAATTATATGGTAGGCTTGGTCGCCAAATCTCTTTGATTAGTAGTTATATTACTTAATCCAATTGATACCAACGACTCTATACATAATTGAGAAGTCAAATCTTCAACAAATGCAATTTAAAGGATGTTGAGGGTACCTTTTCTAAATTTAACAAAATTTAACATGTAAAAATGTAAATTAAAACTTGCACTTTTATGGATTTCCCCCTTTTTTTCTTCTCTTAATTTTAATAATCATGAATGCTTCAACTAACTTCGTTTGGAATCTGCCATTATACTAACCAATGCTTTCTGAAAATATTCTTTACAGTCACCTACCAGCCCTAAATATCCCAATCAAACACAATTATCTTGCTGAGAACCCGAGTTAGATACAATAGATGTTACTGTATTTTTGCTACAACAAAACAATCCCGGTATGCAAATAGAAGGGACTGCTGAAAAAATAAGATACTATTTTATTTGTGTTCTTTGCATATAACCTAAATTTTAATACATTCATGCTTATATTATTTTTCACATTGTACTTATTTCCATATTATAGCTGCACCAAGACTACATTCTGGAATACTTTATACTTCTCTTCAGCAAGTTGTTTTACTTGTTATGTATGTTTTTTGTATTAAAGGATTGCCTACGAAATATCAATCATGAATGTTCAAATTTCGATTAATCAATCAATTCATGATTGTTTTGGTTTCGTGAACTTCCTTTGACCTGGTTCTTTATTTTCGTTCTTTGTTTCATTTGATCCTGACAATAGCATTCTACTTTCTGGTTTTGGGGTCAGCCATTTTCAATCTCCACCTTAAAATAATCTAATTCCAAGAAAGAAAAGTCTAAACAATAAAATCGACACCCGAAATTATATATTTTATCCCAGTTATTATGGCTCATCCTTTTGTTGTATACTTCACAATCAACAGAAACTTAAAAAGTTTCACTGCTGCAGGATTATCTTGGAAAGGTGATAATAGTTGGCCATAAAATTGCGATGGCAGAAGCAAATGTCTCAATATCAGGGGGAAATTAAAGGGTAAATAGCTCCAAATCTCTGTTGTTTCAAAATCTATCTAGATATAAAATTCAACAACTCAGTTCAAACCATGAAAAATAAGACATTCAAAAAAGGAGTAAGAAAATGTCTGGGGCAATGAAAATAGCAGAGCTCATACAACCTGAAAGGTCTAGCTCACTTCCTGCCACGAACCTTCAATGCTTGCCTGTTCCTCTTCTTGACACCAGACTTGGCTACCTTTAGACTCCTGTGCACAGCACTCAACCTTGCAAGGGCTGCTTTTGTTAAATCTGGCCTGTAGTAGTTGTCTGTCACCTGAAATGTTGGAGAATCAACTTAATTATAAAAACCGACTAGAAAAGCACCTAAAACTAGATTATCTGAATATCTGGATATCATAGAAAGATACATTAACAAAATCTCAGAATATCATTGAAAATCTATAGTAATAACAGCACAAAAACAGTGCACACTTGGCAACTTCACACACTAAAATTCAGCGTAAATATACACATTATTGCCCAAAGCTAGCAACATAAGCATTGAAATGACATTTTATAACATTCAAAGCTCAGAAGCCAAGCGTAACAAGTAAATTTCATAGAAGAACCCAACAAATAGATCCTTCTTACATGTTATTGCTTCATCACTGCAAGATCTTCCAGGAAAATTAATGCTTGAATGGCAAGTAACTACACCTTTAGACAGACAAATCATTATTTAACCAAGAAATCCAACAAATTTTACTAGTTCATAGACTACACATTAGATAGAAAAAGCCAAAATAAAAAAGGCTTCCAACATGATCTTAGACAAACAATTTCTTTCCCCACACAAGACAACCTCATCATTAGCAAATTACCAATAGCAAACCCAATAAAAGAGTAGAGAAATGAGTTTCAGAAAACACTAACTATATACCTGGTTTTTGACCGCCTTGGCCATCCTGGGGAACTCCTTTTTCATGAGGGACTTGTGAAGCAAGGCCGAAGGCTTGTTCTGCTTCTTAGTCTTGGTGGTTGCTAGCAGCACAGACTGGTCTTTGCCCCCACTTTGAATGGTGACTGTTTTCTTGTTTGCCAACCCTAAAATTACAAAGTAACTCAATTAAAAAACAAAACGTACAAAAATGTGCAGAACATGAGAAACGGAGGGGATTAAATACAATATATTAGACAAACATCATAGCTTGTTAGTCATAAATTATATCGTCTCCGATTCTGACCATTCGGAAGATAAAAATAATAATTTTATTCTACATTTCGTTAGAGTTCTAAATAAATTAGGATTCCCCAGAAAATCCTAGAATTTACTCAGTTTAAGGTAAAATCCATTCAGTTTAAGGTAAAATCCATTCAATTTTTCAAGAAACCAGATCCAATTCTAAGAAATACCCAATATTTCCCTTCACGTTTCCTCGATAATTACGAATTTATATATAAATAAGCTGCTGCTGCACATGCAGAAAATACCATTTCTGCCTCACTTCTAAAGAAACGAAAAAGATATGAAACAAAAAATAAAATTTCAATAAAATATCCTCCAATGAAAAATAATAGTAAAAAAAAAAATGGAACTTTTGGATCAAAAGAATACCAGAGTGTTTGTAGGAGTGGAGGTTGTAGAGATTGTTGGGCTCTTTGCTGAACTGAAGGCTGGCAGTTCCTCTTCCAAACTGCCTCACCAAAAAGCAATTGTTCTTCTTCACTACCTCCCAAATCAACTGTCCGGGAACTGCCGCCATCTCTCTTTTCCCTGCACCTAACTGCAACAGATGCACTCAGTAAGATTAAAATCCTCCAAACAGACCAAACATTAAGATTAAAATCCTCCAAACAGACCAAACATCTGTATTGAGCTAAGAGAAAAAAAAAAAAAAAAAAGAGAACCTTAGGGTTTATGTATAATAAGAGGACGGAAGCGGCAGACTGAAACTAGCAAATTTAACAGATATTTATGGCCTACAGACTCTAGGGTTTTTACAGTTCCTTTTTAGGTTTGTTTTTGGGCTTTTTTAGCCCAATTACTCATCAGATTTGGGAATTTTTAGACTCACTCACTACTTTTTTTTACTCCTTAAAATTTGTTAGTGAAATATAAAAAAATTCTTAGTACAATACTTTTTTATTTTTGTGATATTACATAGTGTATATATATATATTCTATTTTCTTCTTAAATTTTTATTGCAAAACACTTTTAATCTAATTTTATAGTGACTTCAATGTTTTAAGCATTTCACTATTCTTTTTATTACTAAAATAATTCTGTTTCTTTTATTTATCAAATCATATTTTAGAAAAATAAAAATTAAGGACGTTTAAGACCTAAAAATATAATATTTAAAAAATTAGATATTAGCGGAGTGCAAAGTAATTGGAGTGAAGCAAAACGCCGAGCAAACCTTAATTTTTTTTCTTAATTAAATAATCCTTTTTTTATATATTAAATAGAGTATTTAATTTTAATTGAAACCAAGATTACTTCTATTGCATTAGTAATTTAACATGAAATTTGTTTATATTTTGAGGATTAAATTTTCTCCTCAAAAGTTTTATGCTTTCAATTAAAATCAAATGATAAATTTTTTTTAAATAAAAGAAGTGTCTAAAAGCTTGCATTAACAAAATATACTAATTTAAAAGCTTTTTTAGTATGTTAACCGAAAACTATAATATTAAGCAAAGTTCAAAAAAGGAAGTAGGAATAAATTAACAATGCCCCAGATGCAACAAAAGAAAAGAAAACAAGTAGCACAAACAAAATTTTAGGTTAGTAGGCCCCTAATCAACCTGAAATTTATGAATTAAAATTAAAGGAAAAAAAAAAACCAATATCAGGTCATGGATATTACCTCCTTTACACCCAAACTCATGTTACATTTTTCATATATACAAAGCCAGGAAAGCCTTCTTGATCTTTATCGTCCTTCATTCATACTCCTACCAGTTTTCCTTTTTCTACAACAAATTCAATGCAATTTTTCAATTTTACAACGGGGTTTGTTTTACCAGTGGAGAGAATGAATGCAAGCAAGCTGCGGCAATAGTTTTAAAATGAATCAGCCACCAAATGAATCAGCCACCACTTTCACAACACGATGGATCACCACCTACTCATGGATTGCCTACTCATGGATTGCGAGATGTTAAGGTCCGGTGTGTTAGCCGTGCTGAGCCATTCACTGCTTCATTTATCCTACTGAATACTAACTTTATAGGAACACAAGCTATTACAGGACCCTTGGGCTTCCCTGTTACCGGTTTCCTGTCACCTACACCTATCTTCTGACCAGTCAATGAAGACAGCTTCCGAGTCTTCTTAGACAATAGTCCAGATTTCTTTGCTTTTGTTGATTTACGTGGCGGGAAATGTGATTGCAGTTTCATATGCTTTCTAGGAACTCGTCCACCTGCTGACTTTCTCTTTACTAAATGACCAATTTCAGACTTTTCCGTGCCCTTAATAGAGGCTTCACAAGTCAGATTGCCATAGTGATCATCACTCAAAACTTTAACCATTAGAGGGTGACCAATTATGGCTTTTCCATTCAGCTTACTCATGAGGGAAACTAATGGAACATGCTGTGGCCGGTAGTTAGCTTTCACCTCAATCTTAACACTGTATAATGATGAATCCACAGAATAAGTTTTTCCTGGAAAATCCGTCATCTGATATCTGGAGTGAACAGTATAACGAGACTGACGGTATGGAAGTGACCTTTGAGGGCTCAGCGAATCATCAGGTAGTATTTTTGCTTCTGCTATTTCCCCTCTCACATGAGGCTCCTGGGGCATAGACTTCAAGTCCTGCAAACCATCAAGCTGCACTTGAACAGCTGACTTGGACTTGGATTGCAAGCTGCAAGTGTATGGAGCAACTGATCCACCACCACCACCATTGCAATCAACTTTTTGATAGGAACCCTGAGACAATCCATTCAAACGCTCTATACCTGCCACAGAAGCATTTGGTTCATCATCTGCGATTAGATATTTTCTTGAGTCGTGTATTTGATTTTTACTTATTTGTCTAGATTTCCTCTTTCCTTTCAACTGCCACTCTCCAGTTCCTTTCTCTATCCTCTGGCTAATACTAGTTGTATAAACATCCACTGATCTGGTACAGACAGACTCATTACGTCCCTCAATTTCAGCTTGCTTCCCCAAATTACCAACTTCAGGCATCTCAGATGAACAAGATACAAATATTGGAGAGAAATCTGTCAGAAACAAATGATTAATCAGTAGCAGTAGGAAAATCTCAAAATTTCTAAAGCTGCAAAAATAAAAGAGTAGTGCTGGAAGAGCATGCATGCATCTAGTTATACCACAAACTGGAACTTTTGCAAGAAAAATCAATAAAATGAAATATTACCAGAATTAACCATGTGCTTAGATTTGACATAATAGTAAAGATGATGATGATGATGAAAAATAGCAACATAGTCCACGCAGAAGCAATCAGGCATATCAAATTCTATTGGTTGAGAAAGAAACAACTCCGGTAGAAAAGGTGCATGATAAAATAAGGAAAAGAGTTCTTTAGAAAAAAAAAAAAAAAAAGAATCTCATATCTTTACTCTATTTCAACTTAGTCTTCAGGCAAATAGTGGTTCAAAAAGAACTAGCAGGATCATTCAAGTTATTGGTCCAAATTACGCCCTTAATGCCGATGCAGTTTTTAAATTCATCCCCCTTTGATAGAGTGAGAGCATAAAAATCAATGCGTTAAACTTCCAATCCTGTTAAATACCAACTTACAGATTTCTCATGGGTACAAAATACATTGCATGTCAATATATCCTCAAACCCAAAGAAGATTAAGTCAGCTAATCTCCAATGACATCAGTAAACAGAAGCAACAGTTTACATTCGTATCCATGGCATCTAATCCTCAGCACAGTTAGTCATACAACAGGCTACTGCTGATTGGTCCAATTTGCTAGTTAACCAACACCCTCAGTATCAGAACAAGTTGTTACTAGAAAAAATATATATGCATTAGTATTTCTGAAATCACATATGGATAGAGTTAGCTGCTTCTAGTCTGGATACTCATCCTTCATTGTTTCTTAAAGCATCAACTTCATGTCATGCCAGGGCAGCGCAGCTGTCCTCAAGTCATCAGATCACTAAAGATTGCCTGCAGTTGATTAGTTATGGCTATTTAGAAGCCCTAAAGAGTCTAACAAGATGGATTCGAGCTATAGTTTGGTTGGTGAACAAACCTGACTAGACCTGTTGGCAAAACAGTTGGCCCCCAAATGATCACCACAACCAAAAATAAACATGTGTCCGTGTCCATGTAGTATGCATATTAATAGAAAAAATCATGCAAACACAAGAAATGAGTTATGTAGTTCTCAAAGATAGAATATATAAATCTTATTATTTATTAAGACCAGAGTAACTCATAACTCACCACAAGCCACAATAAAAGCTAACTGCAGAGAGAATATCTTAATGCTCCGTTTGGGAACATGAATTTGAAAATTTTGATTTGGATTTCATTTCTTATATAAATGGTAAGAATGAAGTGCATACATTATGGACAAATTAGTTGGAATTCAATATAAAAAAGGTTTGAAAAGTATAAAAATTTGAATTTGTTAAATCCAAAATTATTTTAAGAATTTCATATTCACTATTAACTAGACATCTAACAAATCCATGGATTTGAGAAATAATCATGAAGACAAAACCAATACTCTGAAACATATGATGAACATGGTGAATTATTTAACAAGACAATCAACAACCACCTAAATTACCCATCAGCTGCAACAACACCACACCCCACCCATTATGTTTATGCACACAAGAATGACGCAGTCCTATTTAGAAATGCTACAGTTTATAAATGTTTAATTCAAGAATACCTGCAGATGGTTTATCTTCTCCAACGAATGGCACATCAAATAGCCTGCTAGAAGATTCATTCTCAGCTAACCCTGGTGTGCTGGAAATTTCTCTCTCTTTTGTCTTATTATTAGTTAAAGATGCATCAACATCAACATCAGCATCAGCAGCATGTTCAGCAGCATTTAAGGAGATGCCATTCTCGCATGAAACTCCAGTACTATCTGAGTTGTTACTATTGTTGTTGTCGTTGTTAATTACTGCAGGTGCACTTTTGGGTGATTCATTAGAATCAATTCCAGAAACCTTGCTGTCAGAAAGTCCCCTAAGGGGTGAACCACTTGAGCTAGGAATTTCATCACAAACTGGAACTGACACAACAGCTGTACTCTCCAAAACCTTGGTTAATGGTCGGCGACGGTTTTTCCTTTTCAGGAATTCATGAACATTTGCCACTTGAGATCTCTTTCTTTTCAGTGATGATGAATGATTTCTGCTACCATTCATTGGACCTCCATTAGACAAGCAATTTCCAGAATTTGGTCCGTAGAATGAACCATTATCTTGTTGAACTAGCTCAGGTGCCCCTGCAGCCTGTGATTTTCTTTTTGGTCCTACACCCATACCTAGATCCTCAAGTCCTCTCATGCGCTTGATTCTTTCAGATCCATCATCCTCAGAATCATTTGGGGTTTTTCTTCTCTTGATCAGCTTAGAGTGCCCCTTAGTACCATTAATGTGATTAGGCTCTTCAAAGGATATGCCAGACTGTGATAATTCTGGAGCTGAATCTGAGTTATCCTCAGATTCACTCATTTCATCAGACGTATCCTCATTTTCTTTCCCAGAATGTGACATGGTTGTTGGTGATTCTCTGGCTAAACTACCCTGGTCACCACCAGAATTATCTTTTCTAGAGAAATAACCTGGATGATCCTTCCCTAAACGTGAACTCTCAATCTCAAGAGCGTGAAGAATAGCATCTTCTCTTCGAGCATATTTCACTGCTTTCTTGCTAGAATTTGCTGCTGAAGCCTTTGCTTTCTCAATACATTCATTATATTCTCCACAACGGAAGGCCTTCACCCTCTTGGACTTTTCAAGATTATACCAGTCCCTAAAACCAAAAAAGAAAGAAATATAGTAAAAAAAAAAAAGTAATAAAACTAGCTCCAAGCACAGTAATCTCTTTCTACTTGGTGATGATCATTTGAGCAACATATTGTAGTCTTCAAAGATGAATCTTTCTGAAGAAATCTTTTATTGAATGGAAGGAGGATTCAATCATTTAGAAATTGGAAGAAGAAAATGCAGCACCAGCAGTGCTTTACTCATAAATCATACGGCATTGAACAAGGTCTAAAGAAATATGATGGGGATATAAAGGTAAAACCCTCAACCTAATTAATTTGTCATTATCTAGAAAGGAAAAGAACAGTCATATATTCAAAACCACAATTGTGACAACTTATGGTTACAACCTCTACTACTGTGTGACAGAACAAACACTCAACTACTGAACTGATTAAGAAATTTATCTTCATAGAACCAATGCCTATTAGCTACAACATTTATAAATGGCTATTAGAGAGTAAAATTCACACCAGCCTAACATAAAATCAGCAATGCTAAATGACAAAAGCTTTGTCTCAAGTCAACAAAAGCTAAAGTTTTGACTAGTAAAAAAGGAGACACACAAGATTTTATTCAAAAGACAGTACCTCATGAGTTAAATGGTTCTCTAAAAGCACAAACATCAAGCTTAATGCACCAAAACCATGTATACTCCACTTTCTACCCTATGTTACCACCAAAACCATAGATACCAACATAAAAGTGCAAGATATGGGCGGTAACGACAAGCTTGCAATCTTCTCCTCAAAATGGAACCATATATATAAATATATTTGTGTGTGTGAAATGTTTCCCCTTTTTTCAGCATATTATTGATTAAGCAATATAAAAATGACAAAACTACCAAAACTACTCAACAAATAAGCTTGAATATAAGAAAACTACTACAAAGAATCATCAATAGTAATGCAAGCTATTAAGCCTCTTCAAATGAAATCTAAAAAGTTATTAAGAGATTAAAAAAAGGGGGCTCACACGCTTGCATCTTCACGACCAAGAAGCTTAACAGGGGTACCGGATCTTGGAGAAACCAAACAACCCTCAGAGAGCTCGTCAAGGCCCATAATCCGACCCGGCCACCAAGAACCGTTTCTGCGTCGGACCCAAACCAAGCCACCCACCGACGCATCAATGCCCTTTATGTTGGGCTCATCGGGGCTCCCCATCAGAAACCCCCTCCAGCAAAATCCTCCAAAGAAAATAAATGGTACAAAAAAAATCCGATCTTTCAAATTCAATCCTTAAACTCCGTTTTGAAGCAGACCCAATACTCTAAAACAGCCAAAATAATCGATTGCTTGAACAAATATATACGCCCTCGAAACTCTGAATTAAAAAAAAATAATTAGAAATAAGAACAAAAAACTTAATCCCACATGCAACTTAAAATCCAGAAAAAAAAAACAAAGATGAACCCGTAAAAGAGAGATTAAAAACCTAAGCTTGAAGGGGTTTATGAACGAAAAAGGATCTAAGTGTAGTGAAAGACAAACGCAGTTTAAACAACCAAAAAAAAAAAAAAAGATCTGGCGAAAAAAAATTTTCTCTTATTCTGATTCGAAGATTACTTTTTGGTTCCTTTCTCACTTTCCTTGTATAAATTTCAGTTTTTCTGGGCTTTTCTTGAAAGATTTCCGTGTGCATGTTCACTTTTTATCCATTTTTGGTCAAAGATTTTTACGGGCTTTTTTTTTTTTTTTATTTGGCAAAATGTATGAGGAGAGTGAAAAGAGCGAGAGATAATGAGATTAATAGTGAAGAAGAGAGCCTTTGAGAAGAAAAACGCTGAAAGAAAGGCTTCTGTTTGGATCATCAAATGAAAATAAGAAAACGTACCCCCTTTTTTCCTTGGCGTTTTGGGTTGAAGCTTGTGAGAGGAAAGATATGAAAATTATATTAAGAAATAAAATATATGAACTATTTTGGTAACTGTACGCACATTGGCATCATAGGAATCTTTTTAACTGTGGGATAAGATTTGTTCATACAAATGAACAATCAAACGGTGGTGATTACATTTGAAGATGGCATGTAATTTTGATTAAATGATGGCCCAATATATTTATTAACAAATTTATCAAATATAAAAAATATATATAATTTTGATTGAGATGGTAAAATTAGATATAAAAAATATTATTTAAGTTGTGACGTATATTATTAGATTTTATATAAAAAATGTAAAAAATAAAAATATCTTCAATTAATATTTGTTATCTTGTAAAATGATTTTTTTTTTTGATAATTTTACAGTTATAAAGAGAAAGAGTAGTGAAAATTACTACATAATTGCTAAAACTTATATACAAAATTTTAAAATTTATATAAAAAACATAAATTACACATTTTTCTTTTACTAATGAATGTGGTATTTTAATAATTTTCAATTGAAGTAATTTCTTATTAATCTCTAACATCAAGAATTTTATAATAATTATTATTATATTTTTATTAATTTTAGTTTGATTGTATAATTTTTTTTATAATAATTATCCTTTATAATAATATTTTATTCTATATTACAGTTTTTTTTATCGATAACAATAACCATAAAGTGTATTATTTATTAAATTAGTTCTTCATAATAGCCTATTGTCCCAAATTTTAGTAAAATTAATTCTATTATTAAGTGAAATAAAAATAAATAAATTTAGTTATATATATTATTTCTCTAAAATGTTAAAATTTTATATAAAAACATATTAATCATATTTTATTAGATAAAAATATTTAATAAACGGAATTACATTAGTAAGTTTTATTAAATATACAATTTAAATCTCACTAATTAATATCATTGTTACTATATTACAGTTTTTAAATTTGAAATTTAAAAAAAATATTATTTGAATATCAAATGTTGTTATAAGTATATAAAATCACCTCTATATAAAAACCCTAGTAAACAAATAGGACAGTTATAAAAAAAGTTGACTATATATAATAACTTCTTATTTGTTTTTTCTTTTGCATGTTTCATCAATTTCTTTTTCACTCTATCTTTAATAATAATGGTAATCAATTAATTTTATATAAACTAATTTAATGATTTCAACTAACTTTAATAAAATAATTGAATAAAACATAAATTTGAAATACTCAGATATATATTTAATGAAAAAATTCAAATATATTTGATTTAATATGTAATTAAAATTTCATTATTTTGCAATAAAAATGGAAAAAAGTAAATAAACAATACATAGATATATATGATATTATGATAATAACGGTTAATGAGATTTTGTTCCAACCTAAAGGAGAAGTAAATATTGTTGATTCTATATGAGAGTAAATGTGTTTCACCTAAAAAATAATAAATATTTTTTTGTTGAAGCTAGAGTATCTATAGTTAGTAATAGTATTAATCTTTTTGTTGCATTTACTTTTCATCATAAAATATGTTGTACTCGTATAAATGGGTCATTTTCCCC
Organism: Gossypium bickii; assembly: GCA_025503065.1. Lineage (NCBI taxonomy): Eukaryota > Viridiplantae > Streptophyta > Magnoliopsida > Malvales > Malvaceae > Gossypium > Gossypium bickii. Next base: position 135,994,663 of record CP106709.1, on the reverse strand, counting down.
AAAAGTGTGTATACGTCAGTGCGATGTCAAGGTATGTGGTAAAAACGATCCCCAAAGATGCGTTTTAGCCCGTGTTTTTTGATATTACAAAAATAGACCAATTTTTTTAAAAATTTACGAGAATAAACCTTTATAAAGGTTAAAAGTGACAACACTATTTTTTTAAGGTGTCACCAATCAATATGGAAAACTTATAAAGCAAATCTTTATATAAACCTAAAGTCTCATTTCCCTTGTTTTCTTAAGCAATGTGGGATGTGAGATATGTATATATATAGACTCATGAATAGGTTTGTAGCTTGTTCCTAAACAATGTGGGATTCTTTCCTCTTTTAACTAACAACATGAGATTAAATGCTACACTATATTTGATATTTTTTTTTTACAAAACAATTTTTTTTAATATATTTTGTTAACATTTTTTCATATTATAAAATTATATTTTGAGATCTTTAATCATGTTGCATTTTAGAATTGTTAACATATACAAAAGAACTATTAAAAAAAAGAGAACAAATTGCACATATGAAACTTGTACATGCAATAATCTTCTATTCAATTTTAAATGTTTAAAGTTAATATCAATGCAATTCTATTTTTTAAAATAATTATCCATTATTTAAATTTAGAAGTTATACTTTTAATTTTTTATTATTTATTTTATTTTATATTAGGAATGTTTGATTAATAAATAAATGGTGAGTGTTTGGTAATCAAATAGTATTTTTTTTGTAATTTTAAAAAATTGATATATCTTTTTAAATATTTATTTATTTTTAATATTTTACTATACTAATTAATTTTTTTAATTCTAATTTTAATTTAATTTTCATCACCTATTGAATGCCGATAAATTTATTTCAGATATATTTTGACTAGATAGATAATCTATTTAAACATAGTATATAATTAGGTTAAATAAGTTTTTTTATAGAAATATATAATATACATAAAATATAATAATTAATTTTCATATTTTATATCTAGATTAAATTACAATTAGTAGTCACTTAACTATATTTTTTAGCTATCGAATTATAAAAACTTACAATATAATCACTCAACTATTAGTAATTTTTAAAATATTTATTTTTTAATATTTTATCATACTCATTTTATATTTTATATTTTGTTTACTTATAGAGTTTAAAAGTTTTATTTATAATGTAACAAATGTTAACTTTTTTGTAAAAAAATTTAAACTCTAAATAAAAAAATATCAAATATAATGTAACCTTTAATCTCATGTTGTTACCTAAAAGAGGAAAGAATCTTACATTGTTTAGGAACAAACTGCAAAACTATTCATGAGTCTATGTATACATATATCTCATATCAGATTGGTTTTATAAGTTATATTTCCACATTGTTGGGACGATTTTTTTTGCCACTTACCTTGACATCGCGCTGACGTATGGCCCATTCAGATAAATAATTGAAAAAAATATATATTTTTTCGTAAATGAGTATTTTTTGATAATTTACCCGGGAAGGTACCAATCCGACGTATGGTTTTAAAAATATATAGGGTTTTCAACATGTGAGGGTAGTCAGCTTCTTAGTTTATTTGTAAACCTACTTTTCCAAAAATAAAGAAGAATATTTATATACTAAAGGGATGAAATGCGCCTAGTAAGCTATGGCGCCATGAATCATGTAACTTGTGAGCGCATCCACTCATTTCCGTGTCATGTCCGGTCCGGAAGAGGAAAAAGGATAATGTTCTGATTTGGGACAAACAGTTGTACGTTATTTTTTCTTACAATTCGTCTTCAATCTAATTGCATGTAGTGGGTCCCCCAAATCTACGGCTCTAAAAGAACGTGCCTTCATGCTGATTGATGATTAGGAACTTAAGATTCCGATTTTCTGATCAACGGCTCTTATTAGGCAATTAAGTATTGATTAGTGAGCCTACCCTTTTTTTCCTACAAAATTTATATTTTGAAGAGAGTTGTAGAACAATATTTTTTATTCATTAAAATTTAATGTTCTTTTTTCACATCCATGACTGGTTTTTTTTTTTTTTTATTCAATAAGAATGCCTAAAAAATAAAATTTTGCAATTCTGTTGCCAATCAAGTCTTTGAGAGTGCTCATTCAACGATCTCAAATTGCATAATTAAGTTTTTACCCCCTCTTCTTAGTATTCAATTATCTTTTTTTTTTTTTTATGTGTTCATCTATGCAATTTGATTTTGTTTCTTTAACGTGTGATACGAAGCGATGAAGCTTTTCTTTTTTACCCAGCAGCTGCAACAATGGCATTGTTTTTTGGGTGAAATGGAATTAATATGGAGGTTTCGGGGTTGGGTTTTGTAAGATGTAACGAAATTTACTTCATAATGATCGATGTTTTAAAATCTAAGCTACTATCAGTCGTGAAGCGAAGTGTAAAAGTACAGACTTTAGAGAATCTCAAGCACATAATAGCTGCTCAACCTTATAAATCACCGATCAACCATCCAAACTGTAAGGGCACTAACAAGTACTTTAAGGACATGAAAGTGTGAAATATGATCGGCTTAACGTTTAGTAATATTGATTAAACCTTATTCGATCAACTAATAGAAGAATCCGGTGCTGTGTTGAGATTGGTTTATGATATTCTTCCTTGAACGTTAATTCATTTATCTGTGTTTACAGACCATGTACGGGAGCAGGAAATGGAAATTGAAGCCCTAGGAGCAATACTTATGGATGAATTAAAAGGTCATTCTGCCTTTCCTTCGTTGAACTCATGTTTTTTTTTTTCGCCTGCTAAAACTTCCCATCATCTCCTGACTTGTAATGATTGTTGCTTTTATATCAGAAATTCACTCTGGTGAGAGTGGACTAAGCACTTCCAATAGATGCTTCCAAATAACATTAACTCCTCAGGTGAGTTAGTGATCGGCAATTTTTTTTTTTTTTTTTTTTGTTATTCTGGCTTTTATGGTGACATTAAACTTGCATGGACTAGTAGAGGTAGAGTTGTTTGCTGAATGATTAAGAATGTTTGCATTCTTAGTTTCTGCTTCTATATGGTTATTTCTTTTCCATGATCCTTATACTTGACAACTAATTATCCCATTTGTGTTTGGCAGGATGAGGACACAGATCAATCAACACCAGGTTATTCTTTTGATATAATCAAACAAATTGTGGTTTGTGATATTTATCTTCTGCCACATTTATATGCAGACATGGACAAATAAATTTATAACATCAAATCTGATTCAATTTATTGTTATGAATTTTAATTGCCGCCTTTTGTTCGGGATCTGAACTTATTGCCCAAACTTCTGTTGCAGTTCAGCTGGCTTTGGTTTTCTCGCATACAGAAAAATATCCAGATGAGCCTCCACTTCTGAATGTAAAAAGGTTAGTATGTCCTTTCAGTGCAATGTGTTGATATGCATGCCTCCACTTATAAGCATGTTTGTGATTGTCCCTGTTCACCCAAATGACCCGAGAGAAATTTTTGTTCCTTTTGTTTGAAGCTCATATCTGCATTGCTCCACGGGGAGGATGGCAAAGTTTTTAATCCAATAATTGTGCCATAAATTAGGAAGGTGATTATGAATCTTAGCTATTAGGCAGAACAGTCTGCCATCCTTTTTCCCTTAAAATTTCCCATAACTAGCAAAATCTTAATGTTTCCTTGATCTCAATGGGTGTTCCCTTATCCGATCTGAGATTGTTCCAGCAAACAACTAACTTTTTCTTACTAACTGTAGTTGTGTTTTTAATATTCAGTTAGAGCTACATGTTTCATGAATTGTAAGATCATGCCTTCTGTTATCCATGAAATTAATTCTTCAAAAGTGGCTTTTGTCCTGATATTTTCAAACACGGTTTCGCTTTAAGCAACCTTATGCAAAAGGCTGCAATAACATGTCAATGGCTACCATGTGACTATAAGCATTTTATCCTTACAGACAAGCTTGTGTGGGTTCTTTATTGTGGACTCTAACTGATACAATTACTCAGACTAAAATACACTAACCGTATTCTGAATGTAATTAATTATGAATATTGACGTTATTTAATATCTTTCATGATCATGGATATCAGGCACTGAATCAGTTTTTTCCTAGTTGCTTTCTGATTAATCCATCTACTGAAATTGAATGGGCTTTGTCTTGAGCATTTGGGATATTGTTTGAAAGACACATTCTTTACCCCTCACGATCTTGTTCTTTTTTATGAACTTTATAAAATAACCTGCATTTTCTGTTTTCTTTTTCAGTATACGGGGGATACAATCCAGTGACCTGAAAGTTTTGAAGCTAAAGCTTGAACAGGAGGTAACCTTGAAACTTTTAATTTACTCTTTGAGTCTATATAAAGCTTACAGGAAATATTCTTCCATAAGTTCTGTTTTCTGCTATAGTCAGTATCATGTCTTTCCCAAGCCCATGTCATTACAAACCAATAAATGTAAAACCTACTGATTGGGAACCGTTAAAGAAGCTCAAGTGTTCCTTTCTAGTGGCTTTTTGAGTGTTATTTTTAGATCATATGCCTCTTAGCATTTTTTTTCTTATGGCAATACAGCTTAATTGGTCCATGTTGTGCTGATTCTCACTTCATTTTGTGCCTTCAGGCATCTGAAAATCTTGGAATGGCCATGATTTACACTTTGGTCTCATCAGCCAAGGAATGGTTATATGAGAGATATGGCCAAGATGCTTGTCCTGACAATGCTGAAGAAGAAGAGGCTGCCAAAGATGAGATGTGACCATTTATCGTGTTTTCAAGAAAATATTACTTTTAATTTTGAGCATATTTTACCTAACTATTTGCATTCCTATATTTGCTGTGCACCTGCTAGTTGCACGCAATGCTATGTCCATGGACTGATGTACGCGCATAGGTCTGTAGATAGAACGCTTAATGTCAATTAGTCAATTCCTGTTACAATGCCCCAGCTTATCTAACAAAGCTGCAGTGTGATCCATTTTTTGTTTGGATCAGTTTGATATAGGCTTAATGTATCTACTTTGTAAACCCAATAAGAACAACATAAAACTTTGTGGTATTTATGATCACAAATCAGGATGCTTCAAGTTTGAGATCACTAGGTTTTCTCTTAATAGTAAATATTAGTCTTTATGCAGGAGGAACTATATCATCAGACCTTTTCCTTTCAGGTAATTGTTCCGCATGGAGAACCTGTTACTGTTGATACATTTTCAGCATGGAGAGAGAGGTTTGAGGCAGAGTTGGCACTAGAGCAGGCCAAGTGAGTTTGATAGCCGAATGTTTTTTGTGCATATGTGGATGTTCACTCGCACATTACTTTTTTCTTAGGTTTTTATTTTCAAATCTGCAAGTTTGGCACCGTACATGTTAAAGTTCCTTGCTATCAGTATTGTGTAAAAAATGCCTTGCTAAAGAAGTGCTTGACCTGGAACAAGATGTACATGCACATGTGCATGCGCTGTCAGTTTCTTATCTTGGCAGTATGGGACTTAAATGGTACCTGTGTCTTGCTTGCTAGTACATCTACTCAATGTTCCCATAAAGGGTTCCATGTCACCAGGGATAAAATGGAAATAACTGAAATGCAGTTTCTGTCCTCGTTCTACACTCAGAAACACAATTCGAGTCATGGAGATCTTACGTGAAAAAGAAGAAAAAAATCCTGGAGATGTTTCCATGTAACCTTGCTTTATGGTTAATTAAACACAAAGGCACTTTGGTTAGAGTGGTGACTTATAGTTTGATATAATTTTATTTTCTAGAACTGCATTACTTGAACTTGGGTTTAATGGAATACTTAGGTACATCTGCAACATGCAGATTTTGCCTTTTTGCTAAGTTTTCCCTTATATTTTGAGATCATGCCTCATACCCACATTCACTTTGAGCCTTTCGTTCTCTGATATGTATGATAATAGTAACAATAACAAAAATCATAACTGGGTCATCAATATAGCTTCGACTAGGAAATAATCCTGTGCTAGTTTCTCTCTTATAGTTCAGTGAACGGAGAGTTTCCTTGATTTTCTGTATGCATCAAATCTCAGGCTAATTCCCGAGTCTGCGCTCACGGCACCCAAAGAGAAGAAGCTCACAGGCAAGCAGTGGTTTGAAAATGGAAGAGCTAGTGCGGTAACTATACTTTCTAATTTTTCCTATTTATAACATTGTAGAAACAAAACATTGTAACCATGTATTTTGTGGGATTCCAGGAAATAAAAGAACATTGTTGTTTCCTTTCAATTGGCTAATAATCTCTGAAAATAAGGTTGGATTTGGATGGTCTATTTCCAGTTCCTGTACCCCTTGATTGATAATTCTTTCTCTAATATATATGTCCACCACGTTAAGAAAATAACATAATCAATAACGGTATTAAGTCATAACTTTCCCCTATGTTGAATCTGAGCCTTAGTTATGCGATATAATAATAATAAAAGAACATGAGCCTCAATGAAGGCATGTTAGTATTAAACAGTATAATGTATATGCATGATGAGAAGTCTATTTAACATTATTCAGACAAAGATGAACTGAATTAATTGTGGAAAGCAGTCATGATTCAATGAAGAACGAATACAGGGTGATATTGATAAAATTTGTCTGTTTTATTCATAAAAGGTGCATCTTTAATATAGTGACTTTCTCTTCTGCAGAAAGGTGCATCTCCAATGAGAGAAGGATATGACGAGGAAGACGAGGAAGACATTGATTTGGACAACTATGACTTTGAAGGTGATGGCAGACCAGACTATTTAGTACTTGATTGTGCCATGAACATTATTTTGATTGATGCTTTCATAATTATGATTTTTTCAAGTAAAACTGAAGCCAGAAGTGTTAGCAAATTAGAAGAAACTGTCTGATCACTTTGGATTACTGCAGATGATGAAGAAGATATGCCTGATCACTATCTAGCTGAGAAGCCGGATACATCCTCTCTCTCTTCAAAGAGAACTGCCTAAGAGAAAATGTCTCCTATTTGAAAACTTATGATGGAGCAATTCCTGACAACTGGAGTTTTGCATTTACCATGTATTTTGGGGCTTTTTTTTTTTTTCTCTTGATTGTGAGTGGGAGCTACAGTTTCTTGATTAGAAACTTGCGCTCTTTTACATTTTAATTATAGTAGCTAGGATGGACCTTCATTGAAGGAAAGCAATTTATGTTGCATCATTGAGGTACTGTTATAAAGCTTCAACTATAATGTAAAATATCACCCAATTTTGCCTAATATTAAAGATCAAAACAGAATTTTCATGTCTTTTTAGTGGTCATGAACTTCTATTTATTTGGCAGTGCAACTTAAATTTCTGTAATGCAAACTCTATGCTCATTCCTGGTTCGTCAAATGTAAGTACTTACTAACGTTTACCAAGAAAAGTGTTAGGGAAAAAACAAGCATGTATATATGTCAAGGGACACCGCTAACGATATGTGTCGAGACTTGAGTTCTAAGCCCGTACGGTTCTTAAACCCGAGGATGAGGCCCACGGAACATAACATCAGAGTGATCACATTAGAGATTATGTTTCACTCAATGCATTTGACAGAAAAACAACTAGGAAAGAAAAGAGCGCATGATCTTTAAGAGTCACAACATTTTCATGGTAACCAATTTTCATTGCAGGTAGAGTTTCAGCTGCAACTCTAACTTCTCAAATCCCACACTATAAAATCCAACCACATTTTCTGGTTTCGTTAATTTGAGACGTATGCTTACGGTTTTTGTTGCTAAAGAAGTGAAAATGCTTTCGGATTCATTGCTGATTTTCTTAGCCAGCTCAGTTCTGTGGGCAACACAAGGGGTAGTCATTCATGCAGCTTGTGGTAGCTCGGAATACTATGAACCAGATCCCTTCACATGCAACCGTTATCCAGACTTTCCTAACGCAACACAGTCACCAGTGCCGCCACCTCAGTTTCCGTTCTTTCCTCTTACCAATGGGTCTCCACCTTTTGCAATGCTTTCCACTTATTCCGCTGAGCCTACTGAAATTCAGTCATGTGAGTCACAGTTGCAGTCTGTTGAAGCTTGCTTCCAAGACCTTGTCAATGTGTTTTTGACTAACGAACTGAACGTTGGACCAGCATGTTGCAAATCAATAACAGCGATTAAACAAGGTTGCTTGGATAGCTTATTTCCACCCTTCGTTGTTGACTTATTTGGCCTTTACATCAAGGAACTTTGTTCTGCTGCTCCATCTCTTGCACTTTTTTCCTAGAATTTTTTATCCCTAGGGATAAACATCCATTTACTGTGTACCTTTAAAGGTTTGAATACAGCTTCTTTGGTCCAGTGCTTTAATGGTATCCTACAAAGAGAGGATTGCGGTTACCATAACAAGCAACCTCCTCCCTTTTTTTATGAATGAAGAAAGCTCTAATATTAAAAATGGGGTTTGGGGATTTCTTGAAATAGAAACGGAGTGAGCAAAACACATTGGGTCCATTTTTAGATTGTCCAAATACGCTTGTTCATTGCTTGATTACCACTCCTAGTTTACTCCTGCATATTTTAACATTAGACGTCATTAACACCATTTTAAAGATTAAACAAATTTTAATTGTCATAAAAAATAATAAAAAGGGATAAAAAAGAAGTGAAAATAGCAAGACATACCTTGAGAGATGGGAATCGGGAAGCACGTCAACTGGCTAAGGAAGCGTTTTATAAGCCGGTTCTGGGTAGAGGAAGCTCTGGCAAACGTGGCAGAGATATGCGCGGCGGATAGGTGGTGGACTGACCGACCAGACTAATTGCAAGTTCGAATTGGTTCGAGGAGAAGCAGCTGTGTAGATGGAACTGATGAAACGGGCGCCGGAATGAAGATGAGCTGCTTCCTGTTGGTGCGATGAAGCTTCGACGGAGGTTGCAAGGATTTCCCTTTTGCTGGTTCACGATTAGAATGCGAGGGGATTTTCCAAATGAATAATGAAGCTTTGGGAAAGGGGAACACTGTGTATTTTGGTTTTTGGTAAAGCTATGTACGTGACTGCATAATTTATCTGTTCCTATTTTCTTAAATGAAGATGATGGCAAGGTCAGTCAACAGGGGTTGATCGGCGTACATCAGCACTTAGGATTGAGCTATTATCATTTTCGTTGGTATTGTTACTATTTTTAATAATCTTAAATCAGCCTTAATTTGGTTTTAAAAAAACTAAAAAGTTGTTAGTAAAAATTAAAAAATCAATTGGCTCTCAAATATATAAGAAAAATAATAATTAAGTCATTTCATTAATTGAAATTGTTATTGATTGACTACATCCTTAATAGATGTTGTTACGACTAATAAAAATAATGAGAAGTTGACATGTTGACGTACCAATTAAAAATACTTATAAATCTTAAAAACTTATCAAATAATTAAAAACACATTGTCATAATGAACCTGGACAAGCTAGTGTCTTATATTTATATGAATTTGGACATTCATAAATTAATTTTGAATGTGGTTTAAAATATTATAAAAAAATTATTAGAATAGTAAATAGTATAATTGTTAAAAAATTATAATAGGCAGCCAATAAATTTTATTTTATATAATCTTACAGGTAGATCATGAGTATAATTGGAGAATTATTTTTTCTTTTTTCTTTGTTCTTCACTAATTAATTCGGCTTGAAGACTTGAACTTTTTCTATTTTTGATATTTAATATTTTTTTATTATCAAAAGTAATATTTAAGCTATGATTTCATTACAAAAGTTGTCCTAACCGTAGTCAATAATTTTGTAATAATTTTTTACAATATTATGAATTACATCCATAATAAATTTGAATAAATTTAGGATAAATATGGATATCCATGTGGCCAAGTCCAGCTACATATGCATGCTTATCCACATAGCATGACTTCTCATTGCATTCATCGATGGTAATTTCTATTATCGGAAAGGTATAATTAATTTTTTTATGGTAGTGATCTTTCAATTGAGTACAATTCTTTTCAAAGAGCTCAATTAATTTTTTTAACTAAAAGACCCAAAAGAAATCTGCTCCGACAATCACTTTGACTTGAAGGAACGGCCAAGTCCGTGCCATAGAGAAACTCTCCAACTAGTTTGAAAAAATAAGACACGGACACCATTTCAGGCAATAGTTCTGCTAATGTTGTTGACAAAAGCTTTAAGAAGTCTTGATCTCCGGTCAGCAGCCACTCCACTAACACTGACCCATCTCTCTCTCTATATATATGCCTTTGCGTGTTACACTCAAAACTATGCCGAAGTCTAAGCAATGCTTGAGAATCCTTTTTTTCTTTTCTTTTTTATTTTTTCAATAATTTGTATACATATTGAAACAAATTGTTGGTAGCAAGCAAGATTAAACAAAGCTGTCAAAAAAAATCTAGAACAAAATTTGGGGCCAAAAAGCCAAATTTCTACACATTATACACACCCAATTTGGGTACCAGCCTATTTGCACATCACACATTCAATTCTTCAAGGACCATGGACACAATGCGATGGATTCCGATCACCTTGAATGACCAACAATAACCATTTACAAAGTGCTCCATTCATAATGAGGCAAAGCAACACTTCACTTTGGTAAGAATGTCTATCTGAAAGGTAACAGAGAAAGGTCTAGCCGATTGCACCTTAGGTGTGAACAAGGAGGATCCAATCTGTTGGATAACACGTTAGTAACAATTCATTATCAATCCGTTGAGTGCGACTCAGCAAACTCTATGAGCCTCTGCTTAAGGTTCTGCAATGAGGAAGAAACTCTTGAGCTACTAATCATAAGAAAAGAGGAGATAGTGAGGTTAACTGACAGTACTATCAATCACCTTCAGTTCTTGATGAAGCACAATAAATATTTTTTTCAGTCTTTTATGTCTCTGCCAATAGAAACAGTACTTGAGTCAGAACATAAATCCTACAGCAATTTTTTCAAATTTTCAATTAAAAGATGGACATTAGCAACATTTCAGAAGCCAGGCATATTACACATAGAAACCTTCAGCATCCATGCATTTCTAAATGATACAAGTACTGAGATTTTCATACACAGATGCAAAGCACTGGATACTGTTGGAGACCTACCACAATAATTTCTTTTTATTTTCCAATTATCATTATATGCATAACTTCTTCCAGACAATAAAATAATGAAGTAATTTTCCACTAGTAGACAAATCTTATCCCTCGATCTTATTCTGCTCTACTCTAAACACCCTGCTTAAATGAGAAATTACTGTTCACTGCTATTTATCAACTAATTAAACGACGATAAGAAGGTCAGAGTCATATTGCAGAACCATACTTTTAAATAGGCATCAATACCTAAACTTGATAATAAACTGAAATTCAATATATGAGGCAAGAGTAGTGAAATGAAATCTCTCGGGAGGATTCCATGTCTTAAACCATTCCGCCCTCAAAAAGAGAAGATATACCACAGAAATTAGAGAGAAATATCTACCATTCCACATTGGTGATAAGACTCCATCAATTGGTCCAAGGTCTTATAATATTTCTCCTTGTCCCTATCTTTCGAATATTCGAGGTCCTTACCCAGCTTCTCGAATTCATTCCTATATGTAAGAGGTTAGTTCATTAAACACAAAGTTCACCAAACCTCATAAAAGCGAAAGAATTCTGAAGTCTGAACAATACCTGTAGGTCTGTAGGGTCTTGTCCAAGTCCTTGTAAGATTCATATTTTTCACGAAATTCGTTCACATACTCTTCATACCTAGCAAGTAAAATAGAAGTTTGAATTAGATGGCACAGTCCTCTAAATTTCAACACAGCTACCACATTCTAAATTTAACAAATGCATCTACAACTATGACTACTTACTGAGATGAATCCTTAATGGGACCTCTGCTCTCTGGTTCATCTTTTTCGTACTTAAAATAAGGCAAACAGTCTTCACCCGAAGAAGACCCCCTTTTCTTTCGACCATTTACATTGCCCTCTTTCAAAACTGCATCCTTACGTGAATCAGTCATATCCGCCATTTTATTAGACATTGGTATCTTACTTCCCTTTATGAACTGAGACACTGATCCTCGTTTGGATTCCTGCTGTTGTGGTGCACTAGTCGGTGCTTTCTTATGGCTTTCACCAAAATCCTCCAGGACAACTCCCAGTTTTGCGCCAATTTCTGTTTGTTTGGTTTTACTGTTATCTGCCAATCTGTTAAACTGTGACCCAACTTCTGGACGGTCAAACCTTGACGGCTGTTGCTGTTGAGACTGAACAACCTTATGATGCGACCTGGATGAATCCTCAACATGATGTTCTGGGGTTCTTTTAAGCCCACTTAGATTAGGTGAAGATGGTTTTCCCGAATCCCAGTTTGTCTTCCCAGCAGGTTTTCCCCTGCTTAGATCGGGATTAAAATACTCTGAGGTGCTTGGTCTACTACCTGACTGTTTAAAGGAACCTTTCTTCTCAAATTGCTTCTTCACAGGAGTTTCATCAATCAGCGGCTCACGAATCTCACCCAACTCCAAGTGTGAAGGCTCTCTTTGGAGAAGATTGCTTTTCCCATTAGCTGGATATCTATCTTCATTAAGCTTGCTGTTATCCTTAGGGGAAGAATTAATATAAGAGCCAGAATTTTGTCCAGAATCCTTGGGCTTTCCAAAAGTTTCACCATGTTTCCTGGGGTGGAAATCAGAAGGTACAGCATTTTTACCTCCACTATTTTTAGTATTTGTTGATAACTTCTTTTCCTTCATTACACCATCCTCATTTTGGGCGTCCCTAGTAGGGTTCTCTTTTTGAATGATATAACCTTCGTGCACATTCTTCTCAGCAAGCTTACTACCATGTCCCGAGCTCTCAGTATGTTTCAAAGGCCTTTCAGCCGTATTAACAGCTTTAGCCCGAGCACCTTGATCAGATGATCTACGACCTGATTGATGAAAATCTGTACTAGATTTTTGGGGACACACCAGAATGTATTCTTTTTGAGAGTCAGCATGCTCCCTATCACCTTTATTTGAGCTTTGGTAAGACTCATCTACGGATCTGCTACTCAAAAAGAACTCGGCATATCTACTCCCAGGAACAGGTGGCTGAGACATGCTTTCAGACTTCAATCTTTTAGAACGCTCAGATTTCTCATCAATGTGCTTCAGATCAGATCCCCTTTTAGATTTCGCTTTGCCAGACTTCTCTGAGTAATCAGATTGTTCATTCCTGACGCTATTCTTGACGGTGTTTTCTGTGTCATCAAACAAATTTCCTATGAAATTTTGGCGCTCCTGGAATTCATCAAGATCAGATGAAGAGGGTTTCGTTCCTTCCTCATGTTTCTCACCTTCTTTGTTAGTATTGGCAGCCATTCCAATTTCCTGTTCATCTTCAGGCAAGTCTTTTTCTATGTCAACAGCATCTGATCCAGGACCCTCGATATCAACAGCATAAGATCCATCATCATCTTGATTTCCATCCATTCCGTTATGGAGTGACCTGTCATGTTCAGCTTGCCATGTTATAGGTGAAGTCAAAAGTCCAGGTTCAGAGGTCAGCATATCCTGCTTTGTCTCTTTGTCATCGTCACTTGTCATTATATCCACATCCTCATCAGACCCTTCCTTGCTGTTGGAAGAAGCATCAGTTTCACTATCACTGCTACTACCACTCCCACTTGCTGCTGGACTTGCACTCCTACTTCTACTCCTGCTGTGGCTTCCACTGTCGCTTCCACTGTCACTGCTGTCACTGTCACTATCACTATCACTGCCACTGTCACTAGCACTATTTGCTTGCCCCTCACTATTGTCAGACGCTTTTCTCTCACCACCCAAATCAGGGGAAAGTTGTTGGATGTCAATTTGTTCCATTGGATCAGATCCTACCGTAACTTTAGAGTCTAAATGGGTCTGTTCCTCTACTTCATCATGAGTAATTTTCTCTGCCAAGAATGATACTGGAGCCAGTGTTTGGTCTTGGTTTTCTTCAGGAGCTGGAGCCTCGTGACGGTTACCTTCAGGTGAACTGCAAAAATATAGACAAACAACATGAAGGCCATGTATACTACAACAAATAAAACACAGGAAAGCTTTTATCTAAGCAAGAAACTAAACCAAGAATGAGATTCCCAGGGTTCTTAACACTTAGAAGAGGCACCAACCAACTTTGAATGTACTAATACTTACTGAAAACTATGTAAGATAATCATTAATAAAAACTAATGAGAAAATCAACAATAACCAGAGCAACAGTTAGTTCTGAATAATCAAGCAAAAGATTTATGGCATAAGATTCCCAAACAAGAAAATGAATCTTGTTCATTTTGTATGTTATAAAAACATTAGATTCCAAAAAGCACCCAAATGATAATTTCTCTAAAATGTAGGAGCTAATAGAAAATAGACCTTGAATAATATATAAAAGAAATCTCCTTCTTAATTTTATTAGTTAAAATTGCAGTAAGATCTCAGAGGAGAAAAAGTCGTCTATTTCTAGCAAATTACAGCTAACCTATCTATATATACGGCAAAGCTCAGTTAAAGTTCTTTTCGTACTGAAATCTTGCCCTGAGTTATGTGATGAGAATAAGAAATCATGAAATATAAAGATAAAATATAAATTACGAGAAATTCAAAGTTACAAGACTATTCAAATCAACCCCACTGGAAATGAAAATGACAGGTACCTTCCTGGTTTCAAGAAATATCTTCCTGGAGCATGGAAAGTTGCAATCTGATGCAAAAATTTAAAGGAAGGCATAAGATTACATGCTATTCTTAAAAATACTTTGCATCAAGTATCCATCACTTACTTTTTTTAAAATGGGCTCGATCTTTCGAGCAGAGTTTGGAATTGTATCACCAACAGCTTTCTCCAAGGCCTGTCACCATTTCAGAGAAAGAAGGGAGAGAAAGACTATGAGATAAAATAATCCAAAAAATAAAGCAGCTGACTGAAGCCAACTGCTTGCACTAGTAGCAAAGAGGGCAATAAATTTAAAACGTCCACTAAACCCTAGCACTTGCCTTTAAGCTCATCCCCTTGGGGTTCTCCTTCAGTTGACTGATCAGAAGACTCTGTAAGTCCGTTGGCTTAGGTCCAAAATTTCCCCTGCGTTCTTGCATCTCACGTCCTGCACTAGTAGCCCTGCTTGGTATTTCTTTATCAGAGCTGGAAATACTTTCTTTACTCTTCACCACAGAAGGCATAACATCCTCACTGCCAGCACGAGTCTTGGTGGTATTTCCAAGACCACTTGGAGATACTGCAGCATCAGAGCGCTCAAGTGGAGATGGTAAAGGTGAAGATGAGCGTCTTCCCTTCGCAGTAGCAGCCGAAACTAATCCAGGTCTATAACCAGATTTTGGAGGGCCTCCAACAGCAGCTGGCGCATAAAACATACATTGCAATACACATATCAAGACACTTAAACAGAAGAGGAAAGAACTGCCAAAACTGCAACTAATTAGAAGTATAATCTCAATACCTTGTACAGATTCAGTGAGACCATGCCAAAGAAAAGGTAATTTCATATTCAATTAATTAAATGAAATCCAAATTATTTACCTTGAGGTGTCTCTTTACGCTTCTTAAGAGCAAGCTCCTTTTTTTTAAAATGGGACTTCCATGGACTAGCTGCAAACACAAGAGACATATAAGACAGTGAACATTCATGCTTTAAAAATTGACGAGTTCTAATCACCAACAATTACTTTCAGTGAAAAACATTTTCAATGGGTTTTTTCTTCTATATCTTTTTGTATGTATTGTGCATGCAAATCCTTTTTCCCTAACGTGAGTAAGGATCAAGGCTAAAAATATACATAAGAAGAATCATCCTCGTTACTAAGGGATTCCATGATTGAAAAAATAACTTTTGGATATCATCTCTGTAACACAGGCATCAAAGAATCTGGGAGTAGGACAATGACATGAAATTTGCGTGCATATATAAAGCATTCTAAGAAATATGCTAGGGAACAGATCTTAAATAGACCTAAGTCCAGGCATACCCCTGTTCTGATGCTTATTGTCAGCAAAAACAAAAATATACTGTGTATGGAAGAAGAAAGGGGGTTGAGGTGCAAACACAAACATCACAAAGAAAACCTTACCCTCAGCAGCAACCATTTGCTTGATTTGATTCTTCATTGATGGGTTTCCATGGTCTAATATAATAGCTCTGTCATCAACACCAAAGGTGAAAAGACAAAAATAATGCTCATTTAACTTAACCATGGTACCAAAAGTGACGAAGAACATAAGAATGCAGCATAATAAAATATTTACAACATATCAACAACAACAACCACATAAAAGATAAAACGATTGCCAGAGTTTCTTCATGAAACATAATCAGGGAGAAGAATTCAAATTTCTAATATAAACTAGGAAACGGTAAAAAGTTCAATATGATAAAGAGCTTCTTAATTAGAAGGGTTTCTGATATTGTTTGACTTGTCTCTGTAATATGGAGAGTGTTGCAAATCTTTGTGAATGTTCTTTTTCAGCTAGTGTCCATTCTGAATTCTTAAAGAAGCACTTAAACATCAGAAACACAGCAAAATATTGTATGGCGAACTCTAGCAATGCTGATTTCAGAATAAGCAATGTGAAAAGAATTAAATATGCTGTGAGTATGAACAAATTTGGGGTATGAGGATGACAGAAACAATACTTTACAAGGCAATTTCAGATGTCAGACAGCTGTTTGCACCAAACTTATTGATATTAATTTGAGGCTGATGATTGGGTTACATAGGTTAAGGGTATTATTTTTAAAATTAGAACTTGGGAGGTGAGCTTCAACCTGCGAAAGATCAAATGTAATCCAAGGTCTCAGAGGTTATAACAATACATACAATGATGATGAGTCCCTGTCAGAGAAAAGATGAGGATAGAGGTTTTCTGAAGAATTCTAGAGATGATGGAGTACTTGCTTTTTTAGGAACTGACTAGCCTACATCCTTCCACTGCATTCCTTAGAGGACAATGAAAAAGGACCAAGAGATTGCACTCATGCATACCAATCACACTATTACCATTTCTTCAGGTTCGCATAGAACTCGGTATGGGAAAGATCTTGCAATGCTGAAAAGGCCGGTTCAGTAGATTACAAAATTTCAGCCAAATTTTCATTGGCAAACAAAGGTGTGGAGAAAAAATTATCTACGTAATTAATTTGCAGAGTTTTGTACTATTTTAGGAGGTTTCCACAAATGGTGTCTTTATTTACCCAAAAACAGCTAAACGAACTAACTGAAGTGTATTAAATGAAACTCCAGATGCAGAAAACATAAACCAGCTAGATACTATTAAATAAAACAAGAAAAACAATAGCAATTAATGTAGTGTGTTAACCAGCTAGGTAAATGTTAATAGGTGTCTCTTCACATATCGTGTATTACCAACATGTTATTCTAAGAGAGCCTCTATTTTGATAACCAACCATAGTAGAATATGTATCTAGATCTGAATCATCTTAACTGGACATACACAACAAAGTACATTAAAGAAAGGGAAGACAAATATGCAGGCTTAGGCAAACAATGATGATGTGAAAACCATCCAGATAACATACTTGCGAGATTTAAGCTTGCGTTCAAATTCCTCAGACCGCATCTTAACATGATTCGTTGTCGATTCATCCAAGACACGTTGAACATTCAGTTTGCGCCATGCACACCCAGATTCAACAAGCAAACCATTTCCATCTTCACCCATTTGACGTTCTTCATATATATCACACAAATCACCAAATTCCGGTGACCAAGTAAACCTAAACTCCTTGCCACCAACATCAATAACCTACAGTAGTGATGATCAATTAAACCCACATTTTTAATAATTAACAGGCCACACATAAATGTAAATGAAAAGAGACTTGCAACTTCAGTCTCCAAAAGTCAAATGAATAATGGGAAGAATCATTAGTTAAACATAAGCATAGAAAATCAAATCAAGATTTTTGGTCTGGCGACATCTCAAGGAAACACAAAACTCCCAAGCCCTAAACCATATTTTGTGTAGTCCAAGTCATTAACTGTCAGACCAGAAAGGCCATCTATCAATGATGAGAATTTAGTGCATAATTTTAAAACCATCAGATACAAGTAGAAGCCACCAATGCAGTCAATAAAAATATTGAGTCATGAAGGTGCCTCAGAAAATATAATGCAATCAAAATAAAATTTAATCCATCCTGCACTAAATTCTTGTGCTGATGGTATAAGGATTTATTTACCATCAAACTGACCATGCAAATGATACAACCTTTTGTTGATACGCAAGAACTACCAACATTGGTAGACAGTGATAGCCTATCATTTTAAACAAGTTGGCTAGATTTGCTTGCTTTTCTGCAAATGCATACTTCTTTCAGAGGTTTAGGCATTAAACTTTCATTTTTACATGTTTTACAACTGTTCCTAGCTAAAGTGACCCCCTATCATATCTTGTACACATGGACTTAAAGGCCATATCATATTCAAAGTAGGAATCACCAAATTCAGAACCTAAATCATCAGATACTAAATTAACCAACAAGGAAAGTCTATTAACATTGAACATATGCACATCTGAGGAAAACATATTAAGGCACACCAAACTCATCAAAACATTCTACAGAATACACCAAAAAGAAAACAGATGCCAGATCGACCCAACTTCCTCATGGCCTACTAGAAGTCCAGAATTAAAGGCCGGGAGGGGGCTAGTGGAGATAAAGAACAAGCAAGCCCAGCAGAATTATAAGAACTACCTAAATAACTGCCAATACACCGCCAAAATGAATCTACATAAAATAACAGAACGCAACCCACAATCACCATGAAAAGATCAGATGCAAGCATCAATATAAGAAAATTCACAACCCACCCCATAAAACCACCCAATATGAGGCTAAACTAGGTTGCAAACCCCCCCCCCAAATAAAGCAACTAACATTTCCATAATCCGTAGGAAACTAAGAACTTTAAAAACAAGATCACAACAAGTTTACATAGTTACACACAAACCAAAGTTCAGAAAATCAAAAGCTAGCCAGTAAAAAGTAACCCTAAAATGCAAAAATAATAAATTAAAGTTCCACAAGAATCAAATAAGCATTGGAAAATTTTCAAAACGACAAAAAAACCAGCTAAAGCGAGACAAATTTTGATCAAGCAGCATTCTTTCCTAATAATTTTATCCCCCTAGACCATCGAAAATTAAAAGTACAGTTAAAAAGAAATTAGGCTTAATCTAGATGAATTCCAATCAAGCAGCATGTTATCGCACTAGTTTCATCTCTAAAAAGACTTCCAAATTCAAAGAAAAAGAATGCAATTTGAAATAAATAGCTATAAAAATTTTAAAAAATGAGCAAACCCAACTGGATTCTTGTTTAGAAACTCACATTCCCAGTAGGGTGAGTCGGAATTGAATCAAATTTAATCCTGGCCGTCTCTCCTTGAGCCTCGAGCCGCCTGATCTCCTCCACCAAATCTGGCGCCAGTCTTATTATCATCGCAAAGGCCAAAGGGTTGTTCCCAGAAACAAGAGAAAAGCTCTCTTCGACAGACGGTGCGGGTCCTGAACCGCCCCCAATACCGGGGCGGTTACGAGGGGCGGAGCCAAGGGAAAGCCTGCCTGATTGGGTAGCGGAAGAAGGGCGCTGTGGCGGCGGCGGAGGAAAAGAGCGGTTCCGAGGGCCTCCGCCCCCACGTCCGCCGCCTCCACCGCGACCGAGCTTGGAGGAGCCTCCGTACATTATTTTTGCGGGAGGGTTTTACTAGATTTGTTCCGTTTAAGTTATTGTGACATGGAAATTGTATTTGCATACGTAAATTTATACGTATGCGTTTCCGCGTTTGTACGAATATAAATAGAAAGAATGGCGGCGCGTGGCCGTTTCTAGTGGCGGAGGGAAAAGATAGATAAAGAAGGATACGGTAGCCCAAAGGAGTACTGCGACTACGAGAGATGACCTTTGGGGTTTGATTCTATTTTTGTTCCCCCTTTATTTGTGTGTGTGTGTGTGTGTTTTTTTTCTTTTTAACTGCGAGTCTGTTTTATGGAAAATTCCACGCGAAGCTCCCTAAGCTGGATTTTATTTATTATTACTATATAATTTTGATTCCATATTTTTTTTTTCATTCAAATAAATTCGATAATATGTAACAATTTTGAGTAATTTTGCAACAAAATAACTAAATTACAACACATACACATTTTAAACGTATATTCTGACTTTTTAATGTATAATAACTCAATGCAACATAGTTTTTTTAGTTCCACGGCACAAACTGTCAATCTTCTTTAATTAATATGTAAAAAGTTAAAAAATAATAAATGATGCATATAACGAAATTTTAAAATATATATAAAAAATTGCTATTTAAGATATAAAATTTAAATAAAAAACATTTTATATAAAATATTTAAATTTACAATTTAGCTCCTCAACTATATTTTTTTCCACTTTAGTAACTAAAGTATCAATTTCTTTTATTTTTGGTCCATTTTGTAACCAGGATTAAAAAAAAAAAACAACTTTGGCTAATGAAAAAGCATCCTATGACATCTTTTGGCTAATGAAAAAATGTAATATGACAATTAAGTTTATTTAAAATAAAACATTAAATTTAAATTTAAAAAATAGAAATTTATAATCTTAAATATTTAATTATTTTTAAAACAATTTTTTACTTTGACCAATCGTTGATCCGTGTTGACTGGACATGTGGTGATATTAGAACATGTCATGTGTCTTTTTTTATTTTTTTAGTATTATATATATTATATTAGTTAAAATGTAAAATAAATCATATATAATATATAATTTAAAAAAAGTTTAAAAATATTTTTATATAATTCTAAAATATATAATTTTAAATAGTCAAAACAATATATAAAAATAAAAAAATAAAATTTAAAGAAATTGCAAAAAAAATTAAAATTTAAATACCTATTTAAAATTTTAAAATTATATATTTTATAACTTTATAAATAAATTTTATTTTTAAAATTTTTTAACTATTTTTACAAATTTTTTTATAGTTTTTACATTTTTTTACTTTTTTGTAATAATATTATTAACTCCAACTAATTTCTTTCCAATTATCATATTTTTGTAAATTATATTTTTATAAATTACATTTTTCCTAGATTTTATATATATATTTGAATTTGTATATATTTATTTCCATTTTTATACTGTTATGTGTATATAATGAATTTTTTTTTTACATAAAGACACTACGTCGTGCTTTGTGATTAACTATAAAAAAAATTGTAGTCTATAAAAAATATAATGGAGACTTTCTTTAAATACTAAATTGAGACATAAAAAGGGTTTAGATAGCAAAATAAGAAAATAGGTATACTTTAGAGACTAATGGCTTGTTTAGTAATGCTTAAAAAAATATTTTTGGGAAAAAAAAATTGTGCTAAAGAAGCTGTTTTTACTGAAATTTTTAACTTTTTAAAAATAAAAAGTTAAAATTTTTAGTTTTTCCTCTCCCAAAAGCATATTAAAATCATTCATTAAAAGTTAAAAAAATATTTTTTAAAATAATATACATGTGTTAATATCTAATTAGAAATATCTAATGGTTATATTTAAATATTTAAAATATAGTTTATATATTCTAATTAAATTTTATAAATAATTAATATTTATTGCTTACAAATATTTAAAATTTATATTTCATAAATTAAAATATTAACAACAAGTTATAATAAAATATTTTTATATTCTTACTAAAATATAATAATATTAATTAATTTGAATATTATTTAAATATATATTTGTTACTTGATAATACTATGTCTAAAATGGACATTTTATTTCTCAAAAGTATTTTTTGACAGCAATGCTAAACACTCACATCTTAAACCAATTTTTTTAAAAATACTTCTTAAAAGTACTTTTTCACAATATTTTTTAAAAATACTTTTCAAAAGTGTTATTAAACTAACCCTAAATCATGAATTAAGCTTATATAAAACTACGTGTATATTTTACTTTTAAAAGCTAAGTAACCTTTTAAGAATAGTTATTTCAGGCAATCTCCATGAGTTTTCTATTACAACGTTACTATCTCTTATATTCTAAAAACAATACATATGAGGGATAAAATATAAAATTACACATAAACTTTGGTCTTATGTATAATATCATATATGAATTTTTATTTTGTGTAATTTTATATATTAAGTGTTGATTTGATTCAGTTTTTATAAATTATTAACATAATTATTAATATAATATCATTTTATATTAACATATAACATAACTATTGATATAATGTCATTTTACATTAATATATTGCATACATGAATAGTTATTTTTATTCAATATAAAAAAGATAAACTATTTGGATAATCACTCTAAAATTATTGCATTCCAATATTAGTTAATTTAACTTCTTTTTTTCAACTACAATAAAATGTTGCTATTTTGATCAATCCTTCCTTTGTTGGAATACTTGCTGTGTTGTCATGTGTATATATTTTTATACGTTCATTAAATTAATTATCCAAAAAATTAAAATAAAACCCCTCGTTTTGCAATCCCGAACGTTTTAGAGTTATGCTCCTATCAACCTTTCCCAACCAAAAAGAGCATTCGTTAGAGAGTAAAGGATTCAAAGAGGAAATGGCTGCAAAAAGGAATACCCCTGCTAAGACCCAAAACCCTGATCTTATACGTGGCGTAGGCACGAATTCCAGGTCCAAGATGTACCACCACAAGCGCAGCCTTTGGGCTATCAAGGCCGAACACGGTGTCATCTCCCCTCGCTATGACCCCAATCCTAAAGCCCCTCTCACCACTGAGAAGGCTCCTAAGGTTTACCCCGCCGATGATGTCAAGAAGTCGCTACTTAATAAGCGCATGCCTAAACCCATTAAGCTCAAGTTCATTTCTGAAATGATTATTCGTTTATTTATTTGTAGATCTCCGAAAATGTGTTTCTCATTGTTGGGTTTCTTGGATGGGCCTTGGGAGCGACAAAAGTGATGCTTGAGTTAGATAATATTGCAGTAGTCCACGTATTTCGCACTAAGCTGGGTCATCAACATAATAGTTCAGTCGATAAAGAATCTATTGCAGCTTTGTTGGACAGTGTGTGTTGTGCATATCTACGGTAACCGTGCAGCGGATGCTATGGCTAACTCGGGACTGAGTCGAAACCTGGGACTGCATTTATTTGTTGTTTCTCCTGCAGCATTATGTTAGCTTGGATCAAGCCAAAAATGTAGTTCCTCGGAATACTTTGTTCAATAATTTATTTCTACACAAATCAGTTTAATGTATTTCGTTGTTTTAGCTGTTACCATAATCACAGGGAAATGGATGGAAAATTGATGATGATGATATCCCCATTGTTGAACTGTCTGAATGAAACTTCAACATATATTACTCGTACATATTTATTATGGACATGTTTAAGTATGATGTTAACGAAGATTTTAATCCATCTTGCTCTCCTGGTCGTGCTCAATTGGCTGGTTCCTCTTTTAACTAGGAACAGTGACATGATTGTTATATTATATCCTATTTTCAGAAATTATTGATATCAATAGAAATGTAATGCAATAAGCCTCCAGCAGGTTTTGAGTTGGACAGCCAAAGCTCTATTTCGCTTATATCTATCTTTAGTCCTTATTTTTGGGATACAATAAATGTGGGATACTAGTATGGATATGCACAACAACGTGATAGTATTGCCTAGTCAAATATATGTCCAAAACGCTGAATCAGGACTGCACATTAATAGTGTTTGATTCATCGGTTGATGCTGACTACATTAATGGTTGCCCTAACTTCCCTGTTCTTTATCTTTGGTAGCAAAATGAAACAGGCGTGAAGTATTTTGGGTAAGATTAAATTGTATATTTTTACAATAGTAAAATATATAATTTTATCATTTTAATAATTTATATTTTTATAATTTTTAAATAAATTAAATTAAAATGTTATCATTTTTAAAAGGTCAATGTGTAATTTTATCATTACTGAGTTTAAATTTTATAAACTATAAAAAAATTTAAATGAAAAAAAAATCATTTTTAAGGGAGTCAAAGCCTTCCAACCTCCTAAATTCACCACTGAAATGAAATACAAAAATCCTAAACCTCCACAACAAAATTAATAACATCACTCGGATTTCCATACACGTACCTATTCTCCACAGTTTAAAATTTTTATACTCACGAATGTATTTTAATCTATCAAATTTTGTAATTATATTGTATAATTGTATGTCTTACTATCTATTGATACTGTTATTGTGGGACAAAATTTTCCATTTCTTTGCCTAAAAAGGATTACAGGGAGCCTCGCCAAATGTGGTTTAGCAGATGACATTGTTGAA
This sequence comes from Gossypium bickii, assembly GCA_025503065.1. Taxonomy (NCBI): domain Eukaryota; kingdom Viridiplantae; phylum Streptophyta; class Magnoliopsida; order Malvales; family Malvaceae; genus Gossypium; species Gossypium bickii. The sequence continues at coordinate 135,970,398 of CP106709.1, read as the reverse complement.
CCGAAAGGGTGGTCCAATATTTATCAATACATTATAGACCATAGTGGGCGGTCCATAAGGTCAGAAATATAGAGAGCAGCTTTAAGTACTCATCCTGTTATTTTCAAATACAAATTGAATTATTAACTCGCAATTTAACAAATGCAAAGCTGTTTTGAGAAATAATAATAAAATTATTATATAATAATTATGATAATAACGATAATGGGAACACTATCCAAATTAACACCATGCTAGAGATAATGTGTTTTATTATAGAGGCACATAGAGTCACATTGTAAGTGGTACAGTGAATTATTATTATGTTTAAATAGATTATAGGGTAGGTGAGTCTGTCTAGATTTGAAGGCCCGTGGAAGGATTTGGGAAAAATATATGTTCAAAAAATAGATTTGAACAAAAAATAATGCATATTTCCTAAATAGGCTAGGCCTCAGATAATATTTTTTGTCCGAGCTTGGCTTGAATTTGCCCAACTTTTTTTTTCATCAATGTTTTATTGTTATTTGCTACCATCTTGATGTTATTTTGCTACCATTTTGTTATTATATTGTTATTATATTGTTGTTATTATTTGCATATTATATAACTCTTATTTTATTATTAATTTTATTTCTATTTTAAATGCATGTGTTTATTAAGTTACAACTATATTAGTGTTAATTGAGTATAAAGATTTTTTTAATGTATTTCAAGTTTATGAGAAACATTTATTTTAATGTTTTTTTTGTGTATTTGATGTATTATATTTTTTAAATTTATTTTTATATAAAAAAATTTAATACAGCCAAGCCCAAACCTAAAAATCGGATTTAAATTTTTCCATTAACTTGACCTAACCATGATTAAGTCTATAGGTTATATATTTTCAATTTTGTCTCCTATTCAATCAATGTTTCCTTGTCTTGGTGCAAAAAAAGAAATTTTTATAAAAATAGACTGATTTAACATAAGTTTTAGTCATCAAACTCTTTTACCTTAAGTGTAAATACATAATAACGAATACGCTTTAACGCACTCAAAGCTAAATCCTTCTACATTAATAACAATGCTCATATTAATTGAGTTATGAGAAATGTAAATTTAAAAACATTATTAAAAATATAACAAGATTACTTTCGTAGTAAAGCTGCAAAATCGAAATTTTCTTTTCATCATAAAATTTGGTAAGTCTAGCAAAAGATGATATTGTGAAATCTAAATAATCTTATCTTATAAAGATATTTGAAGGATTTGTCTAGATCTTGAAAGACAAAAACTTCAAACATGTAGAGCTTGAACTTTTGAGAATGGATTTTCCATATCTTCCCCACTCCATAGCATTTATTAAAAAAAAAGTGCTTTTTAACTCATTAAAAATTTTAAAATAAGCTTCTTCTTCTTTTTAATACATGTAGTTATAACTTACATACAAACACCAATATTTAAAGAAAAATGGATCAAAATTTCTTTTTGAATAAATGAAAGACATGACCGATCAGGCATTATTTCTTAAAAAGAAACAGTATCAGATTAAATCAAACATATTCAATATTAAACTAATATGGATGCTTTACAAGCTGAGATTTACATTTCAAGTATATAATTTTTGATGAATGATTGAACCACTTATTATATCAAGATCAGATTATAAACAATACATCTCTCATTTAATCTGCTTAAATTATTAAACCAGTTAAAGCCAAAATCCTAAAATCTTAACAATTCAAAGAGTGGGGAAGACCCCTCAGTGAAACCAATTAAGATAGCATTATAAGCACAAACCCCAATTCTCACACCACACCTCCAACAGAAGTGCAACAAAATCCTAATTCCTCCACATTTTTCTTCTCTTTCTACTATCATTCATACCACATTTGAGAAGAAAACCTAAATATCTCTGTACTTGTAGCGTTCAAGTCTTTCTGGTATTTTCATCTCCTATTATAGCATAGCAATTTTTTAATATAAAAAATACATATTACCTAAGTACTACTCTCAAAAAAAAAAAAACTGAGTACACACGTATAATTAGAATAAAGTGAAAGTGGTCAAATTTATTAATTTCTAGTGAAAACTTGAACCTGGAGTGTAAATAGCAAGATCAGGCCAGCCATTGCTACAGCCAGTCCAACAATTTGTATCCCCACCGCCACCACCTCCCTGTACACCGAAATAACTCTCATCGTTACTGTTATTGCTCTCTCTCAATCTCGGATCCCGATCCAAACTAGGACCGATTCCACGACCCGAAGCCAAATTCCCTCCAAAATCGTCCGTGTGTGCTGTTTCTGAACCCGACCCATTTGGATTCAACCCGTTTAGAAGATTCCCGAACTGCCCACTCGATGCCAGCAGCGAGCTAAAACTCCCACTGCTATCCGTCATCTTCCTTGCTTGATGATCAAGCGACAAGACATACATCCGGGTCTGGTCGGCATCTGAAACCGAATTCTGAACCGCCGAGCTCAGAAGAACCTGCTGCGGAATCGTCGGCGGCGGAGAGGAGTCAGGGAGATTTTGGTTTCGGATCGAGTCCGGAGCGGGGTTGGACTGGCGTTTGGGTTGGCTGCTACTGTCCGAGGAAGAGGGGGAGCGTTTGGAGTTCTTGCGGGTACCCCCACCGACGGGGATGTTCCGAAGGGCTCCGCCTTTGGTCCAATAACGTCGGCAGCTCTTGCAGAAATGGCGGGGCTGAGCTAAGTTGTAGTTGTTATAGTAACAGAATTTAGTGTTGGTTGAGTCACAGCGCGGGCATTTTAGCTGCTCCTGCTCTGGAAAAACCGGTGCCTTCATTTGTTGAAAACCCGTCGGGTCTTGCATTTCGATTAATCCTTGTGATCTCAAAAGGAGTAAAAGATATCAAAATTTTCCCAGATTTGTAAAGATAAAAGAAAGAAAGCGTCAACTTTAATCACTTTATGTCAAAATTTGATGATAAAGTTTCGTTCCGGTTTTTCTGCTTATGAGATGACAATGGACAGCAAAAGGAAGAAAATGGAGTTTTTGAGGCTCGAGGATCAGAAAGCGGTGTTTTTATCCAAATTTCAAGGAACTGAAAAGCTGTTAACCTTTCAAGCTTGTGAAGTGGCGAAAAAAGGCCACTGAAAACAAGACAAAAAGGAATGCTATGTTTTTCTTTTGCGATTCATACAATCAGACAGACGAAGCAAAACATAAACTTCCAGTTCATCAAAAGCACAAAATCAGAAACCATGAAGCTCGTGATTAAAAGAAAAAAAAAAAAAAGAGAAGAGACAAACAAGCACCAACCTAGTAACATAAAGTAAGGAATTCAAAGATTGAAAAAGTGTAGAGAGAAGGAACACATATTTGGGTGATGAAGAGTTTGATAAAATGCGTCTCTCTCCGCCTTAGAGTGGCCACTTTACTTTCAAATATAAAGAGGCCAGACACTGTTTATCCCTCTCTTTCTCTATCTTTGAATGTCTTAGGGTCTGGGATTGGCTCAATCAACTTCTCTAACTAATGCAGTAATTAATTAAAAATAATCCCAAAGTTTTTATCACAAAAATATTTGTGAACAGCGCCCTTAAATATTCTTATGCCTAGATCCTTTTGGGAATGTTGCTGGTGTTCCTGTTTTATATTGGTGTTCGTTGACTTTTGTTTAGAAATACTTCGTGGGTCGGAAGATCGCATATGTCAATCTGATTAATTGCTCTTATGAATTATGATCTAATCCAAGTATTTTCAATCTCCTTTTGTAAATCAAAATATATATATGCGCCTAAGTTAAACCTTTCTACCCCACATTACATCATGGTATACCTAAATGATAGTGTGATGGAAAATATTTTTATATGAAACATTAAGTATTTAAACTCTTCTCAAATTTTGAAAATAAAATAAAAATTTATTTTTCTAAAAAATTGAATTTAAAAAATCTCAACTTTATTTTCACAATTAAATTTATTGCTTAAATGCTTTATATATGTTACCTATTTTAAAGTTATAATTTAAGCTATTTGATTTGTACATATTACTGAACTTTGAGATCCCAATAAGAGACTTAACATCAATTTAAAAGTAATTATAAAATCATTGAAAAACATAAATATTTATTATTGTTATTTTGTAAATGTGTTATTTTTTTATATTTTCTTAATATGATATTAACCATCCGTTGAATATAAATAATAAATAAATATCATCGAGAAAAAGATTTATTTGTTATGTATGTATTACAATAATTGGATATAAAATAAAAAAATTATTTAGTACAATTTTAAATTTGAAATTAGAATATTAAATAATAACTCTCGTAAAAAATAAGACATTTTCAAAGTAAATAAATAAAAAAAATCCATTTCTTTGCTAAAAACAAGTCATAAGAGTGACTAAATATTATCAATTGAATTAGTTTATTGGTAACTCATATATTAAAACATGCGTAAAATCCAACACTCCTACCAAACATAGCATGATTGAAATGGTAAATTTGAAATTTTAAAAATTATGATATCTTAGTGTTACTTGATAAACTGAAAATTTAAATGCAGGATAGTTAAGAGTTGAAATTTCATAAATATTGACTTTATATTAGAAAGTTGTTTGATATATTAATAAAATTAAATATTGAACATAATTAAGTTGTTTGATAAAATTAATATTAGTTTTAATTTTTTTTCTTAATAATCCTATTAATATTAATATATTATTTTATTACATATAATTTATTATAAAAATTAAATAAAACAATTTATTCCTATTTATCTTATTAAAAAAAATATTGAAAATTTTATATTAATTAAAAATAAAACACATTTAAAAAGCTAAATGTTAAAATTTTTTCTTTCCAGTCAAATTGAAAATTTTAACGGTTTATAAACATATTATATTTATAATTTTATAAATTTTATATAAAAATATAAAAAATTTTAACTAAATTTTAACTCTATTGACATCGACAGTATTAGTATTGTTGCCGATATAATAGGATGTGAGTTTTAGTGTTTATCTTATTATTTAAAAATTAAAATAAATTATGAAAAAATTTAAGCATGGTATAAAAAAATAAAAAAACAATTGTAATAATATTTACTACTTTATAAGGAAAAAACAATTTTGATAACTTTGAAACGTACCATTATCTCTGGCTAAACTATATAGCATTGTGCAGTGTAGAGTAAACAACTTTCTGAAAACAACAAAAATGTCACATGTAATATGCTACCATAGTCTAAAAACAAAGGTGTCTTTATCCCCCAAACAGTGAAAAAAAAATAACACTTAGGAAAAGGACAAAATATGTAATTAGGCATAGCTCAAAGCTTCGAAATTCCAATTTATTGTTTTGAAAGAAATCAAAATTCCAAATATACTTAAAAGATATTATTAAAGATTAAGATATTAGAACTCATGTGATGATTTGATGATCAAAAGTGTTTATCACTTTAAATGTGATTTAAATTCGAATTATATTATTAGTATTTATTATTTAAAATTTACCCTGTTATTATAGTTTAAAAAAGAAAAAGAAAAATTAAGATACTAAAAAGTTTATCAAAATCGGTTTAAAATGATTAAGCCAAGTAAGCGAAGCCGAAAGAGCCACCCCGAAGGCTGCGTGAAAGTAAAGCAAGTTGCCCCTATCCATGGCTATGAAGAATAAGTTTAGATTATTAGATTAGAGATAGTGAATCAGGAGCGTTTATTGTGTCGGGGGTTCGTATCAGGGCCGTGAAGGTAGGAATCGTAGCTTTACGGTGCCGTTAGCCAATATAACAGTCAGCACGTGGCGGAACCCCCACAATAGGTTGAGGCTTTGGGGCTTGGGGGAGGGTGAGGTGTTAGAGTGACAGCTGAGTCCAGTTAAGGGAATGTGAAAGTGGACCCGCTAATTGGTCTGTTGTTTGCTGTTGACACGTCCTTCCCGAAAATTGTAGAAACTCCCTTTTTTAATTTTTTACTGTGTGGTGGTAAGGTGAAATATTATAGCCACGTGGTTTCTATTAAGGTAAAATAAGAAAGAGGAGAAAGTGAATGTGTATGCGCATCCTTTTTATTCTTCAATGTTGAGGAGGTATGATGAGATTGCATGAGAAAGGAGGGAGAAGATGGGTGGGACCGTCCCGAGAAGGCCACGAAGGAAAAGTGGAAAACGTGTTATCCCGTCGGCATGTCTTTCTCGCATGCATCTAGCATTCACGCTTCTTTTATTTTGTTTTGGGTTAAAATGTGCAAAAGTCCCTACTCTAATATTATTAAATTTAGATTTATTATAATATTATTTTAAAATGTCACCTCAAAATATTTAAAGCTGTTAATAGACTTAAATTTTTGGGTAAATTATGTAATTGGTCACTTAATTTTTAGTACATTTTCATTTTGATCACTTGAAAAAATCCATACAATATCATTGCTCAACTTTAAAGATTTTTTTCATTTTAACCCCCTAAGTGTTAAATGCTTAACAACAACTGAATGTACACACCAAATAATGTCCACGTCATATTTACACTTTCATTTTGGTCATCAACTTTTTTAAAGTCTTGATTCAAGTAAAAAATTAAAGATTAAAGTAAAAAAATAGTAGAAATTAAAATAATGCATTAGAAAATTGTCAAATTATCAAGAGAGCTGTCCAGCAAAGCATTTTAATGAAAATGACCAAAATAAAAGTGTAAACATGATCTAGCGTGTAGAGTTAACCGCGTCAAAGATTTAATAGTTGAATGACTAAAATGAAAACGTCATAAAAGTTAAGTACTAAAATTGTAAGAATTTTTTTGAAAGCACTTTAAAGTTGGGTGAACAGTACAATTTACCCTTAATTTTAGTCTATTCAATTTATATTCTGATTTTTATGATATAGCTCTTTATACCCCCAAAAAAGGTCATTATAAATGAAGTTAGGAAATTGTGATAGTAAAAAATACATTTCTTTTAATAAAGAGGTACCATTTCTTTAATTTTACTGAGAATGTAGCTAATTTTAAGAGTGAATGGGATCCGCCGTTGTTTTATTTTTGTTGACTTTCGTTGTTACAAAGGGTTGATTTTTTTTTTGGAAAGGAGAGAGACATGATATTTTTGATAGGGCTTCAGGGCAAGGTCAGTGTTTGAGCCTAGCCTCTATATCAACCCAATTTATTTCCTCGGTAAAAACAATAAATATTATGGCTGGATTAATAGTTTGTAAATTTACTTCAAAATTACAATAGTAAATTAAAAATATAATTAAATGTCTATTTGTTGATTTAAGAGGGAGGGAGGCAGGCAGGCAATAGAGGTTTGGTAGTAATTTTGTTACCTAGAGAAAAAATATTGAATGAAAAGAATATTGGGGGTGGAAATCGTCAAAAAGCAAGGATCTTCGCCTTTATTTTGTTCCATTCTTGTCGTCAAATACAAGCTGAATTATAAACAGATTTTTTTAGATACATTTAGAAACAAACGTTCACATTTGAGATGCAAAAATGGAAAAACCCTACTGTTAACAAATATTTGCATTTCTAATAACAGAATCAACTCAAACATTAGTTCCCTTTATCATATTTAATATATAGATATAAGAAACAACAAGAAGTTCTTATTAAAATAAATAATTTGCAAAATTGTACCTTAATATGGAGAATGGATATAATTTTACCAATTCATATAAGAGGATATCATTTTTGGTAAAGAATGGGTCGGGGATAGCAACCCGCCTTATACATCTTGCTTTTCGATTATTTTTATGAAGATTCGATGCCTTAAAAAGCCTGATATGATTGATCAACTTCATGCATTCAATTCTGCTTTTATTATTCTCATATATTATTATTATTATTATAATAAAAAGTTTGTCACATATGAATATTAGATATATTAATATTCAGAAATAAAATCAAAACTAAATAAACAACTAACATTACAGTTCTTAATATCAAATATTAATCCTTCGTATATTCGGGATTAAGGTTTTTATATATATTGTATCAAAATTGTTGTTGTTTAGGAAGTGGATCCACTTAACAGCTGGGATTTTGAATGTAATTGGAGAAGATTAAGCAACCCTTCTAACTCGAGGATTTATTAAATATAAATGCATAAAAAAGGACTAAAGTAAAGGGAACAAGAACATAAGATACAACATAAACCTAGCTATTCTCACCAAATCTTTTTTTTTTCTTTCTTTTTTTAAATTTTGGATTTTGGAGTAAAAAATAAATAAATCAATTGAGAAGAAACAAAAAAATGGGGAAAAAAAGTACATATTATCTATAAAAAGAAAAAAAAAAAGGAAACTAAAGGTTGAAGTTCCAAACATGACAAAAGAATCAATAAAAAAATTGATGCACTGCAAGTTTCAACAGCTCCTTCCTTCCCACCAAAGATTTTTTTTTTCAATAAAAATTAAAAAGAAAAAAAAGAAAAACACTACATCTTAAGCTTAAACCTAGTGGTAAATATGGAACATCCTTTAGTTTGTCGTAGGAGAGCTACAATCACAATTTCCTGCTAACTTCAACCCGACACAAATCTAGAAACATTACTCCACATCTCATTGGGGAGGGGGTTAAAAATAAGAAGTAAAAAAAGAACTGGCAATGTTTTAGGGTTTATGAGGTGAAGTCATCGGTAAAAGAGAACCAAGCCGCCTGCACGGGAACATTTATGGGTTTGCTTCCTCATGGATCTATGGCAGCCATTTCTTGGTCCGATACTATAGCATTCGCTACGGATTTTAAGGGCACCGGAAGTGTGAGAATCAATGTAGCCTGTAACTCACTGGTTGGGACTTGGGAGGGGAAAGGGAAAGGGAAAGGAGCTTTTGTCATCAGCAACTTGAAACAAGTTAACCAAGTAAATACATTTCTTCTTGGACCATCTTTTATGCATAGTACATGTACAAGCTGTTTGCTGCAGCACATGCGATTGAGTTCTCTGTTGGGTGCCAAGCTAAGTGCAGCAACTTTGTCGTGAAATCAAAAGCATTTCCATTCGCATCAACTCCGGGGTTTTCTGCTCCTGTTATGAGTTATGACATTTACCAAAACAGTTCATTTCAATTTCCCCATCAACCTGCTCCCTAGGGGATACAGCAAGAGACATAGTAGGAAGTATGAAATCAAAACAAATGAAAACCAACTCACTACCTCGTCTGACAACACGTGTTATGCTACTTAAGGATCTGGAAGGCCTTGAGGGAGTCTGAACTTGTCTTCTGAAAGAAAATTTAGATGTTATATAACTACCAACATCTTTACATAAATCATAATTCAAAGCACTCTATTTGTTACTCCACTTCAGTGAAATTTTTTACCTCATTGGATTTTTGCTGGCTTCCAGAGTTGTTGCCTCAGTGCTTCCAGGAGCACACCCGAATACACGGAATAGATTGCTGAGATCACAAGCGAAATAAATCACAATGCATGGAAGAAGATAAAAAACAAAGGTTAGGGTACAGATTTTTGCTCAAAGACAAACCTGTAGGAACCTGTTGCCACTCTCAATCCATCACCACTTAGGCAACACTCAAATTTGTCAAAGATTGAATCATTTTCATACAAATCACACAGCTGAAACAATTAAAGAATGCATAATAAGCACACGACACAGCATATATGATTAATATCATCCATTTCAGAAGACAGAAACCATACCTTTGGCCTTAAGTATTCATGAACTTGGAAAGTTGCAACAGGACCCGAATCCATATTGATGTCCCACAACTGACAACCAAGTCATATGTAATCATGTTAAATAACAGGTCCTAAGATCCCCCATTAAACAAGGAAACACCAGATATTTATAATATCAAGAACACATCAATAATAATAAACTTTAAAACCACCATTGGAAATCTTACAGCTGAAAGGAAGTGGGAAATGTGGTTAAATTTAAACAAAACAAAGTAGATGATGATTTAAATAAAACAATATTAATAGGTTTTAAATGAAGTGTGCTCAAATAAAAATATGGCATGTGACTGATTCAAATAGAGAAAACAAATATGGCTTGTGATTGATTCAAATGGAGAACGAGCTATCATAAAGTTTACAGAAAAGCTATCAAACAGAAAAGGATGAACTTGTATATTCATGCTCAAATACAGAAAAGAAGAAGCATGAAAGAGAAACAGTCTTTTTTTAATAACTGTGTTATTGCAAAAGAATAAAAAAGAAACAAAGCCAAACCTTAAGAGTCATGTAATCACGGCTTAGAATATATCTTCCATCCCTTGCAAATTTGATATCGGAGATTGAGGCAATTATCTCTGTAAAAAATGATCTAGAACCAGGTGCCTCTGGTTCTTCAAACCTGTGGCATAGAATAGCAATCATTATTCGTAAAGGATACTAAAAGCTAATTGCAAATATACTCTCACAGATCAAGATTCATAGCATGCTTTTCTTAGTAAAAATGTACATAAATCCAGCAAAACACTTACAATTTGGCATGAGAATCACACAATGCTGACTGCCGCAAATCAATTACGCGAATTGAGCCCTTTGAACTGCTATATGCCAACGTATTACAGTGGGTAGGATGAAACTCTGCTGATGTTATTACCTCTGTGAAGATAGACATAACAATAGTTCAACCCTTTCACGAATTTATTGAACTGCACTAAAGTTGCAAATACTTTAAGCAGTGAAAGCAACAAAGTATAGTACGGATATGCTAAGGCCCTTACCAGTTAGATCTTCCATGTTTGCAGGCTTTACATCGACGATATTGAAACTTTGATTGCTAATTTCCAAGTTCCAAAGATTTATACGCAGATCATCAGCTGATATAAAAGTTTCGCCATCACTAGATAATAATATAAGAGGAACAATATCAGTATATCGTGGCAAATCAAGCTAATTATGAAAAGCAAAACCCAGGAACAGGATGTGTTTTCAAACACACACACACACACACACCCCTCATATAACAGAATTTTATAACCTCATAAAATAAGCTGCAGACAACCCTGAATATCAGAAGGCTTAAATATCTCCATAATGATTTCCAAACAATTACATGAAGAATAAAAATACTACAGAAAAAATTATGTGCAGACAATCGGTCTTCAAAACAAGTAAAAATGATTCTGTGATAAAAGACAAATCCTTCTAGACTCAAATGTGTAGTATGGGCAAAAAACTCTAATGCTTCAATGGTGGCATGCATAAAGCATGCAAAGTTGATAGAGCCAACTTACACATTCTCCCGCAAAATGAGAATGTGATGATGGTTCATAAACCTAAAAAAAGGAAACAAATCTTTCATAAAGAAAAACTCCATTCATAGCATTTGCATCCTATTATTAATAGTTATCCAATTTCCTCAAAAGTATTATTCATTCCTAAAGAATGAACATTATCTTCAAGAGACCATTTCAATTACAGCTTCTTGCTTGGACATGACATCGCAAATTCGGCAACAGAATGTTTTTAGGGAATCAGGATTTTATTATACAAATACAAAAATCAATCATTGTTAATCATTATGCCTAGTGAATCCTATGCCTTCACAAAAAACATAAATTTTAAATGGAAAAGCAGAAAGCTAGAACCCAATCCATGCCAGTTCTCACATTCAACTCTAATCTAGAACCTGAAACTAGATCACATCAGTTTGTTACAACACACCTACAACGGTCACTGGAAAGGACAAAGTGATCAAGTGAGAGGTTGAGGTTAGCACCTTTGTACAAGATCGTAGTGTCATTTTGTCTTGTCCCCTTTGCATTGAAGAGCTATGTTACGTTAATTTGGCCTACTTTAGGGTGCCATAGCTATGTTGACATGACATGATATTGATACGAAACGGAATATGCGTTGGACTTGGGTCTGAGTGTTCGACTCACCTTTTTGGGCTGTGAGAGGTGGCAGCTAATGACATTGTAGTGGCAACTCACAATGGTGAGGATGTTTTGAAGCTTCAAAAGGTTTTAGGAGGAAGAGCCAGTGGTGGAGAATAACATACTGAAAATCAGCAATTTGGAGCAACAGAATGAGATGCTCATGGGGTAATTGCTGTAGTAAGCTTTTTGGAGGCATTGGAAAAACAGAGAGTGGAGAAAAAGGTGAATGTGTTGGTAGAATTTGATAAAAATGTGATTCTGACCGGAGGCAAGAAAGGCAGTCCACCATTGGATTCTTAGTTTTAAGGTACTGCTGAGCTTGTAGAGGGACTCTACAGAAATGAGGAAGAAAATAAATTTTAAATTTTATATGTGCATCACACTGTGCCTTTAGGTGGGACAGAGAAGAAAGAAAAAGAATTAAAAAAGAAAAGAAATAAAAGGAGGAAAAGAAAGAAGAGAAAAAAAGAAAAGAATGTAAAGGAACATTGACTGGCCCAAAGAGGGGGGGAAACAATCTTAGGCCTCTTTTATATTTTACGCTTTCAATTGATCATATAACATATAATATCAAGGATTTAACTATAAATATATTTGAATTTAAGTATTTAAATCACTTGAATTTCTATATACTATGTCAGGACAGTTTCTAAGTCACTTGAATTTCCACAAGTTTAAAAAAAAAAGAATCTGACCCTCAAAATTCATACCCATATCAGAAACCTGATCCGGGTCCATATAACATTGCTGAAGAATGAAGAATACCTATGATCATATAACAAATAATATCGAGGATTTAAGATAGCCAAAATACAAATATTTAATACTAACATTAACGACAAATATATTTGAATTTAAGTATTTAAATCACTCGAATTTCTATATACTATGTCAGGACAGTTTCTAAATCACTTGAGTTTCCACAACTTTAAGAAAAAGAAGAATCTGACCCTTAAATTCGATACCCATATCAGAAATCTGATCCAGGTCCATATAACGTAGCTGAAGAATGAAGAATACCTATGGCCTATGTTCCAGTTAATAGATAAGGAAGACAGAGCCAGGGTGGAGGTCTACAGTGTGATACTCAAGTATGATCCAAAAATACATGCTAACAATGTGTAGGAATCAGGAACCATCAAGTAAAATAACTTCGGAGGATTAAGGATCTCTTATACTAACATTGCTAAGACAGAGCAGAAGGACATAGCTTAAGCAATTATCAGACAGAAACTCTTAAAAAGGGCATTCAAGTGTCTAAGCTGATGACGGATTTCCTCCATTAGAGAAGAAAAATGTAAAGATGCATGGTTCTACCATAAATTATCCAGGAAAAAAATTATACCTCCTGTTCAAATATCTCTAAATATGGTAAGTCAAAACAAAAACTATTGTAATAGAAGTAAAAGAGATGGCTACCTGTTATTTGAAACAGAATTGATGTGATAATCATGAGCATGGGCATATACTCTTCGACATCTAGCCACTAGGTTGGTCTCCTGACTTGTTACCTAGACATAGTAAAGATCAAAGGTTAGCGCAGAGAAAAAAGAACAAGAAGCATTCAGACCATAAAAAGAAACATGATTATTCAACAATAAAATCCTAAGCCCACACCCAAGCAAGAAAAAGAGAAGACCAAACAATCAGGTGATCTTCAAAGTAATTGTTCCACTTATGGTCACGAAGGCCTCAGATACCCAAAAAGATGTAGAACTGAAAGTGACAAAAATCTAAAACCTAACAGTATATTTTACATGAATACCTAGAAGTGCATATTTACAGGAAAAGATGCAAAAAGATGACATAAAAGACTAAATACTCATCACCTACACATTCACCACAGATCATGGGCTTTGCCCCAAATTCAGTTAGTCACCACCTTTAACTTGGACTTCTATTAAAATTTAAAAGTTTTTATCATCCTAACTAGCCTTGAGTTACGAAAGACTCATATAGCTTGAAAGGTATTCAAAAATTCGCCAAAAAAGTAATAAATGACTGTGTAGAGTACAACTACCACAGGTAAACGCAATGATGGCAGGCCTCCAGGTGGGAAAGAGAAGTCATTGCCCAAATAGTTGTAGGATCTGTCAGGGGAGCCTCCATTTGCAAGACAATGTTTGGGGGTACTTGAACTAGCAATGCTGCCATTTCCTACAGCTTTTGATGGGTCCAAATTCATGTCAGAAATTTTCTTGACCTTCTTTTCTTGTACCTGTAGAACCCTCAGACAGACGGCAGAATTAAGCAGGCATGACAGTAAGGACCAAGCTGTTCACAATAATACCAATCATGAAAAATGCTTAACATGGATACTTAGAAGAATAGGACTAAAATGAGAAATTTTACCAAGCATGTTTGAATTTGCAATTCTATCCATGCATCAACCCTATTGCAGTGGTTTTACATAGCATATTCTATTATAAACGCATAAACAAAATTACCAACCACTACTTGTAAACAAAGTGATCACATGGACAATCTACAATCAAACTGAAATACATATAATTAAACAAAGTTGCTGCATAAATTTCCTTCCTACCTTCCAAAACTTGATGGTTTTATCATTGGTTGAAAGGAGAAAGAGTGCACCATTGGCTGTTTGACACCATCTTATTTTGTTGATTTTTTCTTCTATTTCCAAACTCTTGAGATAGTCAAACTGATGAAAAAAAAAAAAAAAAAAAAAAAAAGAGAGAGAGAAAGAAAGAAAAAAAACAGAAGCACAGAGAGCACAAAAGCAGAGCCTAGTGAGAAACAAGTGTTTCTGTGCATATGTTCATGATGTGCATATATCATAGCATCAAAAAGGCAAAGAGAGAGCACCTCAGGCTCATGGCTCTGGAACTCCGTCTTGTAACGAAACTCGGGATGCCGACCAATCGGATACTCCATTCTCTCCAAATCCCTTCTCGGCACACCATGCTACAAATTGGAATACAATAAGTTACTATTAAGTTGAAAGAACACTAAGTCAATATATTAACATTAGTGAAGGTAGCAGAACCCACATCCTTTGTATCTGTCCTCTCAAAGAGAACAACCCGGCCCCCACGGTCACCAGTGGCAAGATGATCCCCAGTTTTATCAAATTCAATTGCTGAAATAATATCAACTGCAGGAAGAAACAAAATTTCTTAAGAAAATACAATTGGACTGCCAGTAAGATTATTGATAAATTTGGCAAGATTGTCAAACTTTCTATACAGAAAACTCATTGTTTGGGAAGAAGCCTGAATCTTTTTCTTTCTATCAAATAATCACAAATCTCAGTGCATTGACACAATCTTTGTTTTCTACACAACATCTTTCTCTGAGAAAATCAAGAAGGTAACAGTTTGATAGAATTTAAACTATTTCTGCAGTACCCTAACAAGAATAATCAACTGCAATTGTAATGCAATTCACATTGCCCTTGCATAATAATTATCGTGACAAGCTTAAGGAAAAGTCCTTCTGGCCATGACAAGCTAAATTTGGATAGAACAGAAGAATAAAAAGAGAACTACTACTCAGTGAGTGACAAGTTCTTATAATACCACAAAGTCCAAGTGTAGAACTCGTGACACAAGATGGTTCCTTTCCCAAAAAAAAAAAAAAAAAAAAAAAAACTCCTTGCCAGAGACAACCAGTCATTGGTTTTCCAAAATTCAAAATAGTATTTTGCAATATTTAGCTAAACTATTAGTTGTTGCCATACTGCTATTGAAGAGTTCAAGTAGCTTCAAAGAGAAATCCTTAGTAGAAATATGCATGAAGACATAACGATCTGACCTACCTACCTAGCTTTTGTAGAAGCAAAAAGACATTCGTACAAGGTAGCTACCCAAATTTTAAATGAAAGCATCCATGATCCAACTATCATCTGCAGTTCTACCTCAACCTTTCCATCTTACCAACTCACCAGCAACTGAGCAGCATCATGCTAGCTCTTTCACTTTTTCATCATATCCTTAGGTCTCTCTTCATCTGTTTCAGTATAAGTTATGTACTTTCATGTTCACACACCATACACTTAAACAGGATCATAACTTATTGAGCCAAGTTTCACCAACCACATACTGAACTGCACGATTTGAATTTAAGCTGAGTATCTAAAAGGTCAAATACCAACCTCCACTAAGCTATCCATATAAGCACCATACACTCAATCATTTAACTATACCTAACCCACTTTCTGCTTGTCCTATTTACTAGAAAATTTCCCATAATATAATCCATTCCTATTAGAAATAAACCACCACCAAGTAATCCCAGGAATCTGTAAAATGTATCTCTCTTTCATCCCCCACCATAGAAATGGTAAAACCATGGCACATCAATTTTGTCATCCATCCATGGTTAAGACTTTAAGTGGCACAAACTCCTTAAACAAAGTCAATCTCCATCTAATAAAATCACAATACCCAGATTCCAATTTCAATTAATTCTCAATACTATTAATCAATGGCCATGCACTAAAAATTCTACAACCAAAAATTATGTGCAAATAATTTATTAAGATCCAAACCATTGCAATTAATTTGATTTTGAAGAAAAAAATTAAAAAGGAAAAGAGGGCACATCACTAACTTAACCAAGTTCACTTCAACACTAGCTTTTTCTTCTTTTTTTTTCCTAATACTAGCCAAAGACTATTCAAAACAATATGTAGGCAGAAACCTAAAACCCGAAACCAAAAAAGAAGGCGTAATTTTTCTCTTACCCATTAACCTAAACAAGAATTACTCAAGGACCCATGATCCGAAATAGATCCAAAACATAAATAAATAAATAAAACCCTAATTCCAATAGAACCAACAAACCACAAATTGGATCCAGGAATCAATTAATAATTTACCTTCTTGAACTTCTTCTCCAGCGGTTCGTTCACCGAATACCTGAGAGAATTTCCAATCCAACGGCTGTGGCGGGCCCGCCGGAGCTGCGACTACCTCATCGCCTCCGTTCATTTCCCTCACTCACTCACTCACTCACACACACACACACACACACACACACACACACTCTGTGCGTTGGTTTGTCTCTGCCTGCGTTTTCCACGGTCTGAAAATCAATCGAAGAAACGGAAAATGTAACGGCCCAGATTTCACCAAAGTCCCAGAATCAAACCAAAGATCGCATATTGAGTTAGCTTTTTTCTTTAGTTTTCCTTTTTCCTTCTTAAATCCGAAGGGGGAAGTATGTTTCGCTTTCTATAATTCAACCATTGATAATACCCCTCAAAGAAACACAAACTGAGACCAAAATTTTCTTTCCTCGTATTAAAAAATTACATATAAAAAAATGGTTTTCTTTTTCTTTTTCTTTTTCTATCCATTAAGGAGAAATTTGGTATTTTGAATTTTCCTATTAAATTAAAATTTTTAATTGACATAAAATTAAAAGGAGAAAAACACACACACACACACCAGCTTTCCTTTTATCTATGGGTCTATGTCAAGCAGATAAGAGATTTATAATTGTTAAATATTTAAATAAAATAATTCCTCCAATTTTTTAATACGATAATTATTTGTCTAAGTATCCTAATATAGATATATGAATTCACATCTAACTCAATGAACCATATCCATTGTATACCAAATCAATTAAATATTCAAATATGTTTATGAAAAATAAAAGTATAAAATTTATTAATAACTAATTATCAATTTCGTATAAAATGTAAATGGCTAAATCTATAATACACATAAATAAATGGATTTTGGATCACAAATTTTAATTTCTCACTTTATCCAAATCAAAATTAAAATTAATAAAAAAAAGTTATATATTCAAATTTATTTTTTATCATGAATAATAAACATTGCTTAACAAAAAGTATCTCAATACATAATAATCTCAACGACATCAAGATGCATAATGGATAAAACATAGTCTAATAATTGTTGAGAACAAACAAAAAAAGAACTAGAAAGTAAAATATATGCATTAGAGGGATTTACAATATCCCTCCCTAACCTAGCGAATATGTTTGCACATTGATTACTTTCCTTACACGTGTGCTTCAATTAATATAGGTAGAAACCATCAAAGAGTGTCCTGCAATTAGGTATCAGAGTATAAAGTAATGGTTAATCAACTTTTAATTGTGAATTAAGCGTGTGACTGACCAAGCATCAAGTTCATTGACATGAGAAACATTATTATCCCTTGCAATGATAAGACCATCTTTTAATGGCCATAGTTCTACTTGAACACTAGTAGCAAACAATATATGGCTATATGATAGAACAATCTAATCCCCCTTACTATCCCAGATAATTATCCTTGTTCCAGCTTTCCCAAGAGTTGTTAAGGCGAAGCCATCCATATTCAATTTATGTCATCCTCGTGGAGGTGGTTCCCTGTGAATTCCTACCATAGTGCATAGCCCATATTGCAATGTCAGCACGAAGAGGGCATAGAATTCACAACAACATCATTAGATAACCCAATTTTCCCTAGCATAAAAGCAAACATAACTCTCCAAGGGATTCGGTGATCATGATGCCAAGCTTTGGCATTCAAGTTATATTTTAACTAGCCACATAGCAAAGCACCAAATTGAGTTCAATTATGTCCCCTTAGCCAATTTTCGTTCCACCATTGCACTCTTTACGTACAACTGTAAGGGTTTTCGGTGATCATTGCATAAAGGGCACTTTTCATCCACTTGGCTCCTCTTCACTTAATGAACACTTCAGTTGAGACAATCTAATGGAACCACTTTTAAAGGGAAATTTACGTAATTTTGGAGGGACTTTAACTTTCCAAACATGTTTCCAATGTGATCAGATTTTAATCTCAGTAATAAATTTGGAAGCTAAGTCATTTTTGGTAAAGTTATAAGCACTTGCCATTATGAAATTGTGGTTAGGGCTGAAATTCCAACAAATCATGTCATTACCTTAGGTAAAAGTGAAACGAACCATTTCTTAATGCTGTCGAAAATTTTGATTTTAAACTGAATTTAAAAAACTGAATTATTAAATAATTTATAATAGAATAATTACGTGTAAAATATTGAATTGAGGGGTCGAATTAATGAGTGTGATTGAATTAAATTAGTTACTAAGAACAATACAATGACTAAATCACAAGGTGAGTAAATAAAATACTTAATTTAAAATTAGGGCAAGTCCTTTGAACTCAATGAGAAATAACGTAGGTATTACAAGGAGAGAATGTATGTGCGCTTTGAATATGATCTAGCATTTTACATGGAATTTTCAATAAGAAAGAATTGCTTCCATTACATACCCATAATTCAATATCTTGTTTGAAAGCTAGGCACTCCTCTTCAAAATTAAGAGTGCCTTGCACTTGTACTCTTAGTGATCCTTCCCCTAACTAGTTATCCGTCCAAAATTTAACTAACGTTCCATCTTAGACATTTCTCAAGTAACCCATTCATCTTTTTCAAGGCACTCCAAGTTCGCGTGACACTTTGAACTTTTCTAATCGTGTATCTTCTTTTAAAATATTTATTAAGAGGTGTTTTGACCCAACATTATTGACATTTTGTAACGAGACACCAATCTAGTTTGATAACAAAGGCTTCATTCTTAAACTTAGATGCCCTGACGCTTAATCCCTAAACTCCTTGGATTTTCTAAATATTTCCTACTTAATAAAGTGCATCCTAAATCTCTCTTTTGTACTTCCTCATAGGAACTTTCAAGTAATTCTGTCAAAGACTATCCAAATAATTGTAGGGAGCATTCTACATTGTATAAAATTATTAGGGGTTATGAGAATTATCCTCTTCACAAGTGAGAGTAAGTTAATGTTCCGTCCGTTTAACTTATCTTTCACTCTATCCCCACAATGAAACTATAGTCAATCATTTTCACCCTATTTGTATGTATAACAAATTCTAGGTATCTCCCTATTCAGTTTGGATAATAGAATGATATCATCAAGAAAGAAAAAGAGTGAAATCTCACCAGCACTTGTTGGAAATTTATTAGTCTCCACTCTCTTTGGGTGCATAGGCTTTGAATTTGCAAACTAATATCTTCTATGCATGAGATAGGAAGTATTAGCCCCCAATTGAAAATTTATTTATATATTAACTTTAGTTTTTAATCAATATAACCTTAAAATTGCAGTTGGATCCCAAAAAAATGATTATTTATTATTAGCTTCCCCTCGTATTAATATAATAATTAAGAATTTTAGCATTAAACGCAGATGTTATTGTAATGACCCTAGAAATGCTACTACGATAAAATTAGAGTTATGATTTGAAAGTGGGTTTTGATTGCAGAGGATGACATCGTTGTCCCTAGATATTAATCTTCTGGTTAGATCCAGGTGGTTGACAAATGAGGTATAGCATTAGCAAACTATGTAATCATTTTGGTTATTAGCTAGTTAGGTTCATTAAACCGCCTTTCTTTTTTATTTCCAAAACATTTTAGCTTTACCTTTACTTGTTAGATTCAATGCTTTGACCGTTCATAGATTCAACATCATTTAATTTTCGTGCTTTAGTGATAGATATAATGACTTTATTTTTTTTTATTTTTTTAAATGGCTCAACATATCATTGCATACATAAATTTGATATTTTTTAACGTAATATTTATTTTCCTTTTTAACATAGCATTCGTATTTGATAAAAATTATAAATTTTGATACATAAAGATAATGACATTAATTTTTTTAGTGATTAATTAAAGTTTTAGAGTTAATTTGATAAAATTTAATAATTAATTAATAATATTAGTAATTAAGTTTCATCAAATCAATTATACATTTAAAATATATATAACCATTAGACTGTATTTAATAAATTAAATAAATTATTAAACTCAAGTATTAAGAACTAATAGTATTAAACTTTACAAATTCGATATAAATAAACAAATCAATGTACTGAGTCAAATAAAAATCAATTTATGATAAAAGTAGGAAGACCTTTTTCCTTTTATCCTTTTCGGCACATGCACGGATGCGAAAGATTTTTCTTTTGCCCCCAATATAATATCATTTATAATAGTTCTATAATAGTTTATTTCTTTTTTTTATTAGCATTAAACAATTAAATCTTTAAAACAATGACTATTTCTACTAACAAAAGTTTAAAGCAAAATAACGCATATAATTTGTATTAAAAACTTAAATATAAACATAAATCTATTAATTAGGACTAATGCAAAATCAATTTATTATTATTTAAATTTGAAATTAAATATTCACATTTAACTTGAATTAAATAAATATTAATATTTGATGCTATGAATTTTTTTATTTTATGTTCCATTGATGAACCAAATGATAACACATTATTTAAAAGCTTTAAAATTATATTCACTTATCCAAGGGTGAAGCTAAAAAATTTCTTTTATGAGGTAAAATTAAATTATATATTTTTATGATAGTAAAAATATAATTTCGTCATTTTAATAGCTTATATATTTGAAATTTTTAAAGGATTAAATCAAATTTTTATCATTTTGAGGGTCAAAGTGCTGTTTTACCGTTACTAATTTAAAAATTTTTAATTATAAAGGGGTCTAAATTAAAAAATTTATATTTCAAGAGAGACCGAGGCTCCTACTAGTCCCTTTGACTTTTGCCCCTGCATTTATCATTATTTCAAATGATGTATCATTATCTAATTCATCGAAAATGAATAAAATTATACAATATCAAAGCATCAAAATTAATTCATTAAATAAAAAGTATTTTGCACCTCAATATATATATCTAAAATTTATTGTCTATAACTTTCATAAACAGAATTATAATAATATTAATTTCGATCATAAAATATATTACACACTTTATAATAAATTTTAAATTTAAAACCTAAATTTAATATTATTGATTGTGATAACCAAGAATCAGGTGTCAGGAGACATGCTTTAAAAATTTTTGTAATAAGGGGCGTTTGTGAACTGTGATGAAGAAACTATCATTGTTGAGTCAGATTCAGTTACGGCTATTACATGACAAACTGAATGTGCAGAAAAAAACCATGTCACTTGAGATGCATGCTGTCTGTTTCCAGAATCTTGTTGCATGCTCTTTTAATAAATAACACTTATCTCTGCCGAGCGGGAAAAAAAACCATATTGGATACCTAAAAATAAATAAATAAATAATAAAATATTTAAATGTCGGTGTATTGAAACTCTTAAAAAAACCAAGATTGAATGTGGGCGAGAGTGAGAGTCTACCTCTAACATGGCCAAAGAAAGCAACCTAAAGATTCAAACTGCAATTTTTTTTCTCTATTTTTCTTCTACAATCCATACTTCAAATTATTTATACAATTAATATTTTAAATAGTTTAATAAATAAAAATATAGATAATATTTTAAGTCAACATAACAGAATATCAAATTAATTAAAAATTTTATTTATATGACATTTACAATTATATTCGATACATTTAACAATTGGATGTTAAAATATTTATAATACAAAATATTATTATAAATGGATTCGTTCCCTGTAAATTATTATATAATAAAAATAAAAATTTAAAACTTTAATTTTGTATAATAAAAGGATTATAAAAACATCTAGAACCGTAATCATGCCACTTAATCTATGACTGTATAGATAAAAATAACACGTCAAAGATTACATTAACCATCAAATCTAACACTATAATCAACACTTGCAATATTAATCATTCACAATCATATTAGCTTACAATGAGGGCTATTTCTGCATATGTAGTTTTAATACTTCAATTATCGTAATTAAAAAGATTCTATGTTTATATGGCGCAGTAATGATAACTTATGTGAATTTTTATTTTCTATAATTTGTTATTATAGCTGATACTTTTTCTTATTTTATATTTGGTCAAAATTTGGGGTCAATTTTTAAAAAATGCTGTTTTTTTTTTAATTATTGCATTAGATTGTTTTTTTAAAAAAGCACGGGATTAGGCCGAAATAACGAAATGCTTCCAGTTGGAAGAATTTTTAACAGATTTACAGAAAACCTTTATAGCTGAAAGCGTTTTTAGCGTATTAGTAGAAAGACACTTCTAAATAGAAGCAATTTCATTTTTCGACCTAATCCCATTATTTTTAAAAATAAAGTCTAATCCAATATTTTTTTTAAACTGCATTTTTAGAAAATTTCCTCCAAAAATTGCTGGATATATTGAACCCTTTTCAAGGGAAAAATCTGAAAGGGTGCTTGAGGGCATCGCAAAATGGTCAGTGACACCCAAATGGACTGTTAACTAATTCAACTTCAAAAACTGGGGCTTACGAAGCATACTTTTTCTGCATCCAATTCAACCAAGAAGACCCAAATCATGCAACTTCTCTGTCAAACCCAACAACATAGGACCCATAGGAAAATAAATTTATAGTTGTTAATTGATAAAAAAAAAAAATCGAGATTCAATCAGACACTTTCTATTATCTCATTTCTCATTCGATGAAGGTTATGAGATTTTAAGTGTTTGGGCCCAAATTTCTCTCTCTCTTTTTTTTTTTCATAAATGATGAATTCTGTTTAAATTTATTTTTATTTTAATTTTATCACGTGTGAACTCATATTTAAAGTTATTTTAATTTAAATTAAATTTAATATATACTTTATAATATTTATATATTAATTTTAATATAATAAACTTAAACATATTTAAACATCTAATGTCCTCTAATATAAAACTTTAACCGTATATAAGTAGTTTAAGCATTGAATAAAAAAAATAAAATAGCATAATCAAAATAAATAATATTTTCATCTGCTTTTTAAATAATTTAATTTTGAAATTAATTCTATCTAATTTTAAAATCAATTTTTACCCTATCATAAATGGATGTAGTGACTATTTTTTTAATCGGTAGGTTTTTAATATTATCAGTTTTCTTATCTTTTTATACACATACATGCACAAAAGTACAATAATATCACATACTAGTTTTCGAGTAAGTCAAATTCTAGTACCAACTTGTAATAAATATAAGTTGAAAATTTAGTATGTGTATTCTAATTTAACTAATTTTAGTTCTAATATTGTATAAAATTTGAAATTATAATCATAACCTAGTTAAATTTATTACATCAAAATTTGCTATTATTTTCATAAGTTTTGGATTTAATTCTTGTTTTCCAATTTGATTATTTTTAGTCAATATATTTTTGAAATACTTGTCCTTACTAAAACAATAGTTGTTAAATCACTTACGTAAATTTTCTGTGAATATTATATGAAAACAGTAAGTTAACTTGGAACTACACACACGAGATGATATATTTGTTGCATAATATTTTCAAAATAACAGAGTTCAACTTAATGAATTTAACAACTACTTTTTGGGTCAAGATTAAAATTTAAAAATTTTAAAAATAAATAAAATAAAAATGACCAAACTAAAGTAGAAGGATTGAATCCACAACTTATGCATAAATACAAAGATTATAATAATAAAATTTGACATATAATATATTAATTATGCTATTTTTATTATTTTATTTATTTTTATCATTATTTAAGAAAACTATATCATATATTGATTATTAAATACCATAGCATGAGTATACAACTAATAAAAGTATATATAAGGAAATATAAAAGTAAGAGGAATAATTACAATATCAAACTAATTTCAACATTTATGAAGGATGAGGTTGATAGTTAAATTTAAATTAAAATAAGGATTATGATAAAAAATATTAAAACATTACTCAACATTTATGGGAGTGGAGATTCAAATTTAGACTTCTCAATTGAAGTTATTCTTTTTGTGCCCTCCTTAATACTAAAAAGTTCAGTACTTAAAAATTTACACGAACAGCTCCTTAAAAACGGACTATGTGAAAAAAATTTAAACATACATATTTTATAAAAAAATTAAAATATAATCCTAAATCTAAAATTTAGTCTTTATATTTTTATTTTTAAGAATTTAGTCTCTCCACTATTTTAAATCCAACTAACATTGTTAAAATTATTTTGTTAACTTTAAATTATTTACAATGTCATTTTTCAATTACGTGACTACTAAGTGAGTATATATTTTTTATTTCAAATTGTCATTCCACTAAATTTAATAAAAAATATTTAACAGCATTAACAATTAGACTAAAATTTTGAAATCTAAAATGAAGTAAATTACTGAAAATATAAATACAGAGACTAAATTCTAAATTTATAAAAAATATAGGAGGTTATGGCATATTTTAACATTTAAAAAATAATAGTTTTATTTTTCAATATAGTCTATTAGAAAACCAGCATAGAGCTTTAATATTTTCCACCTAATATGTTTTTCCTTTTAAAATTTTAATTCATTTTATTCTTCCTGCTTAATTTTCCTTCTTCTTCTTCCCTGGTTTTTGTGTTGCTTCTCCTTCTACTGCTTTCTGGGTCCCCAAAACCCTGTGTCAACAGTTTAACACAGAGCTCAAAGACCCAAAAACAACTTCCGCCAGCACTTTTGCTCTTTTAAAAGAGTATCTCGACGTCCATAAATTAACCTCTTCATTTCGTCAAAATTTTGCAGGAGTTGAACCACTACATTCATACAATATCATTGCTACCTAGGGGAATAAAGCATATCATAATTGATGACATTATCTAATTTCACAACTCTAAACTATTGCAAAAAAAAAAAAAAAAAAAAAAAGAACAGAAGATTATCCGTTCCTTCTCTTCAAAATTTAAGAATCGGCAGAAATCCAATTTGATAGAGAAATAAGTGGATAAAAATCTCAGTTTTTCTTTTTAAATTGTTTTTAATCAGATCAGAGTCCCTCTCTCTGTTCCAAGATTAAATCCAATTCCATCTAAAGAGTAGAACAAAATTATTCAGTTTACATACCCCCCCCAAAAAAAAACCCATTAAATATATACATCTGTATAATATAAAGTAGATTCAATCATTATAAACTAATTCAACAGATTAAACCTCAAATATCATAGCTGGAAAAAAAAATAAACAAAAAGAAACGAATGCAAAAATAATACGCATGTGATCAGAGGAAATGGAAGAGCAGACGCACCTTTCATCGAATAACACCGCTCCTAGGATCATCACCATGTCTCTTTTTTTGTTTGCGAGATCAGGTAAGTTGCTGTTTTGTGTCGTCAATCCGCGTTTTCTTTCTTTCTTTTTTGTTTGTTTGTTTGTTTGTTCATTGTGCGTTTCAGTTCGGGTGGGATGGAGTTGTGGAATTCACATTTTACATTTAAGAGAAGTTATCCATCTATTATGTCCAGATTCTTGAAGCAGTTCTTTTGAAGAATAACATTCAAATATTTAAAAAAGAAACGAAACAGGTGAAGTTTTCCATCTATTATCATATTCTTTAAGCAGTTTCTTTTACATGTTGATTTTGGCTTCAGTGGTTACAGAGAATGATTTCAGCTTCCAAGTTTGTTAACGGTGGAAGTTTATTTGGAGAAGAAGAGAAGAGAAAAAAGGAGAAGAAGCAGGTGGAGAATATTAAAGCCATTTCGCATGTCCAGGCAGCGGCGGAACTCTGAAGTTTATATTTATTTTATAAAATAAAATTTCAGCCACACATATGTCATAAATCCAAAAATGTTTATGAAAATTGAAATTTTATTATAAAATTAGAAAAATTAATT
Organism: Gossypium bickii; assembly: GCA_025503065.1. Taxonomy (NCBI): domain Eukaryota; kingdom Viridiplantae; phylum Streptophyta; class Magnoliopsida; order Malvales; family Malvaceae; genus Gossypium; species Gossypium bickii. The sequence continues at coordinate 135,944,053 of CP106709.1, read as the reverse complement.
GTCAAGTCCAAACCAAGGAACAAAAATTGAACGTTTACATTAAATCGAAAACATACAAATAAGGGATGAGTGAAAACATAATGACAGTTTGACAATTTAAAGATAAAACCAAAGAAATGGTGACATTATGAAAATGAACTTATTTCATACTTCAACCAAATGGAGATGATTGTGTGAGCAAAACACAAGTTACTTTATAGGAAAAAAAACAAATACAAGTTAGTGGATGTATCCAAACAAAGGCATGGTGAAACCAATTGCAAACTTTCACGTCTTGAAACCCAAACTAGGATTGTTATAACAACCACAATATATGCAAGTATATAAAAATTTTGGTGAAACAGAGCTGAGGTGTTGTAATTTGAAAGCTCCGCGTATGAGATTGAGAATGGCACGTAACTGAAGCAGAGGTATTAAGGGGAGACAAAACAGACCATTTATTATTGGGTATAGTCGGAGGCATTTCACCACGTCCTATCTACACCACAATATAATTCATTCTATTTTACAACCATCACATCAATTATGTCTTACCATTTGTTTAATTAATTTTGGGCTCTTGAGTTCCCACATGTGAATTTCGTTTATATTTACTCAAGGTTTTAATGAAAATATTAGGCGTAAAAAATGAATTTGATTCTAAAATTTAGACATAAAAAAAATAAAATTGTAATTTTATTTAAATAAAAATATATATAATCTTTTAAAAGTTAGGAGAAATCTATAAGTAATTTTAAAGTTCATAAATATATTGAAGTCATGTTTAAGCCCGGCCTAATTTTAACTTAGCCTAACTTAGCCCATAAATATTTTTAATTTCATTTGTCATATTTTATAAGTTGAAAATTACTTTAAAGTTCCTCGAATTTGTATTTATAATTATACTTATTTATAATAATAAAAACTAATAAAATACTTTTTTTTATATATTTTAATTTAAAAAATCTTTAAATAAAATTAATTTAAACCACTACTTAAAAAGAAATTATTTTATATAAAAATAAATATATTTTTTACATAAAAATTTGTAAATACATTTTTTACCTTTTCATTGACATCATAATTTAGTATTAAATTGAAAGGGAGGAATTGACATCAGAGGTGAGAAACCGAAAAACCACCATTGCGCAAAACATTATCTATACATATAGTTAAAATAAAAATCTAGAAATAAAATCTGTGTTCGACACCTGTCCTGTTATTTTCGTTTTTCAGTTTTAAAGGACAAGAGAGCGCGCCATTTTACTTTATGTCCTTTTTCTCTCAACTAAAGTTAAGGTCCACACATGCCAAAGGTTGTACAACCACGTGGCAAGTTTTTTTTAAATTATTTTTTCTAAATGCTGCATTTTAAATAGATAGATTCATTGATTCGCAGGAGAATTTATTAGTTCATTTAAAATTTATATATGATCCAACTGAAAAAATAAAAATTATATTTTCGTGAATTTGATTTAAATTTTAAATACATATTTTTTCAACATTTTAAATATATATTTAGAAGTGTTCGTGTGTATGGATAATTTATAAATCATTTTAGCATTTGTCTTCGGTTAAAATACCCAAAAATACCCAAAAACTAATTTAATTACGGAAAAGAGTAAGTTTCAAAAATATATATACGAGAAAATGGCGTTTTCCCCAAAACGCATCCATGTCGTGTATGGGGCGCTTTTCTTCTTTGAATCACAGAGAAAACGCGCTACGCGTGAACGCGTTTTGCCTCCCAGTCCAATTACAGTGTGATATTCTAAGGTTTCTAGGCTAGAGTAAAAATATATTTAGGATTTTGGACAAAATATATTTGCCCAAAAAATTAATTGAATTTTGTGGCGGTTGTATCGGCAAAATAATTTTGAAGACGTTTACGAACAAACGATTGGCCAAAAACGCTTCAAGAATCTGCAGATTGTCGGAAAAGTCTTGAAAAGAACTCCCACGTAGACACTCTTTTACTACAGTAGTCTCGGCAAAATTAATTTGAGAAGACGTTTCTAAACAAATGATGGCTAAAGCGCTTTCAACGGTGCATTGTCGAGAGTCTTGAAAAGAGCTCCCACATAGGCGCTCTCTTTTGCTCTGAGTAGTCTCTCGGTAAAATTAGACTATAAATCAGCCAAATTTCATTCTCGGGTTCAATAAGGAAATTGAGGCAAAAAAAAAAGCGAAAATGAGTGAGCGATATTAATCTTTGTTATTTACTACGATGGTGAGGTTTGTGACACCGAAAATGGTGTTGTTTTCTTATCGGAGAACACAACGCGACTGAGTTTTAATCGGAACGTCGATTTGGTAGAACTTCACAAAAGAATTAGGCGTAAAATATTCAGAACAACGCCAATGAAAGTTTAGTCTATTAAGTATAGATTTTGCACTTCGGTTGATCCGGTGAGATATGACTCATTCGACATCAAAGGTCTTCGGGGCTTTGAGGAAATGTTGGAGACTCATCTTGCCAGTGGATCACCCTATCTCGAGGTATATGTACAATTTTCATCTCCAAGTGATCTTTCTGCGACCTTAACATCTACTGTTATTTGAGGGGAATACACGACCCCAAGCCGACACTCTGTTAGTGGGAGGCAAAACACGGAAGTGCCCGTGTTCGGTGGTAGTATGGAAAACATAACCCCTGCACGACACTCGGTTGGTGGATGGGACATGCATCCGTCCTTCAACGTCCGATGATAGAAATACGTATTGGGAGACGTCATCAACTTCTAGTGGTTGGCAATCTACATATGATTGGAAGCGTTACGAAAGATGTTTAAGGAGGATAATGTACTCCCACGACATCCACCGGCGAGGGCCCTCGTTTGTTGCAGGTTATAGAAGGTCGGACAATGAATCCAATGTGGATCCACCTCAGGAGCCCGGGCCCGATGGTGCAGAAGTTGGATTATTTTTTGAACTGGAACCTGTTCCAATTGTACTGAAGATGTTGAGGCGATTCGGCGAAGAAAAAGAAGATCCGCTATTCGTAGGCGTACTCGCCTCCGGCCACATGCATAATGTCGATCTATCTCAAGATGATGCATTGGAGTTTCCTAAAGCGCCACCACCGACGCCAGTAACCGCATAACTTCTTTCGTTGGATTCGGACCAAGTAAAAGTTGGTAACCGATTTTCCAACAAGAATACTTTTCTTCTTTGCATTGATGTAACACCCTACCCGTATTCATTATCGGAATAGAGGAAGCGAGGCATTACCGGAGCTTACAATTTATTTATTTATTTTTTTTTTTACTCAATATAACTCCTTTATAAACAATCTAGTCTTACTGCAAAATTTTTTTTTTTAAACCGAGACTAATTCATATCAACCAATCCAATCAACATACCTTCAAAATAGATCCATGCAAATTTATAAGATAACCTCATTACATACTCTGAAACTAGAAATTTGTTAGCCATACCAATGGTGACCTTACATTCATTTCATATTAACATCTACTTTATTAGCTTATACATGCCGTTAATTTCAAAATAAAGTTTCTTTATATACCGAAATCTTGGGGTTGATAGTGTGATGTGTCTCCCACCGAATCCGACCTCAGAGCTCTTAATACTACAAAATAGAGAAAAGGAAACAGAGTAAGCACTTTGTGCTTAGTAAGCCCATGTAACAAGAATTATACTTACCTAACATTTTCAATATAATGTAATAACCATTTATATATCCATTCAATGCATTATTACCTTAACATTTACAAACTCAACATTCAAGTCAGTCCAATAATTTTCATATATCAATAATATATACTATCATTGATGAGCTCATCAATACCATAATTTCCATATTTTTTTATATTTATCCCATTGAATTACTCGGAATTTGATGGATTTTCAGAGGTACACTTTAGTGTACAAATTGGTCCGTCAATTCATATTCATGTGCGCACATTTCCATTTTCAGAGAGCACACTCCCATGAACCTCATCTTTACAGCGGGATTACGGTCGAGCTAAATCACTGTAATATAAACTCACAGAGTATTGTCGGGATTACTAGTCGAGCTAAATCCTCGCAGCGACAATTACTCTAATGAGTTTGGATCCAATTACAGATCAAAGCTAAATTGGACCTAATTCGGATTACCCGTCCGGGCTAAATCCATTTTCCACATATTCTTGGAGGGCTATATCAGGATAGGATCACCCGTCCGGGCTAGATCCCTTTTTACCGTCAATTCCTTTTCAGAGATCCATCGAATTTTCCTTTCATTCAACCGGGATTTCTTTCCTTTTTATCAAATATATCAATGTTTCATCAAATTTCATACAATGGACATTCAAATCATATTCATATCAATAACATACATTTCAAGCATTTAAGAATATAATTCAAGTTACACGAACTTACCTCGATTCTAGTTTGTATACAAAATCTACTAGTCCGGAACTTTTTCCTTTCCTCGATTTAGCTTTGTGTTTGAGTTTTTCGGATCTAAATAAATAAATTTAATTATCAATTCAATACATTTCATGTTCACATGTAGCATTCATTATAATTCTATTACTATTTATAGTTCATTCAAAGCTGTCTACTTGAGTCATAGTCACTAAATTATTTATTTTTCGAGCTACAGAACTCCAAATGAAGAACCGTTAATTTTCCTTGAAACTAGACTCACATATCTTCACACCATAAAATTTTCATAATTTTTGGCTTAGCCAATTAGTACAGTTTATTCGTTAAAGTTTCCCCTGTTTCATTGTTTGACAGTTCTGCTATCTCTTCACAAAATCTCAGATATCTCACTGTACAGAATAAAAATAATGTTTTCATTTGTACCATTAAAAATAGACTCACTAAGGATTCTAAGAATATAAACCACTCCCCATAATTATTTTTATTCAATTTTTATGATTTTCAAAGTCAGAACAGGGAACCTGAATTCATTCTGACCTTGTCTCACAAAACCTATTATATCTCATGAATTACAATTCTATTGCTTACAATATTTCTTCCATAAGAAACTAGACTCAATAAGCTTTAATTTAATATTTTTCCATCTTCTAATTCAACTTCTACAATTTATGGTGATTTTTCAAAGTTAGACTACTGCTGCTGTCAAAAACTGTTTTAGTGCAAGCTGGTTATTACCATTTTTCCCTAAACTTTCAATGAATGATAATTTCGTCCCTGCTCAATTAACCTCTCAATTGAGCTTATTTTTCTCAATTAACACTTTATTATATCACTTTAAACTACTTTATAACCTTTGGAAATCATAATTTCAGTAATAGACTTTAATTCCAAACACTTTCATAATTAGGTCCCAAAAATCAATTTCTATTGAAATTACCTAATAAAATCATCTCTTAAACGAATTAAGGCTTAAATTTCATGCTATTTCATCATAAACTTACATAAACCAACCATGGTGGCTTTCAATTTCATCCATGAAATCAAAGACTAATGAATTTAATGATAGGACCTAGTTGTAAAAGTCTTTAAAAACACAAAATTACAAGAAATAGGCAAGGATTCACTTACTTGGTGCAAAAATTATGATATACCAGCTTAGATACCCCTCCTATGGCGTTTTTGCTGATGAGAGTGAAGAAAAATGAAGAGATTTCTAGATATCCCTATTTAGTCCTAGTTTTATTTAGCAAATTTTGTTATTTTCCCATTTTACCCTTATTTCTCCTTATTTTCTTGCTGATTTCATACCTTTGCCGTCCAGCCCAATTAGACCTTGGGTCTATTTTCCTTTAGGCCCTCTTTATTTTATCATTTAAACTATTTAATCATTTTTCATAATTTTGTATTTGTTACAATTTAGTCCTTTTCATTTAATTACATACTCAAACGTTAAAATTTTCTCTTGAAATTTTAATACCACATTACTAACATTTTATAAATATTTATAAAAATATTTCCTACTCAATTTTATGAGATCAAGGTCTCGATACCTTGTTTTTACCCAATTCCTTCAATAATTCCTTTTTCTAACTAACCACTAAATCGGTAAAATTTTTCTATCGATATTTTAATACGATTTTCCTATCATATAAATATTCATGCAAAAATATTAAAATAAATTTCTCTTTAAATCGGATTTATGGTTACGAAACCATTGTTCCGATAACCTTGAATTTAGGCCATTACAACTCTCCCCCTCTTTTAAGGATTTTCGTCCTCGAAAATCTTACCAGTAAAGAGGTTTGGATATTGTTTCCTCATTGTCTCCTCCGGTTCCCATGTCGCTTCCTCAATCCCATGCTTTTGCCATAATACTTTCACTAAATTTATCTTTTTATTTCTAAGCTTCTTTGTTTCCCGTGCCAATATCTTGACCGGTTCTTCACTGTAAGTCATATCCGGTTGAATCTCCACTTCTGTCGGAGAAATAACATGTGAAGGATCTGACCGATATCGTCGTAGCATAGATACATGAAAAACATTATGAATTCTATCAAGTTCCGGTGGTAATGCCAATCGATAAGCGACCGGTCCAATTCTTTCTATAATTTCATATGGCCCGATAAATCTTGGTGTAACAGCCCAATTTTAATAGTGTCGGAACAGTGATTCGAGATCACTAAATTTGGCGAAAAGTTAGAAAATTTTGTTAATCGATAATTATAAGTTAAGTGTGATTTTAGAAATATTTTAAAATTAGTGAATTTTGTGAACTGAAAGAATTAATTAGAAAAATTAGGCCAAAAACGAGGTATTGAGACCTCGAATTTATAAAGTGAGCCATAAATATTTCCAAAAATATTTATGGAATGTCATTAAGTTATTATTAAACTTTCGTTAGAAAATTTTAACGTTTGGGTAGGAAATTAAATGAAAAGGACTAAAGCTGAAATGAAAGTAAAAGTTAAATTATAGATTAAAAGAAATTATGAAGGATCAAAATGGAAATTATACCATTTTGTATAGTTGAGGTGACATAACAAAGAAAAATCTGAGATTTTTAAGGTATATTATTATAATATTATATTATTATATTATTATATTATTATATATATACAAACAAAAAAGAAAAAAAAAAAAAAAAGGAAGAGAATAGAGAACAGAAACCCAAACGAAGAAGCAGAGAGCAGGAGGAAAGAAAGAAGAAGAGAAGAAAGAAAGAAGAAAAGGGGGAAAATTGGAAAATTTTCAAAATTAGCTAAATAAAAAGGGGATCAAATTGAAATATATGGAGAATTCTCTTCATTTCTCTTTATTTTCTTCAGCTGAAAAATAGCCATGGGAGAGAGTTCAAGCTAGTTTTTATACTCAAGCATCATAAGTTTAATTCTTGCTTTCTCCTTGAAATTTCTATGTTTTGGACTTTTACAATTGGGTCCAATTTATTAATTCATTAGTTTTTGATTCTATGGCTAAATTTTTAAAGTTTATGTGGATTAGTGTTGGAAGAATATGATGAATAAATATTGAATTGAAGCTTTAATTTTGTTATATGATGATTTAATCAAGTGAAATTGATGGAAATTGGTTTTAGGACCTAATTGTGAAATAGCTGAAATTAAGGCCTAGTGTTAAAATTCTAATTTCAAAGGTTATGAAGGAGTTTTAAAATGATAGATAAAAGTATTAAATGAGAAAATTAACTCAATTGAGGGGTTAATTCAGCAAGGACTGAATTGTATGAATTGTGGAATTAGGGACAAAATAGAAATCAACATGTTACACTAAAGCAGTTTTAGACAGCAGCAGTTGTCTAACTTTGAAAAATCACCAAAAATTGTATAAATAGAATTAGAAGTCAAGTAAGATATGGAATTAAAGCTTATTGAGTCTATTTTCATATAAAAGAAACAGAGAAAGCAAAGGAATTCTGTAATTTGAGATATTTGTATTTTTGTAAGACTGGTTTAGAACAACTTCGTGATCCCCTGTTCTTACTTTAGAAATTCACTAAAATTTGTATAAAAATAATTTGGGAACATAATTTATATGGTTAGATTCCTTAATGAGTCTAGTTTTATAAGAAATAAACCATAACATCATATGAATTCTATATAAAAGATAATTAATTTTTAGTGAAGAAGGGTCGGAACTGCCAGACAGCAGAACAGGGGTGACTTTAAAGAATAAACTGTACTAATTGGCTAAACCAAAAATTCTGAAAATTTTATGGCAAGAATATATGTGAGTCTAGTTTTAGGAAAAATTCACGGTTCTTCATTTGGAGTTCTGTAGCTCTGGAAATAAATAATTTAGTGACTATGACTCAAATGGGCAGTTTTGAATATACTTATGAGTAAATAATGAACTTATTTACAATGTTACTTATAGCATGTTATATACATTAAGGATGTGGAATGGAGAGGAGGAGGAGGAAAAATATGTATGAATATTCAGCTAGCATGGCTAATTTGTAATGTTTTAGGCCCAGGGACTAAATTGAATAAAAGTAAAAGTTTATGATTAGTTTTGTATAAATGTTGGAGATGACCAATTTACATGGAATGGATTATTTTATTATTTAAAATTGCAAAATTGAATGAAATTATTAATTAGATTAAGATCGGTTGAAAAATCGATGAAAATGGGAAATTACCAAAATGCCCTTGAATCTTGGTATTTCTGCAAATTTAGCCAAGTAAGTTCGTGTAACTTTAAATATGTGATATAAGGAAATATAAGTTGATAGCACGTGAAATATTGATATAACGAATTAACTAATATATGTTTATGAATAAACGGCAAGAGAATGATATTTATCATGACATGTCAATATGTGATTATCTGTAATATGTAAATAAAAGGTAATTAAATATGTTGAGACGAGAAATAAATTCAAGTAAGTCATGAAATAAGAAAAATAAATATGTTTTAAGGGATAATATGTTTGATTTTTGATTGGTTTCAAAAATAAATGTTAAATGATATAAAATTTTTGATAAATAAATTTGTAATTCCGGTAATGCCTCGTACCCTATTTCGGTGTCGAATACGGGTAAGGGGTGTTACATTTAGTGGTATCAGAGCTTAGGTTTAGTCGGTTCTCGGACCAAATGTAGTATATGTGAAGTCTAGAAATATATGCCATTATTAATATATAACTTAAGATAATGTGATATGTTCCGACTTTGATGATATTTGTATCACTATAATTTAAACTTTATCATTATTATGTGTAATTTATTAATTATGTGTGGTAAGTATTTTAAGGTAAGTATTTAGTAAAATGATAAATTTAAGATTGAGTACTGAAGTTGAGATTGATACTGAACTGAATTATGGAATACTGAATATTATTTTGTGTACTGAATTGAATCATGAAGTTATTGAATATTGTTATGTGTATTGCATTAAACTATGAAGAATTACTGCAATATTGTGAAGCTAGTTGAAATAAGAAGTGAAAGTAGAATGAAGCTGGAAATTAGAAAGTTATTTAAATTACGTGAATCTGAATTATGAATTATTTGAATATTTGAAGGCAAATTAAATTAAATAAAGAAAATATGTGAGTAATTGAAATGTATATTGATTGAAAAGTAATTAGTGATTTTAAATTTGATTAGACAATAAATTAAAAATACGAATTGAATAAAAATATATTATACATGCTTATTTTGTTAAATAATATAGAAAGTTTATTTGATTACTTTTTACATATAAATGTTATATGTTTATATGAAATCAATTTGAGAAAGAAAGGAGAGGACCGAATTGAAGGAAAAGGAAAAGAGAAGGTTAAGGAGTGAAGGAAGAATAACATATATCATTTCAACCTTTTTGTTGTAAGTACTACAAGAATTTTAAATTATTGTTATTTATCCTTTTGAAATATTTATGTGAATTATTTAAATATATGAGATTCAAACTTTAATGCCCAAGTAGACGAAATTTAGAACTCTTGGGATATTAAGGAACATTAGCACGTTAGTGCTCTCGATATTAGCACATTGGTGCTCTCCGATATTAGCACGTCGGTGCTCTCGATATTAGCACATTGGTGCTCTCGATATTAGCACATTGGTGCTCTCCGATATGTGCGCGTCGGTGCTCTCGATATTAGCACATTGGTGCTCTCCGATATTAGCTGCGTCCGTGCTCTCGATTATTAGCACGTCGGTGCTCTCGATTATTAGCACATTGGTGCTCTCTGTTTCACTTGTGCATCATAATGCACCTCTGTATCTGCTCGTATATCCGGTGTGTTCTATAAAGTCTACTTTGGGCTAAGAAAGTGAAATGAGAACAAAGTGAATCATTGAATTAGATATTGATTAGGAAATGGAAAAGTGAATTTGAAAAAAAAAAAAAAAAAATGAAATGAAATGATGATGATTTGAATACCCTATTAACTTATCGGGCTAGATTGGATATAAATGGCATGCCATAGGATTGGAAGTGTTCGAGGATTCTTCGACCTTGAGTCGATGAGGCTTTGGGTGCCAATCTGGTGTGTTTGGTTGGATCAGCGTATCCGCCAAAGTCCGAGTCTTGTTAATAGGGGTAGATATGAATATTAAGTGAAATTAAAATGAGAATTGATCTCCTATTAACTTGTCGGACTAGTCGGATATAATTGGCATGCTATAGGATATGGAAGAGTGCGGGTTTTTTGCCTACATCGATCGAGCACTTACATGCCGACTCATCATTCTATTATTATCGTTATCGATTCGACACTTTGTGTGTCGTATATTGTGTACCGTTAAGGCACAATGTGCCGCATCTTGGTGTGTTTGGGTTGGAATCCGTGTATCTATCAAAGTCCGGATTGTTAATAGGGTGAATAACTAAAATGAGAAAAACTAAATAAATTTGATCGATTGAACTATTGAAAATATGAGTAAGAAATTATGAGTTGAATTGTGAATCGAATTGAAATGTGAGAATTGAAGTATGAACTTAAGGTTCATAAATTTGTTAAAATATCAAATTATTATTATTGAAATCTGTTGAATAAACGAAATGAGAAAAATCGATTGAATTTGATCGGTTAAACTATTGAAAGTATGGAAAAGTGGAATTAGGAATTGAAATGTAAATTGAAATTGAGATATGAGATTGAAAACTTGAACCAAAGGTTTATGAATTGATTAAAAATAATATAGATGATATATGATGCTATTTGATGAAATGCTATTGTTGAGGTATGAAATTAAAGTATAAATTAACACATATGACTTATATTGTTGCATGCTTGATGTTTACTATTTAATATTAAATGTTAAATTTAAATTATGCGTATAGTAAGTGAAGTATGAGGTAAGCGTTATTGATGAATTAAATGGAAATCGAATTAAGCGATGGATAAATATTAGTATTGAATTGTATATTGAAGAGGAAGTGAAATTAAATTTATTTGTGAATACATTTAAGTGAAATTGAAAAAAAAAAAAAAAAAAAAAAAAAAAAAAAAGAAAAATGATATGTAAAAGCATTATGTTAAAATTGTAAAAGTGACATGCGTGTATAATGTAATTTTCCCAAGTAAATGAGATTAAATCTACTAAGATATTAGTGGTATACCATTAAGGAACTTTAGCGCATTCTCTCGATAATAACACTTTGGTTCTCATCAAGTGCTATATCGACTAATAGTAAATAATAATACACTTCTATATTTGTTTCATATATCTTAAGTATTCTATTGAATCTATTGGGCCTCTTATAAAAAGGTAAGTAATTTTAGCTATAAGGTATATTCGCAATATTGAATTAAAAATAAATTGCAAACTGAAAGGATATGGAATGGATATAAATGATAAATCGGATAAATATGTGCACAAAGGAGCTATAGAATTATAGAAATAACGAAGTTCATGATCAAAATAATAAGGAAATTTCGAGGATGAAATTTTTTTAGGGGAAGAATTGTAATGACCCAATTTTAATAGTGTCGAACAGTGATTCGAGATCACTAAATTTGGCGAAAAGTTAGAAAATTTTGTTAATCGATAATTATAAGTTAAGTGTGATTTTAGAAATATTTTAAAATTAGTGAATTTTGTGAATGAAAGAATTAATTAGAAAAATTAGGCCAAAAGCGAGGTATTGAGACCTCGAATTTATAAAGTGAGCCATAAATATTTCCAAAAATATTTATGGAATGTCATTAAGTTATTATTAAACTTTCGTTAGAAAATTTTAACGTTTGGGTAGGAAATTAAATGAAAAGGACTAAACTGAAATGAAAGTAAAAGTTAAATTATAGATTAAAAGAAATTATGAAGGATCAAAATGGAAATTATACCATTTTTGTATAGTTGAGGCGGCATAACAAAGAAAAATCTGAGATTTTTAAGGTATATTATTATAATATTATATTATTATATTATTATATTATTATATATATACAAACAAAAGAAAAAAAAAAAAAAAAAAAGGAAGAGAATAGAGAACAGAAACCCAAACGAAGAAGAAGCAGAGAGCAGGAAAGAAAGAAGAAGAGAAGAGAAAGAAGAAAAAGGGGGGAAAATTGGAAAATTTTCAAAATTAGCTAAATAAAAAGGGGATCAAATTGAAATATATGGAGAATTCTCTTCATTTCTCTTTATTTTCTTCAGCTGAAAAATAGCCATGGGAGAGAGTTCAAGCTAGTTTTTATACTCAAGCATCATGTAAGTTTAATTCTTGCTTTCTCCTTGAAATTTCTATGTTTTGGACTTTTACAATTGGGTCCAATTTATTAATTCATTAGTTTTTGATTCTATGGCTAAATTTTTAAAGTTTATGTGGATTAGTGTTGGAAGAATATGATGAATAAATATTGAATTGAAGCTTTAATTTTGTTATATGATGATTTAATCAAGTGAAATTGATGGAAATTGGTTTTAGGACCTAATTGTGAAATAGCTGAAATTAAGGCCTAGTGTTAAAATTCTAATTTCAAAGGTTATGAAGGAGTTTTAAAATGATAGATAAAAGTATTAAATGAGAAAATTAACTCAATTGAGGGGTTAATTCAGCAAGGACTGAATTGTATGAATTGTGGAATTAGGGACAAAATAGAAATCAACATGTTACACTAAAGCAGTTTTAGACAGCAGCAGTTGTCTAACTTTGAAAAATCACCAAAAATTGTATAAATAGAATTAGAAGTCAAGTAAGATATGGAATTAAAGCTTATTGAGTCTATTTTCATATAAAAGAAACAGAGAAAGCAAAGGAATTCTGTAATTTGAGATATTTGTATTTTTGTAAGACTGGTTTAGAACAACTTCGTGATCCCCTGTTCTTACTTTAGAAATTCACTAAAATTTGTATAAAAATAATTTGGGAACATAATTTATATGGTTAGATTCCTTAATGAGTCTAGTTTTATAAGAAATAAACCATAACATCATATGAATTCTATATAAAAAGATAATTAATTTTTAGTGAAGAAGGGTCGGAACTGCCAGACAGCAGAACAGGGGTGACTTTAAAGAATAAACTGTACTAATTGGCTAAACCAAAAATTCTGAAAATTTTATGGCAAGAATATATGTGAGTCTAGTTTTAGGAAAAATTCACGGTTCTTCATTTGGAGTTCTGTAGCTCTGGAAATAAATAATTTAGTGACTATGACTCAAATGGGCAGTTTTGAATATACTTATGAGTAAATAATGAACTTATTTACAATGTTACTTATAGCATGTTATATACATTAAGGATGTGGAATGGAGGAGGAGGAGGAAAAATATGTATGAATATTCAGCTAGCATGGCTAATTTGTAATGTTTTAGGCCCGTGGACTAAATTGAATAAAAGTAAAAGTTTATGATTAGTTTTGTATAAATGTTGGAGATGACCAATTTACATGGAATGGATTATTTTATTATTTAAAATTGCAAAATTGAATGAAATTATTAATTAGATTAAGATCGGTTGAAAAATCGATGAAAATGGGAAATTACCAAAATGCCCTTGAATCTTGGTATTTCTGCAAATTTAGCCAGGTAAGTTCGTGTAACTTTAAATATGTGATATAAGGAAATATAAGTTGATAGCACGTGAAATATTGATATAACGAATTAACTAATATATGTTTATGAATAAGCGGCAAGAGAATGATATTTATCATGACATGTCAATATGTGATTATCTGTAATATGTAAATAAAAGGTAATTAAATATGTTGAGACGAGAAATAAATTCAAGTAAGTCATGAAATAAGAAAAATAAATATGTTTTAAGGGATAATATGTTTGATTTTTGATTGGTTTCAAAAATAAATGTTAAATGATATAGAATTTTTGATAAATAAATTTGTAATTTAGGTAATGCCTCACTACCTAATTCGGTGTCGAATACGGGTAAGGGTGTTGTTACTTGGACTCAATTTACCCTTTCGACCAAACCGGAGAACTTTCTTCCAAGGAGACACTTTTTCAGAATACCTTGTCACCGACACGAAATTCAATCTCTTTTCGTTTAAGATCGGCATATGATTTTTGGCGATCGAAGTCGCTTTTAAACTATCCCGAATAACCTTTACTTTTTCTTACTGTTTCCGGATTAAATCAACCCCATGTATCTTCTTTTCACCGAGCTCTGTCCAATATAATGGTGTTCTACATTTTCTACCATACAAAGCTTCATACGGAGCCATTTTAATCTTTGGGTGATAATCGTTATTGTAAGCAAATTCAATCAAAGGTAGATATCTCTCCCAATTACCATCAAACTCTAGTATATAACATCGAGCATATCTTCCAATACACGAATTACACGCTCAGATTGGCCATCATGTCGAGGATGAAATGCGATCTTTGAAATACAACCGAGTACCCAAGGCTTCTTGCAATTTGTCCCTAAAGCGAGGCGTAAACCGAGGATCTCTATCGATATAATGGAGACAGCACTCCATGTAGCACGATAATCTCAGATATGTACAGTTCAGCCAGTTTATCTAAAGAATAATCCATACATACCGGAATAAAGTGCGCTGACTTTGTCAATCGATCAACAATCACCCAAATAGCATCTTTTTTCCTCGGAGACAACGGTAACCCCGATACAAAATCCATAGTGATTCTTTCCCATTTCCATTCCGGTATAGTAATTGGCTGAAGTAACCCCGAAGGTACCTGATGTTCAGCTTTAACTTGCTGACATATTAAACATCTTGATACAAACTCAGAAATATCACGTTTCATACCTGGCCACCAGTACGTCTTCTTCAAATCATTATACATTTTATTACTTCCGGATGTACGGACATAATACCACTATGAGCCTCGTGTAAAATCTTCTGTATGAGCTCTGAATTCTTGGGTACACATACCCTATCTCTGAATAATAAACAACCATCAATCCCCACTTGAAATTCGAATCAATACCCGACTCACATTGTGCCCGTTTAACCTGCAACTTTTCATCATTCTTCTGAGCTTCACATATTTGCTGTAGAAATGTCGGTTTAGCTCTCAACTCAGCTATGACTGAACCATCATCAACCAAAGACAATTGAGCATTCATAGCTCGCAAAGTAAACAGAGATTTTCGGCTTAAAGCATCAGCAACAACATTAGCCTTACCCGGATGGTAATCAATAATCAAATCATAGTCCTTTATCAATTCAAGCCACTGCTATTGTCTCAAATTCAAATCTTTCTCGTGTCATCAAATATTTCAAGCTTTTATGATCAGTATAAATATAACATTTCTCACCGTACAAGTAATGCCGCCATATCTTCAATGCAAATACAATAGCAGCTAACTCGAGATCATGTACCGGGTAATTTCTTTCATGTGGCTTAAGTTGTCTTGAAGCATAGGCTATTACTTTACCTTCTTGCATCAAGACACAACCTAAACCATTTAATGAAGCATCACTATAAATAGCAAATTCCTTACTGGTTCAAAGTTGTACCAACAGTGCTTTCGTCAATAAATCTTTCAATCGATCAAAACTCTGCTTTGGCATTCATGGTCCACTCGAATTTAACATCTTTCGCAACAAACGGGTCATCTCGGAGAAGCTATCATAGAGAACCCCTGTACAAATCTCCGATAATAACCAGCTAAACCCAAGAAACTTCTAACCCGGATATATTCTTGGTGGACTCCAATTAATAATAGCTGAAATTTTATTCTGGTCTACCCGATGCCTTGGTGATACAACATGTCCAAGGAAACCCACTTCTGAGCCAAAATTCACATTTACCGAATTTAGCATAAAGCTTCTTCTCACGCAGATTTGCAACACTATTCTCAAATGTTCTCGCATGCTCATTTTCATCTCGAGAATAAACTAGAATATCATCAATGAAAACTACAACAAACCTATCTAAGTACGGTCCGAATATCCGATTCATCGGATCCATAAATACTGCAGGTGCATTAGTCAGCCCAAAAGGCATAACCAGAAACTCATAATGCCCATACCTGGTTCTGAAAGCTGTTTTCGGTACATCTCGCTCCTTTACCCGTAGCTGGTAATAGCCCGATCGGAGATCAATCTTTGAGAATCTTGTGGCACCTTTGGTGATCAAATAGATCATCAATCGGGGAAACGGTACTTATTCTTTATAGTTACCTTATTGAGCTGCCGGATAGTCGATACACAATCTCAAAGACCGTCTTTCTTTTTCACAAACAGAACCGGAGCACCCCAAGGTGAATGACTCGGTCTAACAAAACCTCTATCAACAAGTTCTTGTAACTGTATCTTTAATTCTTTTAATTCTGTAGGAGCCATCCGGTATGGAGCTATGGAAATCGGAGTAGTTCAGGAATCAAATCTATAGAGAATTCCACTCCCTTCTCGGTGGCAACCGGGTAACTCCTCTGGAAACACATCAAAAAATTCGCATACCACTCGCATCGTCATATCTTTGACTCGGATACCTTGGTATCGAGTACATAAGCAAGAAAAGCATCATACCCTTTTTAACATACCGAGCAAAGAATAATCGAAATCACATCGAGATAATCCCTGCATCGATCGATTTAACCCGAGTAATTCGCCATTCGACACTTCAACACAATATATTTTTTTACAATTTACTTTTGCATCATGCTTTGAGTTAACCAATCCATACCCAATATCACATCAAACTCATCAAATGGCGGTAACATCAAATTAGCCAGAAACAATAACCTCTTACTATCGGTGGACAATTTTACAAATTTTATCCACCAAAAGCAGATTGGCCCTGGGGTTCGAGACTTTAACCACAAACTCGTGAGGTTCAATAGATAAATCTTTAACACATGCAAGCTTTATACATATATATAAATGCGTAGAACCGGATCAATTAATGCAATAATATCGGTGTCAAGTAAAGAAAATGTACCAATAATAACATCGGTCTTTGAGGCATCTTCTCTCGCGCACGAATGGCATATGTCCTAGCAGTGCTCGTGTCTCGTGCCCGCCTACGTTGTCTTTTGCGGCTCTCGGCTACCACTAATATTACCGGATGGTCGAGATGGTCTACCCTTGAAACCTGGATTACTCGGTTTAGATATCTGTTCCACTTCTTTTTCACCCCTTTCGGACAATCTCGAGGAAATGGTCAAAAGAACCACATCAGTAACAAGCCCCGCTCTTAAATCGACATTCACCAAAATGAGCTTTATTACAATCACGGCATCTCAAACTTAGGGTACCAACACCGCCAACACCGGTCGCGATGGAGTGGAAGGTCTTGGATTAATGCGTTGAGAACCTCGTTTCTGCTGAATACCATGGATCGAGGTAGAACGATCCAGTACTTACGCAATTTCTTTGGAGCGTAAAACCGAGATTTTCCCATTGGTCTTTTACTAGAAATTCGAGCTTCCTTTCTGTTTCTTTTCTTTGCTCAATTCTTTCGCTTTATAAGCTCGCTCTGCCAATATAGCAAACTCTCGAATTTCAAGAATTCCAATCAATAGCTTAATGTCTTCATTCAACCCTTCTTGAATCTTTTACACATTTCACTTCTAACTGGACCCATTCTCGAGCATATTTACTCAACCGAACAAATTCCCTTTCATACTCGAGATACCGATCTATTACCTGTTTAACTCAAGAAATTCTTTTCTTTTCTCGATCAAGGAACCTCTGGTCGATATATTTCTTTTTAAATTCGTTTTGAAAGAACTCCCATGTAATTTCTTCTTTCGGAACAATCTGAAGCTTTAGTATTCCACCAATGGTAAGTTTGTGTCTTTTAGTAGTGAAACGGCACATTTGCACATTCTTACGGTGTACAAGATAAATCCTCCAAACCCAGAGTAGTATTCTCTAACCAAAATTCAGCCATTCAGGATCATCATCAGCCTTGCTTGCTCAAATTCTTGGCCCCATATTTTGAATTTTATCAACCGGAGCTTTCCCTTTTCTAATGATTCGATGCACTGTAGTCTGTGGGATCTCTGAAGCAGGTGGAGGAGCAGGAGGGGAGCTTGAGTTTCGCACACTGAGGTTAGTTCTTATGTATTGAGTAAACCATTCATTCATCATTTGAAAGAAGGCTATCTTTGCCTCCTCCCTTGACCCTCTGCACCAGGACCTTCTCATCGCTAGTTTCTTCTCTTTGTACTGAAGCCGGAGCATGACTCCCAGCTTCCTCAGATTGAACTCGGTCGGATGACATTACTATAAGAAAAATACAATTTAAACGGTGAGGAGATATCACACTATCAATAATAATTTAAATGGCATGTATAGCTAATCCGTATTTGCTACATCGGTCCTAGAACCAAGCTAAACCGTAGCTCGATACCAACAAATGTAACACCCCTACCCGTATTCATTATCGGAATAGAGGAACGAGGCATTACCGGAGCTTACAATATTTATTTATTTATTTTTTTTTTTTTACTCAATATAACTCCTTTATAAACAATCTAGTCTTCCCTGCAAAAATTTTTTTTAAACCGAGACTAATTCATATCAACCAATCCAATCAACATACCTTCAAAATAGATCCATGCAAATTTATAAGATAACCTCATTACATACTGAAACTAGAAATTTATTAGTCATACCAATGGCTGACCTTAATTATAAGTTGAAAATTACTTTAAAGTTCCTCGAATTTGTATTTATAATTATACTTATTTATAATAATAAAAACTAATAAAATACTTTTTTTTATATATTTTAATTTAAAAAATCTTTAAATAAAATTAATTTAAACCACTACTTAAAAAGAAATTATTTTATATAAAAATAAATATATTTTTTACATAAAAATTTGTAAATACATTTTTTACCTTTTCATTGACATCATAATTTAGTATTAAATTGAAAGGGAGGAATTGACATCAGAGGTGAGAAACCGAAAAACCACCATTGCGCAAAACATTATCTATACATATAGTTAAAATAAAAATCTAGAAATAAAATCTGTGTTCGACACCTGTCCTGTTATTTTCGTTTTTCAGTTTTAAAGGACAAGAGAGCGCGCCATTTTACTTTATGTCCTTTTTCTCTCAACTAAAGTTAAGGTCCACACATGCCAAAGGTTGTACAACCACGTGGCAAGTTTTTTTTAAATTGTTTTTTCTAAATCTTTGCATTTTAAATAGATAGATTCATTGATTCGCAGGAGAATTTATTAGTTCATTTAAAATTTATATATGATCCAACTGAAAAAATAAAAATTATATTTTCGTGAATTTGATTTAAATTTTAAATACATATTTTTTCAACATTTTAAATATATATTTAGAAGTGTTCGTGTGTATGGATAATTTATAAATCATTTTAGCATTTGTCTTCGGTTAAAATACCCAAAAATACCCAAAAACTAATTTAATTACGGAAAAGAGTAAGTTTCAAAAATATATACAGAA
Organism: Gossypium bickii; assembly: GCA_025503065.1. Taxonomy (NCBI): domain Eukaryota; kingdom Viridiplantae; phylum Streptophyta; class Magnoliopsida; order Malvales; family Malvaceae; genus Gossypium; species Gossypium bickii. The sequence goes on along the minus strand of CP106709.1, from coordinate 135,924,352 downwards.
AATGGCCGTTTTCCCCCAAAACGCATCCATGTCAGCGCGGGGCACGCTTTGCTGCTGAATCACCAGGAAAACGCGCTAACGTGAACGCGTTTTTGCCCTCCCCCAGTCCAATTACAGTGTGATATTCTAAGGTTTCTAGGCTAGAGTAAAAATATATTTAGGATTTTGGACAAAATATATTTGCCCAAAAAATTAATTGAATTTTGTGACAGTTGTATCTGGCAAAATAATTTTGAGAAGACGTTTCTGAACAAACAGTGGCCAAAAACGCTTCAAGAATGCTGCACTGTCAGCAAGAGTACTGAAAAGAACTCCCACGTAGACACTCTTTTACTACAGTAGTCTCCGGCAAAATTAATTTGAGAAGACGTTTCTAAACAAACAGTGGCTAAAACGCTTTCAACAGGGTGCACTGTCAGCAGGAGTACTGAAAAGAGCTCCCACATAGACGCTCTTTTGCTACAGTAGTCTCCGGTAAAATTAGACTATAAATCAGCCAAATTTCATTCTCAGGTTCAATAAGGGAAATTGAGGCAAAAGAAAAAAAAAACTGAAAATGAGTGAACGTATTAATGCTGTTATTTACTACGATGGTGAGGTTTGTGACACCGAAAATGGTGTTGTTTTCTTATCGGAGAACACAACGCGACTGAGTTTTAATCGGAACGTCGATTTGGTAGAACTTCACAAAAGAATTAGGCGTAAAAAATATTGAACAACGCCAATGAAAGTTTAGTCTATTAAGTATAGATTTTGCACTTCGGTTGATCCGGTGAGATATGACTCATTCGACATCAAAGGTCTTCGGGGCTTTGAGGAAATGTTGGAGACTCATCTTGCCAGTGGATCACCCTATCTCGAGGTATATGTACAATTTTCATCTCCAAGTGATCTTTCTGCGACCTTAACATCTACTGTTATTTGAGGGGAATACACGACCCCAAGCCGACACTCTGTTAGTGGGAGGCAAAACACGGAAGTGCCCGTGTTCGGTGGTAGTATGGAAAACATAACCCCTGCACGACACTCGGTTGGTGGATGGGACATGCATCCGTCCTTCAACGTCCGATGATAGAAATACGTATTGGGAGACGTCATCAACTTCTAGTGGTTGGCAATCTACATATGATTGGAAACGTTACGAAAGATGTTTAAGGAGGGATAATGTACTCCCCACGACATCCACCGGCGAGGGGCCCTCGTTTGTTGCAGGTTATAGAAGGTCGGACAATGAATCCAATGTGGATCCACCTCAGGAGCCCGGGCCCGATGGTGCAGAAGTTGGATTATTTTTTGAACTGGAACCTGTTCCAATTGTACCTGAAGATGTTGAGGGCAGTTCAGACGAAGAAAAAGAAGATCCGCTATTCAGGGCGTACTCGCCTCCAGCCCACATGCATAATGTCGATCTATCTCAAGATGATGCATTGGAGTTTCCTAAACTGCCACACTGGACGCGTAACCGTACAACTTCTTCGTTGGATTCGGACCAAGTAAAAGTTGGTAACCAGTTTTCCAACAAGAATACTTTTCTTGCTGCATTGATGTAACACCCCCTACCCGTATTCATTATCGGAATAGGGAACGAGGCATTACCGGAGCTTACAATATTTATTTATTTATTTTTTTTTTTACTCAATATAACTCCTTTATAAACAATCTAGTCTTACCTGCAAAATTTTTTTTTTTAAACCGAGACTAATTCATATCAACCAATCCAATCAACATACCTTCAAAATAGATCCATGCAAATTTATAAGATAACCTCATTACATACTGAAACTAGAAATTTGTTAGCCATACCAATGGCTGACCTTACATTCATTTCATATTAACATCTACTTTATTAGCTTATACATGCCGTTAATTTCCAAAATAAAGTTTCTTTATATACCGAAATCTTGGGGTTGATAGTGTGATGTGTCTCCCACCGAATCCGACCTCCGAGCTCTTAATACTACAAAATAGAGAAAAGGAAACAGAGTAAGCACTTTGTGCTTAGTAAGCCCATGTAACAAGAATTATACTTACCTAACATTTTCAATATAATGTAATAACCATTTATATATCCATTCAATGCATTATTACCTTAACATTTACAAACTCAACATTCAAGTCACCCAATAATTTTCATATATCAATAATATATACTATCATTGATGAGCTCATCAATACCATAATTTCCATATTTTTTTATATTTATCCCATTGAATTACTCGGAATTTCGATGGATTTTCAGAGGTACACTTTAGTGTACAAATTGGTCCGTCAATTCATATTCATGTGCGCACATTTCCATTTCAGAGAGCACACTCATGAACCTCATCTTTACAACGGGATTACAGTCAAAGCTAAATCTCGTAATATAAACTCACGAGTATTGTCGGGATTACGATCCGAGCTAAATCGCAAGCGACAATTACTCTAATGAGTTTGGATCCGAGATACCAGTCCAGGCTAAATTCAGACCTAATTCGGATTACCCGTCCAAGCTAAATCCATTTTCCACATATTCTTCGGGAGGGCTATATCGAGGATAGGATCACCCGTCCGGGCTAGATCCTTTTACCGTCAATTCCTTTTCAGAGATCCATCGAATTTTCCTTTCATTCAACCGGATTTCTTTCCCTTTTATCAAATATATCAATGTTTCATCAAATTTCATACAATGGACATTCAAATCATATTCATATCAATAACATACATTTCAAGCATTTAAGAATATAATTCAAGTTACACGAACTTACCTCGATTCTAGTTTGTATACAAAATCTACTAGTCGGAACTTTTTCCTTTCCTCGATTTAGCTTTGTGTTTGAGTTTTCCGGATCTAAATAAATAAATTTAATTATCAATTCAATACATTTCATGTTCACATGTAGCATTCATTATAATTCTATTACTATTTATAGTTCATTCAAAGCTGTCTACTTGAGTCATAGTCACTAAATTATTTATTTTTCGAGCTACAGAACTCCAAATGAAGAACCGTTAATTTTCCTTGAAACTAGACTCACATATCTTCACACCATAAAATTTTCATAATTTTTGGCTTAGCCAATTAGTACAGTTTATTCGTTAAAGTTTCCCCTGTTTCATTGTTTGACAGTTCTGCTATCTCTTCACAAAATCTCAGATATCTCACTGTACAGAATAAAAATAATGTTTTCATTTGTACCATTAAAAAATAGACTCACTAAGGATTCTAAGAATATAAACCACTCCCCATAATTATTTTTATTCAATTTTTATGATTTTTCAAAGTCAGAACAGGGAACCTGAATTCATTCTGACCTTGTCTCACAAAACCTATTATATCTCATGAATTACAATTCTATTGCTTACAATATTTCTTCCATAAGAAACTAGACTCAATAAGCTTTAATTTAATATTTTTTCCATCTTCTAATTCAACTTCTACAATTTATGGTGATTTTTCAAAGTTAGACTACTGCTGCTGTCAAAAACTGTTTTAGTGCAAGCTGGTTATTACCATTTTCCCCTAAACTTTCAATGAATGATAATTTCGTCCCTGCTCAATTAACCTCTCAATTGAGCTTATTTTTCTCAATTAACACTTTATTATATCACTTTAAACTACTTTATAACCTTTGGAAATCATAATTTCAGTAATAGACTTTAATTCCAAACACTTTCATAATTAGGTCCAAAAATCAATTTCTATTGAAATTACCTAATAAAATCATCTCTTAAACGAATTAAGGCTTAAATTTCATGCTATTTCATCATAAACTTACATAAACCAACCATGGTGGCTTTCAATTTCATCCATGAAATCAAAGACTAATGAATTTAATGATAGGACCTAGTTGTAAAAGTCTTTAAAAACACAAAATTACAAGAAATAGGCAAGGATTCACTTACTTGGTGCAAAAATTATGATATACCAGCTTAGATACCCCTCCTATGGCGTTTTTTGCTGATGAGAGTGAAGAAAAATGAAGAGATTTCTAGATATCCCTATTTAGTCCTAGTTTTATTTAGCAAATTTTGTTATTTTCCCATTTTACCCTTATTTCTCCTTATTTTCTTGCTGATTTCATACCTTTGCCGTCCAGCCCAATTAGACCTTGGGTCTATTTTCCTTTAGGCCCTCTTTATTTTATCATTTAAACTATTTAATCATTTTTCATAATTTTGTATTTGTTACAATTTAGTCCTTTTCATTTAATTACATACTCAAACGTTAAAATTTTCTAACGAAATTTTAATACCACATTACTAACATTTTATAAATATTTATAAAAATATTTCCTACTCAATTTTATGAGATCAAGGTCTCGATACCTTGTTTTTACCCAATTCCTTCAATAATTCCTTTTTCTAACTAACCACTAAATCGGTAAAATTTTTCTATCGATATTTTAATACGATTTTCCTATCATATAAATATTCATGCAAAAATATTAAAATAAATTTCTCTTTAAATCGGATTTATGGTTACGAAACCATTGTTCCGATAACCTTGAATTTAGGCCATTACAATTGAAACAATATAGCATCAGGAACGGGGTTAACAACAACGTGGTTAAATCCAAGCTCGATAAGTACGAGGCGAAGTGTGCAGTGCAAGACGGTACATGTTCATGGAAAATCATGGCGTCGTTGAGGAAAAGGAAAGGCTTGTGGGAGATCAAAAAGTACAAAGGTCCACATACATATCTTGCCGGTACAGTACCACTGTGTGTTCAATGTTTTTGAATAATACTAATATTATGTAATGTTACATTATTTAACGTACTTCGTTGATAGGTGTTACACAAGATCATCCGAAGATGGATTCAGATATGTTGGCTGACTTAATAATCCCGATGGTGAAGGCCGATCCCAAGACTACAGTGCCGGCCTTAATTGGCAATATTCGTAGCCAATTAAGGTACACTTCCTTTTACAGAAAGGCTTGGATAGCCAAGCAGAAAGCGTTAGAAAAGTTGCATGGTCGGTGGGACGCTTCATATAATAAAGTGTAGCAGTAGTGTCAGGTGCTGGAGAGATATGTCCCAAGCAGCATAAGAGACCTTGAAACGGAACAAGCGTACTACAACGATCATTTGCTCCGTGGATGTGCAATGTTTAAGCGTCTGTTCCGGACATTTAAGCAATGTCGAGATGCTTTTATATACTGCAAGCCATTGGTACAAATTGACAGTACCTTTATGTATGCTCGAGTAGAATACGCAACAATATGGATATCCGAGAAATGAGCAACCAAAGTAGGCTGTGCGGATGGTGTAGGAACCCAGGGCATACATCTCGCTCGTGTCCAAATCGAAATAGTTGACCATGTTCTTAGCTTTTTGTCTCTTGGTGGCTATGTAATTTCTATTTTTTTGATAAAAACAGTAAACTTTTGTACAAGAACTTTTATTTTATTCAAGTTATTAAAATTAAATTACAAAATTATAAAAAATAAAAAACAACGTTTTAATTTATTAAAAATAAAAATTAAATTACAATAAAAAAATAAAAAATTGTTATTTTATTAAATATATTAAAACTAAATTACAATAAAAAAATTAAACAATTTCTATTTTATTAAAGATATTAAAATTAAATTACATTAAAATAAATAAAAAATGATTTTTTCTTTTATTAAAAATAAAAATTAAATTACAATAAAAAATAAAAAACTGTTATTTTATTAAATATATTAAAACTAAATTACAATAAAAAAATTAAACAGTTTCTATTTTGTTAAAGATATTAAAATTAAATTACATTAAAATAAATAAAAAATAACTTTTTCTTTTCTTAAAAAAATAAAAATTAAATTACAATAAAAAAATAAAAAACTGTTATTTTATTAAATATATTAAAACTAAATTACAATAAAAAACTTAATCCATTTATATTTTATTAAAGATATTAAAATTAAATTACAATAAAAAATAAAAATTAAATTACAATAAAAAATAAAAAAACTTTTATTTTATTAAATATATTAAAACTAAATTACAATTAAAAAAATTAAACAGTTTCTATTTTATTAAAGATATTAAAATTAAATTAGATTAAAATAAATAAAAAATAACTTTTTCTTTTATTAAAAAAATAAAAATTAAATTACAATAAAAAAACTGTTATTTTATTAAATATATATTAAAACTAAATTACAATAAAAAAATTAAACTATTTCTATTTTATTAAAGATATTAAAATTAAATTATATTAAAATAGATAAAAAATAACCTTTTCTTTTATTAAAAAAATTAAAATTAAATTACATATAAAAATAAAAAACTTCTATTTTATTGAAGATATTACAATTAAATTACAAACACCAATAAAAAACAACTTTTATTTTATTAAAAAATTTAAAAAATTATATTACAATTAAAAAATAAAAAAGCTGGTCCGAATCAGTGTTGATGCCGGTCGGAATCAGTGCCACACGGGGGTGGTCAGCGGTTACGCGCTGGATTCTTTCTTCTTCTAGCTTCCGGCGGTGGTCGTGGAACCTTAAGAGGGGATTCGGGTTCCTCTGGGAGTGGGTCTGGTTCTGGGTGTTGCGAGGATGACCCACCTTGATAAAATAACCACCCCGGAGGTGTTTGCATAAACCACGGCGGGGGTATCTGAATCCCGTATGGTGATAGAGCCTGGTAGAAAGAAGTGCTCCCCGACGGTGCCTCCTTTGATCCCACACGCGACGACGGCCCCAAGATTGGCTGGCCAGCGGGAGTAGTCGGGAACGAACTCGAACCCGACCATGCATTCCAACCTGGGGTCGGACTGGGAAAAGGAAACATATATGAGTTAGAATATATATCTAAGGGGTAGGGTACGCACCTGGCATAAAGGGTAAAGGCTGTGATATCGGTGTCGTCGGTTGAACTGATGGGTCCGGTGACTGTGTCAGCGCTGTTGATAGCCCCGTCTCATCATCCATTCTCCTTGGATTTAAAGGGCCCCGACGTTCCCTTCGTTTATTAAGTTGCCGTCGCCTCTTTTTTTCGGACAACAATTACGGCTTATCATGGATCCTAAACCATGGCATGTATTTCGGCACGTACGCTAACTCAGGAACGATGATCGGTTCTCGGATAGGTAAATAATCATACCGGTATGTGCTGACCAAAATCTTGGCCAATCCGTGTGCAGCTGCCGTAAGTCCACTCTGTGCTCATCATCGAGCACCTCAGGTGGCACGAGAATCGATTGCCAGAATCTAAATTGTCGCAGAACCGAGCTGACTGGTGCATCTCCACGGTTGCATAGATGATCAATGGGACCTTCATGTGCCAACTGTTCAGATTTTGGAAGAACTCCTCCAGAATTACTGCCCGAATTTTTGGATCCTCATACGGTGTCCATTGAAACTATATTAACATTACCAAAATATTAGTTATATACATAATAGTATACACTAAATATGAAATACTAAATTATAAATACGAAATTCGAAATTTACTTGTGATTCCGACCGTTGGTCCAATAGAAGCCGTATATCTTCAAGCGAGGTAGGTATTCCAACATGACTCGCCGAATGGTTCCACCTAATTAAATAAATTTTTAGCATACAATTATACTATAAATCTACGAAATAATTGTAAAATATAACATTAAATTTACCTCGTTATCAGTAGGAATGAATATGGGTGGTCAAGTCGAGGACGTAAAAATGGAAATCGAAACCATGCCCATGACTGCAGTAGCGATAGGCAACCTCCGATTTTCGCTTTACTCGGCCGTGTCGCCCCGTACATCTCTCGATACAACCTCGATAGCACGGCAGACCCCCAACTAAATTCACTGGCTACTCTGAAATCAACAAGTTTCAGCAGTCATCTTAGGTGTACGAGGTTTCTAGAAAGGTCCGGCATCAGATAGCCTCCAATTATCTGAAGAATATATGCCCGAGCATACCGTATTCTTTCTATTTTAGTCGAACCCTCATTCGGCTCCGGGAATGTGCCTTGTAACTAGGCCATCTCGATCCGAGCTCCTTGAATTTTATCCGGAATGGCACCCAAAAGCTCGTAGCATATGGCTCCCTAATCACCAGAAGTTGAGGACCCGATGACTACAGACCCGTCCACCGGCAATCCCATCTGCAACTGCACATCTTCCAGAGTGATGGTACACAATCCGCATGGAAGATGGAAAGTGTGCGTCTCAGGTCTCCACCCCTCTATCAATGCACTGAATAAATGCGGCTCCAACTTGAACCCCCGGCTTATCGTGGCCAAGTGCCAAAAACCCGCTTCCCGCAGGTAATTCTCGATCAACGGCGGTGGGGGACCATGCATGTTGCGAATATAACATTCCAACACCCGATCTACAGACTGTTTAAAAAATTATAAAATAAAAATTAATTAAAATTGCATAGACCTAAAAAATATTAAATAAATATTGAAAAAAATAAAATTAAAAACTTACCATTTTCAATTGCTCGACGGAGATGTGCTTGCTGTGTAGACGAAGTAATTCCCTGGCCATTTATAATACGATCAAAAATTTTAAAAGTTTCAAAAAATTATATTAAAAAAATTTAAAAAGGGTTTTTTTTGTAAATATTAAAGGACTATTTCGAAATTTTAGAGGAAGTTTGAAGGACTTAAAGAGAATTTTGAGAGGAATTTGAGAGAAGAATGAGTAAGGATTAAAGTGTGAAAAAAATAAAAGGGTTGGGGTTTTTATAGGTTTTTTTTACCGTTGGGCCCCCAACGGTAAAAAAAATTGGCCTTTTTTTTACCGTTGCAGGGCTAAAGCGCGTCTCCAGGGGCGCGCTTTGCTGCCGTTTCACCCCAAAATGCGCTGATGTAGACGTGTTTTGGGGTGAAACGGCCCTTTTCCATAATTGGAACTGGCCCTTTTCCATAATTAATTTATTTTTTAGGTATTTTTGGTTATTTTACCCTTTGTCTTCTATCCACTAAAAAAGAAAATTCGTTTTATTAACTTTTCAATTTTTTAAGCAATATTTTTTATTACATGCTGATTTATGCATTTAGTGGATTGAAATATTTTATATTAAAAAATATATTTATTAAAAAATAAAAATATTTTTATAATAATTTTAATTATCTTTTAAAGCGCGAGTATTTTAAAAATCTCACAATTAAACTAATATCAAGTTGACTCATGATATTAATTTAGTTAACAACTTTATATCAGGGGCGAAGCCAGTACAATTTTTTAGGGGGCGGATGAAATTTTAATTTTTTATAGTTTATATCTTTATAATTTGTAAAAAATTAAATCGAATTTTTATAATTTTAGGGGGGGCAAAGTGTAATTTTACCTTTACAAATTTAAAATTTTAAAAAAAATTTAAACACCTAAATAGCAATTTTACATTTTAGGGGGGACCAGGCCCATGCCAGCCCCCCTGGCTTCGCCCTTGCTTTATATAGTATACATAAAGTTAAAAATCATTCACGAAAAATGTACTTAATTAAATTGTTAAGTTTTTTAAATGAAAATTTAAAGTCTTTAATTTCTTTTTATATAATATTTCAATAGTTTATCACACTTTTAATAATTTTTCCTTTTTTTGCATTTTTGTAATTTTTGTATGCTTTTATAGTTTGAAAATGTAAAAAAAAATATTATTTTATTTCATAACGTTATATTAACTAATTGAATTATGGCATAATAAAACTTTACGACACTATATGTATTATTACAATTTTTAAAAATAATTAATTAATTAAAAAACTCTTAAAACTCCCAGCAAATGCTGCGATTAAATCTAGTATAGTATTATTAAATGGGTTAAATTATTGGTAGGTTTTATAGATTTGTTTTTTTATTATAAAAGAAAGCAATTCGCTCATTTTACATTTAATTTTGAAGAAAAAATAAATAGGAATGAAATTGAAGGTTTTGTTTTTCAAAAATAAGTCAAATTATTTAATTATTTACGAAAATGATCCATTTTGAATAATAAATTTTGGTGTCATCGTTGACATTGGCGACACCACCCTTTATAATAGGTCAATTTGGTTGGTTTTTGGTTTTTTTTTTTTTTTGTGCTCCTGACCGAAGTGTGTGATTATATAAAACGTCCAGTGACCTGATGAAGCAATTATCCTTTTAGATTGGATCAAAACGTTTTATATACTCACACATCAATTTGGTGCTGCTAATGACAACGACGACATCGAGATTTACTGTCTAAAACATATAATTTTCGTACATAATTTTACAAATAGATCATCTTTATAAATAATTCATTAATTTAAATTATGTCTAAAGCAAACCGAAATTTTTCGTTAAATAAAATTACATATATATATTTTAAATGACTCATCATTTTAAACACAAAAGAAATATTGAATTACTAATCATTTTGTGGAAAAAAAGACTTTCATAACTGTTTGTAATTACATATTTGCTTCAAAATTACGAGTACAATAACTAGACTGATTAGTTTTATGGTAAAGAGATTAACTTGCTCCTAAATTTATAATGTAAGGATTTCTTCAATAATTTAATAGTTACACATTGGATTCTTGACAATTATGAAATTAGACTTAATTTGGAGTAATTTAATTATTAAAGTGAGTAAATAAAGACAAATGATGATAGCATTAATAACTTCCATCAAAGTTATCTCACTTGCCAATAAATAAAATAAAATATGTCAACTTATTATTGGAACATGTGAAATTTAATGTCTCAATAAAAATTTAGAAAGCCTCAATAAATTAATAACAACCGACAATGTTAGATAAATAAAAACAGTTTATTACTTTTCATTTATGAATTTGGAATTATAAAAAATGATATTCTGAAAAGTCAAAAAAAAGCAAATAATAAGAGAATTAAAATATTAACAAGGAAAAAAAATTGTTAGGATGGGCTTCACAAAGTGGATTTCTTAAAAATGTTTTTTTTTTAAGTAGGGACTTAGATCGAAATAACAAAAACATTTTCAACTGTAAGATTTTTTTAGTCAGATTTTTAGGGTTAAGGTTTTTGTAACACCCCCAAACCCGGCCCACGAGCCTTGACCGGATCTGCTTATGTCACTGCGGAAAGATGGTTGAAAATCTTTTTGACTTAGAATAAAACATGAAAACTATTAATTTCTTTAAAACCATGTCCATCTAAAGTTATAAGTAAAACTTTGGAGTTATAAAATGTCTGAATTAACAAACTTTATTAGTCATACTTTGGAAAAGTAAAAATAAAAAAAAATCCTTTTCACATAGAAATTTAAAGTAATCAAACCATAATTAAAAATAATACCAAAAACAATAGAAAGGCCCTTATTACAACCCATACTTAAAACAAAATACTCAATATTAAAAATGCTTAAGATAATCCAAATATCTTCTTCTGCATGGGCCACCTTGTGTCTCTCAGAACCCGGTCCATCTTTACGCATCACTGAAAATGTTAAAGGAAAAGGTGAGTCACCAAGACTCGAGTGTGTAGCCCTTTTTCCCGGTTTAGTAAAACATCATACACCAATAATAAGCAGGTTTAACATGCACAAGTTACGATATGCACCCACCTAGCCTTCCAAACACCTTTCTCTACCCCGTGTGGTACCAAACCACCTGGTGGTGCCAAACCCACGGTGACTTAAAGTCACAATATCCGTCAATACTTGTGGTGCCAAACCACTGGTGTCCCAAAGACACAAATGTGATACCAAATCACTTTGGTGGCCAGAAGTCACGAATCAAGCGATGGGGCCAACCCATCGCGTGTGATACCAAATCACCGGCGTCAATCCCATAATGTAAGCGTGGGGCCAACCCACTTGTGGTGCTAAGCCAGCGAGACGAGACGCTATGAGGTGCCAAACCTGCGAAGGTGCCAAACCTCACGGTGGCCAGTAGTCACAATGTGGTACCAAACCACGGTGTCCGTCGACACGAATATCACTTCCCCCTCCTCTCATATCACCCATCATCATACCAACTCATGTATAGTATTCAAATCATGCAAACATGTTTAACGTTGCATCTCATAGCACATACATCATAAATCATGACATCATGTATCAATAACAGTACTCATAATGAAACGGGACTTACGAATCCGTGCACATACCCCATAGGGTATCATATCACTCAACCATACTTTGTTTTGGTTTTACCAATCAATCGAGTTTATCAAACATATACAAAGCAAGAAGTGTGTTAGTTTACACACACAGTTACTAATGCGACTATCAAATCCAGTAGTAGATCAAGATCTAACGCACTAGATCCCCATTCCTTAACACTTTTCGAGCACTAGCCACAACCCGAGATATGCAAGATCAAGCCTTCCCTACAATCGGCCAAAACTAAACAACATAATCATGCTAATCAACCTCCAAGGGTATAATCGTAATTTTACCTACTAAAGGGTATTTTAAGTAATTTACCCACCAAGGGTATTTTAAGTAAATTCACACCTACAATGGCCTTCCAGAAGGCCTAATGTCGCCACTAGCGACTCATTACCATTCCGGTCGTCTGGGATGATTGGGCCTAAACCCGATTTCGGCCCATCATCCGCCCACATGCTCGTGTGGCCCACCTAGCACAAATCTAGCCACGTATATAAGTTCCACCTAGTCTAGTTCAACATATACTAACCAATCATACAATTTACTTATATGGGCCCACCCGCCCATCGAGGCCCAAGCAGCCCCAACCCACGAGAATACTACTGATGGCCTCAACTATCGCGTCGAAGCCCCACACATGCGCTCGCACGCTCGTGTGGCTACTAATGCCGTGTGACCGGTATTTCGGCATTTGCCGCTCTACAACTAGAGTAGAGAGAGTTACACACCGATAGGACTGCAGGCTAATCCAGCGCTCAGACCACTCTTGTGCCCAAACGCCTCCAAGATGTGTTTACTCTCCTCCTAGGATGCTCCTTATATAGCTAGCTCTTCACCTTCATTCTTTGTGTCTTTTCAGATGTGGGATCCCTTCGTCGATGAGAGTTTAAATTCAAATGAAACTCTTCTTTGTCCAATCATAAAATAAATACTCCTTGGTTCTCATGAGATTCGAACCCGGGCTCCCTTGCAACATAATCCACGCCCGCTAGCCACTTGGCCACAAGCTCCTCTTGTGTCTTAAACCATGCGCAACTAAATATAAACTATGGGCCAAATTATAAGGTCCAAGCAAAAAGAAACCAAAATGCAAAAGCCAAGACTTGAACCTTGGACCTCCTTCCTTCCTTGTGGCGTCACTCCCTTGTCTCTTATGTGGCGTCACTTTACCACTACACCACACACTCCACTTGTGTCATTTTCCTCCATATTTTATTCTTAAGGCCTATCTGCCAACTTCCAGGGTTTTTTTCACCTAAAACCAAAATTTTCCCAAAGCCAATATTTGATCCCGGGTCTTCATAGAAGCCCTCTAACCTTCCAAAATCACTTATCCAATAGGTCTAACTTGCATTTAAGCAGATCTCTTATTCTCTAAAAATTTAAACGCTACTACGCCTAAGGCCCATTGGGCTCAATTCTCCTAGGCCCAATTTTGGGATGTTACAGTTTTAGTTTTTTAAAATAAGGTTGAGTTATGGTTTTATGGATTTTAAGTTTTATGGGTTTTAAGTTTTTTATTATTATATTTTTTCAAGTTTTGTATATATTCTTTATTTTTTTTAAAATTTCTTGTGATATAAAGTTAATAATTATTTAATTTGATATTTACAACCATCGTATATTCGAATTATTTGAATTGTAAAATTCAAATTGATTCATAATCGAAACTAGAACTACTCGATTTGATTAACTCTTAGTTTGTAATTTTTTTGAAAGCAATTGGGCTTTGATCAATATTTCGATTTTTTTTATGTGCAAAAATCTCGCATCTCTTAAGTATGGTTCGATTGATGACGACAAATAAGCGGGTAGATTACGAATGTACGTCTACAAAATCCCATCTTTAAACTACATATAAAAAATACAAAATATTAAAATTTAGATAACAGTAACATGTTTAAATTAAATTAGATTAAATATAATAATAAAAAAATTACCATTTGCAATTGATCGTTCTAAATGTCCTTGCCATCCAAACAGATTAGAGATTTTGACATTACTAATTTCGAAAAAAAAAAGAAATAAATTGTAATAGAAAAAATGATTTTAAAAAATATTAATACAATTTTAATAAAAATAAAAAGAGAGTTGAAAGAGAAATAAAAATTAAGTGAGAAATTAAGAGGAAATTGAGAGAGATTTGAGGCTATGAGAAAGATAGTTGAGATTGAATTGAAAAAAATAAAAAAATTAGATGAGTTTATATATAAAAAAGCCATTAAGGGGAGTTCAACAACTATTTAAATAGCTAAAAGCGTGTTCATTATCTTGGTCTAATTCTGTAACTTATTCGAAAAATTAGTTTAATTTAATAAATTTTTTTGTTAAATTTGGTATTTTTCAAAAATTCACTCTGCTTCACATCTACACGTTGACCCTTCACATCTCCCATTCTTTGTAAGCATAGAAATAAGGATGAGAAATCTGTATAATATAAAACAAATTTATTTAAGTTGGTGTTTTCACGTGCCTTCTGGGTTCTCCTTTTTACATTTGTTTGAAGCATCAGGGTTCTTTGGTCCTGCACCTTTTCGACTTAACAAAATAAAAGTAATGATTTATAAGAAAAATAACAACTTAATTAATTAGTAACTGCATGCAATGTCAGATAAATATAAACAATTCATTTAAACCAACTTATTTTACATGTTCTTATAACAAATTGATACATATGTTTTTCATTTTTCTCTCATCCTCACTCTAGATAAACTTCACTGGAAATTATTAACACCGTACGTCAATAACTGTATTTATTTTAAAAAAAATCAATTTGTCCAATTTGGAGTTTTGTAGGGACTTAAAAAATAATATTTACACAATATTAAATATAAAGTTTTAAAAAGAATAAATCGGATATTTAGTCCATATACTTTAATTTTATCATTTTTAGCCCTGTACTTTTTTTTTTAAAATTTGAACTTTCAATCATAGGTCCCCCTAAAATAGAGTTTTTTTTATTTAAGCCCTTTGAAATTTTTAAAATTTTAAATTAATAAAGGTAAAATTACACTTTGACCCTCTTAAAAAATGATAAAAAATTAATTTAATCATTTAAAAATTATAAAAATATGAGTTATTAAAATGGTAAAATTGTATTTATATTATTGTAAAAATTATAATTTAATTTCAGCCCTTAAAAAGAATTTATAGCTTTACCCTGAAGTCATGACTAAATGTTGACTGTTAAATTCATCATGTTATCCAACAAACATATTATCATGTTTACAAAAAATCACATCATTTTAATTGAATAGGTATATAAAATAAAAAACTGTAAAATGATGGAACGTAACTGTATAAATTGAAACTAAATTTCTTTCGTTATATATTGATTTAATTATTTAGAATTAAATTTGACATATATTATTTATTTGGTGTGGTAATTTTGTTTCAAAAACCATGGGAAATCCGGTCGGTGTGGTAGGAAGTGAAATCCCATAAAAAAAAAAGGTGTAGATGCCACGAGAAGTGAAAGGCAAGAAAGAATCAAGACCCCCGAATATTCTTGCACTGATTATAGCCATGCGATGCGCGTTTCCAAAGGTGGCGTAGCCATTTAAGTTCCCCTCGAATATTCCCTTATTCCTCCCAATTTTCGGTTCAATTCCCACCACTTTATTATTTTAATTCTACTATAAACCTTGATCAAACCTGATTGACCGACAAGACAAGAATCATCTGATCAAACGCACAGGATTTCTCGTACCAAAACCAGTAACTCAGAAGCAGTTGTATCAGATTAGCATGTGTTTGCTTAGGAAGCTTGCTAGAAGGATTCCTGATTTCTTTTTTTGTTCAAAGGGGATTCTTCATTTCAACTTACCATAAGAACCCATTCCCCTGTAATATTCCTTCAGCATAAAAAGATATCCATTGGCTTTTTTTTTCTTTTTATTGTTGCATGTCGTTTTTATATCCTTCACATGCTCATAACCTTCCCGTGCCTATAAATACCCTTAACTCTGTTAGGTGACACTACAACACATTCAGAAACCTTTTCCAGGAAAAAAGGGGTTATTGAGGTTTTCTTTTCTCTCTCTTTGTTTGGGAAAAAAATGGCTGGAATTGCTGTGGTTTTCGATTTTGATAAAACCATTATCGACCGTGACAGTGATAACTGGGTTGTCGATGAACTGGGCTTTACCGATTTGTTCAACCAGCTTCTTCCCACCATGCCCTGGAATACTCTCATGGTAAACCATAATAATCCCCTGCAACTTCTCTTTGTTTGTGTTTTCCATTTGAATAAAAAGTATTCAAACTCTTTTGCTTACCAACTCTTGAACCTTGTCAAAGTGACAAGCACCTAATCCATTGAGGACAAGAGAACAGACAGTAAAATATAAAATAAAAATCCAACTCCATGTTTACATCTTGAGGCATTTACTTATTTGGTGGTAAACAATTACAGGACACGATGATGAAGGAGATGCATGCACAAGGAATAACCATTGATGACATTGTTGAGGTTCTGAAACGATCTCCAATCCACCCTAAGATCGTCCCTGCTATTAGATCAGCTCATGCTTTAGGGTATGTTTCTCTTCTTATACAGATGGTTTGTTGCAATGGAAAATTTGGGGTGTAATCGAAATGGTTTGAATTTTATTTTTATTAGGTGTGAACTGAGGATTGTAAGTGATGCAAACATGTTCTTCATTGAGACCATTCTTGAACATCTTGGAGTGAAGGAATGTTTCTCAGAGCTCAACTCAAATCCCAGCTTTGTTGATGAAGAAGGGAGGCTGAGGATCTTCCCTTATCATGATTTCACCAAGTCTTCCCATGGCTGCAATCTTTGCCCCCCAAATATGTGCAAGGTATCATATTTTAATTCAATTTTATTCTAGCTTTTATTATTCACAAGTCAATTTCATCCAACTCCAACTTGCTTGGAGTTTTCATTTATCTATTTATTTATTTATTATATATTATTTGTCACTTCCTTTTTCTGACATAAATAAAATCCATGATCTTGACAAGGGTTAACTAATATAATACGATGTTTTAACATATCTAAACATTGGCTTGTGCTGTGTTGCTACAGGGGGCGATCATTGAAAGGATTCAAGCATGTTTAGAGGGGAAGAAGAAAATCATTTACCTCGGAGATGGCAGTGGGGATTATTGCCCAAGCCTAAGGCTTGGAGAGGGTGACTATGTGATGCCAAGGAAGAATTTTCCAGTATGGGATTTAATATGCAGGAACCCTATGCTCATCAAGGCTGACATTCATGAATGGAGTGATGGCGAAGACCTGGAGCGGGTTCTTCTGGATATCATCAATATGGTATCTGTTGACCATAACTCTGCTCAATTTTTCTCTGTTGACTGTAAACTTCAGACCATTTCAACATCCAACCATGCCCTGCCTCATGCCCTGCCTGTTCCGCAGTAGATGTGTGATTGCTGCTCAAGTTGTTCAATGGGTTTTGGTTTGATTGTTGGGATTTACGGATTTAATCTTCCCTTACCAAAATACATTGAAAATAAGGGTCTGTAAGTTTCTCATGATTCCAAAGCAATTTTATTCTTTGGAACATGATTGATGAGAATGTATTTATTAAAAAATTTACTTCACAATATTTGAAATATATATTAAAGAAAATTTACTTCACAATAAGGGTCTTTAATCTCTGAATGTGTTGTAGCGCCACCTAACAGAGTTAAGGGTATTTATAGGTACGGAAAGGTTATGAGCATGTGAAGGGTAAAAAAATGACATGCAACAATAAAAAGAAGGAAAAAAAGGCCAATGGATATCTTTTTATGCTGAAGGAATATTACAGGAGACTGGGTTCTTATGGTAAGTTGAAATGAAGAATCCCCTTTGAACAAAAAAGGAAATCAGGAATCCTTCTAGCAAGCTTCCTTGGCAAACACACGCTAATGGTGACTGAGCAAAGGAATATTACATTTAACTGAAAAATAATATAACATACTAAACACTGAAACCACTCCCAATTAATTAAAACACCTAAAAAGTTACCAATACCAAACTTACCATAATTGTAAACAAACTTTGCCATAGAAAATTTTACCGCGGAGTGTTACCAGATTAAAGCAGTAAGTTTTGTTGAAAGTAGACCTAATTATGTTATGTCGGGCTGGTATAGAATTTTAGGCCCGTATTTTAAGTCCAGTTAGAAAATGTGTTTAAAATTTTGTCTAATCCAACATATATTTAAAACGTTAAACTTGAGCCTGATCTGATCTGATTATAATAATTCTTTTAGATTATTATTTTTATATAAAAATAAATTTTAAAAATATAATATATCATATACATTATAAATATTAAAATAAAAAAGTTTCAACGAATTGAATATATAAAAAAAATATAGGCATGTGATTCGATCTGCGTAAAAAATTCTGTCCAAATCCCGACTTGTTTAGAAAATGACCTTATTTTTTGTTCAAACTTGTTTTTTAAGCTTATATTTTTTTAACAAATAACCCAACTCATAATCATATCTAATTGAAAGAGATGCGTCGATTACTATTGGCAACATTTTTGGATTAGATATAGATTATTTTTTGGAACTTGCATTCATTATGGGACCTGCATATTTTTATTTATCATGTAAATTATTCTTTTAAATTTAAATTTCTTGACTCATATAATTATTTTTAAGAGTGATATTTAATAAAATTAAGAAAATGTTATATGTTGTTAGCATAGGATATCAATGGATTAGTAATACAGTACGCAACAGCCTGAGTTACCTCCACCTATTGAAATGAAAATGTTGGATTGTAAAGTTGATGTTTTATTATTTTTCTCTGGAAAAAGCCATAACCAAGGTATAATCAATATGTACTTCTTTTTTTAAACTTAGATATCAAACCCGAGTTGTAACTTCACATCAATATGTACACACTTCACTTTTTACAGCTTTCAAGGTCATATAGTTCCACCTCTTTGCTTCCCCATTACTAATCCTCCTTCGCCTATTTCAATGTACCATTAAAAAAGAAACTTCCCTTCGCCTCCCTATCAACATTAAAAATTCTCATCAAAACCAATTTTTTTTTATAAACATTACATTATTAACTAAACAATCCATTTCCCATAATTTTATCTTTTGTTTTAAAATTTAAGATAAAAATTTAAGATCGTCTTTTTTTCTATTTCTAGTATAGAATTTTGTTGTTTGTCAAAAATTTGCAATAAATTTTGTTTCATCAATTGTAACGTTTTAAATATCATTACTATATGATGTTCTTTTCATTCCTTTTTTCCCCTTTTCCATTTGTTGAGTTGATAAACAAGATGTTAAAAATTTTATATTGGAGTAGGATAAAATTATAAAAATTTGAAACCTAAAACTAAGATTTTTGGGTTAAGTTTAAATTATTAATTTTTGTAAAGGACAAAAAATTAATTTATCAATTTATTTAGAAATAGAACTAAATTGACAAGTTTTTTTAAAATTTGAGGGTTAAATTTATTGAAATTTTTAGAATTTAAATTAAAATGAAAAAAATTGTTGAATATTTTATATTTAGGATCAAATTAACATAATGTGTAAACATTAGAGGACTAGATTTGTTATTAGACCAGTAAAAAAACACAAATAGATAAAAATATTTTATTTGATTAAATAAAAAAAATTATTAATTTACATTTTTGTAGTTTATTTGTTTATTATAAAAATGAGGATGGTAAAAAACTGACAGCGTTTGTACAAACATGGACGTGAATGGAAATATTGTGGGGCAATTTCTAAATTCTATCATAAATTGGTATTGTATATTTGGGTGGGATAAAATTTACAGCGGGGTTTGACATGTAACAACACCTTTTTGTTAAATAAAGTAATTTAAATTAAATGTAATAAATTGGTATTGTATATTATAGGACATGTTTTAAAGGAATTTGACTTGGCATATTCCCGATATTCCTGCCTTTTTTTCTCCCACAAAACAGTCAATAAAATCAAGCTATACAGCAATCACGTTTTGATCTTTCTTAGTCACCAAATCAGAGGGCCAATTTCCACCTAAAAGGGAGTGAAAAAAAAAAAATAAAAAAAAAAACAGAACCCATTTCTTTAGGAACTTTCCAAACAGCAAATACCAGACATAGTATTTGACAAAAAAGACTATCTTTGACAACTAATCACACTCCAGAATCATCCATGAGATGGTTGAGGCAATGGCACCTCATCCGTTTGTATATATACCCCCTATAATTTGTTTTGTTCATCACACAAATTGGATATTCACAGCTTAAAACACTCCATCAAATAGCTATCCCCTTTCTCTTTTGCGAGCCTGAAACTTGTTTTCTTTTCATTGCTTCATATATCGATCACAAATGGCAGCTGCAGGCATAGTTGTGATCTTCGATTTTGATAAAACGATCATCGATTGTGATAGCGATAACTGGGTGGTTGATGAGTTGGGCGCCACTGAATTGTTCAATCAACTTCTTCCCACCATGCCCTGGAATTCTCTGATGGTCCGTCTTTGGTTTCTTGTTTTTCATGTTGCATGTTCTTGGTTTACATGCATATATCTATTTTTCCTTCTTTTCAAGCAAAGAACTAGACTTGTTAATATCATTGTCAAAATTCTTACAGGATCGAATGATGAAAGAACTTCATTCCCAAGGTATAAGAATTGAGGATATTGCGACTGTTCTGAAAAGATCACCAATACATCCCCGAATCATCGAAGCTATTAAATCGGCTCATGCTTTAGGGTATGTATTGTACTTTTTCTCTGAATGTCAGGTTTTCTCGCTACGAAAAAAATTAAATGCTAAAAGTTTTGGTGTGGACGTTGTCGGCTTTCAGATGTGATTTGAAGATTGTGAGCGACGCAAACACTTTCTTCATTGAGACAATCTTGGAGCATCACGGCCTGAAGGAATGCTTTTCGGAGATCAATACGAACCCTGGGTTTGTCGATGAACAAGGCAGGCTGAGGATCTTCCCTTACCATGATTTCACCAAATCTTATCATGGATGTCAACATTCCAGCTGCCCTCCCAATATGTGCAAGGTATATACATAATAAATTTTTCAACTTAAAAATTCATAAATAACAATGACACCATATATGCATGTATTAAACATGATACAGGGAAAAAAAATAAACCTTCCTTTTTAAAGAAGTAAAGATGCCTTTGTTTGCTGCATGACAAAATTAAATTGATGAATTATTTAAAAATTTTACGTGCACGAAATAAAATCCAAACTTCAAGTATGATTAGATAGCTGCCACTTTTTTTATATTATCATCTTAAGTCGTTTCCCATGTAATTGACAATTCCCTTCTTAAATATAGGGTATCGTGATTGAAAGGATCCAAGCATCTCTGTCCATGGAGGATCAAAAGAAAACAATAATCTACCTTGGGGATGGGCTTGGTGATTTCTGCCCAACTTTGAAGCTTGGTGATGGAGACTATGTGATGCCAAGGAAAGATTTCCCAGTTTGGGACTTAATTTGCAAAAATAGGAGTCTAATTAAGGCACAAATATACGAATGGAGAGATGGGGAGGAGTTCGAAAATGTATTACTCCACCTTATTAGCCGGATTATTTCCATTGACAGAAACAACACCAGTGCCAAAATGGGTCAGCTCTATTCAGTTGATTGTAAACTAGAAACGATGCCGTTGCCTATCGCCACCGGCCATGAAGCCTTCCCCCAGGCCCTTCCCGTTCTTCATTAGAAGCCAAATTAGTTGAAAGTCAAAATGACTGATGAATTTGATGTCTTTTAGCTTACTAAGATTACTATTGAGGTAATTAACATCTAGTTTTGACCGTAGAAAAACATTAAATAATTGAGTTGAAGTGTATTTTTTTTTTTGGGTTGAAATAACATGTAATTCATTTTATTGATCTAAAAAGGTTATTATTGTCCCTTTATTTTATCACTTCAATTTCGTTACATATTGTACCATTAGGGATGCTAATATAGAGAATAAATGGAGTCTGGTTGCTTCAATAGCAGATCTACCTATCGGATAAAGATACACTGGAACAGTAATAAGTTGGATGGGGGTAACATGAGCGGTTCCCAAATATTCTTAGATCCCAACACAACTAGTGTAGCCTGCAATATGAACATGAAGGTTAATGATATGGTGTATATGATGGACATTGTAAAGGAGTCTCAAGTGATAGAAACTTGGGAATAGTTGCAATGGAAAACCTCTATTGGCCAAAAATACCAAATGGCTTGAAAGAGTGGAGGCAATACAAATGTCAAGGATTATTGTATTAATTTGTGTTAGTACAAAACTCCGGTGAGAAAAATCTCGAACACACGAACAAAAACTCGAACAGAAGAAGAAATAGGACAAGGCTCCAAGGCGTGTATTAAATCACTATCTTTAAGGTTATATTTCGCCCCACCTATCTTCTTGGTGTGCAAACGAGTTCCAAGCAAATTAACCTCGAGGATACAATGAAGCCAATGGCTATTTGCGTTTTACATCGACGAGAATAGCCCACTACACACTGAGCAATATATGACAAGAAAACCAATTTCTATAAAGAATTTCTGCAGTAATACTTTATAGAACAATCTAACAATATTAGAAAATGAAGGAAGAAAGAAAGAATATTAGAATTGTTCATTTTTTCCAAATGAAATCTGATTCCTATTTATAGGAATTTTCATGTCTCTTTATAGAGACATATTTAATCAATATAGGTACCTTTCGAATAATAATGTTTTTTAAAATAAAAACATTATTATTCATTTAATTATAACTATTCAAATAATATTATTTAAATAATTATAATTCTTTTCAAAAAATCAAAAGATATAATCTTTTAATTAATTATACCCATTCATTTATAGTTATTGAAAACTATAAATTTTGAAAATGTTCCAACAATCTCCCCATTTTCAAAATATTTTAGATTTTGATATTCTTGAAATCAATTTGCATAAATGAAGGTATCTTACGATTGAACCTTCACTTAGTGAAAACATGTTAAAGTTAATCGAAATTGCATGGTAGACTAAGCTTTGAACCAACTATTTCATTTGATTAACCGAACACATCTCACACAATGATTTCAACATTGGTCAATGCATAATATCTAGGGACACTATTATGGCCATGTGTCTGTGTCCTCTTTTCATGAGTCTTTGTCGAGCCAAGCCCTTGAGCCCCTAGAAGCGGCCACACTTCCACTCACATAGGTAGATCCCATCAAAAGTGTTCCCGTAATTATAACACTCTAACATATTTATGTTATGGGTCCATTAAGAGTACATTACTCATCCTTCCCTTATCATTACGGGTACCTAGCACTTTAATCTTAGGATGGATTTATTTATAGTGCTAACAGTCACATACTAATGATGTACTTTATCTCATTGAACTCAAGACTTGACGTTATACCAAGCGTTGAGTCGAGTTTCCATCATGGGTGACTCTAATTAATGGGCTTGAGTCCCATCCCTTTTGAGGTCCTTTTTACTGCATCTCTAGCAAGACTTTTTGTCAAAGGATCCGCCAAATTTTCACTTGACCTCACATAATTAATAGTGATCACTCCATCAGAGATTAATTGTCGGACATAACTATGTCTTAATCCAATGTGTCTAGACTTTCCATTATATATTTGGCTATATGCCTTTGCTAGAGTAGCCTGACTATCACAACGGATAGAAACAGGTGAAATTGGCTTAGGCCATAAAGGTACATCATAAAGCAAATTTCTTAACCATTCTGCTTCTTTAGATGCAGCGGCTAATGCAATAAATTCTGCTGCCATGGTGGAATCAGTAATACATGTTTGTTTCTTGGAACCCCAAGAAATGGCTCCTCCACCAAGAATGAAGATCCATCCACTAGTAGATGCATGATCTTCCAAACTTGTAATCCAACTAGCATCCGAATACCCTTCTAAAACTGGAGGATATCCATTATAACACAATCCATAGTTAATAGTTTTCTTTAAGTACCTAAGTACTCTATTCAATGCTTGCCAATGCAAATTACTTGGATTACTTGTGTACCTACTCAATTTCCCAAAAAGCATATGCAATATCTGGTCTTGTACAAGTCATTATGTACATAAGACAACCAATTAGACTTGCATATTTCAATTGATCAATTTTCCTACCAGCATTAGATACTAATTTTATTTGAGGATCCATGGGTGTAGATGCTGGTATACAGTTGAAAAGATCAAACTTTTTAAGCACATTTTCAATGTAATGTGATTGTGATAAAGCTATCTTCGCTTTCATCTCAAGTTATTTTAATCCCAAGAATAACATCTGCTACACCCATATCCTTCATAGCAAAGTTGTTTGACAAGAATTTCTTTGTGTTTTCTATTTGTTCCAAATCCGTGCCAAAAATAAGCATGTCATCTACATATAAGCAAATTATGACACCTTTTCCATTTTCAAATTTGCTATATATGCACTTATCGGATTCATTTATTTTGTAGCCACTAGCTAAAACGACATTGTCAAACTTTTGGTGCCATTGTTTTGGTGCTTGTTTAAGTCCATATAAAGATTTAACAAGCTTACATACCTTATGCTCTTGTCCTGGAACAACAAATCCTTCCGGTTGTTCCATGTACACTTCATCTTCCAATTCACCATTTAAAAATGCAGTTTTAACATCCATTTGGTGAATAACCAAATTATATATAGATGTAAGTGATATTAAGAGTCTAATTGTAGCAATTCTTGCTCTTTGGAGCATAGGTATCAAAGTAATCAATACCTTGTTTTTGTGTAAAACCTTTGGCTACCAACCTTGCTTTAAACTTATCAATGGTTCCATCAACCTTCATTTTCTTTTTGAAGATCCATTTACAACCTATATGTTTGGAACCGGTGGAAGATCAACTAAGATCCAAGTTTGATTTCCCATTATTGAATCCATCTCATCATTTATTGCTTCTTTCCAAAAAGCGAGTCTTGAGATTTCATTGCCTCTTCAAATGTAATAGGATCAGATTCTCGTATTGTAACAATAAGGTATCTTATTATATATACTTTCACCTTTTCCTTCTACAAGAAACATCATGAAATCTGGTCCAAAATCTTTGACCTTTTAATCCTCTTACTTCTTCTTAATTCTTGACAAGATTCACCATTATTATCAATTTGTTTCAATGGAATCTCATTCTCATTTGAAGAATGAATCAATTGTTGTGGTTTGTAATTGTCTTGATATAGAATTAAATCTATTTTCATCAAAAATAGCATCTCTTGATTCAATAACAGTGTTAATTGAAATTGAATCATTTGGTTCAATTACCATGAACCTATATGCCTTGCTATTATGTGCATATCCTATAAATATGCATTCAATTCCTCTTTCACCTAACTTTTTACGTTTAGGTGTTGGAACTTTGACAATAGTTCTACAACCCCAAACCTTCAAATAATTAAGGTTTGATTTCCTTTTCTTCCATTGTTCATAACGAGTTATTTTAGTTTCCTTATTAGGAACTCTATTCAATATATGACAAGCTGTTAGAACAGCTTCTGTAACGACCTCAAAAGTATGGATATTGAAAAATGAGTTATCGGGTCTCTATTTTTAGTAAACGGACTCATAAAATATTTATTAAAAATATTTACAAAGTTAGTTGTGTGTTTAATAAGGTTTTATTTAGGTGAATTTGATTTAATTAGAAGTATTTGAGAAAAAGGATTAAATTGAAAAAGGTGCAAAAGTTTGATTATAGATTAAAAGAAAATATAAAGGACTAAAAAGGCAATTATGCCATTTTTAAATGTTGAGGCTAAAAAAAAAAAAAAAAAAAAAAAATCCTAGATTTTTTGGTTAAAAACGTGTATATGGATATAGATGTATATAAAGTATATTATTATATTATTATATTTTATTATTATATATATATAGATTAAAGGAAAGAAAGATATAGAAACAGAGAAAAAAAAGAACAGAGAGCAAACGTGAAGTGAAGGAAGAAAAAGAGAAAAGAAAGAAGAAAAAGGAAAAATAGAAAGTTTGAAGCTTGGAGTTTAATAGGTAAGTTAATTTAGCCCTTTTCTTCTAATTTTGATGTTTTATAAGTTTTAGAACAAAGTTTTGTTGAATTAAGTTGAAATTCTGGAAATTCTTAGATTTTTGAACATGAGTTATGTGGATCAAATTGATGAATTAGGGGTTTAATTAATGGAATATCTAGTTAGAAATTGATTTTAAGGATTAAATTGTGAAAATGTTTGGAATTAAAGTCTATTACTGGAATTCTGATTCCCAAAGATTATAAAGTTGTTTAAAGTGATAGAATAAGGTGTTTATTGAGAAAAATCAGCTCAATTGAGAAGTTAATTGAGCAGGGACGAAATTATCATTTATTGAAAGCTTAAGGAAAAATGGTAATAAACAGTTTGCACTAAAACAGTTTGGACAGCAGCAGTAGACTAGTTTTGAAAAATCACTAAAAATCGTATAAGTGGAATTAGAAGCTGAATGAGATATGAAATTAAAGCTTATTGAGTCTAGTTTCATATGAAAGAAACAGGGAAAGCAAAGGAATTCTGTAATTTGAGATATTTATATTTTTGTAAGACTGGTTTAGAGGAATTTCGGGATCCCCTGTTCTGAATTTGAAAAATCATAACAAATTGAAGAAAAATAATTAGAGGCTTAACTTTATATGTTTAGAATCCTGAATGAGTCTATTTTCAAATGAAATAAATAAGAAGGTCATATGAATTCTGTACGAAGAGTAATTTGATTCGTAGTGAAGAGAGGTCAGAACAGTCAAACAGTAAAACAGGGGAAACTTTAAGAATAATCTGGTATTGATTGGCCATACCAAAAATTCTGGAAAAATTATAGTAAAAAGATATATGAGTCTAGTTTCAAGGAAAATTAACGGTTCTTCATTTGGAGTTCTGTAGCTAAACTGGTGAAACTGTATATATCTGAGATTGTCAGAATACACAGAGTGTCTGTCTCCATAATATTGGATATTCCCGATTTACGTCTTGTTTTTGGGATAAATTAAAAGAAGCTTTGGGTATTCAGTTGTATTTCAGTACTGCATTTCATCCTCAGACAGATGGCCAATCTGAGCGTTTAACTCAGGTATTGGAAGATATGCTCCGATGTTGTATACTAGAGTTCGAAGGTAATTGGGAGAGGTATCTACTTTTGATTGAATTTGCTTACAATAATAGTTATCAGTCCAGTATTAAAATGGCTCCGTATGAAGCTTTGTATGGTAGAACATGTAGAACACCGTTATATTGGACAGAGCTCAGTGGAAAGAAGATACATGGGGTTGATTTGATCTGGGAAACAGAAGAAAAAACAAAGGTGATTCGGAATAGATTAAAAGCAGCATTCGACAACAGAAATCAATTGTGGATTTAAAATGTCGGGATATTAAATATTCTGTTGCTGATAAGGTATTTATCAAGGTGTTTATTTGAAAGAAACTATAAGAATTCAGTGTTTCATCTCTTTTTTAAGTAAATTTCGAGGACGAAATTTCAAAAGGGGGGGAGAATTGTAACGACCTCAAAAGTATGGATATTGAAAAATGAGTTATCGGGTCTCTATTTTTAGTAAACGGACTCATAAAATATTTATTAAAAATATTTACAAAGTTAGTTGTGTGTTTAATAAGGTTTTATTTAGGTGAATTTGATTTAATTAGAAGTATTTGAGAAAAAGGATTAAATTGAAAAAGGTGCAAAAGTTTGATTATAGATTAAAAGAAAATATAAAGGACTAAAAAGGCAATTATGCCATTTTTAAATGTTGAGGCTAAAAAAAAAAAAAAAAAAATCCTAGATTTTTTGGTTAAAAACGTGTATATGGATATAGATGTATATAAAGTATATTATTATATTATTATATTTTATTATTATATATATATAGATTAAAGGAAAGAAAGATATAGAAACAGAGAAGCAAAAAAAAGAACAGAGAGCAAACGTGAAGTGAAGGAAGAAAAAGAGAAAAGAAAGAAGAAAAAGGAAAAATAGAAAGTTTGAAGCTTGGAGTTTAATAGGTAAGTTAATTTAGCCCTTTTCTTCTAATTTTGATGTTTTATAAGTTTTAGAACAAAGTTTTGTTGAATTAAGTTGAAATTCTGGAAATTCTTAGATTTTTGAACATGAGTTATGTGGATCAAATTGATGAATTAGGGGTTTAATTAATGGAATATCTAGTTAGAAATTGATTTTAAGGATTAAATTGTGAAAATGTTTGGAATTAAAGTCTATTACTGGAATTCTGATTCCCAAAGATTATAAAGTTGTTTAAAGTGATAGAATAAGGTGTTTATTGAGAAAAATCAGCTCAATTGAGAAGTTAATTGAGCAGGGACGAAATTATCATTTATTGAAAGCTTAAGGGAAAAATGGTAATAAACAGTTTGCACTAAAACAGTTTGGACAGCAGCAGTAGACTAGTTTTGAAAAATCACTAAAAATCGTATAAGTGGAATTAGAAGCTGAATGAGATATGAAATTAAAGCTTATTGAGTCTAGTTTCATATGAAAGAAACAGGGAAAGCAAAGGAATTCTGTAATTTGAGATATTTATATTTTTGTAAGACTGGTTTAGAGGAATTTCGGGATCCCCTGTTCTGAATTTGAAAAATCATAACAAATTGAAGAAAAATAATTAGAGGCTTAACTTTATATGTTTAGAATCCTGAATGAGTCTATTTTCAAATGAAATAAATAAGAAGGTCATATGAATTCTGTATGAAGAGTAATTTGATTCGTAGTGAAGAGAGGTCAGAACAGTCAAACAGTAAAACAGGGGAAACTTTAAGAATAATCTGGTATTGATTGGCCATACCAAAAATTCTGGAAAAATTATAGTAAAAGATATATGAGTCTAGTTTCAAGGAAAATTAACGGTTCTTCATTTGGAGTTCTGTAGCTCGAGAAATAAATAATTTAGTGACTATGACACAAAAGGACAGCTTTGAATAAGTTTATGAGTAAAGGATTAAATTGAAATGTAAGCAAAAGTAAGAAAGGATGAAATTATTTTATTATACATGTTTATTTTATTAAATAGTACAGGAAATTATTTGATTATTTTTAACATATAAATGTTATATGTTTATATGAAATTGAAGAAAAGAAAAGGAAGGAGAGGACCGAATTGAAGGAAAAGGAAAAGAGAAGGTTAAGGAGTGAAGGAAGAAGAATTTATATCACCTCAACCTTTTGTTGTAAGTACTACAAGAATTTTAAATTATTGTTATTTATCCTTTTTGAAATATTTATGTGAATTATTTAAATACATGAGATTCAAACTTTAATGCCCAAGTAGACGAAATTAGAACTCTTTGGGATATTAGTGGCATGCCATTAAGGAACTTTAGCGCTCTCTCGATATTAGCACGTTGGTGCTCTCTGATATTAGCACGTTGGTGCTCTCTGATATTAGCACGTTGGTGCTCTCTGATATTAGCACGTTGGTGCTCTCTGATTATTAGCACGTCAGTGCTCTCTGATTATTAGCACATTGGTGCTCTCTGTTCACTTGTGCATCATAATGCACCTCTGTATATGTTCCGTATATCCGATGTGTTCTATAAAGTCTACTTTGGGCTAAGAATTGAAACGAGGACAAAGTGAATTACTGATGTGTTAAGGTAAGATTTATACCTTACAAAAGATAAGTTAAATTTTATTAAAGCAAGGCATACATGAAGAAACTTATATGTGAGAAAATATGCAATAATTGATTGAGTTAAAATATTACATTATGATTGCTTATTTAATTATTCTTGTGGTGCTTACTAAGCCTTCATCGGCTTAACGCGTTTATTTTAACGCGCAGAGGTACAATTAGACTAAGAGAAAAGTCCAACTAAAAGATCGCTCATCTCATCACATCCTCAAGGGCTTCAAAGGTAGTTACTATATTTTGTATTAAAATGGCATGTACATATGTAGTTCAAAGGTGTCCCCATGTGATAGGGACTAAAATGTAGATTCTTGAAATTTTATCTATTTTCAGTTATTTGAAGTATTTTAGTATATATGGAATGAATTAATAAACAATAAATATGTTAGCAAAAATGGTTGGTAAGTTAAAATATTATATTCAAATGTTTTAATTAGACAGTATCTGGCCATAATTGTTTTGGCACCAAATGTAATAGTCTTATACCGGGTTTGCATAATTGAACCGGGTATAGGGGTATTACAGCTTCTCCCCAAAAACCTTGTCCAAGACCTGAATATGATAATATTGAATTTACCATTTCAGTTAATACTCTATTTTTCCTTTCAGCTACACCATTTTGTTGTGGTGTATAAGGGGCTGAAACTTGATGGACAATCCCAGTGGATTCAAAATAACTTGGATTATAGTATTCTCCACCTCTATCCGATCTTAAGCACTTGATAAATGATTCACATTGAAGTTCAACTTCAGATTTTATAAACTTTAAATTTATCAAGCGCTTCATCTTTCGAATGCAATAAATATACATAACAATATTTAGAACAATCATCAATAAAAGTAACAAAATATTTCTTTCCACCTAATATAGGAGTATTATGCATGTCACATAAATCACTATGTATTAAATCAAGCAATTTTGTTTTTCTTTTAACCTTAGGGAAAGGGTTTCTTGTAATTTTAGTCAACATACATGTATTGCATTTTTCAATATTATTATTAAAAGCAGAATTAAATCTAACTTATACATGTCATTCAATTTTCTATAATTCAAATGACCTAATCTATAATGCCATAAACAAAAGATTCAATCATATAGCGAAATAGTATTTTCATTCTTATTGATAATATTTAGTTTGAACATACTCTCATACATATATACCCTTCCTACAAAAATTCCTCCCTTAGATAAAATAAATTTATCTCGCCTCAAAAACAAGTTTGAAACCAAACTTATTTAATGACTTCGGACACTAAATTCTTTCTAACTTCGGTACATAATATACATCATTTAAGGTTAAAACCTTTCCAGAAGTGAATTGCAGTTCAATGAGACCCTTTGCCTTTGATTGCTACGGTGGAAGAATTTCCCATGTACAAGACATTGTCATTTTCACATTGTGTAAACTTTGTGAACATGCTTTTGTCTTTGCACACGTGTTTGGTTGCTCAAAGTATCAATCCACCATGTATTATCATCTTGTGCCATATTAATTTCGGATATCATTGCAACAAACTTTTCGTTATTGTCACCTTAGAAGATGATTTCTTCTTTAAGAATCGACATTCATTCTTGAAATGTCCCGCTTACCACAATGATAGCATGAGCCCTTTTGTTTCTTTTTAAACTTAGGTGCTTTATCATCTGTTTAAACTTTCTCTTGAATGGTTTAGTAGTCAGTACTTCCCTCAGTAACATGCACTTTGGCATTTTTTAATTTAGATTCTCGATCTTGCTTTCGATATTCTTCTTCAATACGAAGATGATTTGCCAAAGCCTCAAGAGATATTTCCTCTTTCTTATGTTTTAGACTTCTTTTAAAGTCTTTCCAAGATGGAGGAAGTTTGTCTATTATGGAGGATACAACAATCATTTCATCCATTTTCATATCATATTGTTTGAATTGATTCAAACATCTTTTCAATATCACGAAATTGTTCCATATGTAAGCGACCATCAATCATTTGATAATTATTGAAACGATCGACAAGAAATTTCTTACTTGTAACATCTTCGGTCATGTATCTTGTCTCCAATTTGTCCCATAATTCTTTAGCGGTGACCTCATTTTGGTAGGTGTCGAACAAACCATCAGATAAACCATTCAATATGTGGCCCATGCACATATAATCAGCATTGTCCCATTTTTGTCTTTCTCGGGTTGCAGCAACAGATTCGTTTTCAGTCTCCTCAGGTCTTGGGGTATCCAAAACATATGCAATCTTCAAAGTTGATAATAAGAAGTGCATCTTTTCTCGCCATCGTCGGAAATTGCCACCATCAAACCGATCAAGTTTGACAAAATTGGAAGCCAACTCCTTAGTGTTCCACTTTCGTGAGTTGCGGTAGTCATTATGAAATATAACCTTAAAATTGTTAGTACAAAACTCCGGTGAGGAAAATCTCGAACACACGAACAAAAACTCGAACAGAAGAAGAAATAGGACAAGGCTCCAAGGCGTGTATTAAATCACTATCTTTAAGGTTATATTCGCCCCCACCTATCTTCGGTGTGCAAACGAGTTCCAAGCAAATTAACCTCGAGGATACAATGAAGCCAATGGCTATTTTTGCGCTTTGCATCGATTTGCAGAGAATAGCCCACTACACACTGAGCAATATATGACAAGAAAACCAATTTCTATAAAGAATTTCTGCAGTAATACTTTATAGAACAATCTAACAATATTAGAAAATGAAGGAAGAAAGAAAGAATATTAGAATTGTTCATTTTTTCCAAATGAAATCTGATTCCTATTTATAGGAATTTTCATGTCTCTTTATAGAGACATATTTAATCAATAGGTACCTTTCCGAATAATAATGTTTTTTAAAAATAAAAACATTATTATTCATTTAATTATAACTATTCAAATAATATTATTTAAATAATTATAATTCTTTTTCAAAAAATCAAAAGATATAATCTTTTAATTAATTATACCCATTCATTTATAGTTATTGGAAAACTATAAATTTTGAAAATGTTCCAACAATTTGTCTAGTACAGGAGGAAATGCTACAACAACTGGAAAAGAATCAATATGGATGGAATTAAATGCGTTGTGAGGGTATAGTCGTACGCCATCATGCATGACAAAAATATTAAACTCCAGAAATCAACATGACTAAAAAAAATTAAATCCATTTAAAATCAGATTTAGACTTCAATATTTAAAACTCAAATTACTTAAAACTCATTTTCAAGTTCATAGTAAATTATTATATTTATTTATTTTATATAATATGTAATTTGTATATTAACATATATGTCAAATTATTATATAATAAAAAATCACTGCAAAATTCATGTACTAGAGTTGAGAGCAAGATGACGAATTCACCGGATGCTTCAACGAAACTGGTGCTTTCGATTGCGACTGTTCTTAACCAATTGGTTATCCATTCTACACCACTAATAGCGATCAATAACATTTTGGAGGAGGATTGTGCAATGTCTTCAGATGCGTAGCTGGTTGCTTTTAAAGGTGTCGGCTGAGTTTTTCTAAACTTCAGCTGTTTATTCTACCAAAAAAACGAGGGCTACCAGTCTACGACACACCTATACCATAACTTTGATTATTTATTTAGATAGTGGTCTGGACCGCCTCTTATCCCGCGTGACTGCTACTTATTATACAATATGTATATGTTCTTACTTTCTACACCTTTGAAAGTCACATAATTCCACCTCTTGGCTTCCTATTATTATTCCTTCTTTAGCTATTTCAAAGTAGCATTATCAAGAAATTTCCTTTCGGCTCCCTTACAATATCATATTCCATCAAGTTTTAACTCAATTTACATTTGTTATTATTGTAATGAGTAAAAAGACATAAAATTATAAATTTTTGAATTATTTTATTGAAGTTTAGGTTATTTTAATTTTTTTATAATTTAATTAAGTATAATAAAATAGTTTAAAAAATGGAAACGAATTTTTTAACATTCAAGTCGGTGGATAATTCATCACAACTGCTCTAGAAATTATTTGACATGTAACAAAGACCTTCTTATTGACATTTCATAAAATAAAACAGTTTAATTATGTAACAAGAATTTCTTATTTACATTTCATAAAATAAAATAATTTAAATTAAAGAAAGTTGAGAAATTCAATTAAATACAGCATATATAAATTCTATTGTTATGTGGATACGTTTTAAGAAGAGACCTTTTTCTTTTCGAAAGGCATTTGACTTGGCATATTCCCAACATTCTTGCCACAATATTTTGATCTTTCAATAGTTAGCACGCCAAAGGGACAATATTCCACCAAAAAAAGAATAAAGAAGAAAAAGAAAGGAACCCAATTTTCCAAACAGCAAATGCCAGGCATAGAATTAGACTAAACAGACCACCTTTGACAACTAATCACAACCCTTCATCTCCATAACCATCCATGAGGCAGTTAAGGCAATGACACCTACTTCATCTTATATAAATACCCTATCATTTGTTCTATTTTATCAAATAATTTTTAGTGTAAAACCCTCGATCAAATAGATAAGCCCTTCTCTTTTCTTATCTTTTTTGCGAGTGCAGAACTTCTTTTTTCTCCTTGCTTCGTACTTCAATCACAAATGGCAGCATCAGGCATAGTTGTGATCTTTGATTTCGATAAAACGATTATCGATTGTGACAGTGATAACTGGGTGGTGGATGAGTTGGGTGCCAC
This sequence comes from Gossypium bickii, assembly GCA_025503065.1. Lineage (NCBI taxonomy): Eukaryota > Viridiplantae > Streptophyta > Magnoliopsida > Malvales > Malvaceae > Gossypium > Gossypium bickii. Next base: position 135,890,002 of record CP106709.1, on the reverse strand, counting down.
CGAGTTGTTCAATCAACTTCTTCCTACCATGCCCTGGAACTCTCTTATGGTTAGTCTTTGATTTCTTGTATTTCACGTTGCATGTTCTTGGTTTATGTATATTCTTGCTCTGTTGCTTTCTTAATTCCGATCAAGCAACTAGACTTGTTCATATCATTGTTAAATTATTACAGGATCAAATGATGAAAGAACTTCATTCTAAAGGTACAAAAATTGAGGATATTGCGGCTGTTCTGAAAAGATCACCAATACATCCTCGAATCGTCGAAGCCATTAAATCGGCTCATGCTCTAGGGTGTGTATGGATCTATTTCTTCTCTCATTTATTATATTGAACTTTCTTCTGCATGTTAGGCTTTCTCGCTAGGAAAAAAATTTAAATCCTAAAAGTTTTGGTGTGGATATTTTGTTTCAGATGTGATTTGAAGATTGTGAGCGACGCAAACACTTTCTTCATCGAGACAATCTTGGAACATCACGGCCTAAAGGAATGCTTTTTGGAGATCAATACGAACCCTGGATTTGTCGATCAACAAGGCAGGCTCAGGATCTTCCCTCATCATGATTTCACCAAATCTTCTCATGGATGTCAGCATCCCAGCTGCCCTCCAAATATGTGCAAGGTACGCACATAGTAATTTTTTTCAACTAAAAAATTTATAAATAACAATGATCCCATTTATGCATCTATCAAATATGACATAAGGAACAAAAAAAAAAAAAAAAAAAAAACTTTTTATAGTTGTAAAGTTGCCTTTGTTTCCTGCATGGCAAAACTAAATTATTTAATTAGTTTTTGACCCGAAGTTAGAGGAACGATCTTTAGGATCATGATAATTAACATAATTTCTGTAAAATTTTACGTGCACGAAATGAAATCCAAACTCCAAAGCATGATAATTAGCTGCAACTTATTTTATGTTATCATCTTAAGTTCTTTCCCGTGTAATTGACCAATCCTTTCTTGAATATAGGGTATTGTGATTGAGAGGATCCAAGCATCTCTATCTATGGAGGACCCGAAGAAAACAATAATCTACCTTGGCGATGGGCTTGGTGATTTTTGCCCAAGTTTGAAGCTTGGTGATGGAGACTATGTGATGCCACGGAAAGATTTTCCAGTTTGGGACTTGATTTGCAAAAACCGGAGTCTAATTAAGGCACAAATATGTGAATGGAGCAATGGGGAGGAGTTTAAAACTGTATTACTCCACCTTATTAGCCGAATTATTTTGGTAGAGGGAAACAACACTAGTGCCAATATTGATCAGCTCTATTCAGTTGACTGCAAACTAGAAACGATGTCGTTGCCTGCCGCCACCGGCCCTGAAACCTTCCCTCAAGCCCTTCATGTTCTTCATTAGAAGCTGAACGTCAAAATGGCCAATGAAGTTGATGTCTTTTAGCTTTTTAGGATTACTATTGCAGACTTGCACTAACTAGTCTCCAGTTTCAATAGTAGGAAAACGTCAAGTAATTGTAGTGGAACTATATATTTTTTATTGAAATAAAATCCCATTCATTTTATTACTCGAAAAAAGTTTGTTGAAAGAAATGTAAGCGTGTTCTATTTGTACCAATATATTGGTGCCAATCATAAATCAAAGAAGATCCAAGTTCTAAGATAAATATTTATTCCGAGCATAATTTAATTGTAAAATTCTTTATTATTTTGACAACGTTACAATAAATTTATAGTTCAATTAAAATTATATTTATTATAATATTTTAAAATCCATGTATAAATTTTTCACCCAATATATTATAATTTTATTAATTCATATAATCCATTTTGAAAATAACAATAATAATTGAATATTTAAGTTTTGATATAAGAAATTCCTTGTCTTGTCAGAAGAGACTAATGGATTAGCAATTAGGTACTCATCAGCCTATATTACCTCGTGAAGAGCTGGGTATGTAGCGATGATATTTTATAAAATTTTCTGAAAATAACAGAGAGAAAAGAAGACAGAAGCATAACCAAGGAATAATGGAAACTTGGATTTCAAACACAATAATTACGTTGAACAAATATAAAATAGTAGTGTCAACCATGAAAACACTCTGGTCTTTGGGTGGACAGTTTAATTTATAATTACCCACTAAAGTCCCAGAGCAGAAAAATATCAGATGACACACCCACAACATTTCTTATTTGTTTATATGGACTGGACTGCCTTTAATCCCACGTGACTGCTCCTCAATACTTTAAGGGACTTATTTTAGGGGAAACTATATTAATGGTAATCTGATTGTGTTTCTATTTTCTTCGTTCAATTTTAAAATTTTTTTAATTTAGATACTAATGTTTATATTTGTTTCTATTTTGGTCATCAATTTTATGAAAAAAAAAATTAAATAATAACACATTTAGTTCTCAATACTTACATATTATATCAATTTGATCCCACTTCTAAATATTTTAATAAATTTAACTTTTTATATTTATAAATTAAAAAGAAAATTATATCAAACCTACCTTCATCATTAATACTTGAACACAAAATCTTAATTACTGCTCCTTTAGGGTTTGGATTTATTTTAGTTTTGAAGGTCATATAATTACACCTCTTAGCTTCCTAATACCGCGTATTTGTTATTCTTCTCTTCAGTGTTATTTTATTTTATTTTTGAAAGTCTCTATTTAGCTATTTCAAAGTAGCAGAAAATGGTAGCTTCCCTTCGGCTCCCTTGATTGACATATAACGAGACCTTCTGACCTTCCTATTGACTTCCTCACAAAATAAAAGTATATTGAGAAATTCAAATAAATTAAGCATACCTATATCTTTTTTCTTTTTTAAAGGACTTTGACTTGGCATATTACCAATATTCCAGCAGTTTTTTCCACGACAGAGAGGTTGACTAGCAACAAAATAGTCAAAAAAAAACCATCAAACTTTGAATTTTTCATCTTTCAATAGACAGCAAATCAAAGAGCCAATATCCCACCAAAAAAAGGAGTCTGAAAAACAAAACCCATTCCTTTAGGAACTTTCCAAACAACAAATACCAGACATAAAATTTGACTAAAGAGACCACCCTTGACTATGAATCCCAACCCTTGATTTCCATAACCATCCATGAGGCCATTGCGATAACAACACCTCATCCATCTATATAAATACGTACCTTCTCATTATCACACAAATTTGATGTAGTAATTAAAACCCTTCTCTTGATTTGTTATCTTTTCTGCGTGTTTTTTATTTTTCTCCTTGCTTCATACATCGATCACAAATGGCAGCATCAGACATAGTTGTGATCTTCGATTTCGATAAAACGATTATCGATTGTGACAGTGACAATTGGGTCACTACAGCAAAACTGACTTTTAGCGGCGTTTTTTTAGGCCTTTAGCGGCGTTTTTAAGCGCCACTAATAGATCTTGCGGCGCTTTTAAAAACGCCACAAAAAACGCCGGTAAAAGAGGCGCCGCAAAATTTAGCGGCGTTTTTGTGAGAAAAACGCCGCTACAAACCATGACTTTTAGCGGCGCTTTTTTTAAAAACGCCGCCAAAAGCATGACTTTTAGCGGCGCTCTTAACACAAACGCCGCTAAAAGTCATGTTTTTAGCGGCGCTTTTTATACAAGCGCCACTAAAAGCGTGACTTTCAGTGGCGTTTTTAAAACGCCCAAAAAACATGACTTTTAGTGGCGCTTTTTGCAAGCGCGCTAAAAACATGACTTTTAGCGGCGCTCCTAAAACAAACGCCGCTAAAGGTTGTGCCTTTTAGCGGCGCTTTACACGAAAACGCCGGTAAAGGTGGCCACTTTTAGCGGCGCTTTTTTTGAAAACGCCGCTAAAAACAATTACTTTTTAGCGGCGCTTGTATCGCAAACGCCGCTAAAGGTTTGACTTTTAGCGGCGCTTTTACCCACAAACGCCGCTAACTGATACAGATTTAAAATATTCAATTTATCCAATATCATACCCCCTACACTAAAACCAACCAATGACAACAAATATAGTATACAATTTCAACCCAAATAACAAATGTAGCATAAAAATTGCACCAACTACATTAATTCTAAATGATATTTTAAACTAAATAAAAGATATATGATATCGTACAAAATATTCTTATAAAAATGTTAAATGTAACAATGTTAAAATCATCTTACAATAAGAACATAAATGTCTAAGATGGCGGCGTCTGAGTCTTTCAGAACATCTTCATCATAACTGAATGTTGTCAGAGTGAAGTTCTTCATACTTCTCTCATTCTCGCTCTGCCTCCTTCTTCTTTGCCCGCTTTAAGTAGAAATTTGCTCTGCCTCCTCGCTCTTTGCCTCGGCCTCCTCCGCTTTGTCTCGGCTCTAAGTTGAGAAATTTGCTCAGCCGTGCTAGCTTGCATCTGAGCTATCTGGTGTTTTAGCCTCTGAACTTCACCACGAGATTGACTCCCGGAAGGCATATATTGTTGGGAGTCGGATCCAAAATATTGGGTGAGTAATACGGATCCTTGAAGTCGAACCCGACCGTACCTTTCAACACCCAAAACATTAGTGATAATTTTGTTATAAATATACTCAAGATTAACAGAACTATCAGTCGAAGCAGTCGTACCTTTCAGGACCCAAAACATCGGTAATAATTCTGTTATCGACATCCTCAAGATGAACAGAACTATCACTCGAAGCAGCCGCTTCATACTGTGTCTTCTTCTCCTTTAGTTTCTCCTAATAAATTAATCAAAAAGTTAGAAACGAAATATACAATAAGAAGGAATGCATCATAACTTAGCATTATTAATTTAAAACTACTAACGAAGAATTAAACTATTATAAGTAAACATTATAAATCCATTTTTAATAAATCAAATTTTATTAAGTAAATATACCATAATCTCTCCAGCTTCGGGTGTCATCGGAGACCCATCCTTCTTCCTATGCGTAATGTCAAAAGGTGAACGCGCGTCCAACTTTTTGACCGGTGGAGAGTTCCTACAGTGTTGTATTACAAATATAATTTAATAGTATAAAGTCATTAATATTTGACAGAATTAATAAATTATAATACCTCGGCCTCAGCTACAGAAGCAAAACTTCTCGATCCTGCCGTGTGCGTGAATTTTTGTTTCTGCCTGCTGCTTGTTCCGACACGCTCACGGTCCTACATAACGATATTATTGTTACGTATATAGTACCGAAAAATTTATAAGAGTTTAGAACTAAGTAATACCTCTCCTTTCTTTGAGTTCCAGAATCTAACCGCATCTTCCCATTGATACCTCAACATTCCCGGTGGGACATTTCGCAGTTTATCCTCGAGGCTTATTTCTTTTTTAAAATATTCTTTTTTCAATATGCTTTTGTTGTCTCTCCATTTTTTTCCCAATCTCTTTTTTATATAGTTATCGGAGACCTCCAAATTAAACCTCTCCTAAAAAAACATAAATTTAAAAAGTAAATATAAATGAAACTTCAACCAAAGTATTATAAATTACATTCATGTTTTGTTACCTTAATGTTCTCCAGAGCTTGATTTTTGTTTGCGTCAGGCATGTGATGCCATGACTCGTAATTGATGGGCAACATATTTGCATTTCGTGCAATAATGCCCAAATAGCCTGCTAGAACTGGAGCTTCAGGGCCTATAGGTTTGGCCATAATCAAGCTTTCTCCTTACTTTCACTCGGTCGCGGAATTTAATTCGTATAAACCTTTTTGTTAGTACAGACGTCGTCGCGACTCTCTGCGCGTCCCACCAGTCTCAGCTGACCAATGATAAATTATTGTTATATTAAAATTGAAAAATAAATCAATAAAAAAAGTCAACATGCATGTAAAATAATTTAATTTTACTTTGTAATTTCAGAGGCTCATCATCTATGTCGGGCACATTAGAGGATCCAACTATTGTTTCTTTGTTCACTCTCGCCCTCTCAGGAATTTATAGTATCATGTACAATATTTAAATCTCGCATTCTTCTTCTACTCATTTTCCCTGCAATACACATAAAATAGTTGAAATATTAGTAACAAATAACAACAATAATGGTACATATAAAATATTTAAATTACATAAAATGAACATGATTAAAATTATAATATTACATATAAATAAAAAAATAGTAAAATCTTACTACATCATAATTCGTAAATATCTTCGTCCACATCTGATTTGAACCCATTGAAATTGTGCACTAGTACTAGGGATATTTTCATTTAAGTTTTGTTTCGAAAAAGCGAGTTTGGATATTTCGACGATGTCATCTCTACTTCCACTACCCATGTCGAACAAGTCTCTAGGAGTATTTGAAGTACAATATACCAACCTCATGAGTTGGATCTTCCGAGTAAAAACTTGTTTCACTTGAGAAGAAAACACATACGGCTCGTCTATCAATTGTTCTCCGGTGTGAATCAATCGAGAGAAATTCACCATTGTAAAACCATATTGATCTTTTTTAATTCCATGAGCCGTATTCACATCCGCCCATTCACCTCGAAACAAGACAACTTTCCATTTGCCGTAATAATCCAACTCAATGATGTCATTAATAAGTCCAGTAATACTCGATTCCCCTACGGGATTCTTGTCCCTAGCACTAGAATAACTCATAACTGAAGAATTAACAACAATTCCACAATTTTGGGTTCTCCTCAACCTCTCGCGATACCTTGTATGAAATCTATATCCGTTGATGAGGAATGCACTATATCTTTTCACTATTCGGTTTGGACCTTGTGAAAGCCATTTAACTTCATCATTTACTTCATTTCGACTCCAAACCTATTGAATCAAAAGTAAATCGAGTAATTATAAATGTTGTGCGATAACATTATTACTTGTCAATGAAAACTTCAATTGCATACCGTTTCGCTTAACCATTCATGAAATGATTCTGTGAACATCTTATTAATTTCTCGTCGATGTAACCTTCGGGACCGTGAACGAGCTCTCAATACTTGTTTGTACTCACTATGTTAAAAAATGGTTACTTTGTTAGAAGATAAATAAATTAATAAGTGATGAGTATTTATCAAATTGTAGAACTTACTTCCGTAATGGTTCCATTGAATCGTGATGAAAAAGAACGTATCGATGTGCTTGGACCCATGATCTGTCGTCTAATTTTGCAATTTCGACTTTGCCGATCGGTTCTCCGAAACTTTGAAATAAATAAGTTCCGGCCAAGTTATGATCTGTGAGCCCAGCATTTCTACTTGGTCTGTTCATTCTTGTTTCAACATCTTCCAAATACCTTGAACAGAAAGTCATACATTCTTCTGCCAAGTAGCCTTCGGCAATTGATCCTTCCGGATAACGTTTATTGCGACAATAAGACTTCAACTTGGAGAGGAACCTAAACACGGAATAGAACATTATCAAAAGTTGGAACTGAAGGCATTTAGGTAAATGAAGGAATAATTTGCAAATAAATTAAGACCTTTCAATGGGATACATCCATCGATAGAACACGGGTCCACCAAGTATCGCTTCACGTGGGAGATGAATTAACAAGTGCACCATAATTGTGAAGAAGGAAGGCGGGAAGATCTTTCCAGATTGCATAAAGTCGGTGCGGCTCGATCTTGTAGTGTCTCAAGTTCTTGAACGTCCAAAACTTTGCCACAAATGCCTTTCATTATGTTGGGCGGTTCAATTACACAAGACGTCACCTTTTTGACATACAACACCGCATAGCAACTGGCAGTAAGTCTTGCATCAAAATGTGATAGTCATGCGATTTTAAGCCATATAGTCTTCGATCTTTAAGACTAACACATCGAGATATATTTGATGCATACGCATCCGGGACCTTTATATCCTTCAACACCGTCTGATGAACACTTCTTTTTCCGTCTTCGACATTGAATAAATAGCGGCAGCAACCGATATTTCATATTCGGAAGTGCTTGGGGATGAAGCTCACGCCGAATTCCATGTGGACTAAATCAAGTCGACTTTGAAGATTGTCTTTTGATTTTCCATCGACATTCAAAATAGTCCCAATGATGTTCTCGCAGACATTTTTTCTCAATGTGCATGACATCAAGATTATGACGTAATATCGATGCTCCCAATAAGGCAACTCAAAAAAATACTTTTTTTTCCACAACTCCGCCTCATTAGGATCATCCTCTTCGTCGGATTCATCATCGATTCATCCCTTGATCTTCTATTTCTTTGCGGGTTGGCGGTTGATTCATCTTCCCATAAATGAAATTTATATCTTTCAACATGAATAATATTTGGATCCTTTCAGTGCGATGGAGCTTCTTTGAACTCTTGATGCATCGTCAAACCGAGCACTCGATATCTAAATCTATGATTTTTACGGTAACCATCGACGATGCCCCATATAAGAGAACTTCTTCCCATTATATAACCATTTCGAACATGTATGCGCAAAGACAACAAGGACAAGCATAACGCCCCTTAGTACTCCAACCGGATAAATTAGCATAAGCGGGAAGTCATTAATAGTCCACATCAAAGTGCGCACGTAAGTTAAAGTTCTCTTTTCTCATTGCATCGTATGTCTCAACACCAACCCATAGTTGTTTTAACTCTTCAACAAGCGTTTTGCAAATATATGTCAATATCATTCCGGGCCCTTTCTCTCCGGTATAATCATAGATAAGATAAAAGATGATTGTTTCATGCAAACCCATGGAGGTAAATTATAAGGAACAAGCACCACCGGCCAGTACTATATACTTTGTGCTCATGAGTTTGTAAGGGTTAAATCCATCCGATGCTAGCCCAAGCCCGACACTCCGAGGATCGCGTGCAAAGCTTGGAAATTTTGAGTCAAATGATTTCCAAGCTAAAGAAATGCGGGATGCCTTAACAATCCATCATCGGTTCGCGTCCATCATGGTGCCACGTCATTGACTTCGGCTGTCTTCGACGACATGAAAAGCCTTTGAAGCCTTGGTATTAGCGGAAATACCGCAAAATCTTAACCGGTTGCTTTCCTTGATTTGTGTATCCTGTTCGTCCTCGTTACCATCCTCTGCATTTCTTTTAATCCAGCGGGATTGACGCATGAACATGACAAGAGATTGTTGGTTTATCCGGTCGCCCAATACAACATGCAGTCATTTCGACAACTATGAATTTTGTTGTAGCCAAGACCCAAATCCTTTATCAGTTTCTTCATGTCTTTGGATGATTTGGGGATTTTCGCAAACGGGAACATTTCTTGCAGAAACTCTAACAGCATTGTCAACGAGTTTCCGGTCCATCCTCCCAAACATTTCAAGTGAAAAAGACGAATACAGAAAGACAGTTTGGAAAATTTTGATCCCTCATACAGTTCTTCATTCATTTCACCAAGTAACGTATAGAACCTTGCCGCTTCTTCATTTGGCTGTTCATCATGTATAGTTCTTCCCCCTTCGGTGAAAGTATTTCCACCAAAACTATAACCATCGGTTGCACCTATGTCAGGTGGAAATGACCCGAAAACATCACTGTGCATATTAAAAGCATCCCGCAACATGCCTTCCATGTTATAATCTCTAACATTCTGATTGTAAGCACTATGAGGATAACCTTGATTCATCGATGATGATGCTCCACTAGATGTACACTCTCCATGAAAAATCCATTTTTTGTACCCCGGACAAAGCCATCAACAACTAGATGTTCGTGAGACAACTTCACGATAATGCCAATTGGTATTGCAACACTTCTCACGGGGCAAAGAATCATATTCTCTTGGCTTGCATTTTGAAATGCGAAATTCAGAAAAGTTTCTACTCCAGTTCGATAACTGTTGCTTACCCTTGACAAATTCATCCAACTCCTATCCATTTCGTAGTTGTTGAAGTCTAACATTGACAATTAATTACACGGCTAAATTGTTAAAACTCCATTTATGTAAGTAATGATATGATCATATATATAATTGAATACTTTGTAAGTTACGTAAATTATGTAAGTTACGAAGTTTGATCTTAAATTTATGTAAGTTATTAATTTTGATCTTAAAATTAAGTAAGTTATGTATTCTTTACGATTCATCATACGTGGCATTGTTGCACCTAGGGAGGATCCATTATATCTAACAGTGAGATATAAGGCAACCCGTCAGGTTTCCAGCCTATATACTTTGAATCTTTTTTTATTCTATACAAGTATTATGTAAGTTATGTATTCTTTACGATTCATCATACGTGGCATTGTTGCACCTAGGGAGGATCCATTATATCTAACAGTGAGATATAAGGCAACCCGTCAGGTTTCCAGCCTATATACTTTGAATCTTTTTTTATTCTATACAAGTATTATGTAAGTTATGTATTCTTTACGATTCATCATACGTGGCATTGTTGCACCTAGGGAGGATCCATTATATCTAATGATGAGATATAAGGCAACCCACGTCGAGTTTCGCCTATATACTTTGAATCTTTTTTTCTATACAAGTATTATGTAAGTTATGTATTCTGTACGATTCATCATACGTGGCATTGTTACACCTAGGGAGGATCCATTATATCTAACAGTGAGATATAAGGCAACCCTTAAGGTTTCCAGCCTATACTTTAAATCTTTTTGTTTTCTATAAAAGTATTATGTAAGTTATATATTATGTAAGTTATGTATTATGTAAGTTAAATAATTTGATGAAAGCTGTGTAAGTTATGTATTATGTAAATTAAATAAATTTAAGTTAGTTATGTATTATGAATTATGTAAGTTAAATTAAAATTTCAAATCAAGAATCAGTTAAGGCTAAAAAGTAATATTATATGGTTTTTTATATAATTGAAATTGTTGCGATGTTGTTAAGTTTACAAAGTTTTTAACTTCTTTTAAAAAAAATTATTTTCTATATTAAAACATATTTAAATAATGATCTATATTATTATATTAATAACAATATTAAATTTAAAATGTTTTTAAATTACTTCTTATTTTTTATAATTAAAACATATTTTAAGTAATGATCAATATTATTATACTGATAACAAAATATTATTACGATTTTGGAAAATAGTAATTAGTAATAAACCAAAAAGCCATATAAATGTAAGTATTCTTTACAAAAAATTGTTTATTTTTTGGGGAAGATAAAGTAAAAAAAATTCTTTAATATAATATATAATATATGTAGTGACATGTTTGTATTAAAATATGTTAATCCCTTCTTAAATTGCAAATTTTTATTAAAATTTGACATTTATGTTAAAAAATTATAACATATTTTAACAATTTACTTTTATATTTTGTTTATGTTATTTTTTATATCGTATCGTACCCTACATTTTAAAAAATAATACACGGGAGCTTGTAAAAAATCTAAGCGGCATGAGTAGATAGCAATTTGGAGGTTGTTCAAACATTATTAATAATAAACAGCAATAATAAACAGTTATTTAGACAGAAATTCTTTAAGATTCATCATACGTGGCATTGTTACACCTAGGGAGGATCCGATATAAGGCAACCCGTTAGGTTTCCAGCCTATATACTTTGAATATTTTTTGTTTTTTTGGACAGCAATAGAACAAACAGCATATATACCAACCAAGCAAGATAATAAACCGCAATTTGGACAGAAATTCTTTAAGATTCATCATACGTGGCATTGTTACACCTAGGGAGGATCCGATATAAGGCAACCCGTTAGGTTTCCAGCCTATATACTTTGAATATTTTTTGTTTTTTTTGACAGCAATAGAACAAACAGCATATATACCAACCAAGCAAGATAATAAACTGCAATTATTCCTGTAGTTTCTTCAAAACCAAACAAAACCCAAATTGGAAACTAACCTCAAATGCTTTGGAAAATTGCAACAAAGACTCTCGACAACCTTAGAAGAAGTGTATAATTGAAGAGAATTTGGGAAGTGTGCGATGAAATTGTAGTCTTCTGCTGTGTGAGAGAAATGAACTTTGATTACAAAATAAAATTTAACTTCAAACCCAAAACAAACAAAAAAAAAAAAAAAAAAAAAGAATAAAAAACTTACCAAAAGAAGGAAAGCCCAAATCAAGATAAGAATCAAAAGGAAACAACGATGCCTTGATAGAGCAATTAGCAAATAGAAGGAAAGCGTAGTCTTTGCGATACACAATCGATGGCGAAAATGAGAGCAGAGATAAATGAAGTAATCGGATATTACTTTCAATGATGAATGTATAAAATATTTTATGTCGAAATTAACACACGAGTTTAAGACAGTATATGAAAACCTAAGGCCTTGACCTAATTTTGTTTGAGTCTATTTTGTAAATTAATAGTTCAAACTCATTTTTTTAAGCGGTTTATATATATATATATTCAAAATATTTATATTATTTTTAAATTAATATTTATTTTATATATAAACATCTTAATTTCTTAAATATTATTATCTTCAAATTTTAAATTATTTTTAAAGATAAAATTTCACTTTGAATAAAGATAAACCAGGGCTTCATTTGAATAAAGATAAATGTTCAACTCTCTTTGGTTCTCCAATAAAGATAAACCAGGCTTCACTTAGAAAAAAATAGTTTCAGCACAAACAAAAAGTTATATAACATAAAAAATATATATACGAAGACAAAAGCATCTTGAACATGAAGATTGATGTACCCATGAAAAATTCCTTCAATAGCTCATAAACTAATATAAAAATAAAAATATATGGCGAGAATGTTTATATATATAAGTAAATGATAAACCATTTTAAACTTAAACCATCAAACTTAGATTGATTTAGATCATATCTACAAATATCCTTTGCCTCAACTAATATTATATATGTAATTAAGTGCTGTACATTACTATAAAAATCGATAAGAAAATATTAGAAAACCTTGGGACATTGAATCCAATTATTGCACCATCAAGAACAAAGTAAATCAAATAACAATTCTTAAAACATAAGCGAAACCCATTGATCTTCTTAATTGCAAATATTAACTTACTTATCCACGATACATGGACTCTGCAGCAAGCTTAGCGAGCTTCTTTATACTTAGTTTGAGCAAACAACTCTTGAAAACGTTGTACAACCCGAGAAATCCAAGAACACGAGTCAACATTACTGTTCACAAAGGTGCGGCATCACTAACTCTAATCATGCAATAAGAAGACAATCGGAAAATAGGCCACTAAAGTAAATCAAGATACAAAAGCTAAAGACGTTTTCAATCTCAGCATATCAGTGAGATTGAAGAAAACCCACATCCAAGAAGGAAGTTTAACACAAAAGTATCCCTTCCCCAAGTTAAAAAAATATTATTCCTTGGATATTATTATCGGCAACTAAAAATTGATAATGCAAACATTCACAAACAAACACAGTGAGAAAATATACAAATCAATTCACTTACCAAGTTCTCTGCACCAGGGAGGTTTCCTCTTTTAGCAAGATTGACAGCAAGCTCCAAGTTGTTCAACTGAAACAGCAAACAACCCAAAAGAATCATCAAGCTAGTATCTCTAGTTTACCAGAAAACAGAAAAGAAAAGGTAAGAAACCCTAAATTAAAATTTCATGATAAGAGCCAGGAAACCCTCAAATAGAAATGCTAAGTGCATTCGCATTCAAAAATTTTTCAACAACAAATTCAACCCAAGAAACAGACCACGTTCCCAAGAAACAGCCCAACATTAATCCTCAAACAGCAAAGGAACTCAGCAAAGGAACCAAATGCAGACTCAAAAAGACATGGAACCAATACCTCAAACAGCCCAAAAATATTCGGCTAAGCATACAATCAATGCCGATAATCAAACAAATCTAATTTCGGAGACGACGAACAGAATTCTAAAAACATTAAAACAATACACACAGTGGGAAAGTAATCAAATTGGGAAGAAATTGCACGAGAATCGAACAAATATTTGTGGGAATCGGAGGGGAATTGTAAAGGGGATGAAAATTAGGGATTTGAGAGTTAGAAAGAATGGGAAATTGTCGAATCGACTTGGTTTTGGCTTCCTTAATTCACTGTAAATAAAAGCAGCGCCGTTTATGAAATCCCTATTGCGTAGCGCTTCTAAATAAACGCTTGAGAAAATAAAATACAAAAATGATGTCGTTTTTCGTCCACTTTCAAGCGTTTTTATAACAAACGCCACTACTAAAATAAACCAAAAACGCGCGATTTTTGAAACTACGGATATATTAGTGGCGTTTTTGGGATAAAACGCCGGTAAAAGACAACTTTTGCGGCGTTTTTGCTAAAACGCCACTAAGCTTTCAGTGCCATACGACGTCGTCCTGTTATATATTACCGGCGTTTTTCTAAGAAACGCCACTAATGGGTAACCTGTTTTATTTCATTAGATTTATTCTTTAATAAATAAATTTCATTTTAAAAATTTGAAAACTAGACATTTATTTACTTATAAATATTATTTAGTTTGTATATATTTTTGTAGAAATTAAACATTCACATATATATATTTTTCTAAATTTTTTATGTTTTTAAATTTTTGTGTTTTTAAGATTAAAGATTAACTTCAATTAAAATTCGATCAGGTTTTTAATCAAAATTCAAATTCAAATCAAAATAGAGAATAGTTAGGTAATTATTTTTATATTTTTGATTTATTATAATTTATTTATATCAGCAAAATTAGATTTTATGATTTATTATAATGTCTAAATTTTAATAAGCTTTTAAATCAATAGTAAGTGCTTCCACTAATTATTATAAACATAAGAGTTTACATTAATATTTACATGAATACACATCAATATATATATCCCTATGAGCAAATTAAGTATCAAGGTTTAGACTTTTTAGGGTTTAATAATATGCGAAATTTAATTGGTTAATGGTTTCTTGTTTTGCAGTTTAGGAGTTTATGGTGAGTATTTAGAATTATGATTTAGGGTTTAGAATCTAAATTTGATATTTAGAGTTTAGGGTTTAGACCTGTAGGGTTTACAATTTAGGGTTTAGCTAAACCCTATAGGGATAAAGAGATGTATAATCAGATTACATTTATAGCATATATTTTTATAATTTCTTAATGATTAAATGAAATTTGATATTCTATCTTCATTCGATAAACCCTAAACCGTGAACCTTAAACCATACACCCACAAAACCCATAAACCCATAAACCAAGCCATAACTAACAGAAACCCTAAACCACATACCTTAAACCTAATTCTGAATCTTGAAATATTGAACTCAAAACCCTAGTCACCCCATACAAATGACTAAAGTACCCTTAATATATATTATAGCCTTAAACCCTAAATTATTTAGATAAGTTTTGAATATTATATAATAATTCTTTCAATATTTTAATAAATTTAAATAACATTTTCAATTTACTAATTAATTTTGTTTCTCATGATGCATGGGTTACAATTTTTTTCTTTTAATATATATAAAGCTTATCTATTATCTTTTAAATAATGTAAAATATAATTATAATTTGGTATATATAAGTACTTCTTATATTCTCAAAATCGAAATTTGGTCAATATGCTAATTAATTTTATTTTTAGGAGTTCAATCTCGTTGCTTTTCTTATTTGAAAATTTAGGTTCAACTATTAACACTCATGAAACCCTAACACATCCCCCTTAAACCTTAAACCGCAAATCATAAACCACATATAATCCCTAAACATTAAAATAGTATATATATGCTAAACGATAAACCTTAAACTATGATCATACTTAATTTCATATTTTATAATTAATATATATCTTTTACAATTATATAATAAATTATTTAATATATCAATCTAAAAAAATCCAAAAAAAAGCCCAAAGAAACGGTCCGACTATTAGCGGCGTTTTTACAAAAGCGCCGCTACAGGTCCGACTATTAGCGGCGTTTTACAAAAGCGCCGCATACAGTCAGAATATTAGCGGCGTTTTACAAAAGCGCCCTACTAAAGTCCGACTATTAGCGGTTTTTTTAAAAGCGCGCTTATAGGTCCGACTATTAGCGGCGATTTTAAAAAGCGCGCTATAGGTCCGACTATTAGCGGCGTTTTTAAAAAGCGCCGCTATAGGTCCGACTATTAGCGGCGTTTATACAAAAGCGCCGCTACAGGTTCGTATATTAGCGGCGTTTTTAAGAAAGCGCCGTATATGTCCGACTATTAGCGGCGTTTTTAGAAAAGCGCTAAAGGTTCTGTCTTTTAGCGGCGTTTTACCAAAGCGCGCTAAAGTCTTCTTTTAGCGGCGGTTTTTTTACCGGCGCCGCTAAAAAAATCGTCTTTGGCGGCGTTTTTACTGAAGCGCGCTTCTGAGTTCAGTATTTTAGCGGCGTTTATTCAAAAGCGCGCGCTAAAGTCTGTCTTTTAGCGGCGATTGTAAACAAGCGTAAAGCTTCGTGCTTTTAGCGGCGTTTTAGGAACAAACGCCGCTATATATCGTTTTTACCGGCGTTTATCTAAAAAGCGCCGCTAAAGGTCCGTCTTTTAGCGGCGGTTTCTTTCAAACGCCGCTAGTGTATAATATTTGCGGCGTTTTTATTTAAAACGCCACTAAAAACGCCGCTAAAAGTCAGTTTTGCTGTAGTGGGTGGTTGATGAGTTGGGGGCCACCGAGTTGTTCAATCAGCTTCTTCCCACCATGCCCTGGAATTCTCTTATGGTTAGTCTTTAATTTCTTATTTTTTATGTTGCATGTTCTTAATTTCTTTTTCTTTCTTTCCAATCAAATACAGTCGTTTATATCATTGTCAAAATTATTACAGGATCGAATGATGAAAGAACTTCATTCGCAAGGAACAACGATTGAGGATATTGCAGCCGTTCTAAAAAGAACTCCAATACATCTCCAAATCATCGAAGCCATTAAATCCGCTCATGCCTTAGGGTATGTATGCATATTTTCTTTTATCTTTGTTTATATGGAACATTCCTCTGCATGTCAGGTTTTCTCACTGGGAAACGATAAAATATTAAAAGTTTTGGTATTGATATTGTCTTTCAGATGTGATTTGAAGATTGTAAGCGACGCAAACACCTTCTTCATCGACACAATTTTGGAGCATCATGGCCTCCAGGAATGCTTTTCGGAGATCAATACAAACCCTGGGTTTGTCGATGAACAAGGCAGGCTAAGGATCTTTCCTCACCATGATTTCACCAAATCATCTCACGGATGTGGTCCCAGCTGCCCTCCCAATATGTGCAAGGTATATATATATATTGTGATTTTTTCAACTTAAAAACTTAATAAATAACAATGGCGCCATATCTATTATTTATTTTATTATGCTTACCAATTATAAGCACCTAACCATTGAGGGACAAGGGGATAGCTAGTAACAATGGCACCATCAAACATGCGATTGGAAACAAAAAAGCTTCCTTTAAAAGTTTTAAATTTGTACTTGGTTTCCTGCATGATAATCTTTAGAGGATGATGACAAATCGCATAATTTTTGAGAAATTTTACGTGAACGAATTGAAATTAGAAGTCCAAATTAAATTATGATAACTAGACGCAACTTATTTTATGTTATCATCTTAAAGTTGTTTTCCATGTAATTGACCCTTCCTTTCTTGAATATAGGGTATTGTGATTGAAAAGATCCAAGCATCTCTATCCATGGAGGACCAAAAGAAAACAATAATCTACCTTGGTGATGGGCTTGGTGACTTCTGCCCAACTTTGAAGCTTGGTGATGGAGACTATGTGATGCCAAGGAAAGATTTCCCAGTTTGGGACTTAATTTGCAAAAACAGGAGTCTAATTAAGGCACAAATATACGAATGGAGAGATGGGGAGGAGTTTAAAAGTGTATTGCTCCGCCTTATTAGCCGGATTATTTCCATTGACGGAAACAACACTAATGCCAATATTGGTCAGCTCTGTTCAGTTGATTGCAAACTAAATACGATGGCGTTGCCAGCCACCACCGGCCATGAAGCCTTCCCCCAGGCCCTTCCCGTTCTTCATTAGTTGAAAGTCAAAATCACAAATGAATTTGATGTCTTTTAGCTTCCTACAATATTACTATTACAACAATTAATCTCTAGTTTTGATGGTAGGAAACGTCAAATAATTGAGTGGAAGTGTGTTTTTCTTTATTTATTGAAATAACATTCTATTCATATTTTTAATCTAAAAAAGGGTAGTCTTCTTTTTTTACCCCAAGACGTGTCATGGCCTTAACGTAAGTGTGGTTGAAATAATTGTAAATAAAAGTTAGCCAAAAGACGATGTCACTGCAAACCAAATTAGATTCGTAGGTTTTGTTGAAACTGTGTTTTATTTGTACCAAAATATTGATTCCAATCATAACTCAAAGTGGACCCAAGTTTTAAGACAAACTTATTCCTAATTTTTTTGTCCATCACTTAACATAACCGTACCATGCCATTGGCAACATTCTTGGTTTAGAAATTAGATCCTCTAATTTCATTTTATTAATTCATATAATAATATTGAAATTAACATTTAATAAATTTAATATTTACTTCTTGGGATAATATTCTCTTGTCAAGAGAGATTAATGGATCAATAATTAAGTACTCATCGGCCTGAACTACCTCAAGAAAAACTTGGTTTCTATCTAGTTTTGATGTTTTAGAATTTTTTCTCTCTAAATTATACAAGAAAAAAAAGCATAACCAACGAGTAATAAAAACTACATGGAATCTAAACAGAAATGTAACTTTAGATCATGATAAATAATTTTTTTAAGTTTATTTTTTTGAAAATGGTTTAACTCACATATTAGTGCTTAAACTATGTCATTTTTTTCTCAAATTGGTATTTAATTTTTTATCACAGGATGTATACATAAACTATTCTTCTGTAACCATTTTACACCAAATTGTTATATCTATTAAAAATATTCCAGCCGATAATAGGCTACCACGTCATACAAACTTTTAAATAAATATTTTTATTTTCTTTTACATTATTTCTCTCTCTTTATTTTTTCTTTCTTCTTCTTTTATAATATTTGACAATGCAAATAATGCTCGAAATTCACCCTCTCGAGGTCAAGACGATGGCAATTAATTTTGTTTTCAAACTTCAACACCTGCTTGCTCGGCCTGATGAGATCAAAGAAATTATTTATAGATCAAACCAATGTTTTTTGAACTAGGTCGACCAGGGTGCTAGTCTGAAGATTAGGGTTAAATTGATTGACCCGTGAACCAAGCTAAAGAAACTAGACGTTGTATCAATTTTCTCTATTTTTAAAATATTTTTTTTATAATTTTAATAATTTATTTGATTGAACTATATGAACTAATCAATTCGGGAATTGGTGACCTAGTCGATTACCATTATTAAAAATCTTATTTGTCATTCTACTATTAAAAATGGATAAAGATGACGTGGAATTGTAGCTTCATACAATCACTTTCCGTAAGTGAACGTGTATTTTTTTTATTTATTAAAATATTTCATTTTAGCCAAAATATTTAGCTCTGATGGGTTTAAAAGCATATAGATTTGAGCAGCATTTTATTAGATATTCATTGGGGTTTAATTTCTTATCCATTTTTGATAAAACTGGTAATAAGAGAACCCTGCATACTATATCTTTATAAATCCAAATATGTATATATATGGTAAACCCTGAATTTTTCTACAAACATAAGTGTTACGCACATGGGTTACGAATTTTCTAAAGCTTGTCCTCAATAAAGACAATGCACAGTGTATTTGTTTAAATGTATATATACTTACTAGAAGACAATATGAAGTAAAACATCGTAATTAGAAGGAATATTTGGCTAAACTCGTTAATAGATAATAACATCATTTGTCCTTTATACTTTCTAACCTTTTCTTCCTCAAACACAAAGTTATTAATTCTGCATTTTGAGTCTTGAGACGTTAAATATTAATAAAGTTAACTTATGCATATTTTTATTTTTATCTTTTAAAAAAGCTTAAATATGCATTTGGCCCCTAAACTTTGTAACTCTTCTCAAGTTGATACTTCTGGTATTTTTTATCTTAATCTAATACCCAATTTTTTTTTTCCATCAATCATTTTGAAATTTTTTTATAACGAGCGTGAAAGCATCGTCGAATAAATAATGTCATGTGGCGTTACATGCAGTTTTTTTTAAGTAAACAATGGCTTAGATGAATGCTATGTCATTATTATATAAAAATTACAGGGGAAATTCAACTTTATTTAAAATATTAAACGAAACCCAAACTCCATTTTTTCTGGAACCCGATCATCTTCACCATCTTCCTCATCCATATGAAACCCGATGCTCTACATGATTATTTCCAAAGTCAAGGTACAGGGTTTCAGAACCCACAGCTTGAAGAGATCGAGAAATCCATAAGAACAGAAAAGGGAGAAAATGCCTTCTCCATCCATCTCAAACGCAAAACCGGGTAAGGATAAACATGCGGTATATTGCCATTTTGGGCTTAGGGCTCCAATATGCAGCTCCAACACTACCTGGAACAAAGGAAGAAAATATTTTGGGTGCTCCAAATTTAAGGAGATGATATTTTGTCTAATTATTTGTTGATTAAATTTAGTTTGGGTACTTATGCTTTGTGAAATGAATATGAGATTTATGTGAATAATTGTTTGAAAGTTTTCTGTATAGGGTTGAAAAAAAAAAAGATAATATTATTGATGTTAAGCATATTGAAAAACAATGGTAATTTTGTGTTGTTATTTGTTTTTTGAGAATTGTAGAATAGTGGTTCTGTTTTTTTGTATGGGTTGAAGGGAATGGTGATGGAAGCGAAACAAGGAGGATGAACTAATTCATCAAACAAATTGTTAATGGAAAAGAATAGGCAATTGAGATATGGAAACACCAAGTTACAACAATTAGATGAAGTGGGATGAAAGTTGCACTCAATTGTCTTGAAGAACAACAAAGCTATTTTTGTTTACAGATTCAACTTCATTGTTACTTGGATGGTGTTTTTGGTAAACCTTTTATTTCATGATTCATTTATTTTGTAACTCTATTTAATTTAATTTTGTTTTTAAGTCCTATGTATTTTTCATTTCTTTCAATTTAATCACTAATTTGAAGTTCAAATGTTGCACATTTTTAAATACATATATATTTTAATAAATTAATACAATAAAACTTATACATCCCATCAAAATAGAAAGTAATTTAGCCGACGATTTAATTTAGGAGGCCGGACTAATGACAAGTGGCATCAACGTTTCCTGGTCACGGTTTAGCATTTATTAGCTCAAAATTAAAACCAACGGTTATTAATTTAAAACAAGTGGGGCAGAGAGCAGGTGGGGTTTTGAGGTTGACGATAACGTGTGCCGCGGAGAAAACGGAAAATGTCACTGTCATTTGGAAGTGGACTGATGGTGACAGATGTAATCTTTATTAAATTACTAAACTTAATAGCAACTTTCATGTTAGTTAAATAACTTTAATTAATAAGTCATGGCATTTAAATTAACTTTGTTAAATAATTGTATCATAAAAGTTAAATTAGTTCAAGTGATAGACATAGTTTCTTGTAAATTCCTTGCGTGTCTTTTTTTAAAAAAATTATAGGCATGTCTTCAAACCCCACGGAGAGACCGAATTAAAAAAATAGAATTTTATTTAATTTATTTGACAATATTCTACAAGTATTCATAATAAAGACAAACTTATATTAGTGTTCAGTTATCACTATATAAGGATTGCTATGTTTCACTTTTTTTGTTTAGTGCTCCTTTCGTTTTTACTCTATTGTTTGTTGCAATATATATCTATATTCAGTGGCGAAGGCAGGGGTGGCATGGGCCCGGCCCCTAAAATAAAAAATTGTTATTTAATCTTTTAAGATTTTTTTTAAAATTTTAATTTAGTAAAGATAAAATTGTATTTTAGCTCTCCTAAAATTATAAAAATTTAATTTAATCTTTTACAAATTATAAAGATATAAACTATAAAAAATTAAAATTTTATCCGGCCCCCGTAAAAAATTATTCTGGCTTCGCCTCTGTCTATATTAATTCTTTGATTAAGTTAATAAGATATTAATTTATTTGAGAAATTATAAAAATATTATTATTTTTACAATATAATTTATATTATTTTAAGAATATATTCTTTTACATGTTTTATATAAAAAATAAAAACAACTATAACTTTAAACATATTTTATTTATTATTTTAATTAAAATTTTATTTTTTATATTAAATATATTTTTCACATAATTCTACTTTCAACCTACATTTACGGACATATGAATTTTGAACTGTTAACTTAATTATTCAATCAAGGTTTCCTTTGATTTTAATATAATATTTTAAACTTTTTTATTTAATTGTTTTCACCCACATCATAGTTATGTCTTGATCTAGTATAATATAATAGTAGTAATTGTTCATACTGCATTAAATTTAGAAAGTCTAATTAATTTTTTTTAAATTAGAGTTTTAATTAAAATTTACAAAAAAATTCAAAGAATTACTGAGAGTTGTAATTTTTTTTTTTTTGGAAAGATTTGATTAAAATTTT
This sequence comes from Gossypium bickii, assembly GCA_025503065.1. Classification (NCBI taxonomy): domain Eukaryota; kingdom Viridiplantae; phylum Streptophyta; class Magnoliopsida; order Malvales; family Malvaceae; genus Gossypium; species Gossypium bickii. The sequence goes on along the minus strand of CP106709.1, from coordinate 135,867,628 downwards.
GAAAATTTTAAAAAGAGTTTCCTAAATCAATGTGAGATTCTGACACAGTATTCTAGAGTCTTAATTTTTAAAGGTGCATTTGTTTCAATGAATGTAAGATTTTGACATAGAATAATTTATTTTATGTACTCTTTTTACCACATCATTTGTGATTTATTTTTAATTATTTAATGATATTTTGATAATTTTTTTCATGTCATTAACATATAGTTTTGGTAATTTTTTAATCTCAAACTTCGAATCTTGAACCTTAGGTTTTAGGTTCAGGGTTTAGAATTTGGGTTTAAGGTTTGGACTTAGTGTTTAAGGTTTTGGGGTTCAGAGTTCAATATTCAGAATAAAAAATTATTAAAATTATGCGTAATGCTATTAAATAATTGGAAGTGACCATGGATGATGCGGTGAAAGGGGTCCATAAATAATTTCTCTTAATATAATATTATTTTGTTTGGATTTGAAACATTACTTGAGTCAACAATTTCACATTCCTAGCTATGTCAAAACTTTGAAATGTATTAATTCGATTGGCATGAGTATTGTTGTTAATGTAGGAGGACGAATAAAAATTTTAAAAATTTAAATTAATAAAAGTAAAAATGCACTTTGGCCCCCCCAAAATATAAAATTTTGATTTAATTATTTAAAAATTATAAAGATATAGGCTAGTGAAATGGTGAAATTTTATTTTTACTCTCGTAAAAAGTACATTTTAATTTCGGCCCCCTAAAAATATTTTTTGACTTCGCCCATGTATCTTCGTATTTATGAGTGGAGGGCTATGTATAATTCTAGACATTGTGTAATAAAAAAAATCTATAATGAAAATAATTTCTATACTATACATTCTTTAAATAATCTTACTTCTTTTTATAACAATGTGAAACTTTTGACAATTTAACTTTTATTTTTAACGAGAAAAATGATATATGAAATTAATTTATTACATGAATATGCAAAAGGTTATATTGTAAGTTTCAACTTTTATATAGTAAATAAAAAAAAAAAGGAAGTGAGTTCTATAAAAATAAATTAATAAATCGTATTTTTAAATAATTTATATGTTGTTAACTAAAAGCTTACATTAAAGACAAACAAATCAAACAAAATAATGAAATATACCCATTAATTCGATTACTACAAGTAATTTTAGATTCAACAATCTAAACTTCTCTTACACTATAAATGAGAAGTACCCAATTCGGAAAAGAGAGCACTATAATAATTACTGTTGATTCGCAATTTCCTAATAAAAAAATTATGTATTTTATTTTAATTATGCATACTATATACTAAATATTGATTAAATTAGTATTATTTGTTAATCACGTCTCATTATTAAAATATTTAAATTAAGAGATTATTAAAATATTTAATTATTGTATAAATTTGTTTTATATGTTTTTACATAAAATTAAGGAAAAATCATACACATGATTAGATTTTTTTTATAATGTGGGAGGGAAGAGAATTACTTAAAATTGAACATATTTACAATATTATACTTTTGTACCAAGATATTGTTTACACATAATTAAATTTAAATCTAAAAACATGTAAAATTTTTATAAATATATTTGTTACCTGATGAATGATGATATAATATAGTGTTATATTAATATTTTTAGATGGATATGATTTCAAATTAAAAAGTGAGTAGAGTTAATGTGGGACGATGAGGCATAGTCCATGAATCTTTCAATGCTGTAGGACGGACCTCTTGATGGGTAGCCAGTGTCCGCAGCAGCTCGGGAACGCACCTAGCCTACTTCCGTTCCTAAACGACTAATTCCTAACTTGTTAAATCTTTTCGTTATAACATGTAAAAATATGGGTAACGTCTTCTCCCATGCTCAAGAACCAAATTTCTCAAATACCTAGACGGCGTTGGTTATTACGCGAATCCAGTTTCCTCCTCTCAAAAATCCCAATCCCCAACCCTTGAAATTCCACAAGTCCGAGGGTATTTTCGATATTAATGTTTTCGTCACTATTCTTTTTTTTTTTTAACTTATATTTATCCAATTAAAAGTATCATCAAAATTCTTAAGAAATAGATTGTATTTAAAATAATTTTTTCCTCTTATCTGCGTTTCATTATGGGTTTCATTAAGGGTTAATATACGAATCTAACCCCTAAATTATACCTTATTTCACAATATAGTACTTAAAAGAAATTTTCAATTAAGTGCATACAGTTTCAATTCGTCTAAAAGGCTACATCATCTATCCATACTATTTATAAAAAAGAGTGATTGAGATTAAGTGCCACTTTCATTTCACTATGTAAATTGAGTTTACTTTTTCACAACACAGACATTCTTTTTAGAGAATTATTTGGCAGTTATATGGGTGTGAGCAGTTTTTTTTTCTTGGTCAGGACATTACTCGACAATTTCAATAACTTTTTTCTATTTTTAAAAAAATAAAAAACTTCATTTTTTTTCCATACCAATGATAAATAGTTGCGAGTTAGTTTCATATTTCATATTTTAATAATTTTATTTTAAATTTTAATTATATCTGTTTTTTTACAAAATTTAAAATTAACTATAGTCTTTCTCTAACTCATAGGTAAGAGAATAATGCGCTTCGACACATTTAAATTTACGCGTTCCTTGCATTAGTAATAATATCTATGTCAATCGAGCTAAGATTCAATCAACTATTTTATATTTTATTTAATTATTTATATAATTGCATGTGATATAAAATGTATTAAAATTTAAAAAATATAATTAAGCGTATTTAAGTTTTTTATTTATAAAATTTATTTATTTAAAATAAGTATTGAATTAAAAAATTATTTGAGTTTTTATAGGAAAACTATTTTATCCTTTTAGTTTCATTTCATTTTTTAGAATTAATTTTTAGTTTTTCAGTAAAAAAACAAAATTTGGTTTTTGAAAAAATAAATAAATAATAGGAAATAACTTAGGTTTCATCCCACAATTGAATAACTCAATTTTTTTATAAAACCTAAAATTTTTAAGAAATAAAATTAATTTTTAAAAGGTAAACGTGTGATCAAAATAAAATGAGTGTTGAATAACATTAAATTAACAAGACGATTAGAATGAAAATTTAATAAAGTTCAGTTAGGTGATTAAAATAAAAATGATGGTTGACCACAATCCTCAATTTGTAGATCTATTCTTTAATTTACCCAAAATTTAAACCATAAATTTAATTATGAAATGAAAAAATCCAACCACTCATAATCGTCCGTAGGTCTACGGACATATCATTTTCCTTTTTAAAAAAAATTAATTATAGAAATTTGTTTTGCTTAGTTGCTGTGGAACTTTGTCAAGGTTAAGAGAAGCACTTAACGATTGAGGACAAGAGAAGAGCCTGTTACAAGCAAAAATTTATTGTCGTTGTCTTCGAAATTTGCATAGATACATTAAATACACGGTGCTCAGATGCCAAAAGTTGTTCTTTCAAATCGTGGTATTATACCAATATAAATAAATGCTTATCCGTACTAATTGTTTGAGCTAGCTTGTTTTTAGTGTTTCGAAGATTATTTGAAAGAAGAGGACGGAGAGAATAAGCAGAAAGTGTGAGTTAAAATAAATTGAAGTAATCAAAATGGAAACGAACGAGTGACTATTTCGTATCTGACCTGGGTACAAACCCTTTTGTTTCTCATGTTGTTTCACTTTCAACAAAATGTTCTTTTTTTTCATATACATTCAAAGTTAGCCTTTTTTTTCCTCCCCAATGAAAGCCGCTTCCTTTGTGTAAAAGGACATCTGGGTTTTGTTTTAAAAGCAATTTTATGGAGGTTTGATTTTAGAAAGTTAGCTGGTAATGCTTGGTTTTTCTAAATCCTTTTTTTTTTTTTTTTCTAAATGTTTCTGTTTATGTTGTTTTCTATGCTTTGCTGTTTAGTTCAGAAGATTGGCGAACCTTGATTATTAAAAGCGAGGTGGTTTTTTTTTTTTTTTGGGGGCTTGGTTGATATGCATTATCCTTTTGGTTTAAAGAATGAGCTTCAGTTGTACTTTGGAGGGAATTTTTTTTAATGGTTCGTCGTTATGGGTTTTGTTTATGCAAAAGAAAAGAAGAAAAAAAAAATAAAACTGTGTTGTTATTAGGTAACTCTGGTTGTTTGTTGTTGTTGTTTTCTTGCATTTGCAGTCCAAACAAGCATGGCACTGGCATTTTTCTTTCTTCTTTTTATTTATTTTCTAATGCGTGTTGAAGTTTTGAAATACTGATTTCCATTTTCTTTTGTAAAATTTTGCAGGATTTGAAGTCTGTTTCTTGCTTGAAATCGAGACTTGAAAAAGGTGCTTCTTTCTTTTATTTACACCTTCAAATCTGAGCCCCCCCTCCCTTTTTTTTTTTTTGCTAGCTGTGAATGTTTCAACAGTCAAATCCATCTACCAGAAAACTCCTGGTTCACAACACATGTTTTGTTGTCATCCAGTGTGATTTGATTCTTTTGTATGGAAGCTTGCACAAGAGAATCGCTGAGCAGAAATTTTTGTTCTGTTGCTGTAAAGAACTGACCAAGAAGAAAGGGGGGGAACTGAAAACTGAAAAGGCAAAGCAGGTCTTTTTTTGGGGGGTAGCTGTCGTTTTGCAGTACATGTCAAACAGTAGTTTGATTCTCAATCCGTGCCTGATTTAAGGAAGGGACTTAGTTTCTTGTTTTTGAGACAAAAGGGTAGCTAGACTTCATCAAATTTGCAAACACCAGTAGATTGATGCTAAATTTTCACAAGGTGAAACTAAGAGGTCATTTAAGCGATTCTTGAGTTCACGTGAATCAGGGTGTTATCGTAGATGCCGGTATCTCTCTGTTTCTCAGCAGAGCAGATTATCTGGAATGGAATAGTTAGCCGTGTCGTTGGCACATGTCCTAGAATCCAACATGGTGGGGGTAGATCAATAATGCAATTTTTTTGTTTTGTTTGCTACTTTTAATCCATGTTTTCTTCTCTTTTTTTTTGGTTTCTGCAATGGTAGTTGGTACTAAGGTTTTTAAGAGTTGAATCTGTTGAAGTGAGGAAGTTCTGTCGAATTCTTTGTAGCAAATGACTGAAGAACAGAAGGGAAAGCAGGAGAAAACCAGCTTGGGTATGACAGAGAAAGTTGTAGTTGCTGTTAAGGCATCCAAAGAAATTCCTAAGACTGCTCTGGTGTGGGCATTGACTCATGTTGTTCAACCTGGAGACTGCATTACGTTGCTTGTTGTTCCTTCACATGGTTCAGGTACCATTTTTTTCTTTGTTGTTTTTGCTTCTACCTATGACATCTTTAGTATTGAACTACTGCTGATGGTAATACTGATGCCTTTTCTTTTCTTTTCTTTTCTTTTGGGCTTTTAGAAATTTGATTGCATGAATTATTTATGAACTTTAGTGTTAAAAGGGTTTGGTTGGCATGGTTATTATCAGGAATGGATTACTTGTTCTGGTCTCATAATTTATTACAGCAGATTGCTTTAAACAAGTTCATTCAAGTTAATAATGATGGAATTTCCTGCATAATGTTGTTGTTCATCTTTGTATATTTTGGTTTTTGGGTGACTCTCTCGGAAATATGAATTACTGGATGCAGACACTTTATCATCTGCCTGTAAAATTGTTCTATGAGTGTAGATTGTCTTTCAGATTTTGGTCTCCAGTTTGTGACATGTTGGATAATTCTTTTAATTTTCATATTTTTTTAGTTTTCTCTAGTGTGTTACCTTTGTTGCATAGCAAAATGCTCAAGGCTTGGAAGAGTTAATAGTTAGAAATGTCCGAAAATCCCTCTAACTTAATTTTCTTCTACAATACCTGCCTGCTGGTTAAATGCCAAAATCCTCCAGGTAGAAAATGGGGTTTTCCAAGATTTTCTGGTGACTGCTCGAGCAGTAGCCGCAAATCTCAATCAGGATCAAGCTCAGAGCAGAAATCTGGTATCAGTGATTCCTGCTCACAAATGATCCTCCAGCTCCATGATGTTTATGACCCTAACAAGGTAAATACCTGGCTCTGGGTGCATGATTATATCATTGTTTTATGTAAATGCTGTTGCCTGCTAAAGCTTTGTTTCTGAACTTCTTTGCACAGATTAATGTCAAGATAAAAATTGTTTCTGGATCACCGTGTGGAGCAGTAGCTGTAGAGGCCAAGAGAGCCCAAGCTAGTTGGGTTGTACTGGACAAGTAATATCCTGTTTGCTCTGCCTTTTCTTCCTTTCTTTTCCTTTTGTATTCTATCTAGAAAGGTATATATTCACCTCTCATTATCTCCATCTTTTGTCTTTGTTCTTGGATATCTCTTTTCAGGCAGCTCAAACACGAGGAAAAACGGTGCATGGAGGAGTTGCAATGCAACATAGTGATTATGAAGGGTTCTCAGGCAAAAGTGCTACGTCTTAACTTGGTTAGGTCACCTGAGAAGGAAGCTGAAGCTTCTTGTCAATTAAATCCTGATATGCAAGAAACATCTGTGAAGCATCCCGATAACAAAAATGGATCATCTGATTCTAGTAGGGGTATAGAGGCTGTTGTCACTCCAACCAGCAGTCCAGAGCTTGGGACGCCATTTTCTGCTACTGAAGCAGGAACTTCTTCAGTGTCTAGCTCGGATCCAGGCACTTCGCCTTTTTGCACCTCAGAGAGGAATGCTGACTCAAAGAAAGGGGAATCAATAGTCATCAAGGAAAACCAGGACCTTGATGAATCTAGTTCAGAAGCTGAGAGTGAAAATTTATCGTTATCTTCAGTGAGTTTAAGGTATCAACCATGGATAACAGAATATCTTACTTCTCAACATCAATCCTCACAACGCCTAGAAGAACCTTCAACTCGAGCTAATGTCAGGGCTCAAGGTTCTACATCAAAAGCCTTACTGGAGAAATTTTCAAAACTTGATAGAGAAGCTGGAATAGGAATGTCAAGCTTTAGGAGTGATATTGGATTTAGTGGAAATGTAAGAGAAGCAGTTGCGTTATCCAGAAATTCCCCTCTTGGCCCTCCTCCATTGTGTTCAATATGTCAGCATAAGGCACCTATATTTGGAAAACCACCAAGGTGGTTTACCTATGCTGAGTTGGAGCTTGCAACTGGTGGATTTTCACAAGCTAATTTCTTGGCTGAGGGTGGGTTTGGATCTGTTCATAGAGGGGTACTCCCAGATGGACAGGCGATTGCAGTCAAGCAACACAAATTGGCTAGTTGTCAAGGAGATCATGAATTTTGCTCAGAAGTGGAAGTCCTCAGCTGTGCTCAGCACAGGAATGTTGTTATGCTGATTGGGTTTTGCATCGAGGATAGAAGGCGGCTGTTGGTTTATGAGTACATATGCAATGGATCTCTAGATGCTCATCTATATGGTATTTCTTTCTGTTTAAGTAGATTAAAATATTTTATTCTGATCTTGTGCATCAGTGGCTGATATTATCATCTATGAGCCCTTCAAAGACTTTGCTACAACGGCTATGAGACTTAAAGTTTGTCATCTTTGTTTATTGACATTGCATTTTCCCAGCTGTTCGGATTTGGTGATTGGACTTTGAAAAGGTGTTCCCATCTACCCTGGCTTGCTCCCTAACACAGATTGCAAGGGACAAGAAATGCAAAACTCAAAAGCATAGATAACTCAGTCACAGTTGTTACTATATGTTTCATTTGATGACAGTCTGAGTTTTTAGATAAAAAAATATTTATTATTCTTGAATAAGCTTATTTCTATCTAGGAACCATGGTTTTGATTGTACCATCATTTGATGTGTTTCAGGGCGTCATCAGGAACCTTTAGAATGGTCTGCACGGCAAAAGATTGCTGTGGGAGCTGCTAGAGGTCTGAGATACCTTCATGAAGAATGCAGAGTTGGCTGCATTGTGCACCGTGACATGCGGCCGAACAACATTCTCATCACCCATGATTTTGAACCTTTGGTATGCAAACTTTTAACTCTTTTGTTGCTTGTGAATTTTGAATTTACATGCTGATCTTTTTTTATCGTTTCTTGCATTGGCATTAGGTAGAATCCTTTCTTCTTTTAGGTGCTAGTAAAGCATTTAATGCTTTGTTGGAATCAGACAACCGATATTATTAATTCCAATACTATTACCTTCAAAAACTTAGATGGATACTAATAGAAGCCATAGTTTCCTTATATAGTTGTGTGTGCAGGTATTGATTCGGTTTTATTTTTCTAGGTTGGTGATTTTGGCCTTGCAAGATGGCAGCCTGATGGTGATGCTGGAGTGGAAACAAGAGTGATTGGAACATTTGGGTATTCTTGAATGACAACTTTGTTTCTTTACAAGTTACCTAATGTATTCAAATGAAGAAATTAGTAATGCTTTATGGTGTGGTATAGGTATTTGGCACCAGAATATGCTCAAAGCGGCCAAGTCACCGAAAAAGCTGATATTTATTCCTTTGGAGTGGTGTTAGTTGAACTAGTTACAGGGCGGAAAGCGGTGGACCTTAATAGGCCTAAGGGCCAGCAATGTCTAACTGAATGGGTATTTTCCTTTTCAAAATCTGTTGCTATATCTTTCTGCAAATCACTAGCTCTAATGATATTTTATATATATATATTCTCCTGTGTAACTTTAAGAATAATTTATAAAATAGATAGCACTAACATCTGCTGTATGTATGAAGGGCCAAACAATTCTTTCTGTTTTCTTTTTAATCTCATCTAGGTTGTAGATTTGTTGGTTTAATGTCACTTATTGCTTATTTCATCACATGGAATAGGCTCGTCCACTTTTGGAAGAATATGCTATAGATGAATTGGTGGACCCAAGATTGGAGGATTGCTATTCCGAGCATGAAGTCTATTGCATGCTCCATGCCGCATCATTATGCATTAGGCAGGATCCTCATTCTAGGCCTCGCATGTCACAGGTAATGAGAAATCTTGTACACTAGGGTCTAATCTCTTTTACCATACATTTTTCACTTGCAGTGTACTGATTATATATAGATAGATCTTGGTAGCCTTAAAAATCAGTAGGAAGGTGACACGTTTTTAAATCATCACCACATTGTTTTACTATCAGAGCTTTATTGAAAATGTTTAGACAATTAAACAGTTTTGGCTCTAATTTTATAAAATTTCTGGAGGTCTGTTTTCTGATTAAAAATTGGGAATGGAAGACATGATAAAATGGTTAAATGGTTTGCTCGATAATGACCTCTCTCAGATTTATACTTCAAAGTCACTACTAAATTGGTTACAGAATATTTTGCTGATTTGTGAAATGTTCTTTTGGAACAGGTGCTACGCATATTGGAAGGTGACATGCTTATGGACTCGAATTACACACCGCCAAGATACAACATTGGGAACCACAGTGGCCGGGTTTGTGCAGACCAACAATATTACAGTGGATCCCTGGTAAATGAGGCATTGGAAGAGTTCAATGGGAAGCTCTACCTTGACGGGCTAAGGTCAGGAACCAGGAGGACTTCGTGCACAGATCATCTGTAAAAGCCTACAGGGGGTTCTTTACACGCATGGTAGGCATATCAATCTATCAATCTATACATTTTGTATAGTAGTAGTAGTATTGGAAGCAAGGGGTAACTGGGTTCTTGTAATTCTTTTGTGGAAATGCTGATCTCCAAAGCTATGGTGAAATATTATATGCCTTTCTAATTAAATCAATGAAGCACCGCTTGAGAAATAGATGGTTATTTTCTTCCTTCTCTTTCACATGTCTGTTGGTATGGGATTTTTGTTTGATACTACATTGCATGGGCAGGACAGTTCTTCCCAATCTTTATTGGTGAGCAAAGGTTAAAAAAAGATTCAATGTCTTTGACAGTCCACGGCAAAGACAGTGATTTTCTGAAAACTGATTTTTGTTAATCGATAAGCTGTTTTCGCTGACAAAAATGGTCTGAGCTTTTTGTCTTGCATTAAGAAACAAACAACCACACAGTGAAATGTCCTTATCTTCACCTGTAAATTTTCAAACTTTTAAAAAAGAGTTGGTTTTTTTTTTTAAACATAAACTTTCCCTGGCTTTTCATTTTTGGGTCATAATGACAATTCTGTAAGTTGCAGAGAACAGGTCATCAAGAAGTAAAGCCATTAAATTTCTGTCCCCGCTTTTGTTTTGTTTTTGGGTGCTTTGGCAGTAGGGTCAAGTCAATTTTTGTTTGTATAAAAGACAAGTTGGTTTCTTGACTTGACATAGCATCTATAACAGAACATTGATGATAATCAGTGTGCATATCCTTTTCCATCTTCAGGTCTGAATGTGAATGGAACATCCAAGTTCTGTCTTGTGAAAACTTGAAAGTGATATCTCCTAGAGAGATACTTCTGTTATGTCATAAATTTCAGTGTAGAGCAGTCTTTTTCTAAATAATGGTACGTCTCAAATTGAATTTTAATTTCTGTAAATCTTGTTGGGTCGTGTATGTTCCAAACTTTGTGTATTAGGATGTTGCTCAAATGCAAGGACTTGTTTCAGTTTCCAATGTCAAAATGCTTGCAGAAATTGGACATGGATACAATTATTATTATCTTTTAAATATATGAAAAATAGATTAATCTTTGTCGATTCTTATACGGATCATAGATCAATCTAAAGGCTTCAGCGTTGTGAAGACATCCAACAAAGCTGGAAGTGGGCCGCATTGAGGCAATTGCCTCATGAATCCACCGCCGATGATTGGGTGGGGTTGGCACACGAGATCTTCATGGACGCCATCATGCTAAGAAAATGCTCACCTTTTCATTAGGCAGTAAGAACCTAAACTACAAGATTTAATTGATTACATGTTAATATTTAAAATACATTATTGTCTCAATTTGCAAACACAATGATGCCTGCCTAGGCATTGGATTCTCTTCTTTCTGAATCCAACTTCCTTGCACTATCCTTTTGGTTATGTCCACAATTAAAACGTTGTAGAGTCTCATTTTTTTTAAAAAGAAAATTGTTGCTATATTATTTGGGACTTGTAATATTACCCAGGTTAATTTTACTTAAATATGAAATATTTTCATTTTCTTTATCAGTGAAATTTGTTCTACTTTTTCCAATTTCATATGGTATTTAAAGCTTTTTGTATGTTTATGTTTTCATTTATAAATACAACTATATTATACAGCAAAAATGTGTGTCCCACTAAATGACCTCTTTACGTACGCTCATTGTTGGAGGTTTTTCTTCCTCTCTCCACACTCCAATCTGCCCAGCCACCATACACATTTTGTGCTCCGGCTCTCCACCCTACACAGGCGGACCATTTCAACCCTCCCGCAACTTATCCTCCTTTGTTGAAAGAGCTCTCAACAGCTTTCTCTAATTTTTAGAAATTTTTCTGGTGAAACTCGATGGTTTGCAATATGACTTATATAGTCAAAATGCAAGAGAAACATAAAATTGTCACCATTTTAAAATAATTTATTCTAAAACTAAATGAAAATAAATAAATTGTTTATAAAAATATTTGAAAATACATTGCGATAAATAGTGGATCCCAACTGTTATTTTAATATTATAATTGTCACCAAAAAAATTTATTACTTGTCACATAATGAATTACTCCACATTTCGAAATTATTTGTGTATTTATAATATATAATATACATTGTTAATAAATTATGTGACGTAATTAAAAGTTTTAAAAAATACAAAAAATATATATATATTTATTGATACACAAAGTTTAGGTTCATTGAAAACATATTAATTAATACATTATTAATAAATCAAATGTGATTTTTTTTTATAGATGTCAACACAACCTATACTATATTTAAATCCCACGTGGCTATTTTTTTATTATATAGAAATCACCCTATCCAATTTCTCTAACAAATAATTAAACCCAGAATGGCATGCCAATCATTTCTATCTTATCTTGTTTAATAATTTAATTAATGAGGGACATAGTTTCTGATCATCAACATTAAGACATCAACCTCATGTCATGCATGATTCTATAATTTACTTCAATTTTTTATATTAAATTGTAAGTGTTTGATAAGATAAATTGACGTTTTGGCTACATGTTAACAGTATATGTAACTTCCAATTTTTTACGAGGTCTAGTCACATCATCTGAAAGTTGCCTGTTTCCTATACCATTTTCTGTTTATTTTTAAAATTTTAATTTTACGAGTATGTCACACCCACATTCATAGTAGGTTTCACATTTTTCTATAAACAATTTTGAAGTTATACTATTTTGGAAATTTTTTATATTTGAGAATTGGTTCGACTTGTAAGCAAATTTTGATTGTGGTTATAAAATTTTAGTTTTGGTTTAATTATGTACATTTAAAATATTAGATAAATATAATTATTTGTGTATGTAATATAATACTATAAAATGATGTTATATCAATAATTATGTTAATAATTTGTAAATTTTAATCAAGTTAAAATTTCATGTATAAAATTACACAAAATTAAAATTTATATATAAAATTACAAGTTAAACCAAAGTTCATGTATATTTTTGAAATTTATACATAATTTTAAAATAAATAAACAAAACACTTTTAAACGTAACTACAATTCTCATTCCATTAAATTAATTTATAAATTGCGAAAATGGTGCAATAAGAAAAACAAGAGGGGTAATTATGGAATTAATGCAAAAAGAAAGGATACTTTATTGGGTCCCAATAAAAAAGAAAGAAATATACATTGAATTGGACTAGTACTAAGTACTGAAGTCTAAAAATCTGGCAATTTTGGCCTACAAAAAAGAAGACAAAAACATGAGTATATGAAGTTGTCAAAGCTCCTCCACACGTGTGCAGTTGTAGCCTATTATTATTATGTTTTGGTTTGAATATTTTGTTGTTTGATTGTGCAGTGCTTTATAAAGTAACTTCATTAATCAGCCAAAAGCAGATTGAGGTTAACGAGGATGGGTCGCTCACTCTTCCCTTCTTTTCACCCAAACCGGCATTCTCTTCTTCATTCTCACTGTTGGAAAGTGGACAATCGTGTCCTCTTCCGCCACCCATCTGCACGTTTCAATTTTGATTTCAGATTATTATATATTCATTCATTTTAAATAAGCATTAGGGGGTGATGAGACCAAGATCCTATATATAAATTAATTAATTTTTCCTATGGAAAATCCCACCCTGGCTACTGGAAATACTCTTTTAAAGTAATCAAGTTGCTAAAATGTATGTCTATTATAGCTAGTATAGCATCTTTCTTGTATTATGAGCTGGTGTTTTCATTAATATAATCAATTTTTATGTGCTCAATGTCTTTTTGACCAGAGAAATACGGAATCTGGGTTTTCAATCATATGGCTGGAAATTATAGTATCTTATATCATTACTATACCTGAAATTGGTGACAAAATGGTGTAGGAAAATGGAAGTTTCAAGCCTGGCTAAGTCAAGTCCAGGGCACAACCTTTGTCCACCACCAAAAGGAGTGAAGTTATAGCTGCTAAATATGTCTTTTTCCTGCACATGATGGCGAGTCCCCCATAAGTCTTATTAGTTTAATTGCTAACAAGCAAATCATTAAAAAGAGAAAAAGAAAAAAGAATCATTAGATGGTGTGCATTAATCCTTACTTGCCATCTCCATGGATTAAACTGATAAGGCCAATCATAATGATTTTCATCAAGATGGACTGATCTAAAATATGCAAAAAAGCACCATCCTTTTGGTATTAGATACCCTTTAATCTCAATGTCTTTCATGGCCTTTCTCATCACGCCTATTATTATGTTTCCCATCCTTAGTGTCTCTGTAATTACCTGTTTAAAAATATAATTAATGCAACTTAAATTAATTGTCACAGCTAATAATATATGCTTATAATTAATCTCAATTTTATTGGTTTGAATTACTTACATTTTGTGTAAAAGGTAATGATAAGTAATCACTCCAAATCAATGGCTCTCCATTTTGAGCTTTCAACCTTTTCAACTTCAAGTTCTCCTCCTAAGAAATTTTCACAGTTCATCAGAATAAAGTTAAATTATAATAATGATATGTCCAAACAATTATAATTAAATTAAAGTAAACATAATTTTATATATACATAAGTTAATCTTCTAGATATGTGGGTTTTGGGGTGGATTGCATTAGTTCAAGACCCACTAATTGAAATTATATAAGTAAAATCGATTAGAAAGGGCATGTTGCTTTCATGGAAAAACTATGTGTAGTGGGAACAAAACCCTGCCTAAATGGTCAAACAACTAGCTAGTGACCAAGCAAAACACTGTGGAAAAAGTTGAAATTAGTGAAGAAAAAACAAAGAAAAAGTTTTTGAACCTCACTAAGAAAATACTAATCTAGAATCTTGTGAATGCAGCTTAATGCCCATGTGTCAAGTTAATCGTATTGGATTTCTTTTTTTTTTTTTTTTTTTTCTCAAGGAAAAGAAGTGATATGATACGTATTATGATATTTACATAATATATAGTTTGGTCTTGTGAATTTTCTTTGATAGCTATCATCAAAGCTTGACGTGATTTTACTTGATTTGTGAAATTAAAAAATTCATACCGTCAATTGATGTAACGCAGCGGGACAATCGGAAAGGTATTTGATGGCGAGAGTCATTAAAACAGGCACTGAATCTTCACCAGGGATCATCATATCAATCATGTTCTCTGCTATTAGATCGTTGGTTAATAGTTCACTAGCGTCCTTGAGCAAAACATCAACCACATCTTTTGGAACCATTGAACTCATGCTTGAATCCCTTTTAGTTTGGATGATTTTGTGTACAATCTTAACCATTCTCTTCTTTGCCTGAAAATTGGATAATAAAAATATTCGACACATGTCATAAGAAAAAAAAAAAAAAAAAAAAAAAAAAAAAGGGTCTAGCAAAATTGTAATTGAACATGAAACTTGCCTGCAATGATCGATAAAGTTGAGTTCCGGGTAGTTTTAGAGGTAAAGACATAAGGCCTGAGATAAATTCTTGGAACTGTTTCTTGAGGATTTCCATTTCTTCACCTGGGTTCAAGCTAATCAATGCTTTCACCAGCACTTGAAAAGCAATCTGGAGACAAGGAAAGGGTGTTTTCCATTTTAACTTTTCAAAAGGATCGGCTATATGTAAAAACACAATCATTACAAACCAAATTTACCAGACAAAATGATTCATGCAAAATTATTCTAAACCCCATGATCTCAACTGGGTTGCTTTCACTTTCCAACATTAACATTTATTTAATTTTAAACTTAAGTAGAAGCCACAGAATAATTGAAACTTCAATGATTCCTTTCACAAAAAGAATCCGAAACTTAGTTGATTCATTGAACTCTCAGTGACATCCAACAAGTATAAAGATATCGTGTCAAAAAAAAAAAAAAAAAGTGAAATAGAAGAGTTTGCGCGCACGTGTTTTAGTTTTGTCTGTGTCTGCTGCCTTTGTGTTTGGTTATGAAACTAATTAACTCTCGCAAACATAGAAATGAAGAAGAAGCCAGATATAGATACAAGAGCATACGGTGATATTTTGTTTTATCCTGTGTCTGGCTACAGGAACTCTTATCAAGAAAAAAAATTATCCTAAACAACTTGGAAGGCAAACAAATTGGCTGAGAACAAACTTCAATGAAAAAAAAGGAATATTTTGCTTAATATTCACACTCAAAGAGAGGAAGAAAAGAGAAAGGAATATTTGAGGAGCACTAACAGTTTTGGTTTCATCTTGTATGAAAATGGGCGCATCATCTCTCCATTTATCCATTGCTTGTTGCACATAATTTTGCATGTCCCGAGTGACCTGATCTTTAAGATGTGGAGACTTGAAGAAAGATCCTACAAGACCATGGATTTTCCTTTGCAAGCTCCCATTGATTAGAAGAATGGAGGATTTTCCCATCAACTCAGTTAAGGATTTCGGATAAAACGGTACGAAAGCCTTTGCATCACTTTGCAGAACGAATCGACTCACTTCTGCATCTGTTGAAACAATAGTTGGGGTCCCAAATATGTGTGACTTGAACACTTTGCCATACCTACATATAAAATACAAATTAAACCCAGATCACTAGCCATATTAATACTACATATTGAATGAAAAAGAACCCTAATCTCTTCTGCAACTATACTACTATATATAGTGTTTTTAATAAGGAAAAAAGTAAAGAAGAAGAGAGAAATGGGTTACAAGCGACGACGACATTCCATGAATCTCTCGGGGCGGTCAGAGTAAGCACAAGAAATGAAGTCGATGGTTTCGCCGAGAAAAGGCCATCCCAAGGTTCCTAGAGGAAGGTGGCATAAGTTTTTGGAACTTAAACTGCTAAACTTGGATTTGCTTTTGGTATAGAGAAATAGGATGGAAAGCGAAATGGCTGTCACAAATACAATAATCCACGTTAATGAGCTCATCATCTCCATCATGTATCGATGATTTTCTCCTTCCTTACTTTCCTTCCCGCACGCACGCTTGCCCCTCTCTCTTTTCCTTCGCTTATATACCCTTAATCATAGTGAAATATTCTTTCTTTTTTTTCTTTTTTTTTCCTTTTATGTTTTGATGAAAAAATAGGATATATATGCATGTGTTCGTGCACGCGTGTAAACGAAAAGCAAATTGAAAAAGAAAGCGAGTGAGAGCCAAAAGAGCATTGGAGCTATGAATCCAAGAGATTATTGATATTAAAAATTTAAAAACAACTGGTGATGAACATACATGGATATAATTCTAATGTCAAACATGCATTATTATTATTATATATATAAGGTATCAGAGAAAGGACAGGGGTCGGTCGGATCGGGTTTGTATTCGGGCTTTGGTTTTTGGACTAATTGTCGTGGTGGGTATACTTTTTGAGAGCATTTAAAATTTTTTCCATATCTGGTTTTAGACATAAAGTTCCAATGGTTGACGCTTTAATTAAATAGATACAATGGCTAAAAACATAATGTTGCCTAGGAAAACAGGGTAAGGTAATTAAGTTATGAAAGTTAAAATGGTAAACTTTTCTTGGTAAAAGTAAAACTTAACTTTTAAATGCTAGGTTATAAAAAAACAATATCGTATCATTATATAAACTAAGGCATAAGTAATGGGAAAGTATATTTGTATAGATAAAGAAGTACAAAGGGTACCGCACGGAATTGTGCATATTGAAATTGCCACTATTACCATTTTCAAAACGTACGGTGGCATGATTGTTAATCAGGAGAGGAAAGTATTTGGGATATCTATACAACAAGTCGAATTACAATGGAGTCGTATTTCCATAATTTGATTAAAACTGTTAGGTATAGCATTTGGGAGAGTTTTGGTAAAATTATTGTTGTTGCCAAAGGTGAAAAAAAAAAGTAAATAAATAAATTTTGCGAAAAAGAATTTTAATAAATTAATTAAAAATAATACTCTGGTAAAAGAAAGTACATTAAAAAAATAATCTTTACAATGGTAAAAGAAAGTACATTTATAAGAAGGGGGGGAATGAATGAAGTGACCCACATAAAGTAGTCCATGATTAATAGATGAGAGGCGTCCCCCCACATCTGCAGCAGCAGCTTGTTAGCCTCGTGCATTCATGTGAGATTCAATGACTCCACTCACATTCTCTCCATCATCTCCTTCTTTATTTCTTTTCTCTATATTATATATGCATCATAATGAACACACACATATATATATACATACATCATATATTGGTTCTCCTTCTCTTTCTCTCAACTTTTGTTTTGTCCTTGACTCACTCTGCTCTCTCCAATGAAATAATTATCACCAAATCCTTTTATAATGTATAATATATACAAAAACCCTAGGCCAATATCTTTTGTTACTTTCATGCCCGTCCCTTTCTTATTTTATTCATATGGGGGATGTTAGTGGCCACATGCATGTGGCTACGTCTTTCTATTCTAAAAGTAGTTTTAAAATTATCCTGACTTTCCATTATATGCTAACAATGCCTTGCCAAGAGTGGTTTCTTGTCATGTGACCACTTTCAATCTCACCAAGAGCATTACTTCACTAAAATTACGGATCCAAGAACTTGTAGGTAAGATGCTTCAAATTTTTCTTAAGGTTATTTTGCCAAAGACAAGTGCTTGCATGGTTCGGCCAACCTATTTTCTTCTCATTATCGCTCACCTAAATTCTACCACATTTCTCCAATAACCGATCATGATAGACCAAAGTCGTGGTTGCGTCAATCCACAGAATAAATAAACAAAAAACCCAAACCTTTTTCAATAAAAAAGGAAATGGATGGTCATAATTGGCCTCAAATTAGTAGCAATCATCGCACTTATGGGCTTGGCTTGGAGAAGTGCCTAATTGTCATTTCAACTATGCAGAAAGAAAGAAAATAAAATAAAATAAAATGCGTATTTAACCATCCTAGCTCTTTTATAACTTTCAAACAATCTCCGTTTGACTGGATGTATAATTTCATTTGAATATGGCCCCCTCCCCAATGTCCATGTACAACAAATATGTAGTATTTAATAATTCTCCTAATCAACACCTCCATTTCCATGGCTTGCCTTTTGCCCATTGGTTTAAACAACCTAACTACTAATTATATATGATCAAGTATCTTTGCTTACTTAATTATTGTTTTAATTTTTCATGTAATCATTTCCTCAAATTGCTATTCCAATCATTCTTCTTCCTCCCTCATTTTTTTAATGCGTTGGCATTTGTTTAATTATACCATATCTTTGAAGAATCCCAAAAAATATATATGATATTGTTGATGAGAGGTATCAATAAGAGTAGAAACAAGAAAAAAGAGGTGGTGGAGCAAAAGAGATCAATTCACCTAAATAGGCATAAAGTCGACGGGGGATAATCAATGTAAAGATAAAGGAAATTGAGTGCAGAGAATAAGTGTTTAGGATTGTTAACGGAAAAGAAGACCCCTTTCCCATCGTTATGAGGGTATTTATAGGGGAGGCTCTCTTACCTGGTAGTGGTGATACGATAAGTCATTACTAATGAGTTGTCATCTTGGAGTGTGTGGGGATGTATGTAATGAGGTCTTTTTTTTTCTTTTTTTGAGGTAATATGAGATTATTATGCTCAATTGGGTCCTAGTGATCCCTAAAAGAGTGTTTACATTTGAAAGAATATTTGCACTAAAAAGCGAGTGGCATAGAGGAAGAGGAGACCGAGTAGTTGGCCACCCGATGACTAGTTGGATGTTTCAAGGTGGGGCACTGTCTAGGCAATCTCCAAATGAAGTACTGACCAAGTAACTGCAAATAAAAAGCGAGCAAAGGGCCACCCATGAGCGTCGTTTTAGTGCTTCTCGTGGTGCCACATGTCATCACCATATAGGGTACAAAAAATATATTGTTATATTTGCTATATATATTGGTAAAATAAGAGTAAAGAATTAAAAAAAACCTTAGATTACAATCCATATTAATATTTGTTTATTGGTTCATCAGTTTATTCTTTAAATATTATTCGATTCCTAATTATTGAAATATGTCAACGAAAATAACTTCCAAACTCCCTTAATTTTCTTTTTTTTTTTTTGGTTGATTACAAGATATTTTCAATTTGGAACAAGTCCAAAAACTTGCTCAACTCAAAAACATGGACAAGGACAAGAAGCCAGTTAGGCATGCAGTTTGTAGTTGGTTTGGTATTGGAAAGTACAATATTTGGTTAGGGTTTGAAGGATGTGGGGAAGTTTGAGAAATTAGCAAATAAAGGGAAGGGTTGGGGCATCCACATCCTCTTGGGAAATTGTGCAAATGCTAACATTGTAGCATTAGGCCCAATGTCAATCTCTCTCTGCACCTCAAAGTCGGAGAATATGCTTCCTCATTTCCTCTTTTCCTTTTTCTCTTAAAACAAACTGGAGATTGAAAAAATATTCTATATTCGCAGTAGAATATGTTAGCCTGTCCTCACAAAATGACGACTTCAATATGAAATTCTGAGTTTTTCTGGTTCAATATATACTTGCATGAGTTTTCTTGACATTGGAAATTGAATGGAAACAAACATGGGTTTAAAGTTGAGAAAGCACTGAGATTGTATATTTTTTGGAGTAAATTTCGCAATTGATCACTAAGCCTCCTTACTCCAATGAGGTCACCTCTGCAGAAATATATAAGTTTTAGATGCCTGAAATTCAAACCCAAATTTACTCATCCTTTTTAAAAAAACAGACATAGCTATGAAAAGCCACAATATAGTAAAACTAACTTATAAAAACAAACTAAAAATCCTACTAAAATAAGAAACAAAGAGATTAGAGTTATCACTCCTTTTACAAGTAATCTATAGGCAATGGTGCAGTTGAAGAATATTACAAACCAATTTATATTCTTTGTTTATTTCAACTCAGACAGGCCATTAAGTTGAATGATATATATATATAGGTCACTGTCAATCACACAGACCATTCTCGAGTCTTAACTGCTCTTCCAAGTTCATAGCCTGCAGGTGGAAGCCAGCTGATGATGGTTTAACTGCAGTCTCAAAACTCCAAAAGTAATCTCCAATTATCCATTGCAGATTTAAGTAAGGTTGGCACAGTGGAGCAATAATGTCATAAACATTTCCCTTTTACAGGGAAATAACTGTATCTACAATGTAGATCTTAAGAACACGATACAATTTCTTTCAGATTTCACTAAACCAACATGTTAAGGAAACCAAAAACCTTTGAAGAGTTAAAATCAAAGTAAAGGCTATCAGTCATATCTTAGGACTGGATTTTACTAGAATTGATTGCTTTAAGTATAGCTTTCTCTTCATCGAGGCTGCTTCTCCACTGGAGCTTTTAGTTTCACATTCCTTCTCTTCCAATATATGCTTAAAAGGTCCATGCTGCAGGCTCTCAGGAATCATCGGTCTAAG
The DNA here is from genome assembly GCA_025503065.1 of Gossypium bickii. Lineage (NCBI taxonomy): Eukaryota > Viridiplantae > Streptophyta > Magnoliopsida > Malvales > Malvaceae > Gossypium > Gossypium bickii. The sequence goes on along the minus strand of CP106709.1, from coordinate 135,846,854 downwards.
GTTGTCCATAACCGGAGAGCAGTACCAGTTGTAGTTGAACTTGAAACAGACGTTGAACCAGCAATTTCTTCTGTTATACTTGCATCCTTTTTTCTTTGTTCTCATGAGAAGGTAAGCTGCATCAATCACAAAAATTTCCGTCAGACATGTAGGAAATCATGTTTCTGAAAAAGTTACATTGTCAGGGACAACCTACAACTCCAACATTCACTTTGACAACTTAAAAAAGAAACTTATGGTAAAAAGTTGAGTTGGGACCAGGAGAATGGGGAGTGGAGGGAAGAAAGAAAGAGCAAGTGTAATAACTTGGTGGGGTGGACCACAATACAAATATAAGATTCTCTCAGACAATATAATACATGAAACTGTTGATAGAACCAGAGAGCACAATTAAAGAAACAAAACATTAATGCGAATTATTACGGCCCGACATCAAAAAGCAACAAATATGTGCTGCTCCTCAAGACCTCAACTAACCAAACAGCATATAGAGAATATATAAAATATTTTACTGCTTATTAAGAACAACTGGTTCTGTTTGAATCCAAAGGTAATTATCATTAATAATTGGTTACTGTCAGAATACCAACACAGGAAAAACCAGAATAACCATGATCAAAGAACCAAACATGATCGCTAATTATTACAACCCGACAACAAAAAGCAACCAAGATGTGTTCCTCAACCACACAACATATATACATAAAAGAAAAAGCCGTTTGTTGCTTATCAAAAACAACTAGTTCAATTTTCAGAAAAAGCAATCACTAACACTTGCATTATCAGAACACAAAACTCACAAGATCCCAAAAAACGCATCAAGACATCCTTTATTACCAATCAGCAATTGCTCATTTTACCTCATTAATCGTAAGTGGTTTCACTAATTTGAGGCTATTCAGTGCAACTTTCTTGCAATTGCTGTATGAAAACTGAAGCAATCAACTACTCCAGTAATCTCCCCTTAGTTAATTTATGACTGATATAATTTACACCTTATTACTAAAATGTTGATGGCATATCAAATCAATCAACATCTTTCAAGCAGTCATTGTGTTGGTGGGTGAGCAGGGTAAAGATTTGTGGATCATTTCACGTGTCATCATCTTTATAAGAAAGGATGAATATGGAGATAATCACTCCATAATGCTCGGCTTTGGAATGTATAGCTATGCATTTAAGAGAATACCATATCATTTAATACAAAGTTTTACTAACATCAAAATGAAACTCTAATTCCAGAAATTTTATTAAAAACATTTACCTCCATCAAATGAATACAAATTGGACTCTGAATGTACCTAAACAAATTATGCATAACTAGTTTATATCTCTGAATAGTTCATAATTATAGAATGTGCCAGTCCATCATATCTACTCCCAATGAAAATTTCTTTTAGTTATCATAATATCTATTCTAGGTGAAGGAATAAAGAGCATGATTGGTCAACAAAACAAGTAAAAGATAAACTAGTCTATCACATGGACATGCACTAAGGGTTCCATGATTGACAGCACTAAGTTTCAAACTCAGACTTCTTGGGATGACTTTACTAGCAGCAGACCAGAAAATTTTCATCCAGAGATTCCCATCAATATATTATTTGCGGAAAATGTTTCATATGTCAAAAGTTTTTCAACACAACAGAAAACCAATATCAGAGTGATTGCAGAGAATATACTGATATTAACAAAAATGAGTACTGGAAAACATCAAGTGAAAAAATGGGAATTGCATTACAGCGTAAAGACAAGAAAATTTCATCAGTGAGAAGCAACAAAGACGTGTGAAGTGGTAGGTTTTTCTTTTCATTTACATGCACCAAAAAACCAAAATACATTGGTGCTAAATGGTACAACCAAGATTATTCATTTTTCCAAATGGAGCAGAATAAACAAATAATAATACAGCAAATCTTGAGCATTAGGGATTATGGCTGTGTTACGATATTAACAAGAGAGGAACTCAAAGTACAACCCAAATCATTTTCATTTTACTAGAGCTTCAAGGTTTCATCTCCACCACATCTCCAAAGCTTAGGTACAATGGATGACAAAATTGTTTATCATTCTCTTATCTTTCACATTAAAACCATGCAGCAACTTGAAATGCATACTTAAAATGTCATAACATAGGTAGCATCAATATATTTATCCAATAAAGTGGTATGCAGATAAGATTGATTAATTATTACTTAAAAGAATAATCTTACAGCAGAGATCTGACAAGAAATTATCTTACAGAAGATGCATAAAAATGCAATGTGTATCGATATCTATGACATGTTATACCCAACACACTACAGAGAAATAACTGCAACCAAAATTTCTTATAGTTTTCACTAAAAGCCACTGAAGCTGAGCTATATTTAAATCTCTTCAAAGAAGCAACAGCTGATCAATGGACCAAAACATGGGTCATGACAAAAAGTTTTCCATGAAAGAGATGAACCTACAAATTTATCTTAATTAGATTATTAACATTCTTATGCTCCATTTGATTGTTGATTTTGTTACTTACATTTTACTTCCAAAGAGAATAGAAAAAAAAAACCACTAAGGCTCTGTTAGGTTCATGCTTTTGCTTTTGCTTTTTTGCTTTTCTCAATAGAAATTGTAAAGCAAATGATAAAAAAAATGAATTGAAAACAAGAGACCAATGGCAAAAACCAAAGGCACCAAGAAAAGCCTGAAAGAGCATTCCGATACAAAGCCAGTAACAGTTTTGAAGATTTTAAAATTCAAAGTGAATTTTCTTGTATCACGATCAGAAATAATTATGTTAAAATTGGTGGTACATTTTAAGTATTTAATGATTTTTAATCAAGAATGATTTTATTCCCTAGGGCTTGCTTTTGTTTTATAACAAGCTTCAAGATGCAGAAAAGAAATAGACAAAACTACTAAAAGTATCGAGCTTTAACGGTATCCTCTAGAATCCTCAGACGATTCCAACTACATTACACAACAACATTTAGATCATCCAGATGTCTTTTACATGGCATCATCCATATTAGAGTAAGCTCGGTACATAAGCTAAGTTGAGCTGAAGGTAGTTGAAGTTGGTTACGTTTTGTTACTGTCAGTTAAGTCAGATACATGTGTATAAACAAAATTTATAGTATTGAGAAGTTAAGTTTCATGAATGAAAATTCAGAAATCCCTTGGTCCAGTTTTATCTTTTTACTTTCTCTTACTATTTTTTCACATTTTCTCAGTACCCAAACATCTTTCATTCGTTCAATTTAGTAATCTAATATGGTATCAGAGCTTCATAATTAAGATTCATCATCTACTAGGTTGTGCAAGATCAAGATCGTGAAAGGGATCGATGGCAGCATCAAATGGTAATGATACTCAAGATCTGCTTCTTGTTTTCTCTAATGCTCATAAAAGTACAAGAAAGTCAATTTTCAGTTAGATGAAAGTATGATTTTATTCCCTATGGTTTGCTTTTGCTTTATAACACTTGACGATGCAGAAAAGAAATAGCAAAAACTACTAAAAGTATTGAGCTTTAACGGTATCCTCTAGAATCCTCGGGAGATTCCAACTACATTACACAACAACATTTAGATCATCCAGATTATGTCTTTGACATGGCATCATCCACATTACAGAAGGTAAATAGACGGTATTTACAATCATATATTGGACCAATTCCACAATATATCTTTAAGAAAAATATATATATATAATTATGTTGTTAGTTTCCATGCTTAGAACATGCTTACACTCAAATATAACAATAAAGTATTTTGTACCCTAGGTAAAACCCTTCAGATCTGATTATGATGATAGCTATGACTTACAAACATTAACTTTCCAAGTCATTCAATATCTAAGTAAAAACCTTCAGATCTAATTATGAGTTAGGCTATCACTTGAAGATTATAATTCCCAATTATGCACAAAAGGAAGGAAATTAAATCTTAACACATATGAGACCCGCACTTGGCGAGCTTATTACTCTTGCGCTTCCTGCAATAGGCACACATCATGCTATGCTTAATCTACGTATACAAGGAAAGGAGACTTCCAACTTTTAAAAGTATGATATCCGATTCACGTCCCAAACATAATTAAAGGTTCCTTGAAGGTTGTAATATAAACTCTTGCCTTCCTCACATGCAGAGAAACACAACATGAACCAATGCAACTTTGCAAGCTCAAATCTAGGAAAGTTGCAGTAGAAAGATAACCTAAGAGTATAGTGAAGGAGCACACACGCAAATATATTACAGCTCCTGAACACACTACACAAAGTCTACACCTAATAGAAGTTTTCAAAAAGCAGACACACCTTATCATGTGCTACTCTATTATTGAGATATAGTTCAATAAAAAAATCATGCCTAACAAGATTACTTTGATCCTCAGGCAACGAAACTGACAGACCATCTGCCAAATATCTTGGTGCCTACAGTTATTCGATAAATGTCAAGTGCAAATAAGACTTCATTCAACATATGCATCAAATACCTAAAGAGAACAGTTAAGAACTAGGACGCATTAGTAAAGGTCAAACATGCCAAAACCAGTAATTTACGAGCAAGTTCTAGACCACCTTAAGCAAACTCAGCCTAGGGTCAGTTTTCCAACATAAGCACTTAAGGTGTCATGCAGGTATATTGTTACTAAACACTTGAGACAACAGATGATCCAACAACAAATGCTATTAGCTGAGGGAGGGGGGGATATGTAAATAGCTGACTATTAAAAAAAGTTACACAAGATCATGCATTCCCCTAAAGCTATTTGAAAGAAACAAAGAAGAATGTTAATCAGAAGACCTACCATGTTTTTTATATTTCACTATGAAAACATTTCTTGCAATGTTTAATGTTAAACTAGCACGCCAACTTTTCCTGTGGGTATGTCTGCTAATTCTAGACCATTCACCAATGCCAAGCTGAAGGCTTGCAACATAGGCCTGCATGGATCTGGATGCTTGGGATTTTATCATCTCTATTTAAATTGCCAATCCTTAGCAAATTGTGCACATCCCACATTGAAATTTTATCATTCTCATTGTGCGTGAAGAACAACAATCAAACGCAATAATTGGCAACCAAGCCAATAAAAGAATTCCATATTCAACGAAGCATATGTATTTCATTGAATCTCAAACTGAATTATAGTCAAATCAATAACTTAAGCCATAAACTTCTTTCTAACAGCATTGACCCGTCAAAAACAGAATCATGCAAAACTAGCATAAAAAATTAAATTCAAGCCAAATAAGAAGAGACCAATTAAACTCCTAAGCATTAAAAAACAAATTAAAAAGAATGAAATGACCTCAAACAGTAAAGCTGATAGCCAAGAGAAGAGAAGAGAGAAACTTGTAACGCCTTGCCAACGATTCCATTGGAGGCTGAGGTAGTGGCAGATCCATTTTATGTGATGCTTGAAGCCAAATCTTTTCCTTTATGTTGCTCTTGAAATTGTTTCAGTTGAGCTGCAGGTTGTTTTTTTTCTTTTACAATAAGAAAAAAAAAAAACAAATTTCTAACACCCAGAGAAGTCTATTAGTTAAGAAGCAAAGAAAGCAGAGGCAAAAAGTTAGAAAAGATGATTCATCGTAACATTTTTTTTCCTTTGTTTAGAAACAAAAGGGAAAAGAGAAAAGGGTTTCTGAAGTACAAAAAGAATCATGGATTTAGAGCTTTGACCCATCGCTTACTGTTAGATGAGATACCTTTTAAACAACAAATTTCTTTGATGGTCCTTATTGACAAAAAACCCTTCTTTGATTGTCCTCTGTGTTTCCCTTTTATCACTACCCATATTGCCTTAACACTCTAATAAATATAATTAAAAGAAAAGAAAAAAGGGAAGGAAAAGAAAGCAGGGGAAGATTAAAAAAAGAAAAAGAAAAAGAAATGAATATATTTACTCCTTATTTGGATAGTCAAAATTTATAAATGAAATGAATTCTAACATTTTAGTTAAACTGTGAAAAGAAAAAAATGAATTGTTTTGTATATATATATTTCGATTTTAATTTTTACATAAATTATATATAATAAAAAAGCTAAATTATAAATTATATAAATATATAAATTTTTTTTTATAAAATCATAATTAAAGTATCAACATTTTCTTGTTTAAAACAAACTTATTTCATCAAATTACAAAAAAGGTTATCTTAGCAAATTACAAATTAATTACTCCTGACAATCTAACAAAAAAAAAAGTAAAATAAGGTTCTTACAAATTTGAAAATAAAGAGATAATAATTTAAAAATATAATTTAATAATATGATAAAAAATATTGATATCTAATAATTAAATATATATATCGATCAAATTTAAAATTGAAATCTCTTGATAATTTAAAAATAGAAAATAAAAATAAGATTGCTACAATTTAAAAAAATAATAATCTAAAATATAAAATTTAATAATACTGTAAAAAAATAAAGATTCATCATTTTTGAATGGATAAATCTCAAAATTATACATAAATTTTGATTCAATGTGTATTTAATACATGAGCTTTGATTTGGTGTAATTATACGCATGAAACTTTGATTGTGGTTCAAATAAATAAATGAAACTTTAATTTTGATTCAATCATACACATTTAATAAAATAAACACATCAATTAATTTTTGTATTAGACAAATATAATTATTTGTACGAAATATATAAATATAAAATGATGTTATTTCAATAGTTGAGTTAATAATTTATAAGAACAGGATCAAATCAAAATTTTATATATAAAATTGCAAAAATTCAAAATTCATCTATAAAATTACTATAATTTTGATATTCATCCATTTTCATCTGAAGTTTAAATATTTAATAACTTAAAACAATGAAGAGTTAATATTATTGTGTTGAAAATAAATTTAAAAAATAAAGAATTAATTGTAAAATACTTGAAGGACAAAAATAGTATTTTAAATATTGTTAATTTTTACATTTCCTTTACTTTAATTTTTCTCCCAATTTGGAGAACTAAAAAATGGAGAAAAATATATGAAAAGAGAGGCTTTCTCAATTCCCTTACTTTGGCTCTCTTAATTAAAATAACTTAAGCAAACAAAGGAAAGGAATCCCCTTCCCTCACTTTACTTAGCTTTCTCTTATTTTTTTTTTTTTTTCCTAGGAATACATCGAATTTTATAATATACAAGAACAATTACATAATAGGAGAGATCCACTTAGTATAATTTTGTACTAATTATTGTATTAAGATTGTTTTACAGCAATATAAATGAATCCCTCTTTATTATATATTACACCAATATTATTTGCGGGCAAAATTGCCTAACTCAAAATAAATACCAAATATAAATATCCGAGAAAAGTTAAGTGTTTCTTCTTTATACTCGTATTCTCAAATATGCATCGAATATAAGAATTTAAACCCCAAAAAAAAAAAAACATGATCAGCTTTGGAATGAAGTGGAAAAATGCAACTCATTTTTGTTTTGTTTTTTCATTCACGAGTTGAGTTCTCATTGCTTAAGGGGGAATCGGACTTTTAATCTGAGAGTACATACACTGTCAATTTACAAGTTCCCCATCTACTTGCCCTTCTGCGGGTAGTGACAGTTAAACAAAGTATGTCTACACTACACTGTACCCTCATAGTCTTTCTAATTTTCCTCTTCTGGGGAACAGGGATCTTTCTGTTAATCAGCTCCATGGGCGACCGCCACTGTATCCCTTACCTCGGTCTCGAAAACCACCATGACCTGATTCATCAAATAAGTAACACAACAATTATAGCAAAATGTAACAATTAATATTTTTGAAGGCCAGAAACAGAGCAATGACAACGTAGCACTTGGGATGGGCATGCCCTATCATTTTCTAATGGCCCCTTCATGAATCAAGTGTTGAGATGTGCAAAAGCTATCAAAACAAACTCGAGCTTCAATGAAATCCACTGAGTTTTGATGTTTGCCATATTGTGTCAATGTATCTGCATTGTACAAAGAACAACAGTAAACTAACCTGATGGGGGAGGAGGTGCACCGCGTCCCATTGCTGCCAATTCAGGACTGACCTTCTGGCCAGCTTCCTCAAGTATGGCAATAAGTTCTTTGGCAAATCTTGCATTTGCAGCTGTGAAGAAAGTATAGGCTGTTCCTTTTGCCCCAGCCCTCCCTGTTCGACCAATGCGATGGACATAATCCTCGAGAGATCCCGGGAAGTCATAATTGATTACATACTTCACATCTTTCACATCTGCCAACAACCAAACCTAATAAGTAATCCAGATGCTGAGGCCAGTAGAACTGACAACTCCCTTTCCAAAAGGTGTTGAAAGTCAAAATGAACACCCCATTTGGCATTCTAAACATATAAATGATTCTTTCCATCCTAAAGATAAGCCAATTTCTACAAACTACCATGCCACATTCTATTTCGCAGAAGGAACCAAAACCACTTTTAATAGCCAGAAAAATTGCAATCAGGAGTGGCATGCTAAAATCTTAATGTCGGACACCAACATAGGTAGGAACCTAAGAAATCAGCGAGTTATCACCATGATCATTAATTAGTTAAGGAGACTAGCCCTGGATCGTGAAAGATATATATGTGAAGAAAAAATACTATGCAAACAAAACCAGGTTAGAGCATATGCATACTGTACATGCTTCAACGGTAAGCTACCTGAATGTTTAACCAAAAAAATAACAGTAATGAACATGGATGGCTATTCAATAAAATATAAATAACATAAGAAAAAGCAAATTCAAATAGGCCTGCCATGTTAGACATCTTTAGAGAAAATGTTCTAAAAGGTAACAGCAGTAAAATGTCTAACAATGTGAAGTTACAAATAGAAGACAATAGAAGACACAGAAGAAGACAGGAATAAGGAACACCAACAGAAAAGCAGTTTCTGGTAAATTGGTTATATAACCAAAAAATGTGTGTGAAAACTGAAGAGAAAATGATGATAACAATAACCTGGACAAATCTCACAAAGAAGACACATTAGGCACAAATCCTATTCCATTACAAGTAAAAAAGCAGTGTACTAGTCAGAAAGAACAACAAAGGCACAGAATAGAGAACAAACGAATATGTATACCTAAACCACGAGCTGCAACATCTGTTGCAGTCATTATAGGGCTCTTGCCAGCTTTAAACTCTGAAAGGACCCAATCCCTTTCTGCTTGACTTTTATCTCCATGAATTGACAGAGCAGGCCAACCATCCATGCGAAGTTGCCTAGTGATTTGGTCACAACCCTTCTTGGTATCCATGAAAATCAAAATTCTGCTGCCATCCATGATATCCTCGAGCAGCTTCACTAATCTGGGACATCAAGATAGATATATAAAAGCATAAATCCCAATACTATATGTTAAATGGTAAAACAACTAAAAACTAAAAGAACAAAGTAAACTGTTTTCTACTTGTTATATTTCTGACTCTCTGAAACAATGTTAACATGTTGGCGAATTGCATGGTTAGCCTTTAAATCTGCAGATCCAATTACCACCTGCAAAAAGACCAAGGAAACAATAAATAAGTTAATAACAGAGCAGAAGAGACAACAGAGAATAGCAAAGACCCCTAAAAGTACTTATACCATGTATCATATTACCACGTCTAGAACCATTAATTAAATTATGAAAGACCCGAAATTCTCGAGTTATAAACTAACATAGATAAAGTGAATGAGATAATATGTGGAAATCAAATCTGCATTAAATAGAAGTCAAATTTCAAAACAGACAGACAGACAGAGAGAACATCTCACAGGAGAAGCCAATTAGTAAATAATACAAAAATTATGAAGCATCTTACTTTGTATGGGTTGTAAAGAAACTGCCTTGCCAACTGTTCAACCTCCTTCGGCCAAGTCGCACTCCAATACAAAGTTTGACGGTCAGGGCGGATCTGCCAAAAAGAAAAATACATAACACATGAGTAACACTTAGAGTAAGGGACGTTAATGTATTGAGTGAGACTGACAATTTGTTTCACTCATACAAAAATTATAGATGCTACACAAGCACATATTCGTAGCTAAATACAGAGTGAAGTTGGAGACTAACACTATTTCCTGATATTAACACTCATATTTTTCTTCTAGCGGATGCAAGGATGCACTAAATTGACCAAGGCAAAAAATTTAAATCTTTCATAAACACTGAAAGCATTAGCTTAGATTTTTTAAATTAACACTCATATTATCCTAAAAGTTAAAGTCTGACTCATCTCTTGGATTAAAACTAGCAAAAATCTTAATATCATTGTTATGATTTGCAATATTTTAGTAGCATAGAAAGGTTAATAAAGAAGAATACATAAGAGAGTCCAGAAAAGTAAACCATTATGTCCGCGGTGAACTAAATGAGTTAAGAAACTGTAATAGTCAAGGGCATAGGAAGATAAAGACAACAAAATGAAAGAGAAAGGTGAGAAAATATACCTGAGAAACGATTTTCCTTATCTGAGGTTCAAACCCCATATCCAACATCCGATCTGCCTCATCCAACACTAAATATGTAACTCTTCGCAAATTTGTGTGATTTGACTCCAACATATCTATCAACCTCCCTGGTGTAGCAATAACAATCTCAACACCTAATCCAACAAACAATATTAACCCTTTCATTAGTAACAATTATAAGCAATTACAAAACAAAAACTGATCGTTTGAACTACAAATAATAGTCTGGAAAGCATCTTGAACAGAAAATTCATGTATAAGAGATTACAAGCAAGTCAGGAACAAGAAAATACAACCAAGGAATATTACCACATACCTTTCTGGAGATCACGGACTTGAGGTCCCTTTGGGACCCCTCCATATATGCATGTATTCTTGATCCTTGATGATGCACCAAACTTAGCAGCCTCTTGTTGTATTTGAACTGCAAGCTCGCGTGTCGGAGCTAAGACTAGTACAATAGGACCATCTCCAGGAGCTGAAAATATATACAAAAAGACCAAGAGTTATTCCATTGCAATTATTAGAAACATGCAGAGTAAAATAAATCATGATTAGGAATTGAATTTTTACCTAAAATTGGCTGTGCGTTGACATGGACGATTGCGGGCAATAAATATGCAAGAGTCTTCCCTGACCCTGTTTCAGCAATACCAATGAGATCACGGCCCTTCAAAGCCATTGGCCAGCCTTGAGCTTGTATGGCTGTTGGTTCAACAAATCCAGCTTTTGTGATTTCTTGCAGTACATAGTCTGGAGTCAAAAAAAGAACATCAATTAACAGAGCAGAAAAATCAATGAAGATATTAGATACCTAAAATACTTCTAAACAAAATAATTTTAAAATACTGAAGAAAATTTTTATATAAGTACAAAATACCCCCGGACACTTCAAACGTAACAATTACTTAACATCAAAATGAAAATATATTTTTTCACTACGATAAGAACTGTCTATGCAAAATATATTACACTTTATGAACACACTCTTTACTGATCAAAAGATCATGATATAACAGCAGAAAAATCATCAAATATATTATACATTTATGTCTGGAACAAAGGCTCAATTGTTTTTAGAGAAGATTATTCAAAATTCTTCTAATTGCAACAATGTGAAAAATCATAAACTATCCATCAAGTGAACATCGGAATCCAGAGCAACGACTAGATAAAAAGCCCTGCCATCTAATAAACTCGAAAAGAAGTAAAGATCACACCCTTAGAACAAAAAGTCATGAAACAACATGCCCTAAAGCTTCAATTTCTTCAAACAAAAAAAGACCCAAAAAAGAAGAAAAAGAAAAGGAAAAATGGATACTTAAATGACAAAATAAGATGAATTATTAAAATAACCAACAAAATTACCTGGAAACCCGATGTCACGAAAACTATTCACAGGCTTTGGAACATCACGACCTTCAACTGTAATTTCCCTTCGCCGCCGATAATCCTCAACCTCCGCATCAGACATTGCCGCCACCAATGGTGACTCAATATAAAAATTCTTCTCAAAAGGCGTCAACCCATCCAAATCCAACTTCCTAGGCGTTTCAGCACCATCATAATCCCTTCTGCTTGACGAGGACCGCACTGAACCTCCATATGCTGATGCCCCAACACAGACTGATTCCTTACCAAACCCTGAGTCACTGTACCAAAATATAAGTTAAACGAACGAAAAAAATCCAGGTACTAAAATTAGACAGGAGAACCGAAACTCCATGGTACTACAAACTTGATAGGAGATGTTACCAAAGGCCAAGTGTCCATTGTGTTAAAGTTAATGAAACGACACAATGTTGGAACTAAATTCAATCATTCTAGTGCAATGGGTAGCTAAAACACCATAAAATTCATTGAAATATAACATAGACAAATTCAACAAAACTTCATCAATTTTAGTTTTGAGCCATGCTAAAATAGAGAAACGCAAACCCCGTATATATATAACAGATAAACCTAAAAAATAATCACGAGCAAATCAGTTCTAATCCACTATTGTTTCAACAAAGAAGAGTACTAAAATTAAAGGGAAAAAATACAACAAAACCCAGAAAGATAAACCAACTTAAACATATAAAGAAATTGAGAAATAAAATAAAATTAATTATAATGCAAAATTTTTGAGTAGTTACCTCCTACGATCGCGGTAAGAGGTGGGATCGCCGGAACGGCTATCATATCGACTCATTTTCGGTGCTGTTATCGGAGAGATTATAAACAATTAGTAAATATTAATACAAACAAACAAGAATTAGTAATCGACTTCTGTCCCTCTGTTAAGAATTAATGGTTTAGGGTTTTAAAGTGTTAGGGTTTTTTATTCCACGGATTATTTGGGAGGAAGAAGCAGAAAAAGAATAGTAGAAAAAAAAATGCCCTTCCCTCATAAACTTACCCGTAGAGTGATAAATAGGCCAGTAATTAACTGACACGTGTAACCGCCTCTTACCCTCCTGCCTGCCGTAAGACGTTGTACTTTCGAGCTTTTTATTATTATTTATCATTGGTTTCCTTTTGTAATGAAAAAATCATCAACTTGAAATGCGATCCAAATCAATCATGCTTATAACGGTTGAGGTGGGTCTAGCGGCCCAATAAATGAAAATTTCTGAACCCACCAATAAAGCGTTCCTCAAATAATTCCAAAAAAATGGGCCATTTGATCATCCTACTAAGCCCAAAACTAAGCGGTTCTGTTATCCTACTGCCTTTTAATTTATAACTCACTTCTCAGAGGACCGAACCGTCGATATTTGGAATGGATTTCCGTTTCTCTGTGTGTTTTTTTTTTTATATATAAATTAGAGATGTTTTTATCCGTTTTACCGTCCGAATATAATCTTGTTCAAATCAGGGTTAAATTTCCTTCTCTGTGCTTTCAATTTGTATACAATTTAGATTTTATTTGGTTATATTATTTAAAAAGAAACCTGATGAAATTTAATACTGTTGATAAAAGTGAAGCATTGGTATTAAAATATTATATGCGAGTTCTCAATTCTACTTAAGATGAAGTAGTTCTATTTTTTTAAACTTATTCCATTTCTTGTTTTAAATTTGAATATTCTCAATTTAAAATGACTAACTTGTTCACATGTGAATATGTATACTTTTCTTTCTTGAACAAAAATTGGGAAAATATTTAATCTTGAACATCAACATTTTAAGAAATGAAAGTCAAACAAAATGATCGGTGTGTTCTCATCTCTAATTACTATCCCAATGACATTTTATTAATTAGTACAGTATAATAATATTCATACCATCAAACAAGTCTAGTAATTAATTGCCACAACAATTACTGATCACTACTTTTATTGTGCATCAAAGATGAAAGTCAAATCGCATGTTGGCATGAATCTAAAGCTGGGGAAACACAATAACTGAGCAATAAGAGATAAGGGCAAGCAATAAAAGGAATTTCTGGTTAGAAGCTGTTGTACGTTATTCCTCCAATTTGCAACCTCAAAAGAAAGCCTTAGCATCAGATAAGTAGACATGCATTCATGCCAGTATACACATGGACATAAAAGGCCATAAATACAGAAAGATAAGTCAATTGGAGGAATGCAAATCTAATAGCTTTTTCCACAAACAAAAACCCTTTTTCTCTACCATGAAAATTTCCCCACAAATACATGTAGGACCTCCTTTTACAATGTTATATATATGGATATAGGTCTCGTGAAGGTTCCTGTGCAATTTGTGGCAATCCAATCTTCAAGGGAGTCTTGACTACTGCATTAAATTTTAAGTCAATTTAGAGTGTATCAATGTATAACTTTACTGTAAAATATTCATTCTTGTCAAAATAAATTAATGTACAATGTCTGAAAGCTAATATAATGTTAGTACTAAATCATAAAGATACATCTTTAATCATGGTTATTGATGTAAAAAAATATTTATATATGACGTGGAAATAATTAATATATTTGTAAGAAAAGAAATGGGATGGATGGGATCAAATAAATTGATTAGGGTCCCGTGTAGTGAAGAGACAATGAAGCTTTCCCTATCTTTCAAATCGTTGAACGTAGGGTACCATTAAAACATACCTACTAAAATGCTAAATTCACGTAGACAGAAAAAGGGAAAGAAAATAAAGAGAAATGGTGAATTGTGATGGCCGTACGAAGCAAAGCAAATATTTGAACATTACAATGGATAAGATGATTGAGTTGTCGTCCTCATCATCTTCCAATCAAATTGAAGTTATAAAAGGAGAGTATGCAGCAGCCTCAACTTGTCCTTCCAATTTAATTCCATTCTATTTCTATTAAACCTAATTTTAATATTACTAACTTCTAATCTCTCATGAATATTTCAATTATATTAATAATAATTTGAAATTTAACTTTCTCTTCAAAATAAATTCATAAAATATTTTCATATGTGTCAAATTAATAACTAACAAATAAAAAAAACGATTTTAAGAGTATTTGCTTCACATACTATAAAGACATACAACATAATTAATATATATATAAATATCATATTATCTCGATAATAATTGAAATAATCTTCAATTTTTGTTTGATGCTTTTATGGGTTGAATACGATTCAATATTGTCTCTTCAAATAATTGCTTTATATATATAATTCTAACTTATTAATGTTTACCATCTCTTTTTTTTGGATGCTACTTGATCAAATATGTCTAACTTACATAATGTTGTTTATAAAGCTAAACTTAATTTTTAATTGGTATATAACTCTAATGTTAATTAAGTGATAATAAAGATACTTAAAATTCTATTCAAGTAATTACTCTATTTTACATTAATAAAATTCGAACAAATCTTGTACCTCAAATGTTTTTTAACTATTAATTGTATTTTATATTATAATTATAATTATCATAATTTTTTCTCTATATTTTATACTTATCACAACTTTTTTAATTGTATAATTATAGTAACTTCTTATTTTATTTTTTTAATTAATAATTTTTAATTAAATATATATATTTTTTAAAAATCTCATTTTATGATCAGCTCACGTCTCTCTCAAGATCATCGAAAAAGGTCCACTTGATTGTATAGCGGAAGTGGGAGTGGATCCATTTGGTGAGGTTGTCCAAGGCGTAAAAGGGAAGAGTGTTAGACCCCTCATTGTTGCCAAGGGGCACCCCGGGGCCTCAACCACTGAACCACCCATTGCCCAACTCTGTCCACCTTTTAAACTTCAGCACCATAGGCAATTAATTAATGGGTACATTGACCTAATGGAGGAGTTCGGTTTGGGCGGTAAAGTGCTTGGCTATGACATCGACCTAATGCACCACGTTAACAGTCTACGGTTAACTCATTTTAACTTGCTCACTTCCTAATCAACATAAAGAATGAGAAATATTATACAACTATTACTTGATTTCCCTTAAACATTGTTTTATTTGTCAGTGAAAGAAAGAATAAAGTTTATTCAAGTTTAATTAATTCAAGGGTTTATTAAAAAAAACAATTTGTATGACATTGAGAAAAAAGTATGTTCATTTTAAATATATTTATTTGGATAAGATGTAATATTATGAGGTAATTTATTGTAAGCTTTGAGTGTAATTGATCATTTTGATGAATAGCGTGCAAAACTATTAAATAATTATATAATTGATAACAGAAGAAAGAAGAAGAAGAGTTGGAAGGTTAAATAACTGGCATGATGATCAAAGATTATAAGTTGATTGTTTGATATTTTGTCTACCACTTTCCTACATTTTCTTTTTTAACACTAACCTGTAGTAATCATGCCTAATATATAATTTTTATGTGCTTGTATGAACTGACATTAGTCTAAGCAAAGTGAATGATAACTTAAAATATAAGTAAAAGAGATTAAGCATATATCTAAAAGAACGATGATGAGGATTTTTGTTGTGTCTTATGGATATGTACCACCATAGTTAAATATAAAATTTTGTCAATCATTTCATTTTTAACATGCTACGAATCAAATAATTCGTTATATTTTCATTGTTAGATCTCACTTTCAAAAGATACTAAGTGGATGCTTAAAGATAGTTCTTCACTTTTTGTTAGTTGGCTCGTCCTCAACTGCTTAACCTCCTCAACTAGCCATTCGTCGTGAGATCATCCATTAATAAAGAAACATCCCATCTCATCAAGCTACTTGCTTCAATAGTCAAGCCACATCTTTTTCTATGTGAACACTCCTCTAAGTGTAAACATTTTCTCGTGGGATCATTATGGTCCACTTATGCATAACAACTTCATAGTCCCTTGAAAGGAATAACAAAACGGGTTCAATTGCATACATTTTTCGCGTGCTTCATGATGATAACCACCATGCCACATCATCTTTGCCAGACAATAGAACTCACTCTATAAATACCCTCAAGAGCGAAAGAAAAATAACATTATTCCCTATTAACAAACCTTGTGCTCTTACATTCCGCATAAAGTTCTCCTAGCCTTCATAGCAACCTTCTTTCCTCTCTTGTACTTCTTCGACTCTCCGCCTATTTAGGTGAACCAACCCTTTTTGCACCACCAAATCTTGTTTCTTATCTCCTCCCTTGTCGATATCCCTTGTCAACAATCATATTAAAAATTAGAAGCAATTTGACAATGATGACTCTAACTTTTGTTTCCTTCTAAAATTGTGCACTAAATGGATGTAATTATGTGATACACAACTTACATAATTTTTAAATTTTACGAGTAGATTAAAAATATAGCGAATATTTTATTATATATTTTTTTATTTTCAAATCATTTAATGTATAAGTTATGAAATGCTTTCCATCCTCAACATTTGTGGAATTTAAAAACTTGTGTATATATATAGAGGGAAGTAAAATAAATAAAATTCAAACGCTGCCATGTTGGCTAATAATAGCAAATGGAGTAGCCCCCCATAAAGAACAAAAGCGGGCCTATTCGATGAAATCCACTAAATATCATAAATATGTACTTTTTGACCCCCACAGTCACTTTTTGACCCACATAAAGCGCATAAAGAAGCCTCTGTTTCAATGGATTTACAAGGACCCATCAAATTCCAACGAATGATGTAGACCTCAATGGTTAGCTAAATCTGAGTATGTGGCAAACTCATCCATATTTCAGATAACTTTGAAATTCTTCTCCTTTTTCCCCCTTATTTCTTTTTCTATAAATTGGTATCAATAAAAGGTAGCCACAATTCCCATCTCTCTTCAAACATCAAGTTGTTTCGATGGATTGAGTTTTTCTGATGTGTCAATCTTGCCATAACCCATGCTTTAGCCATCATCTTTAATAAGATATTAACATATTTATGGTTCGCTGACAATATATTAATTACAAACTTTTATCTATTTATATTATTATTTTTTAATATCGTATATTAAAGTTTTTTTATATATTTAAATATATTAAGAATCGTAAAAGCATGAGATGGAGCATGACAAAGTAATTAAAAAGAAAAGAAAAGAAAAACCCTAAATGAAACGGTTGTGATCCAAATTGTTGCTATATATATGTACAGTCAAAAAACAAATCCAGCAATGGACTCACGTCCTTGCCGGCATAAAATAACTATGATGGAACGGCGGACATGCACATGCATATGCACATGCATTGTACATGCATTTATTCACGTCGATAAGAGATGTGACAAATTAAATATTATATAACAATCAACCAATTAATTATTGAAGACTTGAATTTTCAACGACAGCTTATGCAAATAGTAGTCTGATTTGATAACAAAACCAATTTTATGCCTATTCTCACTGCAATTTGCTTTGCTTTTGGATTCATTCATATTTTGTCAAACAGATAAGATATACGTATGATATGTATCATTATACCCATTGCAATTGGTTATATATAAATATAATGACTGATATTTAGCGTCCATGTTAAAACTATCATCATTAAAGAAATTTCTATGAAAAATAATAAATAGCAATGATTTTAGGATACACTTCAAAAATGAAATTAAATCATTTCTAGATTTTTTTTTTAGTTTTTAAATTAGCTTGTCGACACAAAGCACAACAACAGAGAAAGACAAAAAGGAGTGAGGAAAATATCAATGTGGTGTAATGGAAATCGGTTCACCTGTAGAGACCGAAAGTCAAAAGTAGGACAATGTAATTGGTTAATTGAGAGGGCAAGTGTTCAAAGTAACTTTAGGGTGTTAAAAGCTCATCCCCTGTTCATAAATTTTCAAGGTATTTATAGGAAATGTCTCATTGTCCAATGGCATGATATTATGAGATTATAACAATATGAAGTAGTCAAGTCAAAATAAATTTTTTATTGTCTTGAAAGTGTGTTCACATTACAATAGTTTTCATCTTTAAACCTGGATAGTGGCATGGGTGATCATGCTCAAGAAGCTACTGTAGAGTCAACTATATCTTTTGAACTTACCACGTGTCTTCGTGATAAAAGAACATAACATAATTAAAAATAAATTGAGGTTGTTTAAGCGTACTCGTGAAATTGAAAATTATCATTCATATTATATCAAATAATTACTTTTTCTTTAAATGTTTAAAATGAAAATTCTAAACTTCCGTATGATGTTTTAAATTACGAGTCTAGTATTTTTCAATAATTTGAATTTGTTGATAACAGCTTCAATTTCTTTTAGATGGAAATAATAATAGTAATGAGCTGGCTATGATGACATGCTCCGAAAATTTTGTTAGGGAGGGCAATTTGTTCGGCCTAGCCGATAAATTGGGGCCATATGTCTGAGAAAATCACAACAGCGAATAAAAGCTTGATTCTCAAATTGCAATTGTGCATGGACCGGGTGGAACCAGGATTTAAATTTCTTTTATTGGTTTAAAATTAATTAAACTCAAAATTGATTTTAAAATTCATAATATTATTTAACATAATATTAAAAGAGAAATTATCTCAAAAACTTGTCCTAAGGAAGAAATTATGTTGAAGCATCTCGAGCCCCTCATTATGAAATACTGAAATACTTTTATCACCATTTTTTGGGCTTTTACTATGATCGAATAGCTAATTAGTAGAGACTTATAAGAATCTTTCTTAGTTTACATAAAAAAAAAAGGTTTTTCAAATTTTATAATCAGAGATGTGATAAGTATCTAATAAAATGTAGTAAAAAATAAAAATATATAAATAAATATAACATTTATAACTTGTTACACATTTAATCGATATTAATAATTACTCATATTCAAATAACATATTCTATATTTATTAATTTTTATTACTATAAATAGTAATTTGGATTAGGTCAAACCAATCTTAAGTACAAATTTCTATATTTAGATTCTAACTTCTTCTTTTTCTTTTTTCTTTTTTTTTTTACTTAGGAACATTGGGAAAAAAATATTCTACCAAACTATACATTAATGCTTCGTTTCAATTTTCATGCATATGACAATTTCAATATTTTTTAAGGTGACAATTTGAATATCACAACGCCCATGAAAATTTCATATCAATTATTATAGTTGAGAAATGGATTATAAATTAATTAGCTGCTTCCTCGTTTCCTAAATCAATTATTATATGGTTTTTCTGTTTAAAAAAGAAGGGACCATCCCTATTTGTAGGTGTTAGAAGACATTAGAAATTGGGTATTGAAATATTTTGTTGTTTATAGGATTTTTATGTATTTTCATAAAAATAAAAATTTATACCTATTGAAAAATTACATATATTTTAAAAATGTTGTAACAATAACTCCTTATGTGTACGAGGTTTGGTAGGAGACTTTTCCTCTCCTTTTTTAACATGCGTGAGTTGCACTCTCTTGAAATTGGAGTTTAGAAAATTGATTATAGAGATTAAGATTTCTTTGATCGTTAAAGCTGGTGTGGGAAGAAGAAGCTAAATACATTAACCGATGACTTTTTTCCTTTTAAATACTCAAAGTCGAACAAAATTTAAGGGTATGACTTAGACCGCATGCGTAATAGATGTCTAGTAAATGTTTATATTAGCATCTTCCTTACTTGAGCTCCCTCTGGATAATACTGAAATTCTAGTTTGAGCTTCCTTTAGATTATACTGAACCTCTAGTTTAATGTGTTTCACACTTTCCTATACTCAACTGCACTTGATTTCTTGTTTGGATAAATACCAGTGAAGTGTGTTTGGGCAACTGATGCTCCATTTTTCACTGATGTAGAAAGCTTCAATTAGTTCACCGAGCCATCTATTTGGAAAATATGCCACCTTTGTTTTACCAATTTCTACTCCTAAATAATATAAAGTGACATGCAGGAGAATTTTTATTTATCCACATATTTGTTGTGGCATTTCTTTTATATGTTTATATTTTATCTCTAAATTTTCAATATATGTTTATATTTTACACTTGTTATATTTGTACGTATTAAAAAATTATCATATTATATAATTAAATTTTTATTTAATGCCAAATCCTTTTAGTATATTTTAATACTCAATATGATTTAAGTAGTGGTTTTTTTTATTCCTTCGAAAATATAATGTTTTTATTTGTTGATATAATACTTAGCATTTTTATAAAAAAATGGTTAACTATAAAAATAATTAAATATGATTTATCGTTTAATATAATAAATAATTTAAAGTGGTTGCAAAACAATTAATTAAAATATTTATAAAAATATTGTGATATATATGATTTTATTAAATTAAATTTTTAATAATTTTATAAAAATAAAAAATTTTAAAACTTTTATTGTATATAAGTTTCAATGTAATGCTCTTAATTACATTTGAAGACATGCTTGGTCAAATGATGAGGATTTTCGACAATTTGAGAATATACCCGACATGCCAATCTCTTTAGGCCATTTTGATAGAGGTAAATCGAGTTCTTCCAACAGTGAAAGTGACCTTAAAATTGCCATGTTAAGGGAAACCATTGCAAATAGTTTAATGAATCAATATTTGTAAAAACAATTTTGTATCATAACCTAATTTCTAGTAATAATGAAACTTGTTATGTCTTATGTTACTATGTTTTTTTATTAAAAATTATTCGTTTAGATACTTCAAAATTTGATCCAAGTATAATGTTACTACTTGGGAAAATAATATTTATCATTGTTATAAAAGAATATTTAACTATAAAAAAATAAAAATAATTTTCATTTTATCTAATAAATAATTTAAATTGATTATATAATTCATTAAAATATTGGAAGATACATTTTAATATTTTATTAAATGAATTTATAAATTTACATATTTTAATAATTTTATATATGTAAAATAATTTAAAAACTTCTATTATATATCAATTCTAATTTGATGACCTTAATAGTTATTTTTTATTTTCATCTCACCGCTACAGCTGCGTTTGAATCCAGACACACATTCTACTGTTGTTTCTAATATCACTGTTACAGTGTCCAATCTCACTGCTACAGTAACTAATCTCACCGCCACTGCTATTTTTAACCTCACGGAGTTAAACACACCGCCTATCCAAACTAAGCCTTAGTATTTTAAGCCTAAAACCAGTGGGAAGTTATATGAATACAATAATATATGGATGAAGTGACATATAAAATGAAGCTATAACAACGTGGCTCATCCATTTCATGACGACATTTTTATTTTTGGCTTAGATATAAGAAATGCCACTATCTCACGAAATCATGATTAGATTAGGTTAACGTATATGTCTGGAGGTTTGGAGGAGGCGGCTGTTTGTAATCAATGAATGCACTTTTTCGAGAGTGGATGGATAGGAATTGTGCATGCAATGCAATAATCCTTTACTTTATCTTATCTCATTTTATTTACTTTATCTTTGCTTAATTTATAGGATTTCTAACCGAAATTGCTAACCAAATTCATTAAAAAAAAAAAAAAACTTTATAGCTTTTCTGCCTTCCTCTCTCCGGCAAGTAAACTATCTTATTCCTTAATGATTTTTGAAAATGAAAGGTTGTTCATCTCCAATTAGTGTTCATATAATAGTGGAGGTTGAGCATGGCATCCAATCACTTCAATACTTTAATCATATTATTAATTTGGTTAATTTCTTGGTACCTTCTTTTATTTTACAAAAAAAAAAAAATGAAAAAGTGAAAAAAATAAAAATCCGAATCGCGTCTCAAAGATACCCCTCCTTGAGTTCATTGTTCATACGCAAATTTCAATCCATGCACTGTACATAAAAAAAAAAAAGAAAAAGAAAAGATGATTGCTGTTAATGCCAATTTCATTTATCTATTCATGGAATCTTTTATTAATGTTTTTATATTTGAAGCGTGAACTCCTAATTTAATTTAAGTAATTCAAGCCACCACCTCATGTTTTTTGCGCCAAAGAAAAACCGATCTGTTCATTTTTAAATTAGTTAAAAAAAAAAAAAAACAGTGTCCCTATATCCATTAAAATAAAGTAAGCTTATCGCTAAACTCCACTAAAAAGGGAAGGGGGGAGATTTAAATCAACAAGGAGAGGGCAAAATCGATTAATACAGTTAAAAACATTATACATTGGCTACTTAACACGCTCTCTCCGAATAAGAATGAAAAGAAAAACATTCTATACACTTAAATTTCATTTACTAGACTTTATGATACAACGGAAATACCCAATCAAATTTGTTTATATATGAATCACCGTTTAAGTGGCTTTGGAGTGCTTTCAAAGAAATAGCCATTAAAAGTTAGAATAAAGAAGACATCAACATCCTTTGATTAGTTAATTCCCGCATCTGCAAGGAATTGACATCCAACCATGTATAATTCAATCTATGTTTTGACTCATTGTTCATGCAATAATTTTTATTAAGAATATAATAAAATATATTAATTATAACAATTTTAAATTTAAAATAAACATCGAACCCCATAACAATCCAGTCTACAATCAAGCTTGATTTTTAAAAATACGAGTTTAAATCTTTATTTACTATTACTTTTAAAAAGGATTTTCGGGGTTAAAAGCACATTTGGAGTCTACCATGATTTTCTTAACTGTCATCCATCATCTAATGAGGTTTTCTATAACATTTATATTAGGTATAAATTATTTTACTTTTGAAATTGCAATGCTTATATTTCGATTATTTAAAATATAATTTATATATTTAATTAAAATTTACAAATTTTAAGATAAACTATAAAAATAGTTACTTTTGTTTGTTTCGTATTACATTTTAGTCACTTATGTTTTGAATGTTACATTTTAGTTACTTACGTTATCATTTTGTTACGGAGTGGTTACCTCCTTAACAGTGGTCCTACGTGGAAGTCCAAATTACATTTATTTAATTAAAAACTTATTTTCATCCCAGCAACTGGGCACCCAAGTTAGCATTTAAAACCCATTTGGACTGCCGTTAGGGAGATTACAGAGTTTAACAGTAGAGTGACCACTTTGTAACAAAATGATAATGTAAGTGACTAAAACGAAACATTTTAAACATAAGTAACTAAAATGCAATTAAAGGCAAACAAAAATGACTATTTTTATAGTTTACCCATAATTTAAAATTTATATATAAAAATATTAGTAAATTAAAATAAAATTTATTAAATATCTTACTATTAACTAATTGTATTTCAAAATGAATGTTTTATCTCCTCAAAATATAAATCGAAATTTAAAAATAGTAGTGTTATATCATTTTGCATATTTAAGAAGATTAGGGTCGGTTGATATAAAGTAACATTTAAAAGTGATGTTTTGCAAAATTTGAGTTGGATCTCTTCCTATATTTGCTGTTTGAAACCTCAATTTTATGTGTACCCAAGAAAAAATGACAAATTGCAGCAATTACACGCTGTTACCCAACCTTGAAAGAAAACATGTTATATAACATGTACTAGTAATTAGTGAAAAATACACCGTCCCACCTCCTTTCCCTTTAAAGGAAGATATCTTATTTTTATTTTCCATGAAATATTTCATTCTACTATCAAAATTATTACGTGCTGTGGCTTCTTGCACAAGTTATATACCAAATACATGTGAATTTTAAACGTGATTTATCATACAAATATTCAAGTGTCATATTCGTTTGTTATATCACATGATAAATTTGAATTATTCTAAAAGTAAAATGAGTAATTTGGGAAAAAATTATTCATGATGAATGATCCGGGTATTTCATCCAATTTTTCCTAATCCAAGTTTAAATTAAGTTATTTCATTTAAAATTAATTATAAAAATATCAATATAAGATTATATATTAATATTTTATTTATTTTAAATAATAAAATAAGTTATTAACTGGTTAAGACGAATTAAAGCCCGAGCTTGAATTTAAAAAATAAATAAATTGTGATAAGAACATCTTTACTTTAAAAACGCTCCATAATTCATTAATTCATTTATCAAATAAAAAGATGCCACATTAATAAATATAGTTACTTCACTGCTTCTATTTTCTTAAAAAAATGATTTTGTTAAATCAAAATATTTCTTATGCTAATTGTCAAGATAAACAAACATACTACAAAACCAACATACTTGAAGAACAATAGTAAATAAGAGGTAATCTACTAATCTTAGACCAAAGGGTGAGGTCATAGGTATTATATTCTTCCTTTTACCTTATTTTCTCTTTTTCAAGAAAAAAAAAAGAAAGAAGAAGACACATTACTCTCGAGCTACATTTATTCTATAAAAAATCCAAAATATTTGAAGAACAATGAGCGTTTTATGACACCAACAGTATTCACATGAAGTTTTATAGCTTATCTTATGGCAGTCGGATTATAGTATTCTTTTTGCTGGTCCTGCACTGCACCATTCATTATAATTAAATATTTCCCACTTGTTGCAGACGCCATTTAATATTATATCATCATTTTTCTTTTTGAGATGTTAAAGTCGGATTTATAAAAAATATTACTAATATAAATTCTAAAAACGAATAAAAGCACTGTATTAAAATAAAATTAAAAAAAAACACTATATTATGTCACGTATTATGTAGGTAAAGGAAAAAAAAAATGTAAACAATATATTTTTAATTGAATAATAGTTTTCAAAAAATATAAAAAATGTAAACTATAAAATTTAAATGCATAATCTATGGTTTTAAAAAGATATTGTATAATAAATTAAAAGACATAAACCTCTCTATTATATTAATTAATAAATTACAAAATCATTTAAAATAATTATAATTGAGTTGATGATATTAACCATCCGTCGGAATAAGAGTTGAAATTATATTTCCATCCGAGGGTTAAAAAGAGTTTGAAAATAGATGATTGTGTTTTTGTTTGAATTTGTTTGGCGGTAATTCTGCACAAGTTCTTCCCACCAAAAAATTATCGTAAATATCGAGATGTCATATAACGTCCTTCACGCGCTTATGTCTTAAGTGCATGCAACTGCCAATAATTATTGGCGTTGCCAAAGTTGCCCATCAACTCTGCCAATGATGTCCTTTTCCACAGTAGTTTTCATTCATCACGGCATTAGTGGAGAGTGGAAGTAATATGAAGTAAAAAACAGAGATAAATTTATGAGAACTGATCCTCGGATTATGTCGAGAATCTTTGTGTTCCTTTAATAAGCCAAAATAGAAGAAAATAGGGGTGTAAAAAAAGAAGATGATCAAATTAGTGAAAGGTGAACTGTATATTTAGAAAGATTAATCAATCAGTTTGGATTGATGTATTTTTATTTGTAGTTAGTGTAAAAATAAAAATAGTGAGACTATATATTATAACAATATTATAACATAAAACATGAAGTAAACTGCATGCACCGTATCGTTCATTTAAATTTATTTAATTAAAATTTAAATAAATAAATAAAACATTATTGATTAAATTGAGTCATCACAATTGAAACTTCAAACTTTTAAAATGAATGAATTAAAAATAAATATATTTTTTATATAAAATCAGATATTAACACCTCAATTGATAGCTTAACAGTCAACTAAAACTAAACCTAATTTAAAACGGATAAATTAACCAAGTTAAGTGGATTATAATTAAATTGATTAAAAATGAAGTTGTGAACATCAGGGGTCCAAGAAGGCCTTCAGAAAAGGGTCCCATCCAGACATTTCACTTTCAAACCCCGTGATTTAGAGGGTCTATAAATGAAGCTGCAGAACACCTGCAAAAACTCAAACCCTCTCGCTTCTCATTTGATTCACTAACTCAAAGAAAAAGAAAAACCCTATTCAAGTTATAGTAAACACATTGTAATGTGTTAGGTTTTAGCTTATGTTTCCCCTTTCAAATGCATCTCATTTAAGAAAAAAGAAAAAAAGGAGAGCTCAATTGTACAAACAAAAGACATACCAGCTAGCGCCCTTTTTTTTTTTTTTTTTTTTTTGGGTTTACTTGTCCTTGTCCCTCTTCTTTCTAAAACCATTCGTTTTTCCCACCCCTAAAAAGAATCCTAGATAAAGAAGAATAGAATAAAGTGCTCAAGTGAAAGAATAAGGCAAAAAAAAAGGGGCATTTGTTACTTTGTTTAAAAACAAGAGGGGTCATTTCTTCATATTCTTTTTTGGCCATAGCCATCAATTCTAATTTCAAGCTTCCTATAATGTGGAATGCTTTTTTGGTTGCTCTGTTAGCTTCCTGGGTTTGTTCAGTTACTGCTTCTGTTTCCTATGACCGAAAGGCCATCACCATTAATGGCCAAAGGAGGATCCTCATTTCTGGTTCCATTCACTACCCAAGAAGCTCGCCTGAGGTATACTTTCTCACTTCATTCATTTTTTTCTCTCTCCAAAATGTACTAGTTCGGGTCTTTTATTTCCACTAACTCCCAAGTTTAACTATTTTTGAAGCATTTTTTTCATCTGAGTGTTTCCAAAGTTTCCTCTTTTATGTTAATGTAGCATGTTTAAGTTTTCTGCTAGTTGTTTGGTTATTAAAAATATCTGGGTTTTTCTTGTTATTTTACAGATGTGGCCAGATCTTATACAGAAGGCTAAAGAAGGAGGGTTAGATGTGATTCAGACATATGTTTTTTGGAATGGCCATGAGCCTGCACCTGGCATGGTAATGAGAAGCAACATTTTGTTAAAGAAAAAAAAAGCCATTTTTTTGGGTTTAGAGGAGCTTTTGTTTTATCAAATGGCTTCCTAAATTCTGAGTCTTGTCTCTATTTTTGGTTATTGTAGTATCACTTCGAAGGAAACTATGATTTGGTCAAATTTATTAAGCTGGTGAAGCAAGCAGGCCTCTATGTTCATCTCAGGATTGGACCTTATGTCTGTGCTGAATGGAACTTTGGGTAATGCTAAATATTTTATTTTCTAGAAGTTATAAAGATATTCAGGATAAAGTGTAGTTCAAGCAATTATTTTTTATTTTACTTAATTTTATTTTACAGGGGTTTTCCTGTTTGGCTCAAGTACATTCCCGGTATCAATTTCAGAACAAACAACCGACCTTTCAAGGTTAGCCAGTTTCCGTCCATCAATAGGGTTTCATTGTATTCAATTTAATAGTGTGATTGAATATCAGAAAAAAAATGAATTTTCCGCCTTGCTGTTCTTGAATTTTTTAAAAAACCAATATACTCACATACTTTAATTGCTATGATGAAGGCTCAAATGCAAAGATTTACTGAGAAGATTGTTGGTATGATGAAAGCTGAGAGGTTGTTTGAGTCTCAAGGAGGTCCTATTATTCTATCTCAGGTAGACAAATTCAGTACATTGTAGTTATAATTAATTTCTTGATTTGGCACTTTGCTCCGAGTATTTTCAATTAGTTTAAGATTGGATATTCATTGGAATGCAATGATGAACTAAGAAACAGTGCCGTATATAATCTCTGCTTTTGACAGATTGAAAATGAATATGGGCCCATGGAATACGAACTTGGAGCACCTGGTAAAGCTTACAGTGACTGGGCAGCTAAAATGGCTGTAGGACTAGGCACTGGTGTCCCATGGGTCATGTGCAAGCAAGATGATGCACCTGATCCTATTGTAAGCGTACCCTGCCATTTATTCTTCAACCTTTTTTTATGGAAAATTCCATATCCAACTGTAATGGCCATCATATTATATTCAATCTTCTTTAGTGGAGTTTGCTAGTGGATAGTGTGTTGTCTGCTTGTTGCTCATGGTTGAAATGAACACAGTTGTCTCACTGCACATGGCTCAGCTTTGCAATTTCCTAGTCCTATCTGTTAAGGATGTTTTTACTTTATCCTTTCTGGACTTCCGTTTTTTGTTATAATATACGGTGACCATGTTCCTTTCATCAATCATTATTGCATTTGTTTGAACTTACATAGTGAGTGGTGTCAGTGAAGAAAACTCTCTTTTTCAATGGTCCGAGATGTCAAAACAGTTGACTATTTCTAAGTTGATTCCCAATCTCATAGACATGAGGGATAAATGTTTGATATAACCTTTTGGCTTCTTGAATAATCTAGTCTTATCATGTATGGTTATTCAAGCGGAGGTGTTATTTTAAGTTAATAATTTTGAGTTTTCTTAACTTCTATCTCTTCCAACAGATTAACACCTGCAATGGTTTCTATTGTGACTACTTCTCTCCTAACAAGGCCTACAAACCAAAGATGTGGACTGAAGCCTGGACAGGCTGGTAAGCCTATTGTTTTTGTGAGAATTATCATTTTTGACTCCTTTGCTGGACAACTACAAGTTAAAAAATATAAAGATGTCTCCTGGATGATAATTTCATTTGAATTTTTTTTTTTTTTTTTTTTTACTTTTATGGTGTAGGTATACTGAATTTGGAGGGGCAGTTCCTTACCGACCTGCTGAAGACATGGCATTTGCTGTTGCGAGGTTTATACAGAAAGGAGGAGCCTTCATAAATTATTATA
Source organism: Gossypium bickii (assembly GCA_025503065.1). Lineage (NCBI taxonomy): Eukaryota > Viridiplantae > Streptophyta > Magnoliopsida > Malvales > Malvaceae > Gossypium > Gossypium bickii. Next base: position 135,817,679 of record CP106709.1, on the reverse strand, counting down.
TGGTAATCAACTTGCTTTTCCAATTTACCAAGTTCAATCTGGGGAAGAGTAAGTTCATATATACTTGTTATTCATCTTAACAGTATCAAGGAGGAACAAATTTTGGCCGAACTGCTGGGGGTCCATTCATTGCTACTAGCTATGATTATGATGCTCCTCTTGATGAATATGGTACGTACAGAGTATCAATGGTGCACTTTTGTAGTTGACCCTGCATCATCTAGTTTCTATTATTTTCTTAGTTTAAAACCATGCAGTCTATGTTTTCAGCCTTCATTGTGAGCGGAAATATAATTTAAGAATTAGTTCCTCGATATTGATTTGAAGAAGAACCATTTTGTTGTCATGCAGGACTAAAGAGGCAACCAAAGTGGGGCCATTTGAAAGATTTGCATAGGGCTATAAAGCTCTGTGAACCAGCTTTAGTAAATGGAGATCCCACTGTGATTCGACTTGGAAACTATGAGGAGGTTAATACGACTTATATTTCTAAGAACCTTAGTCATAATACTGTAAATTGTTTGTATGGGAAACTTATGTATAATTCCATTTGAACCATTCAGGCTCATGTATTTAATTACAAGACTGGAGGTTGTGCGGCCTTCCTTGCGAATTACAACCCAAATTCTTACGCAAAAGTTGCCTTTAGGAACATGCACTACAACCTACCTCCTTGGTCCATCAGCATTCTTCCTGACTGCAAGAATACTGTGTATAACACTGCAAGGGTGAGAAACATCTAATAAACTTCGTAATGATTTTATTCTATTTTTAGCAATATTTTATCAAGATGATTTCTGGCCAAGCATCTTGCAAAGAAAGCTTATCCAAATTAATATCACACATTCTATTTTTTGTCTTGTGTCCTATTGCTTATTTTGAGATGGCTTCCACATTGAAGTTCCTTTTGTGGAATTAATACAAGAGGAATCAGCCAATGTTTTCTCTTTTCCCTCGGTTGACAATATGAAAGAAACATGATATTGACATTTATACAAACTTTTGTAATAGGTTGGTGCCCAAATTTCACGGAAGAAGATGGTTCCTGTTCCCATGCATGGAGGATTCTCTTGGCAGGCATGCAATGAAGAGACAGCTTCGGATGTTGACAGTACATTCACGATGATCGGGTTGTTGGAGCAGATAAATACAACTAGAGATGCGACTGACTATTTGTGGTACACAACAAAGTAAGTAGTGAATAGCAATACCTTATTTCAATTTGCATCATCTGTCTTTATTCAACTTAGTTATCTCAAAGCATTCTTTTCATTCCTTTACAAATAAAAGCAAGATTCCATTAAAATCTTGTTTAATTTCCATTATTTGACTTATTAATATTGTGTAAATTCTGTTTCCATTCGCAGTGTTAAGATTGACCCCAGGGAAGGATTCTTGAAGAATGGAAAATCTCCTGTTCTCACTATCTTTTCAGCTGGTCATGCTTTGCATGTTTTTGTCAATGGTCAACTATCAGGTCAGATTGTTGTTGGTTTTATACATGTGTGTGTATTTGTTTATCTAGTAGACCACTTTATGTAGGTCGATTCTACTGTGTTGGCTTGTGGTGCCTGCTTCAAGGACAATTAGCATTTATGTCTAACATTTTTTCTTTGCCCCTAATTGGTTTTATCAGGAAGTTCCTATGGAAGTCTAGAATTCCCCAAACTAACATTCAACCAAGGTGTTAATCTGAGAGCTGGTGTCAATACAATTTCACTTCTAAGCATTGCTGTTGGTCTCCCTGTATGCTCTCTCTCTCTCTTTCTGCTGAAAGCTTCATACCTATGGAATTTGTCTACAGATTATTGAATTTGTTGTTTGAATGCAGAATGTTGGTCCACATTTTGAGACATGGAATGCTGGTATTCTTGGCCCTGTTACACTGAATGGTCTGAATGAGGGAAGGAGAGATCTCTCATGGCAGAAATGGTCTTACAAGGTATTTTTCTTGCATACCAGTATTTATTCTCAAGTTGTTCTTATGTGCTAAGGGGTTGTTTGGTTATTTATCCCTTTGCAGATTGGCCTTAAGGGAGAAGCATTGAATCTTCATTCACTAAGTGGTAGTTCCTCAGTGGAGTGGGCAAAGGGGTCATTAGTGGCACAGAGGCAACCACTGACATGGTACAAAGTAAGTATCTCAAAATACAAGCGAACATCAGGGTCTATGACCTGCTGTCTAGAGTTGCATTACTGCAAATGTCATCATGGTTATTCCTGCAAAAGCATTGCATGAATATCGTTTTGGTCATTAAGCCTAGAGTTGACAGTGCCTTATAGTAGTAAGCTTTTATTGACATTCTTATTAAATATTGCAGACAACTTTCAATGCTCCGGCTGGAAATGCTCCGTTGGCCTTAGATATGAATAGTATGGGAAAAGGTCAGATATGGATAAATGGACAAAGCATTGGACGCCACTGGCCTGCATATAAAGCATCTGGAAATTGTGGTGCCTGTAACTATGCTGGAACATTTAGGGAGAATAAATGTGGAACTAATTGTGGAGAGGCATCTCAAAGATGGTAAGAGAAACAAACTAATCTTCTTCACAGTTTCTCTTACAAGCAAAGGAGTTGTTGGAGACTGACTTGTGGTTGCTAACTTGTATTTAGGTATCATGTTCCTCGTTCATGGCTCAACCCGACTGGGAACTTGTTGGTTGTGTTTGAGGAATCGGGTGGAGATCCAAATGGAATTTCATTGGTTCGCAGAGAAACTGACAGTGTTTGTGCTGATATCTATGAGTGGCAACCAACCCTAATGAATTACGAGATGCAAGCCTCTGGTAAAGTCAACAAACCCCTAAGGCCAAAAGTCCATTTAGAGTGTGATGCAGGGCAGAAAATCTCGGCTGTAAAGTTTGCTAGCTTTGGAACTCCTGAAGGGGTCTGTGGAAGCTACCGTGAAGGAAGCTGTCATGCTCACCACTCATATGATGCTTTTAATAGGGTATGTTCCATTCACTTACTCTTTTTCATCTTGTTTTATTGTTGGAATAGTGGATAATAAACCCATGATTGAGTTGTGAAAACTCTGGATTTTGCTACATGTTCAGATTTTAAGCTTTTTCTGGCAATCCTTACTAGCAATGCAAGTCTATGAATTCTCCCATTCTGATTGGTTTTCCTTCCCCCTTCGGATATATACACCAAACTATCTGAGTCACCTATTCCATCCCGAAATAACATTACTAGCAAATTAATGGTGGACTAACAACCAAGGAACTTGAAAATCTCAACATCTACATTTTCCAACCATGTTAACTTTTTGTCTCCACTCTTTACTGCTCTTCTTTTGTGTCATAGCTCTTTGAACATTGACCTGTGTCTTTGTCCTTGCAGCTTTGCTTAGGACAGAACTTCTGCACAGTGACCGTAGCTCCTGAAATGTTTGGAGGAGACCCGTGTCCTAGTGTCATGAAGAAACTCTCAGTGGAGGTCATTTGCAGCTGATGGAGCTCATCAGAAAGTACATGAAATAAACATGGTTCTTCATTGTTCTTTCTCAATCCAACATGTCATTCTGCACTTTTTGGGTTATTTTGGGTAAATAAGCCCACAATCCCCAGATCACAACACCAACCATTTGTTTTGGCATTCCCAGGTGAAGTTGTACAAATGCACAACACACCCCCTGGGTATAATAAGCTCTTATATAAATTGTGAAAAATGATTGGAGATAAGCTCTATGTATATATACAATTTGTTTGTTCCTGCATGATATACAGAAGGAAGCAGTGATTAGAGCCAGTAGAAGCTCATTGAGACGACAGTTTATACTGAGTCCATGTGCAAAGGTTTTTTGTTGTTTAGGATATTGAAAGCCTCTGGTTTGTGGTAGAAATCTATTGCCATTGTAATCTATTTTAACTTCTTGGGAAGCAATCCCTTCATTGCTTTGTACTTTGTAATTGTAAGAATAGCTTGAGAATGCAATAAAATCTAGTATTTCAAGATTGTCTCAAGTACCTTTTCTTTACCCGTTATGCTCACTGATGTATTTCTTATATTTTCTGCCCTTCAAAGGCCTATCAAAGTGAAACAAGTCAATGAATGATAACATTTGTTCAGACCGTAACCTAGAACCACGCTGTTTGTCCAAGTATGTATCTTAAATACTTGGTAATATTTTATGTTTCTGCAATATGATTGCTTAATGTTTTATAGATTCTCCAACTGAAGTTATTCAACCCTACATGATGCACAGCTTGCCAAAGAGTCTCGTGCTGAAAGTCAGCCATCCACCAGCAATGGTCGCCACTTTTCGAGATCCTCTACCGCCAATATGTGCTGGAATATCTTTGATATTTGTTGGGGGTATACTTGTTCTTGGTAAGAAGTCAAGGTTCGAGATAGCTTTATTCTATTTTGCTCAAACAATTTGCTTTCAAGATTGTAGCCTGTGGAATATAAGGTTTGATGTTATTGTGAATTTTTACAAACTTGAAAAATAATAATATTTTTTTGAAAAAAGAATTTACAACTAACTAGCTAGTCCACATATAATTTTCCCACAATGAGACTTAAATTTGTCCCAGGCCTTTGGCACTAACAATGAAAAAACAAATGTTGAATGCGAAGGAACTTGGTATTTAAAAGGAGTTGATAAATGCATTAAATTTGAGCTAACCTGTTTGTTTATTATGCTGCGAGATTTCCCAGAAAGGAGAATGGAAATGGGGTCAAGGTTCAAGCTAGATTAATATATATATATAGTGCAATAAACATATCGAACAACAACAACAAAAAGAAATAGTGTAATAAACATGAGTTTAAACTTAACATATTCGTATTTAAAATGAATTCGTAAGTTCCTCTTTTTTCTGTTGAGATTATTATTTAAGTATCAAAATATCTAAAGACTAGATAACAAATTTTACTCCTTGCAGAGACTACATAAAAGAGTATGGTTACATAAGTTTTAACAGTGTAGACAAGATAACAAGCTAAGATACCCTAAAATGAGCAAAAATATAAAGAGACTGTCGAGACAATAGGACATGAAAATTTTCTGTAGCATATGTTTGTTTTTTGTTTTTTTCCAAAATAATCTCTGCAAAATGCTTTCGTCTCGTACAGCTTGTAAATTCTCGCATCGGTCTGGTCGTGTTTCTACATTCTCAGTCAATTTTCACAGAGGAATAGATCTTTTTAACAAACCAAAAGCAAGCATAGAAACCAATGGTTCCTGTCAGGACAAAGAAGGCATATGAAACGATTACCATGTAGCCAAAGTAAAGGATGCCTGAAACTAGCTTGGTGATCTCCAACTTGGTAAAGAAGTAGAAAATCGAGTACAGGAAAAGGTAAAATGCAGAGGAGCCAGCGGTCAAGTAAGATCTCCACCACCAATAGTAGTCTTCACTGCACAACTGGAAGTAGCATAGCACAATTGTTATCTCTGCGCAGGTGATTATTAGAATAATGAATACTATGAAAAGGAAGCCGAAGATGTAATAGAACTGGTTCAGCCAGATTGATGTCAAGATGAAGAAGAGCTCGATAAAAACAGCCCCAAAAGGAAGAATCCCTCCAATGAGTATAGAGAAGAGTGGCTTCATGTACCATGCCTGCTCTGGTATCTGCCTGGGAATTTTGTTGGTCTTCACAGGGTCTTCAATGGCTGGCTTTTTGAAACCCAAGTAACTGCCAACAAAGACCAATGGAACTGATATACCAAACCATAAACAAACAAGAGCGATCATTGTCCCAAATGGCACTGCACCAGAAGATTGCTCTCCCCAAATTAGTGCATTCAGCACAAAGAAGATGACAAATAGGACACCAGGAAACATAAATGCTGTTTTTAAAGTATTCCTCTTCCACTCCGTGCCCTTGAACATTTTGTATAGACGTGCTGAAGAGTAACCGGCAAATATTCCCATGAAAACCCACAAGAGAACCATAGCAGTCATAAGCCCTCCACGATTGGAAGGAGATAAGAAGCCCAGCAATGCAAATATCATTGTTACAAGCGTCATAGCAAAGATCTGGACACCTGTACCAACATAAACGCAGAGTAAACCATAGTTGCTTGGAGCCCTAAAGACATCTCCATGGACAAGTTTCCATCCAGTTTCTTCCTGAGCCTCATCTTGGGTTTCCAATTGATTGTAGTTTGAAATATCTTTATACAATGTTCTCATCATGATCATGGCTACCATGCCAGAGAGGAAGAGAACAATCATCAATGAGTTTATGATGGAGAACCAGTGGATCTGATCATCATTCATCAGAAGGTATGTGTCCCAACGAGAAGCCCATTTGATATCACTCTCCTGCAGAAAACCAAAAGTTAACCTATGCATTAGGATATGCAGTGTAAAAAGATCAATGTAAGAAAGAGAAAGGGGAGGCAGAATACCTTGAACGTTACATCATATGTGAAGACAACCTCCTTCCCTAGGCCGACTTCTTGTGGAACAGTGCTACCTGGAACTAGATTTTTGGTATCCTTATTGCATGTTGTTACTTGGGGATTCTTCTCATCCCATTCTTTGTATTCGTGATTAATGCTGTTGATAAGAGCCACACAGTGAACAATAATGAAACAAGTCAGTCCTCTAATAACCAACAGAAAATATCCTTTATCCTATTGTGATGAGTTTTCAGAAGCAAAAAGAAAACAATAGAAGTAGAACATTGAATTGCACGATTTGGCATTTGTCCTACCTAATAATAATACAGTTCAACTAAATGTAAAAGAAAAAAATCTGAACAAAAAGAAAGAAATTGATAAAAGAACCTGTTAGGAGTAACCTCAAATCCAACAATTCGAGCAGCATCAGTCTCAGTATCCCTGTGAAACATGACCCTGAAGCTCAAGTGGTTGTTGATGAAATACTTCTCCTCTTTGCTCTGCAAAGGCATATAGATGGTTGAGATAAAAAAAACAAACATAAATTTTGAAGACAATAGCAACTTGCTTGAGCATACCCCAGCATAATTCCCCTTGAACCCAACACGGAAACCATGTTCATATGTCGTTGACTGGCTTCCATCTCTCCTTTGTCTAAGAACAGCAACAGGAAGGTTGTCAAGAATCCTGAGCATCAAGTTCAGATAATTTAGTATAAACAAGCATCAAAAACGTATTAGCCACAAATGGAGAGAAAAAGGACAGTGGTAGGGAAGCAAACATTAAAACAAAAAGAGGTAAAACCACACAAATGCATCTCCCTAGAGGGAAAGGAACAAGGAAACATGAACTGTTATTTGTTACTTACATATTAACGCGATATTCATCATCAATTTTTTCCTTGAAGTTCTTTGTAGATTCTGCATCAAGTTTTATTCGACAGACTACCTTGCAAGGCTGATCCTCCCTCATTTCAAACTAAAGCAAAACACATGATAAACAATGAAATAAGAATTGCAGATACTATCTAAAAAGCTTTTAGTTAAACAACTTGTCAGCAACAACAAGGAAACAACACCACAAAAGGTCACAGATGCGCACAGTGTAGACAGAATTCTCTATGCGATCACCACGTAGCACCTCACCCAAATTTTCAGCATTGTTCACAATCTTGGGTGGCTTACAATAATTTAAGAAGTAATAGTCGTATGGGAGTTGAGTCTTTGTAGATGACAATTTGTTCACTTTTACATAAAGGGGATCACCCTGTCCAGAATCAGAAAAAGGAAATTTTAAGATGTATGACAATTAAGAATAACAAAGAGATGAAAACTATAAGAAAAAAGATCATTAAAAAAATTCCAAACAATATAATCCAAATAACCCTGCCACAGATCCCTTGCCCCCAAAATTATAAAGGTGGAGTAATAGTACCCTAGAGAAGCATGCAAAATTGTAACCAATTCACCAATTTTTAAACTCTATGAACTGATGGTCCAAGCACCACGTGAATTTTTAACACTAAATACACTTTTATGTTACTGGCCATATAGTCATTAATCTCTTGGAACTTGAAAAACTATGAACTCTGTATAGTTTTGGATATTCATTGACAAAAAGGAAATACACTGTAAGGGAGCACATCCTTAATTTCAGAAGATATTAAGAAACACAAAAAGTAAGATCTTGACAAAGAATGAATTCGCTTTCATTTCTTCATATCATATCAGTGATCATTATCATTGAAATGGAGAGCTCGACCAGCTTCTAACCCCACACCAAAAGCTCCCCTGGGTCAAAATTCTAAAGCTATAAGCCATATTCAAAAATAATAATGCATCACAGTGAATTACACTATGAATCTAAAACTGTATTGCATTAGGTATCTGCACATAGTTGTTATTCACATTAAGCAATCAGGGCTCAGGAGACATGGTGCTTCTTGGACATCATACATCTGCACAACTTAAACATGTAGATTGAACTAGCACAATTACTAACCGCAATTGGCATTACATCTTTAAAGCCAAAAATAAGTTCAACTTGTTCAAAAACCCGATTCAGTAGCTAAATCTCTATGCAATTTATGATTCTCTAAGCCTTAAGATTCAAAAATAAACAAAGGGTATTAGCAAATATGTCGAATTTCTCTTTAATTTAACTTCAGTGATTTTCTCAACTGAAATGCTTTGTTCAGTTTACGCTGTAACTAGCCCAACATTTCAGAATCAAAATTGAAAAAAAAAAAAAAAGGCAAAGCCAAGGCAAATTTACCAGTAAAACGAAAAACCAGCAAAGGCAAATTTACCAGTGAAACGAAAAACCAACTCTAAATCTAAATATAAAACAACCGATCTAGAAGAAATGAACCAGAAACACATCAGATCAGACCTCAAAAACACTAGATCCAAGAACTCCCACCCTCATTACCGAAAAACAAAAATGACCGACATATCAACACGAACACCAACAATTGAAGAGAGCAAAGATAAACACAGAGAGAGGTAGAGAAAAGAAAAAGAGGGTACCCTTTGGAAATCGCGAGGGGCAACACCAGGGAGATAGAAGGAGTGAGCAGAGGATAGCAGCAGAAAAAAAGCGAAGAAAAGAGTCTTTCTTTTGGTACCCATTTTTCTTCTTCTTTGAGATAGAGAGGAGAGTTGAAAGAGTTTGAGAGATTGGATAATATAAAGCCTTTTGGAAACTGTTATACCAAGCAATGATGGAAAGATAGTATACGTACTGAAATACTGCACCAGAGCTTCTACCAATTTCTGTTTAAAAATTGAGCAAAGGAAATGCAACCTTATTGGTGTTCCTAATCCTATTTAATTGGCAGGAGACACAGAATCAATCTGTCTTCTAATTCAAGTCCCTGCATTATCATTTCTCAACAATTTTTACTGCTGTAATTCTCTTCCCCTAAATGGTTTCCTAAAATCAGGCGTTGCTTTATTAAAATTAGATCACGTGTCTGTATGAAACCATTGGGTAACTTTTGAATCGATTCATGGATTTTTGAAATAGTGAATGTGGGCGAAACAGGAATGATTTCTTCTTTGAATGTGGGGTGATTGCGTATTTACCAACATTCCTCTTATTCCCTTCTTTTACCATCCAATCCAAACGAAAGAAAAAAAAAATAAATTATATACGATATTAATATCAATATCGAATATTAAATGTTGACTCCCTAATTAATTTATTTTGAGATTTCTTTTAAAATTGTAGTTTAAACTAATATAATTTTACAAAATACAGAAAGATATAAACACTTTTATAATAAAATTTATTATTTAAAAATATATTTTTAACTCTTTTTTCCAAGTAAGTCATTATTAAATTAACTTGTAATACCAATTCAATTAATACTTAAATATAATATAAATTAAGGATAAATATCAAAATTGCATGTGAACTTTGATTCAATATGCAGTTATACATATTAAATGTTGATTTTAATTTAAATGTGTACATAAAACTTTGATATTGATTCAATTATATATATATTTAAAGAAATGAATTAATCAATTTATTTTTATATTTATAATATGTAAACATAAAATGATTTTGTATGAATAATGATGTTAGTTATTTGTAAAAATTAAATTAAGTCAAAATATTATTTATAAGATTTTATAAAATTATAGTTCATATATAACATTGCACATCAAATTATAAATTTATCCCAATAAATCAATAATAAAATTTAATGGGTAAACAATCAATAAAACATTAGTTGGATTTTAACTTAATCAAATTTTCTATAAAAAAATACTTAATGCATAAAAATATTATTAAAATAAGTTAAATATTATATAAATATGTGACTGCGGTTGCTTTTTTTAGTTCATTTCTTTAAAGAAAACCTTAACAAGTGACATTAAAACAATAATCAGTGGGTAGGTGACAAGCAATGTATGCATAGCATTCAATATTTATACCCCTACTACGCTTCATAGAGATCAGATCTAGTTTCTAAAACGTGAGACTTAAGAATAAAAAGCTGCTTTACTATTTTTACTCTGTTTTTCACATGCCAATGTGGGATTTATATGTTTTATATTTGGAACTTTATGGACCCATCAATCCAATATACTTTAGTTATGATTTAGTTCTTATTTTTTTAACAATATTATTAGATTTTTTTTATACAATGTCTAAAATTATTTATAATTCTCCCAACCTCTTAATTAGGAGGATAATGTTCTTTAGTATACTCAAACCCATGTTTTCTTATATTGACGACAATATTGATACTAATCAAATTAAGATTTAATCCACAATTATAATTTAATTACTTAACTGACCCCATTTGGAAAAAAGAAATAATAAATCAAATTAGATATAGTCCGTCCAATCATCATTCAAGTTTGTATTTGTTAGGCACCAAAATCTTTTTTCCCCTGGAAGGAAATGTTTAAAGTTGACACCACATAATATGACTAGAAATTTATATAATGTCACATTTATCTATTGATAGATGAAATTGATACTCAAAGTAAGCCACTTGTGAAATTTGTTGAGAAAAATAGATAGCTTAGTCCCACATTGGTTAGATATCAAGTGTGGACTATGTTTATATATGTGAACCAACTTGATGATTATTAAATGATTAAACAAATGCTCTTTCTTGTGCTTGAGGTTGGGAACATACTTACATGATGTGGATGATGCAAAATGTTTAAATTTGTGTTAGGCCTTTTAAACTAATGCATTTTTTTTGTTCAAACCAATCGAGCCTTCTACACGTGTGGATATTTTGGCCCAATACATTTTTTCCTCTTCAACAAGCTTATATATTTGGAATTAAAAGAGTTTAATGATTCCTTTAATTCAAACATTAACTTGGGTTTAATGGCTCTCTTTTTTTTCTTTTCTCCCCTCAGCAGAACTTATCTTTTTGGAATTAAAAGGGTTTCATGGCTCCTTAATTTAAGGACACTGTCCAAAAAATTTCAAAAGCTCTTCAATTGAATTTTATTTAAAACATAATAATCGGCAGGAAAAGAGATACACTAAAATTTTTCAAAATTTCGAGATATCCTTTTCCCTGCATATTTTTCAAATTAGTTTCTAGTGAAAGACGAAGTCAAGACTATTGTTAGTTGACCACTGCAGACGTGCTACTGTCATATTCATCTTGTTGTTGTATCCTAGGAGACAACCGACCAATGTTTCTCCAACACCAAAGAGCGGCCAAATCTGTCTTAAGGAGACTGTGAAAACAAGCCTCAACTACCAGAATAATATTTCGATTCAATCTATATTTCTGTTCTTTTCTATTTAAATATATATATGTACATCTATATATTGTTCTGGTTAGATCTTGTGCTTTATTACTATTATTTACTAACGTTTGTGCAACAAATCTTAAGTTAAATTATACAATTGCTCTCCATATTTTTTTCATTTTCAACAATTTAATTTTTTTTTTCATTTGTGTTATTTTAACTTTCTTTATTTTTTCTTCATTTTCCATTCTCTTTTGCTTCTCCATCTATTTTCCTACCTTCTTTTAATATACCAGGAAGTCGAATTGGCAGTGAAGAAAGAAGCATGATATAGGTTTATGGGTTTTAGTTATAGGCAATGATGGCTTTTGACTTTCTACTTTATTCACTACCAATTCGACTTCTTCATACGCTAAAAGAAATAGAGAATATAGGAAAATAGAGAGAGACAGAAGAGAATGAAAAAAAAAAGAGGAAAGTTTAAATAATATAAAAGAAAAAAATTAAATTGCTCAAAATGAAAAACATCCCTATTGATAAATAAAAATGCATTCTCTTTTGCTATCATATTTCTTGTTTTTCTACTTTTCTATTATTTTATTTTCATAACAATTTAAATATAATTAAATAAAAATTAATTATAAATAAATACTAAAATCCTACCTCCTAAACCCAAGACCTTAAATCATAAACCAAGAGTTAATAACATTTATTTATAATAGTTGTAATTAATCAATATTTAATTAAACATTTATTTATAGATTCTTCACAAAAAAATTTTGTTTATTTAATGATAAAATGTATGTAGCTAATGCGATTGTGTTTCAAATATTTTTTTCTTTCCCAAGTGCACGGGCATAAATTAGTTTAGAAGTAAAGTTGATGCTTATGCTACACTACCCTTACTTAAATGAGTTTAAAGGTGTCATATTAACTTGGTACCACGATTTAGATATTAAAATCAAAATTAAAATTAAAATTATTTTTTAAATCTACTTCTTATACTATAAATATAAAGGAAAAAGGAAAATGAATACGTATATACATGCCGAATTTTAATAATTTTAGATGCAATTGCTATTATAAGATAATAAAAATAAATGAAATACGAAGCTATGTAGAGATAAGAAAATATTAAAATACATAAACATATTGAAACTCGTATTAAATAATGTAATAAAATATAATTCTTTAATTAAAATCTTAAAAAAGAGTAAGAATATAATATATAAAACATGTCGGTAGTGTAGAAGATTTTACTGCCATAACTACCAATTAGCTGTCACAGACAACAACGGTGTAATATTATTTAATTTTAAATAATGAAAAAGGATTATACGAATGAATGATTTTCCGTCATCTCTATTCCTTTTCAACAGAAGAATGATAAGTCAAAATTTTCCTCCTAATTTTCAACTTTTTCCTCTTTAAAAAAAATCAAATTCAACTAAAAGTACTAAAAATTAGGAGGAAAATTTTGATTTGTCATTTTATTATTGGAAAAGGATAATGATGATATGAAATTACAGTTTCATATAATCCTTTCAACTTGTAAAGAGAATGTCACCATTGTTGTTAATGTTATGGGAAGATTTGTGTTTTTAATTTAGTAAATTTTATGTGTATTTATTTTGGTTCAAGTTTGGTTATATTACATTTAAATATATTTTGATTATTGTTATTATTGTGTTTTATAATATTAATTATTTTTATCAAATAAAATTAGTTTTATAATTTATGTTCAGGGCTTGTGGCTGTCTATTTTAACAATATTATCTTTAAAGTTTAAATTTGTATTATTTCTTTAAGAGTGCAATGTGACTTACTACTATATCGATCACTTATTGGTTTTATAATATTAATTACAATAATAATTATTTGGATATATTAATCCTAAAAAATAAGTTCTTTGTACAAAATTTGGTAAAAATACCTCTTCAAGCCCTTTCAATTTTGAAATTGAACAAATTAGTCCCTCTCAAAAAAATCAAAACAATTTAATCCCTTTCAATTTTGAAATAAGCAATTAAGAAAAATTAATCACGGCATTAATGTCTTTATTCAATTGTGCACAATTTTGATTGATATAATAACAATTTTGGCCCTCAATGTTTACATATTTTGTTAATTTCATCTTGATTCTAAAAAAAATCTAATAAATTTAGCCTTAAATATTTACACATTTACAAAGATATTTGTAATAATATACTAGTCAGATTTATGTAAAATCGACAAAAAATTAAAGTTGTGATTAATTTCATTGAAAATGATTAAATTAGTTTGATTTTTTTTAGAACAACCAATTTGCTCAATATCAAAAGTGAAAGGGACTGGAGAGGTCTTTTTACCAAAAAAAATTCTTTGAATTTATTGGAAACAGATTCGAAAACTGCACATGGTTTTGGGCTTTTAATTTTTGTTGTGCATTTTGATAAACCCGAAAAACATTGGAATTTTAGTCGTAAAAGCCCAAAGGTACGAATACACATAAGCCCAAATCCTCATCTCTCAGACGACGGAACGACAGCGTTTGCTTTTGTAAAAGCGCGAAAGGCAAAATTATGGCGAGCTTTTGCTGTGTTCTTCAATCAACCAAAGCTTTCCAAACAGGAAATGTCGAAACTCTAAAACCCAAAAAAAGGAAATTTTTTTCCGCATGTTCAAGAGATTGAGAGAAAAAGAAGCTGAAACCATATAAAGTTTGGGGGGGGGGGGGAATAGTAGTAATATCAATAATGGTAGCCTAGTAGCCTTAAACAGAGGAGAACTGCAGTGAAATACTGTTTTCATTTTGTTAGTGAACTGAGTCCAGGAAATTGCTAGGAAACTGCCCAATTTGTTGCAGTTTCCTTTTAATTTTTTATCAAGCAATTTATCTAAAAGTTGCTTCAATCACTTTATTCGAATTGATCTATTGAACTAATCAATCTATCGAGCCGATTCAGTTCTAACAACACTGCAACTATTACTTTATTTGTGTTGCTTTTTACCTCTTCTCTCTATCTTAAAAAATTATAAGGGTTGATGTATGAATAAAGATATAATATACTGTAAGAGAAGACACAAGCGTAAACTTTAGAGACTATATTATTAAGAGGAGCAATATCAAATCTTGAATATGGACCATAAAATGAACATTAAAGATATTAAAACTGTAATTTTATCTAAAATTTTAAGCAAATGTTGTTATAGAGAACCAATTTAATAAACAATATACTTCATAACTATAATTGACATTGTTATAAATAAAAAATAATTAGAAAAGGTTAAAATAAAACATGAAAAAAAGTTATTTTATTAGAAATTTAGTTGTTATAACGAAATGTTATTACAGTGGACGATTGTTTATAAAGAATGCTAATTTTATATTGGGCAATTGACTATATTTTAACGTATCTATAAATATGAAATATACTATGAAAAATTTGAACTACTCGATGAATTTAAGAATAGGTATGCTTTTATCTTTTGTTTTTTTTTTTAAATGCAAATGCCTAGCAATTGTGATATTTGCTTATATGGTCTTGCATCGATATTTTAAAGTTATTATTATTTTTTATATATTTAATTTTTATAAGTTTTTTGAATATTTTATATTTTTTAATAATCTCATCTTAACTCATAAATAAGAGGATAATATGTTTTAACGCACTCGAACCTACATCCTCTTGTATTAACAATAATAACTATGTCAATCGAATTAAAATTCAATTCACATATAAATTATTATTTATATCAAATGCATATTGAAATTATTATAAATAACAATAGCACCCAAAATGAGTTACCATTATCAAAGTGTTTATAATAATTATAAGGACAAGGTTGCCAAAATTGAATTCAAAATGTATAACAAGAATTTTAATTTTAAATTCAAAATTGATGAAGAAAAAAATTCCTTAAATTTTGAATGAGACATTTGAATAAATTTATTTATTTGTTTATTATTATTTTCTTCTGATTTAAATGAGTGAGATAGAATAAAACGATTCTGAATATATCCAATATTTATTGATATAATAGAAATATTCAAATTTAGAAATGTACGATGGAGCAAGATAAAATGGTAGAGCAAATTGATAATGAAATTATGCTTAATATCTGTCCCATATACATAAAGTCCAATAAATACAAAGGGATTAGTCGCGGTTTATGAAGAAGGCATACAATTATTTCTGCTAAATGCTTGCACCCACTATATTTAGGGTCCGTTTGTTTACATGTAAAAGGTTTTACGGAAAATATTTTCTGCATTTTCTTGTGTTTGTTTCACAGAAAACAGACTGGTCAACGGAAAATGACTTACAGGTCAACGTAAAATAAGACCTTTTTCCTGTAAAACGACTTACTCTTTTGAAAAGCGTAAGTCATTTTCCGGAAAAGAACTCATTTATAGATAATTTTATTTTTATATAAAAATCAACTTAAATCAAGCTTAATATTATTATGTAGATAATAATTTTTATTTTTATTTTTAAAATAATTAAAATATTATATTTTTCAATATTATTAAACATACATATTTAATTATTTATTTTTAGTCATATAATAAATTATTAATATAATAACTATAATTTATTATTTTAATAAATTATTTAATATTTTAATTTTATTTTAATAATAAATTTTAAAAATAAGTAATTTTAAATAATACTATTCACATATTATTGAAAATATATTCAATATTAATATTTTAATAATAAATATTCATTACAATTCTACATGTATTAATAATTAATGTTTTGTAGTAACAAGGTTAAAATATTTCATAAGTCTATATATACTTCATAGGTTTTAAATTAGTTTTTGTACTTTTATTTTTAAGAATTTAGTCCATTTACTTTTCAAATTTCAAAATCAAGTCCAATTGTTGACATTGTTAAATTTTTTTGTCAATTTTGTTTATGTCACATTTTTAAATAAAAATACTCACTCGGTAGTCATGTAATTAAAAAATGACATTGTAATGAACCTAAATTTAACATAATATTTTTAATATATGCCAAAACAATATAAAATAAAAAAATTATAGATAAAAATAAATTCAATTAAGCAATGAAAAATAAGAAAATTTCAAATGTATATTTATTTCATTAAAAACAACTTTTATGAAATATTTGTAAGAAATCTACCAAATAACAGAAAATATTGTAAAATATTTTACAAACAACAGAAAATATTAACTTTTCTAGAAAAATAAATTATTTTCTGGAAGTCATTTCCAATAAAACAAATGGAGCCTCTTTATTTAATCTTAAAGCGCGAATATTATTTCAGTCCCAAATGCAAATTTTTAATCTTCGAATTTCTACACCATGCGACTCGTCGTATTTGCTGAATACCCTTTAAAAGCCAAGTCGAAAACCAGTATTTCCATGGAAATAGATTTGTAATGATTTTTGCTCAGAAACAAAAAAACACCTTGTAATTTGACAACATGTCACGAGCTTGTTGAGAGTAACATTCCTAAGTCGCAGATAAGATAGTTTACTTCACCCGAAAAAGAAAAAAAATGGGTGTCTCCATTATTAATTAGGCCCCTCTTCAGTCCTCACTCTCAAAGCATATCCAACAAACATTTTGGGGGAGATCCCATTGTCGGACGTGAGTTTGGTTTTTATACACTGAAATTATGTGTTCAAAACTTCAAATCTAGATTCTGATTATGACAGTTTTTTCTTTTTTCTTTTTTAATGCTAAGGCCAACCATCAAAAGGGTGTCATGGAGATCTCACCAAGTCAGCTTGCTTTGATCAACGAAACTCACCTCCTCGAAGTACCTCGGTTGAGATCACACCTCGCCTCATGTGGTCATTCACGTTTATCAATCGCATGAACATCAACTTAAGATAATTTGCGAAGAAAAGATCCTAAATAACTTCATAGGCATGTGTGAAGAGCTCACTATGACTCAGTAGCTAACAAGCCTTCTATCTAGCCACAACTGATCTAGAGGTGTTTTATGGGTCAGGTCGGATTTGAGTTGGGTGTAAGCATGATATTAATATATTATATGTTTGCCCAAGCTCGCTCGACCCAGAATATGGGCTTAATATTTTGTCTAAGCCTCCACTAGACCCCAAAGGCCTGCTCGAAATGTGGGATAGTTTGAGCAAAAGTATAGGCTCGAAAAATGGGCTTTGACAAAAAAATAAGGCCCATTTAAAAAATTGGCTGGGCCTTAGGTAATGCATTTTTTGCCCGAGCCCAGCCCGACTTAAATTCACTAAATGACAAAAAAATCTATTTTTTTTTAATATTATTTTCTTATTTTTTTCTCCTTATTTTACTATCATTAATTTACTATTATATTGCTACTATTTTGTTGTTACTATTTGAATGTTGTGTAAAACTTATTTTATTGTTAATTTTATTATTATTTTAGAGGCATTTGCTTGTTAAGTTGCATCTATATTAGTGTTGTTTAAGTATACATCTTTTTTAAAATTTATTTTCAATTTGTTAGGAAATATTTATTTTGATTTTTTAGTATTTTTGATGTATTATATATATTTTAAAATGATATAAAAATTAATATGGGCTGGTCGGGTTGGGCTCGAGTTTTAAAATTTTTATCCAATTCGGGCTTGGGAAAAATTTTAAGCCCATTTTTTAGGCCGAGCTAGGCTCGGGCATAGCAAACGGGCCTAATTTTTTAGTTGAACTCGGCCCGGCCCGGCCTATGCACACCTCTAGCATGCACATATTTTTTAAATAGTTAACCCAAACTTATTTTAGGCTTGCCAATGTTATTTTTAAAAAATAAAAGTTATTAATATTATTTTAATTTAATATTGAATAGTTTTATATTTTTTTATTTATTAAAATATTATATGTAATTATCTTAACAAGTTTTTTTTTGGTAAATATCTTAACTTTTTTTTTAATATTTACATTATAATAATATTATATATTACTATAAATTTAATTTTTGTGTTGTAAATAAGGGCGAAACCACGAATTGTTTTAGAGGGCCAAAATTAAATTATAATTTTTACAATAACAAAAATACAAATTCACCATTTTAATAGTTTATATCTTTATAATTTTTAAAGGATTAAATAAAATTTTTATTTTTTTAGGATGGACAAAGTGTAATTTTACCTTTACTAATATAAATCTTTAAAAATTCTAAAAGGCTTAAATGAAAAAAAATTCATTTTAGGGGGTAGGCCCCCTACCAACCCCTTAGTTTCGTCCGTGGTTATATATTATACAATATATAAAAATAACATAATATAAAATATTAAAAACTTAGAAGTGGATTGGGCCAGACTTGAGCCTTAAATGTTCAAGCTTAAGGTTGACTCATATTTTATATGAGTCTAATTTTTTTTTTTAACCAAACTCATTTTTCACACTTAATACCTTTGTTAAAACTCTATTAAATTTTAAGTGGACCTTCAAATTTAGACAAATAAATCAACTCATGAATAGTTTAGATCTAAACTAGCTAAACTTATGTATACCGTCCCATGTAAACACATTAAACATGCTCTTACTCGGTAGAAGCTTCTTCTATGAAATTTCAACTAACTTGGCTCTTTACACAATTATCGTGTTAACCATTATCAATTGCCCTACCACCTGTGTATTAACAAATTTGAATGTGAAAATGAAATTAGACAATCCTAGAAAATTAAACTTGAATTTTGTTTTAACTAATTATTATTATTTTCAAAAAAAAAAAACTCTTAAACTTATTATTATTACTATTAAAAGAATACTACAAAATTAATTCTAACTCGGATGAATTCCTTGTAAAAAAAAAAAAAATCGAACTCCGACGTAAGATAACTTTTTGAACTAAGTTTCAGAAATTGTAAAAAGAAAGAGTGGTCCAACCCAAAACGATGGCGACTGCAAATTACATTAATGTTGAGATATGAGAAATGAAGAAATAATTTATTATATTTGGTTGCTTATGAAGAAATATATATCATAAGGTTGAAATGAAAAATTTGTATTCTTGTAGGGTGATTTTGGCACTTAGGTAAGTGGGCAGTGGCAGTGTCCGAGTGAGACCCAAACGGTAATATTTTTATCTTATTTTATTATTCAAAGGAGGCTAAATTAGGGAAGACAAAGTGGGAAAGGAATTTTGCTGCCTGACAACGAACTCAACAGTGAGAGAGGAAAAGTCTTAAGTCACGCAACTTTGCATGGGGTTCTGTCAATGTCCACCCAATCATATTCGGCCACGTGTATATCTGGGTCAAATTGAGTCCTCCGTTTGTCCCTTTCACGGGTGTGCTTGAAAACCCATTCCGTGAAAGTGCGGTCACAATAATTAATTTATTTTTCCCTTGTTATCTCTCTCTGTGTGCTGCCCTTTTATTATCCGAACTTTATATGATAACCGTTGATTGAAAGGAAGGTGATTGATCTTATCTTCCACGTGTAAGGTGGTGATTTGCCCTGTGGATTTTACTGCATGGGCAATAGAGGAGATCATGGGTCTTTAAAAGGGGGGAGGATTGCTCAATCATTTAGTGCGGGGCCTACTTTTCTCTTCTATTTATAGACTATAGATTTTTCTAATATCGTGAATCCATCGGCTTCTTATTATTGTTTGAAAAAATATTGAATTGAAAGAAAACGTGTCTGGACTTGGAGAAATCGTTGTAAATCTACAAATTTGCAATAAAAGTTATCTTCGGAATTAAACGACATCATTTCACTATTTTTTAGAGAAATGGAAATACATTTTATGTGTAGCTTAAAATGAGTTGAAAAGAGTTCTTTTTGAATGGTTAAAGTGTTAGTAATTAAGATTCCTAAAAGTTGGGTATGATTGAAATTTTAGGATATTCATCATGTTTACTCTATTTACATTTATGTCTAACCATATTATATTATATATAATTTTTGTTCAAGCTTTTTCCAACTTAAATTATGTTTGTAATCGTTAATTTTATTTATAGTGATTCATATATATCATTTTGTAATTCTCAATTAATATTATACATTTTTTTCAAAAAATCCTAAAATCAAATCCAAATTAAGTCGGATAATTGAAGGATTTTTATTTTGGAATTTAAATAAATTATTTATTCTTATATTATAAAGATTTATAACCTATAAATTAAATAAAATAGAATTAAATTCGGAATTTATAAATTGAAAATTGAAACTATATTTAATCATTTAAAAAACTTAAATAAAAATATTTGGATTGATTTTCAATTTTCTTAAATTTTTTTCAACCTACTTTTATATCAAAACGGTGCTTAAAAAGTTCCGTTTTTCTTGGTGTTTGCGTTTACGCCTAAAACACCATTTTCAAAGTCAAAAACAATAATAGGCGGGGGACTAGGCAAGGAGTAAAGTGATAAACTCGTTTTACTAACAAAGGAAATATTACTCTTAATTTAAATATACTGAAAAACATTTTGAAAGAAAGAAAAAATACAATCATTTTATCTGCAATATACAAAAGGAGGCAATGGAGACGGAAAAGAAATAGTATTTTTGTGAATTACAAGAAAATGGTAAAGTACTAATAGAAACGTGATTAGCGTAACTCAAATTCAGGTCACACTTAAAGCAGTGAACACCCTGATTATCAGGTCAATATACGAAGTTCAAATTAATGTTTTTGTTTTATGTACCAAAGAAAAGCATTGCTTATAAACAACACTTTTGAGCAAAAACTAAAATTCTGTACTCCTACTTTTGGCCAAAAGAAATGCTTTTGCAATGCTAAAAACCATCTTATTTATTTTATCTCAAAAGTGCTTTTTGTTCTAAAAATGATTTTTAGAAGTAATGCTAAATTGACCCGAAGTAAAATATATGAGTCATTCAAACAAATTAAAATATATGGGGGTATTTAATTATAAATGAAATAAATTTCTAATTTTAACCGTTTACAATGTGAGAATACCATGCAAATAACATGTATAGCATTTATAAAATTTATAGGAAAGGAGAAAACAAAAATATTATTTTATATCAAAATTTATTATTCAATAACTAAAATGTTGAAATTGCTTCCACTTTTAGGCTGGCAAATGGCAATACATCCTTGGTTTGTTGCCAAATCAAATCAAAACAATTGACCTATAATACACTTAAACAAACTAGCTTTGATAGAAGCTATTACTATTAAATATTAGCACCCATAAGGTTTTAATTAATTACTATTTCTTTTATCTGAAAAAAAGTTGCAGTTTGAAACATGAAAAGAGAATTCAAATATATATATCTACATATACTTTTATGTTTGAAATTCACATTATTTGCACACACTTTTTTTCTAATTATCATCACGCGAGATTAATCATAATAAAAATATAAATAACAACAGTGTAATCTATTTATTTATGATTTTAATCATATTTTATTTTTTATTAATTAAAAAAGAAAATAATATTTTCACATGAAATTAAGAAATATTTTAAATTTCAAAATAAATCATCTGATTGAGAGAGAAAAGTATTAAAGTGTTAGTAAGAGTTAATTGTATTAATCATCCCCAAACTATGATTCTCATTTTAAAGTATTCTTCAAACTCAAAAATACTTTAATTACGTATTCAAACTATCAGCGATATACCAATAAGGGTCTTCTGTTACTAAAACCTTTAATTTTACTCTCTATTTTTTTTCAATCTTACTTTATTTTTAGTTTTTATGCGGCAACATTTTTTTCCCTTAAGATTTTCGTTTTAAATTATGTCAAATAAAATTTTACGTGTTATTTAATGGTTTCAATAATGGAAAGACTTAATTGATATAACATTTGGTAGTTTAAAAATGTAAATCGAATGTTTTGAAGTTTGAGAACCGATTTAAAATAAGGATATTCATAGTTTGGGCATGTCTTGCAAGTAACCCTATTAATAATTTTAAAGAAATTAGGAAAGTGGAACAAGTTTTATGGACAACAGCAAATATGTTTCCCAAGGATGAGGTAGTCAACTTCAACACTGGCTTTTGCACTATTATGATATGTTTAATGCTGTCTTTTGGACACCATAATCTCGAGCTGTCAACAATTGTTAGCTACCTTTTCTTGCCTTAATTACATGGATTTGTTCTTATCCTTTTTGTTCTTTTTCGGATATATTGCACCCAAGACAAAGGAAAAAAGAAATTAACTTGAAAGCATATTCTAACTATTTTTAATTCCAGACTTGGATCCACCAAAATATCCCATTTCGAACTTTCAAGAACCGACTAAGAAATTTATTTTTTTTTTTCCTTCTTCCCTCGGGTGAGTGCCTGAGAGGAACAAGTGCATCATCGGAAAGCATGAACAAACAAAGAGATTTTCATGTAATAGTCTTAAAAAATTAAATTTTAATTTCTTTTTAATTAAATGATAAGTTTGTTATAATTTAATTTTCGAAAACTGAGGTTCTTTTACTTAAAATGAGAGATATTTATATATTAAATCCCATATGGATAAATTAATTATTCGATCACCTCCTTTATCAATACAAGATGTTAAAGGTGTAAAATATTCTATATTCTACAAAAAAAAAAAATTGTGCATTATTGGAAAAGACAAACTAACTTGTTAGGTTGCCTTAGAGATTTATCTTAATTGTTATCCTTAGTACAATCATTTAAATTTTAATTTTCCAAGCTGGTGAAGATTTTTTTTTTTGTATATTTATTTTAAAATATATCTTAGAGTTAGGATCACCACCGCTTCATATCTGATATGCTTTGTCTCATTTCCGTTCCGCTGCATCATGGATGTGTAATATTAAAAATCACTATCACTTTTATGAATGTTAGATATATTCGTCCCGCTTTACTTCGATTTGGTTTTTGCTAGTTATTTTTTAATGTTTTCAATCTTCTTAAAATGCCAACAAATATTTAAACAAAATTATTTAAAAATATATTTATGATATTCTCAATTTATTTTTAGATTTGGAAAAAAGATAAAAGAATTTAAAATATTATTCTATAACATACTTTTTAGATTTTGCCCTCTTAAGTTTAAAGATAAAATTGTAATCGCTCTATATATATATATATATAATAAAAAAGAACTTACCGATTCCACACTGCATCCACTTTTTAGAAAATTATTCACTTCATTCAAAACGAATGTATTAATAATCTATTCAAATATTTGAGTTTTACCATCCTACATAAAAATAGATACTGTAAAATTTGAAACCTTCACTAGGGATTAGTGAGATGACTTTTTTAATTGACAAAAGAGAGATGATTTCTCGTTTTCAGATTTGGTTAAAAAATTATGGAGAAAGCTAGTTAGATTTTAAATTAAAAATGTTTCTTTAAAATTGTATTTTAAGTACAAATTATGACAAATATTTCACCTTTTAATAATTTCTATTGAATTTTGCAAGGATATACTCGTAGTTTTTTCCATCTATTTTTATGTTCTTAAAAACCAACTATACAGTATTACTATAGATGTTTAACTTTTTATACTGGTAAGTAATATAGTTAAAATTTATTTATTAAAGAAAAAACTTCACCTAATTAGTTCCATTCACAAAATTAAAGTCTCCATCCTAAGAATCTAAGTTAGGAATCTAGAGTTTGGTCCACACTTATATATTTATTATATATAGATAACCCCTAACTCCAAAGGGGTTGATAATAGTTATTATTACTAAATAAGAAATTGGTGTGCCATGCAAAATTGTCAGAGATTGCAGCTAAGTCTTTCATAATATATGAACAAATAGTAAACAATATAGTCAAGTGATGATGGGTATGAAACGCACAAAAGCAGAAAAAAAAAAAGGGAGGCAAGAGGAAAATAGCTTTTAGCCATGCCTCTTACTTACATATATTTAATCAATGCTTCAATCATGTCACTGTAAATGTAAAAAAAAAGTCTACTACCCCATGATCATGATGTCAATATATATATTTTTTCTGATATGGTATAATACAAGCTAACACTCTTTGATTTTTGTTTTTTTTCATCTTCTTTGGCTTCTTAGAAGGCAAATAGACATTTATTTTATTATTATTATTACAAGGGGGAGTGTGAAGAGAAAAGAGGAAAAAGACAGAAAGTGCAACATCAGAGGGGTTCCCCACAACCCTTTGGCTTGTGGTTTTGGGTTCTTGTTTTCGGACAGCTTTGAGGATTAAACAAGCATTTCTCCTCATCCACATCTCTCTTTCTCTCTCTCTCTCTCCCACTCTTTGTCTGAGTTTTATGAGTTGATCAGTTTCATAATTTTGTATGGTTATTGTTGGATGTTGTTTTAGGTTTTTATTCATAACATGAAGCTTAAAAGTGGATAGAGATCGAGGATCTGCATAAACCTCTATATCTGGTTACTTATATATATAGAGAGAGTTATAAATACTTACAACACTGCTTATTCTATTTGTTTCTTTTGAGAGAATTTCTTAAAAAAAAAAAAAACATTGTCTCTTGGGTTGAATCCAATATGATGATGATTATTTTATATATTCACCCATGTATATTAAGCCTAGCTAATCAAGTATCAATTTCTTTCTCTTTTATCACTTAGTTGGTTTTTTTTTTTTTTTTTTTTTTTTTTTGGTTTTTTGTCTTTGGAATTTTTTCTTTTTCTTTTTTGGTTTGTAAAAAACCAAGATCCATGGCCCATGATATGCAAACTGTGGAGGTGGTCAAGTTCATTGGTTTATGTAAGAGAAGATGATGAAAAGCTTTATGTTCCACCAACAGCAACAGCAACAACAACAAGTTTTGGAAGAGAATATGTCTAATTTGACTTCAGCTTCTGCATCTGGTGAAGCCAGTGTTTCATCTGGGAATAGAACTGAAGCTGGTTCTAATTATCCTCAACAGTACTTCACCACTAGTCAACAACCTCAAACTCAGCCAGTTAAGAGAAAGAGAAACCTACCAGGCAACCCAGGTTTGGTTTGGGTTCAAAAAGCTCTTTACCTTAACACCATTCTTTTTTGTTACTTGTTTTGTTCGTTTCCTTACCTACTTTCACTTTCCTTGTCCGAGACTCAATTTTTAATGCATTTTCTTGGTGGATTTTTTATTTTTTATTTTGAATCAGACCCAGATGCAGAAGTGATCGCTTTGTCGCCAAAGACACTCATGGCGACAAATAGATTCGTGTGTGAGATCTGCAACAAAGGGTTCCAAAGAGACCAGAACCTTCAGCTTCATAGAAGAGGGCATAATTTGCCATGGAAGTTAAAGCAAAGAACAAACAAAGAGGTCAGGAAGAAGGTGTATGTATGTCCAGAAACAAACTGTGTGCACCATGATCCGTCGAGGGCTCTGGGGGACTTGACTGGAATCAAGAAGCACTTCTCGAGGAAACATGGCGAGAAGAAGTGGAAATGTGAAAAGTGTTCGAAGAAGTATGCGGTTCAATCGGATTGGAAAGCTCACTCCAAGACTTGTGGCACCAGAGAATATAGATGTGACTGTGGAACCCTCTTCTCACGGTATCATAAATAGTTGACATTTTTCCTCCCATGAACACAATTATGAACCAACAAATCTTCATTTATTGAGGCTTGCACTTGAGTATAACTTTGAACAATAGGAAAAAAAAAAAAAAAAAGGGTCCTTAGACTGTAAGCTTTACATTATTTGTACATTGAAGAATTCATTGCAATATATACATCTAGCAGTTCCTAGTTTTCACACCCTAGAGAGAGAGATAGAGAGAATGAACATTGAAATTTTGTTTTGCACTAGCTCGAGTGGACAGTTTGTCCTATGCAGTGCACTCACAGTGAAAGAGAAAAAAGAAAATGAATTGGATGCAGAAAAGAGGGAAGAGAAAGTATTTTTCTGCCATTGTCATAGCACTTTATGACTGGTTTTGTTTTTGTTTTTGTTTTGTTGTGCTTAATTTTTTACTTGAAGACTTTCTTTTTTCTTTGTCCAGGAGGGATAGTTTCATCACCCATAGAGCCTTCTGTGATGCTTTAGCAGTGGAGAGTGCAAGAGCAATAAACCCACTTCTCTCCCCTCATCAACCAGGCACAGCAGCAGCATCTCACATGAATTTACAAGTGCCCCAATTCAATCCCCATGGCATCAAACTCCAAGCATTTTCACTTAAGAAAGAGCAGCAAAGTTTCACGCCTCTAAGGCCAGAGATTCCACCATGGCTGGCTAGCCAACCCATGCTCGGGGCTGGTCCTGGCCCACCACACCCTGTCGACCTTTCCTCCTCCTCATCATCAATATTCTCCCCGAGATTAGATCATCAAGATTTAACACTTCAT
The DNA here is from genome assembly GCA_025503065.1 of Gossypium bickii. Classification (NCBI taxonomy): domain Eukaryota; kingdom Viridiplantae; phylum Streptophyta; class Magnoliopsida; order Malvales; family Malvaceae; genus Gossypium; species Gossypium bickii. Next base: position 135,790,889 of record CP106709.1, on the reverse strand, counting down.
GGAACCCCCAGCGCTAACCCTAGTCTTGTCCCCACACTCCCTCCATACCATCACACAGCACTGCCTTCCCCTCACATGTCAGCCACTGCTTTGCTCCAGAAAGCAGCTCATATGGGTGCGACCATGAGCCGTAAATCTGGGTCATCATCAGTACCGTCCACTGTTGCAGCAGCAGCATCTGCCTCTTTGATGAGACCCCACCAACAAACTCACGTGTCTGCCGATTCTGCTGGCACTAACAACAACACAACAACAGCTGGTTTTGGACTCGACTTGCCTTCACGTGAAGAACTAGATGTGGGTAGCAGCAGTGGCATTATCCACGGCTTGGCTCCTTTCGGGAACCGTAAACCAGCTGCCAATGCAGGCGATGATGATAATAATAATAATAATATTGCTGGCTCAGGTGCTACTCCTTCCCTTCTTCAAGACATGATTAACTCTTTGTCTTCTGCCACTGGATTTGACGCCACTAATTCCTTTGATGACATTGCATTTGGTGGGATTTTTAACGCAACAAAGAAGCTATGTGGCAGTTCCATCAACGAATCCTTCTCGAAAACAACTACACCAACAGTACCCACGACGATAAACGCCACTAGAAACGATCACCATGGAAGTACTGCCGGTAGTACCACCACCAACACCACTCAGGGTGGTGATCAAGGCTTGACAAGAGATTTCTTGGGTCTTCGAGCCTTCTCTCATACCGATATTCTCAACATTGCCGGTCCTGGTCGTAATTACTGCATCGACACTTCGCATGAACAACACAACCAGTCTCAAAAACCATGGCAGGGTTAGGTAATATAGCAACTCTTTTTTGTTAAAACGCTATATCTTAAATTTTATAAGCACCTTTTTCGTGTTTTATTCTGTTTCTTTATCTTTAATTAATTTCCTTCTACCTTTTGCTACAATCTTTCTAAAGGGAAGGACCTCTAAAAATACTGATATATATAATAATATATATGTGTAGCCCATGTTACAAACTTTTGCCTTTTTGTTTAACTTTAATAGTAGTATATTCTTCATTCACACACATATATGTATGTATTCATATAAAAGCTGACCTGCAAAGCAAAACCCTAAGGTTAATAATATATTGGGTGATAAGTGATAGCAACTTCCAGAGGAAAGGAACATGATGATGAATATGACACCAATTAGTGGGTTTAGTCTTATAATCTAATCATATTTATTAGGTGATTTGTTTTATTCTTAAGTGCCTTACGTGTAACTAAGAACCCAATGTAAATCCAGTTTATAAGTTATGATTATTAATTTTGAAATTGATGAGGCTGGCTTAGTCTTAATTAATTCGCCAGATGATTGTTTTATCATCTTTATATATTTAGGTTTTTCTATACAATTTTATTTCGAATCCAAATAATACTATCAGGTTATGCAATCATTAGTTTTTAGTTATGATTATGGTTCATGCACAAGAAATCTTAGTATAAGTTTGTAATAATTAGATGATTTATTATATGTCGGAAAACTGTGTTTATATCACATTTGTCATGATTAAGTATGAGAAAAAACAGAATTGGGCTATTATGATTTTCAAAGCGTAATCATGGGTTTTCTCTTTTACATCATTTTGGGAAGTGAATCTAAATGCTTTCTTATAAATTTTAAATTTCAATTCTTGTTCATTTTATTCATATATATATTTAAAAAGTATGATTATATTCATTTTTTTTATTTTAAACTAATTTATATGAGGTATGAATAGTATAAGATTATATAAAAATAATTATATTATTTTTTAAAAAAAGTAATTAAATAACATCTAATTAATTAATAATGCATAAAAGCATACCATGTCATTATACTCGTGGCCACTAGCATATATCCCTTAATGGGCATACAGAATGTAAAGAATTTATTACTAAACACATTTCGAGATATCTTGAGAAATAAAAAAAAAAGAAAATGTTTTTTTTACAATGCAAGATCTACAAAGCTATTATCCATTTCCCCTCATTTTAAAATATAATGTCGATTAACCACATATAAAGTGGAAATACATTTATGTTAAACGTTTTTTTTAAAGAGAATTTATTAATTCATTCTATAAATAGGATAATACAATTTAGGAGAAAGGAAAAAAATTAAATATCTGTCGTTTAATTCATTCTATAAATAGGATAATACAATTTAGGAGAAAGGAAAAAAATTAAATATCTGTAGTTGATGGTGAAGAACAAGCTCCATCAACATGATAAAAGTTTCAGTCTTAGTATCAATAGAATATTATGACACGTTGATAACCAGCACATCACAACTCAAGGCATAACATATCTGGAGTGATTACAAGCATTTAAGACGATAAAAAAATCAACCCTAAATAATCCAAAATAATAGGAAAAATGGGCAAAAGAACCGAGCTTCGTCAAATTGGAGAGGACGATAATAAAATCATCCTAGAATCACTTGCATAAACAAAACTACATGCATAAGCAAGACTAAAAACTTGTACTAAACAAGGCAAAATTTTCTAAAAATAAAGACTTAACAAACAATGAGAAAGAAACAAAAAAAAAGATATATTACTTAAGACAATATGAGTCCAAACCGACTTGTAAAATAATTTATTATTCTAAAATATTATCAAAATAGAAACAAATTAAGAAGCCGGAGAAAAGCAACCATTCGAGTATCTATGACCAGCCTACTTTTTAAGAGAAATTGTTGGTGGTTGATGGAAGTTTAGCGATGATAGACAACGTCATATGTCCATCACAGCTTATGGATGCAGCAAAAATACTCATAAAATAAATTTGCAAATAGTAACTAGAGAAAACATGTAGAGTGCATAATGAGAATAAAGAAAGAGAAAATTAGTAGGAGGGAGAAAAAAACATGCAATAATCAACTCAAAAACTAACATTACCGTTGGACAAAAACGATTTGAAAAAAAAATTATATTTAAATATTTAATTTACACTAACGAATTCAATATACTTATAATTGTTGCTCGCCAGTTGATTATTTACACCAGTCCTTTCAATTGGTATGAAAATTATTTTCTATTATCGATAAACTTTTTTGTAAAGACTATTTTATTTTTAATACCTCAAATTAATATGATAAACATATACTGTTAAAAATTTAAGGGAAATTTTAAACTCAAGCCAAACATTGAGAATACATATTCAACAAGAATAATTAATATTTTATTTCTCAACTTGTATTTTGAATTGACACTATACATATACATGATTGAGCAAGAAAAGGATATATTTATATAAAAATATTACATGATTTTTTTAACATCAAAGCAGTTTTGCACAATTATTTTGACTTTTTAGTTTATGTGAAGGCAAAACTTTCCATTATAAGTAAACTGATGATGCTCCCACTAACTATATATGTCCATACTTATGGTTATCCTCCTTGGATTTCACTTAATATCCTTTCTCTTTAATTTGCTCTATTTTAATAATGTGAACATAAAGGAACGTTGATATATGATAAAAATATGATGACAATTTTGTATTACGAGTCAGATTATATTTTATCTTTATTTATTTAAAATACAATTAAATTAATTGAATTAAAGAGCAAACTAATCTCTTTCTGCTAAGAATTTTCGTCTACTTTTTATTGTTAAAATTTAGCAAGGTTGATGGAATAATCAATTAGTTACACATGTCCTCATACTGACGTGCAGAAACCCGTTGTCACTATTAGAAATGAATAGAATGTTTAACAAAAAGATTAGTTTGTTCTTTGATCTAACGTATATAAACTATTTTACTCATTTTTTAATACAGATGACATAATATAATTCGATAATTTTTACCATTGATATATTAAAAAAAAAAAGAGTTTGAAATTTAAATATAAGCACATATCTAAAAGTTTTAAGTGATGCATTGGATTCCCAACAAACAAATTAGTTAAGTTGGCTAATGTGAAGAAATGGGCAAGTTAGCTAGTGTTTTATTTTTTTCTGAAAAAAAAATAAAGAAAAAAGAGATGCTGTCTGACACAGGTGTGGATGCAAATGGTGGATTCAATCCCAAGAAAAAGGATCCCTTTCCTTTGTGTTTATTGGATTTTGGCCTCTCCAGATTAAAAAAATTATTAATAAAAAGGACACTTCCCATTCTCATATATACTTTTTCTATTTAATTAATTTATATGATTTTAGTAACCTGTGAGTTTTATCATTTCGTGCTACATTCAATTCAAGTTTTTATTTCCAAGAAATTATTTCACTTAAAAATCTTAGGCTGCTTCAACTTAATTTAACTTGCACACTCAGCAATGAGCCTTAATTTAAAGATATTGTTAGAAGTTATAGGAATTTTGAAATTTTATTTATTATGATTTAAGTCTTCAACATATTTTGTTTATTAATACAATCATGATTGATTTTATGTATAAATATTTTGATGTATTATTTATAATTACAATATTGATGTAGCAGTAAAAAAAACTTATATTAGTAGATGGAAACATGTCTTGTCATAAAAATACTATCCTCTAGTGCATATAAAACATAATAATGGCAAACATGTATATGCATACAAAAATATTATATATACGCTAGATGATTTCTTTTTTTTATGTAAAAGTATATTTATTTTAGAACGAAATGAAATTTTGGTTGAAATAATAAAGTTGCATAATGTATAAGTTTTTATTGTTTTTATATAATAATAATAAAAACACCACAACAATATAATTTATTTTGTAAAATTAATTTTTTAATATTTTTAGTTGAGTAAAGTTAATTGGTTTTAATGGATTTCTAAGGTTGTTTTTTCAAATAAGAATTAATGAGTATATGATTGAATGCCGGAACATACGAACAAATATTTATATTTTGAAATATAATTTATATAAAAAATACAATTATAATAAAACATTACATTCATATATTATAAAATAATTAATTAAATTTTCGTCCGTATTCTCATTAGGCACTTAAATCACACGTGTTCCCTTCTCTCAACATTATATTAATAAAAAATAACTAACTAAAATACCGAATTAACAAAGAAAAATACATTTTGTTTTATACAAATACCAAACTTACGCGTAATAAAGTTTAATCTTTGCTCTATATAAAATAAAAATAAAACTCTTTGTACCTCAAAGTTGGCCTGCTTCTTTTAGTTTAGAAATCACTATTAGTGCTTCCATAAACAAATCACTATTAGTGCAAATAATAAATGCATATTCAAACAAGCCCTCCTTTGGCTTTAATTTATATTTTATACCACGGTCATGACAATGTTAACAGTACTTAGTAACATTCATTAGGGCAATTAGTATTTTATAAAAAAATTGTAATTTATATAAATATTTTAATTTCAGTAAATATATATATATCTCTGATTTCAAATTCAAACTCCAAAGGTGTCCACAGTGAGTATAGCAATAAGACCCAAAAAGGTTCCATAATAATTACTCAAAAGTTGGATAGTAATGCTAAATAAAGGAAAATCATGGTTGTGCATCATTTATTCTTCCAAGAAATTTTCTTTTTGCCCTTTGCTTTTTGTCCTTGAAGAGCTTTTGTAATAGAGAGTAGTGTTGAGTGATCAAGTAAGAATGTTATCAAAGTAAGGTATTATTAACCTATCATAAGAAAAGTGATGTAAACCTTTACAAATAATAATAATAATTAAAAGAAAAAAGAAAAATAGAGAAAAGATGCTTATCCCAAAGAAATATTGCTATGTTAGGTCAATTTAAACAGATGTATGAGCTAACTTTAATAGTGGCAATGGCACCTGTCATTTCATTTTGGTTTAGCCAAAAAGGAACAAAAAGTTAAGAATATATAAAAATATATTTTCTTTTTTAAAAAGAAAAGAAAACAAATCAACCTCAAATCTATATTCCCCACTTTTCCTTTGATTTCATGTGCTATGTTGTAAGGCATGCATGTTCATCCTTCTAAAAACCACAGATTCATTCTTGATCCCCTTCTTTTTGCTAGCTTATATATATATATATATATGGTTTCTCTTTTAAGAAACTTTACTTTAAAAGATTGGCATGTTTTGTCATTTGCACACAGAATTTTCGCTCAGCGCAATAATAATATTCTTATCATATATTATAGCAGGCATGGTATTATAGTATGGGCATGGCATGAGCATTGCATGGTGGGATAAAGCACAATCCCCTATTTCCCATATGTAATGTCTGAACTATGAGTTAAAATGTGGTGGTTACTCAACATGAGATTGGGAGTTCAATCCCGTCCATGAAACTTTAACACATTTCATGGTCAATTGTTTATCTCTTCGGAACACCTACGAAGAAGGAAATAGTTATTGTTACTAGTGATGTATATCCTAATACAAATATAAAAAGAGAGAGAGGAAGAGATAATAAACCCAAGTTGAGAAGTATTTATTTAATTATTTTACATTTAATATTTTTTTATTATGAAATTACAAAATTTAAACATTTTGTTAACAAATGCCTTAACAGAACTCTTTTAATGTTAATATAATATATATTTATGTGTTACAATGAGTTAGAGATAATGTATTCACAATAATTTACTTAGTGATTGTATGGAGAGACGTTAAATTTAAAAAAAAAAAAAAGATGATAAGAGTTAGTGAAGTTGTAGACAATAGAGAGTATTGCATGCGCCCTCTACATGGGCTTCTGCGTGCTTGTACATGTGTCTTTTATATAGTTATATTACCAATTGTTCTTCAAATGATAGGTTTGATGAGTCATGGTGATTCTTAGACACGTATTTTCAATGACTATAGATAATCATATCTACACATAAATCAACTTAAATAAATTACAATGAAATCAAACAATGCTCACATGATCAAAGAGTGGTGAGGTAGGTGAGCATAACAATACATATATAATATATTTACTGAAAATGATCAATGAAATTGTAATTATTGCATTTAATGTACCTTAGCAAAATAAAGTGCAGTTAATATAATATTATTACTATGAATAATGTAAAAGTATCCAAGGACATTGGTTAATAATTTTTTTTTAAAAAAATATTACCTCAATTAGATGGTGGTTACCATTATACATGTTAGATATGCATAGCAGAAAAAATGGTAATTATCAAAGCTGTGATTGTGTAGGTAGAAAAAAATCAATCATTGGGGGGAGGGGGGCGGCGGCTTTGTGTGTTGTTGTAGAGTATATTCATGGTGTGGGCATTGAAGCATATGATGAGAGGTAAAAGCACCCACTTAACTTGTCATTGTAAAGATGCTCCTAGTCCCTCCCATCTCCCGTGTTTTAATTAATTATTAAGAATCACATGCCTTTTATCTTTGACTTGCCTTCCATCCCCGCCATTTTCATTTCTTCGTCATTCCTCGCTTTTTCTTTTTTCTCTGCCATCTCCGCCTTGGATTTTTACAGCCTTTCATGGTTTTGATCTCTATGTTGATTTACCCTTTTTACTTTTTCACTTATAAATATTAAAGACTTCAAAATTTAGATACGACGAAAAAATTAATTTTTATAAAAAATGTTTTAATTTTACCAAAAAAAAAAAGAAAAAGAAGAAGACAATTTCTCCTTCCCAAAGGCAAATTTTTTACATCACATCCGCGCATGACACGTGTGATTATATACAAAATGGGATATAATTATGTAACTTTAAAATATTAAATTCATTATAAAACATAAATCTAAAATTTCAAAGAGTATAAGATGAAACAAATCATGAAAATAAAAAACATGGTAGAGTTGATTTCAGTTTAACTATATGCCATCAAGAAGAAAAGATTAGATGTTTATTTATAACTCATTTTTTTATGTATACCTTAAAGGATACGTGTTATCCTGTTTTGTAGTGCTAAAAAATTTCATTGAGAGGGATAATTTCATGTCTATGTATATAATTCAAAATCCATGAAACTATTTTATTTTAGGTTTAACAACTCAAATGGTTAAATTGTTATATTAGTCCTTCCAAAAAAATTATAATTTAGTTAAAGGTTTTTTATATAAAATTTATGCTTTTGATCCTTCAAAAAAAGTTATTTTTATTTCCTCTCTTAACACCAAATTCTTTGTGAAAGAATAATTTTGTAAAGTAAATCATGTAGAAGGATTCTTCTGTTAGGTGCTTGCTAAAGAAAAACTACAAAAATAGGATATGGTATTAAAACCAGGCTTGAAAGCCAAGCCCAGATCCAAGAGCCCAATTTCAATATATAAGGCCCAATGTTGTACTACTCACTTCTTTCCCGTTTAGTTTAACTGGAACCTCCAACAACATTCAACGGCAACGCTAATCCTCGCGCAGCATCATGTAGCCAAACTATCAGCCCGGAAAAGAGTGTACTTCCGAACCTCCGGTCCTATTGCCTCAAACTTCTAAGAAAAACATGGATCCCATATTGATTATCACGAATTTAAATAAGGTTTAGAATTTTAGAATTTAAAGTTTAAGATTTTGTTTGAATTTAATATTTGAATTTTTTTTCAAATTTTGACTACAATGTTTAATTTGATATTTGTGTGTTTTCAATTTATTATTTGAGTTTTTTTGTTGTCTGTAGTTAATTAATTGAATTTGATTTAAAAAATTATTTTGATAGAATTTAATATGTTAACAGGGCACAATTTAAAGTTTTGCTCTGTTTTTATAATTCATCCAATATTTTTTTTTTATAAGTGAGTATTTTTTCATCGAAATACTTAGAATTTTTTACTAAATTGCATGTGCTAAATACTAATTTAACCATTTTGGCTGACGTACTTTTGAGTTTTGAGGATGACTTAAATGTTTTTTTTAAAGTAGTTTAAAAATAAATAGATAAGGCAAATGTAGCAAATAAGAAATTCTGAAAACCGTTAGGTGAGCCGGTTCTTTTCCTTCATTCCGAACTCAACACGACAACCCATTTTGGAGCATTACATTTGATTTTCTCCAAAGATTTTATTTAATTTTATTAAGAAAATATTACAGTCAACTAATGATTTCACTAACCCGAAGAACAATACTTTGGAAGCAAGCGACACTATAGCTGAAATGGCAAAGTAAATGAATCGAAGTAAAAGCCTAGCTGCGACCTCCAAATCAATTACAGCAATGGCGAGAAAGCGAAGCAGCAAAACTACGTTGATCTTCTTCCTTTTGCTTTCCCTTTTAGCTTTCCTTTCTTTCCTTCCCCTCTTCGCTTCTCTCCCTTCTCTTCCCTCTTACTCTCACTCTCACTATCTTCACTTTCATCTTCCTCGTCATCAGCGTCTGCATCGCCGCCAAAAGGTAAAGTATCTTCTGAAAATAAATGCTTTAGCTATACTTCAAAGTAGCTTTCAAATTTATATTTATTTTTTATATCTGTGCTCCTTTTCTGTTCCGAATTGAAGGGAATTAGATGTATAAATAGTTGAGTTCTGTTGCCTTTCCAAAGGAAGAATTAATGATGATATGAAGTTATGAAATTTTAGTTACTGACGTTGTTGTTTATTTTTTTTTTAATCATGAGAACAATATGAAAATTAAGGAAGCAAAAAATTTAAAATTTTCATGGTAGCTGTTTTTTTTTTTTCCTTTTAGGATTTAAATGTTGAATGATATTCTTTTTTGTGTTGGATCACAAGTCAGTTTGGTGTTAGAAAATTTGAAATTGCGGAGGATAAGTTTTGGAAAGATGGGAAGCCTTTTCAGATAATTGGTGGTGACTTGCATTATTTCCGGGTTCTTCCTGAGGTATTTATTCTTTCTGTTAGCACTTAGCATCTTCCAGAACTATTCGTTCTTGCTATTGTTAATTTAACGGGATAAGCGGAATTGAGAAGATTGTAGAAAGGTTCTTAAGGTTTTCAGCATTAAGAGGGTATAAAAAAAATAGTAAGTTCTGATATTGTTAGAAGTGGGGAGTTGGTTGTTCCTTTTATCCATAACTATCCTACTATCTTATGGATGCAGTACTGGGAAGATAGGCTTTTGAGGGCAAAAGCATTGGGGTTGAATACCATTCAAACATATATTCCTTGGAATTTGCATGAACCAGAGGCTGGCAAACTTGTTTTTGAAGGCATTGCAGATTTGGTATCATTTCTCAAACTTTGCCAGAAACTAGGTCTCCTTGTTATGCTCCGAGCTGGGCCTTATATATGTGCAGGTTAGCCTTTCTTTCATGTGTGTATAATTTTTAGTCATGTACTTTATAGGTTACAAATGGGTCCAGACTATTTCCTAGTAGGTTGCTTCTTATATTCCTAGAAATGAGGGATTGATGTGCTCTCAGAGTTTTAATCTTATAACGATAAGCATTTGTTTTCTTGTATTCTTATCTGAGACAGTTTCCCTCTTGTTGCATGTGTTACTAAAGGGGCATAAGAAAGAGAGGGTTGGGGGGGGGGGGGGAAGAAGAAGATTGTACATTGTGCTTAATGCTCACTAACATAATTGTTGGATCTTGGACTGTATCTCATCGCATATATTCTTGTGACAATAGATGTCTTAGTTGTTCTTGTGGCAATGAATAGATAACTCAGGGTTGATAGTGACATCATTTCCTTTTGGGGACATATGTCTCTTGCAGAGTGGGATCTTGGAGGTTTCCCAGCTTGGTTACTTTCCATACATCCAGATGTCAGATTAAGGTCATCAGATCCTGCTTACCTTCAAAAGGTATGATCTCATATAGTCCTTATTTTTAAGCATATAAGATAGGTGTTGGACTGAATGTTCTAGTTTTCATGCTTAGAACAAATTTTATGTTGGAGTTGTATTGTATAGTTTCTGTTTGCTTAACATGTTCTTGGATGATGCACTAATTGGCATTTTGTATTTGCTGGATTATGTTTTGAACATGATATTACAGGTTGAAGGATGGTGGGGAGTCCTTCTTCCAAAAGCAGCTCCTCTTCTTTATGGAAATGGAGGCCCTATCATAATGGTTCAGGTACGGGCATGGAATATTTTTATTAGCTTCTAGGGTTCCTTTGATAAAACTAATGTGCCACTTGGTTTTATCTCCTAGGATTTTATGCAATGATAGGAAATATGTGCCTATTTATTCAAAACAAATTTCTCCATCTGATAATTGTTCCAGCTGCTTCATGTTGCTGAATTTAACTGTCTAGAGTTAAGGCCAATTGGGTGGTTGATGTGATTTCAAAGTTTACAAACTATGGCACTTGTGGAGAAGAGCCTCTTTTGATGAAAAAAGAAAAACCCGAGATAACTAGGAACTCGGAAGATGCTAGAATAAAATACAGAAGAAGAGACAAAAGACTGGCCAATATTTAACTACATTTTATTTGAAGTTTTTTTTTTTTTTTTTCCTTTTTGGCTAAGAGTGAAGATTATATCGTGTGCCTGAAAAAATTGCTTTTTTCACATGTTTCTTGGCCTTCAATTCTTTATATGACGCAGGGAAAAAGAAAGCGATATTCTCTTTATATACATATTTCATTCCTTCCAATAAAATATGTTTATTTATACTGTTGAATGTCATTTTCTGAAAGTTTCAACATTTTATGCTAGTAATCTTCAACTATAATGTGTTTTTATACTTTGGTTTCAGATTGAAAATGAATTTGGATCATATGGAAATGATAAAGCTTATCTTAGTCACTTGGTGAAGTTAGCTAGAGGACATCTTGGAGAAGACATCATTTTGTAAGAGGATATTTTCCTTAATTCCCTTTTATTGGTTACACCCTGGATAATCTTCAGTTTATAATGTAAAATCTAATCTTCAGGAAATATTCAAACCTCCTTGAGTTGATTTTAGTTGAGAAAACATAAACTTCTATCAAATTGTACTGCATTTCTAAGATTTTGCCCAATGGAAGCCAAATAAATCAGGTGTATAGGTAGGAAAACTAAAATTTACTGCAAATACAATCTTACAATAAGGCCAACTGAATGTGCAGAAGAACATACCAATTAGTTCATATTTACCATGCATTCCAAATTACTGATTGGGCTATACAGCCTATACCGGTATCTTTTGCTGAAGTATGTTATCGAACATATAATCATTGAAGGTTGAATTAATGACTTCTGAAATTTAGGTAAGAAACTTTTTGGTTTTATAGTTGGTACCATGTTTTTTACATTGTGAACATTCATTTTTTTTTGACACTGCTATGTAACCACGTTGACATTATATACTGTTAATGGAGCTTGTCAAACCATTCTGATTTAAAATGTTTGTCATCTATAGTACCAAGGACTTGAAAGACAGATCTGCATTGGACTTTGATACTGTTCCTCTTGGAATTCTCTTTGAACTCTCTTTGAGAGCTGATAACTATATTAAAAGAATGTTTATTGTGTACTAGATGTAAAAGGACTCAACTTGAGCCTGCATATATTGACTGATTCTGTTTCTATGCACAGAGCATGGTAGTAAGAGTTTATATCCTCCCTTAAATTTTACTTATCTTCTTGAAATTATTAAGAAGTAGTAAGTATTGAAGCGACATGCTTTGATCAAATGACTTCAAGAACAGTATTGTATTCTTATCTGATTATCTTTTACTTATTTGGATGAGCTATGATGGTTTCAGGTACACTACTGATGGAGGCTCTCGAGAAACTCTTGAAAAAGGGACCATTCAGGGAGCTGGTGTCTTTGCAGGTACTGCTCAAGATCAGCATGTCCTTATTTGATAAGTTAGGAAAATAACAGATCATCTCATGACATTAGAAACACATAATAATCTTCCTATTCATCAACGCTTTCTGGTTAAGTTATCAGCCATTGGTAATATTAATTCCAGCCCCCTCCTCCCAACAAAGAAAAGAAAACTATTGTTTTATTTCCTCGTATTCATCTATGCTTTTGTATAGTGTATCACCAACAATTTTATCTGCTTTTATGCACGAACTTTCCTAGAAGATGAATTCAATTGACCATTAAATTCGATGGTAGATTTCTGAGTTTAGGTGCTGTACTGAGGCCAGAGAACTGCATACTTTAAACGGAGCTTTTCATTGAAATAAAGATAGACATACATGTATATGCAGGCACACAGAATTGCCTAAGTTAATAGTAATCGTTTCTGATTTGTAGCTGTTGACTTCACTACTGGTGATAACCCTTGGCCCATATTCAAGTTACAAAAGCAGTTCAATTCCCCTGGGAAATCACCACCGCTTTCTTCGTGAGTGTCTATTTTTATAATTGATCTTTGAGAATTATCTTTATGATTAAAAAAGTACGAAAGATGAATTTCTTTTTCATCATATAACTAAATTCATTTATGCGAATTATAGTTGGACCATAAATAATTTTTTAACAATTATTAAGTACCATAAATGATTTTGTTATAATGTAAAAAATAAAAAACGAAGATATACTATAAGCAACTTCGAAAATTTTAGTACAATTAATAAAATATGATTTCTTCTAACCGTTAATTCACGATCCAATTGTTGGATTTTAAAACTTGAAGACTTCAACCTTAAATGACCAGAACCAAATGACATGAATCGAAATAACTTGAGTGTCATGCCCCAAATGACCTAAATTTGGAATGATCTTAAACCCAGATGACTTGAATCCATGATGATCCGAATTTCTTTTGACCTCTAATGCCATGATCCAAAGACAAATTGACTTATCCATTTGACACCTATATGATCACAATAGTGCTTTTGTTTCAGGGAATTTTACACAGGTTGGCTTACACACTGGAGTGAGAAGATGGCAAGGACAGATGCAGATTTTACTGCGGCTGCCTTGGAAAAAATTATGTTACAAAATGGTTCTGTTGTGCTTTATGTATGTTTTTCCATCCTACTTCTGTTGCTGTCTAGTTATGATCTGCATGGTCATGCTATAATTTAGGCCTTTGAGTTCCAGATGGCACATGGTGGAACGAACTTTGGATTTTATAATGGAGCAAATACTGGTGCAGATGAGTCAGATTACAAGCCTGATCTAACATCCTATGATTACGTGAGGAGGATTTTTCCTTGTAGTTAGTTTTTTTAATTTATATTATTCAAGCTTCAAATTGATTCTTCTTTATCCCAGGACGCACCAATTACAGAGTCTGGTGATGTAGACAATGCAAAATTCAAAGGTATAATCCTACTTTGGCTGGCTGAATATACCTGGATTAGAAGGATAGTATGTTGAAATTTTGCATGGTTTGAAGAACTTACAGACAACTTTGCTTACCAAGAATAATACATATTGTCTTAAATGAATAAGTGGATGCATTTAGCCAAAAATAGACATTAGTTACAGTGATATGGTAGATAGGTAGATAGGAGATAGAAGGATTTAAGTAGATGGATTTGACCAGTGGCAGAAGCTGATTACCTGTTTGACTTCAATTTACTTAGATGGGCATGGTCCTTCATTTGGTGTTAAAAGGGAAGCAGCTTTCTCTATAGCTGCTGCTTATATTCATGGGAATTCTACCTCTGTATATGAATATTGTGGCTTGCGATATAATTACAGTTTTAAGCAATCTATACTTTCTGAAATTGATGCACATGTTGATGGACATTATAACCTGATTGCTACAATCTTTGGAAATTGGAAAAAGACGGGAACAGTATCATTTGGATGGCTACTGTTTATCGCAGAGAATATGAGTAAATTTGCACCGAGGAGAATGCTTCAGTGTATTTCATCTCTCAATTTATTGAAAAGGCATGCTACAAGCCTTGTCATCACTTTATTTTATTTATTTTTTTTGTGATAAGCTGTTTATTTATTGCTTTTTGTGAACTTTGAAGTCGGCAATCTTATTGTGACATTGATTTGATCTTTTGTATGGTGATAATTTTACCGAAGATACTAGTGTACAAATTAATAGTTGGGATAAACAGCATCAAACTTTATTCTCTTGTAAGTGGTGTCTATATGCATACTCCATTCACTAATCTATTCCAATTTCAGCCATTAGGAGAGTGGTGGGGAAATTTAGTTCAGTAACTCTACCTTCAGTTCCTCCCAATAATAAAAAGACTGGATATGGATCCATCCAGTTAAAAAGAACAGCATATTTATTTGATTTACTTGATGAGTTTGATCCTCTTCACATTGTTGAGGCTGAATCTCCAACTGCAATGGAGTATTTAAACGAGGTGTGCAAAATTTAGAGGCTTTGCTGCTCATTAGCTTCTATGTTTAGCAATTTAAAAAATCTAAGATTGCTGAATATTTTCTCTTGTTGTCTTTCCTATCATGCAGATGTTTGGATTTGTATTATATGTATCTGAATATGCAGCCAAAACTGGTGGAAGTAAGCTAGTTATACCAAAGGTATGCCGTCTTCCTCATTTTGTTGTTAAGATAACTAATTTATATTTCCCTCCATACTTCATTATTGAAAATTAATTCAAAGAATTTTGATCTCTGTTGAAAAATAATTCATTTCATATCTGTTGACAAATAATTCTTAAAAATTTAAATCTTCTCTAAAATATGATGTCTGTAGGTGCATGACAGAGCTCAAGTGTTCATATCGTGCTCTCCTGAAGTTAATGGTTGGCAAGTATCATATGTTGGTACAATTGAAAGATGGTCAAATCAAGCAATTAACCTTCCTAATGTTAAATGTGTTTCTAGCACCAGCTTATTTATTTTGGTAACAGACTGCCCTCATGCGTTCAGCATATCACCCTTAAAGTTCTATGCAATTTGCCAATTAGTTATTTGTGACTGTTAAATGATAGCTTAGTGAAAGTATCCTGGCTTGCGGTATCGTTAAGCTTACTAGTAATGTAGTTTATCAAGTTACACACTTAACAAATGCGCCCTATGAACTAAGCTTCTCTAAGGCTGAGCAGCAATGCCTTCTCAGTTTCATGCTTTACTTTTTGTTTCACCTTTTGTTTTTATTCAGAAATAAAAATTATATGATTAATCTTTAAGTTGAAACTAGATATCATTCATCTATTTCACATCTTTGTTTCTACGACACATTTGCAGGTTGAAAACATGGGTCGTGTAAATTATGGGCCATACATCTTTGATAGGAAGGTAAACTGCCTGTAAAGCTGAAAATTGTTCTTTTATTTCTGAAATGATGCGAGGCCAATGGTCATATTTTATTTTTATTGGCATCACTCAAATCCTAAACCATTCCCTTTCATTAAAATTGTGCACTTGTGCTGGTAAATTTGAAAGGTATATTGATCTAATTGCCATTTTTGGTGATATCATCAATCCATTGCTTATTAGCACGGAGATATATTTAAAATGGTTATCTGGTTCCTTAATGCTCCTTAATCAGGGAAACTGCATTTCAATAAGCTCGCTCATCAATGAAAACTGTTCTATAACCACCACTTTACCATGCAACATCAGTACCTATAGTCTGCTGTCGAGTTTTTCTAGTCTAACAGATAATCATCCTTCTTGACTCTAATTTTGTAGGGTATTTTGTCTTCTGTTTATGTGGACGGGAGTGTACTGAAAAGATGGAAAATGATCTCAATTCCTTTTCATAACCTGAATGAGGTGCCAAAATTTAATCCCGTC
Source organism: Gossypium bickii (assembly GCA_025503065.1). Taxonomy (NCBI): domain Eukaryota; kingdom Viridiplantae; phylum Streptophyta; class Magnoliopsida; order Malvales; family Malvaceae; genus Gossypium; species Gossypium bickii. The sequence continues at coordinate 135,774,450 of CP106709.1, read as the reverse complement.
ATTCAGGTTGCATCCAAATTCCATAAAGTATCAGCCGGCAAAAACCTAGAACACAAGTCAGGTATGTCTCAAGAACACAAGAAGCATGCTGTATCAAATGGTCGTAAACTAATTTCTACAGTGCAGTTTTTCGTTCATCTTACACTTCTTTTATATACCTCACTACCAAGTAAATCCAATGGGCATAAACTATGATGCGATAAAATTATCTTTTAAGAACTTGCTTTGTCTCACGCAGTTGGTGTTGAAGGTCCATCATTCTACACTGGCCATTTCTCTATTGATACGAAGACTGAAGTTACTGATACATACATTTCACTTAGAGGCTGGGGAAAAGGGATTGCTTTTGTTAATGAATTCAACATTGGAAGATATTGGCCGGTAAGTGCCTTCTCTCTGTGAATGAATCATACACCTCTAAAAATAAATTAACTGATTTTCTTTGCAGACTTCAGGACCTCAATGCAACCTTTATATCCCTGCTCCAATCCTTCGGCAGGGGGAAAATGTTTTGGTATGAAATGCCTGTGCAATCTATTAAATGATTGTATTTATCCCATCTCAATGAAAATTTCTTCCTTTACTGGTTTGGTTCGTCACTTTGTAGGTGATATTCGAGTTAGAATCACCTAACCCTGAGCTCATGGTAGATTCGGTTGATCAGCCAGATTTCACTTGTGGTCCAGGACAAGTAAGTGTGCATCAAAATGAAGATGGCAAAGCTAGTGCGTCACTGTTAACATCCAATCCACTAGGGCTGCGTACTTTTTGAGAGTGTTCCCAATTTCCAGAGAGAAATGTTCCTTTGAGTGTATGCAGATCAGCCAAAAAGAAGTGTGTAGAAGAAAATAACATTACTATCACTTGAAACAAAAGCTGTATTTTATGCCATTGGATCTAATATTGTATAACAAAAGACATTCACATCTGAATTTGAATGGCAATATACCATCTTCTTTAAGTTTAATTCAAATCAAAAGTGTAGGTTTTTCTTATTTCAAGTCATTTAAAAAAAAAAAAAAAACTCTGTGATGACCAAAATAGAATTCCAAACATAGCCATCTTTTCTAGACAAGCTCCCATCAGCAACAGACTACGCCACCTACATTACAAATGCCTACAAGGTGCTGAAAGAAAGAACGAAAGAAAAGGAAGATCATTTTGCAGGTTGCTTAGATCCATCTTTTTGCTCCTGTTTCGATCCTGTCATTGCAGCAGAAGCCGCTACAGTCATAGCAGCTGCGGCTGCACCCAGTTTAGCACCACCAGCAGCCTTCATTGCACCTGCTACTTTTGCAAAAACAGCTACCCCTCCTACAAGAAAAGCCCTCAAAGCTACTGTTGGTTTCACGGCCATTTTGTTTAAGTATCTGCAATCCAATATCACAAAAATTCAGATCTGTATTCTCATTCAAAGAACTATATCAGAACCATGTTCCTTAAACTGCAATACAACTGTAGCTCATACTCATCAAAGAAATTTTGGTTCAGTTGCCTGAATTCAGAACAGAGTTGAATCACAGCAGTGACTGTCATTTATTTATTCTTTCTTTCTTTTCTTAACCAGTAAACTTCAACCACAGATTCAAATTCCCTCTCCAAACATCAACTGAAGCTAAAATTCAACATGTGTTAAAAATCCATGGACTGGTACATGGGACTACAGATTTTAAACTTGAATAGCAAGTCTTATTGAGACCAAATACCCATACGACTGAAATATTCGACTAGATTGTTGAGCTGAACAATTTATAGATACCGGCATTCATTTTAGATGATCTCAATCATGTCATCTTCGTTGAAAGATTGAACTCAAGAAGACCTTTGTGACTATATTTACCGATTCGTAACATTGGGAAGCCCCTGTCTCTTATACCATGAGAGACCAAACACGTTATTCTTGTTGTTAAGTGTTGGAAACACTAATATTTTGTTGAGTATAAAACACAGAAAACCTATTTATCTACGGATAACCTTAAAAAATAAATAAAAGCCTCTTCAACATACAAGCATACAGAATATTGAACAATCATCCATCGCCATAACTGAAGCACACATTTCACAATGCTAAATTGCCTTATAAAACAATATCTAGGATACGGTTCAAAACAATCCGACAAAAGAAGCAAATAAATGAAAAACAAAAAAGCTAAATCTTGTCCTTTTAAGCAGTGTAAGATCAATTCTACGATCTCAGCTTCATTTTCAGATACGTAAAATCCATCTTCCTTTTACTTGGAAAATTTCTAAAACAACTGAAAGCTGTTACTTCTATCTTTGACCAACAATCCTGAAAAATAATTTAAAATTTAATCCCAAAAAGCAGTTCTGATGTAGAACCCATTTTTTTTCAAAATCAAATCAATTGTAATGCCTTCCCTATCCCAACCCAGCTAAAAAAGTTTACCTTTTTTCCCTTTCTGTTTCCTCTTCATTAGCAAACTTCAGGTTAAACAGCAATAGAAATAATAATTAAAAAAGAAAAGAGAAACAACCCCAGATCATATAACAGGCAATACAAGAGATAGGAGAAACCGGACCTCGAAGAGAAAATCTTATCGATTGAGTCCTTTTGCCAATAGTTGAGAGAGAGTGTAATAAGATAAATGAAAAGAGAAAAAAAACTGGCAAGTAAAATACTAACGAGGTCTGTTCTTACTTTTTTTTTAATTTTTTTTTAAGTTTCATGTTTTGGACACGTTTCCCATTTTTCCTACCACACGTGGCACAAATTTATTGGAAAACATGTTAAAAGGCGTAGGTTAGCAACGACCCTCATCTTCACTGTCTAACTGTGCGCCGCTGGAAAGGAAAAGAAGCGAGAGAGAGAGAAAGAAGACGATGGATCCGTACTTAGGAGGAAGCTGGACTATGATCCCCAGCATCCCAACCCACAGTAACGTATCTACTCCCACCAATCAAGACCATCTATACCTTTCCCCTCCTCCACCCTCACAACAACAACAGTTTCATCCACAACAATTCCAACAACAACAGCAGCAGCAGCTTATGTTACAGCAGCAGCAACAACAACAACAGCAGCAGCAGCAAGTGCAGCAGAATCAGCAACAACAGTCGCTAGCTTCTCACTTCCATCTCTTACATGTAGTCCTTTACACCACAATCTTAACAAAGTTTGTCTTACACTATAAAAAAATTGATGTTTTGCCTGTCTTTTTTATGTGTTTGTTTGTGTGGGGTTACAGTTGGTGGAGAATTTGGCTGATGCTATTGATAATGGAAGTCGGGATCAACATTCTGATGCTTTGGTTTGTTGTGTTTTCTTTTTCTTTTTTCAATTTTAAGATTGGATTTAGGGTCCCTTTTGAAGATTATTGAACTTTTATTTTGCTGGGCTTTTGGTAAGGTTAACGAACTGAACAGTCACTTTGAGAAGTGCCAGCAGCTTTTGAACTCGATTGCTGCATCAATTAATTCTAAATCCATGGTAAATTATCTACTCTTCTTGCTTTGGTTATTTTAAGTTGTAATTTCCCGTTTATGTGTTATGAGATGTTGATAAAGTTGCATTCCTGTGGTTCATGAATTTTAACAAACTTGAAGGTACTCAAAAAAAAAAAGATGCAAGCTTCTGTAAAATAAATATGTAAATTTTAATATTTTTCCATCATTTTTGGAAGATGTATATACATATTCAATGATGATAAATTCTAAAAATGTGCTGACATATTAGTATCAGTGTTTCTTTTTTCTGTTTTATTGGAAGTTGTTTGTATAACTTGCAAATTTTTCAATGCCGGATGTAGACTGTTGAAGGTCAAAAGAAAAAACTGGAGGAAAGTGAACAATTGCTAAACCAAAGGAGGTAAATTATCGGTCATAACTTGTGTTTTCTACAATTTAAGTTTTCTACTTATTGAATATCTGCATTTGATATTCTTCAATTCTAGGGATCTGATAGCCAAGTATAGAAGCTCTGTGGAAGACCTTTTGAAGACCGAGCCATAGTCGTTTCTCATGCTACTAAGCACAGGTAAAGAATGCATACAGAAGAATATGAGTGACAAATATTGTCGATAAATAGTTGTAGTTTGCGGTTGTTTACTTTAACATGTCAGTTTAATGTCCAATTTGATGATACTTGTTCATAGAGAATCTTGTTTCAAAGAAGGAATTTTGCATTGTGTTTTTGTACTTTGTGTCAAATAAGTAAAAAAGTGTATAGATTGGGAGACTAGTATGGTTTTATGAAACCATGTGTATATGGCCCGAATTTGTAGTCAATCCTATTTCCTATAGGAGAAGTTGAAATTGAATCCAACTTGTTTCTTTGGTTTTTTATCTGTAATAGTGCAGAAAGCTTAGCTCCATGTTGTTCAAGAATAGTAGTGTGGACTAGTTAGTAATATTTCTTGATGGGGACAGGGAAGGGATATAATTCAATGGTAGAATGCCACCTTGTCATAGAGTTTCAGTAAAGGCATATCGAGATTATGCAAAGGAACAACTATGTAAATGATAGTATTTATCTTGCATGAGCATAAGAAAAGCAAAACGAATTGAATGTCTGTCAAGTTTTTGGGCAGCATACAGCAAAACTGGACTTTGGTGAGCAGTATTTTTCTGAGAGAACCTACCTATTAGATAACTTTGCTACTTAGAGCGAATCTGTTCTTTTGGAGGTTTACGTTGCATTGATGAAGCTTACTTTGCCTCTAGGAAAATCTATTTGTGGTGGTTCCACCTGTTATGGTTCAAACTTTGTGATGTTATCATATCATTCATCTGCAGAACATGTCAACTTTGGTACGAATCAAAAAGACAGGACTTCAAATTCTTGTACTATTGTCATTGGAGTTCCCAGAAAATTGTTCACTGCTATTCTAGAGCCATTGAGTTAGATTTGTATGTTTTTGCATTTAATGTATGATAGAATTGCATTTTTCTGCTGTTTTTATATCTAGTTGATACCAGTTTCAAAGTGCATATTTGTTCCCATGAAACCATAAATATTTTGTTTTGCTCTTTGATTATGTAAGATTGATGATTGTTTTTCTTCAGCAAATTTGAACTACAGCTTTTGACAATCTTTTTGGCTTTGTTGTATTCAGGTCAAGAGGTCCCATGTTTAACTCTGAGAGATGGAAAGGAAACCTGAGAACTTGTAATCATAGAATGAAGTAGAACAGTTTCATCTCCTTGTTCAGCAAGTAGAAAGTTGTTTCTTTTTCTAGCTTTTTCTTATATCAAACTTTAGTTTATATTCCAATGCAATCTTGGGTTTCATAATTGTTTAGTGCCATCTAATATCATGGAGCTTTGAGTTTTATTACTGCTGGGCCCTGGGGGCTGCATGTTTCTAAGGTCTATAGTTAAAAGAAAAAAATTGATAATCCTTGGCTACTCATTTAACTTCCTTTACTGGATTATTTACTAGATCATGTGTGCGTAATTTATGACAATTGTTGAATATGCTATGGGTTCACCTTTTGATTCCCAAATATCTGTTGATGAAATGCAATACTCCCTAGCCCATCGCTGTTTGTCTTTCCAGCTTCAAAGGATGCCATAGGTAAAACAAAGACTCATTTTTGCAGGGGACCTGACCTCTCCCGTAAGATTTTGTTCTCTAACCTTAAAGTTACCAAACCAACTTTTCAGAGTTCAATTTTCATCTGCAGCTCCAGGACTGCCTTCTGAAAAACTACATTACTTTGCTTTGTTAATTAGCTTCAAAAGAATAAGGTGGTCGTTCAAAACTCCCTGTAAACATTCACTCCGAGTAACAAGGGAAGGAAAGCAATACCGATGACCTTGCATTCCAGGGGGAAATTTCCTGGAAAGCTAATAATAAACCCGCATAATTTTGAGGATGGCCAGACCAATTAATGGAATGAAATTTTATATGGTAATACACTATAGATACGATTCCAAAGAAAAAAAAAATAACAGTTGCAATAAACGAGTCCTCAACTAATTTTCTTTGTACTACAAAAATCCCAGATCACTGATTTTGCAATGACATCAATAAGCATGACCCTATTTATCTTTTCTTTTATAATTGGTTACCATCATCATAGATTCCTCTTAAAAGAGTTCATCAGGGTTGAACCTTGGCTCTCAATTTAAGCTCTCTGCTATTTTAAGCAGGATGATAAAAAGTGTCAAGTACTCCAACTGGTATAGTTCACCTAGTAGTCGTTATCAATGTCTGGCACACGACTTGGTGGTTTCTTCTCATCTGGATTTTCCAGGACAGATGCCTCGGTTGTCGTTAATAGCAATGAGACACTGCAATAGGAAAAGCATATTTATTCAGTTAAACTCGTAAAACTATCGCCTGTTACATGCTTATGACTAGATTCTTCACCTGGCGGCATCGACTAAGGCTGTTCTAATGACTTTGAGAGGGTCTATGATTCCAGCTTTCACCATATCAATATATGCACCTGTTTTTGCACATCAAACGAGAATGATCAGGGCAGAGGGTATGCAGACTCTCCTTGTAAAAGCAAAGAACTGTGGCAGGGCATTTTGAGAAAAACAATGATGGCACAAGTGGGTGTCCGTGACAGATAGATAGAATGCATGCAGCATAACTTGGTGAATTCAAGAGAGATCGTTTTTAAAGGAGTAAAATATATGGCTTGAAATGAGCATTTTCATAAGATTGAAAGGAACAAACCTTTTGAAGCATCAAAACCCAAATTATCATCATCTTGTTCCAGTAGTTTCCCAAGAACCAGAGAGCCATCATAACCAGCATTAGAAGCTATAGTTAAAGTAGGTGCCTAAAATAGAGTCACATATTACTGTGAGGTACTATAGGTTATAATGAGATCAAAAGAGGTGTGCTGAGAGTTGCCATAAACAAAACCTTAAGAGCATCCTGAATTATCTGAACGCCTCTTTTTTGATCTTCATTTTCGATTTGAAGGTTCTGCAAAGCCTTTGTACCATATAAGAGAGCAACACCACCGCCTGACCCAAAAAAATCCATTATATTATGACCTAAATAAACATTGACATTTGAAACCAAAAAAGGGTAAATTATTTACCTGGCACAATACCCTCTTCCACAGCTGCTCTTGTGGCATTCAAAGCATCTGTGACCCTATCTTTCCTTTCTCCAACTTCTGCCTCACTAGCTCCACCAACCTGAGAGAAAAACACCAATAAGTACTCACCTTATGCAGCATAAGATGCACATTGCATTTGGAATTTAGAAAAAGGGATCATAAACCTTGAAAACAGCAACACCCCCAGATAGTTTTGATAATCTTTCTTGTGCTTTCTCCCTGTCAAACATGGCACTGCTCTTATCCATGGCTGTCCTCAGCTGCAGAATTTTTCAAGAATCGTGAGGAAAAAGAAACCAGAATAGCCTTTATTACAAAGTTAACAACATTAAGGCGTTGCTTGGTAGGGTGGAAAGAAAATTGGAAAAATGGAAATTTAAAGTGGTAGAAAATATAATTTTTCTTTCCATAGGTGTGCTTGGTAGGAATGATGAAAAAATTTAAAGAAAAAATAATTTCTTTCCATCCATTGTTTGGTAGAGTTGAAAAAGAATCAAAGAAAAGAATATGAAACTTTTGAAAATCGCATAATTTTGAACTAACATACATCCCTCTCTCATTTTCTATCCCCTTATCATTCCAACTTGAAAGTATTGGTTTTTCTGCATGGGAATGGAAAATGATCATCTCTCCTATTTTCTTTCCTCACTTTTCTTCCCTATCGAGCACACTTAAAATCTAGTTTCTTTCCACTTTTCCACTCCCTCCTCTTATCCTTCTCATTTTCCACTCAACCAAAGCACACCCAAAAAGTAGATAACAGGAGAACAAATGGATAACAAAAAAATTCATCCATTTGTATCAACCTCTCTCCCCCAAATCCCAAAAATTAATCTATAAAGGGCAACAAGGACATGTATATGGAATTTAAAATGGGTCGAGGTTATTAGAGAAAAATATCAAGAAACAACCAAATAAGGGATCAAAACACCTGCTCACATCTTTCTTCGATCAGCTTCTTATCCCCTCCCCCATGTAGAATTATTGTGTCATCAAGTGAGACAGTGACCTGTCATAAATCAAGTCAATTACACAAGAAAGAAGAAAATCAAGCATGTGCACAGTTTAATGCGTACCCTTTTCGCAGTACCAAGCATTTCAACTTTGACTTTGTCAAGAGTTAAGCCACGTTCTTCACTGATAACCTGTAGTTTTGACGATTAATAATGATTCCATTTATAAAGAATGAAATCTGAGCAACAAGAATATTGTTACCTCTCCGCCGGTAAGAATGGCAAGGTCATCTAAATTTGCCCGTCTATTATCCCCAAAACCAGGAGCTTTGATGGCACACACCTACGTACATAAGATTCCACTATTAGAACGGTTCCAGAGGTGTCATCTACACTAAGAGCATCTCGTACTCTTTGATGCATGCAAAAGTAAATTTAAAGCAAAGCCAGATAGCTAATCACCTTCAAACCAGTATGATGCTTGTTGAGAATAAGTAACTGAAGCGCATCACTCTCTAAATCCTCAGCCACAAGAAGAAGTGGTCTGTTTTTCTGTTCAAATTGAAGAAGAGAATGAGCAAGCTCACAACATGCTTCACTCACAATCATAAATGTAAAAGAGTCCTCAGATGAATTACATTTATAGCCAACTCCAATATCCTCACAAGTGAGTTAATATCTGAAATTTTCTTGTCATGAATGAGAATCAAGGGATTCTCAAGTTCCTGCCAACATAAAATTGAACCTTCTTTACATCAAAAGCCATCCAACATCCTTATGAAATTATTACATTCAATAGAAACAGGAAAAGAAAACTGAAAAAACTAAGGACATAAGGCAGGTCAAATTATTGTGTACGCAAAGCCATGAACTGTACACTAAAACTTAGGGATGGAACTAATATGATCTTCAAATTACATTAAGGAAAATAAGAGAATGACAAGATTTCACTATGAGCCCCCTCCAAATTCAAAACATTTAAATAAGAGAAGAAAATTGAATTTTGTGCATAGGATTTACATTGGAAACCCCATTTTTGTTAAACGAACAAGTACCCTACCATGTTGAGTAAAAATTATTGTAAAAAAGATGCAAATTTGAACTTACACATTTCTGGGTCTTTTGATCGGTAACAAAATAGGGAGAGATATAACCTCTGCCCAGCTTCATTCCTTCCACCACTTCTAACTCATTGTCTAAAGTATTCCCATCCTAAAATTTGAGGTAAAAAAAAGATACACCAAATTATATATGGTTTAAGAAATAATCATTATTACTCAAAATCTTACAATAATTAAAAAAATGTACAAAATTCAAATTTGGGCTTACAGTGACAGTAATGACCCCTTCCTTCCCAACTTTCTCCATTGCTCTTGCTATCAATTCTCCAATTTCACGTTCTCCGTTTGCTGAAATAGTGGCAACCTATTCAAAACATACCAAAAACAAGTTAACACGAGGTAAATTAAGGAGAATTGGAGGTAAGAGCCGGAGAGCCCACATCAATAAACCTGTGTAATTTCTTCTGGTGTGCTTATCATTACAGCCCTGCTTTTCAAGTCAGATATGACAGTATCAACTGCCATATTAATTCCTTTTCTCAAGTCCATCACATTTACGCCGGCAGCCAATGACTTGCAGCCTTCCAAAAGAATTGCCTGAGTTAGGACAGTTGCACAAGTTGTACCTGTAAAGAGATGCATAATAGTTAATAGGTCTTCAGCATTAAGACTATCAAATATGATGGGAGAAATTTATTTTAAAAATGCCATATCTGTAATCGAGAACTAAAGCTTTCTTCATGTATCATGCAACAAATACAACTGAACTGATCCATGCTTTGAACCTGAGGGTTATAGAAAATACTCGCTTATTCCACACAGATATGCACTGCATATCTAGGACTCTGAATTCTAAATGAAGTCAAAGACCAAAAAACAACAATTTCCAAGAACCCAAATCACTTATGCCACACTTTCCAGGAAGGTTTTCTAACAGCAAGTTCTTATCCAAAGGCTCCCCCATCCGGATTAGCTTGGAATGAAGGCTTGGTTGAGCTTTCTTAAGATTTTTGTTTTTCTTTTTTACTTTCTAACCAGAATGCCTTGATCATAAATCATTGGTATACTGATTAATCAATCTTCAGTTACAACGCCTAAATAAAATAAGGTTGAAAATAATAAGAAATTACCATCTCCAGCAACTTTATTGGTGGCATTTGCAACATGCTTTACAAGATCCGCACCAACATTTTTAGCCTTATCCTTGAATTTAATGCTCTTGGCAACAGTAACACCATCCTTCGTGACTTTAGGATAGCCCCGACTACTCTCAATAATTACATTGCGACCCTAAATCAATAGATCAGAATGAATACTGTGACAAAGCATAATAGCATGCATAAATCTGAGCTCTTAGTCCTTTATATATATATTACCTTTGGTCCCATTGTGACTTTCACGGCATCTGCAACTTCAGACACACCCAACATCATAGCCGCCCGTGCCCCAACCCCGAAACTGATATCCTTCGCTACATAATTCCTATTGCAAATTATCCTACTACAAACCTGTCAAATTCAAATAATTAAGCAACCAAAGAAAATAAAGTTTAAGATTCATTCATATTCATCAAAACCAATCCCAACGAACAAATAATTTTACCATAGAAAACCTTTCCAACTATTTCGTGATCCACCTCTAAATTTTCATTGTTGCAAAAGAATCTAAAAGCATTATTTACACAAACCTAATGCAGCTGTTGGTTCCTAGAAATTTTTGGACTTTTTCATTTCATTTCTTCTATTTCCCACATCCCTCACCGTACAAACAGAAATCAAAATGAAAGAGAAATCAAGTAATACATTATGATTTCTTACCAGTTTTCTCGAAGTCGAGGAACTGTAAAACAAAATAACGATAATTTATATCAGATATAAACCAAAAAAAAAAGTTAACTGACAGGAATTGACATGAAGGAATCAAATGTGATCTATTAGAAGCATTACCTAATAGATGAAGCTAATTTTGAAGCTATTCGATACATGAGTGAGACGGGTTTTACTTTACACAGCGAGCAATCGAAAAGAAGGATCGAAAGAGAGACTTAAAAGAAAGCTTCCAATGGAGTTCTTAAGGCTTCCAATTTCAGGTTTAAAAATGAGTAGGGTTTTAGCTCCGGGGTTTTACAGTGGAGGGCTTTCCCGTCACTCTATCTGAAAGATAAGAAAAGGTTAAAATCTGCTTTTAAGTCCCTATACTTTTTGCATATTTAGAACTTAATTTTTTACTTTTATTTCAATAAATTTAATCCTTTTACTTTTCAATGTAAAAATGCAAATTCAATTATTGATATAGTTAAATTTTAAAATAGGTATTTTAACAGTATTAAAAATTGAACTTAAATTCTGAAATCTGAAAAAGTATGACTAAATTCTTAGAAATGAAAAAAAAAGATTATTTTTCTAAAAAATAAAAAGATTAAATTACAAATATAACAAATAAATGGACTTAGAAGATATTTGAACCCAAAAATGGAATGAGAAGATTGAATCTGGATTGTTCCAGATTTTGAGTGTCCAATGCACTGAACTGATTAAATGGACAATCTCTAACCAAAATTTTGGGTCTGTTTGGTCTTGGGCCTGTTGCTTGTTTAAACATCTTTTTGGAGAAAAGTAAAAATTGCAAAAAAATAAAAATAATATTTTAAAAGTAAGAGTCCTTTTTATGTTTTTATTTTAAAATATAATAATTAACAACTTAAAAAAAAGTAATTACCTTATTCACGGGTAGTGGAGTAAAAAAACTCCACAATCTGGTTTAGAAAAATATGAAATGTCCTTTTTAATTATTTTATCATCATTTTAGAGGTTAATATTTGACGCAAACTGTTTAACTTTTTTTATTTAACAAGTAGCTTTAAAACTTATTATTTATTTCTTTTTCTAGATACCTTTTAATATTTTACTATATCACTATATAAACTTATCAACCTTCTGACTTTAATGCCAAATTTAAAAATTCTATTGTATACTAAAATATTTTTTCTTATTTTATTATGGTAGCATCATTTAAACCTACTTATGGAATTTTTTTACTGTCAAAAAGTAAACTCACTTTATTTTTACATAATATTTTTTTGGAAAACAAAATTTTCCTTCGTTCATGGTTGTCCAGTTTAATATTTAAATTTTAAAGTATTATGAATTGTTGGTTTGTGTCAACTTTCTCAAATAAAAACGTATGAATATAAATTTATAGTTTATAATTATTTTATTTTATCTACAATATTAATTTAGAGAAAATATTTGGTACACTGTTAATTAAATTTTTAAATTTTATCAATAGGGTTATAAAGTGAATAAGTGTTCTATAAAAATATAGTAAAACATCAAAAATAAATATTTTTAAAACAGAAACATATGACAATTTTTTTTAATTACTTGTGAAATAAAAAATATACACTACAAATATACTAAACCTTTACTCATAAATTAATCTAAAAATGGTTTGAATTCATTTTATATTAATTAAAAGTATTAAAAGAGCAATATTACTTTCTCTTTTTTTTTTTTTTAATAACTCAGTTGAAGACTTTTCCTCAACCTTAATGTTTAAATTTTATGAAATTGATAAATTAATCATGGAATACAGGCCAAATATAGTGAAGCTAGATTGTAAAATTTTCAATGAACATATCCCCTCCCTTTGATATTTTTTTCAAACTTTGTAGTATCTTTTGAAATGAGTTTGATTGCAGGACAATAATTTACAATTATTAAGGTTGTAAGACCCAAATTTTGCCCGGGCCCATCAAGTAATAAAACAAAAACAGAAACAAAAAAACCAATAAAAACAGTCTAATGTCCATTTACAAAAGACCCAGAGCCCAATACAGAGGCCCATTTTACAACCTGAAGTACCCAAAGCTCGGAGCCCAAACCTTGACCCAGAATAACAAAGGCACAATGGCCCAAAACCCACTAAACAAAGCAGGCCCAATATGGCCCAAAGACCAGCCAAAGTCAGCCCGAAACTAAACAAAGTTAGGGAACCCTAGGGTTCCCTCTCCCTTCTCACGTCACTGACCGTTCGGTAGCCCTCTCCCACGCGCGCCCTTTCAGATTCGCGCGTCCCTCGGGCTTCGCATCTCTCCACCACGCGCCTTGGCCTTCGCGTCCCTCCACCAGCGCCCCATGCGCCTCTGGCTTTGCACGCCCCTTTGCCCATACCCTGCAAACAGAGAAAAACAAGAAATAGCAGAGAAAACAAGGAGAATAAAAAAAACAACAACGAGAATCAATGGTAAACCGGTTATATAAACCGAAGCAAACCAATTTTGTATCGGCTGGGGGGGATTTTTTACGAATATCAGCAATAAAAAGAGAAAAAGATAAAAGGTCGATTTCATTTTCGTTTTTTTTGGTATTTACTGTTATTTATTTTTTTATTTTATTTCAAAAACTTTAAACGAAATTCAAAACGAAGGAGGAGGGAAGGGACCTTCACCTGAACCCCACGGATGCGGCGTCGGAGGGCTTCGTTGTCGCTGCTTTCGATTTCGAAACGAGGACTGAAAGTCTCCTCTTTCGTTGAAGACAAAGCGTCGAGGGCTGGCCTTCGAAGTGGGGGCTTTAAACAGGGCTAAAGGCCCATTTCTGCGCATCGTCGGCCACCGTGCACGGGGGTGGTGCGACAGGCGGCCGGAAGGAGACCGATCGTCGGGTACGAGAGAGAGAGGGAGAGAGAACGTTCTTATTTTCGTTTTTTTTTTTTTTTGAAGCTAGGTCTGTCAAAACAAAAAAAGGAAGAAAATGGGCTTTTAAATGGAAAACAAAAAACGACGCCGTTTAAAGGGGAAGGATCCGCGCGTCGACCCGCTTGGCGACCCGGATCTGCGCCTCTCTACTTTAAAAAGGAACATTTACACGACTGGTCCCTCCGTTCTTTAGTTCGGTCGCAATGTAGTCCCACCCAAACGCAGCGTTTTAATTGACTGGAGTATTTACGGATCTAGTCCTTATTAATTCATGCACATTGCATTCGACCCTTTTCATATTTTACCTTTGATTTATCGTCTTTTAGCCTTCAAATTTTGTCTTAATTTTCAATATGATCCTTGTATCATTTAGTTAATTATCGGTCTATCGGCTTATCGGTTTCTTTAAATGTTCTTTTAAATAATGTTCAGCATAATATATTTATAATTGTTTTAGCTATTATTTATTTTATTTACATATTATCTTTATTAGTTCTATATACATATTTTTTGGTTTATGTTAAACTACTTTTATGTATATATTTTGTATTATTATATATATGTGTCTATTGTGCGTATAATTTGTTTTTAAATGGTATTTACTTATTCTACTCCTATTTATATATTATTTTTTTTATACGTACATATTTTTCATATTAAGTTTCTTTTATTTATTTACGCACATGTGATTCATATTAAAATCATCTTATTTCATATATCTATTATTAATTGCATATTACTTTATATATTTGTCTTTCTTATAACCCTAATCTACCCAAGGGTGTTGTTATTATCGTTATATGTTGTTATTTCTACTTCTGCAATTATACTTTTGTTTCGTTATTATCTTGTGGATAAAATCCCCGACTTATCTATAAAGGTTTGTTCATCCAAATAGATCAAGCAAACATAAATTTTTTAAAGATGAGGCAACATTTGTGTGTTTAGAAGTACGGAAAATTACATCCTAACGTGCTGGGTGTCCATTTTCTCGTTCAACTAAATAATCAAATACCCTTTCATATGTTTTGAAAATCAGAGATGATCTCGATGTTAAAGTATAAAGGTGTTATATCCTAACGTGCTTGTAACGACCCAAAATCCGTGGGCACCGGAAAAGTGTGTTATCAGGCCTCCGACTTTGTAAATCGAGTTAGTAAATAATTATTAGGAGAATTATGAGTCTAATAGTGTGTTTAATTAGATTTTTATTTAGTGAATTTAGCTTAATTGAGAGAAATTAGGAAAAAGGACTAAAGTGAATAAAGGGTAAAAGTTGAATTGTAGATTAAAAGAAAATAAAAAGGACTAAAATAGCAAATAGACCATTTAGTATATTTGAGGCGGCACAAGCATAAAAATCTGAGATTTTTATGTGTTAAAATATATTATTATTATTAGATAATTATGTTAATATAATATTATATTATATAATAAAGTAATAGAATAAAAGAAAAAGAAAAGAAGAAAAGAAACAGAGAGCATACGAAGCAGGAAAGAAAGAAGAAAAAGAAAGGAAAAAGGAAAAACTAAAGATTCAAGGTTTTAAGCTTTAAAAGGTAAGTTGATTTAGTCATTTTCTTTTAATTTTGATACTTTATAAGATTTAAAACAAAGTTTTGATGAATTTAAGTTGAAGTTTTTGAAGTTTTAGAGTTTTTGAATATAGCATATGATGAACAAAATGATGAATTAGTGGTTTAATTGAAAGAATTTGAAGTTAGAATTAGTAAGAGGATTAAATTGTAAAATGAGTTATAAGAAAACAGTTTTGGGACAGCAGCAGTAAGGTAACTTTGAAAAATCACCAAAAATAGTAAAAATGGAATTAGAAGTTGAATGAGATATGACATTAAAGCTTATTGAGTCTATTTTAATATGAAAGAAACAGAGAAAGAAAAGAAATTCTGTATTTTGAGATATTTAGATTTTAGTAAGACTGGTTCAGAGTAATTTCGAGATCCCCTGTTCTGACTTGGAAAAATCATCAAAAATTTTATAAAAATAATTTGAGAACATAATTTATATGGTTAGATTACTTAATGAGTCTAGTTTTAGAAGAAATAAACTATAACATCATTTGAATTCTATATAAAAAGATAATTAATTTTTAGTGAAGAAGGGTCGGAACTGCCAGACAGCAGAATAGGGGTGACTTTAAAGAATAAACTGTACTAATTGGCTAAATAAAAAATTCTGAAAATTTTATGGCAAGAAGATATATGAGTCTAGTTTCATAGAAAATTTAAGGATCTTAATTTGGAATTCTGTAACTCAAGATATAGATGATTTAGTGACAATGACTCAGGTAGACAGCCTAGAAAGAACTTATAAGTAAATAATAGAATTGTGTACAAAGAATGTGGAATGAAGAACAAGGGTAGGAATTGAATAAAATTCAATTATTTATTGTAATTTAATGCTATAATTAATAATGTAAATTGTTATTATTATTGTAGCAAACAAGGAAATCGAGACGTCTAATCTGAAGGGAAGGAAAAAGTGATCGAGGAGTAGCTCGAGAAAATATCGGTTTGTATTATCATAATTCAAGTTATTTATAATTGCATGTTTAATTTCAATGTATGTGTATGAAAAATGAAATTTAGGTAAGTCTTGATGCTTAAATTGAATATGACCTGGACTTAATTGATGAATATGTGTTAGTATTGAATTAAAAATATTAATATGAAAGGTACATTGAATTAATTTGTGAAATTAAATTGAAAGTGATATGAATATGTGGTTTAAATACCCTATTAACTAGTCGGGCTTAGTCGGATATAATTGGCATGCCATAGGTTTGGAAGTGTTCAGGGATTCTTCGACCTTGAGTCGATGAGACACTGGGTGTCATATTATTTATTTCGGATAGATTCAATAAGGTACTGGGTACCACTTTACTTCGGCTAGGCCGATGAGACACTGAGTGTCACTATATTGCTTCGAACTATCCGATTAGGCACTGGGTGCCAGTATGGTGTGTTTGGTTGGATCCGAGTATCCGCCAAAGTCCGAGTCATGTTAATAGGGGTAATTATGTGAAATAAGAAAATTATATGAATTTGATTATTTGAACCTCTGAATGAAAGAGATATTGTGATACGAAAATATATGTGATTGAGAGATGAACCAGAGGTTCATGAACAATTGGAATTCTATGGATGAGATATTAATTCAAATATTAAAATTACTACATTGGAAATATAACAACTTAGTATAATTATATGTATAATGTGTTATTTATCTAAGTATGTTTACGATATTTGATCATTGTTATAAATTGAATTATGATAATACCACTGAGTAATTCCAATACTCAGCGTACGATTTGTTTTCCGTGCGCAGGTTAGTAGAGTTTCTGACCCGGTCCAGCATCCAAATCCAATCCGACTCCAACAAGAGGATTTTGGTGATGAAATTCTTCCTTTTGTTAAGTGGCATGTACTAGATAGTTATACGAATTATGAACATATATATATACTTAAGTTAAATGCTTTGGTTGTATTTAAATGATTATAATATTTTGGATGAGGAAAATGATATAAAGTTATAAAATGATAAATTAGTATTGGTTGTTTTGGTCTGAATTTGCAGGGGGATTTAGGTGAAAATAAGCAGAAATACTGCCGAAATTTTTATAAATAAAAGAAAAATTTACGAAGAATTTTCTAGAATGATTGAACAAGTTTCTTTCTACTTTTAATATATGCTTAGGCATTGAAAGTCCAATATAGGTATTTAATTATTAAATTATACTATGAATGCTAATTTATTTGTGAATAATTAGTAAATTGTTTGATATGTCCAGTAATACCTTGTAACCTGTTAGCAGCGACGGTTTAGGGTTAGGGGGTGTTACATTTTTATTGGTATCAGAGCTTATCGGGTTTAGTCGATTCTCGGGCCAATTTGAGCTCGGAAGTGAGTTTAGTAGTACATGCCACTTTTGAATTAAAAATTGAGTCGGGAATTTTGGATGCTGACCTATTTATTTATTTTTGTTTTATAGATTAAAGATGTCTGATAAACACATTGATGATATAAATGAAGAAATGTTCACTGGAGGTGAAGAATCATATGATTTAAATGAAATCGAGTCAGCTACACCTAGTGTAAATCCGATCAGAAATCAGCCTCCCAATGTAGAAAGAGAGAACATTAGGGAGAGAGATGAAAAAGGTAGAAATGATTATGATGTAGTAAGGGTTTTAACTGATGCTCTTCAGCGAATAGCGGAGTCTATACCTGCTACCATGTCTGCACCTGTTCCTAGACGGGCCCCTATTAAGGAACTAAGAAAATACGGTGCCACAGAATTTTTGGGTCTGAAAGGAGTTGATCCGTCAGATTTGAAAAAGCTGGATGGAAGCAACGAAAAGAATTTTACAGCAGATTAGAATGTACGTCACGAGAAAGCTTGTTATGTCTTTGTATCTTTATTACAGGTGTGAGGCATATCTATGGTGGGAATCCGTAATCGGACATTTACCGAATCGATCGAGTAACGTGGGATCTGTTCCAAAAGAATTTCAAAAGAAGTATATTGGGGATATGTATATGGAAGACAAGAAACAAGAATTTTTGACACTTAAACAAGGTGAAATGACAGAGAGTGGATTATGAGCAGGAATTCTCAAGACTTGGTAGATATGCATCGAGTTTGTACCAACCAAGCCGATAGTTGTAAAAGATTCCTCTCACGGGGATTAAGGGATGAAATAAAAGCGCAATTGGTGTCCCAAATGAATCATCGAATTTGTTGATTTGATCGAGCGGGCCAAGATGGTAGAGCAAGTCTTGGGACTAGACAAAAAGGCTGAAGCTTTAAAATCAATTGGGAAACGTACAGGAACTATGAGTTTGAATCCTTCATTTAAAAGATCTCGAGATTCTAGAGGTGGATGGAGATCTAATTTCCGAACAGATAGAGGAGACAAAAATTGGGAAAAACAAACTACAGTGTCTACCTGTAACAACCAAATTTTCAGTGGTATCGAAAATAGTGATTTGAGATCCTAAATCCGACAAGTGAGTTTGAAAATTTAAATAAATTAACATTTATGAGTCAAGTATGGCATTAGAAATATTTTGAAATTAGTGAATTTTGTGAACTAAAAGAGTTAATTAGAAAAATTGGGCCAAAAACGAGACATTGAGACCTCGAATTCATAAAGTGAGCCATAAATATTTCTAAAAATATTTATGGAGTGTCATTAAGTTATTATTAAAGTTTGGTTGAGAAATTTTAACGTTTGGGTATGTAATTAAATGAAAAGGACTAAATTGAAATGAAAGTAAAAGTTAAATTATAGATTAAAAGAAATTATGAAGGACCAAAATGGCAATTATACCATTTTGTATAGTTGAGGCGGTGTAACGTAGAAGAAAATCTGAGATTTTTTTAAAAGTATATTATTATATTATATTATTATAATATTATATTATATAATAATCCAAAGAAAAAAAAAAGGGAATAGAAACAGAAACAAAACGAAGCAGAGAGCAGGGGAAGGAAGGAAAGAAGAAGAGAAGAGAAAGAAGAAAAAGGGGGAAAATTTTCCAATTTTCCAAAATTAGCTAAATAAAAAGGGGATTAAATTGAAATATCTGGAGAATTCTCTTCAATTCTCTTCATTTTCTTCAGCTGAAAAACAGTCATGGAAGAGAGTTCAAGTTGGTTTTCATACTCAAGCTTCATGTAAGTTTAATACTTGCTTTCTCCTTGAAATTTCTATATTTTTGGACTTTCTACAATTGAGTCCAACTTATTAATTCATTAGTTTATGATTCTATGGTTAATTTTTAAATTTGATGTGGATTAGTGCTAAAAGAATATGATGAATAAATATTGATTTGAAGCTTTAATTTTGTTATACGATGATTTTATCAAGTGAAATTGATGGAAATTGGTTTTAGGACCTAATTGTGAAATAGCTGAAATTAAGGCCTAGTGTTAAAATTCTGATTTTCAAAAGTTATGAAGTAGTTTAAAATGATAGAGAAAAGTATTAAATGAGAAAATTAGCTTAATTGAAGGGTTAATTGAGCAAGGATTGAATTGTATGAATTGTGGAATTAGGGACAAAATAGAAATCAACATGTTACACTAAAGCAGTTTTGGACAGCAGCAGTTGTCTAATTTTGAAAAATCACCAAAAATTGTATAAATAGAATTAGAAGTTGAGTGAGATATGGAATTAAAGCTTATTGAGTCTATTTTCATATAAAAGAAACAGAGAAAGCAAAGGAAGTCTACATTTTGAGATATTTAAATTTTTGTAAGACTGGTTTAGAATAACTTCGTGATCCCCTGTTCTTAATTTAGAAATTCACTAAGAATTGTATAAAAATAATTTGGGAACATATTTTATATGGTTAGATTCCTTAATGAGTCTAGTTTTATAAGAAATAAACCATAACATCATATGAATTCTATATAAAAAGATAATTAATTTTTAGTGAAGAAGGGTCGGAACTGCCAGACAGCAGAACAGGGGTGACTTTAAAGAATAAACTGTACTAATTGGCTAAATCAAAAATTCTGAAAATTTTATGGCAAGAAGATATGTGAGTCTAGTTTCAGGAAAAATTAATGGTTCTTCATTTGGAGTTCTGTAGCTCTGAAAATAAATAATTTAGTGACTATAACTCAAATGGACAGTTTTGAATCTACTTATGAGTAATTAATGAAATTATTGATAATGTTACTTATAGCATGTTATATATATTAAGGAAGTGGAATGGAGAGGAGGAGGAGGAAAATATGTATGAATATTTAAGTAGTATGGCTAAATTGAAATGTTTTAGGCTCAGAGACTAAATTGAATAAAAGTAAAATTTTGTGATTAATTTTGTAAAAATGTGGAAATAACCAATTTGCATGAAATGGATTATTTTATTATTTAAAATTGCAAAATTGAATGAAATTATTAATTTAGATTAAGATCAACTGAAAAATCAATGAAAATAGAAAATTTCCAAAGTGCCCTGAATCTTGATATTTACGCAAATTTAACTGTAAGTTCGTGTAACTTAATTATGTGATATAATGAAATATAAGTTGATGGTACGTGAAATATTGATATGATGAATTAAGCATTTTATGTTTATGAAGAAGCGGCAAGTGAATGATATTTATCATGACATGAAAATATGTGATTATCTTTAATATGTTAATACAAGGTAATTAAGTATGATGAAACGAGTAATAAATTCAAGTAAGACATGACGAGAAAAATGAATATCTTTAAGGGGCCATATGTTTGATTTTGATTGGTTTCAAATATAAATATTGAATTAAAATAAAATGTCTGATAAATAAATTTGTAATTCCGGTAATGCCTCGTACCCTATTTCAGCGTTGAATACGGGTAAGGGGTGTTACACTACCGGTAGTGTAAGAGGTCCATCTCAGGAAATAAAAAATTCCAGATTGTCAGCACTGTGGGAAGAAACATAGAGGAGAATGTTGGAAATTAGCTAGAGGCTGTTTTCGATGTGGTTCTAAAGATCATTTCATCAGAGACTGTCCGGAGACTAATAGTGCTACACCTGTTATATCACAGAGATCGGTATCTACAGCTAGAGGTAGAGGATTGTAACACCCCTTACCCGTATTCAACCCCGGAATAGGGTACGAGGCATTACCGGAATTACAAATTTATTTATCAGACATTTTATTTCATTTAGCATTTATATTTGAAACCAATCAAATTCAAACATATTGTCCCTTAAACATATTTATTTTTCTCGTCATGTCTTACATAAATTTATTACTCATCTCAACATACTTAATTATCTTGTATTAACATATTAAAGATAATCACATATTTACATATCATGAAAAATATCATTCAATTATCTCTTCTTCATAAACATAAATCAGTTAATTCATCATATCAATATTTCACGTACAATCAACTTATATTCCTTATATTACATAATTAAGTTACACGAACTTACTCAAGCTAAATTTTGCGAAATATCAAAATTCAGGGGCACTTTGAAAATTTTCTATTTTCATTGATTTTTCAGTCGATCTTAATCTAAATTAATAATTTCATTCAATTTTACAATTTTAAATAATAAAATAATCCATTTCATGCAAATTGGTTATTTCCACATTTTTACAAAATTAATCACAAAGTTTTACTTTTATTCAATTTAGTCCCTGAGCCTAAAACATTTCAAATTAGCCATACTACCTAAATATTCATACATATTTTCCTCCTCCTCCTCTCCATTCCACATCCTTAATGTATATAACATGCTATAAGTAACATTGTCAATAATTTCATTAATTACTCATAAGTATATTC
Organism: Gossypium bickii; assembly: GCA_025503065.1. NCBI lineage: Eukaryota > Viridiplantae > Streptophyta > Magnoliopsida > Malvales > Malvaceae > Gossypium > Gossypium bickii. The sequence continues at coordinate 135,752,376 of CP106709.1, read as the reverse complement.
AAAACTGTCCATTTGAGTTATAGTCACTAAATTATTTATTTCCAGAGCTACAGAACTCCAAATGAAGAACCGTAAATTTTTCCTGAAACTAGACTCACATATCTTCTTCCCATAAAATTTCCAGAATTTTTGGTTTAGCCAATTAGTACAGTTTATTCATCAAAGTTACCCCTGTTCTGCTGTCTGGCAGTTCTGACCCTTCTTCACTAAAAATTAATTATCTCTTCATACAGAATTCATATGATGTTCTCGTTTATTTCTATTGAAAATAGACTCATTCAGGATTCTAAACATATAAACTTAAGCCTCTAATTATTTTTTTCCAATTTTTTATGATTTTACAAAGTCAGAACAGGGGATCCCGAAATCCCTCTGAACCAGTCTTACAAAAATATAAATATCTCAAATTACAGAATTCCTTTGCTTTCCCTGTTTCTTTCATATTAAAATAGACTCAATAAGATTTAATTTCATATCTCATTCAACTTCTAATTCCACTTCTACGATTTTTGGTGATTTTTCAAAGTTACTCTACTGCTGCTGTCCAAAACAGTTTTGTTATAGCTTATTTTACAATTAAATCCTTTACCCAATTCTAACTTCAAATTCTTTCAATTAAACCACTAATTCATCTTTTTGTTCATCATATGCTATATTCAACAGCTTTAAAACTTCAAAAACTTCAACTTAAATTCATCAAAACTTTGTTCTAAAACTTATAAAGCATCAAAATTAAAAGAAAAGGACTAAATTAGCTTACCCATTAAACATCCAAGCTTTAAATCATCAATTTCTCCTTTATCTTTCTTTCTTTCTTTCTTTCCCCTGCTTTCGTCTTGTTCTCTGTTTCTTTTCTGTTTCAATTCTCTCCTTTCTCTCCCTTTTTTTTTCTTTCCATTTGTTTGTTTATATATAATAATATAATAATATAATAATATAATATAATAATATAATATTAAACATAAAAAAAAAATCTCAGATTTTCTTCACAATAACCGCCTCAACTAAATAAAATGGCTTAATTGCCATTTTGGTCCTTTATACTTTCTTTAATCTATAATGAAACTTTTACACCTTTTTCAATTTAGTCTTTTTTATTTAATTACATATCCAAACGTTAAAATTTCTCAACTAAACTTTAATAATAACTTAATGACACTCCATAAATATTTTTAGAAATATTTATGACTCACTGTATGAATTCGAGGTCTCAATACCTCGTTTTTGGCCCAAATCTTTTTTTTTAATTAATTCTTTTAGTTCACAAAATTCACTAATTTTAAAATATTTCTAAAATCACACTTAACTTATAATTATCGATTAACAAAGTTTTCTAACTTTTTCGTCAGATTTAGTAATCTCGAATCACTATTCCGACACTATTGAAATTGGGCTGTTACAAGGATCGACCAGAGGTAGACCAGTATCTAGATGAGCAGGTACGAGAAGAGGGAGTGATATAGTGACCCAGCAGTCTGAAGCTAGAGTACCGGCCAGAGCTTATGTAGTTAGAGCCCGGGAAGATGGTGATGCACATGATGTTGTAACAGGTATATTCTTACTATATTCTGAGCCTGTTTATGCTTTGATTGACCCTGGATCTTCATATTCATATATAAATTTGAAGTTGGTTGAATTGGGAAAATTTGAATCTGAAATGTCTAGTGTAACAATAGAAGTGTCAAGTCCATTAGGGCAAACAGTAATAGTAAATCAAGTATGCCCGAGGTGTCCGTTGAAAATTCGAATGAAACTTTTCGATTGATTTGTTGATTATGCCATTTGGAGATTTTGATATAATATTGGGTATGGATTGGTTGTCCGAACATGGTGTGATATTGGGGTATTATAAAAGAAATTCGACATTCGGACTAATGATGGTAACAATATTGAGATCAAGGGATTGAACGATGGGCCAACACGTGTTATCTCAAAGCAATGAAGGCTAATAAGTTCTTACAAAGAGGTTGTACAGCATACTTAGCTTATGTTATTAATTCAAATTCGATTAGTAGCCAATGCAAGTAAAATTAAAAAGCAGTTTGCGAGTTTCGGATGTATTTCACGAAAAGTTACCGGAGCTTGCCACCATGAGAGAAGTTGAATTTGCTATTGAAGTGTATCCGGTATGAGTCCAATTTCTATGCCTCCATACCGTATGTCGCCATTGAGCTGAAAGAGTTAAAGATACGATTACAAGATTTGTTAGGACCGTGGATTTATTAGACCGAGTATTTCACCATGGGGAGCTCGGTGCTATTTGTTAAAAAGAAAGATGGCTCGATGCGACTTTGTATTGATTATAGACAGTTAAACAAGGTAACAATCAAGAATAAGTATCCACTTCCCCGTATTGATGATTTATTTGATCAGTTGAAAGGAGCTATGGTATTTTCAAAGATTGATCTCTCGGTCAAAGCTACTATCGATTCTGGGTAAAAGAATGTGATGTATCAAAAACAGCCATCCGTAACGAGATATGGTCACTATGAATTTTTAGTAATGCCATTCGGGTGGACTAACGCCCAGCTGCTTTTATGGATTTGATGAACCGTATTTTTCAACCATATTTGGATCGGTTTGTGGTAGTTTTCATTGATGATATACTGGTCTATTCTAAATCAGAGTCAGAACATGATCAACATCTTAAAATTGTACTACAGATATTACGAGAGAAGCAGTTGTATGGAAAGCTAGTAAATGTGAGTTTTGGTTATCAAAGGTTGTATTTTTGGGGCATATGGTATCAGCAGATGGAATTAGAGTTGATCCGAGAAAAATTGAAGCAATTGTTCAATGGAAAGTACCAAAGAATGTGTCCGAGGTGCCTAGTTTTCTTGGTTTAACCAGGGTATTATTGTGAAGATTTGTGAATGGATTTTGAAGATAGCTTTGCCAATGACTAAGTTACTACAGAAGAATGTTCCTTTTATATGGGATGATCAGTGTCAGAAGAGCTTTGATATGTTGAAGCAAATGTTAACCGAGGCACTAGTTTTGACATTACCAGAATCGGGTAAGGATTTTGTATTATCTGATGATGCTTCTTTGAATGGTGCAGGTTGTGTTTTGATGCGAGGATGGGAAGGTAATAGCCTATGCATCTAGGACAGTTGAAACCACCACAGCGTAATTATCCGACTCATGATTTGGAGTTGGCGCTATAATTTTTGCATTAAAGATTTGGAGGCATTATCTTTTTGGTGAAAATTGTTATATATATACCGATCATAAAAGTCTCAAATATCTTCTATCACAAAAGGAGTTGAATTTGAGACAGAGACGGTGGATCGAGCTTTTGAAAGATTATGATTGTGTCATAGATTATCATCAGGAAAGGCAAATGTAGTAGCCGATGCACTAAGTAGAAAAGCTGCAATAGAGTTAAGAGCAATGTTTGCACGGCTCGATGCTCGATGATGATGGGAGTCTTTTAATTTGAGTTGAGAATTAAGCCGTAATGTTTGATCGGATCAAATCAGCACTGATTGAAAGATGATAAGTTGTTGAAGAAGAGAGAGATGGTGTTGAGTGGCCCAAGAGAAAATTTCAATATTGATGATCAAGGTTGTTTGAGATTCCGTAATCGAATTTGTATTCGATTACTGAGAACTTAAAGAGTTGATTCTTGAGAAGCTCATGATAGTTCATTTGCTTTGCACACTGGAAGTATGAAGATGTATCGGGATTTACGAGAGCTATCTTGGTGGAATTTGGAATGAAAAGAGATATAGTTGAGTATGTTGGTAAATGTTTGACATGTCGTGGGTAAAAGCGGAACATCGGTACCAACAGTTTACTTGACCATTAATATTCCGAATGGAAATGGGATCGAATCACAATGGATTCATTCACGGGATTATCGTTGTCAACAAACAAAAAGAATGCTATCCGGGTGATAGTTGATCGGCTTACTAAGTCTGCTCACTTTATAGCGATCAGAATCGATTGGTCTCTATAGAAGTTGGGTGAGATCTATATTAGGAAATAGTGAGGCTGCATGGTATTCTGTATCTATTATTTGAGGCCCAGGATCGCGGTTTACATCAAGATTTTGGAGACAGATTACGGTTCTCTAGGTACAGACTTAATTTTGTGATTGCATTTCATTCGCAAACCGAGGCAATCAAGCGAGTAATTCAAATATTAGAAGATATGCTTGAGCTTGCATTGTTGATTTTGAATCGGGTTGGGAACGTTATCTACCCTTATTTGAATTTGTGTATAATAATAGTTTTCAATCAAGTATTCGGATGGCTCCGTATGAAGCATTGTATGGCGGAGATGTAGATCACACATGTGTTGGACCGAATTAAATGAAAGAAAAATAATCGGAACTGAGTTGATCCAAGAAACCGAAGGAATAGTAAAAAAGATACAAGAGAAATTAAAAGTAGCTTTTGATAGGCAGAGTCTTATCTTGATTTGAAAGCAGCGAGATATTGAATATTCGGTTGGTGACAAGGTATTTCTTAAAGTCTCTCATTGGAAGAAAGTATTGAGATTTGGCCGGAAAGGGAAGTTAAGTCCTTGTTATATCGGGCCATATGAAATAGTAGAGCGAGTTGGACCAGTAGCTTATCGTCTGGCTTTACCTCCAGAATTACAGAAGATTCATGATGTTTTTCATGTTTCGATGCTTGAAAGATATAGATCAGATCCTTCTCATGTTATCTCTACTGAAACTATTGAGATTCGACCAGATTTGTCTTATGAAGAAGAACCAGTTGAGATTCTAGCACGAGAAATAAAAGAATTAAGAAATAAAAAGGTTCCTCTATTGAAAGTGTTATGGAGAAGTCATAGCGTGGAATAAGCAACATGGGAACCTGAAGAAACTATGAGAGCACAGTACCCCCATCTATTTTCAGGTAAATTTCGAGGACGAAATTTATTAAGGGGGGAGAAATGTAACGACCCAAAATCCGTGGGCACCGGAAAAGTGTGTTATCGGGCCTCCGTCTTAGTAAATCGAGTTAGTAAATAATTATTAGGAGTAATTATGAGTCTAATAGTGTGTTTAATTAGATTTTTATTTAGTGAATTTAGCTTAATTGAGAGAAATTAGGAAAAGGACTAAAGTGAATAAAGGGTAAAAGTTGAATTGTAGATTAAAAGAAAATAAAAAGGACTAAAATGGTAAATACACCATTTAGTATATTTGAGGCGGCATAAGCATAAAAATCTGAGATTTTTATGTGTTAAAATATATTATTATTATTATTAAATAATTATGTTAATATAATATTATATTATATAATAAAGTAATAGAATAAAAGAAAAAGAAAAGAAGAAAAGAAACAGAGAGCATACGAAGCAGGAAATAAAGAAGAAAAAGAAAGGAAAAAGGAAAAACTAAAGATTCAAGGTTTTAAGCTTTAAAAGGTAAGTTGATTTAATCCTTTTCTTTTAATTTTGATGCTTTATAAGATTTAGAACAAAGTTTTGATGAATTTAAGTTGAAGTTTTTGAAGTTTTAGAGTTTTTGAATGTAGCATATGATGAACAAAATGATGAATTAGTGGTTTAATTGAAAGAATTTGAAGTTAGAATTAGTAAGAGGATTAAACTGTAAAATGAGTTATAAGAAAACAGTTTTGGGACAGCAGCAGTAAGGTAACTTTGAAAAATCACCAAAAATAGTAAAAATGGAATTAGAAGTTGAGTGAGATATGAAATTAAAGCTTATTGAGTCTATTTTCATATGAAAGAAACAGAGAAAGAAAAGAAATTCTGTATTTTGAGATATTTAGATTTTGGTAAGACTGGTTCAGAGTAATTTCGAGATCCCCTGTTCTGACTTGGAAAAATCATCAAAAATTGTATAAAAATAATTTGAGAACATAATTTATATGGTTAGATTACTTAATGAGTCTAGTTTTAGAAGAAATAAACTATAACATCATTTGAATTCTGTATAAAAAGATAATTAATTTTTAGTGAAGAAGGGTTGGAACTGCTAGACAGCAGAATAGGGGTGATTTTAAAGAATAAACTGTACTAACTGGCTAAATAAAAAATTCTGAAAATTTTATGGCAAGAAGATATGTGAGTTTAGTTTCATAGAAAATTTACGGATATTAATTTGGAATTCTGTAACTCAAGATATAGATGATTTAGTGACAATGACTCAGGTAGACAGCCTAGAAAGAACTTATAAGTAAATAATAGAATTGTGTACAAAGAATGTGGAATGAAGAACAAGGGTAGGAATTGAATAAAATTCAATTATTTATTGTAATTTAATGCTATAATTAATAATGTAAATTGTTATTATTATTGTAGCAAACAAGGAAATCGAGGCGTCTAATCTGAAGGGAAGGAAAAAGTGATCGAGGAGTAGCTCGAGAAAATATCGGTTTGTATTATCATAATTCAAGTTATTTATAATTGCATGTTTAATTTCAATGTATGTGTATGAAAAATGAAATTTAGGTAAGTCTTGATGCTTGAATTGAATATGACCTGGACTTAATTGATGAATATGTGTTAGTATTGAATTAAGAATATTAATATGAAAGGTACATTGAATTAATTTGTGAAATTAAATTGAAAGTGATATGAATATGTGATTTAAATACCCTATTAACTAGTCGGGCTGAGTCGGATATAATTGGCATGCCATAGGATTGGAAGTGTTCAGGATTCTTGACCTTGAGTCGATGAGACACAGGTGTCATATTATTTATTTCGGATAGATTCAATAAGGTACTGGGTACCACTTTACTTGGCTAGGCCGATGAGACATGGGTGTCACTATATTGCTTGAACTATCCGATTAGGCTTTGGGTGCCGGTATGGTGTGTTTGGTTGGATCCGAGTATCCGCCAAAGTCCGAGTCATGTTAATAGGGGTAATTATGTGAAATAAGAAAATTATATGAATTTGATTATTTGAAATTCTGAATGAAAGAGATATTGTGATACGAAAATATATGTGATTGAGAGATGAACCAGAGGTTCATGAACAATTGGAATTCTATGGATGAGATATTAATTCAAATATTAAAATTGCTACATTGGAAATATATCAACTTAGTATAATTATATGTATAATGTGTTATTTATCTAAGTATGTTTACGATATTTGATCATTGTTATAAATTGAATTATGATAATACCATCGAGTAATTCCAATACTCGTACAGACGGTTTGTTTTCCGTGCGCAGGCTAGTAGAGTTTCTGACCCGGTCCAGCATCCAAATCCAATCCGACTCCAACAAGAGGATTTTGGTGATGAAATTCTTCCTTTTGTTAAGTGGCATGTACTAGATAGTTATACGAATTATGAACATATATATATACTTAAGTTAAATGCTTTGGTTGTATTTAAATGATTATAATATTTTGGATGAGGAAAATGATATAAAGTTATAAAGTGATAAATTAGTATTGGTTGTTTTGGTCTGAATTTGCGGGGATTTAGGTGAAAATAATAGAAATCTATCAGAAATTTTTATAAATAAAAGAAAAATTTACGAAGAATTTCTAGAATGATTGAACAAGTTTCTTTCTACTTTTAATATATGCTTAGGCATTGAAAGTCCAATATAGGTATTTAATTATTAAATTATACTATGAATGCTAATTTATTTGTGAATAATTAGTAAATTGTTTGATATGTCCGATAATACCTTGTAACCTGTTAAAGCGACGGTTTAGGGTTAGGGGTGTTTCTGATCTTTGAGTATGATATTTTTATCCCTTTGAAACGAGTTAATTTTGAGATTCAATTCCAATTTACTTAACCCGTTTTGATTTTTTTTATCCTAAATATTTTCGAGTTTTCAACATTAGGACAACATCAATCAATTTGGTACCAACTTTGGGCGTTGCAAGGGTGCTAATCCTTCCTTGCACGTAACCGACTCTCGAACCCGTTTTCTCAAATTTCGTAGACCAAAATTATTTTAATAAATCAAAATGTTTTATTAAAATAACCCATCTCAAGGTGACCCGATCACACCCCGAACGAAAGATCGGTGGCGACTTCCTATTTTTAAAAGTTGATTCCCGTTTTTTTAAAAATAGTTACGACAAAGGTATTTTAATTATTTTATATATTTATTAGTATTATACTTTATTCTAAAAGCTAAGGAATGTCTTAAAATTATAATTGATCGTAATTTATATTAAAACCACTAAAATATATACTCCAATTGTTTCGTGTGATCCTCATGCTGTAGTACATATATATTTTGTTTTTTCGAAAAGAAAGTTTGACCTTTTTTTTTGGGTGTTTTTCCAAGAAATGGTGGTAGTGAAGCTTTGGGAATTGAGACCATACTTTTAAAATACCCACAACAATAATTAAAATTTCCCACCGACACTCATATTTTGCGAATTACGAGCAAGCACTTAATCATTTCTTACATCTCTGTTTTCAAAAAAAAAAAAAAAAAAAAAGCATTTATCATTTCTCTTTAAATTCATTTATTTAAAAGCGTAGATCAAGAAAAATTAATATTCGGCAACCACTAAATACTATTTTTGATATGTGAAAATTTATCTCATTTATAGCTTCAGTTTCACACAAGGATTGAAAATGACATATGTTAAGAGTATAGTAAAAAATATAAATAGGATTTTTGTCACATTTTTAATAAGACCTCCACAATCTTTATATCAAATAATTGCTCTTTAATATGTATAGAAATCATATTATTTATTGTACATGTAAATCTTAAATTTATAAACTGCTATTCTTTTCTATATTTAAGAGGTCTTTTAGGAAGATTCTTTTATGGAAGAGTATTAAATAAAATGTTAGCATTAGTTCATTACTATTTAATTGACCAGAGTTTTTTCTTTTTAAATGATATGAATGACCTTGGATTTAAAACATGGACGAAGGCAAAAAAAAATTTCAGAGGAGTTAAAATTAAATTGTATATTTTATGATAGTAAAAAATATAATTTTATCATTTTAATAGTCTATATCTTTATCATTTTTAAAGGACTAAATTAAATTTGTATCATTTCTGGGGGGGCAAAGTGTAATTTTATCATTACAAATTTAAAATTTTAAGGGATCTAAATAGAAATTTTTCATTTTAGGGAGGGTGGGACCCCTGGCAACTCCCTTGGATTTCACCACTAATTTAAAGGTCCGAGGTTTACTTGGACAAATCTCAAGAATCTCTCGAAATTTATTCAAGAAGGAATTGGTTATGTGTTTGCAAACCCTAGCGAGAGACTTTTGTACCTTAATGCTTTGATTACGCATCTCCCTCAGATCCAATCAAATCATTGCTCTTTACTAATTTGTCTTCATAATCATGGCTAGCAAAAACGAAATAGTTCATTTCATTTCCAATAAATGTGACTTGAACACTTGGACTTTAAACATATTTTGAACAATTTCTAGACTTATTTGAGTCTATATTTACTGGACACCATCACACCTTTTACGAGCTTCTTATCTTAATGAAATAAATCCACCTTTGGCAAAATTTTTAAGAAAAAGAGTCGACTTATGGTGCATAGGGACTTTGAAAGCCCTAGTTGAAGCCCATTATTTGTTCCTCATCAACCTGCGTAAAGTCATCCTCACAAACTTAAATGTTGTGCTTAGGGAAAAATAATTAATTGCACCCCGGCGTGCGTGCACCGAGCTGATAATCAACACAAAAACAATTAATAATAAGGTAGTATATTGCAAGTGTGACAGGTCAAGTTATAATATTTTTAGTGTTACAATGGAACACTCAAGTATTCCAAGAATTGAACCTAAGAAAGTTCGGGCACAAAGTGATTCCTAAGAAGTCTAGCTAACTACTCATTAAGTTTCATATTATGACAATTCATTAACAATGATTAATTACACTAATTGGCTACCTAACACTAAGGAAGACCAAATTGTAAAATAAGCAAAATTACACAATTAACAATTCAAGAAAAATAAATGGTTGGTTGATTTCCAAGTTGTTGATTAGTCTTTGGATTAGGGATCTAAAAGGCTTCTACTTCTAATTAGCTCAAATTTTACCTCTCGAACACCAATTTATTAAATTAGACAATTTAATCTGGTTTATCTCTCGACCTCGCCAAACTAACTCGGGTTAAATGAATTGATGCTTAATAGGATCTCCTCTCCGTCTCACCTATTTATATATTCTCTTTAAGGCGTCAATTCTAAGTTTTGAATTTTATTCAATTTAGTTCAATTTTCTACAAGTTAGGTACAAAAACTAATCAAACAACATTTTCATCAACCAACTACCATAAATTTAGCTACTTATCATCATTCCAATATAAACAACAACCCAAAAAACATCCAAAGCATGCATTAAATTAAGAAGAAAAGTAGGGTTCAAGAAATCTTAGTGACTTCTTGATGGTTTCTTAGAGAAGATGAAGATGGCAACAATGGTGGTGAAAAATAATACTAAAGTTCAGATTTTTGCCAAAGAAAACGAAATGAAGCTAAGCTATATTAATTAGTAAGAATTAAACTAAAAATACAAGTAGAGTTGGAGTACTAAAGTGCAAGTAAAACCAAGCTATAGCAAAAACTAACTAACTAACTATCATGAAAACCATAAAAAGCTTAAAACTAAACCCTACAAATGAAAAAAAGGACAACTAAAAACTAAATATATGGAAAGGAAAGTAAAAAGTGAGCAGCCTTCTTATGGCTTTTTCATTTGTTTACAACCCAAAAATTTGGACCAAAATGTCTCTAGAAGTTTTTCTTATTGGTGTTGGACAAAAACTACCCCTGCAATCAATTTTCTCCTCGCCAGGCAGTGGTATCACGATACCCAAAATAGTACTGAAATTGGAAGTCATAGGGGTCTCAATATCGCAATACCTAGGCTCTAGTATCGTGATATCACTGGAGTTAGGCCCAATTTTCTTCACTTCAGCACTGTTAGGGGTATCACGACTTCCATGCCTCAGTGTCGCGATACCCCACCTTTGAATGATGATTTCTTCAAGTTTGGGTCATTATCGGCTTCTTACACTCAATCATATTGTTAGGTCCCCCATGGTGCGTCTAGCCAATTTGGGTCTCAAAAGGCTATAAAAATAAACAAAAACGTTTATTGATGCTTAGAACTAAAAATTAACAAAAACATATAAAAGATACTTAAATTGCTTAAGAATTACGACAGATCCATAACTCCTTTGGGTCTTAAAATCTCGAGCAAATTGGATAATTCAACGGGAACATAATAGTCGCTTCTTCCATTTATCTACTCTAGTTCGGAGAAATGTTAACAAAATTGTAAGGCTAACTATGTAACACCCCCCAACCTGTATCCCTCGCCGGAACCGGGTTACGGAGCATTACCGAAGTTTATAGATCAAACAGACAGAAATTTCAAACATTTCATATCATCAAAACATCATTTTAATCCAGATTATAAACGTGCCAAATCCAAATCAATTTGCCTAGTTCATGAGCACTTAAACATAGAATTAAATTCACATGTACCTATCTAGATTTAATTCAATTTACCATGCCATAATATGGCTTAAAAAACAAACACATATTTTATGTATAAAACAAACCAAAATTAAACTTATAACCTCATTTACAATCAAACCACAAAATAACTATTATTTAGACACACTAGGTACATGCCGACACAAGGATAAACATCACCATATTTGAGTTCGAGATCGTTGTTGGATGCTGAATTGGCGATTAAAATTTAGTACCTAACTTGCGCACGGAAAACAAAAACGTACGTTAAGTAAAAATTCAGTAGTATTTCTATAATTCGAATATTTAAAAATAAGAAATTTACAAATATACAAATTAAAATATAAACACATATTAAAATTTAAATATTACAATAACCATATCATATTTCATTTGTTTCACAAATATCTCAATTTTCATACTTGCTATATAAATAGCTCTTCACATTTCTTTATACAATTTCATTATCCATTCCATAATCATTTCATGAGTATATCACGCATATATTCTATATATTTGCAATATATTTCACATTCTATCTTCAATTCACTATTTCACTTTCATTTCTCATATCATTTCATTTTAATATCAATTGTAAGACTTTATTATTCATTTACCCCTATTAACACGACTCGGACTCGGATGGTGTAACACCCCTAACCCATAACCGTTGCCAGAATAGGGTTAAGAGGCATTATCGAACATTCAGAACATTTACAATCATTTTACAACACAAAGTCAATCATCATCCAAACATATCAAAATATAAACATATAGTCCCTTAATGAGGTCTATCCTTAAACACGTGTTAGAAAGGGGTCGGGACTAAACTGAACACATACAAAATTTTTAGAAAAATCAAACATTTTTCAAAGCTGCAAAGGTCACACACCCGTGCGGGTAGGCACACGGCCTCGGACACGCCCATGTGTCAAAGCCGTGGCAAAACAGGGTATACATACTGACTTGTCCACACGACCTGAGACACGCCCGTGTGCCTCACCTGTGGTCGACACTGACTTGCACCACATGGCCAGTCACACGCCCGTGTGTCTAGCCCGTGGTCGAAACTGACTTGATACAATTTTTCAAACTTGAAAGACACAGTCGAGCCACACGCCCGTGTGCTCAACTGTATGGGCAATTATAGGCCATTTACAAGGCCAAATTACCATCCACACTTTGAAATCACCTACAAGCCTCAATTCATATGCATTTATACCTCAAAATGGCAAACCAAACATACCAATATATGCATCAACTTATCATCCACTACATTATTTATTTCCTTACTCAATTTCAACTCAAACAAATCCATCAAATATACCAATTTTACATTCCACATCATATAAATCAAGCATCATGTAATCCTTACCACAAGTTCACATTTAAACCACATTTCTCATCAACCAATTTAAACATGAAACATACATATCTATTTTTCACTAACTCATACCATATTTATCATTCACATAAGAACCAACATCATTCAACTTCCAAGCCATATCACCTGGCAAAGTTTAAGCATTTCAATATATGCTATATCTACTAGCCTATACATACCATATTCAAATATATACATCTTTCCAAAAATACCAAAATAGATAGTCGATAGTGTGATTGAGTCGCTGACGATCCCCGAATCCGAGCTAACTTTAAATACACTGTAAAATAGAGAAATACTTCACACAGTAAGCTTTATAGTTTAGTAAGTTCGTCATATAATACATTTATCTCAATAATTCAAAATCAATACAAAACAAATCATCACATAGATTAATTCTCATGAATTCACAATCTCATCCATAGCCAGATACTCACACAATCAACTATTTATCCATCTACAAAATCACCAACCACATAGGTTCAGTACATACCTGCGCCAACACTTAAAAAACGAACACTTTTGCTACTCAATGCTCAATACCACATTTCGGTCAATCTTCAATAATCATTCGATTTACTCGCACACTTAGTGCCCATTTCCTTAGTCGAAGCTTTGATATCATCGCACACTTAGTGCCTTTATATTAAACCGAATTAACTCAATATTGCACACACAGTGCTATTCAATATAGCCAAGGCTTTCTTTATTTCACACACACAGTACTATTCACTTCTGTCTCAATTCTAATTACGCACACTTAGTGTCACAACACTCAATTCCACATATAACATTATCCATTCATCAACTACATATATTCATTCATTACATAACACATAAATATGAATTAAACGATTCGTATTATACACGAACTTACCTCGGACGTCGAAATAGCAAAACAAGTCGATTAATCGAGCACTTTATCTTTGCCTCGATTTCGATCCAAATTTCTCTTTTCTTGATCTATACATATTCAAATTTAGCTCATTCAATCACCAAATCATTCAATATAGTCCAAACACACATATTTAGGGCATTTTACATAATAGCCCTCACATTTTCACATTTCAACACTTAAGTCCCTATTTCATAAAATCATCAAATACACATGATTTCATCTTATACATGTTTAGCTGAATTTCCACCTAGCTTATACAAGCCTACATATTTCATTTATTTCATATTTTAGTCCTCCAATTTCTCATTTTCACAATTTAGCCCAAATAACTCAATTTCACCAAAAATCCAAAAACAAAATATGTTAACCCAACATTAACTTTCATATTTCACCAACTATCTGTAATACCCCAAAAAAAAAAAATTTACAGTAAGATATTATCTTTGATATAATAAGGAAATAAAGCGAAAAAAAAGAAAAATTTAGATTATGTCAATATTCGGAAGTATATTATGATATATTACATTATTAATTCAAGAAAGGACTAAATTGTAAAGTGAGAAAAGTATTGTTGCCCAAGTGTAAATACTCAAAATTTGAGGGGTTAAAGTGTAAGTATGAAAAGTTAAAGGACCAATAGTGCAAATATTTTAGGGGTGGAATAATCTAGAAACTAAAGGAAATGGATGAATTAGGACCAAATTGAATAGGTAAAGAATTATGAGGACTAAATCATAATTTTACCAAATTATGTGATGATTCAAGGATGGAATTTTAAAAGATCACAAAGGGCAAAATGGTCAATTAGAAGAGAGAGAAATCTAGAAAGTAATGATGATAGTGATGATATTTTATAATTATTTAATTAGATAAATATTATTTTATTTTGATAAGATATTTTATTATTTATCATTATTTTATTATTATTTATGTAGTATATAAGGAAGGAAAGATGATGAATTATCATCATCTCTTTCCCATGCAAACCAACGTGAGAAGAAGAGAAAGAAAAGAAAGTTTTGCTTTCTTTACAAATTAGTCCTTTCACCAAAAATCCATCATTTTCACTTAGAATTCAAAAGAATTTCCATAGCCATCAAGAGAGAAAGATGACAAGGAGACTATAGGGAGCAAGAATATCAAGTTTGATTCAAGAAATAGAAGCTGGAGGAGAGAGAAAATCAAGTTAAAGATTGAAATCTATAAAACAAGGTAAGAACATCATGTTTTCAATATATTTTTAAGTTTGATATTGTGGAAAAAGCATGGAAATGATGTTAATGTAGAGTTTTCTTATATAAAGTTTTATGTTCTTGATATGTTAGTGAAGGAAAATAAGAGAAAGTAATGGGAAATGTTGTAGAGAAGGAAATAAAGGTGTTATAAACTTGATAATTAACATTTTGCATTAAAACAGTTTTGGACAGCAGCAGTAGTCTAACTTTGAAAAATCACCAAAAATTGTAGAAATTGAATTAGAAGTTGAGTGAGATATAGAATTAAATCTTATTGAGTCTATTTTCATATGAAAGAAACATGGGAAGCAAAGGAATTCTGTATTCTGAGATATTTAGATTTTGGTAAGACTGGTTCAGAGTGATTTCGAGATCCCTGTTCTGACTTGGAAAAATCATCAAATATTGTACAAAAATAATTTGGGAACATAATTTATATGGTTAGATTCCTTAATGAGTCTAGTTTTAGAAGAAATAAACTATAACATCATATGAATTCTATATAAAAAGATAATTAATTTTTAGTGAAGAAGGGTCGGAACTGCCAGACAGTAGAACAGGGTGACTTTAAAGAATAAACTGTACTAATTGGCTAAATCAAAAATTCTGAAAATTTTATGGCAAGAAGATATGCGAGTCTAGTTTCAGGAAAAATTAACGGTTCTTCATTTGGAGTTTTGTAGCTCTGGAAATAAATAATTTAGTGACTATAACTCAAATGGACAGTTTTGAATATACTTATGAGTAATTAATGAAATTATTGATAATGTTACTTATAGCATGTTATATACATTAAGGATGTGGAATGGAGAGGAGGAGGAGGAAAATATATATGAGTATTTAGCTAGCATATTCTAGGCTCGGGGACTAAATTGAATAAAAGTAAAACTTTATGGGCAATTTTGTAAAAATGTCAAAATGACCAAATTGCATGAAATGGATTATTTTATTATTTAAATTATAAAATTGAATGAAATTATTAATTTAGATCAAGATAGGGTGAAAATATGTTTTAGGGATTAAATTGAAAAGTGTTGAAATTATGAAAAATTCGATATTTCATATAATTCATGGCTGTTGTCGATATATATGAGAATAATTAGGCTTGGAACAAGGATTAAATTACAAGAATTTTATTTTTCTGAATCTAAGGATGAAATCATCATTAATTAAAAATTTAGGGCAAAATGGTAATTTTGCCTAGAGCATTAATTGAATGTATCGAATATGAAATGAATAAAAATGATGATCAAATTTATCCGGATAACTCAAATACGAGATTTGAACATGGAAAAGAGAAGACATCAAATTAGTGAAACTATAAACATGGGCAAGCAACGAAGTAAGTTCATGTAACTTGGATTATATTCTTAAATGTTTGAAATGTATGTTATTGATGTGAATATAATTTGAACGTTCATTGTATGAAAATTGATGAAACATTGATATATTTGATAAAAAGGAAGAAATCCGGTTGAATGAAAGGAAAATTCGATGGATCATTTGAAAAGGAATTGACGGTAAAAGGATCTAGCCGGACGGGTGATCCTATCCCGATATAGCCCTCCGAAGAATATGTGTGAAAAGGATCTAGCCCGGACGGGTGATCACGATATAGCCCTCCCAGAAGAATATGTGGAAAATGGATTTAGCCGGACGGGTAATCCGAATTGGGGTCCAATTTGCTCGGATGGTAATTCAGATCCAAGCTCATTAGAGTAATTGTCGTTGCGGGGATTTAGCCTGGGTCGTAATCCCGACAATACTCTATGAGTTTATATTACTGAGGATTTTTAGCTCGACCGTAATCCATTGTAAGGATGAGGTTCGCGTGAGTGTGCTCTCTTACGGGATTTAGCTCGGTGGTAATCCATTGTAAGGATGAGGTTCATGGAGAGTGTGTGCTCTCAGAAATGGAAATGTGCGCACATGAACATGAATTGACGGACTGGATTTGTACACTATAAGTGTACTACTAGAAAATCCATCGAAATGCGAGAAATTCAACGGGATAAATATAGAAAATGACAAGTACTTGAAATCATGAAATTAAACTTGAAAGACATAGAAATGATAATTATTTGATACATTGAAATATGGCATGGAAAATACATGTATGTGAAATTTGCCTGATAATTATGCATATTCAAGATTATGAATCTACTCTTGGAATAAATATACACTAAACTCATGAAAATGATGGTACATGAAATATTGTCATAATAAATTGAACAATTTATATTTATGAAGAAACAATAAGAGAATGATATGTGTCATGACATGTAATTATAATACTATCTTTGATACGTTGATACAGGAAAATTATGTGTATTAGGACAAGTAATAAATTGAAGCGAGACATGTCGAGAAAATAAGTTTGTTAATATTAAAGTACGTTAACCAATGTAGGAAAGTTTTAGGATTTTGCGAAAAATTCCCTATGATCCCGATTTAATTCCGGTTGGCTCCTAATGTATGTTTTGGGCTTCGAGGGCCCAATAGAGGGACGTTATGATTATTTTCAGAATATGAACAATAAATGACTCAGAATTATTCGAAAATGTTCAGTAAACTCTGGTAATACCTCCTACTCTATTCCAATAACAGATACGGGTAGGGGGTGTTACACTATCAACACAAAGTTCAAGCATTCATCAATGACACTTCTCAAAATCACCAACAATTTCAAAAATTAAAGTATGGGCTAGCTAGAACACCAAGCAACGATCACAAAAACGTAAAAATTTTCAAAAATCGAACTGAAAACACATACCAATTGAACCTTGAGCTTGCTAAAACCTTCAAAGCTCATAAACACTCATTTCTTTTCTAATTTCGGTGGAATAAGATGATAAAAATGGCCATCAAATGTTTTGTTTTAATTATATTAACATTAATATACTAATTACCATTTTACCTTTTATATATAACATTTAAAATTCCACTAACTTAGCCCATATTTGTCCATCCATTTAGCATGTGGTTTAATAACAACATAAGGACCCTCATTTAAAAAGCCGTGCCAAATAAGCACTTTAACAATTAGCACACAACTTTTACATTTAATGCGATTAGATCCTTTTTGCAAATTAAGCACACAAACGATAGAATTTTCACACATGCTCAATCACATACTGTAAACACCAGAAATAATATTAAAATATTTTTTCGACCTCAGATTTGTGGTCTCGAAACCACTATTCTGACTAGGGTCTAAACCGGGCTGTTACAGATGGATACACGGATCCAACCAAAACACACCAGTCTGGTACCCAGTACCTCATGAGATAATTTGAAGAAATAAATTGACACCCAGTGCCTCATCGAATTAATTCGAAGTAATAAATTGACACCCAGTGCCTCATCGAATTAATCCGAAGTAATAAATTGACACCCAGTGTCTCATCGACTCAAAGTCGAAGTAACCCTTGAACTCTTCCAATCCTATGGCATGCCATCTATATCCGACTCAGCCCGATACAGTTAATAGGGTTTAATTTCACAATTCAAAAATAATCAATATCCAATATCAAATTTTCATATAATCACACATATACATATAAATTTAATTCAATGTCAAAATGTCAAATACTCATCACTTACCATAAACATTTAATCAAAATACAACAATTAATAACTAAGTTCGGATTATAGAAATACAAACTGAAAATTCCGAGCTATTCTTCGTTGATTTTATCTTTTTCCTTTTTAGTCGAGGGTTCCAATACGACGTTAGCTTCAGAATTAAAACAATTAAAATTCATCAATACAACAAGATTAATTTCATATTGAAAATTTCAATTTTGACTCAATATCTGCCTAAATTTCAATTTAGTCCCTAAATCGAGACTAACTTTATTTCTTCACAATTAATCTTATATTTTCATACAAATTTTACTTTAAACTAAATTTAACTCCCTAATTTCACTTAAATTCCTAAATTTTGATTTTTTCACAATTTAGTCCCTATTACTCAAAATTTATAATTTATTCTACAATTTAATCCTTTTTCATTTCTAACTTAAAAATCTATCAATTTAATCCCTAATACTAAAATTATTCAACATAAACAACACTTAAAAACTCAATAATTTCTAAAATTTTGACATGGATCGGGTAGTATTTAATACCAAGATTCTAAAAATATAAATATTACAAGAAAATAGACTAAATTGACTCACCAATTAAGCTTTGAACTTTGAAACCCTAATTTCTCCTTTCTTTCTATCTCTGTTTCTTTTTTTTTTTTCATTATAATATAATAATATATATACTTAACTTTTAACTTTTAATATTATAATATTATAATATTATAATATATATGTTAACTTTAAATATTTATAATATATATACACTTATGTCGCCTCAGTTATGACCATTGGCATAATTGCTCCTTTGGTCCTTTTAATTTTTCTTTAATTTATAATTCAACTTTCACCGTTTATACAATTTAGTCTTTTTACCTAATTACTCTTAATTCAAGCAAATTCACCTAACTAAAGCCTAATTAAATACACAACTAGATTCGTAAATATTTTTAATAAATATTTACGAGTTCGATTTACAAAAACAAAATCTCAAAAATGCACTTTCCGACACTCGTGACTATCGGGTCGTTACAAACTAGTTATTCTAGCAGTTGGGTCACGAACAAAAATTGTATTGAAAGTATTATTTCAAACTATTTTTTTTGAACTGTTTACTACCTTTGGGGTTTCCTCTTCTTTTCAAATCACTGGTGGAGACAATGTTTGGCCATAGATATTTGAGTTTGATAAACTTTTAACGTGTATGGAAATTTCTGATATTGAGATTGCTAAGGTGGTTTGGTCTTTCAAACCAACTAAAGCTCTTGAATCGGATGGCTTACACCCTCTTTTCTACCAACGTTGTTGGAGTGAGGTTAAATAGAAAGAGCTATGTCTTATTCACGACGTCAATCCAAAATTTTAGAATCTTTAAATTTTGGCTCTATTTTGACCAAAAGAGCTTTCATAAGCTCGAATAAGACCCGAAAATGATTATGTATCGCTCTATATACCCGTTTTTATGGGTGAGTAAAATTCGATTCGATTCGAAAAAATCGATTTTTTTTTTCAAATTCTGAGTTAATCAAATCGAGTTATTCGAATTATTCGAGTCAACTCGAATAAGAAAATTCAGATTTTAAGTTTGGGTCGAGTTGAATTTTTACAATTCGAATAACTTGAATAATTCGAATAACAGATTAGTATAAATACCATTTTGGTCACTGTCAATTTTGAAAATAAGCAAATTAGTCTATCTCTTAACAAAAATTACAAAAAAAATCAAAGTAATTTTGAAAATAATTTTTTAAAATTCAAAATATTTATAGAAATTCTAAAATTTATATTTTTAAAAAAATTATAAATTTTTAAAAAAGTCTAAAAAATCTATAAAAATTTTAATAAAATATTAATTTTAGAATCTAAATAAGTGATTAGTGATTCAAGTTTATCATACTAAAATATTTTTTTATTTTGCTTTAAAAGGGTTTTCAAATATATATTTTGTTTCAAATTTTTGTGTTCTAACATGGAAATAGTTATATTGTATAAGATTTTAATTTAACATTATTAATTTTTCTAATTTAACTCAAACGGTTTCACTCGATTCAATCGAATGCTCACTCCTAATTTGAGTTATCCAAAAATTCAAATAAAAAGGGAAAACCTACGTCGTTTTGATAAATGTTTAAATTTTCTAAAGTTAAAAGTCAAAACTATCTTAAAAGACAAAACTACATTGTTTTGATAAATGATTATCCATTAGTCTTACTTTCCTTCCCGAATCACCCCACTCTTCTTTTTTCCTTTACTCAAAATTAATCTAAAAGCTTGTACTTCGTCTACTAGTAAAATAATTGGTCAATGTAAACGAAACATTGAGTATAAATAATAAGATTCGTTAATTCGACTCGACTCAAAATTTTTTGACTTGATTTGACTCGACTCAATCGAATATTCACCTCTACTCATTTTAGTTATATTTGAGTGTTTAACGATTTGTAAATGAATGTAGTTCGACCGTAATTGCTTTGGCAATAAATATGGCACCTCGTAACTCAGATTCGACAATCAGGTTAGGTAATAGGGTGTTACACCTCTTAAGTACTCCAATACTGTCCCCTACGTCGGGTTTGGATTCTATTTGTTGGGGTCCCTCTAAATTTGGAGTCTTTTCTTTAGGTAGAGCCTACTCCATTCTCTCCCGTAGTGACCCTGATGTTGTCACCCCTTTTGGTGCTGGTACGAGTTTCTGGATGACATGGAAAGTTCGCCTCCCACCAAAGTTAAAATTCTTTTTCATGGATATTTGGGCGGAAAGCTCTCCCCACCAGGTCCCTCGTGTTTCGTCGAGGTATGAATTGTGTTTATCTTTACCCCTTCTGTTCTAATATAAAATCTATAGACCACCTCGTACGGGATTGTTACAGCACCTGAAATTTATTGACTGATGTCTTCCACCTTTTCCGTTTCAATCCATTGTATCTGTTAATTGGGAGGAATGGCTTTCTACTAATATCACGTCCAAAAATTGGATTCAACACCCACAGATTCCCTAGTATATTATATTTTCCTTTACCTTATGGGAAATTTGGTTGTGCCATAATGCTCTAGTGTTCTCGAAGAATAGGCCTCTAAGAGGTTTCGTGTAGTTTATTCTAACTAGTTTTAGGGAATTTCCTGCTCTTTCGGTCACTGTGAAAAAATTTAGCATTCCATACACCATCCCAATTGCGTGGAAATCTCCTTCGCAAGGTTGAGTTAAGCTTAATACTAACGGTTCTTCTATAGGTAACTCGGGAAAGGCAGGTGTTGGTGCTATTATCTGTGATCATCATGGTGGGTGGTTGATCAGTTCTTTTCATCACATTCCTAGAGAAACGAGTGTAAAAGTTGAATTGTGAGCTCTAAGAGACAGTCTAGCTTATATGGGGAGTAGTTTACAACTGAGTCCTTCTCAAAAAGTATTTTCTCTTGATGACTTATTTTGCGTGTGTTGATCCTCTTGTATGTTTATTTCATTTACTTATGGACGATACCCACGGGCATATTATGTATCGAATCTTATTTTAATTGCTAAATAATATTTATTCTTTTTCTGACTGAAAAAATTAAATAATAAAATAAAAGTTTAAATATTAAAAAAAAATATATAGTTGAGGGCCCTTTTGAGGAAAAATAATTTAAACGTTCATCTAATGGTCTATACGGTAAAGTAAAATACAAATCTTGGGTAGTCAAGTAGAAGTGATAAAATCAGCTATGGAAATCAAAATTCATTGGTCCAATTATATGCTAACCTTAACCTAATAGCCGTGATAAATCAAAAGGATAAAACAACTCAATAAATTTCCATGGCTACTACTAATTTACAAAATTTGGCTCACACAACCTTTTCTCTTTACAATAAGCTTATATTCACATTTCCCTCTTGAAAATAACTATCGGGAAAAACATTGTAAAGAATTATTACTGAATGCTATAATTCATTGTAATCGATGACATGCCAACAAGTACGAACAATTTTATTTTATAAAAAAAATATTGTTTGCAACATGTGAAAGAGAAATTGTACACTAATCAACAAGAACTAACAACAAAATGAAAAATCCAAAATATATATTGAAAAAGAAAAAAAATAACGTATACATTGCATTTTTCTATATCCTATACAATCAAATCACCCAATTTGCAAACATATTTACCTCCCTAAAAAAAAATGACGACACACCTTTAAAATATAAAAAAAAAATAATAACAAAAGGTAATAAAATAAAATAAACAACAAACCTTTTTCTTCTCCATTGTTTCTCTTTCTCAAAATATTCTCGTCGATCAGAAAGTCCATTTCCAGATCTTGAGTCTCAAATCAACCTTACATTTTGCATTAGAAGTTGAAGCTGAAGTTGCTGATTTTGCCTTCGGGGCGGCAGCTTTAATCCCTTCACAAACAACCCTTATCCCAACCTTTGGTGTCTTCAATGCTCCCATTTTTGCTTCCACTTTAGTATCGAGCTTTATCTTTAATGGCAGCCCCTTCTTGCTCTTCAAAGCTTTCTTCAACTTGGCAGCTGACGCGTCATCGAGTTCTTGGTTGCTACTAGTTATGGCAGCTTTCAAGAGGGTCGTGTTTTTAGTTCCGTGCACGAAGGAACCGAAGGAACCTTCCCCAATAGCGATGTCGTCGTCTGTGGCAAGCGATACGGTGATTGGGTTGTAACTGTAGACGACTTTCTTGTTTGGGTTTTTGGCTGTGACGTTTAGGTTGATGTTGGTGATCAGCTTGGAAGCTGAGGTTACGTTAAGTGCCGAGATTTTGAGGGAGGAAACTGTGAAAGTAGGACGGTGAGGGCGGTAAAGGACGTACAATATAGCAGAAGCTACGGCGGCTATGAGGATGAGAACGAGGATAGCTATGGTGGTCCAAAGGCAGCAAGAACAGCAAGAGCGGCGGTAGCGGTGGCGTTCGGGTTGTGGACGGTAGACAGGGCGGGAGGCTCCGTATTGTTGTGCTTTAGTGGCCGGAAAAGAAGGGTTGGTTGCGGCGGCGGTGCCATTTGTCGCTTGTTTAGGGTATACCCTATCTGCCATGGTGATGTTGGGGGAGAGAGCTCAGCAAAGAGAAGAAAAAGGCGTTAATTTGCTTTCGGATTTCGAAGCGTCTTTATACATTTTAAACGTGCTTGTCAGCGCGTATTTTGGGGAGAGTGGGATAGGGAGGAAAAAGGAATTGTCTTGGACTCAAGCCAACGAGGGAAATAATCTCCTGTTCTCTCTGTTTTGGTCGGGTGACTTTGTGATAAGGGTAATATTGACTAAGGAGAAGGAAGGTGGGAGTGA
Source organism: Gossypium bickii (assembly GCA_025503065.1). NCBI lineage: Eukaryota > Viridiplantae > Streptophyta > Magnoliopsida > Malvales > Malvaceae > Gossypium > Gossypium bickii. The sequence continues at coordinate 135,728,561 of CP106709.1, read as the reverse complement.
CAGCAATGCCGTAACTAGAACCAACGAAAGGTTATCTCGACGCTCTTGTTTGGGGGCGTGGAATTGACATGTAGTGGTAGTTAAGGTTTTCTTTTTCCTTTTTTTCAATTTAACAAAATTTGATTTCAGTCTTAAACAAATTTCTATTTGAGTTCACATTAATCTTTTTTCATATTTAAAATAAATTATTATTTAAGAATATTTAGATTTTTTTTAAATACATATAATTACATTCTCAATTGTATTAGTAAAACCTTAATTTTATCACTCAACCAAATATCTATCTTGATTCTTTTGTACATTTTAATTTTATTATGCATACTTTAGTACATTTATTAATTTTATATATAAATAATATTATTGACTGAGTTGGTATCATAAATTAACTTGACACCAACTTAAGATTAATGATAACACCATGATAAATAAATTGTATTCATTTAGTATTCTTAATATGATTATTAATATGTTTAAATTTTGTTTTACTTACAATTTTATTTAATTTTTTATTTTAATATCGTACATATTTTATATGTCATTATTAAATAGTTTCAAATCATACCTTTCATTCTCCCATATGTATTTTTAATGTTGTTTTCTCAACCAAATTTGAGTTTATTAAAAAAAAAAACTTACGAGATTACAACGATAAAACAAACCATAAAGCACAACCTCTCTACAATAAACCAATTTTCATCCCAAAATTATGCCCCGATAGAGTGAAAAAACCCAACATACCTAAAATATCTCATAGGATTGCGTAGATTAAAATAAGTCAAACCTGCAATCTCTTATCATCACTTTTGCAAACTTTCTCTCCATCAATGTCGCCACACAATTGAGCTTAAACCCAAACTCTAATTGTTTTTGCTTGCTTTTTACTTAATTTCCTAGACATACAATCATCCAATTCATCAAAAAATTTCCATTTTAAATGCTTGTGTTCCGTGTGATTGAATTTCAAATACCATATAAAGTCATCATATTATGAATGATATTTTAGTAACTGAATAAAATGTGGTGTTCGAATTTTTAAATATTCAAAATCAAGTGTTATAATGTGTAATTGTTAAAATTGGGACTTCAATTTCACTATGTATTGTTATAATGTAATTTGATTCTATTTGTAATTACTCGCACAAATATTTTCTGTATTTATTATATTATATTTATAGTAAACTCTAAAAGAAATTCAACACTGGGTTGATTTTTATTCATCAGTTGAAATAGGAATTCAAAATTATAGGAATAGAAAAGTGGTAATGGTCAGTATCAAAACTGTAGTCGTATAATAATTCAGATGAAGCCGAGTTTATGGGATTAGAACTCGAAAATATAAAATGTAGTAAAGTTTTGTTTGTCCCCACAAGAAATTTATAATGTAGATGGACTGTTACATCCATATCTCCCATGTGAGTTCATTAATTCATCTACATCAAATATGTGTTATATTTAATGAATTGTGGATCATAATTAGATTGTAAATGAACGGGAACTTCCTTGAATATTTAATAAAATTATCCCTAATTGAAGTTTTCATTTCATTTGAATTTGAGGGTTTTAAAGGAATGGAAGGGATGATGTAGTTCATCCTTTAACAATATTTTTGGTAAATTGGGAAGAAATTTTTGGAAAAAAAAAAATGTAATTCACATGATTGAGTGGCATCAAATTTCAAATGTTATATATATTTAGATGTGGCATGTATTATTAGTAAATTTAGATTTTTATTTTTAGTAATTTAATTTTTTTTATTTTTAAAAATTTAAAATTCAAGTCTAATTGTTAATACTATTATTTTTTTCTGTTAAATGAGTTGGTATGACATTTTGAGATAAAAAAAATATTTACTTGGTAACAATGTAACTAAAAAATGTTGTTGTAAGAACCTAAATCTAACAAAATAATTTTAATATAGTTGGACTTAGAATTTTAAAATCTGAAAAATAGAGAGGCTAAATTCTTAAAAATAAAAACACGGCGACTAAATTTTAAATTTATGAAGAGTATAAAAACTTACTGTAACACCCCTAACCCTGAACCATCGCCGGAACAGGGTTACGAGGCATTACCGGACATATCAGACAATTTGCAATTAATTCAAAAAAAATAACATTCCTAGTATAATTTTAATAACTGATCCCTATTATGAACTTTCAAAGTCTAAAGTCTGTATTAAAAGTGAAATGGGACTCGTTTAAGTATTTCAGAATATATTTTGTTTAATATAAATTTCATGACATTTTCGCTTATTATCATATAAAACCTCTGTAAATTAAACCGTATTCATTTCAATCATAACAAATTCAACCAATTCATTTCATATATTCATTTTCTATTCTAAATACCTTCTAATCAAACTCAATCAATATAATATCAACTTAAATTTATCAAAGTATTAGTTAGATTAAAATAATATACTTCTTTCATTATAATTCTTAAACTTGTAATACTAACATTTTTAACTATTTACATTCAAAACATAATAACCTTTATACACAACCTACGTACATGCCACATTATCAAAAGGAAATATACATCACCAAAAGTTTTGTTGAAGTCGGTCCGCGGCCGGATCTTTGGTTCAAGATTTGACTTCTACAACCTGCGCACGGAAACAACCGTACGCTGAGTATACATATTGTCGAAACCATCCTTTCTTGAAAAGGCGGGAATCGAACTTGGGGTTTTGAAAATAAAAAACGGGAGTTGCCACCGATCTTTTATTAGGTGTAATCGGATCACCTTTGTTTTAATAAAACATTTTGATTTACTAAAACAATGCTTTTGGTCTACAGAAATTTGAGAAAATGGGTTTGGGAGTCGGTTACGTGCGAGGAAGGGTTAGCACCCTCGTCACGCCCAAAATTGGTACCAAATTGATTAATTAATGTCCTAATGTCGAAAGTTTGAAAATTTTGAAGGAATTTTAAAAATCTGACCCCTTTTGAAAATATTCGTGTTTTTCTTGAACTAAATTGAGATTTTCTCGTTTCGAAGAAATAAAGTGTCACATCCAATACTTTAGGACACGATAATTTAGATCTTCGATCCTAAGATCATCTCATAGTTTTTCGGGATTGCAAATTGAGATTTTCTCGTTTTCGAGAGATTAAAATATCACATCCAATACTTTAGGACACGATAATTTAAATCTTCGAATCGGAGATTATCTCGTAGTTTTTTGAATTAAGAACCAAGATCTTCTTGTTCCAAAAGAATGAAATATCACATCCAATACTTTAGGACACGATATTTTAAATTCTTGAATCCAAGACTATCTCAAAACGGTCGATTTACGTAAATGACGCGAATAAAAATAATCATAAAAATATCAGAACAAAAACAAAGACACAAAGTACAAAGGTTAAAAAAAAAATAAAGCGAGAGACAAAAAAAAACAGAACGATGTCAAAATGATAGAGTTAGTAACGATGGGGACAATAAATATCATAATATGAATACCATCAATAATAATAATAGTAATAATATAGTGATGACGAAAAAAATAAAAACGATACAAAATATATACAATATAGCAATATAGTAGTAGTAATAGCAAAATACTAAAATAATAACATAGTAATAATAATAATAGGAGCAATAGAAAACATGTACAATATAATAATATAAAATTAATAATAATTAACAATAATAATAGTAGAATACTAAAATAGTAATAATAATAATAATAATACAAAATAATAATAATAATATACATAATATATACGGTAGTGATAATGATAATATAGTGATAATAAATATAATAATATAGTAAGTATGTATATACAAATAATAGTATAATAATAATAGAAGTAGTGACATACAAAGATAAAGTAAACAAATAATAAAAATAATAATAAAGTTAGTAATAATAATAGTAAATATATATACAGCTAATAATATTATTAATAGTGTCTAATAATAATAATAGTGACTAATAATAATAATAGTAGTAGTGTAGTAGTAATAATAATAATAATATACAATATATAATATACTGATATAAATATGGTAATAATAATAATAAAAGATTGCAAAAATAAATAAAAGGACCTAATTGCATCTAAAATGGAAGTATGGGGGTTGATTTTGAAATAAAACAAAGAGGGGTGGGCCAATTCGAAAGGCGTGCGGGAGGAAGGGGACCAAACAGGAAATTCCCCCTAACTCCCACGCGCTAGGCTTAGTTCAGGGCCAAATTAGAATGGGAACAAAATTTAGGGCGAAATCCAAAAACAAAAAAAAACTTGATCGTGAAGATCCAAAAGGGCGGAGGGGCTAAACGCGCAATTAGCCCCTCCTAATGAAAACACGCGGATCCTTTGGCCGGGTCAGGTCGAATTCGGGTCGGAGGCCTCAAAACGGTGCCGTTTTGGGCGTCTGAAGGGATGGTGCCAAAACGCACCGTTTTGGTCCACTATATAAGGCACATTTTTTGTTTTACTTCATTTCTCCCCTTGTTTTAAAAAAAAACTTATTCTCTTCTTTCTTTTTCTCTGCAGTCCGCCTCGGGGACTTAGTGGACACCGTCATTCATTGATCGATGCGTTGCAAAGCGCCACCGCTATGTGGCGGAACAGTAATTTACTCTCCCTTTTTTTTTATGCGTATATATGTATTTATATTTTTGCGAAATAAGAATAAAAGAAAAATACCTTCGAAGATTTTTGTTCTGCTGTTATTCTTGAGAGTTTTTTTTTTTGAATCTGCTCTTTTATTTTTTTTTTGATCGATTGAAGAAAAAAAGGATCCCCTTATTACAGATCTATCTCCGGTTTTATATAACCGATTTTTGAAATGAAATATAAAAAAAAAATACTGATTCCTCCTTTTCTGCCATTATTATCCATCGTTTCGTCTTTTTCGTAGGTGGGACGGTGCTAGTGGAGATGATGGTGGCAAAAACAGGCCTAGTGGGGTTGCGGTGTTAGAAATTTTAGTGGTTTCACAAACCCTAGAATTTTTCAAAATAGATTCTTGTTTTTGGGCTTGTCGGGCCCTTCAAATTTCGGGTTGTAAGTTTGCTAGGCTCTCAGGCTCGGTTTAATGGGCTTGTTTGGGCCTCGGGCAAATTTTGGGTATTATACCGCCTCTCTTTGCTCATTGTCGTGTAACGAGAATAGAGCAAAGACATAAAAAGGCCCAAATTTGCACGGATCCACTGCGTCTAGATTCTTTGGTGCTTTCTTCTTCGAGTAGCTTCACCCTAATCCGTTGTTTCTTCCAACTTGGATCCACTTCACTGTAGCATTTGGGATACGATTATTGACTTTAATCTGCTTCTTTGTAACTTTAGGAGTGCCAAGTTTGTTATCTTCAATCTGCTTCCTGCAAAGCTCAGGAATGCCAGATCTCTCTGTCTTTAATCTGCTTCCTGCAGAGCTCAGGAATGCTAGATCTTCTATCCTCAATCTGCTTCCTGTAAAGCTCAGGAAAGCCAGATCTCCTGACTTCAATCTGCTTCCTGCAAAGCTCAGGAATGCCAGATCTTCTGTCTTCCATCTGCCTCCCGCAAAGCTTAGGAGTGCCAGACTCGCCGTCTTCGATTTGCTTCCTGCAAAGCTCAGGAATGCCAAATCTCTTGTCTTCAATCTGCTTCCTGTAAAGCTCAAGAATGCCAGATCTGTTGTCTTCAATCTGCTTCTTGCAAAGCTCAGGAATGCTAGATTTGCTGTCTTTATCTGCCTCCTACAAAGCTCAGGAATGCAGATTTATTTAATTAACCGCTCGCAAAGCTCAGGAATACCAGATTTTCTGTCTTCAATCTGCTTCCTGCAAAGCTCAGGAATGCCAGATCTTCTGTCTTCAATCTGCCTCCTTGGAAATCACTTTGGAGGAATAAAATATCATATCCAGTACATAGGACATGATGATTTTTATCTTCAAATCCGAGATCGTTTCTTAATTCCCGAGACTCGTGCGTTAAAATTTTAAAAGGATATCTGATTGTTTGGCCAAGCAAGAAAACCGAAACCCAACACATAGGGCACGATTTCTCAAAATTCCAAACACAGAACATTGCCTTCTTTTGAAAATTTTATCAAGAAATAACAAAACATCACATCCAATACTTTAGGACACAACATTTTGAATTCTGAGAATGAGCTTATCAATCTGCTTCCTGCAAAGCTCAGGAATGCCAGATCTTCTGTTTTCCATCTGCCTCCTGCAAAGCTCAGGAGTGCCAGATTCGCTGTCTTCGACCACTTTACTACACTGCCCTTCTCAAGGGCATGACCTGTAGAATGGGTGCATGCTTATGCTTAATGATTAGGATGTCATGATCAAGGTGGGTCAGATGCTCCTATTTAGACATGCTACGATGCAAACATGTTATGAGTTTGATTTTTTTCAAGGCGTTATCGCTTATTTATCTCGAAGTATCATTTTCTTGAACACTTGGCCCTTATGGTAATTTTGGGGCTCGCGAGCTGTAAGTCTTATAACAAATCATCCCCTAAATGATCCCAAAGATATGTTTTAATCACAATTGCTGAACCGCTCAAAGAATTCAGTCCTGTCACGTGCTTGGGGGATTTTGAACAACTGTCCTATTTTGGTTTCCTGTTTTATTCAGAAATTTCCAAAGTAATATATGGAACTTCTTTTGTGAAGTTATTAGTTCAGCGCTCATTATTTAAATGCAACATATGGTAATAAATTGATTTCGAAGAAAAGTCGAATTAATTATCCGAAAATACAAGAAAAACGGTCAGAGAACATGTCTCGAAGATAACAAAGATAACAAAGGTCAAGTGTCCCGATATCGTTGATTGGGCTTCTACATACAAACTTCATGAAGACTATTTTAAGCTTTAGCATGTGTTTAGATGACTCAAAGTGTTTTGCTGATGCCCCCAACTTCACTTCTTGTCAATTCCGGTGTAGCAAGATCATTTGAATCCGCGGCGCCTTTTTGTGAGTTCTCTTTTTTTTTTTTTGAGGCCCAAAGCGCCCTTTGCGGGTTTTCACCTTGGTCTCTAAGCATAGTATTTCTTGACTGAATCTGAGTTCACGAGGATTAGGTAAGTTTTCCCATCCATTTCAAAATTAATTAATGCACCTCTAGAGAAAGCTTCTTTTACCACATATGGTCCCTCCCAGTTCGGCATCCATTTTCCCCTGAAGTCTTTTTGTATGGGAAGAATCTTTTTTAGCACAAGATCTCCTTCTTCAAACTCTCTTGGGCGAATCTTTTTATCATAAGCTCGCATCATTCGTTTTTGGTACATCTGACCATGGCGGATAGCCATTAGCCTCTTTTCTTCGATTAAGTTCAGCTGATCGTATCGAGCCTGGATCCATTCAGCTTCATCCAGTTTTATTTCCGACAAAACCCGAAGAGAAGGTATTTCCACTTCGATAGGTAGGACTGCTTCCATCCCGTAAACTAATGAGAAAGGTGTTGCCCCAGTAGAGGTTCTGACCGATGTTCGATAAGCGTAGAGCGCGAATGGTAATTTCTCATGCCAATCTTTATAAGTCTCGGTCATCTTCCCTATTATCTTCTTGATATTTTTATTGGCTGCTTCTACTGCACCATTCATTTTCGGGCGATAGGGAGACGAGTTGTGGTGTTTGATACCGAATTGGCTGCAAACATTTGCTATGGTGCTATTGTTCAGGTTCAATGCGTTGTCAGATACAATTCTCTCAGGCATTCCATAACGACATATGATCTCTTTTTTCAAGAATTTACTGACTGCCGATTTTGTGACATTGGCATACGAGGCGGCCTCTACCCACTTGGTGAAGTAATCAATGACCACGAAGATGAATCGATGCCCGTTAGAAGCCTTCGGTGAGATTGGCCCAATAACATCCATGTCCCACATGGAAAAGGGCCATGGGGATGTCATCACGTGTAAAAGGGCGGGGTACATGAATCTTATCTCCAGAATCGACATTTATGGCATTTCTTGGCATATTTGATGCAATCTTCTTCCATGGTAGACCAATAATACCCGAACCTCATAATCTGTCTAGCCATTGTAAAACCATTAGCATGCGTTCCACAAACGCCCTCGTGGACTTCCTCCAAGATCTGCTTAGCCTCAACAGCATCCACACACCTAAGTAGCATTTGATCTTTTCTCTTTTTGTACAGGATGTCCCCATCTAAGACATAGTCGGAGGCCAATCTTCTGAGCGTCCTTTTCTCATTTTCAGTCGCATGCTCCGGGTATTCGCGGTTTTTTATATATCGCAGCACATTCTGATACCAAGGGTGATCATCTCTTTCCTCATCTTCTAGATTACAACAGTAGGCTGGGACTTCGAGAATACTCATCTGGATGGGTCTCATATCTTCTGGCCTGTTTACCTTGATCATAGAAGCTAGAGTTGCCAAGGCATCTGCCATCTGGTTTTCATCACGTGGGAGATAATTAAAAGTGATGTCGTCAAACTCCTCAATCAATCCCAAAACTATCTTAGGTATTCGATTAGTTTAGGGTCTCGGGTCTCCCATTCACCTTTGAGTTGATAAACCACTAGTGCGAGAATCTCAGTACACTTCTAACACTCGATCTTCCGCTCCATGGTTGCCCGAATTCCCATGATACAAGCTTCATATTCTCGCCATATTATTCGTGCAATCGAAATCCAATCTACACGTGAACGGATGATGATCACCACTAGGAGACACCAAGATTGCCCCAATTCTATTTCCCAAGCATTAGATGCTCCATCAAAGTTCAACTTCCATGGTATTTCTCAAAGATTTGCCACATACATTAACTCTTCATGGGAATTGAAGCTCAAAGGCTCGTAATCTTCTCGAGGCTCTGCTAGCTGAAATTCCGCTATCGCACTCCTTTTTATGGCCTTTTGATTGGCGTAGACTATGTCAAATTCGAGAAAGCAAAATCGCCACCTTGCCATTCTACCGTTCGGAAGCGGTGACTCCATCCTATATTTCAGCGGGTCAAGCTTTGAAATTGCTTGGTCGTATGGTATAGCATGTCCGCGCCTTAGCCTCGGGTTGCCCATATTAAAGCGCAACATAGTTTTTCGATCGATGAATATCTCATTTCACACTCGGTGAATTTTTCTTTGAGATAGTATATCGCCTTTTCTTTCCTTCCCGACTCATCATGTTGGCAAGCACACATCCCATGGAGTTATCGAACAACGATAGATCTGATATTAATGGTCTATCTGGATTAGGTGGAGATAGCATCAAGGCGCGGTTGATGATATTGTTTGACTTTTTCAAAAGCTCTCGGCATTCTTCGTCCCATACCCCTTGGTTGTGTTTCTTGAGAAGACGAAATATAGGATCGCATTTCTCAGTTAACTGTGAAATGAACCGAGCAATGTAATTTAATCTTCTAAGAAAACCTCGAACTTCTTTTTGAGTGTGTGGTGGGGGCAAATCTTGTATAGCTTTGACTTTATCTGAGTCCACTTCAATCCCTTTCTCACTGACCACGAAACCCAGCAGTTTCCCTGACCTAACTCCAAAAGTACACTTGGTTGGGTTGAGCTTTAATTGGAACTTCCTTAATCTTAGGAACAATTTCTTGTAACTTCGACGTGTTCCTTTTCTCGTTTGAGATTTAGCGATCATATCGTCAGCGTACACGCCGATCTCTTTGTGCATCATGTCGTGGAATAGGGTTACCATGGCCCTTTGGTATGTTGCCCCTGCATTCTTCAGTTCGAATGGCATTACTTTATAATAGAAGGTGCCCCATAATGTTATGAAGGTGGTTTTCACCATGTCCTCAGGGTGCATCTTGATCTGATTATATCCGAAAAATCCATCCATAAAAGAGAACCACGAGTACCCTGCCGTATTATCCACCAACGTGTCAATATGGGGCAAAGGGAAATTATCTTTTGGGCTGGCTTTATTTAGGTCTCTATAGTCTACGCACATCCGGACCTTTCCATTCTTTTTTGGGACAGGAACGATATTGGCCACCCACTCTGAGTATTTGACCACCTGTAGAAAACCAGCATCAAACTGTTTCTTTACTTCCTCTTTTATCTTCAAAACTATGTCAGGCCTCATCCTCCGTAGCTTTTGCTGTACTGGCTTACATTCTTCCTTTATGGGGAGGCGATGCACTACAATATCAGTACTCAAACCCGGCATATCCTGATATGACCACGCAAAGACATCTTTGAATTCTTGCAATAACTGCACCAGGCCTTGTTTCATTTCCTCGGTTATGTGTGCTCCGATTCTCACCATCTTTCCTTCTTCTAAGGATATGTTCTCTACTTCCTCGTCATGGGATAGGATTTGTTTCTCTTCTTGCTGTACCATTCTCAACAGATCCGGGGATAAGTCACCATCTTTGTCACCTTCAAAATCTCGAGATCCTTCTAAACACATGTCCTGCTCAAAATGGGCCTCTAGGTCTGTAGTGTCGTTGCTTATATCGTTGATATCTAGGGACCTGTGATGGGTGTCAAAATGTATAAAGAATGAATTTGTTGGGCAATTATTCATGCCATGAATGAGCAAAAAAGGAAAACAAAAGAAATTTGCTAGAGGGAAACACGGAATATTTTTGATAATGAACCAAAATGCATTTCATTCAAATAAAGATTTCTGAACATTAGCCCGTTTCACAAAAGAGATTTTATTGTTCTTAGGATTAAAACAACAAACGCGTTCTCAAACATTACTCTGTGGAATTTCTAAAAATTACAGGCAAGTCCTCCGCAGTCCAATTGTTCAAAATGCTTCCACGTTCATAAGGACGAATGCCCGACAGGTTCCTTGGTCCAGTTTCTCCTTCATCTATAGCGTTGATGTGAGGACCTTCATTCGGCAACCCTTTCTCGAGGTGAATTATTCCTCTAGATACGAAGGTTTGGGATATATGAGGGAATGTCATTGGTTCCCACATGGCCTCTTCCCCATTCAGTCGTGCTCTTCTCCTCTCCTGTTTCTTCTCCATTTCCCTTCTCATCTCGCTGGCATTTGGTTTAAAACCCAGGCCAAAACGGGCTCTCTTTTCTTTCTGAGATAGCACTTGAACTTCACCCTGGAGACGTCTGCCTAGCCCTTTTCCAGGCAAGGCCCCCTTACTGATCATCATTTGTAGGCCCATCCTCGTGGTCCTGGATATCTTGGTTACCAGAATTTTAGCCCCCTCACGAACGAATGTCGCATTGACGAACTCTAAAGACCGAAAAGAGCATTCAACGGCCTCCTCGTCCGCCTCCACATATGGCGCGTCATTGGTAGCTATTGCTATGATGTCTTCTTCGCGTTGATAGTGACCAATCGACCATCGCGCCACCAACTTTTAGTTTTGATGAGAGGATGAAGGTCGCCCTGCCGAATGAATCCAGGGTCTTCCCAATAAGTAAGTGTATGAGGGATTGATATCCATCACCAGAAAATCTACTTCATATGTTTTCGGTCCGACTTGTAACGGTATGTCTATCCTTCCCATCACTCTTCTTTCGGTGCCATCAAATGCTCTCACTATGTTTTGGCATGTCTTCATATGAGAACTGTCTATGGGCAACCTTTTCAATGTCGACAATGGTAAGACATTCAAGTTGACCCATTGTCAATTAACACACTAGGTAGGATGGATCCCTTACAATGAGTAGTTATATGCGCAGGCCTTGGTTGATCCCATGCCTCGAGATGGAATCTCATCGTCATTTGAAGGAGATGAAGTTATCAGCACTTATGTTGCCAACTAATCGGTCAAGTTTATTGACAGATATATCTTTGGTAACGTAAGTCTCGTTTAGTACTTTCATCAATTCCTTGCGATGTATCTCCGAGCTCAATAGTAAAGCTAGCACCGAGATGCGAGCCGGTTGCTTATGCAGTTGCTCCACCACGCTGTACTCACTATGCTTTAAGAACTTCAAGAATTCTCTCACCTCTTCCTCTCTTACGGGTACATTAACGAGGGTGCTAGGTTCTTCTTCTGGTCCTACTGCCATAGCCTTTGATTTTGCCGTATTTATTTTGACACCTGTTGGGTCATAACGTCTTCCGCTTCGTGTGTGGAACCCTTCCTTTTGGTTTTTTCGTTTCTGGTCTGCGGTTGAACTTTCCCCCTGGTGTTGTCACGTTACAATTATAGGTCCATGGTACCTTCTTGTCATCCTTGTAAGGAAGGATCTTTGGTTTCTTGATTATAATCTTAGGTATTGTTTGAGCTCTACTTTACGGGTTTCTCGGGGCAGAAATAATGATCTTTGAAAATTTAGCTTTTGTGGTCGATTCTCCTTACATCGCATGTATATCCCTCCTCCGAGCTTTCTTCATAGAACTCTAATTCTTTATTGTTCATGAAGCTTTGCACCAATAGTCTAAATTCTGTGCAGTCTTGGATCTTATGCCCTTCGGCTCCGTGGAACGCGCAGTAATTTCCAGGTTTTTCGCTCCTTCCTTCGAAACTTGACTTTATCAGCCCTCTTTTTATCATTTCCCCCCATACGATTATTAGTGGGGTCTTCACATCCGAGACGTCTTCCTTGATCTTTCTTGCTCTATTTTTCCCGATCATGTTTACCGCCCCATCCCCATGATTGGGTAATGGGTTCTTTAAACCAGGTAGATCATCGAGCTCTATAATCCCCATCTTGATGAATCTTTCGACTATCTTTTTGAAGGCAGTGCAATTCTCTATCGAATGTCCTGTTACTCCTGCATGGTATTCGCATTCAGCATTTGGGTCGTACCATTTGGGGTATGGGGGCTGTAATGGTGTTAGATAATATGGTGCTACGATGTGTGCGTCAAACAGATGTTGATACATCTCCCCGTATGTTATCGGGATTGGCGTAAATTGGGGCCTCTCGAAATTTGGTTTTGGGCCTGGTTCTTGTCCTGTCGTCCCTTGTTGCTTGGCAGCCACGACTTTTGGTGAATTAACGGTAACTGTCTTCGAGCTTCCTTTATTGTACGTACTCACATTGTTTATTTCATTATTCCTCTTTCTGGGAACGGATCTCTTAGTAGCCTCACCCGCTTCTATCCATCCACCCCTTATGGTGTTTTCAATCATCTCCCCCGCCATGACTATATCTGTGAAGCTTTGAGTTGTGCTCCCTACCATGTGAGTGATAAACGGGGCCCTCAGTGTACTGATGAAGAGCATGGTTCTCTCTTTCTCTAAGAGTGGCGGTTGAACTTGCATTGCTATGTCCCTCCATCGTTGGGCATACTGCTTGAAGCTCTCACTTGACTTCTTCTCCATGTTTTGTAGCACGAATCGTCAGTGCGCGATCGGTTACATGGCCATATTGTTTCATGAAAGCTTGAGCTAAATCTTCCCATGAACCAATTTGGGTGCGACCCAATTGATTATACCATTTAGCTGCAGATCCAATCAAGCTATCTTGGAAACAATGGATTAACAGTTGGTCATTATGGACGTATCCCGCTATCCTTCTACAGAACATCGTAATATGGGCTTCAGGGCAAGTAGTTCCGTTATATTTTTCGAAGTCGGGCATCTTAAATTTATTGGGTAGTACCGGATCAGGGACTAAACTCAACTCTTTTGCTTTAACACGAGGCGATGGCCGGCATTTTTCAAAGCTTTGACTTCCTCCTCCAACCATTTACAACGGTCCTTTAACTGTCTTGAGGATTCAACTCTTGTCTCTTCTTTCTCTATCATATCGAAATCAGGGACAACCAAGTTAGCAGGGTTATCCCCTAGATTGGATCCGGAACCTGCTTGAAAATTCGCGGGTGGTCTGATATTATCTTGACCTTGTTGGGGCCTGATCGTGACAGATGGCCTTGGAAGATATCCTTCGGGTGCGTGTGGTGGGGTAAAACCTGAAGGAGTGCCTTCGTTTTCTTCCCCGGTAATAGCCAAGGGGCTTTTTCCTTTCTCCACGAGTCCGTTCAGTAGTTGGGTCATTTGGGTCATTTGAGCCATCAAGTTTTTCTCGGACTCCGCCATCTTGTTCGTCATATCCTGCCTGATCTGGGTCAACTGTTCTTGTGTTTGCGCCATTTCTTTTTGGAGTTGCTCATAACTTTGATCCATTTTCTTGGACTTAGCTCGCGTGCCATACGGGTGTTCAGCTTCCAGGTTTTACTTTATTGTCTGGTAGGTTTAATCAGTTAGGTTCTTTTTATAAACTTAAATGCATGTAATGTGATGCAAATGCATGAAATGTATGCAAAAAATGTTGATTCCAATTCGATTTCCATTAGAATAGCTTTTTCTAGAAAACAAGTTTCTTTACATAAAATAGATCACACAAAAGGCCGGGCCTAGCACCTAACGTCTTGACCTCCTCAAGAAGCCAAGCTAACTCTCGACCCTTTTCTGACCCTGACTCGTACATCAAACCTAATACATCAGCTCGAACTGCCAAGGTTTGCAAGTGATCCGCCACTCCTCGCATTTAAGCTACGGCTTCTCCTATAACATAATCACGCTTCGACTTGGTTGCGGGAGTCATACAATTCTGTCGCTTCCATCGCTCCTCATTAGCTTTGAAAAGTTCTTCCCGTAGCTCGTAGCCATGTGCGACAGATTCTAGCTCTTTAATTCTTGCCTTCATTTCTTCAATTTTGCTCTTACTAGCCTTTAATTCGGCTATGGATTTACGGCTTCGATCATCGTCATGACAATCTTTCCGATTCGACACCGTATTTCTAATTTATCTTTCTCATCTTGGCTTTTCATCAAATTCTATTTTAGGGCATCTTCTCGCTCACGGGCATCTCGGAGTTCCCTTTCCCACTGGCTCGCTTTGTTCTTTTCCTCTTTAATCTCTTGACGCCATTGTTCTGACGTTTTTCCCAGTCCCGCCATTCTTATCAACCTTCGTAGCTTCTTGTAGTCGGTCTTCAAATCGTTTAAATCTTCTTCGGCTTTAGTCTTCCCTTTTCTCCACTTCTCGGTTTCTGACTTTTGAATATCGACATCCAAACCTAGCTGCATCTTCTCCTCCTCTAGTTGCTCTATTCTTTTCCTTAATTCCCGATTCCTTTCTTCGAAGTCTTGTTTGATGATTTCAAGCTCTGAAGGAATCACCCGTAACTGCTCTTCTAGCGATCGGGTGTTCTCTTGATCAGATGTGGGGATGTTGTCATTGATTCTTTGACCTCGCCATTGGACATACTCGGGGGTCGTCATCGGATTGGCAGCAAACCTTTTCATTCTATAAATTTGGCCCCAGCCTTTGATATCTCGCGAACTCTCTTCTTGTAATTTTCCCCTTTATACTCGAATTCGCACTCGGCTAACCCTTGTGTAGGCGGTGTAAACTGTCTGGACCTATACTGTTTTAACACGAGAAGAGGAGCGTATCCGGCGGCTCCCCATATTCCGAGCATGGGGACATAATCAAAGTCTCCACACTTATACAAAATTTCGTCAAGAATCATCCAAGGAGTTTTCCACTCTACGTCCTCTTCTTGTAAGCTTTGCAAAATCACCATCCAATTTTCTTCCGTGATGTCATCTCGTCTCAGGCGTTGCTACTATATTTTTAGCGGAGAATAGTCTTGGTGAAGATCGGATCGCGATACCTTTTCTATTTTCCAAAAATGATCGTGAAACCATGCCATTAGGAGTTGGGCGCAACCGATGAATCTCCCTTCGTCGGCTCTCCGACACGCGCTTAAAGACCTAAAAGTTTCGGCAAGAATCGCAGGGATAGGAGTGACCCCTCTGTCTAATTTGTCTTATAGATCAGACACTGCCTCGTCCACATGTCCTAAAGCTTTGGGGAAGATGATTAATCCATAAATACTCAAAGCCAAGACATCAACCCTCTTCTTCTCCTGAGGATGAGCTATGATCAAGTCCCTTAAATTCTTCCAAGGGATGCACTTACAATCTCCCTTTTGTTTTGTCTGGGCCGTGACCCACTGCTCGCTCATCCCGTAATATTCATCAATTTTTTTGTGAATGTAGGGACATTAACGGCTCTCAAATAAGCCTTTTCAATTTGGATTCTTGGGCAGCGAATCAGGGCTGTGTATTCCTCTATGGTAGGAACCAAGTCTACTTTCCCAAAAGTGAAGCACTCGTACGCAGGATTCCAAAACTGGGCCATTGCTCGGAACAAGTGTTGATCTATCTTGACGCCAAGCAGATAAGGCAAGTCGCCATAATGATGGTAGAATAACTGCTTGATCTTGTCGTCCCACTGATCCCATATTTCCCTCATTTTTTGAAGATTATTTTGAGTCACACTAATGCGTGTGTAATCCCACAACTCTGATATATATCCCTCCGTGAGGCTATCCCCTCTCTCTCATTTGTGATCATCTCGACCCATATACGGGATGACGCATTGTCTTCCACTCTATCAAGAAACCCCTTTTCCATGATAAGCTACCTATTCAGCAATCGAATGGGAATCAACACCTTTTGATGCACATGCTATGCGAAGAGATGAAGATAAAGCAGATCATTATTTCGTAATCAATAAGCAGCAAATACGAAAACTTAATCAGGTAACCACTAGAGTTCGGCATGGCTCTATCTAGGGTGGTTCTTACGGTTCGCTATATGAGGTTCGGTTCTAGAGTAAAAGGTACCTGAACCAGCAGATTCCTCAATCCTCACCCATTATAGGCTCATATAGATTGAGTTCAGTTCAGGGGAATACATTTCCCTATGGCTGCACGGAGATGAAAACCTCACGAAGACATAGGTACGGATGTATCCCGAAAGTGATCCACTATCTTGCACGGAGGTGAAAACCTCACGAAAGAGTAATTCTCGCTCCCACTTAAGGGTGTGACCGCAATGGTCATGTAGTGCAATGCCAAAGTATTTGATAAGACAAAAGAAACATGATTTTTCAAAATAAATTTCCAAATTTCGACAAAAGGGCAAATAATAATCAATTTTACGGCCTGACTCTCTAATTGGTCCCCAGCGGAGTCGCCAAGCTGTCGAAACCATCCTTTCTTGAAAAGGTGGGAATCGAACTTGGGGTTTTGAAAATAAAAAACGGGAGTCGCCACCGATCTTTTATTAGGTGTGATCGGATCACCTTTGTTTTAATAAAACATTTTGATTTACTAAAACAATGCTTTTGGTCTACAGAAATTTGAGAAAATGGGTTTGGGAGTCGGTTACGTGCGAGGAAGGGTTAGCACCCTCGTCACGCCCAAAATTGGTACCAAATTGATTAATTAATGTCCTAATGTCGAAAGTTTGAAAATTTTGAAGGAATTTTAAAAATCTGACCCCTTTTGAAAATATTCGTGTTTTTCTTGAACTAAATTGAGATTTTCTCGTTTCGAAGAAATAAAGTGTCACATCCAATACTTTAGGACACGATAATTTAGATCTTCGATCCTAAGATCATCTCATAGTTTTCCGGGATTGCAAATCGAGATTTTCTCGTTTTCGAGAGATTAAAGTATCACATCCAATACTTTAGGACACGATAATTTAAATCTTCGAATCGGAGATTATCTCATAGTTTTTTGAATTAAGAACCAAGATCTTGTTGTTCCAAAAGAATGAAATATCACATCCAATACTTTAGGACACGATATTTTAAATTCTTGAATCCAAGACTATCTCAAAACGGTCGATTTACGTAAATGACACGAATAAAAATAATCATAAAAATATCGGAACAAAAACAAAGACACAAAGTACAAAGGTTAAAAAAAAAAATAAAGCGAAAGACAAAAAAAAACAGAACGATGTCAAAATGATAGAGTTAGTAACGATGGGGACAATAAATATCATAATATGAATACCATCAATAATAATAATAGTAATAATATAGTGATGACGAAAAAAATAAAAACGATACAAAATATATACAATATAGCAATATAGTAGTAGTAATAGCAAAATACTAAAATAATAACATAGTAATAATAATAATAGGAGCAATAGAAAACATGTACAATATAATAATATAAAATTAATAATAATAATTAACAATAATAATAGTAGAATACTAAAATAGTAATAATAATAATAATACAAAATAATAATAATAATATACATAATATATACGGTAGTGATAATGATAATATAGTGATAATAAATATAATAATATAGTAAGTATGTATATACAAATAATAGTATAATAATAATAGAAGTAGTGACATACAAAGATAAAGTAAACAAATAATAAAAATAATAATAAAGGTAGTAATAATAATAATAGTAAATATATATATACAGCTAATAATATTACTAATAGTGTCTAATAATAATAGTGACTAATAATAATAATAATAGTAGTAGTGTAGTAGTAATAATAATAATATACAATATATAATATACTGATATAAATATGGCAATAATAATAATAAAAATAATAAAAGATTGCAAAAATAAATAAAAGGACCTAATTGCATCTAAAATTGAAGTATGGGGGTTGATTTTGAAATAAAACAAAGAGGGGTGGGCCAATTCGAAAGGCGTGCGGGAGGAAGGGGACCAAACAGGAAATTCCCCCAAACTCCCACGCGCTAGGCTTAGTTCAGGGCCAAATTAGAATGGGAACAAAATTTAGGGCGAAATTCAAAAACAAAAAAAAAACTTGATCGTGAAGATCCAAAAGGGCGGAGGGGCTAAACGCGCAATTAGCCCCTCCTAATGAAAACACGCAGATCCTTTGGCCGGGTCGGGTCGAATTCGGGTCGGAGGCCTCAAAACGGTGCCGTTTTGGGCGTCTGAAGGGAGGGTGCCAAAACGCACCGTTTTGGTCCACTATATAAGGCACATTTTTTGTTTTACTTCATTTCTCCCCTTGTTTTAAAAAAAAACTTATTCTCTTCTTTCTTTTTCTCTGCAGGTCTAGCCTCCAGGGACGCCGTGGACACCGTCGCTGGCCGATGCCGCCGCGCCGGCCACCGCAAGAACAGGTAATTTACTCTCCCTTTTTTTTATGCATATATATGTATTTATATTTTTGCGAAATAAGAATAAAAGAAAAATACCTTCGAAGATTTTTGTTCTGCTGTTATTCTTGAGAGTTTTTTTTTTTGAATCTGCTCTTTTATTTTTTTTTTGATCGATCGAAGAAAAAAAGGATCCCCTTATTACAGATCTATCTCCAGTTTTATATAACCGATTTTTGAAATGAAATATAAAAAAAAAAATACTGATTCCTCCTTTTCTGCCATTATTATCTGTCGTTTTCGTCTTTTTCGTAGGTGGACGGTGCTAGTGGAGATGATGGTGGCCGAAAACAGGGCCTAGTGAGGTTGCGGCTGTTAGAAATTTTAGGGTTTCACAAACCCTAGAATTTTTCAAAATAGATTACTGTTTTGGGCTTGTCGGGCCCTTCAAATTTCGGGTTGTAAGTTTGCTAGGCTCTAGGCTCGGTTTAATGGGCTTGTTTGGGCCCCGGGCAAATTTTGGGTATTACACATATACTCAGTGGTATTACCATAATTCAAATTATATACATAATAATCATATCATTAAATCATATAACTTTAATTTTACTAAACCAATTCAAACATAACATTCATATAAGTTTGTCTTTCTCAATATATTCATACAATTCAATTTTAGCTATTCAACAATTGAAATAATACACAATCATGTTGAGCCACTATCCATTTCTTGAACCAATGGTTCATACTTTCCATTCTCATACTCATATTCCAATCACATTTTTCAATTCATGTTCTATTTTCACATTTCTTCCAATGGCTCAACCATTTCATTTTATTAAATTTAACCTTTTCCTTATTTACCCCTATTAACAGACTCGGACTTTAACGGATACACGGATTCCAACCTAAACACACCAGTACGGCACATTGTGCCTAAAACGGTACATAGTACCTGATCAGTATACGACACATAAGTGCCTGAAACGACACATGAGGTGCCTGATACGACACATAAAGTGCCTGACTTATGACACATAAAATGCCTGATCGGCAAAGCCGATAAATCCCGTACTCTTCCAAATCCTATGGCATGCCAATTATATCCGACTCAGCCCGACTAGTTAATAGGGTATTTCAGTTCTCAATTTCATTTTCATTTTCATAACAAATTCAATTTCAATATCAATTACACTTTTCTATTTCAATCCACATATTCATCATTCAACTCAATTTCCATTCAATTAAATAAAAACACTTACCTTATAATTTACTTACCATATACATAAATTAATTTAACATTTAATGAATAAATAAATAATTAATTTGAATTATAGTAATACAAACCCGAATTTGCTTGATTATTCCTCGGTAACCTTCTCCTTTCCTTTGTGGGTTGATGCCTCGAGTTCCTTTTTAGCTACGAAAATAATAATAATTTAAATTATTAATTACAACATTAAATTACAATAAATAATTGAATTTTATTCAATTTCTACTCTTCCTCTTCATTCCACATCCTTTATACATAATTCTATTATTTACTTATAAGTTCTTTCAAAGCTGTCTACCTGAGTCATTGTCACTAAATTATCTACATCTTGAGTTAAAGAATTCCGAATTAAGATCCGTAAATTTTATATAAAACTAGACTCATATATCTTATTTCCATAAAATTTTCATAATTTTTGATTTAGCCAATAAGTACAGTTTATTCTTTAAAATCACCCCTATTCTGTTGTCTAACAGTTCCGCCACTCTTTGCTAAAATTTAATTATATTTTTATACAGAATTCAAATGATGTTATAGTTTGTTTCTTATAAAAATAGACTCATTAAAGAATCTAACCATATAAATTATGTCCCACGATTATTTTTGTACAATTTTTAATGATTTTTCCAAGTCAGAATAGGGGATCTCGAATTCACTCTGAACCAGTCTCACAAAACTCTAAATATCTCAAAATACAGAGTTCCTTTACTTCTCTGTTTCTTTCATATGAAAATAGACTCAATAAGCTTTAATTTCATATCTCACTCAACTTCTACTTCCATTTATACCATTTTTGGTGATTTTTCAAAGTTACTCTTCTGCTGCTGTCCTAAAGCTGTTTTCTTATGACTTATTTTGCAATAAATCCTAGTTAAGTTTACTTATTTTCTTAACTTAATTCATGCTTTGATTCTACTTAAATTCCTTCCATATTCAACTTGATTATATAATTTTCATAATAAAACCCTAATTTATAATTTCTTCCAAATTAATCCCTATAGTAGAAAACTTATAGCTTACCTTACAATTTAATCCTTTTACTAATTCTAACTTAGATTTCATTTAATTTAATCCATAATTCATCTTTTTCTTCAACATCAACTATACTTAAGAATTTAAAAACTCTCAAAATATCAACTTAGTTTCATCAAAATCTTGCTTTAAAGCTTCCAAAACATCAAAATTAAGAGAATAGGACTTGATTGACTTACCAATTTAAACTTCAAGCTTTAAATCCCTAGTTTTTCCATTTTCTTTTTCTTTCCTTCCTTTCCCCTGTTTCGTATGCTCTCTGTTTCTTTGTTTTGTTTCTTTTCTTATTTCTTTTATTCTATTTACTTTATGTTATAATAATATAATATATAATAATTACTTTAAATTAATTTAATATAATTTATTACTTTAAATTAATTTAATATAATTTATTACTAATATATATATATTTCATAATTAAAATCTAAGTAAAAATCTTAGATTTTTATCTCATATGCCGCCTCAACTTATGCTAAATGGCATATTTGCCATTTTGATCCTTTTTACTTTCTTTTAATCTATAATTAGACTTTTACTCCTTATTCAATTTGATCCTTTTTCCTAATTACTTTAAATTAAGCTAAATTCACTATATAAAAATCTAATTAAACACACTACTAGACTCATAATTACTCCTAATAATTATTTACTAACTCGATTTACTAAGACGGAGGCCCGATAACACATTTTTTTTTCCGGTGCCGACGGATTTTGAGTCGTTACACTTACGAAATATTTTAATATTTTTCTTTTACATTTGGGATCCAAATACTTATTCCGACTTAATATTTATGTATTTTATAAAAAATTTAAATAATATTTTTATTAATTAAAATTGAAACCCACCAAACCAAAATATTTCTGTCACATGCAAAATGGTGGCAAAGAGCAAAAGAGAGTGATTGAGCAATGTCAAAATTTGACAAAGTAACTAAGATGACACCTAATAAGGAAATAAATTAATGTAGTGTTTGTTTAGAAGGAAATTAAACAGGCATTTGCCAACTGAATTAAACCCGTATTAGTGAAAGTCAATGCTTAATTATATATATAACAAATTAATTTTCTCAACAATCACAGACGTTCCCATGTTACCTAGACCTAATTTTCGACTTTTCTCTCCAAAACAGGTCGACCATAAGGCTTAGTTAAGAATGGGAAATTAACCATGGTTGTAAATTATCATAGGCTATAATATATATACATTAATATAATATTGAAGGCACTGATTGCCAAACTTTATACCAAAATAGAGCTTTGTCTCATTGGCCTTCCATTTTTGCTCAATGATGGACATCGAAGAAAACTAGGAAACCCAACAAATTGATTCCTCACCTACTGAGTGATGACCCAAAAATTAAATTAAAATAATTGCTTGTTGCCTTTTATTATTATTATTATTATTATTATTATTAACACAGCACATCATGTGATTGTGCTAATTTTTTAAATAATTTCTTATTTTATAGTACGGAAATTTGATTACAACATCTTAATTGCCATCAATGTTCTTCAATACTTCGACACACCCCGCCCCCAACCAATTTGTATAGCTCCAATGTTGTAACAACGTATCGTGGTCCAATAGTTAAACTATTAAGTAATTCAACCACTTAAAAAATAAAAAAAATACTAGACACAACTAATTAATTATAGAAACATAAATATTTATTTATAAATTATAAAATTAAATCAAATATTTAAATTAGTTTAAATTCAAATTAAGTAACTTTTAATTGGCAATGGGTTTTATTTTGAGTTTTAAATGGGTTTATATATTACGCTTTATTTTTTGAAAAATTTAAACGATTTTTTTGAGCTATTCGGTGTTCAATGGAATAAACCGAAATCAAACTGAATTGATGCGGTTCAATGACAATTTGACGGTTAGCATTGAATATAGAAGAAGAAAACTGTTTGAGTTTTAGCTTGTAAACTCATGACGTTCAAAACTATTGTATGAAAAAAGAAAACTAAATTATAACTGTAGAAGAGGATAGAAAGGAGATTTTTCAATTGGCACTAGCGATGTGAACGGAGATGGCCTTATAGCAGCTACTTTAACAACCCAGTGACTTAAATGAAAAATTGTGAATGATTCAATGACATTTTATAACTTTTTGAAGTTGAATGACTAAAACATAAACTAACTAATAATTTAGTGACTTTAAATTTAATTTACTTTATTATTTTTATTTAACCAATTATCCTGCGGGATTGTCATCCTTACAAGAAACACAATATTATTCTATAATCCTTGCTACTTTTTCAATATGAAAAATGTTGAGATAAATTGAAAGTTTATTAACATTTTATTCTTATTACTTGATAAAATAGTTTGCACAAGTAATATATAGGTTATACTAATATTGAATGTAAATTTTTGAATATCCTATCATATTGATCTAAAATATTATTTATCAATATATATAGAACGGTTGAAATTTTTTTTATATATAAAACAAATAATTAGAAAAATTCAATTTACTTCAAATTTGACACGCATTATTTGTATAAACCAAATATAAAATATTGGATTGCTGAAATATTATTTGTACAAAAAGTTATGAAAATATTTAGTTTTAGACTAATATAAGTGGACCCTTTCATATCTATATATATATGTGTGTGTGTGTGTGTGTGTGAATGAGAAAATCAAATATATAAATATTAGAAATTTTTGACACGAGTATGCGTATAAAAATCATGAATTTAGAATATAAATGTTTGAAACTAATTAATTATAATAACACATTAAATATGTATTAAAATAAAAAATAAAAAAATTATAAATATCAAATAAAAAATCAAAATTTTTGGAAGGAGTATATGATACCTTAGACCCAAAACAATTATAAATATGATTTCAAAAAATAAATAGAAAGTAATACAATTTTTTTGATAATTGAGAGAGAAAAATAGGATAGCTCTCATATCATACCTGTATTAAAATCACTAAATAAAGTTTAAAAATAATATAATAAAGTAGGTATTTTGATTGGAGAAGGTTTATTAAAAGTCAGAAAACAAGTGGATGTGTTATTATTCAGGTATTTTAGTCAGGAAACAAAGGTTAGGGAAGAAATAGAGTTGGATACAAGTTTTAACTCTAAATAATAATATAATGGGAGCCCATATATTATAGGATGCGAAAGAGGCCTCGCCATTCAGAATGAAGAGTGGACCAATAATTGTCATATCTTTTACGTAAGGTTGCTTAGTAGCCATCTCGTATATTTTGACCCATGCTTTTCAGATTCTGAGGATAGGATAAAAAAAAACCATTTTGCAAATCTTTATATGTCCAAAAGGACTAAAACATATGGTGCAAAATGAATACCGCTTCTTAGGGTAGGTTTGGATGAGCGGTGCGTTTATCTGCGGTTAGTGTAAAAACAGCGGTAGCTGTGAGATTAGATACTATAACGATACTGTAGCGTGAGATAAAAAGTAAGCTAAACACACCGCACTCAATCGCCCATCTAAACCCACCCTTACTCTTTTGTTTGAAAATTTCACCACCATCTTCTTTCTATCTTTTCTTTATATAAAAATAACCATAAATATCTAACCATTAAAATTTCATGTTTTATAAGTGATGTCTCTTTTCGAAAATACATTTATGGTAGCTTTGTTTGGATAACAAATAAAAAAATTGGGTATTGGATAAATTCAAGTCGAATTTCATAAGCTTCAAATATTCATTTTAAAATTTGGAATTTTTAAAATTTAAGATTGATTAAAAAAAAATGAGAAAATTTTTTTCTCCCTTCTTTCACACTTCCTTCCAAACCCAAATAATAATTAATTAATTTTACTTATAATATATCATCAACGAAACACAAGATTTCAGAATTGAACTAATAGGCGAATAAGTTAGACCACCAATTCGTAGTTCAATTGATTTATACGATTCAATTGAATAAATTATTAAAAATAGATAAAATTGATTCAACCGTTGGTTCGGCCGATTCACGACTCAATCAATTTGACCATTTATTTCAAACTGATGCCCAAATAGATTTTCGGTCCGATTTTGAAACAATAACGAAACTTCATGCATTGAATTTAATATAATATAAATGTTCAAAAATTTCATTTATACCTTCAATTTTAAATCATTGATTTCTAATTTATACCTAACTACCTAAGTAAGTCCATTTATGCCTAGTGCAACCGATTTAACAAGCTTATCCAATTTAGCTTTGAATATAGAGATGAAGCTTCATGTTTTTCTATTTAATATGGTATAAATATTCAACATTTTCATTTATACCATAATCTCCACAATTTTAATTTGTAAACCCCTGACTTTTAATTTACACCTAAGTAAGTCCACTTATTTAAGTACAAATCAATTTGACTGTTTTGATTGCTTTGATTGGTACGATCGGTTTAATTGGTCCATTCAATTCAATTAAATAAATTATTAAAAAATC
Organism: Gossypium bickii; assembly: GCA_025503065.1. NCBI lineage: Eukaryota > Viridiplantae > Streptophyta > Magnoliopsida > Malvales > Malvaceae > Gossypium > Gossypium bickii. The sequence continues at coordinate 135,703,030 of CP106709.1, read as the reverse complement.
ATAAAATATAAAAAAAAAAGTTGAACCACTCAATCAATGCTTAAATAATTAAATTTTTAAAAAATCAATGCTTAAAATTACTTGAGATCCAAATCTAAATTTGAATTATCCAAACAACGAATTTGGATTAATTCAAAACTTTGAATTTCAAATAATTTAATTATCAAACAAAAAATTTAGGAAATAAATTCATAAATCATAAGTTCGAAAGTTAAAATTTTGAATTTTAATCCTCACGTTACCTTAATTTATTCCAACTTTATTTCTTAATTTTTTTTCTTCTAAAAGAATAAAAACATATAAAAATCAATAATCGATTCTGAGTAATTCAATATCCATAAAGATCTAAATGAGTAAATGTTTAAACATTATGACTCATTTAATATGTCAGTAACGATGGATGCTGATTAAGTTGAGGGATCAAAGACTAAAAAGCTTACGGTGATCATATTAAAGCCAAGATAATTGGATTGAGAAAAAGGTGATTTATGTATAATGCCTTACATTGGGGTGTTTAGTCTTCTAATTATATCTAATCAAAGACTAATTAGAGAGCATCATACCTAAGCAAAGACTTAAGAACTGGTCCACATAAATTAAAACATGTTTCAAACCGATTTAAAAATGATAACTAGTTTTATATATATATATATTTGATGTTAGCTTTTAATAGTATTATTAATTACATAGCTAAGACAATATAAAAAAGAGTTGGCAACTTTGCTACTTTACCTACATTCATAAAATAATTTCATAAAATGGGTAGTTTATTTTATTTTTTATATCTAATGAAGCTTATGAGTTTTTTGGGCATATATTTTTTTATTAATTTAATTCTCCGTTATAATTATTTATATATATATTTGATATTTTCTATGTCTATATTTGGAATTTGCCTCTAAAATTTTGATGAATATTTATATTTATCTTGTAAATGTATTTTGTTTATTTGTAAAGGTAACACTTCGAAAATATTTTAAAAAAGAGAGGGCTGCTGGCTTATCTTAATAAAAACTTAATCAAATTCACCGACACATTTAAGTTTTTGGTTTGTGTCTTGGGGGTGCCACTTTTGTCTGATTTTTATTTTTATTCACAAGTAAAAGAACCTGTGAAAAACCAATGGTGATGGTGGTGGTGGTGGTGTCCAACGTTGCCTTCCAAAATAACTACCCAACTCTGCCTAAATTGTCTGTTGTGGGGACAAGTATCCATAACTTTGATATTTCCTCAATCTATTGAAAATACTTGTCAATATCATTGGTAAATATTTTTTCTGAAATAAATGGTCGAAATAATTGGCATTTAGTTCAAACCCTAATCACAGAAATGTCAAAAATCATAATTCTATAGTGGACTGCGTGTCTATTAAAATAAAAAACAAATAATATTCTGGAATATAGTGGGATCTGGGTTATTAATTTTCTAAAGTAGACAAGCAATCCATGGGAAACAGTTGAGCCAAATATACCCCCAACAACAATTCTCCCTCCATCACTGAAAAGTGTCTTAGACCAAGCTCCTTTTAAGTTTACTGTTCTGCTTTGATCAGCTCCAGTAAAACTTTGATTTTTTTGGATAATTATAGTCACCTTTAGTCACTTCTACTGGAAAAAGCTGTTTTCTTCCATTAAAATTATGTCAATCTTCTTATTAGTCTTTAATAAAGGGATAACCTGATTTTTTTTGGTTACCAAATCCCTGGCTCTTTTATTTTTATTTTTTTGAGGGTGTACCATTAGTGGGTCTTCTTTTGTACTCTCAATAAAGTAGTATATTTTTTGTTCCTTCAAGTTATAAATATATACTCATGTTTTGCTTCAGGGTGTTGTTTCAGTTTTCACTGCTTTGTTTCTGTTATCTTTTTCTTGCTTTAATGCTTGGCTGAGAGGCCTGAGAGAGAGATGGAACTTTTTTGGGATTGAATTCCAGCTTTTTTGGAAGTGAAAAAAAATGGGGTTTCAGTTTCAATTTTTTCTCCTGCTGGTGACCATATGTATAACTTTGTGTGCCATGTCAGTTGATGGATCATCAGGTACTAATGATGTCTATATCTGTTTTCTTCTAAGCTGATCTTTTATTTTTATAGCAGGCTGTTTTTGATCCATGCATTTATTTGCCTTTTTTGATTGAGATTTTTCATGAAATTTGTACCCAAAATCCATTTTAAAGATCTGGGTTGTTTAAGCTAGTTTCAGTGATCAAGAACTAGGATAATGAATGATGGTGTACTTTGAGCTTGTGAAATTGGCACAGTTGAGAATTTAAGGATCTGATGGAATCTGCATTTCATGATCACTGAGAAAAGCCTAAATGAGTGAATTCGAAATCATCGTGTTCACATTTCATGATTCCTAGATAATTTTGTTTTTCAGAAGCTTATTTCCTGGGGATCTGTTGTTCTGAGGGTTTTATCATTGATAAATTGTCCGAAAATTCCATGACTCGTGGAGACTAATGATGATGGGCGACTTTGTCGTCCAAAAGCTAATAGATTGCTTTGATCTACAATCTTCTACATGGTGCTCGTACATCAAATCCGTCATTTCCTTTGGAAAAAAAACATATGTTTAGGAAAGCCAAACTATTTGTCACAAAAAAACCTTGACAGTAATATGGTGCGGTGTGTTTAGCTTACTTTTTGTCTCAAGTTATAGTGTTTAATCTCACTGTCACAACTGTTTTTACACTAATTGCAGGTAAACCAAACCCACATTAATGGAGTTTGGTATTTAGGTTCTCATTATAGCATGGTATATCCATTGAATATATGAATTTAGCAGTCATGATATAACAAAGAATATGAAAGTTTCCAGTTAATTCTGTTTCCATAACATCACTGTTCTTGCTGATCACGTCCAATATTTGATGATCCTTAATGATTAATGTTCATTCGATCTTTTTTGTAACGACTTTACAGATCCAGCACCCTCTTTGACACCAACTACTCCCAGCTTTGGCAGGACAAGACATGGAAAGTTGGCTGCTGTCCCTTCTAGCAAAGTGTTCCATCATTCATCATCTTCCATGGATCGCTCTCCAACTAAAGGTGAGTGATAATCTAGAATACCTTCCGTCTTTGGAAAAGGTAATGAAACCATCAGTAAAGGTTGTTCTCTTTGATTTGTAGCCATCCATCCGCACCATGCCTTGAAGCCTTCGAGTATTTCGGTTGCACCTACTGCACCATCTTTTGGACCCCCTGCAAAGAATTGGATGCATGGTCCTGCATCCTTACCTTTGGCCCCGTTTCATAAGCATCATCATGCAAGGAAACATTTCAGAAACTCTGCTCTTCGACCCTCCTATTCAATTCATCAACCTGCTTACAGGCAGCAAGGTTTAATTCTCTCCCTTGGTAGCCCCTAATAGTTATTTTTGAGGATTAAAACTAATTGATATATATATATGTATTCACAATTAAAATACTTCTAAATGTACAGTTCCTGCCGTCTCTCCTTCTCAATATTTCACTCCCAGCTGGGTTTCACCTGCACCATCACCTATTGCCACGTCAAACCACTTTCATAGTATGGATCAGTTTACTTCTTTCATTGCTTAACAATGCTTTCCTTTACTAACTTTAAACTGTTTATTAATAACTATCATATCATCTTCATGATTGTAGATATGCCCATTCTTCAACCTGCAACTTCTCCGATTGCTTCTTCCCTGAAGAAGATGAAGGCTCCGCCACCATCCATCGTTATGGCACTGCCACCTCCACCTCCTAATAAAGGTACCAAGTACCTCCTGTTTGATCTATATTTTCTGATCGAGAGAAGAAAACAAAGGTTAAATTCGATATCAATTGCAGATTGTACATCAGTGGCATGCAGTGAACCCTTAACATATACACCTCCTGGATCACCTTGTGGTTGTGTGTGGCCAATTCAAGTTAAGCTTCAGCTTGGTGTTTCAATATACACCTTTTTCCCTTTGGTTTCAGAACTGGCTCAGGAAATTGCTGCTGGTATAAGACTAAATCACAGTCAAGTTAGGATTATGGGAGCAAATGCAGCTAGTCAGGAGCTTGAGAAAAGTACAGTTCTCATCAACTTGGTACCATGGGAAGTAAAATTTGACTATACAACAGCATTATTAATCTATAATAAGTTTTGGAATAGACAGGTCTTCATAAAGGCCTCCCTTTTTGGTCCCTATGAAGTCGGTTATGTTCGCTATCCAGGTAATATATCTGTTTCTCCATTCTTTTAGGTTGTTTTCTGGATAATTTCACTATCAGATGGCATGATTTGAAGACTTTTGGATGATTTCAACATGTAAAGGTCTTCCACCCTCCCCGCCTGTAGCGAGTTCCAGTGTTTCTGCTATTGATGACGGGCCATTCACTGGCCGTAACAATCATGGACAAGCGATAAAACCTTTAGGAGTTGATGTTCCTAAGAGGAAGAGAGAAGGGCCTACACGAAGCATGATAGCTGTGATTATTCTGTCATCCTTTTCAGCCTTTGTTGTATGCTTGGGGATCATTTGGCTTATTCTTTGGAAATGGGGTGCTTGTGTCAAAGAACCGGAACATAAACCGCAAACAACAAAGTTTTCTCCACCACCACCATCAGGTACTTCCATTATGACTGAATTCATAGAAGGTAGTTCTCATGGAACATGATTCGGCTTTCAAATATAAAGCTTGTTGCCAGATTTTATTATGAAGTCAGGCTTTCTTCCTTGTTCAACTTGAATTTCCAGTTTGCCGTTCTTCTATAATCTGTCATAATTAGTCCAAAGCATTATTGCTCAGACTCCATTTTGTGACAAATCATGAAATTCGAATACAACAGGGTCTTCTAGAGCTGTGATGCAAGGAAGCAAGTCCAGTGCTGCATCAATGTCTATTAGTTCCGGTGGGATGACATATACAGGATTGGCAAAGAACTTCACCTTAAGTGATATAGAAAGAGCGACAAATAGCTTTGATGCTTCACGGGTGATTGGCGAAGGGGGTTTCGGCATTGTCTATAGAGGTAGTTTAGATGATGGAGCTGCGGTGGCTGTTAAAGTTCTGAAGAGGGAGGGTCAACATGGGGGACAAGAATTCTTGGCAGAAGTGGAGATGCTTAGCCGCCTGCACCACAGAAATCTGGTTAAACTGATTGGTATTTGCACTGAGGACAATACACGTTGTCTCGTCTATGAACTTGTTCCAAATGGAAGTCTTGAATCCCATTTGCATGGTGAATATCTTCAGCATAACTAAAATCCCCTTTCCACATTTTCCATTTGCAAGTGATGAGACTGCTTACAACAGCTTAGAGATTGTTTTAATTCTCTATCTTTGTTCTCCCAGGAGCTGAGAAGGAAACTGATCCACTCGACTGGGGTGCTCGAATGAAGATTGCGCTTGGTGCAGCTCGAGGCTTAGCTTATTTACATGAAGACTCCAGCCCCCGGGTTATACACCGAGACTTCAAGTCCAGCAACATCTTGCTGGAACATGATTTTACACCAAAAGTTTCGGATTTCGGATTGGCTAGAACTGCAATAGATGAAGGGAACAAATACATCTCAACACATGTGATGGGAACCTTTGGGTATGAACTTCTGTACCGTCTTTCCTGAAACAATCCTTTTCGATTTTCACGACCATTTATGATTCGATACTCACATGCCTCATGAGAATCAGCTGTCTAGTTTGCTTAAAATGTAGTTATATTAGTACTTTTTCATTCCTTCTTTTTCTACATCTAGAAAATTTGTTACTTATAAACTACTCATTTTTCAGTTACTTGGCTCCGGAGTATGCAATGACCGGTCACCTTCTTGTCAAAAGTGATGTTTATAGTTATGGGGTGGTTCTACTTGAGCTCTTAACAGGGAGGAAACCTGTGGACTTGTTACAGCCCCCGGGTCAAGAAAATCTCGTTGCATGGGCTCGTCCGCTCCTTACAGACAAGGAAGGTCTGGAAATGGTCATCGATCCGGCCATAAAATCTGATATCTCACTTGATAGCATAGCAAAGGTAGCGGCAATTGCATCAATGTGCGTGCAGCCGGAAGTATCTCATCGGCCATTCATGGGTGAAGTTGTTCAAGCATTAAAACTAGTATGTAATGAATTTGATGAGAAAATGGAGGTAGAATCAAAAGCTGGCATCCAGGAGGACTTTCGTAAAACTGTAGATAGTAAACTTAGTAGACTTTCAAGTGAGCTTGTGGAAGCTTCAGATACCTATCACCCAATACCTGGCTATGATTATAGCCATGAGAGCAATATACCATTGTCTTCATCGGATCTTTTAAGTATCCCACCGGGACCTGAGCTGCAGGAGCCTGGGTCATTTAGGAGGCACTCGTGTTCGGCCCCACTAGGAACAGGAAGGAGAGGACATTTCTTGCAGAGAATAAGAAGTTTATCGAGAGGCAGCCGAAGTGAACACGGATTTTCTGTCAAATTCTGGCGAGGGTCTCGTTAAAATTTTGCTAAAACCGTTTTCATTGAAGTTGCAATATTTTCCATGGGAAATTAGAGTTTGTTTTCTTGAGTAGGAACAGGGATTTTTACTGAATGCAGACTGATGCTTTATTCTCTTACATGCATGCACCAGATGAAAAGTTGTGAATTTTGTTATTTTTTTTCTTGATATAATATGTCAGTTATGGTTTCCATCAATTCTAGAATACCAATGATGTCTATCGAGTGTGTGTGCGTGTAAATGGAAAATACCAATGACACAACACAATATCTTAAAATAGCATTGAGTCATTGACAACTATGTAACCTGATTTTCTTATGGTTTTATGAAAATCTCATGCGACAGCCAGAATTTATATGCAAAGAGCTTTAGTTCTTCAAGCACAGCCCTCACATGCTGGCCAACAACAATCTTCTGCGACTAAAGTTGTCCTTTAATATCCTCAACGGTTAGTAGTTTATAATGTTGGTAGCTTATAATATTTTATTAGATTAAAGTCTAATAATTTATAATTATTGATTAAATAATGGTATTGTAAAGATATAACATTTGTATGTAAATTTATTTTATATAGATATATAACTTTATATAAAGTTGTCTTATTAAACAATGCAATCATGTGAAAGGGTGTCTCATTAAAAGATATATTTCCATGAAAGGTATATCATGAAAAGATACATCTATTGGATGTCTATATAAAGGACCTTTCTATTAGTCATTTTGACTATTTTACTTAGAATGTTGAGGACTTTGTTGTATCTTGTAGGTATTTTAAAGCCTTAAGAAAGTGTTCTACATGCCTCAAAGTCGATATATTTTAATAATATTATTATGTATAATTTTATCTAAGTTCTTGGAATTATCAACCCATAAGTTGTATTCCAAATAACATAAAAAAAAATTATGCAACAAAATGAAATAATTAATTGACTTACTTGAATTGTAATCTAAGATGAGACAACACTTATAATTTGTAGCCATAGAATAATTTTTGTTTCAACCTTGATCTTAAAGCATGCATCACGTCAATAAACCACTATTCTTCCTTTATATATCATATATAAAATTCTCACATGAAAGGCTCATTTTAAAGCCTTCAAGATTGTTCTTTTTTTAAAATTTTAGCATTACTGACAAAAAAATCTATCAATAAATGATTGTCACAAAATCATATAGTAATATATTGGCAACAACAAAACAATCAATAAAAAGGCTGTTAACAATGCTTAAATAACTGAATAGTGATGTTACAATATATTATTTTGGTAGATCTAATGTTGAATAGAGACCATTTGAAGTGTAGATTCAAAATAAAAAAGTGATGTTTTGGTAAAGACACCTTAACAACTATTAATGTATTATATATATAATATATGCTTTGTTTAATGTTGGAATTATTATTATTATTTTATTCTAAGTAATACTATTTTTTTTTTTGCATGGTTATATATATATATGATATAGTGATATATTATTAATTTTATATACTCTCATATTGAGTTCATATTGAGTTGATGAAAAGTTTTAGAAGTAAAATTTTGAAATATCAAATGATTGCTATATTAGTAATATTCACTAAAGGTGGATAGTTGGAATTATATTAGTGAGAATAATGGCCCAAAAAAAAAAAGATAAAACATGTAAAATAGACATTTGTTAAATTTCCCGTGGCAAACTAATCTCTTACATAAACTTTGTGCACTACTACAAACAAACACTGCTCTTCAAATGCCACCACTTAAGTCTCATGTCATTATTACACATGAGCAGCTTTTCCTAGTCTTCTTCTCAAAATCTTGATTCCCATGTACCTGCAAAAATCAGAACAACCAGGTTAATTTAGCTCCAAAATCATGATTGTTTACCAGCTTTAGTCTCAACGGTTACTGCTGGTTGGCATGACTAATGAAATGTGTAGACAAAGCTAACCTGCCCATCATCAAGACAGTGCCCTGAGGATTTGTTCCAGGGGATTCATTAAATGTGGAGCCATCGACAATTCGGAGTCTGTTGGTGCCAAGAACTTTGAGGTCAGGATTCACCACTTTGCCGACGTGGCACCCTCCATGGTAATGCCAAATTGTGATCACAGTGTCTTTGCAGAACTGCTCTAGGGACTTGGTGTCATTAGTATGCTTTGGTATAAGGTTAATGTTAGCCTTGACACTCATGTTAAGAAGCTTCTCTACAGTTGGTTTGTCACACCTTGTGAAGTTTGTGAAATGTTTTGATTGTATAACCTTGGCAGCCATGCGGATCCCGTCAACGCATCGCTGCAGATCATGTGGGTGGTGGAAGTAGTTGAAGGTAACCGAAGGGTTGTCATCGATGTTGGTGTTGACCAAGTTGAGGTGCCCCGTGGAAATAGGCCTGGCAATCTTTTCCAAAATGAAACCTCCTTTGAATGCTTCATGTGGTAGGTCTCGCTTTCTTTTGATGAAAGCTTGGATCGCTTCGGGCGTCCTTTGCTTCGGAGGAATCGTAGAGAGCTGACCGATCTGGTTCAGTATAACAAAAGACAAAAAACCATCAGGAATAAACCAGTTCCTAATTCATGAAATTTGTGAATCAACATTGCAAGAAAGTTTACATTTATTTATCTCTTCTTAGTTAATTAATCAATAGTACTTGAGATCACCTCAGCAGACAATATTCCATGATGGCAACGAATGCTATCCTGGGACTGTCCAAATCCACTGCTGGATTCAATGTAAACCCCTATCTTGGTAATGCCTACAGTTTGAATAAGGGACTGTTCCACTGGTCGATTAGTGGGGACGAAAACCGAGTTCATCGGGTTATCAGCCATGCCTTTGCCAACAAACTCATTGCGCAGAACCATAGAAATGTTCAACTTGTCAAGTTCAGCCTTTGGTCCAATACCACTGAGCATTAGCATTTGAGGAGTTCCAATTGCACCACATGACAAAATCACTTCACTCCTCCGATTGTTTGTGAGAAATGCCTGATGCTGGTTCCCATTTTCATCCTTGAAAATCACTCCCATTGCCCTTGGTCTCCTCCCTGTACCAGACATCAATATTTTTCCATCTCATTAACAAATTAAATGATAGTAAGAAAAGGGTGTATGCATATAGATATACCTGTTTGATCGAATACGACTTTTTGGACGGTGGCATAGACCAAGACAGTAAGCATTTTGGGGTTTGCCGAAGCAAGCAGTTCGGCTGCAGTATGGCGACGGCCAAAGCGGTCGAAAAGGGTACCTCCAACTTTAGTTCCATGGATATGATTGTACGTGAATCCATTATAAGGTGACACCCCAACATCCAAAAGGCTGTCCTTGAAGGCACCCTGCCATTGTGCTAGTTTAGGCTGGTGAATAATTTGCTTCTCCACCCATGGATATGACTCATTCACTAGCCTTTCATCCCAACCCGCTCTCCGGATGAAACTGTAATATTCACCCAACGAACTTCAAACATGAATGCTTATCTCCGGTAACGACAAAATAGTACGGTATACATAAATTTTGAAGTATTTCAGCTAACCATTTATTACGCATTTGGGGTTTATTTGTACAGTTGAATACCCAAGTTAAAAAAAGTCAACTGAGTTCCATGGTTAATTTTTTTTTAAATAATTAAGGTCCTAATAAAAAATTGCATTCAACCCAGTTCTTAAAATATAAAAAAATATTAAAATTCTTAACGGATCATAAGTGATGATGTGACCATGAAAATTAATATTTATTTAACATGAAAAAACTGATATACGACTTAATTAATATTAATTATTTTATAAGCTCTACTGATTGACTCATAGCTTTAATTTTATAAGTTTTGATATAAAAACTATTATAACTATCATAAAATTAAAACTATCAAAACTTATAAAAGTGGTAAATTTTTAATTTTTAAAAGTTCTATTAAAATTTTTAATAATTTTTATAATTTTATATAATCTCTACTTATTTTCAAAAACTTTAATTTTTTAAAATTTTAATAATATTCATAAAAAATATAGAAAATTATTAAAAAAATTAATAGACCTTTTTTATTTTCCTGTCATATATCATAATTATCAACTTCCTTCGCATCACTTTCATTCAACCAAAGTTATTATCTATCACTTACATTAAGCCATCAAACAATAAAAACATTGTCACTCGAACCCCTTATTTAGCATCCCATACAAGTTTGATCACCATCAAACTTTATACTTTTCATATTTTTATTACTGAAACCAAATACTCGAAACCTTCAAAATAATATATATATCTCTTTTATAATCCTCATAACTTTTTAACAAAGTTTTAATATTTTTTTATAATTTTATATAACTTTTTAAATTTTTTATAATATTTTTATAATATTTTTAATAACACTTTATAATTTTATAAATTTTCTAAAATTTTATTTTATTTTATTTTTATAATTTTTTTCTATATTGTATAATATCTTAATAATTTTCAAGTTTAAATGTTAAAAATTCTTATAAAATAATTAAAAACTCAATTAAGATCTTATAAAATAATTTAAAAATCAATTAAACAGTCACGTCAACATGTTTTCATGTTAGCCTCATATCATAATTCTTTCAAACTATCACATCATCTATTTATCACTTAAAAACTTATTAAGGGTTTTGAAAAGGAATTATATTTTTAAAAATTTTAATTTTAATTTTAAAAAGATAACTTCTATTCTTTTTATTAAAACCTTAATCGAACGCTAATTTGTTTTTATAATTATTTTGTGAGATTTTTTATTTTTTATTTTGCTTTTTAGCTTAAAAAGAGTTTTTAGGGTGAAAATGAAAACGATTTTTAATTTTTTGAAATGACATCTCCTTACCACCAAAGCTTCGAAAATAAGTAGATAAAATTATAATAAAAAAGAATTTGCTGACACCTGACATATTTACTTTCGTGCATTGTTGATGGTACCTTACCTAACTCCCAAGACCAAATGTGTTGGGAAAATAACGAGACTCTTCTGGTGTTATTTTTAGTGTGATGGTTTAGGTTTTTTTTATTATTGTCAGTATCCAATTTTATTGTTATCATTATTTTTATATTATCCACAAATAAATATACCCATCATCTAAAAAAGGTTATGCGTATAACATGCTTCTGTTTAATTTATATATATTTAAAATATTGTATTTGTATACATATTTTTAAAATAATAATAATTCTCTAAAACTTCAAATGAAAACATTTAATTGCCTAAAAAAGGTTGATATGATCATAATTTCTTTTAAAGCGAAAACTATTTATTTGGAAGGAAGAACATGGGAGCTCGGATAACGGAACTATAATTGTTGGCCATTAATTCTTTGTTGAATTTGTGAGGACATGATAATTTAGACTTTCTTGAAACTTATTATAGACTGTGAACTAATTTTGACAGATTTTAATATTGCAGGACCCAATTCTACATGTTATATATAATATTATTTCTTCTTCTTTTTTAATATATGTAAAAAAAGAATTGAAGAGTATAGAAGTCGACAACATACCCTGAGTTAGCTCTGGTGTAAAAGCCAGCATTGATGCAAGTGCCACCACCCAGAACCCTAGCCCTTGAATTGATGACACCATCGGTTGAAACGAAAGGTTGGGAAGCAGAGGTGGGGGACGTGTCTGCCAAGGCGATGTGGAAGTTGCTGAGGAAGGAGACATTAACGTTTGAGAAGGGAACCCCTCCTCTCTCCAACACCAACACACTGAAGTTTTGAGACAGTGTGGCTGCTAAGGGACACCCTGCTGTGCCACCTCCCACTATTATGTAATCATATGATGCTTCGTCTGTGTTTGATGATGAGAAGGATGATGATGATGCCCAAAATGAACTCGCCCTTTTGATGAATGGGTATTTGAATTGATAATAATCACTGCCACCTGCAACAGTTGCCAGTTTTTCCAATATATTCTCAAGTTAATTCAATCAACTATCTATGATCCAGAAATAAGGTAAAGAAAAATGAGATGCAACGGTACATCATTAATCAATTAATCAAAAACCCAAATTTATTCAAACGAAAACAGATCCAAATAAGATGATTTTCAGATTCTAAAAGAGAGAAATATTATTGATCCTACAAGAATAAAGATAAATTCTATATAATATACCCAACATACAAGATCAGAAGAAACAAGTACATATATATACAAGAGCTGAGAGAAGCAGAAAAAGGAAAAAGGACCTTGAAGAAAAGGGAGAGTATTGAGCCAAAGAATCAAACAGATAGAAAGCTTCTTCAATGCCCCAACAAAAGCAGCCATTGAAAGGCTAAACAGCAGCAGATTATCAAACTCAAAGCAAGAATCCTTTGCTTCCTGAAAAACAAACAGATTCCTCTTTGCGGCTCTCACTGGTTGGCCTTGTTTTTTGTGTTATATATGACACTTAAATCTCTCTCTATATATACAGCTTAGCTTCGAGCTGATCAATGATGAATATATATAAAAATTAACTCCAACATACGGTAGCTAAGCAAATTATACAGCGCATATTATAATGAAATAAAAAAAGAAACAATATATTAAACGGTATTTAAAATCACTGCAACGAGGGCTGGTGTAAGTCATTAATGTTGAAATGAATGCCGGGGTTTGGAGTGTAGGACTCTCCTTTTAATTTATTGGCCGTTGGATTCAAACTCTACGTTCATTTCCATCATCCAAAGCCATTACCTTTTTTTTTTATGTATCCAGCTCATATAGTACTCTATCCTTTTTCTACATTCATTGATGTAATATTTATGATTTTGTGGAACATTCAAGATTAATGCTTAAACCTTCGAATATTCTAGTTATTTTTCATGCATACATTTCTTTATAATATCAAAATCTTAAATTCTTAATTCGAGAAATAAACCTACGTTCAATATTAATTATGAATTTTAAAATTGTTTTGTACCTGAGATAAAATAAGAAACTCTTATTATCTCACAAATTTATTTTTCATTTTTGGACCTAAATTATTGTAGGGTAGGGTGGGTTTTATTAATTTGTTGGGTAGCTATTAGACTAGATAAGTTATTTAGTTAGTTAAATTATTATATTAAATGCCACAATGGATGGTAGTGTACTCCTTGTTATTATTATATTAGGTGTATTGAAATTATGAAATCTAGTACGGAGTGTTACTATAAATAGTAACGTGACTCATTTTAAATAAAATATCCCCTCATTCTTTTCATTTTTAGAGGTTAATTAATAGTGATAAGATTATATTAGGTTTAATAATGATTTTTTATTATTAAATATTGACTTTGCAATTAAAAAGTGAAAACATTTCTAAATCCTAATTTCTCTTTTATCTGTGTTTTGTAATTTGGGTGGGTGCCATTTATGATTTAACCAAGATTACACTGCCAGGTTGTCAAATTCAACATCTTTAAATATTTTCCTTCACATGTCCCTATCCAAACATTGACAAACTATTCATTACTGAAATTTATGGGAAATAAAAACATTTTATATATCCAGAGAATTTTATATATAGACTGTAAGGGAAGGTGAAAAAAAAGACAGTGGAAAATTAATTGTAAATCTGTCGGTTTATTAATTTGTAAATGTTTTTTGTTGTAACAACTTTAATGGATGTGATAACAAAAACAAACAAATTTTGCAGGTTAGGGCTAATTCAAAAATGCTGATTGAATTTCATAAAGTGATTATTATTAGATGTGATCTACGTTTGAGTTGTGCTAGTCGCATTTTGATTTCTATGTAATAACATATATTGCATATATTTGTATAATTTAATTTATATAAATATTTTTTTGTAAAGAGAAAATGTAAGAATGCGAAAGGATATCAGACCAAAATATAAGGAGAATTTATTATTATATTACGAGTTTAATTAACAAATATGTTTATTTTGTACATGAACAGAGCAAAACGGAGAGGAAATTAAAAATCTTGAAGTTTAACTTTAAAACATTTATATTTTCTTTGAAAGTTATTACAGTGTAAAACCCACACTCAATTTGTTGAGCTATTCATATATAGATTATTTATACAGCTTTTATATTTGTATTCTATTCATTAAATTAATAATGAAATTATTTTTATTTATATATAGACAAAATATATATTAGCATTTTGCATTTCCTTTCATCATTATATAAGAGGGGATGACACTGTTTAGATCCATATTACTTAATACCCAATAAAAACTCGTCATTATCCCAAAAGCATTGATGCATTTTTTGGGAGACACCACTCTTGCGTGAAAAATCCAACATTTCTTTTTCCATGTTGCATATATTCTTTAGTCCTGCCATATCATATGTCTGAAATCTTAATTTCTATTCCAAGACAGATGTCTTTTATTGCAGCGAAGGGAAGGAGAATAGATTATAAAATACAAGTAGCTAAAGAAATAATTATTATATTTAGAAAATAACTTATATTAGGATGATGCTAAAAATTAAGGTTTATAGGTATCAATAAAATTTTGTCATATCATCGAATTTTAAAGACATGGAATTATGATTATACACTCATTTATAGAGAAATTATTTTATGAACCCTTACCACCACATAATTCATAGTCACTTTTCAATTATTTAATAATATTTTAACAATTTGTTTCATGTTATTGACACATAATTTTGGTAATTTTTTTACCATGAACCTTAAATCTAGAATCCCGAATCTTGAATAAAAAACTTAGAACCCCAAACCATAACCCAGAACCCTTGCATCCTAAAACTCAAACCATGAACCTCAAACTCATAATATATAACCTTGAACCCTTGAATCTTGAACCCAAACATGTAACCTCGAATCTTGAACCTAAAACTCAAACTGAACCTTAAACCTTGAATCTCAAACCCAAACCTTGAACCTTGAAGTTCGGGGTTCAGAATAAAATAATTACCAAAATTATGTGTCAATAACATGAAAAAAATTGCACAAAAATTACTAATTTTTTTAAAAATTGATTGCACAAAAATAAAAAATATTAACTTATGATTTTTTTTTGTAAAAAAATAAAAGATGTTTGTTTATAATTTAAAAAATTAATTATTTTACGTAATTTAATTAAAGTTAAATTAAGTTGGAGAAGATATTAGATATAGATGAGTATATAATAATACTTTGTTATCTTTAAAATTTAATGACATGGCACTATTCCATTGGTGCCTAAAAACTATATTTTTTTGGATGATCTTAATATAATTTATTCCCATATATTTAATAGAAAAAACCTTTGAGATAAATTTAATCAATTTACGAAATTATTTTTTTAAAGAAAATTTTAAACAAAGTTGGAATTAAAATTTTAATATATAAACTACTATCTACCGTAAAAATATCTACATATTAATTCATTGGGGAGAGAAGGTGGTTGAATAATGCATCCAACAAAGCAAGCAAGCATGCAGAACCAAAAATTACATTGAAGTAGTTATTGACAGCTAAAATCAATTACTCTGACCTTTTTCATCCACGGCCACGACCTTTGAGTTCAGTTCTCAGCCTCTTTCTCTGGTTGCAAATTGTGTGTCCTAATACGATGCACGTGAAAATACCTACCCATCCAGCTGTAAATCAACAAGAACAAGCACAAAAGGAGGATTGTTGTAGTCAGCTCGTAGTAAATATTCTTGAAATTTGCGATTTGATGATTTTTCATTTTATTTTATATTTCTTCAACTGCCTTATTGGAAAATGGTAAGTTACAAACGAATGAGCATTAAGACTATGAGTTAGCAATTTAATTAAGAGGGTGGGAAGGAAGGAAAGACCCGAGACTTCAAAAGAAACAGGTGAAACAATATTTAAGATTTCTGCGGCTGATGGAGATTGGAGCGTAGTGCCGTAAATATTCGACGTACGTACGTAATAATAAAATCAAAAATCAAAATTAGCATTGGTAAAATGCCAAGGAAGGACACAAGAATATGTATTCAGCTCATGCAAACCAAATTCATTAACCCATAATAATTCTGTTGTTGATGAACAGACATGACATAACATCACAAGCCCATGCACTCTTTAACTTTTTGTGATAAATCACCAAATTGGGTAAAACAAGTATTAATAAGGCCTTACAACTTATCCGACATACAATAAATATAATTGATGATTAAAAAACCTATGCTGAAGAATAAAGTATAAAACAAAAAAGAAAAAAATATTTAATGGGGGCCTCAATCGCAAGAAAGCCAAGGCCCCCCTTTGTGTAACGGCACTTGCTCAAAAAACAGAATGTCTTCTCAAGATGTATTGACTCTCACATTCTTGGGAAGAGATGTAGACTTCATGGACCATAAAATAACATACGTGACAAACACCTTACCATGAAAGCCAAGTACAAGACAGGCGTCGGCGTCTTCCAAGCACAAAGAATGAATTTCTGATAAGTTAAAATCAGTCTTCTTTAGGGGGACTAGAGTAATCAATATCGTTTCCTGATGCAGTTACTCCAGATGAAGCACTCGACGATGTACTGCTGCTGCTGCTTCCGTTTTGGAAGCTCTTGAATGCTGCTGCACCCGAGTTTGTCTGAGGATTGTTAGTTGCGGGACTTTGCCCCTGCTCCGCTAACTTTGTGAGAAGGTTCATGACGGTGGGGAGAAACTTGGTAGATATGGAAAGAAGCCCAGGAAGCTGCAAGCATAGAAAGGCGTAAATTAGACCTTCAATCAAAGGGAAAATGGTGAAACATATTAATGATAGTGACAATTGGACTAATTTGAAGGACAAAAGGCAGTTTTATAGCTCTTCAGGATATATAAAAAAATGCATGACGTTACTAACAGCCACTGAACACACTTCAATAATAATTTTATTCATATAATGAGCTGCAAAATGGAGAATATTTAACAAATAGAAAAAGCACAAAGATCTTACTAATGGCTGTATTTGATGAAAGCAAATCTGTTTGGTAAATAGGCTTTTGAATTTTAAGTTTGCATGCCCAGAATGTTTTTAAATACATTGTTTCAATGTATTGTACTGTAAAGGTCATTGCTAACTAAATATATTAAGCCTGATAACCAATAAACAGGGGATAAAAAAATTTTAGTTCAAAACTTACAACGCCATGTTGGAATTCACCGGAAATGTTGAGTTGCACCCATAGAGCCTTCACAGTAAGGTAACCCACAAAGAGGACACCAAGATATAAAGGATTTCTGCAATGAGGATATTTGTAAGCACAGGCAACAAACAAAGGATTATATCATTGAATGCTGACCAAACTTAATTCAAAGCTACAAGTGCAACATGCACCTTAGGAGAGTCATAAATTCATTAAATCCCAAGACAACCAAGGCAACAATTGCCCATGGAGGTGGCATCCAGTTGTTGTTACGCCTGCTGGCTTCCTGAAAGCAGAAGGCATCAGTTAACTCAGGGAAAAAAAAAAAATGCATTGGCAATAACATGTCTACCTAAACCACAATATTAATTCTGAATTCTGCTCAATAAAACTTTTGACAATAATACCATATATGCTACAAAAGAAGAAGTACATGTGCAAATTAGAGGAACAGAACAGGACAGAATTTTAGGGCGCAAGCAGCAGTAAATAATGCAACTAATTAAGGCCAGTTAATGTGAATTGCAATTTGCAATTGCAGAAGACTTATTTTTCTAGCACATTAGGCAACATCCAAATTTGATTTGAAGACCGACAATTCAAATCAATATTTGATGGGAAAAGGATAAAACGAAATCTTTGGAATAATTAGAAATTGAAAATTCATGCCTGAGCAGAAATGGCCTGAGTGACACTGTACTCTGTCTCAGCCCTGAATTGCCGCCACAAAGATTTGCACTGAACAGGTGTGATCAATGTCTTGGCAGGTGGAACCTACACCAAAATCAGTCATAAGAATATATCATGGATGATAAATGGAGGAAAAGACAGTGTTCAACTGATGAACTAATAGCATGAGAGAGAGGAAATGTGTCAAGACCGTCGGGTTGCTTCAGCATTATGCATTTAGGTGAATGCCGCACAAATTTGACATTTATGGTAACCTTCATTATCAAACAAACAACAAACTACTTTTGACTTTCAATATTAAATCCATGTGGGCATAAAAATGCCAAATGCAATGTTCAAACAGTTTGTATGGTTAAGTCTCTCATAAAGAATCTCAGCAACAAGACTTCACCTGTTCCCACGTGCTTGAGGCCAGGGGATCAAATGTTGTAATGCTTTTGTCAGTCACAGCAGCATTACTTTTAGTATCGACCAAGGCAGAAGTTAGTGTGTTCTCGATACTATCAACATCATCATCCAACCGGATGGCAGCCATAACGGATAGCAACTTTAAGGACTGAAAAATAAATCATAAACAAGTTTAAAAGAGAATAGAACTGTAGAATGGTTCTGAAAATCCAACAAATGGGGTTACAAAAACATACTGCAGAGCGAGCTGTTTTAGTGATGGCTCGAATATCTTCCTTCCCAGTCCAAACCCGCGGCATTGAATCAGAATCATGACTAAACAATGTCGAAAACCTGTATGCAAATTTAGAGTCAACGTCAATTATGTATAATGCCTAGCAAATCAGGCACTTTAACTCAATCATTGAAATATATCATTACCTATCCTTCATACGTATCAATACCCTGCCAGCTTCTTCTCTTGCTTTTGCTTCAACCACACCTCTAGCATAATCCTGTAGATTTGTTAGCATCTTCTCCTTTTCTTTTGCATCCATTTCAAAGCCAGAAAGGGCACTGGAGAGTCCAGAAACAGCTGATACTGTTTCACGCTGGAGAAGTTTCTTTATTGAGGGCCAGGTCTCATTATTAGCACCATCTAAAAGTGCTTCAACAGGTCCTGCTAATGCCTCATTCAGCTTTGCCTGCAAATGCACCATAATTATCAGTAAGACTCCAAGTGGTTAATAAACTAATCATAAACATTTGCTCTGGATGTCACCATGACATTCTTCAAAGGTTATGAAAGTTCTCGCCGATATACAGCATGGAAAACAATAAAAAAAAGACAAGCATAATCACATCAATGCCAACATTGATATGAGGTAATTCGTTGTTTACTGTATATCGTATATTAGAAAAAAAAGAAAACACTAAATATCCCAAATTCATGATCTTCAAAAGAATTGAACTAGAAAAATCCAGAACTTTTTTAATCAGACCTAGATTCCATATTTTAAAGTTTAATAACCTAACTGTTTAATGTGACATCTTTGTTAATTGTGCTTCAATTATTTTTAAAGTAATCACATTGCATGTAATAAGGTGAAATTTTCAGCAACTAGCAACACAGTAAAGCTTGTTTGGGTTACACTATACCCAACTAAAAACTAGCAAAACCAGCGTCACAACATTACAGTGTCATGTCCCGCGAGTGAGCAATGCTTCAATGAGTCCAGAACGAGTTGAGCACGAGAAAATCAAGCCACGAGATTCCTGGAGTGCCCCGAAAGAGACTAGAAATCCGAAGGGACTGAATCCGCGTAGAATATTCCAGAAGTTATAGAACGATCCATCCATGTATATTGTTTGGGGCTTGCCTATGTAAGTAGAGGCTCCCTTCGCTCATTTGTAGATTCAACTTAGCTCAAGTTGAGCACGAGAAAATCGAACCACGAGATTCCATACCGAACCAGACCGGAATAGGGCTATCTACATTCTCATTATGATAAGGGGGCATTCGAGCGTATAGATACTATGTTTATATATGGATGCCTACGTTGTTACATTCCATTTAGGATTAGGAATGGACGTAACCGGGCCTTCTCTTTACATATCTCTCGTTATTTGGGATCCTATGACAATAACTTGCAATAAATAAATGGCTAGAAGAGACAGAAAGATAAGTTGTTATACCTCATATGATGAAGTCAGCTCTAAAAGTTTAGCAGCACGGACTGAAGCAACATGTGTATCAATATCACGGCGTAGCTTATCCCTGACTTTAGAGCAATCCCAATTTGCCAGCTCAACATTAGCATCTACAAAAACAATTAAAAAAATCCACATGTATCCAGTCCAACATTAGCATCTGCAAAAACAATTAAAAATATCCACATGTATCCAGTCAACCTTGTTGAGCAAAAAGCAAGGCCATTGACAAACAACTATAGCATCAAACTCACTAAATGCAAATCAATATAACGTTGCTTAATTCAAAATTTCAATTCACAGTAATGGTTTAAAAATTCAGTTTTGCCTATATGAATAACTTATTACCAACAAACTGTTTTAAAAATACATTTTCCCATTTCATAGCTCTTGATTACTATTCCATAACTTTTATTCCCACGCCAGCTTATAGCTAAGAGAATGGTTAATTGGTTAATGAAATTCAACCATACCTGTGCATCTTTCATCAAACAAAGCCATATAAGATTCAGTGCAGTTGTGAGCAGCCAAAGAAAACCCCTCCCCTCCATTCAAAGCTTCCTCAAATGCTTCCTTAAATTTTTCAAGAGTTCCAGACCTTAAATGTCCTAACATGGATAGGTAGGCCGGTTGGACAAGCTACATCAGAAGACAAAAAGCAAATGAGTTGAGAAAATTAAAATAACAAGAAAAACTGGATATGGATACGGTATAGAGCTATAACTTGTAACAGTTTTTCTTCAAGTTGCTTTCGCTTTGCAGATCGGACACCTTCATCAAAATATGTGGCTTCTGCATCATACCTAAAATTAGAACAAAGAACTTGCTGTAACTGATATGATAGTAAATAGAAAATAAATACAGGAAAAACAATAACCTAGAATTTGATCATTAAATTGACTCTTTTTGGCCATGCCTCAAGAAAATTTCCATCCATCCATTCATTTAAGCAAAATATAACATTACCACCATCTTGGAAACATGGACACACAGTACGGATACAACATGAGTAGGACACAGTGACAAAATAATTTCTAAAATAGCAGGCATGGCTAGACACCACAACAAAAAAGATATATTTTTACTCAAATAATGTATAATAAAAAAATGAAATTTGAACTTCTTAATAAAGACTTGAATGTAATTAGCTTTTTAATCTTTTAAACTTGGTTTTGAGTATATAAACTTTGGACATAAAAAAAAAAACCTTAATATTCAAATAGCTCAAATTCAAAGGTTAAAAATCCCGTGTCGAAGGAGTCTGTGTTGAACATGTATCAGGTACCAATATGCGAGGGCATATTGCATGTATATGCTTCATAGATCACCTTCATGACGCACAAGCCAACAGGTTGCCAATTAGTAATCACAACATTCCTATTAGTCTGTTAGCATCATAATTCTGCACCGTCACTTTGACTGGATGAATCACTTATATAATTTCTTCAATGCTCAAATGGTCATTGCCTAAATGAAGCTACGTAGGTAGTAACTCATTTGTAACTTAAATAGTACAAAACTTATCTTCTAATCTCATTAAAGTAGTCTTACTCTGACAGAGAAGTGCAGAGAATTGAATTCAGCTTCTTCCCAAAGCCAGCAACTGGACCAGACTGCACAGCTTCTTCTAAAAGACACCAGTTCTGTCAAATGAGGTAATAGGATGGTTTGAGTGTGTAGAAAAATAGCCAGCTGCACAGAAAAATTGTGCATGTGCGTGTGGGCATCACATGTTTATGAATATAAAGAATAATCCATTTACCTCATTTGCAGTGAAACCAGTGAACTTCTCATTGGCAATTTCTTCACAGCGTACTGTAGCCACCATGACCTACAGGCAACAAAAAATCAACAAGATTTACAAAATTCATTCAAGTTATAGCTAAAATTAAGTCTGAAAGGTTACCTTATGGGCTGGAAGGTCAAGGTCTTTATTCTCCTTAATGACTTTCCAGATCTGTTGTGCACTAAAAGAGAACCCCGAAGCAGGTACAACTCCCCTCCGATCTCCAGCAAGGCCCCCCGGTGCAATAGAGTGGTTGAACCGTTGTCTCAAATTAGCAACCTTCAATGATAATAGAATCAGACAAACTGCCCATTTGTATGCCAAGTAATCAAATATTTCAGCACCAAAATCCAATATTCAGGCAAAACTATACAGTAGTAGACGTATTTTATTTTGGCCATCTCCAGAAAAGATGAATTACATGGTATAACCAGGACAAGTGAGGAAAAAAGAATTGCAAAAACATCAATGAGAAAAAAGGGAGTCATCAAACAATCAATAGGGTGATGTCACAAATCTAAATGTAGATAGTCAACTTCTCTCTTTCGATTAAAAGAAACTTCTAAATACTGTGAAAGCTTGTTTACATGCTATGCATACAAAATATCCTTATGTGACATGGTACCTGCTCTTTAAATTGCTCCTCCTTTTCTTCATAACTAGAAAGTGCAACAACCTCAACCTGGTCATTATCAGCAATAGCATTAAATTGTCAGAAGAAATGTTCATTAGAAAAAGGTATAAAGCGATGTTAAACATTTAAATATATGTTGCATTAACTCATAACCAAAATCATACATTGAAAAATTCACTTAATGGAGTTTCCTTATGTGCTTGTGGCTTTGGAACAGAGTCCCATATCTGCAGTTAATGATAAAAAGGTCAGAAGAAAACATTACATAAGTTAATCAAAAGAAGCACAATATATCTGTACCTTCTGAATATCTTCTCTCAGAACAGGTTCTAAATTTTCCAATGGTGTCTGTAAACAAGAAATAGCTAAGTAGTCATAGACTCAATTGAAAGTAGAAAATTCTAAGTATAAAGCTGAGATGTTTGGAACTTTTTAATGAAAAAGGTGAACAAAAACTATCTGTCCAAGCACAAAATGCTCACCCTTGTTTTATCACGGATAACAAACATCAAAGTCGTTTTGCGGGGACTAAACAATCGCATCATCACCTGCAACCAAACACAACCAAATAAAGAAAAGGACCACTTGAAATTCAGGGCATTGCTTAGAAAGGGCAGAGAAAGTGAAACCTGGAATACGGTCTTTAGAAGAGGCTTGTTTGCAGCTTGCTCACGACCAATATCATGACACCACCTAAATGAAAGTTGCTCAATAATATTATTTGCATGCAGTACTGACAGCTATTAACTTAAAATGAAAATTCAAAACTATATCAAGCACCATGTAGGGGCCAACACTTACATGTTTATGAGTACTATATCTGAAACCGCCAGTGCAAAAAGTGCACTTTGTTTCTCAAATGCTGTGTCATCCTGGAATAGTGCAAAGAAAATAATTAATAAGATAAAATGGAAAGAAACTCTAATCCTCTCCATTTTTTCACAAAACAAGGAAGATAGATAGGAACAGACAAAAACAAACACATTATCAACATCATATTCAACTTTTATAATCTCAAACCACTACTGATTTGTTCAGCTTGGTACATCACTCTAAGCTTTACGTGTTATTGGAGCACCAAGACCTCTGTCTAAAATCACCAAGTCTTCTTTTAACTAAAAAATCCAGTGCAAATCACCAAATATTGTACTTTCATCATGATCGATTTGATTTCTCCAATCTCAAGTATATTCTACTAATCAATGTTGCAGAAAATAATGCTAGGGAACAAATATCACCTATGGTAGAACCTTTGTTTAAACAAGTAAAAAGAGAATGGACATTCAGAATTAAAACCTTGACATTAGAAAAAGAAAGAACTGATGACTGACCTTTAATTCCATTTTACTATCAGGTAAAACAAAAATTCATTCAATATTAGAACCACTGCCTACAACTAACAATTCATTAGCAACACCAAGCCAGTCAAAACTTGTTAGAATTTTTTAGATGTAGTTGACAAATTGCCAACAAAGCAGGCACTACCCACTCGATTAATAAATCAAAATGCATTGCCGTAAATACTCTTTTTTATTATCCTTTGGGGTGGGGGCAAGGAAGGAGAATTTTCCTGAATCCTATGTTTAGCAAAAACAGGCAAAAGATCTTTAAGCTGACAATCGAAAGGAAGGCAAACAACAGAGCAAGCAAAAGTAGTTCTTGGTATATCAAACAATGTAGTTTCAATTTTTTGACAAAACATGTTAATGAAAGAATGCAAGCTAGCAACAGCACCTCCCCACGCTCTCTTCCATCAGTGCCCTCCAAATCCATTACTATAGTGCAAGGCTCTATACCAGCACATTTTGCCATCCAAATACCTTTGGTGGTTTGAGACCTGATAAGAAGCTCATTTCATTAATTGTTTGAACCGATTGAAACAAATGCAATTTGCTATTACATAAACAAAAGTTACCTTCCCTTAAATGCATCCATCTCCCTGAAATTGGTGTAAAACAAATTGTTTAACAGTGTGCTTTTACCTGTCAAGATCAAGGAAAGTGAAGAGAAACTTTTAATGGCATAAGTAGAACTTATTTAACAACCATAGAATGATAAAACAGCTAAAAAATGAAATCAATTATGAAATGCGTTACATTCAAAATAACAATAAACAAAATATGGATATAACACTAGCTACAAAAGTAATTTAACAATATCATGTGGTAACAAGTTCACATGAAAGTGAGATATGAAAGATTAGCCAAAATGAAATCATTTATGGCATGAGTTACATTCAAAATAACAATAACAAAAGATGGATATAACACTAACTACAAAAAAAATTTAACAATATCATGTAGTAACAAGTTCACATGAAAGTGCAATATGAAAGACGTGCCATTTTCTGAAAACTGACATGACCAGGCTTCAAGCTTATCATACTCTCATTTGTATCCCACATATTTCTAGTACAATATCATTAAACATAATGCAAAGTAAATAAACAAAGCAGCTTACTATGAACTGGGAATAGACACCTAAGTAACAGGGAAAGGAAAGTATAAAGCAGAAAGTCACAAAGATAACAAGGCATACCGCTGCTTTGCGGTCCCATGATGGAAACCACGGCATATGACAGACCGCATTCATGAAGTTTCACTTCCTTGATAAAACTTTCGATTCCAGTATCATTGAATGAACCATCTCCATCAATAAGTTGAACTGAACAACATTCATCGCTTGTCGCTGAGAAATCAAATGTTCATAGCATGTCAAGGTAAAGCGAGAAAGCATCCATAATGCACAGAACTAAACCGCCCTATTCATTTTTCCTAATTAATTTAAAATTAAATCCTCTATATCAATTAATCAAGGAAAGGACATTTTGAGTATACCTCAATTGAAACAAAGTCTATTTATCTTTTGATAGAGAATTTTGACGTACTAAATAGCTTTAAGGTATTTCAAATTCCAGTTCTTTGTTTCTTATTTTCCTTAGCTTCCTCAACAACCAAACATGCCATAAACATGAAATTCATCCCCGGTCCCGATCCAAACATCACAACGAATTGCAGATTTACACTACTAAAAGAAACTTTAGAAATCTAAAAAACAGTATTCAAACCCAAATTTCCACCAAAAAAAAAAAAACCGCATCGCACCCTAAATAATAATAAGAAAAAGAAGGAAAAAAAAAACCAACAAAATTATTAAGGCGGCGCTGCTTGCTCAGCCGCTTTCTTTTGCCGTTACTTTACAGAAATTAAACAAATAAACCGCAAAACTAATTGAGTAATGAAAGGAAGAAACGGATCACTGAATAAGCTATAAATAGTGAGGAACAAAAATGCAAAAAGAGAAAAAAAAAAAAGATTAGGATGAAACGATTCGAGGGTTTACCCATTGAATCTTATTTGAAATTGAAAGCTCGGAAGATGATGAGATCGATTCCGATGAAAGACAGATAAGAGAAATAGAAAAACAAAGATAGATTTGATCGATCTGAATGGGGGCACTTTGAAGCTCTTCTTCTCCCTCTAGTTTTTATAGCATCGTATTTTCTTTTTAACTAGCACGCATATTTTAACTTTTGTCTTCGTCAACTTTAATGAATAAGTTTAGAAAGATGGTCTTCTCTTTCGATTTATTTTTCCCAATAAATCAAATATAAATTAGCACTGTTTGATTTTACTTTGAATGAAAAAGGTCTTTCATTTTTACTTAAATCCTTTTTGTGGGAGTTAAATTTCTAGTACCTTTATACTTCTGCCCCCCTTCTATTTTTGGCTTTAAACATCTATTTAAGATTAATAACTATAATTGTACTAAATATTGTAAGTCCATACTTACCAAGTTATAATGTATAATTAGATATGTCATGCCTCTATTTAATATATTTATAAAATATTTATATAAAGTGGTTATAATTAAACAATCATCAATTTATTTCGGAAAAAAAATATTCTTTCACATAAAACGTCTAGTAAAAGATAAAAACTCAGTTATGTTAATATTTATTACTCATGATTTCAAATTGATTTATAACACTAATTTTATCAAATACTTAATTAATTAATAGTATAAATAATTTTATGAATTATATAATGACATGATAAATATAGATTGATAACTAATGCATGATTTATGCAGAGTTAAAACCAATTACCAACTGTGCCCACACACTTATGGTGAAAAAAAAAAAAGGAAAAGAAAAGGCAGGGCAACAAATTACGATTTTAACTCGCAGGTATGAGTCCCCAAATAATTTCCGTACACCTACAGTCAAAGGCGAATACTCGTATAGCATGACCGGATTGGCTATCCAAGACTCGGTTCAGCAGTTAAAGGATCAGAGATTTTCTGTTTGTGCGAAATTGGAGTTGGTAGTGAATTATGGTTGTGGACCCATTTATTCCACGATCACCGACTTTAGCGGGACCCATTGGCCGCCCATCTCCTTTTTCAAAAGTTTGGACGGCGTGATCGACTGATCGCAGCTTGTTTTTAACAGCAGGTGCTATGCACGCTCTAATAACCAGCGTGGATTTTGGCATGGCTGAGTCATTGGCCCGGTGCGTGGAACCCACACGTGAATTCACAGATTTAAAACCAACATTCCCCTATAATTCAATCTCAACACTGCGGTTTGGGGTTAGAAAAAAAAAAATGTCTGATAAGTGTTTTTGTATTTTTCGGAAAATTAGAATTTATTTTTTAATATTAATTTTTTTATTTTTCAAATTTTCAAATTTAAATTTAAATTTAAATTTTATTAAATATATTGGTATTTTTAAATAAAAACATTCACTTGATAATTATGTAATTAAAAATAATATTATAATTAACTTAAAATTAATAATAATATTATTATTAATAATTAAACTTGAATATTAAAACTTTAAAATTACAAGATTAAATTCTTAAAAATAAATGTACATATTCTAACGGAAAAAACATTTCGTTAGCAAATATTGAAATATTTAGATGGATAGATATTCATTCTCGAGTTTTATAATATGCGTGTGAATCTTTAATTTAGAATATATAATTTTTTAAAATTTTCATTTTATTTTGTATTTGTTGAATTTTATTTTATAGTTACTTAGAATTTATATATGTAATTATATAATTAAATATAGTTGATTATAAATTCATTTTAAAATTTTAAAATTCTTTATTAACTGATTTAAATTAAAAGACCATTATTAACATTTAAATTTACTAATTTTAAATATCACTTGATTTTATAATTTTTAATTCATTAAATAATTTAATTTTATAATTTAAAATATTTTTTCTAATTAAATGAGGATAAATTTAAAAATTCAAATGAATATCCATATTTAAAATATTTATCGGAAAAAGTGAAATGAATTCCCACATTTTAATATAACAAATAACAATTAAAAAGCAAATCCACAGTATTTAAATAAACAGAATACAAATTAAATAAATATTAATGGTTGTGCGGGGTTGGGCTTGGGCGGCCAGTCATGCGCCCAACCCTAACTTCCAGGATAAATATATTATATTATATTATTTATTGGCCGCATGTTTTTTTTCTTCGGCCAAATTTGGCGGCATTTAGTTTAATGATTTATTATTATTATTTATGAGTTGAAACAAAGATTAAAAGCTCTAAAATATAAATAGTTCAAAATTAGCTCAATTTTGTATGTTGTTTCATTCTCCTTTTACAAAAATAAAACATTCTAGACTTAATCAACTCCAATAAAATTCAACTGATAAGTAATTGATTTGAATAGAACATTTAATAGATTTGTAGTTTTTTAATTTTCAATTTCAACCAATCCAACGGTTATATAATTAAATAATAACTATATTATATTTTTCATGTTAATTATATTATTTAGTTGCATAAGTCAAGAAAATACAAACTGGCATTTAAATTCGATCAATTTATTTATTTATTAAGAGTCTAAAATTGAATTTTAAAAAATATTTAAAAAATCATTGCATGTTTAGTATTTGGAATTACTTTATATTATTTTGATTTTTGAATTCACCCTTCACCCCGAGTATATATATATTGGTTTATATATTAAAAGATGAAAATCATGTTGTTTTTAATATTCGTACACAAAATTTAAGAGATGAAAGATAAAGTATTATACGCATATAAATTGGGTAAAAGTATCATAAAATTCGTTGAGCTATATTTTGGAATATACTTTAACTTATTTACTGCATAAATGAGTAAAGTCGTCCATATATGTTAGATGTGTGAATAAAATAGTCATTCTATTAAAATTTGATATTTATATATAAGGTATAATAACAAAATTGTCCATTAATCTTTACACATTTATTCAATTTGACCTCTACACTTTGTGGGATGTGCCTCGTATTTATCGGATGTTTTGCAAGCACTTATTGGAGATAGACGCATGACGAGATGATACGTGATGTTAATTGTTCACTCATGCCGAATCTCGTCAATTGAGGTAGGTTGAGTCATCAACCAGAGACTCAACTGAGAGTATAGTTTTATCGGTTTGTTAAGGGGTCTCCTTCCCTTGATCTTTCACCAATGAATTTTGTCTCAAATTCTCATTTTCTTGCCAACCATGATACTATTGGTCGGAATATTGGGGTTTCATTTTTTGTTTCTTTTGTTGTTCTTGTTAGTTTCTTTCAAGGTAGGAACATAGTTAGGGTGCTAACAGGGACCTCGGTCCCCTTAAAATAGAAAATTTCGTTTAAGTTATTTAATTTTTTTAATTTTAAATTAATAATTATAAAATTAAACTTTAAACTCCTTAAAGTAATAAAAATTTAATTTAACTATTTAAAAATTATAAATATAAATAATTAAAATAATAAATTTACTATCATAAAAATTATAATTTAATTTTCACACAATACAAAAAATTTGTTGCTTCCTCCTATTTGATGGTTCGCCTTGTGATAAATAGAAAAGGCGCTACCACAGTCGCATGAGTTGTCATTGGAATTTGGTTTCATTGCACTAGCTTTTGTTTTGGCTAATGGCCAAGGGTCGTGGCCCCACTCCATTTGTTTAGGCATTGCTTTCAGTATGGCCTCTTTTATGGAGGTATGTAATTGTTGATAGTGCATTCGTTTTGACCCCTAAACACATAGATTACTCTTTTGCTCACATTTTTGACTTTAGCATCGAAAAGTATTTTTGATGACTTATTTCTTCTTTGGATACCTTACAAATAGGGGATAAATATCGTTTTCTAGATTAGTCTACCTCTTTCTAATAAATGCTGACATTTTTTAGAAAGGTTTAATTTACAAATTAATATCTAAATTATTTAAATTTTATTTTTTATTTTTTTATCACAGTACTTAAACTATTTTTTTCTTAAATTGTATGTATGTT
Source organism: Gossypium bickii (assembly GCA_025503065.1). Taxonomy (NCBI): domain Eukaryota; kingdom Viridiplantae; phylum Streptophyta; class Magnoliopsida; order Malvales; family Malvaceae; genus Gossypium; species Gossypium bickii. The sequence continues at coordinate 135,673,047 of CP106709.1, read as the reverse complement.
AGTCAAAACTTTAACGTATATTTATTTTTAAAATTGGTATCTAATTTTTTTTGTTCATATGTTATACATAAATTATTATTCAAATGCTCATTATACATCAAAATATTATATGAGTTAAAAAAAATTAAATAATAGGTGAGAAAAAAGAATTTAAATACCAAGATATAAAAAAGGTATAGTTTATCAAATTGAGTCCTTGAAAAAAAAAACTGAAATGCTACTAGTCTTCCTCTCCGTGTCGAAATCTCTAGTATAGCAATTTACATACACTCTATCTCCTTCATGCAGCAGATCCTCGTTTTTCCCATGTATTCTAGTCTTTCTTCAGGGCTTTAATTCAACCATGTTCTAGTTATTAAGAACCAAAACAACAAAAATTAGTAAATAATGTCTACCGTTGAAAAAAAACATCATGTTACCTCCTGGCTTCGGTAAGAATCTCCAAGAAGTCCTCCTTAGCAGAAAACGAGGAAACAAGAAGAAGATGACTCTTTTGTAAGTGGTGACTCTACTGAGCCATCTATTTCTACTTTGATGACAACGACAGCTTCAAGCCTGTCGTTTTGGTTATCAATGGGGAAGGGATCGACTCCTTTGGCTTTGTTTATCTCGTTCAAGCTTTGGTCCGTTTAGGCCTCTACAATGTCCATGTTTGCGCCCCTCGATCGTGGGTCTCTCTTTCTTCTCCTAAAGTTTCTCTAATTTCCTCATTTCTGCTTTTTTTTTTTGTCGTAAGTCTTGCATTTTCTCATCTAGGTCCTCACCAATTATTGATTTCTTAGTATTTCATTTTTCTTATTGAATTTTGTAATTTTTCTGTGATTTATTTCTGAATGGATTGCTTAAGGGATAAATCTGTTTCGGGTCATTCCATGACAGTGCGAGTCCAGCAGAAATAGATGGTGCTACTGCTTATGGAGTATGAGGTGTGATTGGATTTTGCTTGTTCCGCTCAAATTTTAAGTATCTCAGTGTTCTTGATTTGGGATATGAAACCATGTTATTGGAGTAAGCCAAGTGTAGTATGTCACAACCATCATTTATATGATTAAACATGGCTTTTAAAAAGTACCTTCTGGACTGTTATTTGTTGCCCTTTTTGCAGATACGTCAATATATATGCATTCAAGCTTGTGTGAATTTGCTGTGATAATAATCCTTTTCATTTATGGTTCTCTGATTTCAGGGACTACCGTGGATTGTGTATCCTTAGCATTGTCTGGGGCAGTGTTCTTATGGTCGAAGCCTCTCCTGGTTAGGCTTTTATCCTGATTTAAAATACAAATTTGTTTTTAACCACTTCCTGACTTCATCAAATTTCCAGGTCGTACGTTTTTGAACACACCTGCACGATAATACTAATTGAATTTTCTTTGATTGTAGCAGGTGGGAGCATTACCCTCTTGATTCACTGTTCTAATAGATGGTATAAGTTTTGCTTTGAATAGTTTAACGCCTTTTGCTCAGCTTCATTCATGTGTTATTATTGTTTTATCATGTTAATTTACCATCAATCGTCTTTGCTCTTCCTTGGATGATAAGTGTATTTATGATGTGTAATATACCAGGTTTTCCTCGGGTGTTGTGTCCTGGGCTAGAGAAGCATTAAGTTGGTGTACCATCTTTGCCTATATCACTGAACTGGTGCTGGGAATTCAGTTTCTACTAGTTTCTTTTCACTTATGAACATTGTTTGATACTACTGAAGGAAGGGGGAAGAAAGCCAAGAAAGTGATTTTAAGGATGCAGTTTCACTTTGTTTGCTTTTAATAAACGCAGCCATCCTAGATATCGAAAAGGGTGTTTTCCCTAAACGTTGCTTTTCCAAGTGTAGAAATTCCTACTTCTCCTTCAGCAAACAAGGTTCGGATTCCCTGTTTTATGGACATAAAGAGCATTTGGCTGTGATAACAATGACGTGATATATACCAACGTCTATCACATTTAAAATGAGATATATTTCCGGTTTTGGTCTTCAAATTATACTCATAACGTAATAGCTAATATTTGGATACTGTTGCTTCCTTGACATGTGCTCTCTAAACCTTGTTTATATGCATCTTTATTTAGACATGTTAGCTGATAGTGACGAAGTTGTCTTAGTTTGTGATCTTTCCTGCTTTTCAACTATCTAAAGTTCTTTAAATTGTTAGGAGAGGCAAAGTTTGGGTTGCTATCATCATAAGAAACAATCTTTTATTATTGCCAATGAGGAAATCTTTGTTATGCCTTAGAGGAATATATACATATATCTGTTCAGCTACTCGTTTTCATTTGTTTGTTTATAGGTTATAGCATTATTTTGTGGGGGAGTTCTTATATAGTCACACTATTTATATCAGGTTCAAATTATTGGCAATCATGGAATTGTTCATAGAAATTTCCCTTTTGGAAGCTTCATTGAACTAGCGAGAGTTTTAATTCACCAATGGGATGAAGTTTCCTCATGCAAATTGAATGTTCCATACAATCGTATATTTCGACGATCAAAGTAAACCGCGTATTTCCTCAAACATGCTGTTCTGTTTTTTTGGATATGGTAATGCTAAGCCATCTGGATTCTTTCAGCAAATCTGTTTAGCTTGATATTCATCTACATTTCTTTCCTTTCATTATGCAAATTTATCTCGTTTCGTCCTTCATGCAATCTTGCTTATTCATATACGACAGGGCTTTAAACTGACCAAGCAAAGTATGTGGATATCTGCTCCAGGTTGGCGAGGTGTTTCAGCTAATCACCATCCTTTGGCTGCATATTCCATGTCTAATCAATGAAGTCTTGGGATCCAACTCGCACAGCTTAGCCAAGATGCATCCACTGCTGTAAGTTTTTATTTTCTTTTAATCAAAAGGAATTGCATCATTTACTCCTGTACATCAAAACCTGCTTACTCATGCCCACATTTCTTTATATTAATCCCTTTAAACAGAGTATCAGTCTTTTTCTCACTATTTAATCTTGGTAATGTATTCATTTTTTCCCTCAGGGTGCTGCTCGCTAGTTGCAAGGATTTGGATTTTGGCGCACTCGAAACAGGTTTGTAAGTTAAAACCCCGTTTTCTCCCTGGAAATTGTGGTTATTCAAATCATTTAAGAATCGAACTATTTCATTACTGTTTTCCATGAAGGTCATGGAATCAACCTAATACGGTTCCTTTATGTCACTCAAATTGCATTTGTTTTTTTTCCCCCTCAAACAGTAGATTGCGGTAACTCCCGTATCGATTTATCCTTCGCAAATTGAGTCACACGTTCAAAAGGCTGCATTGGATTGGATATCCAGATCCTTCTAGGGCAGCAATTGGCTCTTGGATGATCAACATAGCATCTTAAATCACTCATTTGCATACACAACCATTGTACTTTATAGATTCTTAGGGGCTTTTTTCTATGTAAATTACCATAAAGTTGCGGGGTGGTTGTTGATACAAGGAAATAAGCTTGGTCTAAATATATGTACGACCTTGCTTGTTGTTTCCGCAAATTCATTGATTTGTGACATGGTGTTCATGCATGATTAATCATTTTTGTTCTTTTTGAAATTTACGCTTTGTTGTTGACTAAATTATTCAATGAATTATTGAAGTATGGAAAAGCAAAGGCATTGAAAAATAGATTGAATCTGCTTGTTTCGGCAAGCAAACCGAAAGCTGCTTTGCTGCCTGCAGCTGCAGCTGCCTGATGCAGCCAGTGGTGCTTCTTTTTTTGAATTTTTTTACTGCTAAGATTTTAAGAGCGATTAACAGTAGCGGTGCTGTTAAAGACCATACCTTTTGGGCCCCTACCGCCTCTGTTCATGTCCAGTTTACTACCTGCGTCCGGCATTGATGACAATTACCGCATCAGCCGCGGACTTGGCCCGCTCTTGCTTTGTCCTCTTTCTTTTACCTTGTTCGTAAATCCGATAAATTTTTAATATACGTAAAAAAGGTTTTCTTTTTTCAAGTGAAATGGTTAAAATTTATCTCCTAATGTTATTGTTGACCCTGAATCGGCTGCCTCGTAACTGTAAAAAATACTCACCTTTTCAACTTAAAAGTCTTCAACATGTATAAAAAATGAACTTTAAAATCAATCATGGAGAAGGTCTGCAATTTTTTTATTTTTATTTGATCTTTTTACTAGAATCTTACGATTGTCTAATCATAATATAAAATGATGGTTTACATTCATGGGCTTACACGGTTCAAGATTGTTGATCGTTAATTGCACAAGTGTAATTATAGGTAATGTGCTCCTAATGGCTGCGTTGCATTTATAATGGTGAATTACTCTCTCTTTTTACAAGCAATTACATTAACAAACATATGGATGAATCCTAAACCTAACGCCATTGAATCCACGTAAGTTTTATCAAGTTACTTGTCTAATTTGCTTTCCAGTTAATCCCATTAGCTCTCCACCCATCTGTTCCAAAACTGCGTTTACGAAAATTGAAATTAGATTCCGAAATTTCGAGTGTAATATATTACCATGAATTTTAGTCTACACATTAATGTCACCGTATAAAATGTATATATATATATATGAAATTTCTTATTGTTAACAGCTCCTACAAATGAGAGAATAAATTAATATATATATGAACAAATTATTTCATATACTGTTATACAAATATATTTAGAACAAGTAATACCTGAAATTTAGAACCTAAATTTATTTTTGGAACATCATCTGGCATTATCCATACTGCATGTCTGAAATAGTAACATTTAGGTTAATATTTTTCTCTCATATATAAGAACCCTACAATATTTTTTTTTGGTCGAAAAGGAACCCTACAATATACATATATATATATATATATATATATATCTGTGCATATAATATTTGAGGAAAATAATTGCTGTTGTATCGAGTGAACCCGCAGACGAAGTACCTAGCTAAATCTAACCCCAATCATGTAAGAAAATGTGAATGGGTCGTGCCTAAGGGTCCCAACCGCCTGATGGAAGATTAGGGTTTGTGATATATTGCCCACTGGATAAAGCTGATAAGGATGATGAAGAGGACGATGATGCTGATGGCATTGATGTGATGATGGTATCAATAAACTCCATCTGGTTGGTTGCCACGACCATGTCATGCGCATAGGATGAACCAGCAGATATGGGCAAACATGTCGAGAGCCTCGAGCCTAACGGGTCGATGTTTTCCAATGAAACAGAAGTTAGTGGCATGTTGCACAGGTTCCCTTCAAGGATTTCACAGAGTTTGGGCACTGTTTGGGCTGCCATTAACGGGTGATCATAAAGATTTACGGCAGCGGTTGAGTTCATAAGATTCTCGTCGAAAATATCATGAACTACTTCATTACTGAAAACCGGGACGATATGTTTTTTATCTTGGTGATGATCAAGATCATGTTGAGGTGTAACGAAGGGCAATGGCCATGAAGGGTCCAAGGAAGATGGACTTGATAGGGGTGGTGGGAGCACTGGGGTTAACGGGAAATGATGGTGAATCAAATCGACGTTGTCACCGCTTGGGTTTGACTTGAAATATGCATGATGTTGAGCAAAGCTCTGTAGCAGTGATGGGGAAAGATAGAGTTGGTCCCGTTGATCACTAAGGATCAAACTAGGGTTCACATTTAGAGAGACGAAGTCAACTGCTTCCTGTGGAGGTTTAAAATTACGAACATCGGCGAAAGAGGCTAAAGCAGGAACCTCATGGGAGATAAACTTCTTTTTGATGCTTGAATTCCAAAAGTTCTTCACCTCATTATCTGTTCTTCCTGGTAGATGTTTGGCTATCTGTGCCCATCTGTTCAACAAAATGTGAAAAAAAAAAGTACAAAAGTTAAAAAAATAAAAAGAGAGAGAGAAGAAAACATTGATGATTACTATGATTAATACCTGTTGCCTAGAATACTATGGAGTTCAATGATGAGAGCTGCTTCTTGTGGGGAGAAACTCCCACGTTTCAAATCAGGTCTGAGGTAATTTATCCATCTTAATCTACAACTCTTCCCGCATCTTTGAAGGCCTGCATCATGAAACAAACCCCCAAAAGGAACAAACATCGAAAAAAAAAGCAAATAAACAAGGAATCAAATAAATGTAGTTGGGTTTTTGCAGTTATTGTCTGCAAAAAATGAAGTTTATAAAAACTAGTGCTGATATTGGCAAAAAAGAAACCATGGAGAGATGGAGAAGAGTAAAAGACCAGCAAGTTTAGGGACTGAGCTCCAACAACCATGGCCATAGGTTGTAACGTAGTTTATAAGTTTGTCATCTTCCTCGGGTGACCATAGCCCTCTCTTCACCTTCTGCTTGTTGCAACAAGAATGGTGGCCGTGCCCCATCATTCAGCCAATAGCGGGCCAGAATCTAGAATTGTTTATTTATTCAAAAGTGAAAAAGAAGAGCAGATCTGAAAAAGAGAGAGAGAAAGAGAGGGTAGTTTCAAGTTTTAACTTTTAATTTCTATATCAGAAGATATTCAGAGCTAAGCCCTAGAATTTGGCTTACAAGAAAATGTGAAAAACAAAAAAAAAAAAAAAAAAAGCTTACAAACTGACTGCTAAGAGGGTGATTTTAAAAGACTGAGGAGAGTGCAGTGAGGGCGTGAATTTAATGTAGGGAGCTGTACCATGGTGGCCCAGTTAGGGTTTGAGGGCAAAAGGCTAAAATCTGCAGCGTCAACCTGTAAGGGATGTATGGCTTATAATGGGATCCCTCTCACTCTTGTTAATTTCTGAGATATGGGTTTGCCTTGTACAAGTGGCATACATGCAGGCATTGTGGGACCCTTTATTGTTTTTAACGGGTCCCACTTTTTGGACTTATTGTCTTCATGTAGGAATACGAAGTTGTAGGATGTCAAAACTTGTTCTATAATTTTTCTTTCTTCTCAACTTTCAGATATGGCTCTTGCAAAGTAATGCAAAATCAAACTCACTGGGATTTTTCTTCATGATTACAACAACCATCAGACGGTTGTGAGTCTATGAAAGGTTTGACGTGATTGTAGGCAATGTAATAAAATGGATTGTGTAGGTAAACTTTTAATTCATTCAAGTAATTAAAATTCGATGCACCATGAGATAATTATTTAAAAATATATATTAGAATGTAAATGGATCGTCTTCTTTTACACATTGATTGATATCAAATGTTCGTAGAACTGTCCCACCATAGATGCTTTGTGAATCTCAGCTAGAGAAAATTGTATCATCATATATTACTATTATTACGTTCTAGAACAAGATTGCTGTTGAAATTCTCTGCTGATTCGTTGCATGTAATGAAGGGCATAAAGTAAAGGCTTTTTATCTCCAAGTCAAGCAATTATGTGATACAAAGAAAAAAGGAAAGACATTTCAATCAAATGCATGAATTAAAGCTCAGCTCTGTCTTGTTAAATTTCAAGTTGTAAATCAATTACTAGGTTGAAATCTGAAAACGTTGCTATGTTTTAATAATTATCGTTTCTGAATAAGCAATGAGTGGCTTTAAACTTCTATTATTATTATTATTATTTCCTTTACCAATTTCAATTATAATCATAACAGGACTTGTGTTCATTATTTACTTATTAGGTTTTAATTACCTTATTGAAATGATGAACAGTAGTGTATCTACAAATTGGAAAACCAAAATGTTGATTGGGATCCAAGCAATGGAACACAGAGGTAGAGTAATTGTTTAATCTTAATTAAGGGACCACATTGCCTTAGCAATTCCAGAATTCCTTCCATTTCATGGAAATAATATATAGATTGCTTAATTTATTAACATCCAGGGGCACACCATACTGTTTGAACTCAAAGTTTCATTTCTTCTTCTTCTTTTTCAACTTTTATTGGATTAGACACGAATATTTCTTCAAGTTGGACCATGAGTGGTCACCATATATTAAAAGCTAGCAGAGATGCTGAAATCAATTAATTTTTTTATCCACATTTTAATTCCATCAGTGGGTCCTAATCGTTATAATATCAGCTGAAAAGAAAACAGGAAATGCTATTCGGCTGGTCTATGTGTTAAAAATTTTGGCAAACCTTTGTGTGAGTTGTGACACTACCCTTTTTACCTTACACACAACCACAAAGCTTTTGTAACCAGTTCTTTTTTCTTTTCAATACAATGTTATGATTATAGATAAATTTCAGGTTTAATATTTTATGGTTTATGATATTTTATAAATTATAAATTAGTGTTTAATGTTTAGGGTTTTGAGTTTGGGGTTTATTTTTAATTATATTAATAACTAATTATATAAATTATAAATAAAAACAATAAATCATAAATCATAAATATTAAATACCAAACCCTAAATAATATATATTAATTTAAACACTAACTACTAAATATTATCACAGCCGGTTATAAAAGAAAGGAATTTTCTTTTCTTTTCTTTTTTATTTGGTAAAAAACATATTATTTGTGATTTTTTTCCTCAGCAAAATCATTTATTCATTTCATAGGAAAAGTAACTGGAAAAACCAGTTACATACAAACAACAAAAATGGAGGTATCGACAAGGCCATTAACCTCTCTAAACACATGCACAAAAAATAACTTAGCACTAATACAGTCAAGTGATATGAACAAATCCCAGTCTACAAGGGCGATCAAAGTAAGAAGACCACCAGCTCACTGCCACCTGAGAGTGGGATTCAATGATAACATGACAATCAGGACTCTACCTATAGTAAATTAAAAGATGTAAAAAGTGTTTTTTTATTTATTTAAATTCCGACAAAGAAATTTCACTGGGAAAAAATCTGAAGATTCTCCGGCAAACATTATTATATATAAAAAAAAAAACACATCATGAATGAAAGGGTCAAAAGAATTTGTAATCAAGGCAGTGTTATGATTGAAAATGGGGTCACCCTAGTACAAAATGCATGCTCTTGCCTCTTCCCAAATTAAGCAAGCAGTTTTTAGTGGTAAAATGACAGAAAGGAGGACAAGATTTGCATGGAATGAAACCTGCCACTTACTTCCTTTACCCCATCCATTCATTATTATTACGAATATATAGGTTGAGCGATTTTGACAATACTAATCCTAAAAGGCTATTTATCTGCATATATATATCGAGAATACTGATCAACGAGCTTGAAAACAAAAGGCTAAACGATAATGACAACAAGAAAATTTATGACAATCAAACTTTTGCAACCCTAGTTCTTTCCATAAAAAAAATAAATTAAATGTTACATCACTTGAATGGAATTTAGGATGTTGAGAAGCTAAATTCGTAGGAATGACAGATTACATGATTATTGGTTTGCTAAAGTCAAAAGGAAAATTGATTGTTTTGGGTGAAATATGGAATAATTAGCATAGGGTATGCTTCATGTTCTGATAATTATGGTGCCAATTCATGGTAGCAAAAGTGATGGATGTTGCAGGAGAGACAATTAATGATCAAGGCCTTGACCTGATGGCTATTTTCTTTTATATTTCATTTTTTTTACATAAAAAGAACTGGACATGGGTGAGGCAGTTGAAAAGGTGAAGTTTCTCTTGCCTTCCCCACATTTGCCCAGTTTTTCATGAAATGAAAACCCTGCTATGAAATATGATTGATTGTACTCTTTTCTCAAAAATTAAACCCCATTTTTTTAATAAAAAAACAAAAGTTTATTAGCTTTGTATATATAAGATATCTATACTCTCATTAATTCGAGGCTATTATCTCTCAAAGACAAGTTGTTTCACCAAGCAAAATTGCTCCTAACAAGCAATTTATATATAATATGTGTAATTCAACAATAAGTAATGGCATTGACGTAATTTTCCACCCTTTTCTCAAGGGGAAATTATGGTAAAATTATACTCCTAGGTTAGTTGGTAAATTGAAAACTATTTTCCTTTCAAATATAAGACCCTCCGTCTTAAAAATCATTCCATTTCTTCAACTAGTATAAAATCTACACTAATTTTAGTAAAACTAAAATATGGGGCTACAATCTTCAACTAGTATATGCAAGAATTTGGATTTGTTTTAGTGCTGTTAATTCGGCATCGTAAAAGGATTCCAAATTATTTGTGTTGTTTTTTCCTCCTTTTGGTAATTGGCGTCCAAATTTAACTCAATGGAAACTTGGGGTTACTAGATTACGATGGTGCTACAATTATACTATATTTGTTCCCAACTTTGAAAAATTATGTTGTATCTAACATTCTTGTCTTTTAACCATTTTAAACATGCTTCTTTTATAATTTTTTGGGTAAAATTTACTCCTTATACCACTCCAAGAGACTCTAAATTTTCATGAATATAGTTTTTTGCTTTTTCAAGGTTGGTTAATATAGTTAATTAGAGTGTACTGCTTATACAATAAATAATTATATACATAGTTATGAATTTTTAATAACAGCGTATGACACAAGTTAAAAAATAAGATCAATAAAAGAACTTATTAATCAAAAGACATCTACTCTCATCAATTATATGCAAAGGACAACTTAACTCCCACACACTTGAATAACCTCGGGACAACTAAAGACCCTTGAATATTAAATACTTAGGTATGACTTTCTTACCTCATTTTCTTCTCTACCTCGCAAGATATTCAAATCCTCAAGCAAAAGAAAAAAACTAGCCCGATCTCCTTCAAAGAATATGTTAACACTAATCAAATATTTTTATTAGAATAAAACTTTAAATGGAAATTTAAAAGCTTTTTATACTCAAATTATTATTATAGTAACATGGAAGTTATAAGTTGAAGCTCACTTAAGCGCATAATATCTTCCGACTTAATTAATTTAAATTTTGAAAATTTTATAAATAATTTAAAATCTTACAAAATAAACGAAACCCATATTCCTATAATTGCTAGATATTAATTAAGAAATAATCATAGACAAAAGTTGCAAAATATATATATCATGCAAATGTAGTTACAAATATTAAAAACAAAGCTGCCTTTTAATAGGAAAATAAACAGAACTTTTCTTCTTCTTTTTTTTTCTTTTTTTTTTTTTGGTTTTTGGTTTAAAGTCCTTAAAGCAAATGCTTTCTTGTGGTTAAAAATCACACACATCTGGGTTAAATTTACATGATTAATTTCGCTTTCTCAAAAGCGAAAAAAAAAAAGAAAGTAAAAGGGGAAATGGATTGGAATTGCTTGTGATGGAAGAAATTAAAAGGAGCTAAACAAGGATGTTGAATTTTAATGTTGCACATGCAACAATTAATAGCCCAACCCCTTCATTTGCTTTATTTGTTGAGTCAGAAGAGGTCACAAGATGCGGCCTAAGTTACCCAAACAAAGTACAAATGAAATATTGATTACGTAATTCTTTGTCCTCACTTGAATCACAATTGTTTTTGTTTTCGGGAATGGGTCATTTTTTTATTAAACAAAATCAAATCATTTTAGATCCATACCACTCTGCTAAATTAAACGGTTAAAAAGTAGATTAAATGTTAATTTAATATATTTTGTATTTGATTTTAATGATATATTAATTTTAATACCCTACATACACAAGAAATAGTAATCAATTGTAAATATGATGGGTTTTTAAAAAAAATTACATATGATAAATTTAAATTCAAATAATAAAATAAAATACATAAACAGAAAATTGACAACCATGAATTTTTTTTTTCAAAAATATAAAACCCAAATATTATAAATAAGGATTAAGAAGATAGCAAAGTATGAATTTATGATGTTAAAAAAAATTATTATCTAATGCAAAAAATCAAGTAAACATATACACATGGTAAAAACCTATATCAAACTTATACTATAAATCATAGAACAAGTCACTGAAGTTGAATTATCTATATATATATAAAAAATAAAATAGTTCGATTGACATAGATATTATTGTCAAAACAGGAGGATGTGAGTTGGAATGTATTGAAGTGAATTATCCTTCTATTTATAGGTTGGGGAGGGGCTCTGGGTAGTTTTAGGTATTGGTAAAAAAGTACAGATATAATTAAAACCTATAATCAGATTGTTCAAAAAAATAGTTAAGATTTTTAAATATGAAAAATTAATAGTTTTTCATTTTGAAAGCAATATTACAATATTATTTTATTTATTAAAGTCCATTGATTAATTATTGAAAGGCTTAATGATAAATTTGACCACTAACGTTTGCATGTTTTGTCAAAATGACTCTAATTGTATTTTTGAGCTTTTTTTGGCCATCAACCTTTGTTCTTTTTTTTAATATGTTTTTTCTAACAGATTTAATGATAGTACCGTTAAAAAAGTTAACGGGGATGATATGAAATTTCATATGTGGAATATTTTTTAATGAGATGTAATTTATTACTACGATAACCCAATAAAATAATTACATGTGGAAAATAATAAAATAGATAATTAACATACATTAAATTAAAAACTAACTTTTAATTTAAATAAAATAAATGTAATTATCTAAAAAAATTAAATCAGTAGAAAAACTTCTCAGTAAACAAACGTATGAAACATTGAAACCTTTTGAAAGAAAAGAAAAATTAAAACCTTGAATTTATTCATTAAATCGGTTAGAAAAAAGCATATTAAAAAAAATAAAGATTGATGGCCAAAAAAGACTCAAAAATACAATTAGGGCCATTTTCACAAAACATGCAAACGTTACTTACCAAATTTATCATTAAACCTTATTGGAATAAATTTATTCTTCTGTTTTATACAAATTTAAATAGTAAAAGTTAATTTAATTATTGATAAAATTAATTTTGATAGTTAAATAGTTAATTAGTATTTGGAGAGATTTGTCCCATTAAAAAGTTAATTTAATTATTAATAAATTTAATTTTAATAGCCAAATAGTTAATTAAATTATTAATAAACTTTCAAATTCTTTATTGAACATGATCAATATACACTGTTTTTTTTTTTTTTTTTTTTTTTTTTTTTGTTAATGTAATTCGTTTAAAGGCACTTTACCTTCTTCTTTTTCATACTAAAAATGCCCTGAAGCGGTAGGAAAAAGGAGAGAAGATTTTTACAGCAAGTCGTAAACTTGTCACCTAAATTTAACTCTTCCTCCTTGTTCTACTCATTTACCTCAACATTTTCCTTTTTCACTCATAAAACTAAGTGATCCTTAAATGACCCAAGATTACTATATTTAAGCATCATATTAATTAGAGAAGAAAAGGGGGGGGGGGCAAATTCCCTTTATAAAACTTCATTTCTCTAAAGTATGGCAAGTTGAACTAATTAACTATGTGTCATAAAGAACAGCTTGATGATGAACCCTATAAAAGCCAGAAAGGATGAGAGGTGGGGGCACCTGAATTAGAATAGGGTTTGCAAATGTCAAAAGAAATCACTTTATGCTTAGCTAAAAGTTCACAAAAATTGTACATTAAGAAATAAACAAATTAGTAGTGTATTTTTCATTTGGCCAAACTGAATTTCTTTCACAATTAATTAGTAATTGATAAAGTTGAACCCAATTAAATTTATAATTCAATAGCAATCTCAACCATAAATGTTTAACAAATTATAAAGTATGGGTTTAAATTCAACCATATGTGATTATGCATGATTTATTTTTTTAGGCATAATGTCCACTGGAACGCCCATGTATTTTATCATCAACTTGATGAATTAATTTCAAGATATAAAGTTTTCCTATTATAACAGGTTGCTCAAAGGGGCCTCCCGTTCTTCCATCAAATATTCTACTTTTTCTTGGGTATTCGAGTTCAAATATTCATGGATTCGCTGTTTGTGATGAGATAATCTCGTTACGTGAATTCACTATCTCTTTAGGCACTCAAACTCTTAATATATTAAAAAAAATTATTAAGATAATACTAAATTTGTTGAGGAGTCTATCAACTATATGAACACAAATAAACAAGTGTCTAATAACTTGAAATTTTATCATTAAATTTGATCACGGTATGTAGCAACTAGCTTAACAAGAAATGAGTTTCATTTCAAAATTGACCTCTCTTCAAATAAAAATCAAACCTAACTTCATCAAACTATATGATTCATTTAATATCATCTAGCATTTCACTTTGTGCAATGTAACGGAGTAAAGAAGTTGAGAAAACAAATTTTAGAAAGGTATGGAAAGTGAAGTGTAGAATACTCAATTACACCCTATTCAACAAGAAATATATAAAGGCAGCCTATTAAGACCCCAATAGACCCACTCTACCTTCCTTATCTTCATGGCAATCCTCTTCCATGAAAGAAAATGTCCACTTTGTTTACTCAAATTTGAAGAAAGCTAATCTCCCTTACCTTCTTCCTTTTCTTTAATTCCCCCCTTCTTTTCAGAGTCTTTTTCAAGTTGAAAGCCTTTTTTGGTAGCATGTCCTGATTTCTAGCCTTCTTTAGAGGCCATATCCCCCACACCAAGATGCTACTTGGATCAACTGGTCCTTTACTACTAAAAATTTTATGCTGTGAAGGGTATGATAAAATATGATAATATTATAATTTTTTAATAAATAAAAACTTATCATTTTAAAAGTTTGGAGAGTCTAAAGAAATAACATTTAAAATATTTTAAAAAAATGTCAAATGATTTGTTAACAATATTTTGTACAACCTATTTAAATTAAGAATAGTAATGAATTAGGACGAGACCAATTATTGTTAAATTCATTGTTATCATCACTCCCTCACTTCATCCATCACCCTCCACTTTCCCTACTTCCACTTTGCCGTGAATATTGAAATTTGAATATTACTACATCTTTCATGGAGATTTGATGCATTTATAATTGCCCTGCCTCCTCTTATCCATTTGATATTTGTCGAATTATTTCAATATATATTTACTATATAAACATGAAAAAAATAATATATGAATATCTTAATTAAAGATATAATGGTGAAATAAAAAATTTAAAATATAAACACGTGTCTTATACACTCGAGTTCATGTCTCACAAAGAAATTTCTTAACTCAAAACAATTGTATTTATTTTATCTATTCATTGTCTATGTATAAGGAATCTCTAATCTCATGCCTCGGTTAATTGATTAATTTAAATTGGATTATATAGCGCAGCTTTGTGGTAATTATTCTAAAAAATATGAATTTTTGGAATTTGATAAAAGAATATGAACAGAGAAATTACGTTAACAAGCCGACAAACCTAACAAAGTTACTCCATTAATGATTGAAATATGCTTTCTTACATGATGGCGTGTCTTGTCAACCCTAATCACATGATTAGATCAGTCATGTAAAATGTAAATATCATTCTCCTGACGAAAGCTTCTGCTTATCCACTGATCTTGGACTTACTCATCATTCATCAATATTCTCTTCTTCCATCACTCTTTAAATCAGGTTTTAACTATGTAATTTCAAATCTTTTACTTCATCAACAATGGTAAGTGTATAATGTTGCGAAGTATAAGAGTTTTTTTTGTTAATCTCAACTAATTTTATCTTTTATCATAATTATTTAAAGTCTATTTTAATATCTATATATATATATTTTATTTTGATATTTAACCTTTTTGATTCTAAATATCAAAGTGGACAGAAAAAATAAATATTAAAATAAATTTAATTATCAAGTTTATAGGTCAAAAATTACATTAACCCTTTTAATAATAATTGCATTGGTTCAATCCGCTTGGATTACTATTAAACCTATAAAAAAATTAATTTTAAAAACAATTTTGGGTAAATTATAAATTTAATCATTTATGTATTATTTAAATTATGATTTTATCATAGTTTTAAAAAGTTACAATATGATTATTAATGTTATCAAATTACTACTTTTTAGTCATTAAATTATTAATTACTGTTAATGGTGTACAATAAATTACAAAATCTTTATTTCAGACAAAAAAATTAAATCAAATTATATAGCTAAGACAAAAAAATTAAATCAAATTATATAGCTAATTCTTATACCTTTTCCTTCTGAGAATTTTAGTAGTTTTGAGGTTTTTATCCTTTAACCCACTTTCTTTAATAGCTATCATTTCTAAAAATAAATGAAATTTTAAGAAAAAAAAATAAGAGTAAAATTTTAATAAGGAAAAAAAAAAGTAGAATTTATAAGTGAAATAATTCTTTGATGGAATTTTTAACCTTCAATTATTTTAAACGTAACATATAAAGAAAACTTAAACATAACATATATGGATAACAATATCGTAATTATAACTAAATCTTCTTCATCCTTGAAAACCAATCATCAAAACGCCAAAAACTCTTTTCCTTGTTACCTCAAGGAACATTCTGTTAGCTTTACGGTCCATCGAGGGTAAAGAAACTGTTGAGCATCAGCAAAACCTTTGGAGGGGTAAGCAATGTCTATTGATCTGACGGTGATGGGGGCGATGGAAATGAAGTCCATGGATTAGAAGATAAAAATCATGGCTGATTTAACAACTTTTATTTTTATCACAAGAGTAAGTGACACCTGCTAATTTTAATTACCCAAAACTTATCTTGCATTCTTGATGGAAATTTTTTCAAAAATTCAATAGAATATATATTAAAAAAAATAAACCCACAAATTCTTCCTTTTATATTTTCTTTCCAAACTCTCTTTTTTTTTTTTATAACTATAGTTGTCTTCATTCATTTTATAATCTTAATATAGTCTTCTTTTAACTGGGATGATGTTCACGTAGAGCCCTCCTAACAATGTAACTCCAAGAGCTGGACTTTGTCCTAATACCTTGGAAAAAAAAACCACTTCCACTTCTTTGAAGGACTTGTTGGTTTCTTTATCTTTTTTTACTTCTTCCAATGACCATCTCCAATCAAGCCACATTAGTAACTTTTAGCGTTTCATTTTAGGTTTAATGCACACTTTAGTCTTAAACTATACCGCTTTTTCTATTTTGGTCCTTAAAGTTTTTTTGGCTCACTCAGTCACTAATGTTATCAAACTTTATTAGCTTAATCATTTGAACGTTAAAAACTAATGATAAGGATAAACAACCAGATATACAATCAATCATACGTTGCCACGCATCACATATGACATCATCGTCATCTGGAAAACCATAAAAAATCTTTTAAAATGGGAAAAAATTGAAATTTATTTTAAAATACAAAAATATTAGGGAAAAGAAAAATTGGAAGAATAGATTTTTAGTAAAAAGCAAAGTGGAAATTATTAGGGAAAGACTTAAAAGATTTTTATCAATGTTGCTGGTGTTGCTTGAATTGATGACTCAAAATCAAAACGATTGGATATTATTAAAATAGTTAAATATAAAATTGGTACTCGAATTTATTTATTTCTCTAAAATTGGTATTTATGGTTTTTTTTTTATCTTAGTTTAATGCTTGAACTTTCTCTCCGTCCACTATATTAATACCTGAGCCTAACACGTTACTTGCAGCTTCTTTTTTTCATTTATTTATACTTTTATTTTTTTCTCATTCCGTTTTCCCCATTTATTTTATTTCCCTCTCTTTACCGCCTTTCTCTCTTTTTCTTATCTCTTTTCTTTCATTTGTTCATTCTTCTTCTTCTCTCAAAAATCCCATCGTCTTTGCCGCTATTGACATGAACCACCACTCTCCGATATGTGTAATCGTTCTCAAACTTTCACCCATGTTAGGAGGAAGGATCAATTGGAGGAAAATTGAAAGGGATTAACTTTTATCCCTCTCTTGTCAAATTATTTCCATCATCGTTCCCCGATTGGTTTTGGGGTCCTTAGTTCGTGTGATCACTTCTTCTAGGGAATAACATGAAATTTTTAAGAAGCCTCGATTGGCGAAAACAATAGGGTGGCCTGAAATTGAAGGATGAAACGGTGAAATTGTCAGGTAGTTTGTCGAGAGCTTTGGAAAACCATTGGGAGTAACAGGTGTTGAAAGATTGTTGTATTAAACCCAATTTAGGTACAAAATTAATCAAATCACCACCCAATTTTTATGGCTGAAAAAAAACACAAAAATTATCTCAATATTTCTTTTAACCCCGAATTCAATATTTAAAGACATACAAGACTATTTGGCTCAAAATAATCATAGGTTCATTAACACAACATTCAAGTTTTAAATCCCAAAAAATCTACCTTGAAAATAACCTACAACCTTTGCAGAAGATGGGTTTCTTGTTTAAAGAGAACTTAAACATTGAAGTACAAAATAGGCTTAAGCAGCGATTTGGACTTCAAAGAGAATTGAAAATAGATTAATTGAAAGGTCTAGAGAAGAAAAATTGGTGGGTGGGAGCTTTTAGCAAGGATTTAAAAAAAAAAAAAGTGAAGGGGAAGAGAATCTTGCCGTCGCTGCTACCATCATATCAGTAGAACGGGAAAAAAGAGAAGGAAATCTTTATGCAACTATAGTGTCGTCATTGGTTGGAGAGCTCACCGGAGCAAACTAGGGTTTAAAAAAGAAGCAAGGCGAAAGAAAAAATAAAAGAGTAAAAATGAAAACAAAAAGAAAAAAGCTGCAAATAGCAATCCACATGGCGGCGCATGAATGGTTAGCATTGCCACATCAGCAAACATGTAACGGCGTTAGGCTCGGGTATTAATATAGTGGATGGAAAAAAATATTTCGATATCAATCTGCAATAATAATAACCCATAAATACCAATTTAAGAAAAGTGGATAAATTTAAGTACAAATTTTATATTTAATCTTCATTAAAAACAAAATGGAGAAGCGAAGGGAAAATAAAGAAATAATGAAAAAACCAAAAAGGAAAAAATAAATTGCTCCAAAAGTGAAAAGTAATGTGATATATCAACTATTTTATTTTTGAAACCAAGAAACTAAATTGAACGTAAATGAGGGGAAATAATCAAAGTATTGTTGTTTCAATTACATGATACAAAAGAGTCTTTTGCAGGATAGCATTGGAGGGTTCATATGATGTCTTGTCATAGTCATTAAAAGGAATTTCATTGTCGTCTACCTTGACACCACTGATTAATCCTGGGGCAATCATGTCTTGGTCGGTACAATTCCCTGGAGAAATTAATCGATGGATTAGAATCAGCACTGCTCCTGGTGTCTTCACAAGAAAGTGTCGTAAATTTCTTATTTAAATACTGTAAACCGTCATCATCATCATCATCATCAACGACGTGTCTCCGCATGTTATCCGAAGAAGAAAACTCGAAGGTCTTTTGTTTAGCTTTGATAGACTCGGTAGGATTCATGTAGCTTGGCTTTTGAGTATGATTACTATCGTTTAATGTGCCCACAAAGATAGTGTTGCTGGACAATGTAGTCGGTGACACGGATGCGGATGAAGTCGACGTCGAGCTCTTGTCGTAGACTGATTCGGAACTCGGGGCAGACGATGAACCCGAAGTTTGATTAGCAGGCCTTGTAAGACTACTGGTTTTGGGGTTCTTCGTTTCCAATTTAAGAGAGTCACGTTGCTCCGAAGAGGTGGAGTGGAAGCTGACAATGTTATCTTCACTTTTCCGAGAAACTGTGGAGTCAGGCTCTTCAATGGTCCTGGTTTCCCAGGGTTTGATTGACATCCAACGATCTAGCCAATCCCAATCTGGGCTATCCCTATGTAGCCTTTGGTGATGCCTACGAGATAGAGGCTGCTGCTTGTTAGCTCTGAAATTTGGGCTGCCATTGCCATATGAATTTGAAACAGAGTATGCCATTGCTCTCTCCCTTTTCTTTGCACCTTGTTGCCTCATTTGTTGTTTTGCTTTTACTTCTTCTAAAGTTCCAGGAATGTCGCACCATCCTTTCTGAAAAAAAAAAAAAACAAAAAGGAATTAGCATTCAGCAGATTATGCCATTGGTCAAATAGTTGGCAGTAAAATCATACAGAGGATAAAAATAAATAAATGAAAAAACACCTCGGCTTCCTTTGTTGGATCATCAAGTTTGTGCAGAGATTGCTGTTCTGAAGACACCAGACATTGTGCTCTCACACGAGCTTGGACCCTTACAAGAGCTTGCATGCACCTTAGTGTCACAGCAGCTTGCTTTCGGACTAGACGACCACGGAATATGGCTTGAATCCTTACTACTGCTTTCAATGCCCTCAGAGCTCGTCTTGCCTACCATGAAAAACGAAAGGTGTATTTAAAAGCAGACATAGACAAAAATTTTCACCAAAATGCGAAAAAGTTTGAGCTCTGATGAGCAAGTGACAAAAAATATTTTACTATTATAGAACTATAACAAAGAGTGTGACAAAAGCCAATATACCAGCAAACTGCGAAATGCAGTCTGAATTCGAATGGCGGCCCATTCACGCTTCACAGCTCTGAAATCTTTGGGTTGAGCACGAACAATGGTAGCCATGGCAGCAGCAAGCAGATCATCAGCCATGAAAGAAGAATCGGAGGCCTGTGGAGCAGCTACCACGTGCCGCATTTTGAAACTCTTGGATGAGGAGGATCCGAACCCTTCTGATGAGCTCCTCCATAGTTTCCACTTCTTCTTGGACTTATTATCTCCCATTTTCCCCTACAAAAAAAAAATTATAAAAAATAAAAACACTGAAAGCAAGAAGAAAAAAAAAGAGTTCCAGAAAATTAGAAACTTAGTTATGGGATTGAAGAAAAATACATGGTTAATGGGTTCATGAAGTGGTTTCAAAGTTACAAGTGATCTAAACCATTTTCCTGAGGCACCCATTTTGAGGAATTGAAAAAGAAAACGAAAAAGCTTCAGTTTGGTGAAAACAGAGCAAGTGATGTTAATAACAAGTGGACTGGAGAGGGAAAGGTGATGTTTGGGTTTAAACTTTTAAGAACCGTTGGGTGTTGTTGGGAGGTTTGGGCTTTGAGTAAAAGTAAAGGCGAGTGAAGTGAAGATTTACATAGGGAATTTGAATTTTTGAATTTCGAAAAACAATAGTGTTTACATTTAATTCTCCCAACCATACATTAATTTCAAATATTAAAAGCATGCGTAAGTTAAATTCAAAACAAGTGTGCCTTTCATGAACATGAAAAAGAAAAGAAAGTGGGCCTTTATTTTCTTAAGACTCCATTATATTTGCTGGCTGGTTTTTATATTAATTTTGATTTTGATATGTCATCACACTAATCCAAAATAATTTAATATTTATAAAAATACCCATATTGAAAAATAATTACGGGAATAATCTGAAAGAAACAGTGCAGGCAGTGCCGATACTTTCATGGCCGGCACTTATATCAGAAATTCCCCCATCATTATTTGATGATTACTAAGGGTTTAAAAAAATTCTTTTTGGATGTCAACATTACAATGGCCGACACTAGTATATATTTTCTCAACCGTATTCTTACAATTACAGGTATTATTCGGGTAAAAAAATATTTTTTATTAGGTGCTGACGTTCAGGCGGCTGACACTGTAAAAATCAGTTTAATTTTTTTAGTAATTTTTGGTGCTGACATTGTGGTGACTGACACCTGTGATAGTATTTTTTTTTTTTGCTATATTTTGGTGCACCCATGTCAGTAATTTTTTTTTTTAGGTGATGTGTTTGTAGTGGCTGGCACCCGAGTAAAAAATTAAATATTTTTTTGGTGTCAGCTTTTTCTTTGCTGGCACCAATAGGCTTTTTTTGGTGTTGTGTTGAGAGTGTCTTGTTGAAGGGAAAAAAAATGGGGAGAGAGATTATTTTTTATCTGTTTGGGGAGTGTACCATCAACCGGAGATTTCTATTATGTATTAGTAGTCATGCATTAATGGGGTTGAATTATATAGTGTCACGAGAACTGCAAAGGGTATATTATCAAAGGGAGGAGGTGCAAGTTATGGATTACACAAGTTGGTGGCAATCTTCGCGGACCTTAACTTATATCACGAAAACTCCAAACATGAGGCACGAGATTCTTGATGGAGCCATTTGAAGTTCGGATCAGCGTTGTTTAGTCGGAAGCTCAGATAACAGAAGTCATTGTGATTTGATAGAGGGCGTTCGAACATAATCTTACTAAATGCAATTATAAACCTGATTTAAGCAGAATATGAATTTTCTAGAGAATATACTTTTCAAAATACATTAGCAAACTGTGTAGCTTGATTAATACAAATTTAATTAATATTATTGTACCTCGAGAATTTTCATAAATTATTAAATTAGTTAGTTGTATTTTGTAAAAAAAATGACGATAGTAGAGGAAGATAATTTTTTGAGTAATTTATAATGTAAATTTGTTTTACTAACATGGGTGTCGGTCACTACATTGCCGGCACCAAAATATACAAAAAGAAAATTATTGACACAGGTGTCAGCCACCACAATGCAGGCACCAAAAATTACCAAAAAAAAAAATTTAAATATTTTTGTGGTGCCGACTACCTGGACATCGGTAAAGAATAAAAAATATTTTTTACTCGAATAATACATGTATTTATAAGAATATGATTGAGAAAATACATATTGGTGCCGACCATTGCAGTGTCGACACCCAAAAATATAAACCCCCAGCAATCATCAAGTAATGATAAGGGAATTTCTGACATGGGTGTCAGCCACCGCCATACACTATTCCTTTCAGGTCATTCTCGTAATTATTTTTTAACCTGAGTCATTTTTATAAATATTAAAATTTTTTGAGTTAATTTGATAAAAAAAGCCTAGAGTTAATGAAACAAAATGTAGAAAGATTAATTTTAAAATATGTTTTGTATTTAGAATGTAGAAACATTAACAAGAAGACATAAAACTAACGGGAGTTAGTGAGATGATAAGAGTTTCTCCTTGCTTAACCAATGATTAAAGTTTCGATTCTTGTCTTGGATATGGAGTAGTTTTAAGACTTTTGATTAGCTTTCGCTCTAAATATAAAACAACAGTAATTAAATTCCTTAAACTCTCCGGTGTAATATGCACTTAAAGAAGTCATTTTCAACATAAATAAAGAATAATTTTGCATGAACTTATTTTATGGTCGATTCTCGGTCATGGGACGCAGGGTCTTAACCCCTTTGATAAATCATACAGTTGCAAGTTTAATCTCTCTAAATATTAGTAATTTCTTTTAGTTTTTTTGTTAAATAAAAAAATTATTCCGGCAGTTCACAACAATTAAAAATTCATTTTAACGTAAAAAATTTTAGTTTTGGTTCTCAAAATATTTTAATTTTATGGTCCAACTTGGAATCAAAGATAAATTCTGTAACTTGGAAGGACCCTTAACGGGCAGGAAGACATGGGACCTTTTTGAGCGCTCAATCTAAAAAGTCCGGAAAGAAGTAATAAACTAGGCAGGGCACTCTTTGTGGTAAAGCTCATATTTGGAAACATTCAGTCACACTCACCAATCACCATGAATGGAAAATACAAAAATGATTAAACTCAGTCTTTCTTCTTCACTCAAAGCCATTTCAATCTAAATTTCTACCAACCTTTGCATTTCAAGTCCGCAAATGCAACATCACCATTACAAACTGTTGAGCCAAGTTCGAAGTAGTCATTCATGCTTTTGGGGTGCACTTGGCTAAAATCACTGATAAAAAAATACCCTGAACACTAAACATGTTTAATTTTTACAATTAGCAGTAGAAACTAAAAGTAATAGCAATAGTAACTGTAAAGTTCTCCTCACCATTGCATGAACAAAATGGTATATGATGCAGGACAGCAGGAGGATGTCTACCAACTCTCTCTCTCTCTCTCGGTTTTGTACAACATAGAAAAAGTTTTGTTTTTTCTTCTGACTGGGGATTGTACAGTAGTTTTGAAAGATCATATCACTATACTCAGAGACACCGATCCAGCAGAAAATTTCATAGAAAAAGAACCCTTTTTCATTGATGATGATACTTTTGACTTGTGCTTCGAAATATTCCCAGTCTTCGATTGTGGGGGAAAAAACTTTCTCCCCTAAGCTCCAGAAGATTAGCCAGCAGAGAGCCTACTGCCCAGACTATCAGAAAAAAGTACAGTGAGTGAGTGTTGCAATCAAGGTTTCCTTATTTCTAGCTTTGCTTGCCTTGGCTTAGTTTCAAAGCCATCACCTCAAAGTTTATTTTTCAGATATAACATTGAATTAATATCATCGACCTTTGGCTTTAAGATATTTGCATGCTTACTGGGTAGCCCCTGGTCTGCCTTTTTCACCCATAAGAAGAAGAAAATGGATATGCTTTAGAAAAAGGAAATAAGTTGGTATACTGTTTTACTGTATGTCTGGTAAGATTCACTACTCTCTATTAATGTGCACACCTGGAGATCTTTTAAAAAAAGGAATAGAATCAGGGACCAGAAGATTATCTTAATTGCCATCATGGATGATTGTTCAAATGGACGATCATGATTTGATCAAAGGGGTACATTAGCCTGTGTGTTTCCCACCTACCAACCTGTGAACAAGTTGACCCCAAGTGGTCACTGTGTTCTTTTTTTTTTTCTTTTAACAAACTCATTTAAGATTGCTGCAGTTCTGATGTCTCAGTCATTGATGCGCAGAAATGGGACTCTGCCACTCGATTTCGCTTTACCCTTAATAGGAAAGGAAACTCTCAGAGGTTAAAAGGCACAACAGCCTAGGCAAAATCTGTGGAGTTCTTCTGATTCATAGGTCCCTTAGACCCAAAACAGGCAGCTGTTATCCGTAGCTAATACAACCCCACAATCTTCAAAATAGTGTTATATTAGTGGAATGATTTGAAGGGGGAGGGAAGAGAGATGTATACTTGCTTGTGAGGAGAAGCAACACTGCAATAGGCTAGAAGGGAAAAGGGTTTTCTTGAAGCTGAGTTGTCACTTAAGGAGTGAAATTGGTTAAGCTTTTTTTTTTTTTTTTTTTTTTTAAAACCATATGACAAGAAAAGAGAATCATTTGCTTGTGAAGCAATATTTCCACGCCATTGCAAGATAAGGAGGAGAATTGAGTGGAGAAAAATCCAAGAAATACTAGAGGTTGTTAAGCCCTACTCTTTTCTTTTTTTGACTTTGGGAAGTGGGATTTAGTATTTTCCAGGCATTTCCCACACCACTTTATATTCCCACCACCGTTCATTCCTCTCTCACATGCCATCATAATTAGTCAATCAACATCATCACCATTTGAGGGTTTTGAAGATATGGAGGGAAGGTTGTTTTGTTTTCTGTTGGCTCTTCAAATAGTAAGATGGACTTGTGCCACTAGCAGGCCTTTAGCACCAATTGATGGTTTTGGTATTCATCAACCAGGTTAGCTTTCCTTTCAATGATTATGTCTATTAACATTCCTTAATTAGATCATTAATTCTATATTAAATCCTCCTTGATTTTGATCAACCACAGGCCAGAAGAACCCAGAGCCATTACAAGTTCCATTTAGCTCAAAAGAAATGTCTCTGCAGAGTTCTAAAAGCAAGGAAAGAAGCGGTGTCACATTTGAAGAAGCCAAGGCTGAGGGGGTAAGTAAACTGGGGATAGGGTCAAGCCCTCCAAGTTGTGAACACAAATGCTATGGCTGCATCCCATGTGAAGCCATTCAAGTGCCTACCACAAGCAAACGAATCCATGTAGATTTACAGTACGCAAATTATGAGCCTGAGAGTTGGAAATGCAAGTGCGGTCCTACCTTTTACAACCCATGAACTAAAACCACGTACTCACACTGCTTTAGACTTCACCATATTTTCTCCTCTTTCGGTTGAGTCAGATGATTTTTCTTAACCATTTGTACAAAAGGAAAAAAAAAAAAAAAAAAAACTAAATTCAATTTGTCCCTAAAAGGTTAGCCTTTGTTGCAATGCTTTACTTACAGATGATTCCAAGTCCTTCGCACGTTTCAGTTTAAATATTTTAGACTGACTTGTGGGAATATATATTGTCAACTTACGATATACCGACAAGAGAATGTTTTTTTCAAACAAAATGAACAAAGCCCACCAAGAAACAGATCAACATGAGCTACTGTCACAGTTTACCATTACACGCTTTAAGCAGATATTTCGACACGGAGTGGGATTTATTTATATTGGTGAAAATTTAAAATAATTTTATATTTTTTTATTTTTTTATATGATTAATATTTTAATAATTTAATTGTTAAATTTATTGATATAATTGTATTTGTCATGTATGTAAATTTTATAATCGATTCAATATCTCTATCATATCGATCTAAAATAGTGTATATATTAATATTCATTGAGTTGTTGAAATTCTTTACATAAAACAAATTGTTAGGAATTTTTATTTATGTTAAATTTGAGATGCATAATCTATATGATTGGAGCATTAAATTTAATGGCTAGATTGTTAAAATATTAATCGTATAAAAAATTTACAGAATGATGTACAACCATTTTAATTTTATACCGGTGTAAATGAATTGCTTCTCTGCATGTATGGTATATTCCTACCCTACTTGCACCATCTCTATCTCTCTCTATAAATATCAACAATTTCATACACACATTATATTTCATTTCCTTAGGTATAATATCAAATTTAGCCTTTAATATTTACAATTTTATTGATTTGGCCCTTATTGTTTTTTTTAGCTGACTTTGACTCTCAACCATTAAAATATATATATTTAATTATCAACCTTTTAAAACGAGTCAAATTGTTATTAATTTGACAGAAATACTAATTAAAGTGTTAATTTTTAAATATGGTACTAGAGGTGAAGCGAGTTTTTTTTTTGTATCAGAATTAAATTGTATATTTTTATGATAGTAAATATATAATTTCATCATTCTAATAGTCTATATCTTTATAATTTTTAACAAATTAAATCAAATTTTTTTATCATTTTCGGAAGGTAAAGTGTTATTTTACAATTGCTAATTTAAAATTTTATATATTATAAAACGTATAAAATAAAAAGTGTCATGTCAATATGAAGTACACGTGAACTATCATGGAAGTTGCCACACTAACATTGTTAAAAAAAATTATGTCTTAGTCAGTATTTTCGATAAATAAAACAATTTGACTATTTTTAAAAAAAATTGATCATCAAATTTAATAAAAATTTAAATTAATAAAAATATAAACATTACAAAATGTTGTTATGGGTTTGAGGATTTAGGGACTTTATGAAGACAAAAGCCAAACACTTGGCGTGTAAATTCCATTTTATTATTTTCCGGGTTCTCATAGGTGTGTAATGGGCCGTTTTGGGTTATCCAATCAATCAAACAAATGATAGGGATTGCAATTTCTGTCTGTTACCGGCTCAATTATTTGGGGATTTAGGCTTAGTTTACATCCCCAATTTGTTCATGGACCATAACGTGCCCTAAAAGCAGGAGCAAAATCTTTCAAAAGATCTTATCTCTTACGCCTGCTTAGACAACAAGTTGATTGGCTAATTAAACCCTCAAGCTAACTCAAATCAAACCTACCACTTGTCGCTGGCCCCCTTCACTTTCCTTTTGCCTTGGACTGACATATGATATTTGGGCATGTCTTTTTTCCATTTTTCCTAATTCAGGATGTCACCTTCTTTGGGCTGTTTAATTGGTCGGTCATTTGTGTTCTAAAATGTGGATTATCGACGGATATATTTAATTTCAGTAATTTTATAATTGAAAAATAACCCCATATTTATATGTAAATATTAAAAGTGGAAACACACGAGTGACTTAAGGTCTTGTTGCTGGGTCAATGAAGCCTTCGATTGCAGTAGCATCGTGTCTTTGTCTTTTAAGGATCGAAGCTCTAGCAGTTCTGGACCGAACTCTAAAGTGGTGTCTTTTCTGGCTTTTTTTGTCAGTCTTGTCAGTATTTGTAGATTTTAAGTTATTTTAATTGAATAACTTTTTTTTACAAAACTAAATTATACTTTCTTCAGTATTAAGTTTTGATATCGCACGGTTTTAATAAAAGTTAAACAAAAAAATCCACCAAAGAAAGGAAAAAAAAATCATTGTAGTTCAATTCGCGTTGCATAAATTTCCACAAAGTCTACGGCAGATCCAAAAAGCATGAACTTTGGAAAACGTAAAAGAAGGTGTAATGTTACATGGAAATTACACTCCATTGGACCAACAATAGTGTTTTTATTTTTTATGCCATGCTTAAATTAATTATAATTATCATTTTTAATAATAAATCTCTAAAGTTAATATTATATATATTTTTGGTTTTTAGTTGGTGTCGTTTGTTAATTACAAAAATTAAATTACTCTTACTTTAAAAAGTAATTAATAATATATTTTTGTATTTTTATATTTTTATATAATATTAAAAAATTAAAAAATATTATTTGAGAATCAAACACAATAGTGATAAATTCATATAGAGATATGCTAACATAATTTTATAAATTTATTTCTTTAGTATAAAAGTTTCTTGTTCACTCATATTATGAGTGTGATAAATCTAGTAATAATAAATAATATATCACCGTTATTTTCTAAATATATATTGTTGATTATTAGTCTAAATTAGATTGTTACATTATTATTATTATGACAACAACCTAAGGGCACATTCTTACGTGCTTAAAAATACTTACCAGCTCAAAAGATCTTTTAGAAGAAAAGCTACGTGAAAAGCACTTCTGAAAAGGAGAAGCTAAATTTTTTAGCTTTTCCTCTCCCAAAAGCACTTTTAGTACTTAATTACTTTTTTACCCCTCCAATAACATAGTTCTTTCCTCTTTTTTTTTTCTTGGGGCTTAATTACAAATATGTTAAAATCATTAATTAAAAATAAAAAATATTTTTTAAAATACTAATTACAAATATTTAATGGTTATATTTAAATATTTAAAATGTAGTTTATATATTCTAATTAAATTTTATAAGTAATTAATATTTATTACTTCAAAATATTTAAAATTTATATTTCATATATTAAAATATTAACAAGTTATAGTAATTTTTTTTGTATTCTTACTAAAATATAATAATATTAACTAATTTAAATTTTATTTAAATGCATATTTGTTACTTAATAATAACATGTCTAAAATGGACATTTTATTTCTCAAAATCACTTTTTGACAACAATGTTAAACACTCAAATTTTAAAATAAACTTTTCAAGAGCACTTCTCAAAAGCACTTTTCCACAGCAGTTTTCAAAAGTATTGCCAAACTAGCCCTAAATAAAGTAGGGTTGCAAACGATTAAATGCATAATATTTTTTGTGTGCGCGCGAGATACAAGACAACATCATCAACTACTGCAGCATTTGTTTGTAGAAACTAGCTCCAAGAACGTCCTCAACCAGCATCGAAGCAATTTCTTGAAGCAATAGCTCTAGCACCCTCATCCCCGACTGGCCTTTTAACGCCACCTTTGCCATGGTATCTGAAATTTGATTACCTTCGCTAATAAACATGATCAATTTGAAATTTAATAGTTTGTGAATCATTTAGAATATATATAACAACAAATGGTTGATAGAAAAAGTTATCCTATTTCTTTTTTTCTTTTTTTTTTTTTGGATGCATGTAAGGACAATTTGTAAATCAATATCAAATTAATATGACCGTACGAAAAGCTACCCGAGGAACATACTTCACCCGCTTTAGGCCGAGAGATCACCACGAGTTTCACTCCTGACTCAATCACCCGGTTAAGTAAAAGGTAACTATTCAAGCAAGCTCCATAAAATGAAGCCAACACTCGTTCCTTTAAATACCCAACCTTATGTTAAGAACGTGATCCTTTTAGTCACCCAACCTCACATGATTTCAACTATTTAATACAATGAATTAAAGGGAATGGCACGATACATCCCAACTCCCATCACGGCTATCTTCGTCCCACTGTAGACATTTGCCCCACGTATCCCACAATAATGGTTTGGTTGCAAGTCTGTCACGTTAATACCACCCAACACGGGACTTCTTAAGACGATGAACAAAGAATCGACTCTCCAATGCATTATACTCTACCAATTTACTCCCAGCAACCAGCTCCACCATCTTCACTCCTTTTACTCTCTAGTTCTCCACCGCAATAAGGTAAATCGACCCCCATCAACACCAATATATCTTCCTCTGTGTCTCTTTCTTGCTGATCCCACACATCAACAAGGGTATATATGTAACACCCCTATACCCCGTTCAACCCAAGGAACCTGATATAGGAAGATTACATTTGACGCCAAAGTGATTTTAGCTAACCACTAATATATTTGAATATTAAAAAAATAATAAATTTTTATAATTTATAATTTAGTTCCTACTTCTTGGAACATACTTGATCTTCCTAAGTACATGTCATTCTATTCAAAATTTTGAAACATACCCTCTTGGCACTTGGAGATGTGATGAGATGAATGCTCACAACCTCGATTACAACTCTTCAAAATCACTGTACCTAATCTGCGTACGGAAAACAAACCGTATGCTGAGTAAAAAAAACTCAGTGGTATTTCTATAATATGAATATTTAAAAACAATATAATATAATAATAGGCACAATTAAATTTATAAGAACAAATTAATGTCTAGTATCATATCATAACTATCATTTTTCATTTGTTAAACAATATCCTAAATCATACAATTGCTACATAAATTATTATTCGCATATCAACCATTTTTATTCGTACAATGGCATCAGTCATGGAGTACTCAATTCATAAATACATCATTTCATACCATACTCAATTCATGAGTATATAACTCATATATTCCATGTATTATCAACATATTTCACATTCTATTTCAATTCACTATAAAATTCACATTTGCTAAGTTTTCCAAATAATTGTTTCTCCTGCAATATTTGTAAAACAATTCTGAGATGTTACTCATGTTCAGATTCGGATTTCGAATAGACCAAAATATCATCAATGAAAACTACCACAAACTAATCCAGGTACGGTTGAAAAATACAGTTCAAAAGATCCATAAAAGCAGCTGGAGCATTAGTCAATTCGAAAGGCATAACTAAGAATTCATAATGACCATACCTTGTACAAAATGCTGTCTTTGGTACATCACTTTCTTTCACCTTCAACTGGTAGTAACCCGATCTCAAATCAATCTTTAAAAAGACAGAAACTCCTTTCAACTGATCAAATAAATCATCAATACGAGGTAACGGGTATCGATTCTTAATAGTCACATTGTTTAATTGTCGATAATCAATACACAACCGCATTAAACCGTCTTTCTTTTTAACAAACAGTACTAGAGCTCCCCAAGGTGAAATACTAGGACGTATAAATCCTCGATCCAATAAATCCTGCAATTGTACTTTCAATTCCCTTAACTCGATAGGTGACATACGATATGGGGATATTGATATCAGAGCTGTACCAGGATAAAATTCTATTGCAAATTCAACCTCCCGATCTAGTGGTAATCCCTGTAATTCTTCAGGAAATACATCAGGAAGTTCACAAACAATTTACTGCAATGACTTTCAACAGAATCTGAATTAATAACATATGCCAGAAAAACTGCACAAACCTGATAAAGAAGTTTATTAGCCTGAATTACTTAAATAATACGAGTTGACCCATTGGTTCGAATACCATTTACCTCAATTTTGTTGCCACTTTCACTCTGAACAATGAACTTATTTTTACAACAGTCTAAAATTACCCCATGCTCAATAAGCCAATCTATTCCCAGAATTATATCAAAATCACCAAATGGCATTATCAACAGATCAACCGGAAATATTATGTTTTGTATCATTAGAGGACACCTCCTACACACCTGATCCATTAGCACAGTTTGCCCTAATGGACTAGACACTGCTATTGATACTCTAGACATCTTAGATTTTAAATTTCCCTACTCAACCAGTTTTGTATTAACATATAACTAGTTTTGTATTAATATATGAATGTGATGATCTCGGATCTATTAAAGCATAAACATGTTCTGAATGCAATAAAAATATATATGTTACCTTATCATGTGCATCACCCTCTTCACGAGTCCGTACAACATAAGCTCGAGTCGGTACTCTAGCT
Organism: Gossypium bickii; assembly: GCA_025503065.1. NCBI lineage: Eukaryota > Viridiplantae > Streptophyta > Magnoliopsida > Malvales > Malvaceae > Gossypium > Gossypium bickii. The sequence continues at coordinate 135,641,331 of CP106709.1, read as the reverse complement.
TCTGATTGTTGAGAAGTAACGTCACTTCTTCTTCTAGCACCACATCTAGAAAATGAACCACTTATGCATGATCCTCGACCTATAGAAGTAGGCATAGATCTTTGAGATGTAATTGGTGTGGCATTCTCATTTTTCAGACAAACTCTAATAAAATGTTCTGTAGATCCACAACGGAAACATCCTCAAGTCAATCTCCAGCATTCACCTCAATGCTTTTTCCCACAATGTTCACAATCTTGAATTTCATTATCCAGAGTTGGACCCCGTACATTACTAGTAGAAACTATCATCTGTCTTCCACGGTTTCTATCACCTCTGTCTTATTTAAAACTCGATTTCCAACTACCTCGAGATTTATTTGATCTTTTAGGTTGCGTATTCGAACTAGTAGCTCTAGTATGTTTCTTGAACGGATGAGTATTTCCAGGCTTTTTATCGAGACCCAATACTTGTTCAACCATTTTTCCCTCTCAACTAAATCTACAAATTCTGTAATTCTGAGAGATACCTGCTGTACTCGTAGTTCATCACGTAAACCCTATAAAAACCTCTTACAATTATCAGCTTCGGTTGGCACATAGTCTACAGCGTATCTACTGAGTCGTGAGAATTCCCGTTCATAATCAACTACTGATATATTACCTTGTTTTAGCATCAAGATTTCTTGTTTTCTATCTTCAATGTATAGTTCACCGACATACTTCTTCTGAAATTCTCTTTGAAAGAAATCTCAGTTTACCTATTCAGTCGGTATATGTCTAGTTACCGATTCCCACCATACACAAGCTTCTCCTTGCAACAAAGAAACAGCACACAGTAAACTTTCCCGAGGAGTGCATTCAAGCTGCTGCAGAACTCTTTTTGTAGACTCCATCCAATTTTCAACAGTAGATGGATCGACTCCCTTTAAACCCAAAAATTCAGTGGCACCATACTTATGCAGTTCTTTAATCGGAGCTCATTAGGTTGTAGATGCAGATGTCGTAGCAGATACAGTTCCTTTTACTCGTTGAAGGGCATCAGCTATAACCCTAAGTAGTTGTGAATCATCTCTCTCTCTCTCTAGTATTACTTCTTTCAACATTAGGTTGTTAATTTCTTACCGGATTTACACTCAGTGTTACTAACTCAGTTTTATCTCTTTCATATGAGTCATCATCTCTAGTATACATTTCTTGATCAGTATCTTCAATATATTTATCTGACATCTTTAACTATAAAACAGAAACAAACAAATATATCAGCATCCAATCTTGACTCAATTCGACTCAATTATGGCATGTACCTCTAGAATCAATTCTGAGCTCGATTTAGTCCTATAATCGACTAAACTTGAATAGCTCTGATACCATTAAATGTAACGACCCGATAGTTGGGTTATCAAAAAGTGTATTTTCGGGTCTCCATTTTTGTAAAACGGACTTGGAAATAACTATTAAATTATTTACGATGTTAGTTGTATGGTTAATTAGTTTTGGTTAGGTGAATTAGCTTGAATTAAGATTAATTAGGTATAATGATTAAATTGAATAAAGGGTGAAAATTTAATTATAGATTAAAGAAAAGTGAATGGCCTAAATTAGTAAGTAAACCATATGTAACACTTGTATAACAAAAAGTAAATACAAGTGTATGGTAATTGTAAAATATATGTGTGATAAATACATACATACATTTGTAATACATATATATTTACTTATTATTTAAGAAAATAATATTATATTATATTACTATTATAACTAAATAATAAACAAAAGAATAAAAAGAAATAAAAGAAAAGAAAAAGAACTTAAGCAAAAAATGAAACAGGGGAAAAAGAAAGGAAAGAAAGAAGGAAAGGAAAATTTAGGGTTTTAAGGTTCAAGCTTAATTTGATAAGTCAATTTAGTCCCTTTTTCTTGTAATTTTGATGTTTTTAGAACCCTTAAACAAAATACTACGTGATTTAAGTTGAAAATTTGAAAGTTAGTGAATTTTTAGAAGTTGTTCATATTGAATAAATTGAAGAATTATGGGTTAAATTGATAGAATTTCAAGTTAGAATTGAGAAAAAGATTAATTTGTAAAATAAATCATAAGTTTAAAGTAACAGGGACTAAATTGAAAGAATTTATAAATTAGGGTTTTATGATGAAATTAAAGAGTTAAAATTTGTTTAAAGTGGAAATTGAATTGAGATATGGAATTAATTTTGTAAGAAAAAAGAGTTAGTTTAATTTAAGGATTAAATTAGAATTTAGGCAAAAATTGTGTATAAATTGAAATGTTCAATGTTAAATCGTGTTGTATTGATGATTTTCAATTATTTTAATTCCATAGCAAATGTTGAGCCGGAAACCTCAGCTAGGAAAGGAAAAGACAAAATCAATGAGGATTAGCTCAAAAATTACGGTTTGTATTTCTATAATCCGAATCTAATGATTATTTGTTGTATTTATTATTTAATATACATGGTAAGTGAAACTAATGTGAGTATTGGTATTGTTGATATTAAATTGAATGTAAGTGAATTTGTGATTAATGTGAATATAGATATTGTATATTGATTGTATTGAAATATGAAAATTGAATTGAGTTGAACTATGAATATATGTGATTATTTGAATTGAAATGTGTATTGATTGAAAATTGTAAAGTGATTTGGAAACCCTATTAACTGTATCGGGCTGAGTCAGATAAAGTTGGCATGCCATAGGATTGGAAGTGTTCAGGGATACTTCGACCACGAGTCAATGAGACACAGGGAGTCACATTATTACTTCGAATAAATTTGATGAGGTACTGTGTAACACCCCAACCCCGAACTATCGCCGGAACAGGGTTACGAGGCATTACCGGATATATCAGACAATTTACAAAAAAAAATCAAAAAAAAATATTCATAGTATAACTTTAATAACTAATCCCTATAATGAACTTTCAAAGTCTAAAGTCTGAATTAAAAGTGAAATAGGACTAGTTTAAGTATTCCAGAATATATTTTGTTTAATATAAATTCCGGCAGTATTTCTGCTTATTATCATATAATATCACCTGAAAATTTAAACCGTATTCATTTCAATCATAACCAATTCAACCAATTCATTTCAATATTCATTTTCTATTCTAAATACCTTCTAATCAAACTCAATCAATATAATATCAACTTAAATTTATCAAAATATTAGTTAGATTAAAATAAATATACTTCTTTCATTATAATTCTTAAACTTGTAATACTAACATTTTTAACCATTTACATTCAAACATAATAACCTTTATATACAACCTATGTACATGCCACATTACCAAAAGAAAGTATACATCACCAAAAAGTCTTTGAAGTCGAGTGCGGCCGAATCTTTGGTTCCGTACTTGACTTCTACAACCTGCGCACGGAAACAACCGTACGCTGAGTATGCATATACTCAGTGGTATTACTATAATTCAATTTATAACTAGTTACATTAAATTGCACACATACTTTTACATTACAATTATCATCACTTAATAAATAATTCAATCCTATATGTATATTTATATATATATACAATTCTGATTTCTATATTTCAATTCTCACCTTTTTCATATGCCATATCTTTCAAATTTAGTTTTATCAATAAATTTATTTCATTGTCCCTATTAACTTGACTCGGACTTGACGGATACACGGATTCCAACCCACATACCAGTACGGCACATTGTGCCTTAATAAGATACACGATATCGACACACAAAGTGTCGAATCGGTATGATGAACAATATCGTATTCAACACACAAAGTGCTGAACTCATAATGGTAATTGATAACGATATCGACACACAATGTGTCGAATTGGCTGAACGATATGAATGAAGAATGATGAGTCGATTACATAAGTGCTCGATCGATGGCGGCAAAAACCCGTACTCTTCCATATCCTATGGCATGCCAATTATATCCGACTCAGCCCGACTAGTTAATAGGGTTTCCAATTTCTCAATTCAAGTTCACTTTCATTTCAAAATTCATTTTCAATATTAACTTCACTTTTCCATTCACTAATCAAAATACAATTCAATACTAATATATATTTCTCACTCAATTCACTTTTCTAAATTCAATTCAATAAAGTTACTTACCTCAATATTTACTTACCATAAAATAAATAAATATAAAATTTGTATTTAATAATAAATAACTTAAATTATAGTAATACAAACCAGAATTCTCTTTGGATTTATTCCTCGCCGATCTTCTCCTTTCCTTTGTGGGTTGATGTCTCGAGTTCCTTGTTAGCTACGAAAATAATAATAATTTACTTTATTAATTACAACATTAAATTACAATAAATAATTAAATTTAATTCAATTCCTACTCTTCCTCTTCATTGCACATTCTATATACACAATTCTAATATTTACTTATAAGTTCTTTCAAGGCTGTCTACCTGAGTCATTGTCACTAAATTATCTATATCTTGAGTTACAGAATTCCAAATTAGGATCCGTAAATTTTATATGAAACTAGACTCACATATCTTCTTTTCATAAAATTTTCAGAATTTTTGATTTAGCCAATAAGTACAGTTTATTCTTTAAAATCACCCCTATTCTGTTGTCTGACAGTTTCGACCACTCTTTGCTAAAATTTAATTATCTTTTTGTAAAGAATTCAAATGATGTTCTAGTTTGTTTTTTTATAAAAATACACTCATTAAGGAATTTAACCATGTAAATTATGTCCCCCAATTATTTTTGTACAATTTTAATGATTTTTCCAAATCAGAACAGGGGATCTCAAAATCACTCTGAACCAGTCTCACAAAAATCTAATTATCTCAAAATACAGAACTTATTTGCTTTCTCTGTTTCTTTCATATGAAAATAGACTCAATAAGCTTTAATGTCATATCTTATTCAACTTCTACTTCCATTTCTACCATTTTTGGTGATTTTTCAAATTTACTCTTGTGCTGCTGTCCTAAAGCTGTTTTCTTATGACTTATTTTGCAATTAAATCCTAGTTAAGTTTACTTATTTTCTTAACTTAATTCATGCTTTGATTCTACTTAAGTTCCTTCCATATTCAACTTGATTATATAATTTTCATAATAAAACCCTAATTTATAATTTCTTCCAAATTAATCCCTATAGTAGAAAACTTATAGCTTACCTTACAATTTAATCCTTTTACTAATTCTAACTTAGATTTCATTTAATTTAGCCCATAATTCATCTTTTTCTTCAACATCAACTATATTTAAAAACCTAAAAACTCTCAAAATATCAACTTAGTTTCATCAAAATCTTGCTTTAAAGCTTCTAAAATATCAAAATTAAGAGAAAATGGCTAAATTGACTTACCTTTTAAAGCTTAAAGCTTCAAATCCCTAATTTCTCCTTTTTCTCTTCTTTCTTTCTTTTTTTTCCCGTGTCGAAATGCTCTCTGTTTCTTTTTCTGTTTCTTTGTTTTGTTTCTTTTCTTATTTCTTTTATTTTATTTACTTTATGTTATAATAATATAATATATAATAATTACTTTAAATTAATTTAATATAATTTATTACTAATATATATATTTTATAATTAAAATCCAAGTAAAAATCTTAGATTTTTATCTCATATGTCGCCTCAACTTATGCTAAATGGCTTAATTGCCATTTTAGCCCTTTTTACTTTTTTTTAATCTATAATTAGACTTTCACTCTTTATTCAATTTGATCCTTTTTCCTAATTACTTTAAATTAAACTAAATTCACTAAATAAAAATCTAATTAAACACACCATTAGACTCATAATTACTCCTAATAATTATTTACTAACTCGATTTACTAAGACGGAGGCCCGATAACACATTTTTTTCGGTGCCCACGGAATTTGGGTCGTTACATATTGGGTACCAACTTACTTCGGCATGGCCGATGAGACACTGGGTGTCACTCTATTACTTCGAATTATTCGATAAGGCACTGGTGCCATACTGGTGTGTCTTGGTTGGATTCGTGTATCCGCCAAAGTCCGAGTCTTGTTAATAGGGGTAAATAAATGAATTGGCAATAAGATTGTTATTAAATTGTGAATTTGAAATTTGATATTGAATTGAATTGTGCAAATGATATGTATGAACCAAGAGTTCATAAAAAGAGTTTTTCTATTGCCAAATGTTATGTGAATCAAAGTGAGAAAGTTTATTTGAAATTAGTTATTGATGAAAAATGAAGATTAAGTGGATGAATTGAATTGTTGATTGATTAATGTTTACATATGGTTAAATGTGTATGCTTTATAATATTATTTTCTTTAAAGTATTTGAATTATAGAAATACTATTGAGTTTTATACTCAGCATACGATTTGTTTCCATACGCAGGTCAGATTAAGGTCAAATTGCTGAATCACCATCCAAAGCCCATCCCGAACTCAAAGTGGTGAAGTATATTTCTTTTTGTTTGTAATGGCATGTACCTAGGATGTTGAAGTTGTTATTTTGGGAAAATGATTGTTAATATGTTATAAAATGATATTAGTTATTTATAAACATGAATACATGTGTGTTATGTTGAGGTTATAAAATGGTATGTTTAAGGGAATGCATAAGAGAGTATGAAATAGGTAGTTTTGGGGTGAAATTGACATAATTCTAGAAATGGCTTGAATGATAATTTGTTGAATTGTTTTGATAATATTAGTAAGATATTTATGTGAATTTATTGATTAGGCACTTAGAATGTCTATTTTGACAAATTTTAGAGGTGTTTAAATGTGTTTTGGATTGGTTGAATAATTGGATTTTGAATTGCTTGTTGTTTAAGATTTGCAGGGTTGGTAAACTTGATGTATAAGGCTTATTTTGAGTTTACATGGCCTGGCACACGGCGTGTGACCAGACCGGGTGAGACACACGACTTATACATGGGCATGTGGATAAGTCGTGTATCCCCTGCATTTTAAAATTTTCAAAACAGAATGCTCAGGTATTACCACACGGGCAGAGACAAGGGCGTGTGTCTTAGCCGTGTGAGGAACACGGCCTAGTATACAAACATGTGTCCTAGCCGTGTGAAAACTGCACTTAATTTTAAAACAAATAAATTGACCACACAGCCTAGCACACGGGTTTGTGGCTTGGCCGTGTGAGGTAAGTCAATGAGTTACATGAGTTAAGACTCGGCCTGAAGCACGGGCATGTCATAGAGTCACATAGGCGTGTATGCCCTGCACCTAGGAAAAATTTTGAAATTTTGCGAATTTTTTTTTGAGTTTTCGATTGAGTCCCGATTTGTTTCTAACACGTGCTTTGGACCTCAATGGCTCAATAAAGGGACATTATGATTAAATTATGATGTGTATGTTATGTTATTGTTCACACACTAGTCCCTAACTTTTACTTTTAACCACTTAAATCCATTTATGCGTCTTATTCCATCTCTGATTCTGCATCTTCCCCGGAAAATTCTCTATATTAAGTTCTAAATTCTCTTCTCTACAATCCAATTTGGAAATTCCTCAGGATCTTCTTCCTCTTCCATCTTTATAACGGGTATTGAATCTATAAATTCTCTTGGTAATTTTCTAGCAACTAATTTTTCCATCCATGGCATGCCAAAGACATTTTGCTTCCGAGTCAATTTTCTCTAACCTATACTTTGTCTCGCTATTTTCCTTGCTCCATGAGACATTACAAACTTCACGTAGTATATAACTATATTCCAATAAGTTTGTGGTATCAATGTTTTCCAAAGTTGGTCTAAAATCATTTGATGCTCTCGTTCTATTAATGTCCCTTTAAGGGTCAAGTATTGCACCTTATTCTTTCTAACCAGTTCATGATCCTTCCTTAACACTTATTGCATCTTTCGATTTACAGTAATACGTTGTTGAACAATGTCTTCTTCTGGTTTCATCCTATAATCTTGCACTTCTCTCATCATCCTATCAACTTTCTCTTTATGTGCTGAAGTTGTTATCTCCTCAGGCAATATCAGATTTACTGCCATTTCTTCCAATATCTATGACAGAAAATAAATTTTTATCAAATTTCAATATTTATCTATTTCCCTATTGAGTCATTACTAACTAATTCAAAATCATTTCTTTATCAGTAACAATTTCAAACTTATCAATACTCCTAATATTGATATCACATCTCATCACATCTCCAAGTGCCAAGAGGGTGTATTTCAAAATTTTGAATAGAATGGCATGTACTTAGGAAGATCAAGAATGTTCCAAGTAGTAGGAACTAAAATATAAATTATACAAATTTATTTATTTTTTAATGTTGAAATATATCAATGGTTAGCCAAAATCACTTTGGCATCAAATATAATATTCCTATATCAGGTTCCTTGGGTCGAACCGGGTATAGGGGTGTTACAATATATATATAAATATACCTTTGGTTACCTTAAAAAGTTATTTTTATATCAAGCACTTAACAATTGTGTTTGTATAAAGCACAACGATCTAATAACCAAAATAGTTGTAAAACTATTTGAATAAATTACATATGACTTGTACATTAATGGATTTAAACTGATAATAAATCTATAATATCACACGTGTATGCACGTGCAAATCACAAATTTAGAACATAAATATTTGTTTAAAAATTACATATAATAAATAATGAAATGTAATCAATAGTAAAACATGGAATATGTACGTTATTAAAATGAAAAAAAAAATTAGATTAAATTGTTTATTATAGTGTTGTTATAAATCTTAAGCCTATGTCGAGTTAACTTGTGACACAAACTTAATCAAATACATGATTAATATATACAACCAATGAAGATAATCTTTTTATACTTCCTTTTTTATATTATTACTACGACTATTATCCATGAAATTGAAAATTGTAACAGCCCGTTTTCAGTGAAATCAGAACAGTGGTTTTGGGACCACAAATCCGAAGTCAGAAAATTTAGTTTAATATAATTTTATGGTTTACAGTATGATAGAAATATCGTATAAAAATTTCGTTAATAAATTTTACCGTTTACATGCCTAATTTGATAAAAATGACTAAATTGCATTAAGTGCAAAGGTTGTCTTCTAATAGCTATAGGTATTAAATAGGTATAGAATTTTAAATTGGAGGTCATTTTATAGTAAATAGGCCATTAAAGTGCTTAGTGGTTAAGTATGAATAGTCATCATTGAAAATTGAATGAAATATTAATGTTAATTTTGGAAATTAGTGATTAAAGTTATAATAAATAAAATAAAATAATCTATTATCATCATTATCCACCAAAAAAAAAAGAGAGAGAGAGAGAGAAGAAAACCTAGCCATGGAAGCTTGAATTTGGGCAAGCTTATTTTGCTCAATTAGGCATGAATCTTTGTCCCGTTTTTGATGATTTTTATGTTTCCGATATCGTATTAGTTTAATCTAGCTAGCTTGAGGATTAATTTGTAAAACTGTTAAAGTATTAGGGTTTTGCCATTGATGAATATGCTTGAATTTTGAAGTTTGATAATAGAAAATGAATGGTTGTTGTTGGATAAACAACTTCTGTAAAGAGAATTTTGATAGAATTATCAATTAGGGATTAAATTTAAAAAGATGATAAATTTATGGTAAAATTTGTGAATTTTGTGAAATATGGGTTGCTATTAATATGTATAAAATTGGCTAGGCTTGAGTAAGGATTAAATTGTATGAATTTCATGTTTCGAGCCTAGGGGCTAAATTACAAAGGAATCAAAAGTGTAGGACACAATGGTAATTTTTCCAAAATTCCATGTTAGATTAAAATGAATGAGAATTATATTGAAATGAGTTAAATTCATTCGTACAAATCATGTTAGACCTCGTACAGAGTTAGATTGAGGCAAAGAGAAAATATCTAATTAGTCGCCTTCGTATCTACGTACACTTGTCGAGGTAAGTTCGTATAATTGCCATGTATAAATACCGGTCGCATATCGACGATTGTCGAGTCCCGTTTGGACTTTAGAAATTCGTATACAAATGACATGCCATTAGGGTTACCAATTTGGTTTGGGTCCTGCATGTGTTGGGGACACACCACAGCTCGCATAAGCTTCTCGTTTGTAATGACCCAAAATCCGTAGGCACCGGAAAAGTGTGTTATCGGGCCTCTGTCTTAGTAAATCGAGTTTGTAAATAATTATTAGGAAAATTTATGAGTCTAGTAGTGAGCGTAATTAAGTTTTAAATAGGTGAATTAGTTTAATTAATAGTAATTAGGAAAAATGACTAAATTGAATAAAGGGTGAAAGTTGAATTATAGATTAGAAGAATTTATAAAGGGCCACAATGGCAATTAGGCCATTTGGCATAAGTGAGGCGGCATACATGAAGTATTATAATTAGTTAAATATAGTTAATTAGAAACAAATTACATTAAATCAATTTAAAAATAATTATATTGTGAGATTTTTATAATAAATATAATATGGTTTTGACAAATGTATGGTGATAAAAATATACAAATGTAATAATAGTATTTATACATTTGTAATATGATTATTTAATTATTTTGTATTTAAGTTAAAAGATATTTATTAATTAAATAATTATATTATAAGATTTTTACGTGATAAATAAATTAAATGGTGACAAGTGTATGGTATTGATAGTGTACAAATGTAGTGAAATATATGTGTACAATTGTGATATATGTATTTGTTATTAAATAAATATTTATTTATAATATTTATTATGTTATATATTATACTATTATTATATTATATATATAGAGTGAAGGAAAGAAAGGAAATGAAGAAACAGAATAGCAAAATTGAAACGAAAAAGAGAGAAAGGAAGGAAGAAAAGAAAAAAAGAGAGGAAAAACTAATGTTTCAAAGCTTGATGTTTAATTGGTAAGTTTAATTAAGTCATTTTCTTATAAATTTGATGTTTTCGGGATCCTAGAGTGAAATACTCTTGGATTTAAGTTGAAATTTTGAAAGTTAATAGATTTTTGAGTAGGGTTTATGTTGAATAAATGATGGAATTGGGGGTTTATTTGATAGAAATTTTGATTGGAATTGAATAAAGGATTGAATTGTAAACTAAGCTAAAAGTTTTGAGTTTTAGGGATTAAATTGAAATAAATTCGAAATTATGAAAATATGATAAAAATTAGATAGTTAAATGTGAGTTTGGCAAGAAATTGAGTAGCAAAAGGTATGAATTAAGAAAGAAAAATATTACAGGTTTAGTTAGGATTAAATTGGAATTAAAGTAAAAGTTAGATAAAAATTTCAGCAATTAAATTGTGTTGTGCTAATGATTGTGAAATTATTTTAATTGTTCGTAACTAATATCGAGCCTAAAGCATCGGCCCAAAAAGGAAAAGAAAAGATTATCGAGGATTAAATCCGAAGAGAATTCTGGTTTGTATCACTGTAATTCAAGTTATTTATTATTAAATAATAATTTTAAATTTATTTATTTTATGGTAAGTAAATATTGAGGTAAGTGACTTTATTGAATTGACTTTAGAAAATTGAATTGAATGAGAAATATGTGTTAGTATTGAATTGTATTTTGATTAGTGAATGGAAAAGTGAATTTGATATTGAAAGTGAATTTTGAAATGAAAGTGAATTTGAATTGAGAATTGGAAACCCTATTAACTTGTCGGGCTGAGTCGGATATTGTTGGCATGCCATAGGATATGGAAAAGTACGGGTTTTTTCTGGTTTACTGATCAGGCACTTATGTGCCGACTCATCATATCTTATTCTGATTCGACACTTTGTGTGTCTATATCTTTATCATATCTTTATGCTGATTCAGCACTTTGTGTGTTGAATATTGTTACTGTTACCGATTCGACACTTTGTTGTCATATACTGTTACCGTTACTGTTATCAGTTCAGCACTTTGTGTGTTGAATCACATTCTTATCTTATTCATCGCATGCTATAATTATCGATTCATCGTTTAGGTACTGTGTACCGTTAAGGCACAATGTGCCGTACTGGTGTGTTGGTTGGAATCCGTGTATCCGTCCAAGTCTGAGTCAAGTTAATAGGGACAAAAGAAATAAATTTACTGATAAAACTAAATTTGAATGACATAGCATATGTGAAAGGTGAAAATTGAAATATAGAATTAAGAATGGTATCTATATATATATAATCAAATGATAACATAAAAAGATTAAATTGTTCATTAAGTGAAGATAATTGTAATGTAAAAGTATGTGTGATTTAATGTATTTAATTATAAATTGAATTATAATGATACCACTGAGTATATGCATAGTCAGCGTACGGTTGTTTCCTGCGCAGGTTGTAGAAGTCAAATACTGAACCAGCATCCAAAGCCAGACATGACTTCAGTAAACTTTTGGTGATGTATATTTTCTTTTGGTAATGTGGCATGTACATAGGATGTGTATAAAGGTTATTATGTTTTGAATATAAATAGTTAAAAATGTTAGTATTACAAGTCTAAGAATTACAATGAAAGAAGTTTATCCATTTCAATTTAATTAGTACATTGATAAATTTAAATTGATATTATATTGATTGAGTTTGATTAAAAGGTAATTTAGAATAGAAAATGAATATGTGAAATGAATTGGTTGAATTGGTTATGTTTGAAATGAATACTGTTTTAATTGCAGGGGGTTTTATGTGAAAATAAGCAGAAATGCTGTCAAAATTTGTATATATAAAAATTCTAGAATACTTAAACGAGTCCCGTTTCACTTTTAATACATGCTTTAAACTTCGAGAGTTCATTATAGGGACTTAGTTATTAAATTATAATATGAATGTTATTTTATTTGTGAATTATTCGTGTAACAGCCCGATTTTGGGCCTAGTCGGAATAATGGTTTCGGGACCACAAATCCGATGAAAAAAAATTTTATATTCTTATATTTTTATGATCTACAATTTTACGGAATGACTTTGTGAAAATTTCGTTCGAAAATTTTGATGTTTGGGCACTCAATTTAGTCAAAAGGACTAAATTGTAAAAAGCGCAAAACTTGAGTTCTAGAAGCTAGAGGTATCTAATTGCTATGAAATTTTAAATTGGAGGTCCTTAAATGGTAACTAGACCATTGGTTAACTAGTTGGACAAATAATGGACATCAAATAGGTGAAATAGAATATTTTTAAATTAAGGGCATTTTAGTTATTTGGTGATTAAAATGAATTAAAAACAAAATTAAAAGCCAATTTTTGCTCATCTTCAACCCCTTGGCCGAAATTCTCATAAGGAAGACATAGCTAGGGTTTTTCAAGCTTCCAAGCTCGATTGTAAGTCCGTTCTAGCCCCGTTTTTAATGATTTTTACGTTTTTGAAATCCTCGTAACAAGATTTACCTATTTCTACCATTATTTTGAGCTAGGGTTTGTGTTTAAAAATTTACCCATGGATGAAATGCATGTATTTTGATATTTTATGGTAGAATATGAAGCTTAAAATTATGTTAAAGAACTTTTGCTAAGTGATTTTAAGTGAAAACTAGTAAAATGACATAATCGGTAAAAATACCTAATGTTCATAAGTGTATGTTAGAGTAAGAATTTGATGTTGCCATAGAAGGGAAAAATGATCAGCATGCTATAAAACATAAGAATAAGGGCTGAAGTTTAATTTTCGAGTATTAGGGCAAAATTGTAAATATGTGAAACTTTAGGGGCAAAAATGTATTTTTTTCATGGTGTGATTTTTTAGACTAAACCGAATAATGTGAGTATTAAATGAGTTAAATGTGTTATTATAGATCAAGAAAGACGAGGAATTGACCTTGATCGGGGAAAAGAAAAGGTTGCGGACTAAATTGCAAATTCGTCATATTTTGCACCGAGGTAAGTTTGTATGTAAATAAATGCATCGTTTTTACTTACGTTTTCATATTTTGATAAATGGTATGAATTGTGGCTGAATATTTGATGTAATTGACAAAATATAGACAAATGAGAAATTTCCCGGTTGAACCTTAGGAATAAAAATGGATACGAGTGACATGTTCACTAGAAACCTATATGAAATCTAAGTGAAATAAGTTATCCAGGTGCTGGTCCGTACGTTCTACCGGTGGCTGAGTTATCCGGCATGTGTTACGGATACTCGGCGACTTGTGTGAGCAAAGACCGAGTAGTTACGTATAATGAAGCGACTTGTGTGAAGCGGACGAGATTGTGATTATGTGAAGCGGGTGCTTTGGTCTTATAAGTTCTACGATGGTCGGGTAATCCCGCATGTGTTGCGGATACCGACATGTAACACCCCTAACCCCGAACCATTGTCCGAACAGGTTACGAGGCATTACTAGGACATATCGGACAATTTACGAATATAAATTTTGTTTAATATAAATTTGGTGACATTTCGCTTATTATTATATAAAACCCCCTGTAAATTAAACCATATTCATTTCAATCATAACCAATTCAACCAATTCATTTGATAAATTTATTTTCTATTCCAAATACCTTCTAATCAAACTCAATCAATATAATATCAACTTAAATTTATCAAAATATTAGTTAGATTAAAATAAATATACTTCTTTCATTATAATTCTTAAACTTGTACTACTAACATTTTTAACCATTTACATTCAAAACATAATAACCTTTATACACAACCTACGTACATGCCACATTATGAAAAGGAAATATACATCACCAAAAGTTTGCTGAAGTCGGGTCCGCTTCGGATCTTTGGTTCGAGATTTGACTTACACAACTGCGCGACGGAAACAACCAGATGCGAGTATACATGTACTCGAGTGGTATTACCATAATTCAAATTATAAACATAATAATCATATCATTAATTCATATAACTTTAATTTAACTAAACCAATTCAAACATAACTTTCATATAAGTTTGTCCTTCTCAATATATTCATACCATTCAATTTTAGCTATTCAACAATTGAAATAATACACAATCATGTTGAGCCACTATCCATTTCTTGAACCAATGGTTCATACTTTCTATTCTCATACTCATATTCCAATCACATTTTTCAGTTCATGTTCTATTTTCGCATTTCTTCCAATGGCTCAACCATTTCATTTTATTCAATTTAACATTTTCTTTATTTACCCCTATTAATGAGACTCGGACTTTAACGGATACACGGATTCCAACCCAAACACACGAAGACGGCACATTGTGCCTAAAGCGGTACATAGTACTGATCGAGATACTGACACATAAGTGCTCAAACGCGACACACGAGGTGCCCGGCAGTACGACACACGAGGTGCCTAAAATACGACACATAAAGTGCACGATTTACGACACATAAAGTGCACGATCGGCAAAGCCGATAAATCCCGTACTCTTCCAAATCCTATGGCATGCCAATTATATCCGACTCAGCCCGACTAGTTAATAGGGTATTCAGTTCTCAATTTCATTTTCATTTTCATAACAAATTCAATTTCAATATCAATTACACTTTTCCATTTCAAACCACATACAATTCAATTTCAATACATATTCATCATTCAACTCAATTTCCATTCAATTCAATAAAAACACTTACCTTATAATTTACTTACCATATACATAAATTAATTTAACATTTAATGAATAAATAAATAGTTTGAATTATAGTAATACAAACCCGAAATGCACGTTTACTCCTCAGCGATCTTTTCTTTTCCCTTGGATGCCGATGCCTCTTTTTCCTTGTTAGCTACGAAAATAATAATAATAATTTACATTATTAATTACAACATTAAATTAAAATAAATAATTGAATTTTATTCAATTTCTACTCTTCCTCTTCATTCCACATCTTTTATACACAATTCTATTATTTACTCATAAGTTCTTTCTAGGCTGTCTACCTGAGTCATTGTCACTAAATCATCTATATCTGGAGCTACGGAACTCCAAATTAAGATCCGTAAATTTTTCCCGAAACTAGACTCATATATCTTTTTACTGTAAATTTTTCAGAATTTTTGGTATGGCCAATCAATACCAGATTATTCTTAAATTTTCCCTGTTTCACTGTCCAACTGCTCTGACCTCTCTTCACTACGAATTAAATTACTCTTTGTACAGAATTTAGATGGCCTCCTTGTTTAGCTCATTTGAAACTAGACTCATTCAGGAATCTAACCATATAAATTATGTTCCAAAATCATTTTTATACAATTTTTAATGATTTTTACAAGTCAGAACAGGGGATCTCGAAATTACCCTGAACCAGTTTCACTAAAATTTAAATATCTCACAATACAGAACTTATTTGCTTTCTTTGCTTCTTTCATATGAAAATAGACTCAATAAGCTTTAATTTCATATCTTATCCAACTTCTAATTCCACATCTACGATTTTTGGTGAATTTTCAAATTTACTCTACTGCTGCTGTCCTAAATCTGTTTTCTTATGACTTATTTTACAATTAAATCCTAGTTATTTTTCTTAACTTAATTCATGCTTGATTCTACTTAAATTCCTTCCATATTCAACTTGATTATATAATTTTCATAATAAAACCCTAATTTATAACTTCTTCCAAATTAATCCCTATAGTAGAAAACTTATAGCTTACCTTGCAATTTAATCCTTTTACTAATTCTAACTTAGATTTCATCTAATTTAATCCATAATTCATCTTTTTCTTCAACATAAACTATATTTAAAAACCTAAAAACTCTCAAAATACCAACTTAGTTTCATCAAAATCTTGCTTTAAAGCTTCTAAAACATCAAAATTAAGAGAAAATGATTAAATTGACTTACCTTTTAAAACCTCAAACCTTAAATCTTTAGTTTTTCCTTTTTCCTTCTTTTTCTTCTTCTTTCCTGCTTGTTTCGAATGTTTCTCTGTTCTCTCCCTGTTTCTTTTCCTATTTCTTTTATACTATTTACTTTATTATATAATATAATATTATATTAATATAATTATTTAATAGTATTAATAATATATTTTAACACATAAAATCTCAGATTTTTTTTAAGCTTATGCCGCCTCAACTTATACTAAATGGCATAATTGCCATTTTGGTCCTTTATAATTTCTTTTAATCTATAATTAAACTTTTACTCTTTATTCAATTTGATCCTTTTTCCTAATTACCTTAAATTAAGCTAAATTCACTATATAAAAATCTAATTAAACACACTACTAGACTCATAATTACTCCTAATGATTATTTACTAACTCGATTTACTAAGACGGAGGCCCGATAACACATTTTTTTTTTTCTGGTGCCCACGGATTTCGGGTCGTTACATTTCTCGCCCCTTAATAAATTTCGTCCTCGAAATTTACCTGAGAATAGGTGAGGATACTGTGCTCTCATAGTTTCTTCCGGTTCCCAAGTTGCTTCTTCCACACTATGGCTTCTCCACAATACTTTTACCAAAGGGACTCGTTTGTTTCTTAATTCTTTCACTTCTCGAGCTAGTATTTGAACCGGTTCTTCCTCATATGACAAATCCGGTCTAATCTCAATGTCTTGATAGAAATAATATGAGATGGATCCGATCGATACCTTCGTAACATAGAAACATGAAAAACATCATGAATTTTTCGTAATTAGGAGGTAAAGCTAATCGATAGGCAACCGGTCCGATTCTTTCAGTTACTTCATACGGTCCAATGTAACGAGGACTTAATTTTCCTTTGCGACCAAATCTTAAAACTTTCTTCCAAGGCGATACTTTTAAAAACACTTTATCACCCACAGAATATTCTATATCCCGTCGCTTCAGATCTGCATAAGACTTTTTTGTCAAAAGCTACTTTCAACTTTGTCTTTGATCTTTTTAACTACTTCTTTACGTCTCCGATTAATTCCGGTCCAACAATCTTTTTCTCATTCAACTCTGTCCAACATACCGGTGATCGACATCTTCGACCATATAATGCTTCATATGGAGCCATTTGAATACTAGATTGATAACTATTATTATAAACAAATTCAGCTAATGGCAAGTATCGTTCCCAACCTGATTCAAAGTCAATAATGCAAGCCCGAAGCATGTCTTCTAAAATTTGAATTACCCGTTCGATTGTCCGTCGGTTTGTGGATGAAATGCGATACTAAAATTAAGCCGAGTACCCAAAGAATCATGTAATCGCTTCCAAAATCTCGATGTAAATCGTGGATCTCGATCGGAAATTATAGATCTTTGGAATGCCATGCGATCTCACAATTTCTCGGATATATACTTCACAAGCTTTCAGTAAAGACCAATCGATCCGACTACTATGAAATGAGCGGACTTAGTAAGTCGATCAACTATCACCCAAATGGCATTCTTTTTGCTCTCATGTTGGCAACCCCGTAACAAAATCCATAGTAATACTATCCCATTTCCATTCAGAATACTAATAGATCGAGTAACCACCGCTTGCATTACTGATGTTCGCCTTTACTCGTTGGCAAGTCAAACATTTCTTGACATATTCAACTATATCTTTCTTCATTCCACGGCCACCAATAGTGCTCCCTTAAATTACGATACATTTTTGTTCCTCCGGATGCAACGCAAAAAGTACCATCGTGTGCTTCTTGAAGAATCATCTTCTTTAATTCGAAGTAGTTGGAACACAAATCCGATTTTGAAACCTCAAACAATTATGTTCATCAATACTAAAATTCTCGATTGTACCATTTCGAACCATTTCTCTTTTCTTTAATAATTTGACATCTTCCATCCGATTTGCTCTAACTGATCTAACATCATCGGCTTAACCTTTAACTCGGCTAACAAGCTTCCATCATCATTAACATCGAGCCGAGCAAACATTGCTCGTAATTCAATCGCACTTTTTCCCGCTCAATGCATCACTACCACATTTGCTTTTCTGGATGATAATCTATAACACAATCATAATCTTTTAAGCTCGATCCACCGTCTTTGCCTTAAATTTAAATCTTTCTGTGACAGCAGATATTTGAGACTTTTATGATCTGTGTAAATGTAACATTTCTCGCCATAAAGATAATGTCTCCAAATCTTTAAAGCAAAAATTACTGCAGCTACCAAGTCGTGTAACGACCCGAAATTCGTGGGCACCGAAAAAAAAATGTGTTATCGGGCCTCCGTCTTAGTAAATCGAGTTAGTAAATAATCATTAGGAGTAATTATGAGTCTAGTAGTGTGCTTAATTAGATTTTTATTTAGTGAATTTAGCTTAATTGAGAGTAATTAGGAAAAAGGATCAAATTGAATAAGGAGTAAAAGTCTAATTGTAGATTAAAAGAAAATAAAAAGGACCAAAATGGCAATTATGCCATTTAGCATAAGTTGAGGTGGCATAAGCTTAAAAAATGAGATTTTATGTGTTAAAATATATTATTAATATTATTAAATAATTATATTAATATAATATTATATTATATAATAAAGTAAATAGTAAATGAAATAAAAAAAAAGAAACAAAGAAAGAACAGAAAGAACAGAGAGCATACGAAACAAGCAGAAAGAAAGAAGAAAAAGAAGGAAAAAGGAAAAACTAAAGATTCAAGGTTTTAAACTTTAAAAGCTAAAAAGGAACTCGAGGCATCAACCCATAAAGGAAAGGAGAAGGTTACTGAGGAATAATCAAGCAAATTCGGGTTTGTATTACTATAATTCAAGCTATTTATTTATTCATTAAATATTAGATTAATTTATGGATATGGTAAGTAAATTATAAGGTAAGTGTTTTTATTGAAATTGAATTGTATCGGTTTGATATGGAAAAGTGTAATTAATATTGAAATTGAATTTATTATGAAAATGAAAATGAAATTGAGAAGCTGAAATACCCTATTAACTAGTCGGGTGAGTCGGATATAATTGGCATGCCATAGGACATGGAAGAGTACGGATTTTTTGAAACGCCATCGATCAGCACTTACGTGCGACTCATCATGCTTATCTTATCATATCGATTCACACTTTGTGTGTCGTATCATTATTCTATATATCAATTCTGAGTTCGACACTTTGTGTGTTGAATATCGATATTGTTATCATTATCGATTCGACACTTTGTGTGTGTCGATATCGTTATCAGTTAAGGCACATTGTGCGTCATTGGAGTGTTGGGTTGGAACTGTGTATCAGTTAAGGTCCGAGTGCATTAATAGGGTAAATAAAGAAAAGGTTAAATTGAATAAAATGAAATGGTTGAGCCATTGGAAGAAATGCGAAAATAGAACATGAACTGAAAAATGTGATTGAAATATGAGCATGAGAAAAGAAAGTATGAACCAATTGGTTCAAGAAATGGATAATGGCTCAACATGATTGTGTATTATTTCAATTGTTAAATAGCTAAATTTGAATTGTATGAATATATTGAGAATGATAAACTTATGTTTGAATTGGGTTAGTTAAATTAAAGTTATATGATTTAATGATATGATTATTATGTTTATAATTCGAATTATGGTAATACCATCGAGTATATGTATACTCGTACGTCACGGTTGCTTCCGTGCGCGAGTTGTAGAAGTCAAATCTTGAACCGACATCGAAGCGGACCGACTTCAACAAACCTTTGGTGATGTATATTTCCTTTTATAATGTGGCATGTACGTAGGTTGTGTTTAAATGTTATTATGTTTTGAATGTAAATGGTTAAAAATGTTAGTATTACAAGTTTAAAAATTATAATGAAAGGAGTATATTTATTTTAATCTAACTAATATTTTGATAAATTTAAGTTGATATTATATTGATTGAGTTTGATTAGAAGGTATTTAGAATAGAAAATGAATTTATCAAATGAATTGGTTAAATTGGTTGTTTATTGAAATGAATACGATTTATTTTACTGAGGGGTTTTATATATTAATAAGCGAAATGTCTTGCCTAAATTTATATTAAACAAAATTTATATTTGCAAATTGTCCGATATGTAGAGTAATGCTTCAGTAACCTGTTCGCGATGGTTCGGGGTTAGGGGTGTTACATTTATTAGTATCGAGCTATCGAGTTTAGTCGATTCTCGGGCTAAATCGGGCTCGAAAGTGAGTCTAGAAGTACATGCCACTATTGAGTCGAAAGTGAGTCGGGTTTTGGATCTTTGATATATATTTATTTGATTTTGTTTTATAGATAAAATGTCGAGACGAAAGAATGTATGATGTTGAGCAGAAATGCATCATGGAAATCGAGAAATTGAAGAAATGAATCTACACCCATCAGTAAATCCGTTAAATAACCAACCTCCTAATGTAAGAAGAGAAAGAGATAACTCACAATCATAAGAGCTATAGCCGATGCATTGCAACATGTAGGAAAGCGTGCATCTGCTTATTACATCGGTACCTACGGTTAGGCGGGCCCCGATTAAAGAGTTAAGAAAATATGGTGCCACGGAGTTTCGGGACTAAGAGGTCTTGATCCGTCTATTCTTTGAGAATTGGATAGAATTAACAAAAGAGTTTTGCAACAATTAGATTGCACCCAGAGAGAATCGATATGTCTTTGTATCATTGTTACAAGGGAAGCATATCTCGGTGGGAATCTGTTGTTAGACATTTCTAGGATGATCGGGTAACACGGGATTTGTTTCAAAAAGAATTTCAAAAGAAGTATATTGGGGAAATGTATATTGAAGAGAAAAAGCAAGAGTTTTTAATGTTGAAACAGGTAATATGTCAAGTATTGGATTATGATCGAGAGTTTACTAGATTGAGCGGTATGCTTGAATATATTCCAACAGAGGTGATAGTTGTAAGCGGTTTTTACGTGGGATTAAGAGATGAAATAAAACTACAATTAGTGTCCCAAATAATTATCGAATTTGTTGATTTGATCGAGCGGGCCAAAATGATAGAGCAAGTCTTGGGACTTGATAAAAAGTCGTAAAAGATTGGATTGACCAGAAGCGAGTAGGAGCAACTAGTTCAAATCCACTACCAAAAGATCTAGAGAATTGGAGAGGTGGTTGGAGATCAAGCTTTCGATCGATAGAGGTGTGTGAAGCAGAGGAAAATGATTACTATTTCCACGGTAGTGTAAAAGCTCCACCCCGGGAAAATGAATATCCACGAATGTAACTATTGTGGAAAAAGACATTTTGGTGAATCTTTGGAAGAAAATTGGAGGATGTTTTCGTTGTGGCTCTACTCGAACACTTTATTAAAGATTGTTCAAAAACTCGAGTAGTACACCTACCACATCTCGAGAGATCGATGATCATTTTGCAGGTAGAGGAATGTCTAGAGGAGGTTTTGTTTCGAGGAGAGGAGGAGCTAGTAGAGAGCGGTGATATAGCTACACAGTGATCGAGAGGCTGAGAGCACCCGCCCAGAGCATACGTAGTTCGGACCCGTGAAGAAGGCAATGCTCACGATGTGGTGATGGTATATTTTTATTGTATTACGAGCCTATTTATGCTTTAATTGACCGGGTTCATCACATTCATATATTAATTTAAAATTAGTTGAATCGGGAAGTTAGAATCTGAAATGTCTAGAGTTTTCATAGAGGTGTCTAGCCCTTTGGGACAAAGCAGTGTTAGTAGACAGCAGTATGCTGGAGGTGCCGTTAATAATACATGATAAAAGCGTTTCTGTGGATTTCTTGATCATGCCTTTTGGCGATTTTGATATCATTTTGGGTATGGATTGGTTATCCGAACATGGGGTAGTTTTGGATTGCTATAAAGAGGTTTAGTATTCGAGCGAGAAAATGGGGACAGAATTGAAGTGAATGGCATCCGTACGGTGGTTCGACACGTATCATTTCAGCTACTAAAGCTAACAAGTTATTACAACGAGGTTGTTCAGCGTATTTGGCATATGTTATTAAGTCGATTCGGTGGGAAGCCAATGCGGCCGATTAGGACTGTATGCGAGTTTCGGATGTATTTCGGAAGAACTACCTGGGTTTACCACACGATAGAGAGGTTGAATTTGCTATTGATGTGTATCCAGCATGCACCAATTTCTATACCTCCGCATGCGAATGTCGCCTCTTTGAATTGAAAGAGTTGAAGGTGCGATTACAAGATTTATTAGATCGAGGATTTATCCGACCGAGTATTTCACCTTGGGAGCTCGGTATTGTTTGTTAAAAAGAAAGATGGTTCTATGCGGTTGTGCATTGATTATCGATGATTGAACAAAGTGACAATCAAGAACCGGTATCCTTTGCCTCGTATAGGCGACTTGTTTGATCAGCCAAGGAGCTTGGTATTTTCTAAAATTGATTTGAGATCAAGGTATTATCGGTGAAGGTGAAGGAAAGTGATGTGCCTAAGAGGCGCCTTCCGTACTCGTTATGGCCATTATGAATTTTTGGTGATGCCGTTTGGATTGACCAATGCTCAATTTGCTTTTATGGATTTGATGAATCGCATTTTCCAGTACCGTATCTAGATCGGTTTGTGGTGGTTTTTATTGATGATATATTGGTATATTCAAAAGCAGAGGCGAACATGATCAAGCATCTTGAAAGGTTTTCTGATTCTCGCGGAAAAACAGTTGTATGGGAAATTAAGTAAATGTGAATTTCGTTATGCAAGAAGTGGTATTTTTAGGACATGTGGTATCTGTGATGGGATTAGAGTTGACCAGAAGAAGATCGAAGCAATTGTTCAATGGAAAGCGCAAAAGAATGTATGAAAGTGCGTAGTTTTCGGTTAATTTGGATATTATCGAAGATTTGTAAATGGATTCTCGAAAATAGCAATGCCGATGACTAAACTACTACTGGAAGAATGTTCCTTTATCCGGGATGATCGGTGCGAGAATAGTTTTGAGACTTTGAAGCAAATGTTGTGAGAGGCACCGGTATTAACATTGCAGTCGGGAAAAGATTTTATTGTGTACTGATGATGCTTCTTTGAGTGGTTTTGGGTTGTGTATTGATGCAAAATGGAAAGGTTATTGCATATGCATCTAGGCAGATTGAAGCCGCATGAACGTAATTACCCGACACATGACTTGGAGCTAGTCTGCAGTAATTTTTGCTTTAAAGATTTGGAGACATTATCTTTATGGCGAGAAATGTTACATTTACACAGATCATAAAAGTCTCAAATATCTCTACATCACAGAAAGATTTAAATTTAAGGCAAAGACGGTGGATCGAGCTTCTAAAAGATTATGATTGTGTTATAGATTATCATCCGGGAAAAGCAAATGTGGTAGGTGATGCATTGAAGCGGGGAAAAGCTGCGATTGAATTACGAGCAATGTTTGCTCGGCTTAGTGTTAATGATGATGGAAGCTTGTTAAATGAGTTAAAGGTTAAGCCAATGATGTTAGAGCGATTAAAGCGGCTCGGATGGAAGATGTCAAATTATTAAAGAAAAGAGAAATGGTTGAGAATGGTACGATCGAAAATTTTAGTATTGATGAACATAATTGTTTGAGGTTTCAAAATCGGATTTGTGTTCCAACTACTTACGAATTAAAGAAGATGATTCTTCAAGAAGCACACGATGGTACTTTTTGCGTTGCATCCGGGTGGAACAAAAATGTATCGTAATTTAAGGGAGCACTATTGGTGGCGAGGAATGAAGAAAGATATAGTTGAATATGTCAAGTAAATGTTTGACTTGCCAACGAGTAAAAAAGAACATCAGTGCAAGCGCTGTGGTTACTCTCGATCTATTAGTATTCCGAATGGAAATGGGATAGTATTACTATGGATTTTGTTCTGAGGTTGCCAGCTTTGTCGAGAGAGCAAAAAGAATGCCATTTGGGTGATAGTTGATCGACTTACTAAGTCCGCTCATTTCATAGCGATCGGATCGATTGGTCTTTCTGAAGCTTGCTTTGAAGTATATATCCAGAAATTGTGAGATCGCATGGCATTCCAAAGCATCTATAATTTCGGCCGAGATCCACGATTTACATCGAGATTTTGGAAGCGATTACATGATTCTTTGGGTACTCGGCTTAATTTTAGTAATGCTGCATTTCATCCACAAACCGACGGACAATCGAGCGGGTAATTCAAATTTTAGAAGACATGCTTCGGGCTTGCATTATTGACTTTGAATCAAAGTTGGGGACGATACTTGCCATTATTGAATTTGTTTATAATAATAGTTATCAATCTAGTATTCAAATGGCTCCATATGAAGCATTATATGGTCGAAGATGTCGATCACAGGTATGTTGGATAGAGTTGAATGAGAAAAAGATTGTTGGGACCGGAATTAATTCGGGAGAGACGAAGAAGTAGTTAAAAGATCAAAGACGAGTTGAAAGTAGCTTTTGACAGACAAAAGTCTTATGCAGATCTAAAGCGACGAGATATAGAGTATTCGTGGGTGATAAAGTGTTTTTAAAAGTATCACCTTGGAAGAAAATTTTGAGATTTGGTCATGAGGAAAATTAAGTCCTCGTTACATTGGGCCATATGAAGTAATTGAAAGAATCGGACCGGTTGCCTATCGATTAGCTTTACCTCGAATTTGAGAAAATTCATAATGTTTTTCATGTTTCCATGCTACGAAGGTATCGATCGGATCCATCTCATATTATTTCTCACGAAGACATTGAGATTAGACCGGATTTGTCATATGAAGAAGAACCAGGTTCAAATACTAGCTCGAGAAGTGAAAGAATTAAGAAACAAACGAGTCCCTTTGGTAAAAGTATTGTGGAGAAGCCATAATGTAGAAGAAGCAACTTGGGAACTGAAGAAACTATGAGAGCTTGATATCCTCACCTATTCTCGAGGTAAATTTCGAGGACGAAATTTATTAAGGGGAGAAATGTAACGACCAGAAATTCGTGGGCACCAAAAAAAAAAAAAAATGTGTTATCGGGCCTCCATCTTAGTAAATCGAGTTAGTAAATAATCATTAGGAGTAATTATGAGTCTAGTAGTGTGCTTAATTAGATTTTTATTTAGTGAATTTAGCTTAATTGAGAGTAATTAGGAAAAAGGATCAAATTGAATAAGGAGTAAAAGTCTAATTGTAGATTAAAAGAAAATAAAAAGGACCAAAATGGCAATTATGCCATTTAGCATAAGTTGAGTGGCATAAGCTTAAAAAAATCTGAGATTTTATGTGTTAAAATATATTATTAATATTATTAAATAATTATATTAATATAATATTATATTATATAATAAAGTAAATAGTAAATGAAATGAAAAAAAAAAAAAACAAAGAAAAACAGAAAAGAACAGAGAGCATCTGAAACAAGCGGGAAAGAAAGAAAAAAAAGAAGGAAAAAGGAAAAACTAAAGATTCAAGGTTTTAAACTTTAAAAGCTAAAAAGGAACTCGAGGCATCAACCCATAAAGGAAAGGAGAAGGTTACTGAGGAATAATCAAGCAAATTCGGGTTTGTATTACTATAATTCAAGCTATTTATTTATTCATTAAATATTAGATTAATTTATGGATATGGTAAGTAAATTATAAGGTAAGTGTTTTTATTGAAATTGAATTGTATACGGTTTGATATGGAAAAGTGTAATTAATATTGAAATTGAATTTATTATGAAAATGAAAATGAAATTGAGAAGCTGAAATACCCTATTAACTAGTCGGGCCGTGAGTCGGATATAATTGGCATGCCATAGGACATGGAAGAGTACGGGATTTTGAAACTTCGATCGAGCACTTACGTGCGACTCATCATTCTTATTCTTATCGTTATCGATTCGACACTTTGTGTGTGGTATCGCATTATTATTATTGCAATTCTGAGTTCAAACACTTTGTGTGTTGAATATCGATATTGTTATCATTCATCGATTCGACACTTTGTGTGTCGGTATCTTTATTACAGTTAAGGCACATTGTGCCGTCTTTGGAGTGTTGGGTTGGAATCAGTGTATCCGTTAAGGTCCGAATGCATTAATAGGGGTAAATAAAGAAAAGGTTAAATTGAATAAAATGAAATGGTTGAGCCATTGGAAGAAATGCGAAAATAGAACATGAACTGAAAAATGTGATTGAAATATGAGCATGAGAAAAGAAAGTATGAACCAATTGGTTCAAGAAATGGATAATGGCTCAACATGATTGTGTATTATTTCAATTGTTAAATAGCTAAATTTGAATTGTATGAATATATTGAGAATGATAAACTTATGTTTGAATTGGGTTAGTTAAATTAAAGTTATATGATTTAATGATATGATTATTATGTTTATAATTCGAATTATGGTAATACCAGTGAGTATATGTATACTCATTGCGGTTGCTTCCGATGCGCGAGTTGTAGAAGTCAAACATCGAACCAACATCCAAGAAGCGGACCGAGACTTGACAAACCTTTGGTGATGTATATTTCCTTTTATAATGTGGCATGTACGTAGGTTGTGTTTAAATGTTATTATGTTTTGAATGTAAATGGTTAAAAATGTTAGTATTACAAGTTTAAAAATTATAATGAAAGGAGTATATTTATTTTAATCTAACTAATATTTTGATAAATTTAAGTTGATATTATATTGATTGAGTTTGATTAGAAGGTATTTAGAATAGAAAATGAATTTATCAAATGAATTGGTTAAATTGGTTGTTTATTGAAATGAATACGATTTATTTTACTGGGGTTTTATATATTAATAAGCGTAAATGTCTGCGAAATTTATATTAAACAAAATTTATATTTGCAAATTGTCCGATATGTCGGTAATGCTTCGTAACCTGTTCCGCGATGGTTGGGGTTAGGGTGTTACAAGTCGTGTGTCGGGTAATTACGTTCATGCGGCTTCAATCGCTGTCTAGATGCATATGCAATAACCTTTCCATTTTGCATCAATACACAACCCAAACCACTCAAAGAAGCATCATGTACACAATAAAATCCTTCCCGACTACGGTAATGTTAATACCGGTGCCTCTGTCTGTCAATATTTGCTTCAAAGTCTCAAAACTATTCGCACCGATCATCCCGGATAAAGGAACATTCTTTCGTAGTAGTTTAGTAATCGGCATTGCTATTTTCGAGAATCCATTTACAAATCTTCGATAATATCCACCAAAGCGAGAAAACTACGTACCTCGGATTACATTCTTTGGCGCTTTCCTTTGAACAATTGCTTCGATCTTCTTGGGTCAACTCTAATCCCATCAGCAGATACCACATGTCCTAAAAATACCACTTGCAGACAACGAATTCACATTTACTTAATTTCCCATACAAACTGCTTTTCCCCGAGAATCTGTAAAACCTTTCGAAGATCTTGATCATGTTACGCCTCTGTTTTTGAATATACCAATATATCATCAATAAAAACCACCACAACCGATCTAGATACGAATTTGGAAAATGCGATTCATCAAATCCATAAAAGCAAATTTGGAGCATTGGTCAATCCAAGCGGCATTACCAAAAATTCATAATGGCCATAACGAGTACGGAAGCGATCTTAGGCACATCACTTTCCTTCACCTTCGGTGATAATACCCGGATCTCAAATCAATTTTAGAAAATATTGAAGCTCCTTTGGTGATCAAACAAGTCGTCTATACGAGGCAAAGGATACCGGTTCTTGATTGTCACTTTGTTCAACCGTCGATAATCAATACACAACCGCATAGAACCATCTTTCTTTTTAACAAACAATTTGGAGCTCCCAAGGTGAAATACTCGGTCGGATAAACCCTCGATCTAATAAATCCTGTGAATCGCACCTTCAACTCTTTCAATTCGATGGCGACATTTGATGCGGAGGTATAGAAATTGGTGCGTATGCACTGGATACACCTCAATGGCAAATTCAACCTCTTTATCGGTGGTAAACCCGGTAGTTCTTACGGAAATACATCCGAAACTCGCATCTGAGCCCTAATCCGTTGCATTGGCTTCCATTTGAATCGAATTAATAACATATGCCAAATCTATTTGAACAACCTTGTTGTAATAATTTGTTAGCTTTTATAGCTGAAATGATACGTGTCGAACCAGCGTACGGATGCCATTCACTTCATTCTGTCTCCGTCTTACATCTCGAATACTAAACCTCTTTTATAGCAATCCAAAACTACCCCATGTTCGGATAACCAATCCATACCCAAAATGATATCAAAATCGCCAAAAGGCATGATCGGCAAATCCACGAAACATTTTATCATGTATTATTAATGGGCACCTCCAGGCATACTCTGTCTACTAACACCTGTTTGTCCAAAGGGCTAGACACCTCTATGAAAACTCTAGACATTTTGATTCTAACTTTCTCGATTCAACTAATTTTAAATTAATATATGAATGTGATGAACCCGGGTCAATTAAAGCATAAATAGGCTCGAGAATACAATAAAAATATACTGTCACCACATCGTGAGCATTGCCTTCTTCACGGGTCCGAACTACGTATGCTCTGGTGGTGCTCTAGCCTCGATGTTGTGTAGCTATATATCTTTGCCTCTACTAGCTCCCCTCTCTCGACACAAAACCTCCTCTAGACATTCCTCTACCCTGGCAATCGATCTCGATCTCCGAGATGTGGTAGGTGTACTATTTTATTCTTTGGACAATCTCTAACAAAATGCTCTACCGACCAATGGCGCAGGCGACCTCGGTTACTTTCCAACATTCACCTAAATGTTTCTTGCCACAATATCCACATTCTGGAATTTCTGTATCCCTGGGTGGACCTCTTACACTACCAGTAGATACCGTCGTCTGTTTTTCTCGGCTTATATCCCCTCGATCAGATCTAAAACTAGGTCTCCAACCACCTCTAAATTCTTTAGGTCTTTTTGGTAGTGGATTTGAACTAGTTGCTCCTATTCGTTTCCTGGTCAATCCACCTGTTTCGACTTTTTGTCTAGTCCCAAGACTTGCTCTATCATTTTGGCCCGCTCGATCAAATCAACAAATTCAGTAATTCGCTGGGACACTAATTGTAGTTTTATTTCATCTCTTAATCCCCGTAAAAACCGTTTACAACTATCAGCCTCTGTTGGAATATATTCTGAGGCATACCTGCTCAATCTAGTAAACTCTCGATCATAATCCAATACCGACATATTACCTGTTTCAACATTAAAAACTCTTGCTTTTTCTCTTCAATATACATTTCCCCAATATACTTCTTTTGAAATTCTTTTTGAAACAAATCCCGAGTTACACGATCATCGGTAAATGTCTAACAATGATTCCCACAGAGATACGCTTCCCTTGTAACAATGATACAAAGACACATATCAATTCTCCGGAGAGGTGCAATCTAATTGTTGCAAAACTCTTTTTGTTGATTCTATCCAATTCTCAGTGATGAGCGGATCAAGACCTCTTAGTCCCGAAAACTCCGTGGCACCATATTTTCTTAACTCTTTAATCGGGGCCCGTCTAACGATGAGGTAACCGATGTAGTAGCGAGTCTGATTTCCGCTACATGTTGTAATGCATCGGCTATAGCTCTTAATGATTGTGAGTTATCTCTTCCTCTTCCTACATTAGGAGGTTGATTATCTAATGGATTTGCGATAGGTGTAATGATTGATTTCTTCAATTTCTCGATTTCCGGTATGCATTTCTGTTCAACATCATACATTCTTTAAATCGACATTTTATCTATAAAACAAAATCAAATAAATATATCAAAGCATCCAAAAACCCGACTCAACCGACTCAACGGTGGCATGTACTTCTAGACTCACTTTGAGCCCGATTTGCCCCGAGAATCGACTAAACGATAGCTCGATACCAATAATTGTAACACCCCTAACCCCGAACCATTGTGGAACAGGTTACGAGGCATTACCTAGGACATATCGGACAATTTACGAATATAAATTTTGTTTAATATAAATTTATTGACATTTACGCTTATTATTATATAAAACCCCCTGTAAATTAAACCATATTCATTTCAATCATAACCAATTCAACCAATTCATTTGATAAATTTATTTTCTATTCCAAATACCTTCTAATCAAACTCAATCAATATAATATCAACTTAAATTTATCAAAATATTAGTTAGATTAAAATAAATATACTTCTTTCATTATAATTCTTAAACTTGTACTACTAACATTTTTAACCATTTACATTCAAAACATAATAACCTTTATACACAACCTACGTACATGCCACATTATGAAAAGGAAATATACATCACCAAAAGTTTTTTGAAGTCGGAGTGCAGCCGGATCTTTGGTTCGATGATTTGACTTCTACAACCTGCGCACGGAAACAACCGTACGCTGAGTATACATGTACTCAGTGGTATTACCATAATTCAAATTATAAACATAATAATCATATCATTAATTCATATAACTTTAATTTAACTAAACCAATTCAAACATAACTTTCATATAAGTTTGTCCTTCTCAATATATTCATACCATTCAATTTTAGCTATTCAACAATTGAAATAATACACAATCATGTTGAGCCACTATCCATTTCTTGAACCAATGGTTCATACTTTCTATTCTCATACTCATATTCCAATCACATTTTTCAGTTCATGTTCTATTTTCGCACTTCTTCCAATGGCTCAACCATTTCATTTTATTCAATTTAACATTTTCTTTATTTACCCCTATTAACAGACTCGGACTTTAGCGGATACACGGATTCCAACCCAAACACACGATGCGGCACATTGTGCCTAAAGCGGTACATAGTACTGATCGATATCTGGCACACATAAGTGCACGAAGCGGCACACACGAGGTGCACAGTACGACACGAGGTGCCTAAAATACGACACATAAAGTGCCTGATTTACGACACATAAAGTGCCTGATCGGCAAAGCCGATAAATCCCGTACTCTTCCAAATCCTATGGCATGCCAATTATATCCGACTCAGCCCGACTAGTTAATAGGGTATTCAGTTCTCAATTTCATTTTCATTTTCATAACAAATTCAATTTCAATATCAATTACACTTTTCCATTTCAAACCACATACAATTCAATTTCAATACATATTCATCATTCAACTCAATTTCCATTCAATTCAATAAAAACACTTACCTTATAATTTACTTACCATATACATAAATTAATTTAACATTTAATGAATAAATAAATAGTTTGAATTATAGTAATACAAACCCGAAATGCACGTTTACTCCTCAGCGATCTTTTCTTTTCCCTTGGATGCCGATGCCTCTTTTTCCTTGTTAGCTACGAAAATAATAATAATAATTTACATTATTAATTACAACATTAAATTAAAATAAATAATTGAATTTTATTCAATTTCTACTCTTCCTCTTCATTCCACATCTTTTATACACAATTCTATTATTTACTCATAAGTTCTTTCTAGGCTGTCTACCTGAGTCATTGTCACTAAATCATCTATATCTGGAGCTACGGAACTCCAAATTAAGATCCGTAAATTTTTCCCGAAACTAGACTCATATATCTTTTTACTGTAAATTTTTCAGAATTTTTGGTATGGCCAATCAATACCAGATTATTCTTAAATTTTCCCCTGTTTCACTGTCCAACTGCTCTGACCTCTCTTCACTACAATTAAATTACTCTTTGTACAGAATTTAGATGGCCTCCTTGTTTAGCTCATTTGAAACTAGACTCATTCAGGAATCTAACCATATAAATTATGTTCCAAAATCATTTTTATACAATTTTTAATGATTTTTACAAGTCAGAACAGGGGATCTCGAAATTACCCTGAACCAGTTTCACTAAAATTTAAATATCTCACAATACAGAACTTATTTGCTTTCTTTGCTTCTTTCATATGAAAATAGACTCAATAAGCTTTAATTTCATATCTTATCCAACTTCTAATTCCACATCTACGATTTTTGGTGAATTTTCAAATTTACTCTACTGCTGCTGTCCTAAATCTGTTTTCTTATGACTTATTTTACAATTAAATCCTAGTTATTTTTCTTAACTTAATTCATGCTTGATTCTACTTAAATTCCTTCCATATTCAACTTGATTATATAATTTTCATAATAAAACCCTAATTTATAACTTCTTCCAAATTAATCCCTATAGTAGAAAACTTATAGCTTACCTTGCAATTTAATCCTTTTACTAATTCTAACTTAGATTTCATCTAATTTAATTCATAATTCATCTTTTCTTCAACATAAACTATATTTAAAAACCTAAAAACTCTCAAAATACCAACTTAGTTTCATCAAAATCTTGCTTTAAAGCTTCTAAAACATCAAAATTAAGAGAAAATGATTAAATTGACTTACCTTTTAAAACCTCAAACCTTAAATCTTTAGTTTTTCCTTTTTCCTTCTTTTTCTTCTTCTTTCCTGCTTGTTTCGAATGTTTCTCTGTTCTCTCCCTGTTTCTTTTCCTATTTCTTTTATACTATTTACTTTATTATATAATATAATATTATATTAATATAATTATTTAATAGTATTAATAATATATTTTAACACATAAAATCTCAGATTTTTTTTAAGCTTATGCCGCCTCAACTTATACTAAATGGCATAATTGCCATTTTGGTCCTTTATAATTTCTTTTAATCTATAATTAAACTTTTACTCTTTATTCAATTTGATCCTTTTTCCTAATTACCTTAAATTAAGCTAAATTCACTATATAAAAATCTAATTAAACACACTACTAGACTCATAATTACTCCTAATGATTATTTACTAACTCGATTTACTAAGGCGGAGGCCCGATAACACATTTTTTTTTCGGTGCCCACAGTTTGGGTCGTTACATGACGACTTGTGTGAGCAAAGCTTGAGTAGTTTCACGTATGACCGAGCGACTTGTGTGTGAGCAGACCAGCGAATGTGTATAACTCGAGAATAAGTCTATGTGTGATAAGTGATTTGAAGTAGCTTTGGCTACAAGTGTGGCTCTATGTGCAATATTCCGATGTCTCCGTTAATATTCAGATGTGTTCAATTGGAAATTGACTAAGTGAAAATACAATGTGGCTATGTAACGACTAAGTGTAATTGAATATGATTATGTGATGAATAAGTGCAAGTATATGCGTGTAAACTTATAAGCAATGTGCTCGGTATGTGATCGAACTTTGGTAAGATTGATACGGAGTAAGTGTTCCAATGAAAGTTACTATAAAGAAAACATGAAAGAATGAAATTTAGAAATAAAATGGTTTTGGACAACAGCAGTAGAGTAACTTTGAAAAATCACCAAAAATGGTAGAAATGGAATTAGTAGTTGAGTGAGATATGAAATTAAATATTATTGAGTCTATTTTCATATTAAATAAATAGAGAATGCAAAGAAATTCTGTATTTTGAGATATTTAGATTTTTGTGAGACTAGTTCAGAGTGATTTCGAGATCCCCTGTTCTGACTTGGAAAAATCATTAAAAATTGTACAAAAATAATTTTGGGACATAATTTATATATTTAGATTCCTTAATGAGTCTAGTTTCAAATGAAACAAATTATAACATCATTTGAATTCTGCACAAGGAGAAAATTGATTCGTAGTGAAAAGTGGTCAGAATAGATGAATAGTGAAATAGAGGAAATTTTAATGAATAAACTGTACTAATTGGCGAAGTCAAAAATTCTGGAAATTTTATGGTATGAAGATATGTGAATCTAGTTTCAGGGAAAATTTACGGATCTTAATTTGGAGTTTCGTAACTTAAGATAAAAATAATTTAGTCACTGTGACTCGAATAGACAGCTTGCTCCAAACTTGAATAAATAATGAATTTGATTGTAGGTTGATTGTGTTGTTTTGTAAACATATTAAATCCATTTATTAATTATTTATATACTTACTTACTAAGATATATGCTTACTCTCTTTTCTTTTCCTTGTTTTATAGTGTCATCAAGCTAGCTCGGGATACGGTGATCGTCGGAGATCCATCCACACTATCAGCCTTCTTTTGGTATTTTGAAAACAATATTTTGGAAATTATGGCATGTATAGAAGGCTTAATTGTTTAGTTATTTATGTAACGAATGGTTATTTTGCTTATGGGTATTGACGAGTTATTTTGCTTATGGGTATTGACGACTATGTATGGGAAAAGTTTTAAATTTATATGGATTTTACATTTTAAATTTTGTACAATAGCTTGGATCATGTCCGGTAATGCCTCGTATCCTGTTCCGGCGACGGACCTGGGTAAGGGGTGTTACAATTCGTAAGTTGTCTGATATGTCCGGTAATGCCTTGTAACCCAGTTCCAACGACGGTTCGGGGTTAGGGGGTGTTACACCGTTATTCAGGTCGCATGAGCTTTCCATTATTCAGCTCGGAGGAGCTTACCGTTTACAGCTCGTATGAGCATACATGTACATAAATTAACGGATTACAGTTAAGTACACTTCGTGTGTACTACTTGTGTATTCAACGATATTCTAAATGGTTCAACGGCACAGTTCTGTTACGAGATTATATGATTTCGATATGAACTATTACTGGTATTTACATGAAATACATTAAATATGATTATTTGATGAATTCAACCATGTGTGTTGGATCTTATATATGATTTTCATGGCTAAAATGTTGGTGATCGTGTGTTTAGGCTTTTGGCCAAATTGGTTGAGATATGTTTTGTTTACTTACCTATTTTATGAATATATGGCAACTTAAATTCTGTGTTATACGAACTTACTAAGCTTAAATACTTACTCTGTGTTATTTTCCATATTTTATAGTAATTCGGAAGCTTGTACGGGTTGAAAGCTGTTTGAAGTTATTTCACACTATCCATCGGTCCTTTTGGTACTTTCAGTAAATTAAATTGGGTTATAATGACATGTATAGGTTAATTTGGCCAATGTTGGCATATAATTGTTTTGTTGAGATTAGTCACTTATATGGCTTGTGTTTTGTATATTTTGATGCATATATATAAGTGACCTTATCATGTTTGATGTGCGATTGATATGGTAGAATGAAAGAAAGTTAAATGTGGTTTGAATATGCATATATGAATTTGGTCATTTAAGTGAGTTGAGATACTTGGTTGACATGTCTTTAAGTTGTCATTTGAGGTGCCTAAGGGTATATTGGTCATATGTGGTGATATTTCATCTTTAAGACTTAACTTTGGCTTGTTTTGAATGCCTTGTTATGGCTTGTTGATGTGCAAATTGTTGTGTTTAGGTTGGTACCAATTTGGCTGAGAAATGTGGCTTGGAAAATGGCTTATTTTCGTCCACACGGGTAGAGACACGGACGTGTGTTTCAGCCGTGTGTGACACACGGTCAGGTGATACGGCTGTGTGTCTCCTATATATTTTAAATTGCACAAGTTAGTATGCTCACACGGCTTGGCACACGGGCGTGTGGCTTGGCCGTGTGGCCCAAGTTAGGGAGTTATACGGGCACGGACACGGCCGTGTGTCCCTATTTCGAATGTCTA
This sequence comes from Gossypium bickii, assembly GCA_025503065.1. Lineage (NCBI taxonomy): Eukaryota > Viridiplantae > Streptophyta > Magnoliopsida > Malvales > Malvaceae > Gossypium > Gossypium bickii. The sequence continues at coordinate 135,605,176 of CP106709.1, read as the reverse complement.
CATGGTCTAAGACACGGGTGTGTCTCTTGGCCGTGTGATCCCTGCAGCTTTGAAAATTTTCAATATTTTCTGAAAAATTCCCTGAGTATCCGACTTAGTCACGACTTGTTTCTAATGTGCATTTTGGGCCTCGAGGGCTCGTATAAGGAGCAATATGTATAAATTTGATTGATTTTTGACATGAATGCTATATGATATGGAACATTTGCATTTTTTGTTTGTTTGATTTGTAAACTCCGGTAATGTTCCTTAATCCTGTTCCGGCGACGGGTTCGGGTTAGGGGTGTTACAAAAATGGATGGAAGAGATTTTTAAAAAGTAAAAAAAAATTACCATATAAGATTTCAATAATTATTTTTTAATCGTCATTATTAAATGTGTTTTTTAATTTAGTGTAAATATATTACATATTTAATTAATTTAATGTAAATATCTTTCGTATTTATCATGAATAAGTAATATAATTGATACATGTTTTATTTTTATTTTATTTCAATTTAATATTATGTTTTACTTTCTATTATAGTTTTAAACTTCTATATTATTTTAAAATTTTTTATTTATAAAATATTATTTACATTAAATATGTTATATACATATGTTGCATATTATATCTTTTTAATTTATAAAAATAATTAAAAAATAAAATTCTAATTGGATAGTAAATATAAGGTTTTCCTTAAAAAAACGAATTTATACACGTGATTTACACGAAATCCAGTTAGATTAAAGCTGAAATCCAAAAGTTTTTTTATGTCCAAGTTAATTTTCGATTACTCAATCATTGTCTAAACTCAACCCTAATGAGATTAAGCCTATCAAACCAAACAAATTACTCGATCATTGGACAAATCTAATCTCAACTTTATCATTTTTACCTACAAATTTAACTGTTTATTTCATATATATATAAAACATGTTAATAAAATTTCAATAAAAATATACATTGCTTAAAAGATAATATTCTCTCACTTTCTTTTTGTTGATGTGAGCTGGATGTTGAAATTACATGTGCGTGTCACGTATTATCACAGCTGTTAAAATATAGATTTTTACGTGAAACAGTAAAGTATCAGCTTATTCTTTATGCAGTTAAGCCTGGGTTTCTTTCTCCAAAAATCTTTATTTTTCGTTATCAGTTTTTCCTTTTATCAATTGGTAAAAAGAAAATCTCTCACTTTAATATTGCTTTTAAATTTTATATACAAGAAATAGTTGGTCATGTACTAAATTAATTAAATGGAATTATAGAGTATCTTAATTAAATCTGTCCTTCAAATTAAAAGTTGTTGCTGTTTCATGAGGCAGATGACGAATTAATTAAAACCGACAACACTTATTTTGTTTTCTTGGGGTTGGATAATTGGGATAGGTAAGATATAACTATCGTGTATTAATTTTATTATCTTATCCACAAATCACATCCACATACTCTAAATTTTCTATTTTGAATCTAACAACTCTCGAAATTGTAGACAGACTGCAAAGTTTTAACAAATCATCATTGCAACCTAATATTCAAAATTAAGAGAAAAAGAAAACAGAGTGAAATTTTTGTTGGATCATGTGAAAGGAGATGATCCACGTATGGTGGATTCAGTTCACTCTTAGATTTAAGTAAATTGAATATATAGTTGCCCACGATTTACCTAAGGTTATCGGCTCAATTTAGCATTTGAAAGATACGAAAGGTTTACTTATTTAGATTTAAATGAAAATTAATTAATTTAAGTAAGACGGTACCTAAAATATCTTGTCATCGCACTGACGCCGTCCAATTGGACTGGTTGCCCAACTTGCAAATGTGGTATCATGTAATGCCCAATTATACATCATCTAGTACTATGTTATTAATTAGCAGATATTTATCATATTATTTCAAGGTGGAGACTAGAGTAGTTTCTTAGTTGGACCACAAGGAATATAAACGGGAAAAAGTCAAAAAATTTTGTTATGGGTTAAAATTAAATTGTAAAAATGTAATTTTATTATTTTAATAATTTATATTTTTATAATTTTAAAAAGATTAAACTAAATTTTTATTATTTTTAAGAGGTCAAAATATAATTTTATATTTATTAATTTTAAATTTTAAAATTTTTAAAAAATATAAATAAAAAATTCTATTTTAGGGGTCAGGCCCTTATCAGTCACCTAATTACACCCAATATAAATATAAATATATATCTGATTAATTATAATTCAAAATTAATTAATATGAATATTACAAGGGATGGAAATTTTAAAAAGAAACTAGATAAAATTTATACATGACATACACATATAGTGGGATAGAAACTTACATAACGCAATTGGAAATAGCTTAAGGAGGGTTGAAGTCAAAAGTCTTTTTAAAGGGGCTGAAATTAAATTATAAATTTTTATGTAAATCTAAATGTAATTTTTTTCATTGTAAATTTACAATTTCATAAATTTTAAATAAATCACAATATTATTTTAAAAAATTAAAATATAATTTTATAATATATTAATTTACAATTTTTAAAATTTTATAAGAATTAAAAAGCATAATTTTTCAATTTAGGAAACAGAAGCCCCTAGTGGCCCTCTAACTTTTGCCCCTATCCTAAGCACTGACTCCGCTTAAAGCGTGAAGGCCTAATTGGCGTGTGCTGACTATTTTGAAAATCCTTTGAATCATCGTTTGCCATCCTTTTACACTGCTAACTAAAAATATCTTAGCATTCAAGACTTTTTTAGAGAGAGTAGGTTATTTATTAATTATTATTTTTAATTCAAAGGATAAATATTTTATTTGTAATGGTGTGAATGGGTTTGGTAAGGCAGGGTCGTGGCGTAGAATTATTATTTTTTCCATTTTCCTGCCTAAGAAGGGATTAGACGGCCGGCATGGATCAATACAAAAACCTGCTGCACTATTTAGACTAATTTGATATTAAATTTAAATAAAAATATTTTCATTCAACTATAATTTATAAAATCCTTTTTTTAGTTACATCATTCAAAATTTATTTCGCATCAATTTTTTACATGGGATACGTCATTTATAGTTATTATTTTGTAATTAATTTATCATAATAAAATGATAAGAATTTATCCTTGGAACTTTACAAAATTGTAATGAAAAAAACAAAAAAAAAATTGTAATGAAAAAAAAAAAAAACTCAGTATTACAATTTAATTTCAGATTTTGTTACCTAACGTATTTAAAAAAATTAAAGAGAAAAAAAACCTTGTCTGGACTTGTATTCTCGTTATCTTTGTTCACAATATAAAAACAATTACACATATTACGTGCATGCATTATACATTAATGTTTAAATTCACGACCTACTTCACAAAAAAAAAAAAAAAAAAAAATCATGACGAAACAATAAAGTACATTAAAATCTTTAAAATCATATGTTTTATTTTTAAAAACCAATAATGAAAAAACAATAATAAAATTGATTATGTTTTGCTACTTAATTACTTAAGTTACGAAAAAACAATAATGAAACTTTGCTGACCTAGAAATGTTAACTTATGGAGAGAAGTCAAATATATTATTAAGAAAAGTTAATTGCATCAAGCATCTTTAAATTACAACTTTCATTTTAAATTAGTCCTTAAACTTCAGGATATTTTAATTATATTTCTAAACTATTAATATTACATCGATATGGTTTATTAATTATTAAAATTGTTAGTTTAACTATTAAATGATATGTCAAATCTTATGTGTTATAATTTAAAATAAAAATTAAAAAAAAAACATAATATTACCATATAAATTTTAAGAGTAAAAGTTAAAAATAAAGTAAAATCGAAAAGAAAAGAGAGTGGGTGATAAAATTTTTGTAAAACTTTCGAAAACTTCAAAACCAATATTATTACAACGTTTATTTTTTTCAATATTTATTTTTCTTTAAATTTTTCAGTTTAAATTATATGACAACAAAAATTTATAATTTAGAAATGTGTGATGTAATTAACTTTATTAATAAAAAAATAGCCTTTTGTTTTTCAGTAGAAGAATCAATTCATGGTATTAGAAAATGTTGCTAACAAACACGCTTTTATTTGACAATAATTTTTATTAACCTTTTTTTTTCTATTTTAGAAATTTTGTTATGGTTTTTTTTTATTTGAATAATTTTAAAAATACAATCCATACATTTTTATTATATGAAATTTAAAATTATCTCTAATCCGTCCATCTTCTTCATTCAAAAATTAACCTGAATTTTTCTTACAAGGGCGGCACTTAATAATGTCTGAAGGAAAAAAAAAACAATGGAAAAGAGTCAAAGACGGGGTAAAATAATAACCTACAGATTTCTCATGCAGGCTGTAGCCTGCATTTAAGCTGACTAAATTAAAATTAAGAAATTCATCAAAAAATTAAAATTAAGGAAAAAAAAACCCTATCATCATGGGGAAAGAGTGGGGGAACTTACTGTGGTGCCCCACATTGTACCTTTTTTTAAAATTATATTTCTCTGGTCATCAGTTGGGTCTTCACCAATCACAGCCGTCCGATACGAAATATTTTGTGGGAAGAGATTTCAAATTCAATTTGATTTAATATTATTTTTCGCATGTTTCACGTTTGACCGGCCATTAGATAAAAATTTTTTATTGATTGCCTCCTGGAAACAGATATCAAACACGGTTGTGATTTGTCCTTCAACAAATATTTATTCCAAGTTAAAATATGTTTTATAAAAGAAACAATAAAATGGAAATTATGCTTAAAAATACAAATAATTTTCTTTAAAAAATATTTTTCTTTTATGCCCACGTGGATTAATCCAGGCTGTAAGAATAAGAGTTTAATAAGGAAATCATATCTAATGACGTAATATGTAATTTAATATATATAAATTTTAATTTTATGTAATTATACATATCAAACTTTAATTTTAATTTAATTATACATGTTTAAAGAAATAAGTATAATCAAATTATTTTATATTGAATAAGTATAATTATTAGTGTATATAATATATAAATATGAAAAAATATCACATCAATAATAATATTAATTATTATTAAACATGAGAAATTAGGTTGGATATTAGAGCATCTCATTGTTCTTCTCAATTATATATAAAAAAATATTCATGTATATTATACAGATTTAACAAAACTTATGTGTGATTTTAGAATTTGTACCTCTACTGTCCAACTTTTCCTTTAGTTACGTAAAATCGTTTATAGTATTTGTACTTTTTACTTAATTATATTTTTAATTGTTATGTATAGCATCTAATGAGATGGTTTAGTATCTCTCGTATAATAATAAATAGCATTTCTTTCATTAATAATGTAATTAACAGATATAAAGAGCGTGGTTAACAAAATTTAGAGTAATTGAACCACTAAAAGCGTGACCGAGTGACAGTGTTTGGTTTAATTTTAAAAATAAATTAACATTTATGTATACGCGTTCCTTATTAATTATGAAGTAAAGGTAAATCCACTTGTCAAAAATTTTACTTGCAAAATTAGATTCTATTAGAATTATTATAATTTTCTTGGTCCTTATAAAATGAATAAATTTCTTGGGTATATAACTTAATATGCAAAACCAAGAACGAGGGAACAATAAAAAGTAATTAAAAAAGTGAGACTGAGCAAAGTGTCTGCCACGTAGGATGCAAAAGGGCCCACAAACAGCAAACATTAGAAAAAGAAAAAAAAAAAATATTGGCTCGTATTTGTCTGTTCCATTTTTTTTCATTTCTTAAGAAACAAGGTTTCAAAATAATGCCATGTCATTTTTGAAAAAAGAAAAAGAAAAAAAGAAACCTTAAATTTTTCAAAGGGAAAAAAAATCAAAAATTAAAAATTTGAAGAAGTTTAAAAGAGAAAATAAAAAGTGAAATGTATTAATTTATTTATTTATAGAAGGGCAAGCTGCAAAGGCACCCCAGGAATTACTGTTAGTGTTTCAAAGAGAGAGAAAATCTGTTTCGCTTAAGCCTAAAACCCTGCCTTTTTATCTCTCTCTCTAGATTATCTCCCTTAATCAATTTATTTTTTTTGAAAAAAAAAAATCTTACTCTGTGTTTTTCTCTCTTTTTCATTGCTTGATCTACAAATTGTATTGGCTACTTTTTCCGAATGGTTATCGCCAATGTTTTTTTTCGTTGTTATAATTTGGTGTTGAAGATGAACCGGCCTCCACATTCAAGGTACCTCTATTTATTTTTTTTATTTTCATTTGGGACTTCCCTTTTCTTCTTCAGTTTTTTTTTCCCTTCTTTTCATGAAATTCCTGCTTTGCTAAAATTTTACGAAACTTGGACCATCTGGGTTTCTTCTTTTGGTTCAAATATCAATGATCTGCTCACCTATTTTCAAAGTTTTAGCTGGGCATTGTCTCCTTTGTCCGTTTACTCTTATTTTCACGATTTCAAATATGATTAGCTGTTAATTTGGATATTTGAAGTGAAAAGTATACTTGGGTACGGGATGTTTTTCCCAGCTACCAAATTTAATTATTTTATGTTGAATTCAGGGTTTTTCCCCCCGTTTTGAATGGACATTTGGGGTTCTTTTAGTTTTTTTTCTTTTTTTTAAAAATAATCAATTTCGCAGCTTTTACCAATGTAGATTTCTTCTCATCTTTTTCTTAATTCCTCTTTTATTACAAAACTGTTATAGCTCATAAGACTTTCAAATCTGGGTGATACAAGAAAAGTGAATGTAATTTAGATATGTAAATTTTGAAGATTGACATTTTTATGTAACTTTAGTTGATATAAGCTTCAATTTGTGAATATTAGTTACATGCTTATGTTTGATTGCCATCTGTTGTTTTCTTTTGGTGAAATCAGTTCATAAAGCAAGGAAAATCGTGAAGGAGTGGCTGCTTTAATATCCATTACTGGAGGCTAGATCTGGGTGTTCTCTTTGTGACAGTTGTGTGCTTGTTTCATTTAAAGCTTGATTCTGAGAGATGCCTCAGGGTAGGATAAGAGCGAGGCTCCGATGGAGTCATCTCTATACTTTCTCTTGTTATAAGCCAAGTGCCACTGAAGAAGGACCACATTCTATCGAAGGCCATGGACACTCACGAGTTGTGCACTGCAACCAACCCCTTATGCACAAGAAAAAACCCTTTAAATATCGATCGAATTACATATCAACAACCAAGTATAATTTTATCACTTTCTTACCTAAAGCTTTGTATGAACAGTTCCACAGAGTTGCCAATTTGTACTTCCTTGGAGCTGCAATTCTTTCGTTGACACCGCTTTCCCCGTTCTCTGCTGTGAGCATGATTGCTCCCTTGGCCTTTGTTGTAGGGCTTAGTATGGCAAAGGAAGCTTTGGAGGATTGGAGAAGGTTTATGCAAGATATGAAGGTTAATTCTCGGAAAGTAAAAGTTCATAAGGGAGAAGGTGTGTTCGGAAATAAGTCGTGGCAGAAGCTTCAGGTTGGAGATGTGGTGAAAGTGGAGAAGGATCAGTTTTTTCCAGCAGATCTGCTACTCTTGTCCTCAAGTTATGAGGACGGAATTTGTTATGTGGAGACTATGAATTTGGATGGCGAGACGAACTTGAAGGTAAAGCGAGCTTTGGAGGTAACCTTGCCTTTGGATGAGGATGAGGCTTTCAGGAGATTCACAGGAACAATTAAATGTGAAGATCCCAACCCGAGCCTTTACTCATTTATCGGGAATTTTGATTATGATCGTCAACTCTTTGCTCTTGACCCTAGCCAAATTCTCCTTAGAGATTCGAAGCTGCGTAATACAGCTTTTGTCTATGGAGTTGTGATTTTCACCGGTCATGATAGCAAAGTGATGCAGAATGCCACTAAGTCCCCTTCAAAGAGGAGCAGAATAGAAAGGAAAATGGATTATGTAATATATGTTCTTTTCAGCCTTCTTCTAGTTATCTCTTTGATTAGTTCTATTGGCTTTGCTGTGAGAACAAAGTACTACATGCCAGACTGGTGGTATCTGCAACCCAAGAATACCGATGATTATTATGATCCCGAAAAGCCTGGAGTATCAGGGGTTTCCCATCTGGTCACTGCCCTCATTCTTTATGGCTATTTAATACCTATTTCACTTTATGTTTCAATTGAGGTTGTGAAGGTTTTGCAAGCAACCTTTATCAATCAAGACATACAAATGTATGATGAAGAAACTGGGACTCCTGCTAATGCTCGGACATCAAATTTAAATGAGGAGTTGGGCCAGGTTGATACTATCCTTTCAGATAAAACAGGCACTTTGACATGTAATCAGATGGATTTTCTCAAATGTTCGATTGCTGGTACCGCATATGGTGTGCGCTCTAGTGAAGTTGAACTTGCTGCTGCACAACAGATGGCGAATGACCTTGAGGATCGGGATGCAGAAAGATCAACTTGTTCCAGGCAAAAAGATAAACAGCAAGAAATTGAACTTGAGACTATTGTTCCTTCCAAAGATGAAAAGGATCGTAAATCTCCCATAAAAGGGTTTAGCTTTGAAGACGGCCGCATCATGAAAGGGAACTGGTTGAAAGAGCCTAATGCAGACGTCATTATGTTATTTTTCCAAATATTAGCAGTTTGTCACACTGCAATCCCTGAACTGAATGAAGAGACTGGCATTTATACATATGAAGCAGAGTCACCTGATGAAGGAGCCTTCCTAGTTGCAGCTAGAGAATTTGGTTTTGAGTTTTTTAAAAGAACTCAATCAAGTGTTTTTGTCCGTGAAAGGTATTCAGCTTCGGGACAAGCCATTATTAGGTGAGGATGCCATTGCGCAGTTTTAGTCTCTTTGCTAATTTCTACAGAATTTCTTTTGTTTTAGCATCTTAGTGGTCCTTTGGGCATCTTGTAGGGAGTTCAAAATTCTTAACATGTTGGAATTTACTAGCAAAAGAAAGCGGATGACAGTAATTGTAAGGGATGAAGATGGGCAGATTCTTCTTTTTTGTAAAGGTGCTGACAGGTTGGTCTCTCTACCCTCTTAAACTTGTCAATTTATTAACAGATTTAAAAGCTAAGGTAGTGTACTTTGCTTTTAACTAATATATTGTTCCTCCCTTTGATCCAGCATTATTTTTGACCGGTTAGCAAAGAATGGAAGAATCTACGAGGAAGATACCAGTAAGCATTTGAATGAGTATGGAGAAGCTGGATTGCGTACCTTAGCACTGGCTTATAGAAAGCTCGATGAGTCTGAGTATTCTGCTTGGAACAGTGAATTTCAGAAAGCAAAAACTTCTATTGGGACTGATAGAGAGGTAATGCTTGAAAAGGTTGCAGACATGATGGAGAGGGATTTGATTCTCATTGGGGCTACTGCTGTGGAAGACAAATTGCAGAAGGGGGTATGTGTTATCCTTGCTCTCTTTCTCTAAGAAGCTTCTTTTTTGGTTTAGATCAACCTGATTTAACTTCTCCATATTTCAGGTGCCCCAGTGTATAGATAAACTTGCACAAGCTGGTCTGAAGATCTGGGTTTTGACGGGGGACAAGATGGAAACTGCTATAAATATAGGGTATATCTATTGGCATTTAATATTGGGCTCCTTTTGTTACCTTGTTTGATGGGAACCTTAAATTGGGTTTCTCAATGGAAAGTTCTCAATGAAAGAAATTTAGTGAAAGTCTCTTTTCTTTTTTTCTTTTTCTGATGCAGATTTGCTTGCAGTCTGCTAAGACAAGGCATGAAGCAGATATGCATTACAGCAATTAGTTCAGATACCAAAACTGTATGTATTCTTTGCGACAGAGGACTGGGTTTTTTATTATCAGGAAATTGATTTCATTTGAAGTATTGTTGCTTTTTGTTACTGATCAGCTAATCAAGGAAAACATATTGATGCAAATTACCAATGCTTCACAAATGATCAAACTAGAAAAAGATCCACATGCTGCATTTGCATTGATCATTGATGGAAAGACTCTTGCCTATGCCTTGGAGGATGATATGAAACAGCAATTCTTAGGCTTAGCAATTTTATGTGCATCTGTTATTTGCTGTCGTGTATCTCCCAAGCAGAAGGCACTAGTAAGATTTCTTCCTTACCTTTTCTCCTAGCCTTCTCTAAGTTATCAAAGGATAAAATCAGGTGATGTTCCTGAAAGTAGAGACCTTGTTGTGGATTCTATTTATTTAGTACATTTTTTTTGGTGCCAGGTGACAAGATTAGTAAAAGAAGGAACCGGGAAAACCACCTTAGCAATTGGTGATGGTGCAAACGATGTCGGAATGATTCAAGAAGCTGACATTGGAGTTGGCATCAGTGGTGTGGAAGGCATGCAGGTTAGCATATCTAACTCATTCTTCCTGCAGTTTCCGTACATTCCTCTAATGGTAGTAGCAAATTAATCATTTATATGGTTTTTCATTAAGAATATTCCTTATTTATGAATTTAGAAAAGGAGAGATCATCTCATTGGAGTTGGGCTTTAGATAGGAATTTGTTCACTTGATTCTTCTCGGAATACATGATATGGTTCGACTTGCTAAAATGTTCATCATTACATCCTCATCAACTGCTGAAAAACATTTCCTTCTCTATCTTGCTTGATGTATTTAACCATTGAGATTTAGTACCACATTTTCTGTTCCATCTTGATACAATGCTTCTTAAACCAATTTATTTCTGCATGTCGGTGAATTTACCTAGCTTGTTCCCTTTTGCAGGCTGTAATGGCCAGTGACTTCTCTGTTGCCCAATTTCGTTTCTTGGAAAGGCTTCTCGTTGTCCATGGACACTGGTGTTATAAGAGGATTGCACAGATGGTAATATTGGTGGATTGTCTTCACTGATGTTTCATTTCTTGTGCTTTTTTTAGTCTCGATCATCCTCTATTTCTGTACCAATTTGCCTGGCATTTTTTGTTCAGGTTTGCTATTCCTTCTACAAGAACATAGCATTTGGTCTCACCCTCTTCTACTTTGAGGCATTCACAGGCTTTTCTGGACAATCAGTGTATGATGACTGGTATATGTTATTGTTCAATGTTGTTCTTACCTCATTGCCTGTAATCTCACTAGGAGTGTTTGAGCAAGATGTTTCTTCTGAGGTCTGCTTACAGGTAAGTCTGCAGATAGTTCTTTTATTAGCAATTCATCGATGTTACAGGTGACCTCGTTATAACCTTTAGCCTACTTCTGATGCAGTTTCCTGCATTATATCAGCAAGGACCTAGAAATTTGTTCTTCGACTGGTATAGGATACTCGGGTGGATGGGAAACGGTCTATATTCCTCCCTCATCATTTTCTTCCTCAATATTATCATCTTCTATGACCAAGCTTTCTGTGCTGGTGGCCAGACAGCTGATATGGCTGCTTTGGGAACAACAATGTTCACTTGCATTATTTGGGCTCTCAATTGCCAGATTGCACTTACAATGAGCCACTTCACATGGATTCAGCACCTCCTAATATGGGGCAGCATTTCGGCTTGGTACTTGTTCCTCCTTGTTTACGGCATGATATCTCCCACAATCTCCGGTAATGCCTACCAAATCCTTGTGGAAGCTCTTGCTCCGGCACCCATCTATTGGTCAGCCACCCTCTTAGTAACCGTTGCATGCAATCTCCCCTACATGGCCCATATATCTTTCCAAAGATGTTTCCACCCATTGGACCATCATATCATCCAAGAGATCAAGTTCTACAAGAAAGATGTCGAGGACCAAGGCATGTGGTCTCGGGAGCGATCCAAGGCAAGACAAGAAACCAAGATCGGCTTCACAGCACGTGTAGATGCAAAGATCAGGCAACTAAAAGGGAAGTTGCAAAGAAAGCAACCGTCTATGGAAATACAGAGTCCACATCGTCAATCATAGCATTGCTCATGAATTTAGTTTCTTTTGGAAGATTTTTAGGGTCTTCTTTCTTGCCGTTTATAGTTTTTTCTTAATTATTATTCATTTTCTGATCTTTTTTAGGTCATATAAGTCCACATTCATTATACAAAGGCCTTTAGTGCTATTATATGTACATTAAAAGAGTTTGTAGCTTGTGAAGATAGTCGGTACCTTCCTCATTGTTTTCCATTGCTTTATGTCAGCTTGTTTAGGGTTACTCTGTATAATGTACAATGTTGAAACCGTTTATGTAAAGAAAAAAAAAAAAAAAACAGAGGGTTTTTGAACCAAATCAGTCTTCCTTATTTGTATGTTTTTTGCATTCTGTTGATCCATTACCTTACATCCTAAGTTTGGGTTTTTATTGAAGTTTGGTAAGAACAGGTCTCAGCTTTTATTGTGGTGTTCTCCAAACCTAATCCACCAATAGGACAAGAAAACTAGTTTAAGACTTTGACATGAAATTACGGTGGTCTCAAAATCTAGTTAATGCTGTAAACATGATAATGAAAAAAAGTAGAATATTTGGATTGCTGTGTGCTGTTCATACTAGGTTTGGGCCTGTAACTGCAGCTTCAAACCGGACATTGCTCTATACCGTACTCTTACTGGTAATTCTACAAATTGCCACCTGGTCCTTAGCTTGGTAAGAGCGGTGAGACACGATTTATTTATATAAAGCTCTTAGGTTTAATTCACATTACTGTCTTTTAGCTTTTGTTAAAGACTTAAGATTAAAGTTTGAATTCAAATATTTAGTTTAAGTAACATAAATATCCAATGAATTAGTTTTTTTATTATTAAAAAATAGAAACTAAATTCCATTTTTTATATTAAAAAGGAGAAAAGAAGTTGAAACATCTGCCGAAATTGAAGGGAAAAAAGTGAAAAGAAGAAAAAGATAAAACTGCAACGTTTCGATCCTCCAATAGAACCTAAGGAAACAAGCTTGGGTTCGATTGGTACAAAGCTCTATAAAAATCATCAATAATTTTATTAGCAAAAATAATACATGTTAAAGTGTGTAAAACGCTTTAATAATAATTATAAAAGAGCTTCCCGCAATCTTTCGCCTTCTATTTCTCTCTCTACTATTTTAATTTATTTGACGTTTCTGTAGGAGTTGGAGAGAAAAGTATTCATCTTTATTCCCCTTCATGTCCCCACTGTTCTCCAACCCAATAACTCCTTACAGCCGTTGATTCCTGATACTCATCACATCATATCGTCAGCTCTCCCTCCACTCCATCACTGCCTGCCTTCTTTTATTCCACCCCCTCGGGTTTTTTTTTCCATTGTTTTTCTTTTTCTTTCCTTTATTCTACTTGCTTTTTTTTTGGGTAAATTGTATTGCGAAGTCAAGGGTATTCTTTTTCCATTTTAATCTTAAATTGAGTGTTACCGAGAGTGATAGAAAAAACGGAGACTAGGTTTTTCCTTCTAATTTGGTTTTTATTTAAATTCGGCTTCAATGGAGCCGCGGGTTGGGAACAAGTATAAGCTCGGTCGAAAGATCGGCAGCGGATCGTTTGGAGAGATCTATCTTGGTTTGTGCTTATTCGTATTATTATTATTATTATTATTATTATTATTATTATTATGTTTGCCTTTTGAAGTACTGGTTTTTTTAATGATAATTTCCTTTTATATTTTAGGTACCAATATTCAAACAAATGAGGAAGTTGCAATTAAGCTTGTAAGTTTTTTCTTCTTTCAAGTTCTTCGACTTTTTATGTTAATTTGTTTGGGTTTTCATTGCAATTTTTTATTAGTGTCTTAGTGAACAACGAAAGAAAACCTTCTAGGGTTTAACAGTAGATAAGCAGCTATATAGCTTTTCTTTTTGCCTCCTAATGCTGTTAGTGTTAAGAATTGTTTGTCAATGGTAATTTTACTGCCAAGTATGGTAATGGTTCTGTAGGGACAGTAGAAAAGTATGTATCGCTTACTTCGACTTGTAGTTATTCAGATTATTTTATTGGGATTATAATTTACGACTTTACGTTGTGTACCCTATTCACAGGGATTAGATTTGTGTTTATTTACTGGTTTAGTTAAAGCCACTTGCATGTCGTGAACAAGGACATGTGGGTTTTGCATATATTTTCATAATATCATTGAACTGTAGAGCTTGAATCATGCCATTATCATCCATAGCGTTTAAATAATAATGATTTGAGCAGTTTTGGTTGTGAGCTTCTCACAAGCTCAACTGCATGATAGCATATTGAAGTTGAACTCTCCAAGCGAATGGTGATTCTATTGATATTTTAGTGATCAAATGATAATCATCCATCTGAATGAATCTAGGTAGTATGACTTTCGTCTGACTGTTGTGTGTACTAAAAAATGTTTCCCTTATAAGGTATGGATAATGCAATTTATTCCGCAACTTTCCTTTGTTTATAGAGTTTTCAATTGCACAGATTGTGTTTAGAAATTGATGACATTTTGTTTTGCTCAGGAAAATGTGAAGACCAAGCATCCGCAGTTGATGTATGAATCGAAGTTGTATAAAATACTTCAGGGAGGAAGTAAGGACTACTTTTCCTGCTTGTTGAGTTTTTGAAATAGGAAGAGTTTGATTTGCTCTATTCTGCCTATTTGTTTTCTACGATTAATTGTCTACTTCTATCTTTGGCAGCTGGAATTCCAAACGTGAGATGGTTTGGCGTTGAAGGTGACTATAATGTCCTTGTGATGGATTTACTTGGACCTAGTCTTGAAGATTTATTCAACTTCTGCAGTAGAAAAATGTCACTCAAAACTGTTCTCATGCTTGCGGATCAGATGGTAAGTTTTCCTACATTATTTATTCTGATATGTTTTCTTAGAGCTTCACTAATTGTTTTTGGTAATTGCACATTCTCATCAGATCAATCGAGTTGAATTTGCTCATTCAAAATCATTTCTGCATCGAGATATCAAGCCAGACAATTTCCTCATGGGTCTAGGGAGGCGTGCAAACCAGGTCTACATCATTGATTTTGGTCTGGCTAAGAAGTACAGAGATACTTCAACCCATCAACATATTCCTTATAGGTTAGTTCATTTGAGTACTCTCAACTGGTGGTTTTTTTAATTATTTGAAGTTGAATGGTGCTTCTGAAGTTATGTCAGTTGATACGATTTTTATATGACAAAGTTGTTTATGGTTTTTTATGATATTTGGCTTCCTATAAAGGTTGCTTATATTACTGTATTAGGACATTGAGCTTCTTTAATCTTTCCGCTGAAGTAAACTTGTTTAAGGTTGCTTATATATTGGGCTTTCTAACAAGGTTTTAAGTTTGAATGAATTAGAATTATTAATAGCTACTTTTGTCTCTCTCTCTCTCTCTCTATATATATATATGTTTCATCTCAATTCTAGTGTATGTCTTTTGCCTTTTTCTATTTTGATTCTTCTCCCCTCAGGTTTAACACTTCGTATTCTTGTCTTCCCCCCTTCATCTTGCACCTAGATGTTGGGTTAATCTTCAGTGACATCATTTCTGCTTTTTTCAGATGGCTGTCCATTTTCTGTTAGTACTTTATAAAATTTGATATGAGAAGTTATTTCATTGGAATAGGTTATCACTACTGAGCACTTAGTTGTTAAAGTTGAATGCTTCCATATGTAGATCCGTGAGCTTTTATCAATAATTATTACAATACTTATGCTGTTATTGTTTGTTGTTTAATGTTCAAAATTGAATGTTAAATGAAGCTCACCATCCAACAAAACCTTTAATATTTAATATTGAATGTTAAAAGAATTTAAGAGTTTTGCAGGTACAACCTTTATGTACTATACTGATTTTGTGAGTCTAAATTATAAATCTATGACATTTGGATTAAATTTTTTTTGATGTGCTTGTATTTATTACAGAGAAAATAAGAATCTGACAGGAACTGCAAGATATGCAAGCATGAATACTCACCTTGGAATTGGTAGGACATTCTTTTCAGTTTCAACCTTTTTTTCATTTGTCAGATAACCTGGAGAGTGATTGTTAAATATTTCATTCTAGCTTGCACTACTAACTCATTTGCTGTATCATTCTATAGAGCAAAGCCGGAGGGATGATTTAGAGTCACTTGGATTTGTTCTAATGTATTTTTTAAGGGGAAGGTAACTATCACCCTCCGCTTTTATCTCACATAGAGCAAAGCTGTCGGGATATTTTAGTTATAACCCAGTGTCTGCACAGTCTTCCTTGGCAGGGACTGAGAGCTGGAACTAAGAAGCAAAAGTATGACAAAATCAGTGAAAAGAAAGTATCAACTTCTATTGAGGTAGATTATTGTCTAATTATAGCTGTGCTTCTCATACCTTTTTCAGCAACTTGAATCTGTGTGTGAAACTTACTGGTTTTTTTCTTAGGCCTTGTGTCGAGGTTATCCTAGTGAGTTTGCATCCTACTTCCATTACTGCCGATCCCTACGGTTTGATGATAAACCAGATTATTCTTATTTGAAGCGCTTGTTCCGAGACCTCTTCATTCGTGAAGGTCAAAACTTTTATATGCCCTCTGTTCCTTCCTTTCTTTTTCCTTCTCTTTCTGTAAGATGTAATACTTGACTGTAACTTTAGATCTTGAAATAATATTATATGAAGCTTTTCCTCAAGTTGTTGGCTTTTCTGCTTAATTCAGGTTTCCAGTTTGATTACGTGTTTGATTGGACAATCCTAAAGTATCAGCAATCTCAGATTGCCAATCCTCCTACCCGTGCTCTTGTAAGTTGTTTGCCAAACCATGTAACTTAATGGTATCTAGCTTCTTTGCACCACCTTCAACTAGTTTTTATTGATTGTATGTTGCATTTTTAAATGTTTTCCAGGGCCCTGGTGCTGGAACTAGCTCTGGCTTACCTCCTGCTGGTGCAATTGCTGATAGGCAGTCAGGCATGTTCTATTTTTCTTGCTCCTGATTTTGTCTGGTCATATATTGCAGTAGTTTATTTTTTGCTTGATTATTTCTTTTATTTATGTATATTCAGTCACATAGTATTTTTAGATAATACCCCATCGTCTATCTGGAGCAACATGATGATATGGTAGATTTTCCACAGGTGAAGAGACCAGACCTTCTGGTTGGTGTTCAGCAGATCCTACACGCAGGAGGCATTCTGGCCTGATTGCAAATTCTGGAAGTTTAGCTAAACAAAAAAGTCCAGTAGCTAATGATATTTCTGCTGCTAAAGATCCTATGGTAATAATTAGTATTATTTCTCCTCTTGGGTAGATCTCCCATAGATTTGGCCTGTTTCTCATTGTGTAATACCGTTTTTGACATTATGATTTAGAAAAATTGGTTTCTTTAAAAATAATCCTGCATCTTTGTGCTACCAGAAGAATCCCACCCTCCATCTTCTCTCCTTTTTCTACTTTTTCAGCAAAAATTGTTGTATGATGGTAGCTGATGTTGAATGCCCTTTCTCTTGACTTGTGCAGTTGTCTAGTTCTAATTTCTTGCGTTCAAGTGGATCTTCGAGGCGAGCTGCTGTTTCTAGCAGTCGTGATGCCGCAGCAATCGCAGTTAGTGACTCTGAACGCTCTCACTTTCGTACAACCGATGCAACCGCAGGGCCGTTCCAGAAAATCTCCAGTGGGCAAAGAAACTCGCCTGTTTTATCATCAGAGAACAAGCGGCCATCTTCTGGTAGGAACACCTCAAATTTAAATAATTTAGAGTCTGCTGTGAGGGGCATTGAAAGCCTGCATTTTAGAAACGAAGAAAGGTTACACTATTAGCGTACTACCTACTCAGCCTGCCTGAATCTCCTGCTGCCAACAAAATCTATGATGGCATAC
Organism: Gossypium bickii; assembly: GCA_025503065.1. Taxonomy (NCBI): domain Eukaryota; kingdom Viridiplantae; phylum Streptophyta; class Magnoliopsida; order Malvales; family Malvaceae; genus Gossypium; species Gossypium bickii. Next base: position 135,587,579 of record CP106709.1, on the reverse strand, counting down.
TTGGAGCAGAAGCTGTTCTGTTTATTGTGTTTTTATAAAAATCTGAGACGAGACGACTGAAGTTGAGAATTATAACTGTAAGTAGTAATAAAGAGAGAATGAATGAGGAAGAGTGGGATGTCCAATGATAGAAATTATAAAACCTAGGGCACGGTACTTTTGTCTAAATTTATACAGCTTTCCTTTTTCTAGTCTTTGCTACCTTCTCTGTTGAATGTACTTGTGTAGATCACGTAACATATTTTAAAATTAAAACGCAGGCTATTTGTAGGGTTTTTTTATATCATTATTGTAATTTGCTTTTGTTAATTTACCGTAGGAAATCGTCATATCATGCCACATCATAATAAACGGCTGTATACAACAATTGCCGAAAATTTTAACCAACATTTTAAAAATAGCAGGTTCTTGAACAAGATATTCATTATTGGGAAGAGAGGTTCACTTGCATGTTTTGTTAAATGTAGGACTTACATTACACCTAAAGTATTAAATACTAATGCAACATCAATAGCATTAAAAAATATCCATGCAATCGGTTGGTCTACACCATTCGGATTTCTGGTCTGAGTACACTAATCATGTGGTTATGATTTTAAATCTTGTTTATTTATTTAGTGGGGTTAGCTGGCACCTGATGAGCCATATTCAAAATCAAAATTTGAGTTTCCATTTTATTTTATTCAGACCTTATGAAAAAGTAGAAAGAATGAGATTGAAAAAGAGAGTTCAAATCTTCTACTAATTCTTATGAGTTGCTTTTATCTCATTCATCTAAATTGATGGTCCACCAATAATTAGAAACAAGATCATTGACGATGGCAGATTATCAAGACCCTCTTTAGATAGAATGCAATCTAAGGAAATGAATTAACATGTTCAATTTCGCTGAGGACCTCAATCTCACTAATTTGAGAAATACGTACTCAGATCATCTATAATTAAAATTCTACAAAGTATACTTTATGCTCTATATATTGTAAAAGCTTATGAAAAATTCCAGATTCAAGGAAATTTCGCATATCCCAAAGTTGCTATCCACCGACATAGTCAAACACAAACCCCAACAAAGAAGAAAAAGAAAAATCGAGACAAGTAGCAGAGAATCAGCGCCACCCATACAATACATAGTCTTTGATCCACCTAAAGCTTTTCCTTAGAGACCCTTTCATCTTGCCTTCAACCGCGTAAACCTTGTAACCAGCAACCCTTTTCTTCCTCTGCAGCTCCGGATCATTGAAGCTCCATGATTTTGAAGAAGACCCAAAAGTGCTTTTGCTTTTCTTCATCTTAATTTCCTTGCCCAGCTGATTTGGTGGTTGAACAGAGTTGGCATAATTGGCACTGTAGCATCTGAGGTCTTGCATGTTCCTTGGCCCTCCTTCTTTAGCTTGATAGTAGTAGCTATCCATCTGCATGTCACCATCCCTGTATGATTTGGATCTGAAACCCTCCATAAAGCAAAGAAATGAATGGGGAGGTGTGGAAAGGGATGAAGATGAAGTTGCGGCAGTGGAGAAAATAAATATAAGTTGGATTTGTTTTTTTACTTGGATTGAGACAGAGAAAAGGGGGGGGGGTTGAGTGGGAACAGCTCAAGTGGGGGTGCTTATGGGCTTTAGTGTTGGCAATTAATTTTTTTTTTCGTGGGTGGAGCCTTTTGACTATTCTACTTTTATATTTTCTTACAAGGCAGTCGGCAATTGCACGAGGGCAGGCAGCTTATTTTGAATGGTCATTGGTGTGTACTTGCCACGTGTGATGGTGTTCATACATTGATAATGAAGAGCGTCTTCTAGATGGAAGGAAATCAAGGTATACATATTTCTGTTGAAGTTGAAAAAGGGATATGAGATTGTGTAAAATAATAATATTTGATTGGGTTGTGAATTTTATGCAACTGTTAAAAGATGGGTTGTCCTCACTCACCCTGCTATATGGTGATGAGTGATGACTTTTGAGTTTTGAGTACAGAGCTGCTGTTGTGGGTCATATTATCTGCTCTTTTTTCACGAATTGAACCATATGTACATACATACAACCAAAAAAATGAGAGAATAAACAGTAAAACACAGACAAGGCTACAACAGCCAACAGCCCAGCCCAACGCTTCTCTATGGAAATCAAACCTATCATTTGGTGGAAGACGCCATTGCCCAAACGTTCTTCACCGATTGGATATATTGTTAGTTTGAAGTGACTACTCTTCAGGTTGTTAAATTAAAAAATACAATTTAAATAAATGCATCCATACTAATATATCGATCAATTAATTCAGTCCGTGATAAAAGAATCAACAAACTAAGAGGAGAAAATAATAAGAATGAGTTTGGCGTACCTAAGCTCCCTTTAAATTGGAATTATTCAGAGACAAAACCAAAACTCAAAATACAAACAATGACCAACACAACTGGAAAGGCAATGAACTCATCAGGTCAAAGGTAGGCGCAGCAAACAACTAAGCTCTACTAAAGCTCAAGTGAGTCATCAGCTGAAGAGAAAAAAACCTCAGTGACCACTGACCAAACATGATTTAAATCCACCCAAGATTGAATAACTTAAAAGGAAAAAAGGAGACAGATTCCAAAAACCCCTTAGCTGCATTAGAATATCAAATAAAGATAAACCCACAGCAAAGGAGTGGGCAAAACTGGACAACCATTATCTAGAAAATGTGCAGGAACCATATCATTAAAATGGTCAAATATGTTTTTAAGAACAACATTTAACTTAAGAAACTAGAAAGGAAGAAAAAAAAAATAAAGAAAGAAACAAGAAAAGCGCACGTTAAAATAGGACTTGCAAAACAACAAAACCCTTTGCCTCAAAATAATCTTTCAAAAAAGGTAATCTCATCAAAGGAGATCAGCGACGTTTGACGGCAGCTCCTCAATGATCACATTGTAGAACTTCTGGATGTCATACAGCATTCTCTCGTCATCATTAGTCACAAAGTTAATGGCAACACCTTTCCTTCCAAACCTTCCACTTCGTCCAATACGGTGGAGGTAGTTTTCTGGTTGAGTCGGCAGATCATAGTTTATGACTAGAGACACTTGCTGCACATCAATACCACGAGCAAGGAGATCAGTTGTGATGAGAACACGAGAAGAACCGGAGCGGAATTCACGCATGATGATGTCACGAGTGTTCTGGTCCATGTCTCCATGGGTGGCAGAAACTGTGTGGTCACGGCTTCGCATCTTGTCAGTTAGCCAGTCAACCTTGCGCCTTGTGTTCACGAAAATGACACTCTGGGTGATGGCAAGGGTCTCATAGAGATCACAAAGAGTTTCAAGCTTCCATTCCTCCTTTTCAACATTCACATAAAACTGCTTGATACCCTCGAGGGTGAGCTCATCACGCTTAACCAAAATTCTCACTGGTTTGTTCATGAACTTCCTAGTGATCTCAAGGGCTTCAGGTGGCATTGTGGCAGAAAATACTCCCACCTGAATCTTGGCTGGCAGCAGCTGGAAGATATCATAGATCTGACAGACACATCAACACTATAAGAGCACAAATTATCAAAACCAGTGCTTTCCAAAATTGGAATCATTTTAAGTGAACATGAAAAACGAAATAGCAAACCTGATCCTTAAAACCACGAGAAAGCATTTCATCAGCCTCATCCAAAACAAACATCTTAATATAATCTGGGCGGAGTGACTGCCTCCTCAACATGTCAAAGACACGACCAGGAGTGCCAACAACAACATGAACACCACTTTGAAGAATGCGCTGGTCCTCACGAACACTTGTCCCACCAACACAAGCGTGGACCTTAACACCAAGGTAATCACCAAGTGCCCGCATCACTTTCTCAATCTGTTGTGCCAACTCCCTAGTGGGTGCCAAAACCAGAGCCTGGCATTGGACCATAGCATAATCAAGTTGTTGTAGAATTCCAGAGCAGAAAGTTGCTGTCTTCCCAGTTCCAGACTGTGCCTGCTGAATAACATCAAGACCCTTGCAAAATGGAACAATACCTCGTTGTTGAATTGCAGAAGGCTTCTCAAAACCTTGGAAAATATTGACAAGAGAATCAAGAATTCAGCATAAATTTGACAAAAACAACCAACAGAAAAAAAAAATATAAACTTCATCATACATACCATACGCATAGATACCCCTCAGAAGATTCTCTTGAAGTCCCATTGCATCAAAACTGTCATAAACTTCATCATAACTTGTGAAAAAATCATCTCCATCAGTTTGGAGCCTGTCCCATTAGAATTTCACCATGTAAGAATCAGCCCGTTGTAAACCAATCAGCTCTTTTTCCCTCTTGTTTTAAAGGGAAAAAAACATATGCAAAGGGAGGAAACAATGCAGTCTATAAACAAGAAACTTACAACTCAGTCATTTTCTGATCATATTGGCGAGCATCAAATTGTGATCCTTCCGGTGCCAAACCTGCCATGACTGTGCAGAGGGAATAAAGAAGAAAATTATTATATTCATCTCACCTCCAAAACACAGCTTTTAGTTTAAAGATATAAATGGATACTGGCCAATTCAACAAGGCTGGATTCTGATAAAATCAGTATGCTGAAAGGTATTTAACCATCAAAAGATATAATCTCCAACATGTAACGTTGAAAGTTTTTAATGGAATTAAAAGCCAAAGCTTTTCCATATTGAAAAAGATGTCACAGAAGAGCCAAACTTGCACACCAGATGAAGAGAAGCACAAGAATTAACTTCTGATTTAGTATTTGGAGAAGCCATACAAAGAGGCATACAGTCATCTGACATTTCGATCATAAACCCTTTACCACCAGAAACTATATTGCCTACTTCTCCAAAATTCACTCAGGGCCAAGTGCTTAAAAGTAAGGTTTAACACTTTGTTATCACCAAATATCAAATATTGCTACAGAAGACACATACTGATGGCACTGTCTCGGTCCAAAGGAGCACCAAATAATCACTTGTAAGCAGTTAAGTAAACATGTTTCCAACCCTCGATTTACTATGACATAAGCAACTCGGTCAGTATGAAGGGTTTTGTAAAGAAAGTGGTGTAAGATAATAATAATGTTAGGCCCATTGTGTAATCCATTCAAACAGTGACAACATATATACCTTTCAACTCAGATCAGAAATACCACATTTGTTAAAAATCAGCCTCAAAATCACCAACCAGTAACTTTAAAACTGAACTATCATCAAACATTTACATCCTAAATTTTTTTTATTTTCCATTACCAAGTAGCAATAATATGCGTAGCTCGGGGAATAAGTGTCAATCATCTAACTCAACTAAATGTAAGATATCAACCCCAAAGCTGGAAGTTACAATTTTAAGTTAAGATCTGCCCACAATAAGAACAAAAAGCAACGATTTTCATAAACAGAAGCTCGGATAACTAAAGCCTTCCAAATTCGTACTCTTTGGAACCTAAAATACAAACAACAACCCTTTTTGTTCGTCTTTTCTCTTCAAAATCCATCAGTTCTTTTTCTTTAGAGATAAATACAGCAGGAATGCTTCAAATTTGTTAATTTCTCAAATCTCGAACTAAATATAAAAGAATAAACCTTGCAAGAAAAAAAAGGAACCGGAAAATTCCTGTACACGAACTAGTCAATCTCAAAAACAAAAACCCACGAACATACAAGTGAAACAGATCAAACTCAGATCCCAAACAGTAAAACTAAATCCAATTAACATCAACAAAATAAATTCAACAAAAATAAAGCAAAACAGGAAAAGAAAAGCCAATCAATCAAACCTAATCGCCCCTCAAACAGAGACAAAAAGAGAAGAACAAAGATGGGAAGAGAGTGCAACCTTGAAGCAGATGAAAACAGTAGGAGCGATGGGGAAAAAAAGAGTGTAGAAAGGTTGGAAAGAAAGAGAATGAGAGAAAGTGTGTGAGAGAGAGAGAGAGGGGGGGGAAGAAAGGGTAGTTTTTTGAGAGCTTTTTTCGGTTGATATTTAGAGAGAGAGAGGGTTTCCCAAACTCCTCGGATCTGCGCCGCGGAGTTTTGAGAGAGGAGAGAAGTGTTGATAGCAAACGCAAAGCAGCAAAACAGCAGTATAAAAGCGTTTTGAGTTGTCTTTTATTAGGTTTTAATGTGATAGATATCCCTTTCTCCTTAGTGGACTAAGCCGTATCCTACTGCTTCCACAACGATCTAACTTCTAATCCAACATCCTCTTCTTTTTCTCCCCTGATTTTCCCTCTTTGCCCTTCTTTTTTAATTTATTACAATTAAGGACTTGAACTTCAGTTTAAGATGAAATTAAATCCGTTAATACCGTATCGGTAATTTTAATGTTCTATGTTACTTAACCTGCTTTTCTTCAAACTGTTTTTAATTTAAAATATATGGTAATCACAATTTCAACATATTTGATTCTTTTTATTTAGTAAATATATAAAATGAAGAGTATATATAATTCAAGTTTTAGAAAAAGCAAGTGTTTACTTCTTTGGATAATTTTTTTTACTTTGATGAATAATGCTTTAAATAAACGCAAATTCCAATTTATTAGAAAACGTTATTTCAGTCTCCTATTTAATTTTTCTTTTTTTAATTATTAAATTTATATTTTTTTGTCAAATCACCCTAAATTAGATGGAAATTTTAATGTTTGATTGCCACATAGATGACACGTCAACTTTTAATTAGTTTCTAAATTTAAAAAACATTAAAAAATTATATTTTTTAAATAAATTTAATTATTTTTCATTTTTAAAAATAGTTTTCATATTTTTTAATTTTAAAAAATTAATTGCTTACGTGTTATCCATTTGTATGCAACATTAGCAAAGTTAATAAAAGTTAATTTTTCCATCCATTTTGAGGTGATTTAAAAAAAAATATAAATTTAATGACTAAAAAAAACGAAAAATTAAATAAATGACTAAAATAATTTTTTTTTTTTAAAGTTGGAGTGCCAAATAAATATGCCTTAAATAAAGACTGAGTATTTGATAAACTATAAGTGTGTTTTTTTATTCCACAACAACCTTAAAATTTTGAGTAAATTTTCTTAAATATTTATTTTTTAATATTTTATTATACTACTATAAGATAGAGTCTAAAAAACTCTACTGGTAGTGCAGACTTAAAAAATTGGCATGTTTATCTCTTTTTTTTTTTAATATTTTATTCTACTATATAAAACACTTATCAACCCTTAATTCTGCTTATGAAGTTTTTAGTATACCAAATAAATTTTGTTAGCAAAGTTTTACAATTAACAGGGGTTGGTTGTTAATAAATAACAACGAATCATTTTTCTCAAATTCGAATGGGACACCCTTAAAACATTGGCATTTGCATTTGCATATTCTTTGTATCTATTCCCACTTTTCATATTTAGTCAATGAAAGGTAATCCACAGCCTGAAAAAAAGCCACCCATGTTTTTCAAATTTACTTTACAAGACAGAAAAAAAATCTAAAGGAAAAATAGCAATAATCAAACACTTGCAATTTGGGTTTTGAGTAGATTTCTACTATTTCTTTTAAGATTACCTTGTGTTTTGGGGGTCTAAATTCAATAGATAATGTTCAAAGTTTCAGCTTTATGACACACACACCATTTACCATTTCGGGTTTTGTTAGTGGAATTTGACTTAGATAGCGATGGACATTTCTTCTAAACCAAGAAACCAAAAGAGGGAACCGAAGATTAATCCAACATCACACTCACCATATTCACCTATGCTATTTCATCAATTTAGATTTCATTTATTTTTAAAAAAATCAATGATTAACTCTTTAGAATTTTTAAACTTCTTTTTTAACTTAAAATAGGTAACTTAGATATATTATTATTATAATGAGATTTTACAGGGTTCTGATTAAATCATAAAAATGAAGAGATTATAACCATTTGATTAATTCACGGGTAACCTGAAATCTGCTAAATACTTCCTTTTCACTGAAAACCCATTTCTCTCTTTATTTTTAGTGTTGAAACCAGATGACTTACATAAAAGGTAAACTCCTATTTCTTAATACAAATCATACTGGATATGATCAAGAGATGAGACCTTTAAATAGATGTCACTCTTAAAATGCTCATTAAATTGCAAAAATGGGCTGAATTAAGCCCAAATAACATCAACTTGAAACCCGAAGTCCATGAGTTTACAGAGCAAAGGACTCGAAACATGTTGGATCCACTAAACGAAGAGGATCCCCAAGATTATCCAGACTTAAAAATCTACACAAATGCATAAATGAAAGACGAAAAAGAGACCAAATAATTGCATTATACAGATGATTGATAACAAAACAAGAAGACAATCGTGTCACAACTGAGAAAACCAGAAACTGCAATCAATGTTGAGATTCATCTATTTCAAGCTCCTATAATTTGAGGCTTAAGGATGATCCATTGCCTATTATCTACCAAACAAAATAAGTCACAAAAACAGGTTTGTTTATATGGCAACATAGGGTCTAAAACACTAACCAAGGATTGCCATGGTTCAACCAATCAACACTCAACACTAAACTTTCTGACAAGAATTTTCGAAAATAAAACATACCTAAAGAAGTACAAGGCCAAGCTCAGATGGTTTCAGTGTATGCCGGATCCTATAGTTGTAAAGATAATAGTGAAGGCTTCCATCACCTGGCCCAAATTTCAGTTCCTTCAAAAAGGTATCATTATGCATGACATCCAATGCATTGAAAACGTCAAATTCCTTCTGTTTTGCCACAATAAGAGCATCGTTCATCAATTGAAGCAGAGGGGTCTTTGTACATACATTATAATACGAATATGCTGCCTTCAAAGTCGAATGATTCTTGTTTCCTAGGATCGATGAGGGAAGCGTGTAGAAACTGCAGAAATCAGTGATCTCATGGGTTTCGGAGCTTTCAGCAACGTAACTATCAATAACACCCTCAGTAGGAAGAAGCCAATGCTCGACATCATGTTCACTGAAATCAGGTGCAACCACAAACTGACTCAAATAATTCCTGAGTATGCGTGTGACTGCAGGAACATCATGTAGCCCCATTTTCCTGAATCCTGGAGTGATTGTTGATTCAGGTAACTTGTAAAGCTTAATCGTCCGACTCATTGTCATCCTTGGACCAAGTCTAGAAAACCCAACTTCAATCAACTTCTTTGGATTCAAGGATCTATGCCAATATTGACAAGAAGCTATCGGTGTTGGAATAATGATTCCAGCTGTGTATGCTGCTTGCCAGATATTCTCCAAGTGAACCCTCCTTGTCACCTCTTTAATCATAACAGGAGCAAGCCTTTTTGACCTGAGCTTCTTATGAACACATAGAAAATTAACCTCTGCCATGGTAACAATTTCATCTCGGATCCGGATTCTTGCCGGAACACCTGTAATGAAAGCAACTAACTTCTTGGAACTTTTAACACGGACGCCAATATGCCAGCTCTTAAAATAACCTGGGGGACGAAGGGCCCAGCGTAGAAACTCCTTCGAGTAATTAAACCTAAACATATTCTCATCATCCTCGACATAGTTATTTGCCAGAAGGTTATAAACCTCGGTGCACATTTCGTCCGAGTCAATATCACATGTAATCCATTCATACATGGTTGGAAGATTGTACGGTTCCTGCTTGACTTCCGATATAGGCGTGGGAGCTTCAATAGGGCCCTCAGGCAAACTAGTGTCTCCCAAGTCTTTGAATTGCCCAACAGGCTGGGATTCCCAAAACTTGTGTCTCTTTTCGAGACCAAGGGACTCTTGAACTTTCCCAGTTATCTCATCGAGTGCAAGGTCACTCTCTGAAGGTGCATTTCCATTGGGATTATGGCTTGGGGTTTCTTCAGGTGGACCAGAAGATTTGTTGCTATCAACCATTATGAATTAACTTCAAAGGCAGCCTGAAAAAGTAAATAACATGTGTATTTTACATTTCTTTATCTTCTATGAAAAATGATAACGAAGATTGATTAAGCTTCCTTGATGTTGCATAATTGGTAGTAAATTACCAAGGCATAAACGAGATAGGAACGACCTTAACTATTACAGAACCAAGAAAAACCATAAAAAAATTGAATCAAATTCTTGTTTTGATCAAACAGAGAACATAAAATCTTGCTCGGTTCAAAGAAAAGAGAACAAAGCTTTCATATCCAAGATATTAAAACACACTAACTAATAATATTTCCAGTCCTATCTTTCTTTATTTCCCCCCTTTCCAAGCAAACCAACTGAATGGGGAAAAATAGATGGAAAATCCAATTATGGTAAGTGAACAAAGAATATTGAAGATAAATCATGATGCAATTCTGTTTTCTTTTACTTGTGTGTGTGCGCGCGCGCGTTATCATCAAACAAAAGATGGCCTAGAAAGTGAAAAGTGAAAACCATGCAAATCCAGAAAACCAAACAGAAAATAAATTAATTACCTGATATTGTAAAAATGAATAAGATGGAATTTTTTGAAAAATTTCCAGGAAACAACTCAAATTGAAGCGGAGATCTAAGAATTTTGAAGCTTCGTCTTGTGAGAGAGCATTGGGAATTTGGAAATAGTAGAAGAAGCGTGTAACCGGAACGACGATCTTCTAAGTCCTAATATTTTAATTAAGAATTTAAGGAATAAAATTTCCAAGCATTGTTGGTATATTTGTCATTTCCTATGTTTCATATTTCCATTTAATCAGGTCAGTTAGAATTAAATGGATATCATCATTTAATCTTAAATATTTTTTATTCTTTATAGATGATATTGGGTGTTTTTTGTTGTATTTAATGGTAAAACCTGAGGCTGGCAGGGCCCAGCCCTTAAAATTAATTTTTTCATTTAAATCATTTTATGATTTATAAAATTTGAAATTAATAATAATAAAATTACACATTTTTCTTAAAAATGATAAAATTTTAATTTAATCTCTTAAACATTATAAATATATAGACTATTAAAATAATAAAATTTTATTTTTACCATCATAAAAATATACTGAATAAAATTTTCTAATTTTACTCTTAATTATATCATTGCACCCAATCACCTATTGATATTTTATAAATGGAATTATATTATTAAAAAGAGTTTTTTTATTTTTTATAAATGAAAAAAACTTACAGTTTGAACCATCAAACCTTATAAATTTTAAAAATTTCGCTTTACTATTTTATCAAAAGATTTATTTGATTCATTGTGAGTGTAGTCTTGTATTAATAAAACATCATTAGTATTAATTAATATAGCATATCTTTTCATTTTCTATCATTTAAAGTATATATAATTTGGTCCTTAAAATTATCCATTTGTACTTAATTGGTTTTTATTTTTTTTTTAACTTAGTTAATTTTTAAATTTGTATCCCATTAATCAAGTTAGTACCTTCGCACTAACACCATTAATTTGTGCTGGCATGACACTGCTAGTCAATTTAATTGTGCCACAACTTAAAACGTCACATGAACAATATAAATATAGTTTTTTTTTAAATTTATATTTACCACATTATAACCTCTCAAGATGCCACATGGCACCACCAAATTAGTTAGTAGTATCACGTTAGTACAAACTAGTAATGTTAGTGTGGAGATGGAATACAAATTTAAAGATCAACCAAGTCAAAAAAATTTAAGAACATGTAAGTAGAAATGGACAAATTTAAGGGAAATGATAAATTATCTCCTAAAAGAAAATCAAACTTTTAAAAGATTTTGTATGATGCCCTTAACCTACACAAGTTAAAAGTACAAAAAAATTGCAATATTTTTTTAATCAACTTTTATATTATTTAAATCCTTAATTAAATTTATGTCGTAAGTTAACCAAACACCAATTTAATTAAAAAATTACTAATTTATCATTTAACAAAAATACTTTATGTATTTTTACCATTTCTATTAAAACCAATATTCTAAAATGATTCTTATATTTAGTTTTTATCATTTAACAATAAAAATAATGAATAAAATAATTTATAAAATTTTAATCTTAATCCTCGTTTAATTACCAGAGTTTTGATTTTTTATTTCAAAATATTCGGTATTTAATACATAATCAAACACGAATATCAGAAAAAAATTGCATTAAAAATTTTCAAACATGGATGTATTTAACACAATGGAACATAAAAATTTGAACTTTTTAATTGTTACATCACATATTTCACTGATCAGTTATGAATTTATATACTGTTACTTCATTAAATAGAATCCACATAAATACATATAGTAAAAATAACTTTGAAATATATATACCCCAATACCATACACATACGCATACCCAACATTCCGCCCAAATATTATAGATCCCATCCCCTAGTATCCATAGAAATGTAGGCTTTTCATCACTAATGCCATGGGATGGGGCTAAAAGAGTTTCTTCATTATTATGATTCTAAAATGTACATTCCCCTTGTCTACATGTTGCTTCCAAAAGTCAAAACTGGTTTCCACTCTCATTATAACGGACTAATTGTACAATAATACCTTGTAATATACTAACTACATGATTCATCATGGATCTTGAATGGTCATAAATGCATTTCAATGCCCATGCATTGATTCATTGATCAAGATCAATGGATTCATAATTCACATACATACACAGATTCCAAAATTTATAAAGAAAAAGACAACTATCACTTACATCCTAGGCAGCTAAAGACTCAAACCAAAATAACAGTTTCCCCTCGTGAACCTGCAAGAACATGAAAAGAATTCATAATTAAGTTCCTGGGTACAAGGAAAAAAAAAACATATGCCCAAGAACAGAGTAGAAATGTGCAATTTCACATACATTGTTCATAGATTTCTTTCACTAGCTGAAGCATTGAATCAGTATCTTCAGCCATTTTGGAGACTCTTTCTGCCTCCTTCACGGCCTCAGCGGCTAAAAACGATTTATTTTCAGCTTCAGCAACTGTATAGGCTGTTGTGATGGCTGCTTCTTCTACTGTTTCACCAGAACCTATTGCACCAGAATTCTGCCGTAGGCGTACGTCTTTTTGTTTAGGGGTAGGTGTTTCTGTTCCCATCAAGGTATCTTCTCTGATTTTGTAGCAATTTTGTACCTGCATTGGATGGTTTTAACATTAAGATGCATACAGCATCCACCATAGAATCCCCTTTTCCATTAAATCATTCAATAATGTAATACAACATCAAATTCTTGCATCTAAACTAATTATCAAAACCCGAGGTTGGTAGCAAGTCATCCCCAGAATCAATCTGCTAATAGTCATCTTTTAAATACATAAAAGGTAGGAGAGCTTCAACAGCGGAGTCAAAATTTGTCTTCTTTAACAAGATAAGATGACAATTCTGGAGGTCAGTCTAGAGATTCTTATCCAGTTCGACTGATGTGAATGTGCAGAAAACAATTAAAACCTGAACAATTTATTATATTATTTTCCCCTTCCTGCAAAGTTTAGATTAGTATAGGAAAATGCCAGCTGTTGAAACAAATTTGTCATCATGTTTAGCAAACCCCAAATGACCATATAAATGGAGAAAAGTGGTGAAACTGTCAATCATGAAGGTAAAATACTCATTATAGAGTCACAATTACCTTTTCCAGTTTGCCTTGTGAAACAAGTCTTCTCAGCCTTGAACTTAGTAACCTTCTAAAATTTGGTGGAACCTCATGCCTTTGCTGCAGCATGCAAACCAAATCAGTCAGTATCCATATTCCCAAACATGCATTAATAAATAGACAGTGATCACTGGTCCAAACACACACATACTTGCAAAAGGAAGACAAAGGCACACCGAGATAAAACATAAAAATTCCAGTCTCACAACTTTAAGGAAAGAAGGATCTGTTGTGCCTGTAAAAGCAAATTATAGCACTGTTCTTTTTCATAAATGAAGTTTAAGGATTCAACTACTACATATGAGGGAGAAACGCCAGAATTTTTGGGAAGGATTCAGTTAAAGGTCCTCTAAAAACGCTCTCCTTCAGAGATCAACAACCAGATGATAGGTCTAAAAAACGAAGCATTTACGAAAAGTGAAAAGTGTGGCCAATGAGGCCTTAGCTTAATGGCAAGGTTGAGGCCCTAAGAACTTTGCGATCCCAAATTTCAGTCTCACCCTGTGTAAATCATGTGGGGATTCTTAGTTCAGATTTATTTTGGTTAGTTCCACCATGCGTGGGCCCATCCAAATTTATTCTGGTTTAGGTTGGATATATTCCAGTTATCAATCCGGTCGCGCTTTGTATTCTTGATTTTAGTTATATTATTTGGCTGTATTGACTGTAATTGAGTTTGTACTTGATAATTGTTCTTGTAACATCTTCAAAAAAAAAAAAAAGCAATAAAAGTGTTTCTAACATTTCTAAATACAAGCTGATATCAGCTGAAAGTTACAGAATCCCAGCTCCAAGAAAACACCTAAGATTATTCAATCCTGTCTTCTACATTAAAATAAAACAACATAAATATCAGCATTCAGCATGTTAGCATTATGGTCATGCAGTAGAATCATCTAGTGCAATGTTAGGTACCTGTGTGTACAGAATTCAGGTACCACTGAGTGCTTGGGAGGAAATTTAACATGTTATAATCCTGCTCTAAACTCTGAAGCACAATTTGCTCGCTAATATTTAGATATTACAACTACCTCAACATAAGATATACATGAGTTACAGCTAAAAAGAGGGGAAGAAAAAGAAGAAACAAAACCCATCTCACCTCAATGTAGCTTACAATTGCACTTATATCACATCCATTTGCATCTTTAATGGTTGAAAGGGCTTCAAAAATCATTGTGTTATACCTGGTTTGATGGAAATAAAAAGAAGAGAAATAGCACCAAGTGCATATTAAAGCAGGGAACATAGCATATTTATCAAGCTACCTTAACACAAAGCAAACTGAACACTCTGCATCTTGAGAAATAAATGGGAGATACTATACTAACCATATTATATGAAATCCCATTAAACTTGCACATTAAGGCAATGCAGCATCGATTTTGGAAAACACAAAAAACTACGAAATCATTCAAAAGTAAAAATCAACTTAAACCTGCTAACCACAGTAAAAAAGAAAATCATACATAGAGGGGTTTTCAGATTTTGAATTGACCATGAAAAAAACAAATTTAAATAAAATTCATTATAAAATCCAAAAGGCTTTAGGGATGTTTTATTCCACTTCTCACACCACAGTTATGAGAAGACCAGTCATCAACACGGATGTCTTTCATATAGAGAACAGAAAGAATAGAAATACAAACCTAGGAGCATTCTTCCCGTCTATGCCGTTGTTTGAAGAATCACCCACAACAGTATCAGAAGTTACATTGTGAGCACGCGATGCAACTGGAGCAGAAGAATTGGGAGTGTTGGGAAGGGAAGCAACAATGGCTTTTACCTTGGGTGCTCTTGATTTGTCTCTGGCACCTTGAGTAGAAGTACTGACACTCAAATTCCGCCATTTATCCTGCAAATGAGAGGAAACATGAGAAAACCATATAGGTTGACCACAACATAGGAAGACTATGAAGAACTTAAAATTCACCAAAACCGAGCAATAATCACATGGAAATCGAAAACTAGAATTAACAAATATTTTGTCCTTGGTTTTGAGTTCCGACAGTCTTATGAATATGTATTAGGTTCTTAATGACCAAGGCCCCTGTAAGCTTATATCACCTATCACTGCAATGAACCCACTACAAATTCTTAAATACTTACAAAGCTTTAGCAAACCTAAATGTTTGATATCATGTAGAACAAAACATTTATTCCCGTTAAGAATTTAAATTACTATATGCAGCATCACTTAACATGAATTAGGGTAAGATGTTTAGTAGTTTAAGCTTTAACCAAACCACGTGCATTGTACAAACATTCAAGAATTGATTTTAACTTAAACCTGTCACCATTCAACTAAAGTCAAACTCACGGTAAGATTTCTTGATGTAAAATATCATCTCAATTAAAACAACGTAAAAAAAAAAAACAACAACAAATTTTGCTACTTATCACAAAATAATCCCTGTAACCAAACAACAAAACAGAGCAAACATAGCATTAGAGGAAAAAGTAAAACGATTTTAAATCCAAAAATCAACTGAAGACAAACAAACAAAAGAAAAGGAAGAACCTTGAGGTCAATGTTGGAGCGGTGAGTGAGAAAAGGGGCAAATTCGGGATCTTTAAGGATGTTCTTCCACTTTCCAGGACCGTGTTTGGTGATTCCGGCCAGAAGCGCCTCCTCTTCCTCCGCCGTCCACTTTTGTTTCTGGTTTCCCATTCTAACCCTTCTCGCTTTGTGTGTCTCTCCCACCCTCCTCTATAAACCCTAAAACACCAAGAAGAAACTATATTTTGTTGTTACGTAGCTGCTGGGGGGGGGGGGTTATTATTATTAAAAATAACGGTTAATGGTTAATACTTATTCTAATAAAAAATAGAAGGATTAATCAACAATTTTCCTAAATTCTAACATTACTTATTATTATTTATTTTATTCGCAATTAATAGCAATAATTAACCTTCTAAAATATCAAAAAGAAAATGATGAATGATTAATTCTTAATTCTAATAAAAAATAAAACAATTAATCAATAATTTTCCTAAATTCTATCATTACCTAATAGTATTTTTTGTTGTCTAACATCAATAATAATGACTCCGTCGATAGCAATGACTAATCACTTAAAATACAACTAAAATTGAACTTCTAATCTCATAATTAAGAGAAATAGTACCAAATAAATTAAATTATGAATCATTTTCTTAACAAGCATCTTTATTTGCCCACTATTTTTTTGACATAACACTATCAAATACGGTAAACCTATGAACATGTGCAAGCAACATAGCTTGGAACACGTCGACTGAATGTTACCCCTCTTCTGTTAATATAGCTTGTAAGGGCCAAAACAAAGCAAAACTCTTTTGAACCACACTAATCAATTTCAATCGAAATAACTATGTTTGTACCTACTACTAGCCAAGGCATAACATGCATGGTCAAAGTATGAAAATGAAGTATGTATAATGGGTTAGCTTATATAAGAAACTTAAATGTAAGCTTCACTGCTCGTCATAGGATTGGTTTCAGAACTTAAATATTTATAGATAGAAGTTTCATAAATAATGTTAATGTAATACTTCATATTACATATAAGAAATGATTGTATGAAACAGTGACGCCACGTCATTTGTATCTTTTTCTAATAGGTTTATGCCACGTCAGTATTTCCATCCTGAACTTTAGCATTTTCATCCTGAAAAAAATCAAATCCAAATTAAAATTCTGAAATTCAGGATAAGAATACTGATGTGTCATAAAACTATTAGAAATGTATTATATCTCTGTTTCATACAATCATTTCTCTATTACATACAAGCATTTAAATCTTAAATTAATTTTTTCAAAAATAAATTTTTAAACTACTTTTTAAATCTAATGTTAATCTAAGGCATTGTATTCTTTTTTTTTTTTTTAAATAGACAAATTGATCGTTGCATTTTACATTAACAAACAAACAATTATATGTAAATTTAGTTATAAAAAATACAAATAATTATATAAAATTATGTGTGTCCTTTCTTGACCAATGAGACCAAGCTACTTTGAAACTTGGGCTTGGAGTTATTTTAAAATAAGATTGTGGTTTTTCCTAATTCATTTTTTTGCATCTTTTATATTCGTTTTCAATAGATGTCTAAGTTTTATAATTTTTTTTTTTGATTGACAGTTATAATATCATGATAATTATAAGTTCTTATTTATTGCAATTTGAGCTTGTGGTTGTAAAAAAGAAACTAAACCCTATGACCACATTTTATAGAATGAAAGGTCAAGGATTAAATTGCTTCAAATAAAAACAATATAGCTAAACTTGATTAAGGTTTGTTCGATTCAATAAAAATAATTTTCGAAAAATTTAGAAATCTATTTTCCAAGAACTGTTTTTAGTGACATAAATTTAGTTACATAGTTTTATTTACATTCAAATTAAATAATAACCTTTAAATGCTTAAATACAATTTAATACACTAAGTAAAAATATTTTAGTTACAACATTTTTCTGAAATGCATCAATTATATAACTATTGAACACAATTAAATATTCAAAACAAACCACAATAGTATAACTTTCCAATATTTTTCATACCAAATAAACATATACAAAATTGCATAACAATATATCTAAAAAATTATATTGTAACCACTATATATAAAAATACACAATAAGGTCACGTATCGAATCAATGTATCACGGGGACTGCTTGTGAGATGGAAATGGAG
Organism: Gossypium bickii; assembly: GCA_025503065.1. Taxonomy (NCBI): domain Eukaryota; kingdom Viridiplantae; phylum Streptophyta; class Magnoliopsida; order Malvales; family Malvaceae; genus Gossypium; species Gossypium bickii. The sequence continues at coordinate 135,569,381 of CP106709.1, read as the reverse complement.
ATGCATTGGGTGTTGGATGCATTTGAGCAATGCTGTTACATTGGGAGATTTCAAAATAGGAAGTGGAATAGATTATTTTGATGCAGTTTTGGGGGCGTCTAGTTCTTCATTGCTGCCACAATTTTCGACAATTGAGGCTTTAATTATTTAGGCATTATAAAGCAAAGGTAGATATTAATTGGTCACCTAATATTTTTCCTTGAGATTTTGGTGTTGAAAGACATCCATTATTATTATTTGTAACACTAAACCATGAAATAATCAAGCTTGAATGAATTGAAGAACACATAGTTTTGTTTGAAATTCTAGAATGTTTTGACACTAAAAGAATAAACACAGTAATATTTTAAGTTTAAAAGTTATCTAACATCTACGGTCTTCCCATGGGATTATGCGACATGAAAACATTGAACTCAATAGGTTATTTTTTTTCATTCATGGAGCATTTAGTATGAGTGCATATTATTGTATTTCTATATAAACAAGTTATTCAATTCTTTAAAGCAAACTTTTTTTTAAATCTAACTTTGGATACTTAAATATAAATTTGTTGATCCTCATTACAAGAGGATGAAGTTAATAGATTTATTTCAATGGAGGTTTGCAACAATCATTTGGTAAAAAAACACAAATTATGCAAAAGTCAATAGTACTCCAAACAAGCAACTATTGTTCCTATGTCTATCATTCTATCATTTTGCATTACTTTCAAAACATAAATCTGTACACCCCCACCTCCAATAAGCACCCTGCATATTTATGTATACATGAACACATCAAATATTAGGGTAGAAAAACTGGAACCCAAACTTACACAGTCTCTCACACTCAAACTCTGAAAAATTGAAAACAATCTCAAGAATCACTCTTTTGAGTGCCACTCTATTCTTTGAATCAAACTAAAAACCAACATAATCTCATTGTTCAACATGTTGCTTACCATTCAAATATAAAATTGCATAAAATTACAGCTAAAAAATTGCTTCCAATGGCTATTCTTCTGGGAGCTAAATTGAAATTGTACAAATGTTTCAATGCCACTTAATCTCTATTATCAAAGACAACAATATATCTCTATCCATGTCCAAATAAGAAGAATAAAATAAAATTTATTGAACTTCCCCAAAAAATTTCTCTCTCACCAAAAATCTAAATTCAAAAAACCGTTAAAAAGTTGCAAACTCAAACTCTAAACCAATCAAAATAAGTTTGAAACCCCAATTTTTGTTTTTGTTTATGTCAATCAACAGTAATTATATCAAATTGAAGGCAATGACGATTGAAACAATATTTAGAATAAAAGAAAGGGAATTGGAGAAGATTAAGGGTGAGAGAATAGAGAGATTACGAATTGAGAGAAAATAATACCGATGGTGTTATTGAGAAATAATGATAAAGTGAGAAAACGAGGAAATATGTAAAATAATTTATAGAAATTTAGAGGGTAAATCATTTTATTGAAAAAAATTACTTTTTTTTTACGGTTGACCAATAAATTATTTTACATTGGCTTTAATATGTTTTCCTCAACCATACACTGAAAGATTAGAAAAACATTTTCTAAAAAGTAAATATGATAAATCAAACACATCCTAAAGGTTTAAAGTCAATAATTAAATTTGTTATTATATACATTCAATAATCAACTTTTATTATAAGAAAAGCACTCAAATTTTAATGGAAGAACTATTTTACTCTTAGATGTAATCTATAATAATTTATCTTACAAAAAGATGAGAATGTAATCCAAAATATAATGTAATAATGCTATAAAAGTTTTACCATATTCAATAGGGTCACAATATTCTACTGCTATAAATAACTAAAACATTGAGTACGTTGTATGTGAGTCAATTTTGTTTCACTTTTTTTTAGACGTGTATAGTAATCTTGTGTCGCATTTATAATGAAACCATGTACCATATGTACCATTTGGAACTAAAATATTAAAAGAAACAAAAATTGTTGGTCAAATCCACGAAAGTGGGCGCCCGCCTAACAGTCAAGCCCAAACACTAATTGTGCCGCTTATCTTTCCATGTAAACCATCATTCTATATGGTACATACAACTCATCGAGCTCAGCTTAGATCCACTGATCATTACCGTTTAATTATCCAACTCCACTCTATCAACGGTTTATTCTTACTCTTTTTTTTTATTACCGTTTAATTTTATACGCACAAAAGAAAACACAAAAGGGAAGCGATCTTTTTTCATTTACTGTTATTATATTTTTAATTCCCTAAAAAAGGGGTTCTCTTAATAAAAACAAGTGAGATCTACTGTGTTTGATCTTATGCCCGAACGGTCTAAACCCTAACCCTTCTCATTTTTATTCCATTTTTTTTTCTGAAGTGTTTGATTGGGAGCTTAGAGAATCATGGCTTATGCATCTCATTTCATCAATCATTCTAAAAGGGTAACTCTCGAGTTTTCTGATTTCTGGATCCGTTTATTGGAATTTTTTTTTTAAACACTTCATCAGTTTTTGATTCGAATCCCTTTCTGGATTTGAATATTTATCGCTATTTATTTTTAGTTCATAAATGACTCTATTAACTTAATTGATGATTCCTTTTTACTATCCTTGAATTGATCGTAGTTGGAATTTTCGGTCTCTGTTTACCTTATAATTTATATATATTTTTTAATATAAACTTTTGAATTTCTGATATTTCAGTTGAGGAATGTTCCCAAATTATTGCGGTACGATCATGCTGTTCTAGTTCGTTGGTTTTCCAATGGAGCACAAACATCTGTTTGTAAAAGAGAAGGTACATATAAGAATAAAATGCCGCATTAGAAAGATTGCTTTGTTTTGTCATACTTAGTTTTCTAATATCTAAAAACATGGGAACCGTTTTAGAATTTTGTTTAGTCTACTTAGTCAACATGCAAAACAAGTGCCTCCCAAGCCTACCGGGTACTGGCTATCCGGTTTACAGAATAATATAATATAAGTACATGGTTTGCTCGTATTCTTTCTGCTACCCGTCTTTATTAAGAGCTGTCTGGCATGCTACTCTTCGTTATGTTTTTGTGATTACACTTAGTGATAAAAGCATAGCAGTGTGGATTTAATTTTGTTTATGTTATGTTAAGAAAAGTTGGTTACTGTTCAGATGTTGCAAAGATCCGTCCTCTTGGCTATGCACCTGCAGAAAGAGAGACTGTATCTAAGTTTGTTGGCAGTCACCCTGTAAGTTTATCTATCTATTTCTCCCATTAGCGGAGCAATAAATTTGCAGTCATTTTGTTGCTTTTTTATCCTTTTTTTCTTATGCAGACTCATTCTACATTACCTTCTTAGTTGAAGTTAAGACTCAGTTAGTCAACAGTGTCTGTTTAACATCTTATTCGCAGGTATCATATTGTTTATCTAAGAAGACTCTTTCTAGGACAGTAATGAGATCTGGAATTCCAATGGGTGGTGTGGTATACAGCAGAGAACTTTTATGGTAATTTTTTCAGCATTTTCTGTTACCTTGTTGGTGATTTTACTATTTCCTGGTAGTGTTTTCTAATCCTTTGAGGAACCTAATCCCTGTATCGGTTTTCAGTTCACAGGCACTTTCTAGGAGAGGATTTGCATCTGATGCAGGTATGGATTATTATTTTAATTATTTTACACCGTTCTCTTAGGAATCCATTATTTGTCAAATGGTAAAAGGTTTTGCACTTACTGGTGACTACTACAGTAACATGTGTTTAACTGATGCAACTGCACGCCTTGTGCTGAATTCAAAAGTATGACCGTATTGATGTGCTTTCCCTAGAAACTTTTATGTTGAAACCGTAATTTGCTGTGAGATTTATTATTGTTATCTCTTGTCAAAATTACCCTTTCTGACAGGAGAGCTCAGATAATAGGAATTTACTTTATGGGTAATAATATGTTGTATTATGAGATATCATCATGATTGCAGTTCATTATCTGTCTCTCTTTTACAAGGCAGTGCTATACGTTTTTTTTTCCTTGCTAGTGCTATTGCCTAGGTAGTGCTGGATTTATTTAGCATGTATTCAGGTTCCCAGTGGTTTTTTTTGCCAATGTAGAGGTTAGTATATTTATGGCTGAGCACGTGGTAGTTGGAATGATGATTGACAGGTCTCAAGTTGAACTTTGCTGCATTAATGATAGCCATGGGGTGTTACTTGTTTGTTAACTGTTCAATTTGTTTATTGCGTCACCTACTAAATAATGCTAACATTCTTAAGTTGCTTTTAGGCCTTCCTCCTCACCAGGAAATTGGAATGCCTTCACTCTCACCCACGATGACTGAGGTCTGAACCATGCTGGATCTTCCAAACATGTTGTAAATATGTCTGTGCTATTCTTCTAAGTATGTGAATTTCTAAATGCAGGGAAACATTGCTAGGTGGTTGAAGAAAGAGGGTGATAAGGTGTCTCCTGGTGAAGTGTTGTGTGAAGTTGAAACTGTAAGGCATTCTCCTATTTGTTGGCTCTATCCTTCATCTTCTCTGTTTGTATCAGAAATTATGATTTTATTTATAACTTCATTTATTATGTGAAGGATAAAGCAACAGTGGAGATGGAATGCATGGAAGAAGGTTATCTTGCTAAGATTATAAAGGGAGATGGGTCAAAAGAGATCAAAGTTGGTGAGGTATTGATTTCGAGAAATATTATGCATATATTTATCTTTTTTCAGTTCTCACCTTTGTGGATTGGGGAATCAATTTGACTAAATAGAGAAGTTGCAACTTTGCTTTGCACCTCTTTATTTTCTGTCTATTGCCTTTTTTTTCCTGAGTAAAATACAATTCATCAATATTTATGTTGTTGATGTTTTTGTGTTTTCTCTTGTGGTCTTATGTAGATAATTGCCATCACTGTTGAAGAGGATGGGGATATTGCAAAGTTCAAGGACTACAGTCCTCCAGCATCAGATTCTGGTGCTCCTGCTGCAAAAGACTCAGCAGCTCTTCCCCCGCCAAAGCAGGAGCCTGTTGAACAGCCAGCTAGTTCACCAGAGCCTAAGACTCCCAAGCCTACTTCCTCTCCATCAGAAGATCGCATTTTTGCAAGTCCTCTTGCACGAAAAATGGCTGAAGAACACAAGGTTAGTTGTATAAGTTCTGTGACTTCAATTTTAATTTTCTGTGTCAAGATGCTACCTTGAGTTCTAATTGTTTCTATGCAATATCTCTTTAAAATTTTCCATTCCTTTTGGATGCAAATGTAGGTACCTCTCTCAAGTATCAAAGGAACAGGTCCTGATGGACACATTGTAAAGGCTGATATTGAAGATTATTTGGGTATCATATTTAAATTTCTACACTGAGTGATTCATTCTGTTGCAATTTGTGACCCTGATAAGTAATGCTATATTATACAGTAAAAAATTGTCGTGTCTCCTACCCCCCACCCTATCCTTTTTGCTTTCCGGAGATTCTTTAATGGTATTCTTTTTGATGTACTATTGTCTCGTTTCCTGCTTACTGGAGAGTTTTCCTTGTCATGTAGCTTCATGCGGGAAGGAAGTTTCAGCACCAATTCCTAAGACAAAGGATGCAAAACTTGCAGCTTTAGATTATGTGGATATCCCTCATTCTCAGATAAGAAAGGTCTGTTACTGGTTGGCATAATTTATATAAGTTTCATGAGAGTTCAAGGCTGTAAAATGTTTATGGTACATGGATTTTATTATGGATCCACTTCATAGAAGATGCTCCCCTTTGAATGGAACTTTACATTTTATCTAGTTCTGAAAGAATATGCATTCTATTGTAACTAGTGAAATCTCAAATTCTAGCTACCTTCTAGATTTCTTTACTCTTTGCATAAGAATGCATAGAAATTTATATCTCTATCTTCTCTCCAGCTTCTCCTGTTGTCTCCCCATGCCCATTATGTATCAATGTGTTTTATCAGTAATTTCTACTATAAATTTTGACAGGTCACAGCATCACGCTTATTATTCTCAAAGCAGACTATCCCACATTATTATTTAACAGTGGATACATGTGTTGACAGACTTATGGAGTAAGTAATAGTGCTTTGATCTTCTCAAAAAGAAATTGATGAATTTGATAATTATGAACTGTTTTGTTACCTTCAGTTTGCGGAGCCAACTCAACTCATTACAGGAAGCTTCAGGTGGGAAGCGTATATCTGTCAATGATCTTGTAATTAAGGTAGACAACTTCTGTGCGTTTACTTAGCTTTGAGATGTTCAAGTTGACCTGCTTTGATACTTTTGTTATGGTCCAAGAGGCTTTTGTATAATGGCTTGTGGTCGATATAATGGAAACTGTGGATCTAACATGGCAGTTCATGATTAAGGGCTAGTTTAGCAATACTTTTGAAAAGTGCTGTGGAAAAGTGCTTTTGAGTGTTTAGCATTGCTATCAAAAAGTGCTTTTTGAGAAATAAAATGTCCATTTTAGACATGTTATTATGAAGTAACAAATATGCATTTAAATAATATTTAAATTAGTTAATATTATTATATTTTGGTAAGAATATAAAAAAATTATTATAACTTGTTAATTTTTTAGTATATGAAATATAAATTTTAAATATTTTTAAGCAATAAATATTAATTATTTATAAAATTTAATTAGAATATATAAACTATATTTTAAATATTTAAATATAACCATTAAATGTTTGTAATTAGTATTTTAATTTTTTTTTATTTTTAATTAATGATTTTAACACATTTGTAATTAAGCACTTAGAGAAAAAAAAAAAAAGGGGAAAGTACTATGTTATTGGAGGGTTGAAAAAGTAATTAAGCACCAAAAGTGCTTTTGGAAGTGGAAAATTCAGAGGTGCTTTTGAAAAACACTTCTAAAAAACCAAAAATTTTAGCCAAAAGCAGCTTGTTTAGCACAGCTTTTCTTTCAAAAGTGCTTTTTTTAAACACTACTAAACAAGCCCTAAGCTTCAGAGTACATAGTTGAAGCATATTATGTCAACTTCTTGCCTCATCATATTTACTTGCTTTTTTCCTCCATGTAAACTTAAATCCTTTCCCTGAAATAATGTATTTCTTTCTTGGAATATTTACTCCAAATATGTTCTGAAATGGCTTTTTTATGTAGATGCTAATATATTGATATAGTATTTCTGCAAATAAGAAATTAGTGCAGATTCTCCCTTATTTATTTATTGAACTGTCATTAGAATACCGCAAAAATTGAACATTATTTATTTAATATACTTAGAAGGTAGAAGTTTTTTTGTCAATTACAGGCTGCTGCATTGGCTCTCCGAAAGGTTCCTAAGTGCAATAGTTCATGGACAGATGACTATATTCGCCAGTGAGTATAAATTACTTGCAAACTGATTAAGTCCTGAGTGCATACTGCATATCAATTATCATCATGACATGCTTTTGTTTGCTTCCAACCCCAGGTATAACAATGTGAATATTAATGTAGCTGTGCAGACAGACAATGGACTTTACGTCCCTGTTATCAGGGTGAGCAGTTGTTTGAACTTCATACTGTTCAATTCTTAGTGTAATTCTCTATTTTTAAGTGATAATTTGTTGTACATGTTGCAGGATGCTGATAAGAAAGGTTTGTCCTCAATTGCTGAGGAGGTCAAGAATTTGGCACAAAAAGCCAAAGAGAACAGCTTAAAACCAGAAGATTACGAGGTTAGAAATTGTGTTTATGTTGATAAACAATAATTGATGTTATGATTGATCATCATATGAACCATATTCATGCTGGGTTTCCATTGCAGGGAGGCACATTTACAGTGTCTAACTTGGGAGGGCCCTTCGGTATTAAGCAATTCTGTGCCATCATTAATCCTCCACAGTCTGGAATTTTAGCTGTTGGGTCTGGTAAGATTTGTCCTGAATTTGCCCTACATCATGCCATATCCATTTCTGTTCTTTGTAATCGATGGACTGTATGTATGCAGCTGAGAAGAGGGTTATCCCTGGCTCGGGTCCTGACCAATTCAAGTTTGCCTCGTTCATGTCTGTAACTCTAAGCTGCGATCATCGAGTTATCGATGGTATGTAGTTTTTGTTTAGAATTCTAATAGTTTATCATTAATCTAACTTGTACAATCCAAGTAATTCCACTTGTTCTTTTAGGTGCGATTGGTGCTGAATGGCTGAAAGCTTTCAAAGGGTACATTGAGAATCCAGAGTCAATGTTGCTCTAAATCAATGGTGTTTGTTTCTTTAAATAACTTTCTTGCTGTGATCAAATTTCATGATGGCGTGAATCCAATACATGTATTCCTGGGCAATTTTCTTCGGGAGTAGTGCTTATTTAAATTTTTTTTGGGGAATAAGGGGGATCAAGAATTGAGGAACTAAACTGCGAGCTGGAATTTTCCTTTTGCAGAGTGTAATAACCCTTTCCATACGGAATATTTGGAATGATTTAAGGGGATGCTACTGCTAACCCATCACATTTCTAGTGTTTTACTGGTCAGAATTGTTCACCGAATATAATGGTTTTGCATCAAATATTCCTTAGTATTCTGAATTAGCAACCCCTGCTCATAGGGTTGACAAAATTTCCCGTTGAAGGTTTGATTTCGAGCGTGTCCAGTTAGTACATCTAGTTTAAAGCCAAATAGAAATGAGAACTGTGCTGTGTTTTCATGTTTTGAGTTCTAGGTCAAGCTCGATAGTTAGGTCCTCGTCTTTGTTGGTAGTGATGGTATTCATATTCGTTGCTTCGATCTGCAGACTCGGCTTTCCCCATCTTTTTTGAAACATGCTGGTATGAGTTTTGTGTTATCTTGTGGCTTCACTTTGTGTGGCCAAATACTCCCAAATGGGTTAGTTTTGCTCAGCTTGGGTTGGGAATTGTTTGTACAAATGCTCGAGAACTGTTATTACTAAGAAGGGGAATAAAAGTTCAAATTTCTATTTCTCCATCCCGTCCGTACTTGCGGGATTTATAATGTTTTACAAGCCTCTCAAACCCTCTCTTTAATAAAGAAGATCCAACTTGTTAAAAGAATATCAAAGATGCAATGAGAGAAACTTCTATGTTATATCTATTTGAAGGCAAATAACAACAAAATAGAAAATAAAATCTAGCACCTTATCCTTGAATTTTTTGGGGGGTGTCACTAAAGACCCCAATCCTTAAAAGAAAAGAAGAAAACCCCACAGAGTTAGATACAACGGAACATAACTCTATGGTGAATATACAATCACTTCTTTCCATCGTTTAAATAACCCGCTGGCCTCTGCAGAAAAACCAAAGCAATAACAAAATTTCCAGTTAACCAACCAAAAAGAGGTTTAGAGTGTTGAAGCATATAATATATATGCATGTGATACACATGTCTTAACTATTCCTATTCAGCTTTTTATAATTACCAGGCTTCAAAACCCTAGTCAAAGCTAAGACCTTGATACCTGACCATAGCAGAAAGGAAAGCCGATAGGCAACCGCATGGGACCATATCACTTTAGACCATTACCTATAGGAAAACATACTACCAAACAACATCAAAATGATCATAAAACAGTGCACCATTACATGCCTTAGATGAAATTGCAATAAACCAAGTTCAGACCGTAGTTGAATATAAGATCCATTAACATCGAAAAGAAAATTTCAGCACATCAATTTCACATATTAAATAAAACTAGATTTCTCTAAAACCTAATGCTATTAGCAAAATTTTCCCCCTCAAATTTAACCTACAACCACCATAAAAAATTCAATCTAATCACATACCAACTTATTGCAAAATCATCTCTTCTTTCAAATGGGCACGTATCTCTTCAAAACTTGCTTCCCAGCGACCACTGCTCCCGCCGCCAACCCACCCAGAGCACCCGCCACCGCCGCGGACCTCACCCCTCTCGCAGCACGACAAACCGCTCCGGTGGCCAGACCCGCAGCCACGCTACTCCAGACATCATCACGATCAGTCACCGCCACGACTCCACTCTCCAGCCCCGCATAAATCAAACCCACCACCCCGATCCGGTTTCCCCATGTCCGGCCCGTATGACCCGAACTATTCAAGATCCGGTTGATCTTCAGCTTCAAAGTATCGCCTTGCTCGAAGCTCTTGAGAGCCGAGAAGAGCCCGACGGCTGCGCCGGATATAGAGCCGCCTAAATAAGCGGAACCGGTGTAAAAGGTCAGATTTTCTCCCCAAGAGCGGCGTTGGTGGAGGGATTCCTCAGCAAAGAGGAACTCCGGAGAGGTTGGGAGCTTGTACAGGTTGGTTATGGGAACTTGAAGGTTCAAGTCTTGGTATGGGTTGTAAAGTCGGGTGTTTGGTTCGGTTTCAGGGTCGGAGCCACGATGATGCGCCATTGTTAATAGTGAGTTGGGTGGCTCGACACTTGGAGTTGGTTAGGGTTTAGTTTATTGGCAGAGAAGGAAGGGAAGGGTTGAAGATTTTATGTTTTGTTAGCGGCGTCGGAAGTTGGACCAAGTTGGGCCTTTTTAATTTTTTTTATATATTTATATGAAAATATTGGTCGGCCGAATGAAAACCCGATTTAGTAACTTTTGCTCTTTTTAAAGTATATTTCATGCGAATGAGATGGACCAATCAATTTTTTTAAAGAAACATAAATTTGATAAATATTTCCAATTTTTTGGTAAAATATTTTTATATATCCTACTAAATATTTTACCAAAAAATTGGAAATATTTATCAAATATTTCCAATTTAATAAAATATTTAAAACTATTAAGATCAAATTAAAAAAATTATTATAAGGAATCAGATTAAAATAATATTTTATGAGAATCTTAAACTTTAAAATCTAATCCCACCACGGTTCTTTTATGTTGCTAAATAACCATGATTTTATTATTTTGACTGTTAATTTGTCATTTATTTCTCGGAAGTGTAAAAAATTCTATAAAAACGGACTTAAAATCTATATTGTAGTTTTAAAAAAAAATTGTGTTCAACGCACGTATTGTATTTACATATTTACATATAAATATATGATTTTTAAATATGAAATAAAGTTTTTTTAAGAGAAAAAATTAAAGATTGCTGAGAATGATATCAGAAAAGATAAATTTATCATTCCACCCATAATTTAATTAATAAATAAATTTTAATTTTAAATATATGGTATCATATCTATATGCATGCAGTTGCAACAACATAACTTAAAACTATTTTCGGACATACGACTGCAACCATTGCTAAGAAAAAATAAGTTAAAATTGATTATGTAACATAGAAAAAAAGGAAAAAAAAAAAAATCAATCATGCAAAATCATTTTCAAAGCGAATCAATCAAACACGATTTTGTATAAACATGATGAACGACGTAACGTCATAAAATTCAAAATAGTAGTTTTCTTATGTTTTTAGGCTGAACCATTAAAGGTCAAAAGTGTGCCTGAAGGTCATGAATCGGATAAAACCAAATTTAAAGAATCATTCCCAGAAATTACCCAGAAATAATATATAAAAATCTATTTTGGGTAAAAGTACTGTCGAAGTGCTTGGGAATTAAATTTTATTTTGTCTTATTTACTAAAAAATAATAAAATTAATCACTGTATATTAAATAAAAATAAATTAATATTTTTAATTAAAATTTTCATCAAATTCTATTGATGAAAATTGAAGTGAATGATAAAATAATCAGACAATTACATATTTTATGTTGACATATAATAATTAAATCTTAATAGTAAAAATAGATGAAATAAAATATAATTCAACTTTTAATATAAAAAATTCATTTAATTTCAATTTTATTCCAAAGTAGTCCTTTGAAGTCTTACCATTGTAATTTATTTGGTTGAAATGAAAACAGAATGGTTAGATTATAGATTTTGGAGAAAAAAAATAGAAAAAAAAAAATGTAGGAAGAAGAACAAAAACCTTTGAAAAAAACCATGGTACTTGGAAGCAGATGGATAAAAGGGCAAAACAACAAAGAAGAAAACAGAGATGGATTAGATCACATCACATGGGTGGAAAAGACATTAATGGTGTGGGTGGGTATGAATTTTTTTTACAGAGGATTGGGAGGCACGTGTCCCTCCTCAAAGTTTGCCCCATGAAAGATCATGGGTAAAGATGTCTTTATGTAAGCACTGTCTTAAGCATTCTCTGTCTTAAAAGCATTCAATGATGTAAGATAATATTACATTACATATTTAACTGTCCCCTAAAGGAGTTATTGGTAACAAAAAAGCCATTTCCCCTCCCCCATTTTCTTTCTTTTTCCTTTTCCTTCCCCCTTCCTTCTCTCTCTTTCTCTCTCAATCCTAAGCCTTAGCCTCCCCTACCCCATAACATAGCAAAAAATCTAGGGGAAAAAATTATACAAGGAGGCTTCACCATTTTAATTTTAATTTTTATGATTAGGCCCCCAAAGTCTCTTCATTTCCTACCGGTAAGCAAGCCATCCTTTTTAATAATTTTCTTCAAATAAATTTGATATTTTTCCTTTGGTTTAGGGGGTCCAAGATCAAGTCTTTTTAGTAGTTTCTTTGTAGAGATATATAATTCTGGTAGTTTCTTGTTGTTCTTGTTATCTGGGGTTGTTGGTGTGTGTTTGTTGGAAGCAAGGATAAGGAGAGTGAAACTGAAAGAGACCCTTACTTAAGAAAAAGGCTGAGATGGGTTTGCCTTAGATCCAGGAAACCCAACTTGTATGTGCCAAAAAGTTTACCTTTTTAGGGGGTTTTCCAGTGATTATCTGTGCTTTATCCTAGGTTCTTTCTTATGCTACCTTTTGCTTTTTGGGTTTATTACAGATAAAGCTTTGAATTTGTTGTTTCTATTTTTTTTGTTAAAAAAAGGGTAGGCTTGGTGTGGAAGGATTTAATCACCTTGATTGGATTGGTTTTAAATTCAGTCATTATAAGGGTTGATCCCTAGGTGCTTCTTCACCAGATCTGATCAATCCTATCATCATTTTGCTTTCATTTTAACTGTTGACCCTGTCAAAAAGCTTTGTTCTTGGTGGTTTAGTACTGTTTCTTTATTTGTTATGAAAACGATTGTTATTGGGTCATTGAGATTCATTGCATTGGAGGAAGTGTTGATAGAACCTGATGGCTTGATCCCAAGTTTGTTGCTGGAAGGTGATAGTTAAGATGAATATTGGTAAATTGTTGTGGTTCACTCTTTAGATATTCCGAGTGGTAATTGTTTGTGGAGTTAGAGGAGGGAATTGATGGAAGAGATGTCTCCGGCAGTCGCAGTAACACTTAGTTTGGGTAACTCTATGGATGACAACTCTGGAATCGCAGCCCATGTGGAAATCACGCCGATCAAGCTCATAACCGATGCAGCAAGTTTGTCTAAGATGTTACCCAAGAATGGAAATGGGTCTATCGCTGCAAGTGAATCGATGGTTCAGGAAAGTGAGGAAGATGTAATTTTGTCAGTGGACACTAATGGAATTATAAATGAGGGGTTGCTGGTTTTGAATGCAGGTTCTGATATTAGCTTGCAAAATGCGGAAATTGAAAGTGGTCGAATTCTTGCTAAGGCTATTATTTTGGGAGAGTCGAGCATCGAGCAGGTGCCTACGGCTGAAGTACTGCTCACAACAGTGAGTCCCGATGTAAAGATTTCTGATGGGTTTGAGTTAAAGGCTTCAGAAGTAGTAATTCAGCTGCCTAATGAAAAGAATCTCAATAGAGGTAGCCGGAGTGTTTTTGAGTTGGATTGTATACCCCTTTGGGGATCAGTGTCTATTATTGGAAAAAGAGCAGAAATGGAAGATGCTGTTGCTGCAATGCCTCGTTTTATGAAGATTCCTATCAAAATGCTTATTGGTGATCGTGTTTTTGATGGAATCAGTCAAGGTCTGACTGACCTTACTGGGCACTTTTTCGGTGTTTATGACGGTCATGGTGGCTCACAGGTAAAACATTCTTCCACAAAACCGGTTTTACATTTTAGCTCTACTTTAAGTAATGTTGAAAGGTTCCTGCATTAAATGGTAGTTCTGTATCTGTATGCTTTTTATGGCCATTCTCTGCAAAGTGAGGAAATTTGAATGGTTGCATACTGCAACATCTTTGTTCTTTTGATACAAATGATTTCTTAATCAGTTGATCTTTTTCATGAATTGTTTCCAAAGTGATTAACCTTATATAGTTGCTTATCGGAATCTTATGCAGGTGGCAAACTATTGTCGTGACCGCATCCATGTGGCTTTGGCAGAAGAGATTGGGAGAATTAAAGACAATTTATGTGATGACACTAGTAAAGAGAGTCGACAGATGCAATGGGAGAAGACATTTACTAGTTGCTTTCTAAAGGTCGATGACGAGATTGGAGGAAAAGTTAGCCAAGGCAATGAAGATGCTTCTGATGCTAGTTTCGAACCTGTTGCCCCCGAAACAGTTGGGTCAACAGCTGTGGTGGCCTTGGTTTGTTCATCGCATATCGTTGTTGCTAACTGTGGTGATTCAAGAGCAGTATTGTGCCGTGGCAAAGAAGCCATGGCCTTGTCAAGTGATCACAAAGTATGGCGATTTTAATTCTTCGGGTTTTCTACAAATAAATAACATAAGCTACCTGTGTATCGAAACCAACATGTTTGCTTTATTGATTTGCAGCCAAGCAGAGATGATGAGTATGCAAGGATTGAGGCATCAGGAGGGAAAGTTATACAGTGGAATGGACATCGTGTATTCGGTGTTCTTGCAATGTCAAGGTCCATCGGTATGTTTATTTTTGTTTGACTTTGACATAATCTGCCGCCTCTCTTGGTTGTTAAAATAATGGATTAAGTTTTCCATTTCGTTTCAAGATGCCAAAGCTTGATAATATCTGTGACATGTTTGATAAATAATTCAGTAATGGAACTTGAGTATGGTGTTGCATTTACTCTTTTTTTTTTTTTTTATGTTAATTAACAGGTGATAGATATTTGAAACCATGGATTATCCCGGAACCGGAAGTTATGTTTATTCCTCGAGCTAGAGAAGATGAATGTTTGATTTTAGCCAGTGATGGGTTGTGGGATGTGATATCGAATGAGGAAGCTTGCGAGGTGGCTCGACGGCGAATCCTGCTCTGGCACAAAAAGAATGGGGTTCCATCTCTGGTGGAAAGAGGCAAAGGAATCGACCCAGCAGCGCAAGCGGCAGCTGAATACCTTTCGATGCTGGCCATCCAAAAAGGTAGCAGAGACAACATCTCTGTAATTGTTGTTGACTTGAAAGCTCAAAGGAAGTTCAAGAGCAAAACATAATCAGTCTCAACACCCCCCCCTTCCCAACAAATCCCAATCATCTAAAAATCAAAGTCGATATAGTACCTGATATATTAGAGACAGTACATCTAATGAAATACATATCCCCGGTCCATTACTTTTTCTTATGGGCTTTAATGTGTGTACAAGAACAGAAATTAATATGTACTATAGCAAGGTTTTTTTTACTGCCATGTTACCTATGTTTTGGTATAAATGGTGCCAAACTTCCATGCTTTATATACACATACATACATATATATATTATATATGATAGATTGAGATAACAGCTTAAGTTATCATCTCTTACAAGCTAATTGCTTGAGTAGGTATTGCAGAGGTTGCCGCTCTTGCTTTATGCTTTGAACAAACCTTGCTTTGATCCGAGCCTGCTCAATGCTTTGCTTCAAATTCATTGCAAATGAAGGTCTCACGCCGCTTTCAAAAAATTCTTCCACTTCATCACCTCTCTCATTGCTGCAGAACTGCCATGACAATATATAAACAGGGTCAGTTTACGATTAAATGTAAATAATTGTCGCTCTTGGGGTAAGTTTTATATGTAAATAATGTATCATTCATTATTTATTCGGCTTTTACTTCCTAACCGGTGTTATAATGTCAGGGTTAAAATGTGTGAGGAGCCTACCACCATACTTGTTTACGATGAAGTTCCACCTCTCCTGCATTCATTTTCAAATAACATGGGTCAATTGCATGTGAACAGCACCAGTGGCTAATTCTTGTAAAAATCAATGCCTATACGTTCATCCATCTCCATGCTACTCATGCCCTTCTAAGCTTATTCCAGCAAGTCCATAAATAATATCTTGATCCCGAACCTTTTAATATGAAAAGAAAAAAGAAATTCTTTGTTTATGCAATCAGCCTTTAAGTGATAGCATCATGTTGGTCCAATATCTGCCATGGTCGCTACAAGATTTTCTAAACCCGATTCATTATTGGTAGCCTTTAAGAGATAGCATCATGTTGGTCCAATATAAAAAAGTTCAGAGCTTTCACAAGAATGTCTAGACTGGGAGCGGATGTTATCGTACCTACACCACAGCAAAATATAGAACTGGAAATTCACATAAGGATTTAATATGAATATGTGAATGGGAGATACTGGTAAAATCTGATTTGGTTTAACTCTTCAAGATAATCAAAATCTCACGTAAAATACGTTCTTTCTCTTGAACTGCATTAGCTTCTCTATAAACTTTCAAGAGGGACTGAAAACCATCCCTGCTTCTGTTAGCGTTCCCCATAACAGCAATGTAGGCAGCCTGTTGAGGCAGCCACCACATTAATTTACATTATCATATATATACTTGCAATGGGTTTGTAGGAAAAAGGAATAACATAAAAGTTGCCATTTTTATTCATCCTTTCAGTGTCCGCTGAAAGGTTCTATCGTCTAAGAATGCTTGAAAACGTTCCATTGCTTGTTCATGAGTTTTAACATGGTCAAAAGCAGCCAAGGCCATAAAAACCTCACCCCTCAGCAAAGCATTTAAATGACTCTCCCCAGGTGCTGATTCCCATCCTATTTTCTAATTTTTTTATTAAAAAAAAAAACTTTGAGAGAAAAATATGTCACTATAAAATCACTGTGTTAGTATTTTATGGGGTTTTTTACCCTAATAATATAAAATAAAAAATAAAATACAAAAATAGTATGTTGCTACGATTAAGTACTAAAATGGTACATTTAAATGGGTAAAGGGTGGTGCATAGGCGGTACCACCCTCATTTACTAACAATATACCGTAAAAAAATATTATTTTAGTAATGAAGGGTGTCAGATAGGCGGCACCAGTTGTGCCTATTTGATAGGTGGCACACCTAGTATATTTTCCCTCCCCATCTAGTATATTTTTTTATGAAAGGCATGTTATTTTTTTGATTTTTTTTTTATTTTTTATGTAGGTAAAAAATGAGACCATTGATATGGAATTTGAAATTTATGAGATAAATTAGGAATTAGTTTATATGTTTTAATTTTTTAAGATTATGTTTTTTTAATTTAATTTTATTTTTTTATAAATAATAAAAATGAAATTTATTTTGAACTTCTATGAAAAAATTATATTTTTTAATAATAATTACGTTGGCGTGTTATTATATATATTATATTTTAAACAAAAATTGTTTACTTATTATCATTTTAAAATAATAATAAATATATTCGTATTTATTATGTATCGTTTATGTTATGTTTTTGTTATTATTTTCTAAACTGATACGAGCCGGATGGCGGAGTGGGGAGAAAATATACTGGGTGTGCCGCCTATTAGATAGGCAACACTAGTGCCGCCTATCAGATAGGCAAAACTGGTGCCGCCTATCTGACACCCTCTATTACTAAAATAATATATATATTTTTACTGTATAGTGTCAGAAAATGAGGGTGGTGCCCTCTATGCACCACCCTCCACCAATCTAAATGTACTATTTTGGTACTTAATGTAACAGCCCAATTTCAATAGTGTCGGAACAGTGATTTGAGATTTCTAAATCTGACGAAAAAGTTAGAAAACTTTGTTAATCGATAATTATAAGTTAAGTGTGATTTTGGAAATATTTTAAAATTAGTGAATTTTGTGAACTAAAAGAATTAATTAGAAAAATTGGGCCAAAAACAAGGTATTGAGAGCTCGAATTCATAAAGTGAGCCATAAATATTTCTAAAAATATTTATGGAGTGTCATTAAGTTATTATTAAAGTTTAGTTTAGAAATTTTAACGTTTGGATATGTAATTAAATGAAAAGGACTAAATTGAAAAAGGTGTAAAAGTTGAATTATAGATTAAAAAAATTATGAAGGACCAAAATGGTAATTATACCATTTTGTAAAATTGATATGGTTAAGTATGAAAAATCTGAGATTTTTAAAGTATGTTATTATATTATATATTAATATTATATTATATTATTATATTATTATATTATTATATATATATACAAACAAAAACAAAAGAAAAGAAAGGGAGAATACCAGAAAAAGAAACAGAGAACAAGACGAAAGCAAAGGGAAGAAAAAGGGAAAGAAAGAAAAAAGGAGAAATTGATGGTTTGAAGCTTGGAAGTTTAATTGGTAAGTTAATTTAGTCCTTCTCTTTTAATTTTGATGCTTTATAAGTTTTAGAACAAAGTTTTGATGAATTTAAGTTGAAGTTTTTGAAGTTTTAAAGCTGTTGAATATAGCATATGATGAACAAAAGATGAATTAGTGGTTTAATTGAAAGAATTTGAAGTTAGAATTGGGTAAAGGATTTAATTGTAAAATAAGCTATAACAAAACTGTTTTGGACAGCAGCAGTAGAGTAACTTTGAAAAATCACCAAAAATCGTAGAAGTTGAAATAGAAGCTGAATGATATATGAAATTAAAGCTTATTGAGTCTACTTTCATATGAAAGAAACAAGGAAAGCAAAGGAATTCTGTAATTTGAGATATTTATATTTTTGTAAGACTGGTTTAAAGGGATTTCGGGATCCCCTGTTCTGACTTTGGAAAATCATAAAAATTTGGAGAAAAATAATTAGGGGCTTAAGTTTATATGTCTAGAATTCTGAATGAGTCTATTTTCAATAGAAATAAACGAGAACATCATATGAATTGTGTATGAGGAGATAATTAATTTTTAGTGAAGAAGGGTCAGAACTGCCAGACAGCAGAACAGGGGTGACTTTGATGAATAAACTGTACTAATTGGCTAGGCTAAAAATTCTGGAAATTTTATGGTATGAATATATGTGAGTCTAGTTTCAGTAAAAATTAACGGTGCTTCATTTGGAGTTCTGTAGCTCGGAAATAAATAATTTAGTGACTATAACTCAAATAGACAGTTTTGAATATACTTATGAGTAATTAATGAAATTATTGACAATGTTACTTATAGCATGTTATATACATTAAGGATGTGGAATGGAGAGGAGGAGGAGGAAAATATGTATGAATATTTAGGTAGTATGGCTAATTTGAAATGTTTTAGACTCAAGGACTAAATTGAATAAAAGTAAAACTTTATGATTAATTTTGTAAAAATGTAGAAATGTCCAATTTGCATGAAATAGATTATTTTATTATTTAAAATTGCAAAATTGAATGAAATTAGTAATTTAGATTAAGATCGATTGAAAAATCGATGAAAATAGAAAATTACCAAAATGACCCTAAATTTTGATATTTCTACAGATTTGATTTAGCCAGGTAAGTTCGTGTAACTTAATTATATGATATAAGAAAATATGAGTTGATGGTACGTGAAATATTGATATGATAAATTAACTGTTTTATGTTTATGAAGAAAGCGGCAAGTGAATGATATTTATCATGACATGAAAATATGTGATTATCTTTAATATGTTAATACAAGGTAATTAAGTATGATGAAACGAGTAATAAATTCAAGTAAGACATGACGAGAAAAATGAATATCTTTAAGGGGCCATATGTTTGATTTTGATTGGTTTCAAATATAAATATTGAATTAAAATAAAATGTCGATAAATAAATTTGTAATTCGGTAATGCCTCGCACCTATTCCAAGCGTTGAATACGGGTAAGGGTGTTACATTTAGTGGTATCGAGCTTTAGGTTTAGTCGGTTCTCGGACCAAACGTAGTATATGTGAAGTCTAGAAATATATGCCATTATTAATATATAACTTGAGATAATGTGATATGTTCCAACTTTGATGATATTTGTATTACTATTATGTGTAATTTATTAATTATGTGTGGTAAGTATTTTAAGGTAAGTATTTAGTAAAATGATAAATTTAAGATTAGTACTGAAAATTGAGACCGATCATCGAATGAATTATGGAATATTGAATATTATTTTAGTCTTGAATTGAATTGTGAAGTTACTAAATATTGTTATATGTATTGCGTTAAACTATGAAATTATTGATGTAATGAATTACTGCAATACTATGAAACTGATCGAAATAAGAAGTGAAAATAGAATGAATTGAAAATTAAAATTTATTTAAATTACGTAACTAAATTATGAACTATGTGAATATTTGAAGGTATATTAATAGGAAACTAAAAGTGATTTGAATTGAATCAAATTAAATTAAATAAAGAAAATATGTGAGTAATTGAAATGTATATTGATTGGAAAGTAATTAGTGATTTTAAATTTGATTAGACAATAAATTAAAAATACGAATTGAATAAAAATATATTATACATGATTATTTTATTAAATAATACAGAAAGTTTATTTGATTATTTTTTTTTACATAGTTTATTTGATTATTTTTTTTTTTACATATAAATGTTATATGTTTATATGAAATTAATTTGAAAAAGAAAGGAGAGGATCGAATTGAGGGAAAAGGAAAAGAGAAGGTTAAGGAGTGAAGGAAGAATAACATATATCATTTCAACCTTTTTGTTGTAAGTACTACAAGAATTTTAAATTTTTGTTATTTATCTTCTTTGAAATATTTATGTGAATTATTTAAATATATGAGATCCAGCTTTAATGCCCAAGTAGACGAAATTTAGAACTACCGGGATATTAAGGAACTTTAGCGCGCTCTCTGATATTAGCACGTCAGTGCTCTCTGATATTAGCACATTGGTGCTCTCCGATATTAGCTGCTGGTGCTCTCGATATTAGCACGTCGGTGTTTCTCTCGATATTAGCACATTGGTGCTCTCCGATATTAGCACATTGGTGCTCTCTGATATTAGCACGTCAGTGCTCTCTGATATTAGCACATTGGTGCTCTCCGATATTAGCACGTCAGTGCTCTCTGATATTAGCACATTGGTGCTCTCCGATATTAGCACACTGGTGCTCTCTGATATTAGCACGTCAGTGCTCTCTGATATTAGCACATTGGTGCTCTCCGATATTAGCACATTGGTGCTCTCTGATATTAGCACACTGGTGGTGCTCTCTGATTATCAGCACATTGGTGCTCTCTGTTCACTGTGCATCATAATGCACCTCTGTATTTGTTCCGTATATCCGGTGTGTTCTATAAAGTCTACTTTGGGCTAAGAAAGTGAAATGAGAACAAAGTCAATCACTAAATTGTATACTGATTAGAAAATGGAAAAGTGAATTTGAAATAGAAAAAAATAAATGATGATTTGAATACCCTATTAACTTATCGGGCTAGATTGGATACAAATGGCATGCCATAGGATTGGAAGTGTTCAGGGATTCTTCGACCTTGAGTCGATGAGACACTGGGTGTCATATTATTTATTTCGGATAGATTCAATAAGGTACTGGGTACCACTTTACTTCGGCTAGGCCGATGAGACCTTTGGGTGTCACTATATTGCTTGAACTATCCGATGAGGCTTTGGGTGCCAATCGGTGTGTTTGGTTGGATCCGCGTATCCGCCAAAGTCCGAGTCTTGTTGATAGGGTAGATATGAATATTAAGTGAAATTAAAATGAGAATTGATTTCCCTATTAACTTGTCGGACTAGTCGGATATAATTGGCATGCCATAGGATATGGAAGAGTACGGGTCTTTCTTGCCAGCTTTATCGATCGAGCACTTATGTGCCGACTCATTATTATTGTTATCATTATCGATTCGACACTTTGTGTATTGTATACTATGTACCGTTAAGGCACATTGTGCCGCATCTTGGTGTGTTTGGGTTGGAATCCGTGTATCCGTCAAACTCCGGATTGTTAATAGGGTGAATAATCGAAATGAGAAAAACTAAATAAATTTAATCGATTGAACTATTAAAAATATGAGTAAGAAATTATGAGTTGAATTGTGAATCGAATTGAAATGTGAGAATTGAAGTATGAACTTAAGGTTCATAAATTTGTTGAAACATCAAATTATTATTATTGAAATGTTGAATAAGCGAAATGAGAAAATCAATTGAATTTGATCGGTTGAATTATTGAAGGTGTGGAAAAGTGGAATTAGGAATTGAAATGTAAATTGAAATTGAGATATGAGATTGAAAGCTTGAACCAAAGGTTTATGAATTGATTAAAGATAATGTAGATGGTATATGAGGCTATTTGATGAAAGACTATTGTTGAGGTATGAAATTAAAGTATAAATTAACACATATGACTTATATTGTTACATGTTTGATGTCTATTATTTAATATTAAATGTTAAATTTAAATTATGCATACAACAAGTGAAGTATGAGGTAAGTGTTATTGTTGAATTGAATGGAAATTGAATTAAGTGATGGATAAATATTAGTATTGAATTGTATATTAATAAGAAAGTGAAATTAAATTTAGTTGTGAATAAATTGAAGTAAAATTGAAATTAAAAAAAAATGATATGTGAAGCACATAATAAGAATTATTAGTAAATTAAGAATGACTAGTAAATCTTGAAATATGTTACATATATTAAAGAAAGAAAAGATATAAACATACACGTTTTTAGTACAATGGTTAAATTGTAAAGTATGTAAAAGCATTATGTTAAAATTGTAAAAGTGACATGCGTGTATAATGTAATTTTCCCAAATAAATGAGATTAGATCTACTAAGATATTTGTGGTATACCATTAAGGGACTCCAGCGCATTCTCTGATAATAACATGTTGGTACTCATCAAATGCTATCTGATTAATAGTACATAATAATACACTTCTATATTTGTTTCATATATCCTAAGTGTTCTGTTTAATCTATTGGACCTCTTAAAAAAAAAAAAAAAAAAGTAAGTAATTTTTGTTATAAAGTATGTTATAATATTGAATTAAAAATAAATTGCAAACCTGAAAGGGATATAGAATGGATATAAATAATAAACTAGATAAATATGTGTACAAAGGAGCTATAGAATTATAGAAATAATGAAGTTCATGATCAAAATAACAAGGAAATTTCGAGGACGAAATTTTTTAGAGGGGAAGAGTTTAATGACCCAATTTCAATAGTGTCGAACAGTGATTTGAGATTTCTAAATCTGACGAAAAGTTAGAAAACTTTGTTAATCGATAATTATAAGTTAAGTGTGATTTTGGAAATATTTTAAAATTAGTGAATTTTGTGAACTAAAAGAATTAATTAGAAAAATTGGGCCAAAAACAAGGTATTGAGAGCTCGAATTCATAAAGTGAGCCATAAATATTTCTAAAAATATTTATGGAGTGTCATTAAGTTATTATTAAAGTTTAGTTTAGAAATTTTAACGTTTGGATATGTAATTAAATGAAAAGGACTAAATTGAAAAAGGTGTAAAAGTTGAATTATAGATTAAAAAAATTATGAAGGACCAAAATGGTAATTATACCATTTTGTAAAGTTGAAGCAGTTAAGTATGAAAAATCTGAGATTTTTTAAAGTATGTTATTATATTATATATTAATATTATATTATATTATTATATTATTATATTATTATATATATATACAAACAAAAACAAAAGAAAAGAAAGGGGAGAATACCAGAAAAAGAAACAGAGAACAAGACGAAAGCAAAGGAAAAAAAAGGGAAAGAAAGAAAAAGGAGAAATTGATGGTTTGAAGCTTGGAAGTTTAATTGGTAAGTTAATTTAGTCCTTCTCTTTTAATTTTGATGCTTTATAAGTTTTAGAACAAAGTTTTGATGAATTTAAGTTGAAGTTTTTGAAGTTTTAAAGCTGTTGAATATAGCATATGATGAACAAAAAGATGAATTAGTGGTTTAATTGAAAGAATTTGAAGTTAGAATTGGGTAAAGGATTTAATTGTAAAATAAGCTATAACAAAACTGTTTTGGACAGCAGCAGTAGAGTAACTTTGAAAAATCACCAAAAATCGTAGAAGTTGAAATAGAAGCTGAATGATATATGAAATTAAAGCTTATTGAGTCTACTTTCATATGAAAGAAACAAGGAAAGCAAAGGAATTCTGTAATTTGAGATATTTATATTTTTGTAAGACTGGTTTAAAGGGATTTCGGGATCCCCTGTTCTGACTTTGGAAAATCATAAAAATTTGGAGAAAAATAATTAGGGGCTTAAGTTTATATGTCTAGAATTCTGAATGAGTCTATTTTCAATAGAAATAAACGAGAACATCATATGAATTGTGTATGAGGAGATAATTAATTTTTAGTGAAGAAGGGTCAGAACTGCCAGACAGCAGAACAGGGGTGACTTTGATGAATAAACTGTACTAATTGGCTAGGCTAAAAATTCTGGAAATTTTATGGTATGAATATATGTGAGTCTAGTTTCAGTAAAAATTAACGGTGCTTCATTTGGAGTTCTGTAGCTCCGGAAATAAATAATTTAGTGACTATAACTCAAATAGACAGTTTTGAATATACTTATGAGTAATTAATGAAATTATTGACAATGTTACTTATAGCATGTTATATACATTAAGGATGTGGAATGGAGAGGAGGAGGAGGAAAATATGTATGAATATTTAGGTAGTATGGCTAATTTGAAATGTTTTAGACTCAAGGACTAAATTGAATAAAAGTAAAACTTTATGATTAATTTTGTAAAAATGTAGAAATGTCCAATTTGCATGAAATAGATTATTTTATTATTTAAAATTGCAAAATTGAATGAAATTAGTAATTTAGATTAAGATCGATTGAAAAATCGATGAAAATAGAAAATTACCAAAATGACCCACGAATTTTGATATTTCTACTGATTTGATTTAGCTTGAGAGTAAGTTCGTGTAACTTAATTATATGATATAAGAAAATATGAGTTGATGGTACGTGAAATATTGATATGATAAATTAAGCTGTTTTATGTTTATGAAGAAACGGCAAGTGAATGATATTTATCATGACATGAAAATATGTGATTATCTTTAATATGTTAATACAAGGTAATTAAGTATGATGAAACGAGTAATAAATTCAAGTAAGACATGACGAGAAAAATGAATATCTTTAAGGGGCCATATGTTTGATTTTGATTGGTTTCAAATATAAATATTGAATTAAAATAAAATGTCTGATAAATAAATTTGTAATTCCGGTAATGCCTCGTACCCTATTCCAGCGTTGAATACGGGTAAGGGGTGTTACACTTAATTTTAACAATAACCTATTTTCGTATTTTTTTTATATAATGTTCCGATAAAAAACCCTATTTTATGCAGTCTGGTAAGATTTTTTACTCGGCCGAAAACAGTAGAACGTTGATGAAAAATTCTTTCGATGTATTTGTTAATTCTGAGATAGCATCTCTCAAAGACCTCCAAAACATTATAGCAAACCTGTCACGTAAATTGACTGAAATGTCAGGTTACAAAATAATACTAGGCATTGAAGTGGGTTATCCCTGAAGTGAAACGATGTGCTCACATCAATAAGTTCCAATGACATGATGTAATCAGTCTCTTTTCTGTATACATCCATCAATGAAAGCAATGATGCTAATGATTGTTCACAGGCAACAAAGAGCATATCTGTCATCTAGGATGCCTGAAAATGAGAATGATTGTAACTGATCAAGGAGGAAAACCAACAATATATGAAAATAGTGGCTTACCTGAGATGGTGATTAATAATATGTTTGAAGAAGACGGTTTATAGGTCTACATTATTAACTGCACAGTACTTAACAATTTATTTAGCTTAGGGAGGGAGCTAAGCCATTCATGCCTTTATGCAAAGAAAATGTTTCACAGGCTGATATATGATATCAATTTTACACGGTACTTACTGTATTTATCTTCTGCTGACAAGAAGCCTTTATCTATAGCTTTCCTCATTCGTGCATCGAGTTCGTCTCCACCTTTTACCCTACAGAAACCACTTTGCTCAACATTAACCTTCAACTACTCAATAAGAGCCCCAGAAAATTCAATACTTAACACTCCTTCACCAGTGCCAAGCACTTGCTCAAATACCAGCACAAATATCTCATCATGGCCATCCAAAGCTACATCACACGGTGTAAACCTCTGCCAAAAAAATAACCCAAAGTGAAAAATCATCAACCAAATCAAATAATGATCAGATTTTAAGATCAGCTAGCAAGTATGATTTACATGGTTGAGAGAGTTGGTGAAAAGGACTTGGTGAACTACAAGTTCACAAGCATTTAGGACAACGAACGAAGTTGGCTCCACGATGTTGAGATTAATATGAACTAAACCAGAAAAAGTACAGTCAGAGAGATCAAGTTTGAGATAAAGATCATAACGTTTCAGGACAGAAATTTTTCGTAGCCTTGGTTGGAATTTGAACTGTTCTATGTTCTGTTTTTGATCCATTTCTAAATCCCAACTTTCCTTAGATGAACTGTGAGAATGAGACGTTACCTTGGAGAAATGAGATATGAATAGCAATGTAATAAGCCCTCTTTAAGTTCTTAGTGCTTACACGTTTTAAAGCTATTGGCTGTTACTTGCACATTTCAAGCTTTATGTGGTCCTTGGTTTATGAAAAAGGAGCGACTAAAGTGGTAGAAAGACTAAGTCAGAAAGAGATAAACCGGAGTTATAAATTGCCCGCCAGTGGCTGGTGTCTGGTTGGCTTCGCCATGCCACTTGGTTAAATATCAAAACAATTAAACCCTTCTCCCAGGCCCAATATTTTGTTATAGCGTGCCTGTCTAAGGCGCTTTAATTAATCCAATCTGATAAAAACAAGCAGAACATATACGTACAGTAATTGTCCGCTGGTTCAGTTGGTATAGACCCGGTTTGGGAAGAGAATGTTTAAATACTGGGGTTTACCCCAATTGGAAATCGTTTTCCCCTGAGCACCACAGCAGATTATTAGAAAGCTTGAAACAAAAGTGTTCTTCTTGGACAATGCTTTCCAGGCATTCCTGATTTCAATCTCAACCCACAAAACATGATATGAAACAAAATGCCAAGCCTTTATGCTTTAGTACATATAAATATATTATACATTGAGATAACAGCTGAAGTTATCATCCCTTACAAACTAATTGCTTGAGTAGGTCTTGAAGAGGTTGCCGCTCCTGCTTTATGCTTTCAACCAGCCTTGCTTTGATCCGCACCTGCTCAATGCTTTGCTTCAAATTCATTGCAAATGAAGAAGTCACACGGCTTTCGAAAAATTCTTCAACTTCATCAGCTTTCTCATTGCTGCAAAACTGCCATGTGAAGATATGACAAGGTCAGTTTACCCTTCTAATTCAAATTTCGGAAAATGATTCATCGATCAATTAGTTTTTTGTCAATAAAACATGAAAAGTTTTCAGATATGGTGACCAAGTTTCACAATGTTCTTTTGATACTAATATGATCAAAGACAATCCCTGAATATGTCTCAGCAGAAGAAACCTTTACGAGGTAATATTCTTAATTAGTTTATCATATCATCCCTAGGCCGTTGCAGCTATAGGAACAAGCTGGTTGACTGCGTGTTCTTGGCTTTCATTTTCCCTAAAGAACTCATGTCGGGCTATAGGATATGATCATTCAAATATATGAAAGAACTTGGAAAAGATTGAACACTCGCATATAGGACACATACGCCTAGCCGGTACTCTTCAAGTCTGGTTAAGATAAACAATTGTAGCTCTTCGGTAAGTTCTATTTGTAAATAATGTGTCATTCATTATTTTCTCAGGTTTTACTTCCTTACCGGTGATATAATGTCACGAGTAAAATGTGTGAGGAGCCCTCCATTATACTTGTTTACGATGAAGTTCCAGTTCTCCTGCATTCATTCAAACTACTTGATCAATTGTAGAAAAGATGATAGCCATTTCTATGAGATTCTTAACAGCCACGAACAGCATACCTTCATCCACCTCCATGCTATTTCATGCCCTTCTAAGCTTATTCCAGGAAGTCCATAAACGATATCTTGATCTCGAACCTTTTAAGAAAAGAAAAAAGTTAAAACTATTTATCTGTCAAAAAGCTCCAACAAAACTCCAGGTTATGCTCAGTTTGTTCTTGCAAACACCCTTAAGAGTGGCACCTACAAGTTCTAGATTCAAATCCCAACATTTTCAATCCTTTTTGTTTCCATCTAATAAAGAAAGAAACTAAGCCAAATTCATTAATACCTCTTTAGATAAAAAAAAGTTCAGAACTTCCACAAGAATATCTGGACTGGGAGTGGATGCCATCGTACCTACGTTGAAGTAAAATATAGAACAGGAAATTCACATAAGAATTAATGTGAATAAGGGAATGAGAAACACTGATAAAGTCTGAATCGGTTAACTCTTTAAGATAATCAAAATCTCACGTAAAACATGTTCTTTCTCTTGAACAGCATCAGCTTCTCTATAAACCTTCAAGAGGGACTCAAAACCATCTCTACTTGTGTTAGCGTTCCTCATAACAGCAATGTAGGCAGCCTGTTGAGGCAGCTATCACATTATTTTACATTACAGATTTTATATATATATATCGGAAAGGGTTCATAGGAAAAAGGAAATAACATGTAAAATTTTCCATTTTTATTCACCCTTTTAGTGTCTGGTGAAAGGAGTTCAGTGCTTCTATCATCCAAGAATGACTGAAAGCGATGCATTGCTTGTTCATGAGTTTTAGCATGGTCAAAAGCAGCCAGGGCCATAAAGACCTCACCCTTCATTAGACCAGATAAATGACTCTCACCAGGTGTGGATTCCCAACCTAATTTTCTGAATTATATACATTATATATATGAAAAAATCAACTATAATTTAATATCCAACTTTGAGAAATAATTAAATCACTATAAAACCTTGTTAGTATGTTGTGCAGTCTAGTAAGATTTCTTACTTGGCCGAACATAGAAGGATGTTGATGAAAATTTCTTTCAATGCATTTGTTAATTCTGGGATAGCATCTCTCAAGACCTCCAGAACATTATAGCAAACCTGTCACATAAATTGACTCAATTAAAAAATAATGCTTCTTATGAAGTGGGTTAGATACCTTTGGTGAAAAGATGTGCTCACATCGATAAGTTTCGATAAAATGATGTAATCGCTCTCTTTTCTGTATGCATCCATCAACAAAAGCAAAGATGATAATGATTGTTCACATGCCACACAAAGAGCATATCTGTCATCGAGGATGCCTGAAAACGTTAGTGCTTATAATATATTTAGCATAGCAAAGGAGCGAAGCCATCCATGCCTGTATTAAAGGAATGCTTCACAAAGAGAAATATCTAATATCAATATTACACAGTACTCACCGTATTTATCAGTTACTGACAAGAAGCCTTTCTTTATAGCTTTCCTGAGTCGTGCATCGAGTTCATGTCCATATTTTACCCTGTAGAAACCACTTTGCCCAATATTAACCTTGATCCATGATGCTTCACCATTTTCATCTTCATTCTTTTCATCTGAAGTGGGAAATAGTTCAGAGGTATCCAGATTTTCAGATTTTGATTCCAAAAGAAAACTCTTGATTCTGTCGTATGAACCAAAGCACAAGGTTATTGGGACAATCCACTGTCCATCACCATGAAAGCCAGACAACAAGAACTGTGACTGCAAATACCGAGCAATTGTCAGACATTGACACTTATGTTAAAAATGTAGAAAGTAAAGAAGAGAATGCTAATGTCAGATAACCTGCTCAAATTCCAAAATATGGTCTTTGGATTTCACTGAGATAACTGGATATCCCTTCTGCTTTGTCCAGCTGTCCATCATTGAGTTTACTTGAATGCCAGTTACCTCTGAAAGGACACTCCATAAATCTTCTGTCCTAGCGTTGCTCCAAGCATACCTTCTTATGTAGAAGCTTAAGGATTTCTGTGGTTGGAAAAGATTTACAAGGCCATAGTTTCAGGGTATGAAATGTGAAATTATGGCTTATTAAAATACTGCTTTCCAGATTTTCCAATTCAAAACTGTTCATGCCTCATGCATGCATGTTACATATATACTGCTTCAAAATCTGATTCCATAGAACTGAAAAACATATTATATTGTCCTTCACGGGAACCAACATCCTTTCCATAAATGTGAACTGACCTGGAATACTTCATCCCCAATATATTCCTGTAGCATCCTGATGACTGCAGATCCCTTCTTATAGCCGATAGCATCAAATGCTTCATCAACTTCGTGACCATGCTGAATCTCCATCTGCACAAATTCTAATAAATTTAAGAAGGATATACTTTGCTTGTGTAAGAAGAACCTATGAACATGAACATTCCTATTGAATTATGAACTAGAAACTTCCATCATATTTATGGATTTAATTTTTCGGAATGTACTGAGATTGTTTTGAAAATGAATATGGATAACCATTGACATAGAGCTATAACATAAACTACAGTTTGAATTTTAATGAGCAATCTGTTATATCAGGAAAACTGACTATTCCTCACCTCAATTGGATGTGATTTCTCCTGTGCATCCAGACGCAAGCCACCATTAATTTCTTGGAGAAATTGTGTCCATATTTTCCACTCAGGGAACATGATATCAGTAGCCATATAACTAATCTGCAAAATATATTGTATGTATTGATATACATGTAACAAATTGATGCTGTATCTAGTAAAATGTCCACCGTAATAAACTTCAGGACTTAAATTTACCCATGTTGCAAAACCTTCATTAAGCCACAAATGAGTCCACCATTCCATTGTTACAAGATTGCCAAACCATTGGTGGGCAACTTCATGTGCTACAACTATTGTAAGCTGACAAGGAAAAGTTACAGTGAAAAATAAGTTGCTAAGGACCAATTGGATTGACCGGATGAAGATAATTTATTGAAAGTTACCCTTGTTTGGAAAAGAATATGTTACTTACCCGCTGCTTTCTAGCAGCTGTAGAGCGTGAATCAGTGTAAAGCATATCATTTTCACGGTATATGATCAAACCATAATTCTCCAAAGCTCCACCAAAAAATTCAGGGACAGCAACCATATCTAGCTTAGGGAGTGGATAAGGCATTGAGAAGTACCTATAAAAGGTAAAATCTCCGTGATAAGTGTTATAAACCAGTTCAAAACAATAATGATATTGAAAATTGAGTTTAACATTCCGGTTGCAGACAATGACCAGACACTAACAGCTAACAAGTAAAAAAATCATTGACAAAAGGATAGCCACCAAGTGGAAGCAGGTTCCTCATTATATATCCACTGTTAGGTGAGTGTTTGAGGAGATGGTTGAATTGTTCAAAACCACAAAGAATATGAATCTAAGACATTTATAGTGCCTTTGTGTTTTGGCACTGAGATTGCTGGGTGGAAAAGCTTCATACTCTTTTAGATATGTGACTTTATCTTACAGACCCTCAAGACATTGTCTATGAAAAGTTTAAAGTTCTTCAAAAGATCATATTTTTAAAGCAATTCCTGGACTGAGGTAGGTGTAGAACAAAAAAATTCCAATAAAATAATCCGTCTTTTTTCATTGCATGCTTATTTGATTGCTGAAGTCTATGTATCCTGAAATGAAAGGAAATGATGACCACTGGGTGACTTACCTAGTAAATATATTAAGTGACTTAACAGCAACTTCTAGTGCAAACTTCCCTTCATCGCTCTTACCAACAGGGCAATATTCTCCAACCTTAATTCCTATTTAAGTGTTAAAGTACGTATTAAAGCAATTATTAATCAAGAGTAAAGAAAAAAGGAATCCGGCTGAAATGCATACCATCTGCTGTTGTTTATTCAATATGATCGAATAAACCAACTGCAATAGCAACCAAATAAGTCGACATTTTTGGAGACTCCTCAAGGTAAACGGTCTTAACATTCCCATTGATCTTTTCATCATTGATTGGCATATTTGACAAGGCAATCAACTCCGAAGGCAAATCCAATGTGATCTTAAAAGTTGCCTGTGAAAATAAGATCAGTCATGCTATAGTAGGACACAAATCTCAGTTCTAGGCACTTTACTGACGCAGAAGCATAAAATCAATGTTTGTTGAATCTTGTATCTTAAAAGTTATTTTCAATTGAACCAAAAAAAAGTTACATACAGTCATCATGCTTTCTGTATCTTTCCAAGTGCATCTATGTCGGTCACTGTTCATAACATGAAATGTAAGTATTACCAATTATTATGCAGGTTCAATTTCATCATAGCTATTTATTTCAAGCATAGGCGAAGTCCTTAGCATACCTTAAGAGCAGGTTCATCCCAGCATGGAAAACACAGCCTTGCTTGTAGGGCTTCAAATTGGGTGACTGCCATATTCTTTCTTACTCCTTTATCAGCATAAGTACTGTAAGCAGCAAAAGACAAAAGTGAACGAGAAATAAATAACTTTTACAGCTACACGAAAGACAAAAAAAAAAAAAATTGTTTCAGGTCAAAACAGAACATTGGAAGTTAATAAAAGAAACACAGCACCATTTGTAAAGGCCTTTCAACTGCTCATTAAGGTGCCCCAGAAAACTCGATACTTAACACTCCCTCACCAGTACCAAGCACTTGCTCAAATCCCAACATAAGTATCTCGTCATTGCCATTCAAAACTACATCACACGGTGTAAATCTCTGCCAAAAAAACAACCCTAAATGAAAAATCATCAATCAAATCAAATAACGATCAGACCTTAAGATTACCAGGCAAGTATGACTTACATGGTTGAGAGAGGTGGTGAAAAAGACTTCGTGGACAACAAGTTCACAAGCATTTAGGACTATGAACTTAGTTGTTTCCACGATGCTGAGATTAATATGAACTAAACCAGAAAAAGTACAGGCAGAGAGATCAAGTTTGAGATAAAGATCGTAACGTTTTGGGATAGCAAATTTTGGTAGCCTTGGTTGGCCTTTGAACTGTTCTATGTTCTGTTTTTGATCCATTTCTAAATCCCAACTTTCCTCCTTTCTTCCTAATCGAGTTATATGAAACGTGAGAATGAGACGATATGTTGGAGAAATGAAGAGAGATATATATAGCAATGTTGTGTGGAAAATTTTTCCCACTTTAGTAGTTAACGTTTTAAAGCTATTGGCTTTTACTTGAAATCTTTATTAGCTCCTTTTTTTTATGCAAAAGGGGTGACTAAAAAGGTAGAAAAACCAAGTCAGAAAGAGACATGAACCAGGACTATGAATTGTCACTAGTAGCTGTTGGCCACGGCATTCTACTTGATTAATATTAAACCAATTAAACCTTCGGCCTGCCCAATTTTTTATGGAGTCACAATCTACCCACAATCCATTTGCATTTGCCATTAATTGCATTATCCTTCATGTCAATGATGTCGTTGTCTTAAATCCCAGGCTTAGATGCTTTAATCCATTCAACCACAACAAACAGAACTTATTACTACTGTTTGTTTCCAATGCTTCAGTTAGACAATGATGTCATTGTCTTAAATCCATGGCTTAGACGCTTTAATTAATCCATTCAACCACAAAACACCCTGGAGTTCACCCCAAATCGCAGGATGAAATGCGCCATCTATAGTGTTACATGGGTGGAGGTCCGCTGCCACAAAATTGTTGAAACAATTTTGTCAAGCAATCTTTCATCATATAAGTCTTTATGGAACATGAAAGTTGAGTGATTGTTTTTCTTGGAGTTTTTAAGAAAATTTGCTGTAAAAAAACAACAAATACAAGAACAAAGTAGAAATAAATTTTGATGGAAAGTGTATTTTTTATTGAACTAAAAAACTAATACTTATACATCGAAAAAAATTCAACAATCAATAACTAAAAATAAACAACTAAAACATTCATAAACAATAAATCTCTAAAAGTCAACACCAAAATGAAAATACCTAAAAATAACTAAATTATTTTGACTGAAATTGCTTGAGGCAAATCTTCAACACTCCTCCTTACTTCAATTGCTGCAAATTCCAAGTATTTCTCTGAGAAATTCAAATTTCTGTTGTGGGGTATATGGAGCAGGGAGTTAGTGTTTAATCTCAACTTCTTCACAAAACAGATTGAATTGATTAGATGTGTACTCCTCACCATTATCGGACTTTAAAGCTTGAGTCTTACGGTCACTTTGAGTTTCAAACCATTGCTTGAATTTTTAAAACAAGCCAGCAACCTCTGACTTTAATTTTAGAAAATAAATCCAGCACATCCTAATATAGTCATCAATGAAACTATGCAATACTTACTCCCTTGTGACGGAGGTTTTTAAGGTCCAACTAGGTCTATGTGCAAGAGCGAAGCCAAAATAAAATTTTAGGGGGCTGAATGAATTTTTAATTTTTTATAGTCTATATCTTTATAATTTTTAATAAATTAAATTATATTTTTATAATTTTAGGGAGCCAAAGTGCAATTTTACCTTTATTAATTTAAAATTTTTAAAAAAATTTAAGGGCCTAAATAAAAATTTTACATTTTAGGGGGGACTGGGGCCCCTACCAGCCCCCCTAAATCCGCCTCTGTCTATGTGGATTCATTTAAGTTTTTCAGTAGCTCCCCAAATTGCTTTTTTCAAAGAAAGTCTTGCTAGCTTACCAAATTGGCAAGTTTTGCAATATGGTATATTAGCTTCAAGATGGGGTAGCCCATAAACCAGATCCTAATAGCATGATTGAAATGTCCAAGCCTTTTGTGTCACATTTCTGCATTGATCTTAGTTGCAACATAGGTTTTTTGCTCCTGTTTTAAAGAATACAAAGTAAAGCTTTTTCCCTTCATCATTTTTTGAATACATCTTTACCTTCTGCATCCTTGATTTGACAATGATTGGTTTCAAAGACAACTTTGAAGCCCTTTTCAAGCAACTAACCAACACTTAACAAAATTTGATTTATATTTGGTACAAATAACACATCATTGATTAGCTTTGTACCTGAGGGCATCTAATTGCCACAATGCCTTTGCCTTTAACAGTAAAATTGTAACGACCCGAAATTCGTGGGCACCAGAAAAAAAAAAAAATGTGTTATCGGGCCTCCGTCTTAGTAAATCGAGTTAGTAAATAATCATTAGGAGTAATTATGAGTCTAGTAGTGTGTTTAATTAGATTTTTATTTAGTGAAACTGGTTCAGGGTGATTTCGAGATCCCCTGTTCTGACTTGTAAAAATAATTAAAAATTGTATAAAAATGATTTTGGAACATAATTTATATGGTTAAATTCCTTAATAAGTCATAAGAAAACAGATTTAAGACAGCAGCAGTAGAGTAACTTTGAAAATTCACCAAAAATCGTAGAAATGGAATTAGAAGTTGAGTGAGATATGAAATTAAAGCTTATTGAGTCTATTTTCATATGAAAGAAACAGAGATAGCAAATAAGTTCTGTATTGTGAGATATTTAAATTTTAGTGAAACAGGGGAAACTTTAAGAATAATCTGGTATTGATTGGCCATACCAAAAATTCTGAAAAATTTACTGATAAAAATATATATGAGTCTAGTTTCGGGAAAAATTTACGGATCTTAATTTGGAGTTTAAGTAGCTCGGATATAGATGATTTAGTGACAATGACTCGGGTAGACAGCCTAGAAAGAACTTATAAGTAAATAATAGAATTGTGTATAAAAGATGTGGAATGAAGAGGAAGAGTAGAAATTGAATAAAATTCAATTATTTATTGTAATTTAATGTTGTAATTAATAATGTAAATTATTATTTTCGTAGCTAAAAAGGAACTCGAGGCATCAACCCATAAAGGAAAGGAGAAGGTTACCGAGGAATAATCAAGCAAATTCGGGTTTGTATTACTATAATTCAAGCTATTTATTTATTCATTAAATATTAGATTAATTTATGGATATGGTAAGTAAATTATAAGGTAAGTGTTTTTATTGAAATTGAATTGTATCCGGATTGATATGGAAAAGTGTAATTAATATTGAAATTGAATTTATTATGAAAATGAAAATGAAATTGAGAATGAAATACCCTATTAACTAGTCGAATTTGAGTCGGATATAATTGGCATGCCATAGGACATGGAAGAGTACGGGATTTTGCCGGCCATCGATCGAGCACTTACGTGCGCGTGATCACATCATTATCGTTATCATTATCGATTCGACACTTTGTGTGTCGATATCGTTATCTTATCTGCAATTATGAGTTCGACACTTTGTGTGTTGAATATCGATATTGTTATCATTCGATTCGACACTTTGTGTGTCGAGTATCGTTATCGCGTTAAGGCACATTGTGCCGCATCGAGAGTGTGTTGGGTTGGAATCAGTGTGTATCCGTTAAGGTCCGAGTCATTAATAGGGGTAAATAAAGAAAAGGTTAAATTGAATAAAATGAAATGGTTGAGCCATTGGAAGAAATGCGAAAATAGAACATGAACTGAAAAATGTGATTGAAATATGAGCATGAGAAAAGAAAGTATGAACCATTGGTTCAAGAAATGGATAATGGCTCAACATGATTGTGTATTATTTCAATTGTTAAATAGCTAAATTTGAATTGTATGAATATATTGAGAATGATAAACTTATGTTTGAATTGGGTTAGTTAAATTAAAGTTATATGATTTAATGATATGATTATTATGTTTATAATTTGAATTATGGTAATACCACCGAGTATATGTATACTCGCGACGGTTGCTTCTTCCGCGCGCAGTTGTAGAAGTCAAATCTTGAACCAAACATCCGAAGCCGGACCGACTTCAAAGAAACCTTTGGTGATGTATATTTCCTTTTATAATGTGGCATGTACGTAGGTTGTGTTTAAATGTTATTATGTTTTGAATGTAAATGGTTAAAAATGTTAGTATCACAAGTTTAAAAATTATAATGAAAGGAGTATATTTATTTTAATCTAACTAATATTTTGATAAATTTAAGTTGATATTATATTGATTGAGTTTGATTAGAAGGTATTTAGAATAGAAAATGAATTTATCAAATGAATTGGTTAAATTGGTTGTTTATTGAAATGAATACGATTTATTTTACAGGGGGTTTTATATATTAATAAGCAAAAATGCTGCCGAAATTTATATTAAACAAAATTTATATTTGCAAATTGTCTGATATGTCCGGTAATGCTTCGTAACCCTGTTCCGGCGATGGTTCGGGGTTAGGGGTGTTACAAAAATAGTCTCCATTACCAATTTGTATTTTGGAAACTATCGAAATATCTAACTCCCTGAAGAGATCACGATCAAATGTCATATGGCTTGTGCCACCACTATGTAATACCCTGAAAATTACTACAGTAAGAAAGTAAGATATTATCCTTGATATAGTCAAGTAAGGAAATAAAGTGACAAAAAGGGAAATTTTGGATTGTAAAACCCCTAACTCGTATCTGTCGTCGGATTAGGGTTACGAGGCTTTACCATTCATGCACCAAAGAATTACGACACATTTATAACATTATCAAACTTGAATATCTAAAATTCAATTATTTTAAATTCGAATACATGGATAATAATTACAATTCAAATCATACACACCTTACTAATCATGTATCACAAATAAGCACATTTCAAAGTTTCAACCAATTCAATTCGAACATATATCAAAACTCAATTGAACATATTCCACAATTACCAAATTCGAACCAAACTTGTATACAACTTAATATCCAATCATATATGCGGCCTTAACAACATTTCAATATGGCCGTACATAATATATATAAAACAAGTTATACACATACAGAACTTATAACAAATCAACTACTCCAATAATTGTATATTAAATCTATTTTATAAAAGACATGCGCATGTACAACTTATACATCAATTGAGACAAAAATTTCATTACTACTTTTTTTATTCATTTATGCGGCATTTATATATTAGCTTATATGAAATTCATATGTTTTACATGTTAACACAGATTAAGAACAAGCATTCTGTTATAAATAAAACATATTTCATTTCTTTATCTATTCGGTTAACACAATTCATTTATATATATTTATAAACTTATAAATGACTACAAATCCATATAGCCATGCACATATACATATCAACCATAATATAAGCGCATATATATACATGTAAAGACATATAAAAACTCAACTAAAATATCATGACTGATAACCAAAGCACACATATCCTTTATCATTAATCTAATCTAATTTTCTTATATAAATCTAAGTCCCAATATGTCTAAATAACTATAACAAATAAACCAAGTATCATGCATATCATTAATATAATTCATAAGTGAACACCAAATTTATCTCATGTATATATCTTAATTTTTTTTTTACCTAACTACTACATGATTTACCATAACTCAATCAACAACCATAAAATACATATGACCGAAACTCATAACAACTTCACAAACATCATATATCTTGGATACACTCTCCATATAAACTCAAACCAAGACCAAAATAAACTTAAGCCATAATAAAACCAAAACCAAACTCGAGCATGGAAATTAAGTCATATTTAAACATACTTAATCACAAACATTAACAAAACATATCAAGCACACTTCATTTATATGCAATGACCGAATGTACTCATACTTAAACATCATATTCCACATTTAAATATGCCATGGCCGAATTACTAAAACCAAACACATCAAGCACAAAACTAAGAATACATAAAAAAAAAAAAAAACCAACTTAAACATATAATCAAGCCATCTTCGCATGGCTTTATATACATGATCCAAAACTAACCAAAAATGTAAACATGCCTATACATGCCATAGGATCGAATTTATAATTTAACAAAATACCAAAAGATGTCGATAGTGTGATATAGACTTTGCTGATGATCCCCGAGCTCGTAACGTGACTCCAAAATCTATAAAACAGAGGTAAACAAAACACACAAACATTAAGCTATTTAAGCTTAGTAAGTCTTAAGCAAAAACATATACAACAACAATTACATATTATCATTTTGTTAACAAGGTCGAATATACATAATATCAAATACAAGTTATCATCTACTACCAAATCACATTTGAACCTCACACACATATACCATATGGCCGAACATAATCAATCATATACAAATATATAATTTCACTTTCATTATTACAAATACATAAATAGGCCGAATCATGTATATGCTCAAATAGGTTAGCACATAACTCATATTTACATAACCATTTATCATTTTAAATAACCAACTTACCTTGTTTCCATATAAACAATTAACTAACATATACCTGAACCTGTAATTCAATTTCACATTCGATCTTTACTTCACATTGCCCGTTGAACCGTTCAGAATTAAAAATGATACATAGATAGTCGGAAGCTCGTACAATGCTAACGTCCAGACGTGGTCTTACATGTAATCACATATTGATGCCAATATCCCAGACAGGGTCTTACACGTAAACACAAGTCGATGCCAACGTCCCAGACGTGGTCTTACACGATAACACATATCAGAAATCCTATGTCATGACATATGTATCCTATCTATTCCTAGGGTTCATACGGGGCTTTAAAATATTGAATCTCCGTCGGATCGAACTCTAAATATAGCTCATTTGCTCAATACACATTCGGCCATTCACAAATATATTCACAAAAATTCCATTCATCATGTAACCTATATATATTATCAAATTTAATGACATTTATATGCTTATAGACTTACCTCGGATATCGACTGACGAAATCGACTACTCGACTACTTTCGACTTCCCCTGATCTAATTTCGCTTTCTTCTGTTCTTGATCTAAATATATTCAAATTTAACTAATTTAAACACACATTCATTCAATTTAATCCAAAAATACATAAATAGGCAAATTACTATTTTGCCCTTGACATTTCACACTTTTGCAATTTAGTCCCTATTGCTTAAAATACAAAATACACAAAATTTATATATATCATGCTAGGGTCGAATATTCATTAGCTCCATACAAGTCCATACATTTCATTTTTTTCACATTTTAGTTCCTCAAAATATTATTTTCACAATTTAGCCCTAATTGCTCAATTTCATCAAAAATCCAAAGACAAAACATGTTAATCTTTCACATATCTTTAATATTTCATCATCAAAAAACAAAAATCACAAGCTATCATCAATGGCAAAACACAAAATCATTATCAATTTCAAAAATTCAAGCATGGGTCTTGTAGTACTCGAAGCAACGATATCAAAAACGTAAAAATTATCAAAAACTAAAACCGAAACATACCTCAATTTGCTTGAGCAAGGGCCGAATACCTAGCTTGTTTCTTAATTCTTTTTCTTTTCTTTGTTTCGGTCAAATAAAAGATGAGTATGGCTTTCTTTTACTTATGTTTGTCTTATTATATTAACTTATAATATATTATTTATTATTTTAACCTTTATATTTAATATAAAAACTATATAATATAACCTTAGTCCCGTCCAATCATCAATTAAATAGAAAAATTGCAACATAAAACCTTCATATTAAAAGAACATCCACTATTCAGCCCTTCTAAAAATAACTACTAAATTTTCATTTTACGCGATTTAATCCTTTTGTTTAATCGGACACTCAAACGACGAAATTAAAACACAAAAATTTCACACAAGAAAATTCACACATAATAAACACAGAAAATAATTTTAAAATATTTTTCGGACTTGAATTTTTGGTCCCGAAACCACTGTTCCAATTAGGGTCAAAATCGGACTGTTACATGGGTTATGTCAACATTGGAAAGTATATTATGATATATTACATTATTAATTCAAGAAAGGGTTAAATTGTAAAAGTGAGAAAAGTTTTGTTGCCCAAGAGTAAGTACTCAAAATTTGAGAGGTTAAAGTGTAAATATGAAAAAGTTGAAGGACCAATAATGCAAATATTTTAGGGGTGGAATAATCTAGAAACTAAGGAAAATGGATGAATTAGGAGCAAATCGAATAGGTGAAGAATTATGAGGGACTAAATTTTAATTTTTCCAAATTAAGTGATGACTCAATGATGGAATTTTAAAAGATCATGAAGGGCAAAATGGTCAATTGGTAAGAGAGAAAATTTTAGAATGTAATGATTATGTTGGTGATATTTTAAATTAATTAATTAGATAAATATTACTTTATTAATATTTTAATAAGATATTTATTATTATTTTATTATTTTATTTAGTATATATATGTGTGGTGTGGAAAGAAAGAAAACAACACACCATCCACCACCTTTCCCATGCATCCAACGTTTGTAAAGAGAGAAAGAAAGAAAGTTTTTTTTTACAATTAGGTCCTTCCACCAAAAATTCACCATTTTCACCTAGTAATCAAGAGAATTTCTATAACTATCAAGAGAGAAAAATAACAAGGAGACTATGGGGAACTAGAATTTCAAGATAGATTGAAGAATTAGAAGTTGGTAGAGGGAGAAAATCAAGTTAAAGATTGAAATCAATAGGAAAAGGTAAGAATTTTAAGATTTCAATACATTTTAAGTAGAGTTTTCTTATATAAGGTAAAATCAAAAGCATGAAAATGATATTAAAGTAGAGTTTTCTTATATAAGGTTCTATGTTTTTGAAATATTAGTGAAGGGAAATAAGAGAAAATGATGGAAAATATTGTAGAGAAAGGAAATAAGGGTGTTATAAACTTGGTAATCAATATTTTGCACTAAAACAGTTTTGGACAGCAGCAGTAGGCTAACTTTGAAAAATCACCAAAAATTATGGAAATCGAATTAGAGGATGAATAAAATTTGAAATTAAAGCTTATTGAGTCTAGTTTTTCATATAATAAGCGATGTAAACAATGGAATTTTGAATTATGAGTTATAATAAATTTTGTGAGACAAGGTCAGAATGATTTCAGGTTCCCCTGTTCTGACTTTGGAAAATCATCAAAAATTGTAAAAAAAAATAATTAGGGGCTTAAATTTATATTTATAAATCCTTAATAAGTCAAATTTCAAGATAAACAAACGGAGACATCATTCAAAGCCCGTACTAAGAGGTAATTAATTTTTAAGTAAGGAAAGGTCGAAGCTGTCAAACAGCAGAACATGGATAAATTTGAGGAATTTACTGTACTTATTGGCTAAATTATAAATTCTTAAATGTTTATGGTAGAAATATATTTGAGTCTAGTTTCAGGAACATCAAGCGGTTTTTAATTTGGAATTCTGTAGCTCAAGATATAAATAATTTAGTGACTATA
This sequence comes from Gossypium bickii, assembly GCA_025503065.1. Lineage (NCBI taxonomy): Eukaryota > Viridiplantae > Streptophyta > Magnoliopsida > Malvales > Malvaceae > Gossypium > Gossypium bickii. Next base: position 135,527,307 of record CP106709.1, on the reverse strand, counting down.
ACTCAAGTGGACAACTTGATATGAACACATGAGTAAATAGTAGAATTATATACATTAAGAATGTGGTATGGAGAGGAGGAGGAGGAAAAATATATATATGAATAATCAGCTAGCATGGATTTATATTAAATGGATAATTTGCATGTTTTAGACTCAGGGATTAAATCGAATAAAAGTAAAACTTTAGGGGTAATTTTGTAAAAATATAAAAATGACCAAATTGAGTGAAATGAATTATTTTATTGTCTAAATTAATAAATTGAATGAAATTATTAATTTAGATCAAGATCGATTCAAAAATTGTGGAAATAGAAAATTACCAAAATGCCCCTGAATCTTGGTATTTCTGCAATTTAGCCAGGTAAGTTCGTGTAACCTAATTATGTGATATAAGGAAATACGAGTTGATGGTACATGAAATAATGGTATAATGAAATAACCGATTTATGTTTATGAAGAAACGTCAAGAGAATGATATTTATCATGACATGTAAATATGTGATTATCTTTGATATGTTGATATAAGGAAATTAAGTATGTGTAAGAGACAATATGTTTGATTTTGATTGGTTCCAAATATGAATGCTAGATGAAATAAAATGTCTGATAAATAAATTTGTAACTTTGTTAATGCTCCGTAACTCTATTCCCGTGATGGATTCGGGTTAGGGGCGTTGCACACAATCAATAAGACACTTTTCACTAGAGCTGCGATTTGCAAAGCAAGTTGCTAGCAAGAGTTGTTCATCCTCTTCTTGATCAGTTATAGGTGAAACTTCTTTTTGTTGAAAGTTGCTTTTACAAATATTTTGATGATATCCCACCTTCTAGAATTTCTCACACTATTGATTTGGCCTTTTCCAGCATTTGAATGATAGGTTACCTCTCTTTCCCCAATGCATGCAAAGAGTAAAAACAAATTTTTTGTCTCCCTGATTTGACTGAACTCTTGCAACCAGTGCACCCTCGATCCTTTTAATCATCCACCATCTAAGTATTGGCTTAATTTCCACATAAGGCCTTCACCTTTACAAAGCCACAACACATTGGTATTTTAATAAATAGCAAGCAACTTTCACATTTAATGCAATTCGATCCTTTTGTCAAATTAAACACACAAACAGACAAATTAACTTACGGAACTTTATCATATGCTTAGTCACATATCGAAGACACAGAAATAAATATTAAAATATTATACGCACTTGGATTTGTGGTCCCGAAACCACTGTTCCGACTAGGGTGTAAACCAGACTGTTACAATTCTCCCCTCTTAGGGATTTTTGTCCCTGAAAATCTTACCGTTAGACAGAGTCGGATATTGCTGTCTCATTAAATCTTCCGGCTCCCATGTTGCCTCTTCTATTCCGTGTCGTTTCCATAGTATTTTTACCAACGGAATTTTCTTGTTTCTCAACTCTTTCACTTCACGAGCTAAGATACGGATTGGTTCCTCTTCATATGTCATATCTGACCGGATTTCAATTTCAGATGGGGCAATCACATGTGACGTATAGGATCGATATCTACGGAGCATCGAAACATGAAATACATTGTGTATCTTTTCTAGCTCAGAGGGCAACCTTAATCTATATGTAACAGGCCCAACTCGTTCAATGATCTCATACGGTCCGATGAACCTCGAACTTAATTTGCCTTTACGTCTAAATCGGAGTACTTTCTTCCATGGAGACACTTTCAAAAATATTTTGTCGCCGATCTCAAATTCCATATCTTTTCATTTCAAGTCTGCATAATACTTCTGACAATCAGATGCTGCTTTCAAACAATCTCGGATCAGTTTCACTTTCTGTTTTGAATCTTTTATTAAATCAACCTCATCTAGCTTATTTTCATTAAGCTTAGTCCAATACAGAGGTGTACGACATTTACGTCCGTATAAAGCTTCATAAGGTGCCATTTTGATACTTGACTGAAAACTGTAATTGTATGCAAATTCAATCAATGGTAGATACTATTCCCACGTACCGTTAAACTCAAGTATACAACATCTTAACATATCTTCGAGAATCTTAATGATCCGCTCGGATTGACCATCTGTTTGCAGATGAAAAGTTGTACTGAAATGTAGTTTCGTGCCTAATGTTTCTTGTAATTTCTTCCAGAACCTCGATGTAAACCTCAGATCCCTATTTGACACAATAGATAGTGACACCCCATGCAATCTAACAATCTCAGAAATATAAAGCTCGGCTAATCTATCAAATGAATAGTCAGATCTTATCGGAATAAAATGGGCAATTTTGGTCAATCGATCAACTATGACCCAAATCACATTTTTCTTTCTCGGAGTCTAAGACAAACCGGAAACAAAATCTATTGTCACTCTATCCCATTTCCATTCAGGAATCAGAATTGGCTGTAGCAAACCAGACGGGACTTGATGTTCAGCTTTCACTTGTTGACAAATTAAACATTTCGAAACACAGTTAGAAATGTCTCGTTTCATACTAGACCACCAATAGTGTCGTTTCAAATCATGATACATTTTCGTACTGCCCGGATGAACAGATAGACGACTGTTATGAGCTTCACCCAAAATCAGCCGAATCAATTCTGGATTTCTCGAAACACAGATACGACATCAAAATTCAAGCAATCATCAATAACTCGAAATTCAGATTCAGAATTTGAATCGCACTAAGCTCGTTTCACTAATAACTCATTATCAGATTTCTGAGCATCACATATCTGCTGTATAAACAATGGTTTCGCTTTTAACTCAGCTAACACAAAACTATCATCAGATAAATCTAACTGAGCATTCAAAACACGTAGTGCAAACAATGATTTTCTACTCAACGCATCAGCAACAACGTTCGCTTTACCCGGATGATAATCTATCACGAGCTCATAATCCTTCAACAGCTCTAACCATCTTCTTTGACGCAGGTTCAAATCTTTCTGAGTCATCAGATATTTTAGACTTTTATGATCTGAAAACACATAACATTTCTCACCGTACAGATAATGGCGCCAAATCTTAAGTGCAAACACAATCGCAGCAAGCTCAAGGTCGTGTGTCGGATAATTCTTTTCATGAGGCTTTAATTGTCTCGAGGCATAAGCTACAACTTTGCCCTCCTACATCAAAACACATCCCAGACCATTTAACAAAGTATCACTGTATATAACAAATTCTTTACCTCATTCTGGCTGTACTAACACTGGAGCTTTTGTTAACAGAGTTTTCAACTGATCAAAACTTTTCTGGCATTTATCTGACCATTCAAATCTAACATCTTTCTGAAGTAATCTAGTCAACGGAGTAGCTATCACTGAAAATCCTTTTACAAATCGACGATAATAACTAGCTAAACCTAGAAAACTACGGACTTCAAATACATTTCTCGGAGGTTTCCAATTCAAGATAGTAGAAATCTTACTCGGATCCACTGGATTCCAGAAGCTGACACAATATGTCCCAGAAAACTAACCTCGTGTAACCAGAATTTACATTTGCTAAATTTCGCGTACAATTATTTTTCTCTCAAAGTTTGTAACATAATTTTTAAATGTTCAGCATGCTCATTTTCATCACATGAATAAATCAAGATATCATCTATGAACACCACAACAAATCGATCTAGGTACGGTCTGAAAATTCTGTTCATCAGATCCATAAAAACAGCAGGAGCATAGGTTAGTCCAAATGGCATAACTAAAAACTCATAATGCTTATACCTTGTTCTGAAAGCCGTCTTTGGAATGTCTGAATCTTTAACTCTCAACTGGTAGTATCCCGATCTCAGATCAATCTTAGAAAATATAGTAGCTCCTTTTAAGTGATCAAATAAATCGTCTATTCGGGGCAACGGATATTTATTCTTTATTGTCACCTTATTCAACTGACGGTAATCGATACACATCCTCATCGTGCCATCTTTCTTTTTCACAAACAGAACATGAGCACCCCAAGGCGAGAAACTCGGTCTAGCAAACCCTTTATCTGTCAATTCTTGTAACTATGACTTTAACTCTTTTCACTTTGTTGGTGTCATTCTATACGAAGCAATCGATATAGGTGTAGTACCAAGCAGTAAATCAATACTAAATTCGACTTCACGAATCAGAGGTAAACCCGGTAACTCTTCAGGGAACACATCAGAATACTCACAAACAATAGGCACTGATTCAACTTTCTTCTCAGATACTTTCGAATCAATTACATAAGCAAAATATGCCTCATAACCCTTTTTCACATAACTTTGAGCTTTCAAAAAAGATATTACGGCAGGCAATCCATTCAAATCATTAGACTTAACTCATACAATCTCATCATTCGGACATCTCAAATCAATAGTTTTTCTTTTACAGTTCACAATAGCATCATGCAAAGACAACCAATCCATACCCATAATAATATCGAACTCATCAAATGGCAAAAACATTAGATCAGCAGGGAAACAGATAGCTTGAAACATTATCGGACAGTTCTTGTATACTTTGTCAACAAGGAAACTTTTACCTAAGGGGTTCGATACTTTTATAGCAAACTCAGTAAACTCTACAAGCAAAGTCTTACTGAATACTAAACTCATGCATACATATGAATGCGTAGAACTAGGGTCTATCAATGCAATCACAGAAGTATCATAAAGTATAAAAGTACTCGTTATAATATCTAGTGACGAAGCTTCCTCACTAGCTCGAATAGCATACGCTCTGGCAGGCACTCTAACTTCAGATCTTACAACAGTGTCTCTCGTAGTTCTCTGACTACCACTGACGTTTCTTACATTCTTCGAAGATCTTCCTCTCACAGGTGCGTTATCCGATCTCGGATTCTGAACAGTTTCTGGCTCAATCGATTCAGGGTAATCACGGATAAAATGATCAAGTGATCCATATTTGAAGCAAGCTCTGTCATTTAATCTACAGCTTCTCGGATGCCTTTTTCCATAATTTTTACATTGAGGTCTCTCAGATCGAACATTACCAACGCTAGCCACTAAAGTTGCTAGAGTTTTAGAACTCATTTGTGATCTAGCTCGATTTCTGTTCGAATGTCCCACATTATCTCTGGAACGACTTTGATCATCTCTGAATCTCTTTGAAGCAGACTGAAATGATTTGTTTAGAAATCTCTTTCTTATATCTCGGGCTTCAGACTCAGCTTTTCTTTTATCTTTCCCGAGTGCCTCAGCTCTGCTCGCTCGATCAACAAGTATAACAAACTCTTTTATTTCTAATATCCCGACTAACAGGTGAATATCTTCATTAAGACCATCTTCGAACCTTTTGCACATTATCGCTTCAGATGATATACATTCTCAAGCATACTGACTTAATCTCACGAACTCTAATTCATACTCAGAAACAGTCATTCGGCCCTGTTTTAGTTCCAGAAATTCCTTCCATTTCTGATCGACGAATCTTTCACTGATGTATTTCTTTCGAAACTCGATCTGAAAGAAGTCCCATGTAACTCGCTCTTTCGGAACAATAGAAATTAAGGTTTTCCACCATTGATAAGCTGCATCTCGGAGCAAAGATATAACACACTTTATACATTATTCCGGAGTCAGAGAATTTCGTCGAATACTCGTATAGTATTTTCTAATCAGAATTCAGCCCTTTCAGCATTATCATCATCAGTAGCCCGAAACTCTTCGTCCCCATAGTTACGGATCTTATCAACCGGAGGCTTATTCCATGGATTTAGATTTGCAGTCAGAGGTATATCGGATGTTTGAGGGGGATTAACCGGGGGTAGGGGTTGCAAAACAGTAGGGTTATTCTTTACAAATTGAGTTAACCACTCACTCATCATCTAGAAGAAAACTTGTTTAGCTTCTCCCTCTTGATCGCTCGTAGCCGGTCTCGAATCAGAGGGCGCTGTCTCTTGCGCAGGAGCAGGCGCATTACTTTCTGTGTTGTCAGCTACGGCTCTTTCGGGATCCATTACTATACGAAAATCACATTTTTACATGTCAAGATTCATCACACTATCACAGTTCAGATATATGGCATGTATAGCTAGACTCTGACACGCTACGTTAGTCCAAAAATCGACTAAACCGTAGCTCTGATACCAACTAAATGTAACACCCCTAACCCGTATCCATCGCCGGATTAGGGTTAAAGGTGTTACCGGACCGATCAGAAACATTTTCAGAAGTCCATACATTCATCCATCAATCTCAAACATAATGTCCATTAATACGATCAACGAGACCTAAAACATGCTTATAAACCGGGTCGGGACTAAACCGAAACACATACAAACATTCTCGAAAATTTAAAATTTTTCTAAGTTTCAAGGGTTACACGTCCGTGTGGGCAGGCCATGTGCCTCCCACGACTACTAGACACACTCATATGTCCTCCCCGTGGTCGAAACTGACTTTTCCTCTACGGCCACCAAGCACGCCCATGTACTCTGGCCATGGTCGATCATGTCAAAATTCACACGGCTACTAGGCACGTCCGTGTGCCAAGGCCGTGTACTCCTATGTTAGCTACTGACTTAGCCCTACGGTCACTAGGCACGCCCGTGTGCCATAACCGTGTGACATTATAGGTCATTTTCAAGGCCAAAATGCCACCCACTTGGGTCTTACCTACAAGAAAATATTTACCAACACATTTTATGCATACTAGATAACCAAAATAATCAATCAATCTAAACATTCAATATCCATTTCAACCATGCCAACTTCCAAGACCAAAACATATGTATATCAAGTATAATTCATCCAAATGCTTATCCAAAAACTTGACCAATTCATGTGCCTCAGCCGTACCAAGGTATACTTCATATATCACATTCATTTAAACATAATACCAACATATAACTAGCCAAATCACATGATTAAATTCACTTCATTTGCAAATACAAAAGACTAGCCTATACATGTCATATCTAGCAAAATATATATCCAAAGTGTACCATAAACAAGTTGAATAGTGTGATGTCGATCCTTGACGGTCCCGAGCCTTCAGTAGTTTTGACAACCTATAAGACAGAGAAAACGCACACACGGAGTAAGCTTTCTAAAAGCTTAGTAAGTCATAATACAAACAAACTTAGCATAGAAGGCATATATACTCATAGATACATTGGCACATCTAAATCACTTAGCAAATTATCACATATATACAAAGTTTTTCCATGCTTACTATCACATCTCTTATTGTTATCCAAATATACATAATCATCATAGTAAGATCACATAGGAACTTACCTTATATACACACTGAGTGTATGAATCAACGTACCTGAAACGGATTCACTATTTACATGGCTATTTCGTATCACCGACTTGCCCGTTGAACCGTAAGGAAACTAGTAAGATACTCAGAAGCTCGGAATAATCGTACAATGCCAACGTCCCAGACGAGGTCTTATATGCACTCAGATATCGATGCCACTATCCCAGACAGGGTCTTGCACGAATCAATACGATGCCGATTTCCCAGACATGGTCTTACACGTAAAGATAATATCGATGCCAACGTCCCAGACGTGGTCTTACACGAAATCTCAAATCAATGCCAACGTCCAGACGAGGTCTTACATGATAAAACAGAACAGATACCTATGTCGTGACATAGCTAATCCTATCTATTCCTAGGTTCGTACGGGACTTCTCGAACATTGTCACTAAGTAATCCTTATCTCAGAATTTATGAACAGATCATATCATAAGTATTCATCGATAACAATAGTCATAAAAACATACATAATTCAATATGAATTTGTTTATTTGCATAATGACTTACCTCGGATTGGATTTAACGGAAATGGAAACGACTACTCGGTTACTTTCGCTTTCCCACGATTTAGGTCCGTTTTCCTCGGTTATTGATCTAAACATATTCAGAATTAATCCTTTTATTCACTAATTCATTCAATTCAATCCAAGGACACACATTTAGGGCTATTTATAAATTAACCCTCACATTTGTACAATTTATCAATTTAGTCCATTTTTCTCAAAACGTCAATTTCACAAAATTTGTTCATACACATGCATAGCTGAATCTCCCTAGGGACTATATAAGTCCATATTTTTCATCAAATTCACAAATTAGTCCTCCAAAATAATATTTTCTCAATTAGCCCTAATTAGCTAAATTTATCAAAAATTCAAGAACAAAATATATTCATCTAGCTTAAATCTTACATTTAACACCATAAAACATCATAAATCAGATGAGTTCATCAAATGCTCATCTCAAAAACATCATTAATTCTCAAAATTAAAACATGGGTTTTGTAGTAGACAAAGCAACGATTGGAGAAACGTAGAAATTATCAAAAAACTGAAGTCAGAACTTACCTTAATTCAAGCTTGCAAGTGCCGAAACCTAGGATAGTTTTCTTTCTTTTCTTCTTTCAATATTCGGCTAAATGGATGAACATTATAGCCATTTACAAACTTTTGTTTTACTTAATATTATGTTATTAACTCATTTACAAAATTAACCTTAATGCTAAACATATATAACATATAGGCATAAGGCTATTAATGACTTTTAATCATCCACCATCTAAGTATTGGCTTAATTGCCACATAAGGCCTTCACCTTTACAAAGCCACAACACATTGGTATTTTAATAAATAGCAAGCAACTTTCACATTTAATGCAATTCGATCCTTTTGTCAAATTAAACACACAAACAAACAAATTAACTTACGAAACTTTATCACATGCTTAGTCACATATCGAAGACACATAAATAAATATTAAAATATTATACAAACTCGGATTTGTGATCCCGAAACCACTATTCTGATTAGAGTGTAAACCGGAGTGTTACATCTTCTTTGTTCTTGTGCTTTTAAAACATTCAGTAATTCTGCCAATTCTAATTTTTAACAGATTTTTAGCCTTCAGGGAATGGTCCAAGGCTAGGAAATGGTTGCTTCAAATCCTTCAGGGATTGTTACAAGATTTTTTTGAACCAATCTAAAATCAATAAATTCGAGCCAAGTAATCTTACTTTGTTAGCAATGCTGAGTAATCTATCAGAATACTCTTTTAACTATCATGGAGTCTTTCATATTCTGAAGTTCAAATTCTCTTATTAAATTGAGAATGTGCATTTCCTTTCCTTTCATCTCCTTCATATTCTTCCTTCAAGAAATTCTAAACTTCAAATGCTGATTTCTTTTTGCCATAATTCTAACAATGACTTCTGGTGAGACTGCAGTAAATAATATAGCTCTAGCCTTGGACTTTTTTGTTTTCTTCTCCTTGTGATTCTTTAGTTGCACCATGGTTGGATTTGCAGGTAAGGAGGAACTTCGTAGTATTCCTCAACAGCTTCCCAAAGATCATTTGTCTCCAATGAACCTCCATCCTTACTACCCGGACATAATAGCCTTCCCCATTGAAAATAGGTGGAGTAAGTGCAGTGAAAGAAGTTTCTAAATCCATAAAAGAAAAAAAAAATCCTCTCAATGATATGTCCCCTTAAGAAGATGGTTCTCATATCAAATTGTTGAAGTTTTTGAGAAAAGTTCCAGGAAAAAAAAACAACAAAGGCAAGAATAAAGTAAAACTAATACTTAGAGAAAAAAATTCAACAATCAATGACTAAAAATAAAGAACTAAAATATTCATAATTAATAAATCCTAAAAATCAGCAACAAATTTAAAATAACTAAAATAGCTAAATTATTTTGAGTGTAGTAGTTGAGACAAATGTTCTATATTTTTCACACACAATTCTTTTTTAATTCAAATGCAGCTCAATAATTACAAGAAAAATAGGATAAAGGTAGAGAAATCATTCAAGTATAAGATGATATAGCGTAGATAAAAATCTTGCCATGCGTCACGAATTGGATGGTAGACAGTATTCTGACTAGTTTTCCACACTACTTTTCAGTAGTTGAAAATTATCATGCCTACTAGTGAAAAATTGGCTAGCTCTGGCTACCTTGTAGAGCAAACGAAATCTCCCAAAATCACGCTGCGTGATTTTTTATAAAACTAATCCAAAAATTTTAATTAATTACATAATACTCAATTTTTTAATTAAACACGTAAATGACTTAAAATCTATAGTAAAAGCATGCCACGTCAGCAACCAGAATAAAAAAATTTAATTTTTTGATAGAGCCATGTAGAATGACACCACACCCACAATTCTTTTTTAATTCAAATGCAGCTCAATAATTACAAGAAAAATAGGATAAAGGTAGAGAAATCATTCAAGTATAAGATGATATAGCGTAGATAAGAATCTTGCCATGCGTCACGAATTGGATGGTAGACACAATTCAGACTAGTTTTCCACATTACTTTTCGGTAGTTGAAAATTATCATGCCTACTAGTGAAAAATTGGCTAGCTCTGGCTACCTTGTAGAGCAAACGAAATCTCCCAAAATCACACTGCGTGATTTTTTTATAAAACTAATCCAAAAATTTTAATTAATTACATAATACTCAATTTTTTAATTAAACACGTAAATGACTTAAATATATAGTAAAAGCATGCCACGTTAGCAACCAGAATAAAAAATTTAATTTTTTGATGGAGCCATGTAGAATGGCACCACCTGTATAAATACAAGGAAAATATTATAACTCTTGAAAAAATAAAGAGACTTTAAAAATAATTTCCATTCTTTAGTGGAGCCAAAAAAAAAATTTTTTTTGTCTTTACCTATTAAAAAATATATTAAATATTTTAAAATTTTAAAATTGGTTATACTTAAATTTTTTTAATGTGTTCAAAATTTTAATATATTTAAATATATTAAGTATATTAAAATTTTAAAATTGATTATACTCAACATTTTCTTTAACATATTTAATATTTTAATATTTTTAAAGTTTTTTAAAATTTTTAAATATATTAAAAATATTTTTCCTCTTTACCTATTAAAAATATATTAAAATTTAATATATTTTAAAAATATATTGAATATATTAAAATTTTAAAATTGGTTATAATTAACATTTTTAATATATTTATTTTTAAAAATATATTAAATATATTAAAATTTTAAAATTAGTTATACTTAACATTTTTTATTTAAATTTTTTAGTTTTTTTAATTTTAAATATATTAAGAAAATATTTTTTGTGTTTACCTATTAAAAACATATATTAAGTATATTAAAATTTTAAAAATATTAAAATATATATATTAAAATTTTAAAATTAATTATACTTAACTTTTTTTAATATATTTAAAATTTTTAAAAACATTAAAACAATTCACACTGCACTGTGGAAACTAGTGGGGCGAAATTATTTGGCTCCACAAGAAAATGAAAATTTTTTTAAAGTCCCCCCATTTTTTTAAAACTTACAGTATTTTCCTGATATTTATACAGGTGGCGCCATTCTACATAACTCCATCAAACAATTGATTTTTTTTATCCCGATTGCTGACGTGGCATGTTGGTGGCACCAAACTCTTTGGCTCTACCAATTTTCACTTTAGATTTTAGGTCATTTACTTGTTTAATAAAAAATAATCATTTATATAATTAATTAAATTTTTTAGGTTAATTTTATAAAAAAAAGCCTATGAATTGAGCACAAGTACAACCAGCTTAAGCTGGTTTCCACCGATTTTTGAGTATCTGTACATTTTTTTAAAAGTCTAAAGGACATTTCATTACAGATTTAGGGTTCTGATGGAATATATTGCAGAGATTATACATGTGATTCTGTGCTGGCAAAAGTGCACACAGAGAGATAAATTTGACAATAAACCCCTGCCTCTTAGTGGCTTCCTTTTCAACACTTCTATGTGGAGATGGATGTGATATAATTGATAGTTTAAGTTTATTATTTGTTTGTAAGTTCGCTAGCTATCCAAGGGGTAAAGAAAAGAGTAGCATTCCACGCAGAAAGCAACAAACACTTTCGTAATCTCGTGCTTAACCAAAGCATTCAATGCATTACACCATGAATCAGAGCGACATGAAGCTAGATACAAAGTGCTAAACAAAGAGGTATATATCACACCTATTCACACTGGGCCAACTTGAGGAGAGGATTTGCCAATGTGAAGAACATAAGTTAGATGACGGAATAAAAATATAGGATGTAGAAGATCATAACATGAGTGGACCGACATATTTAAATTACTATATATCCACTTGTGTAGTATTTCATTATACAATAAACTTCAAAGTTTTAACTTATCCATGTTGCAAAACCTTCGTTAAGCCAAAAATGAGTCCACCATTCCATTGTTACAAGATTGCCGAACCATTGATGAGCAACTTCATGTGCTACAACTATTGTAAGCTGACAAGAAGGAAAAGTTACAATGAAAAATATGTTGCTAAGTACCTTTTGGATTGATGGGAAAAATATTCTTTTACTGCTGGAGTTACTCCTAGTGGATGAAAATAATTTATCGAAAAACACTTTTATATGTAACTTACCCGCTGATTTCTAGCAACTGTAGAGTGGGTTTTTTTAAAAAATTAACCTAAAAAATTTATTTAATTATATAAATGATTTATTTTTTAATTAAACACGTAAATGACCTAAAATTTATCGTAAAAATTGGTGGAGTCAAAGAGTTTGGCACCACTAACATGCCACATCAGCAACCAGAATTAAAAAAATTATTTTTTTAGTAGAGCCATGTAGAATGGCGCCACCTATATAAATACCAGATAAATACTACAATTTTTGAAAAAATCGAGGGACTTTAAAAAAAAATTCCCTTTTTTGGTGAAGCCAAATAAATTTGTGCCACCAATTTTCAAAATTACCTACATTTTTCCTTTTAAAATTTTAAATATATTAAAAAAAATTGTCTTTACCTATTAAAAAAATATTAAAATATTAAAATTGGTTATACTTAGAAAAAATTTAATATGTTCAAAATTTTAATATATTTAAATATATTAAGTATATTAAAATTGGTTATAATCAACATTTTCTTTAACATATTTAAAATTTTAATATATTTAAATTTTTTAAAATTTTAAATATATTAAAAATATTTTTTCTCTTTACCTATTAAAAAATATATTAAATATATTAAAATTTTAAACTTGGTTATACTTAATATTTTTTAATATATTTAAAATTTTAATATATTTATTTTTTAAAGTTTTTTAAAATTTTAAATATATTAAGAAAATCTTTTTTTGTCTTTACCTATTAAAAATATATTTAAGTATATTAAAATTTTAAATATTTTGAAATTTTAAAATTAATTATACTAAACATTTTTTAATATATTTAAAATTTTAAAAAACTTAAAAAAAAATCACATTGGAAACTGGAGGCGGCAATTTATTTGGCTCCACTAGAAAATGAAAAATATTTTTAAGTCCCCCTATTTTTCATAAATTATAGTATTTCTCTAATATTTATACAAGTGGCGTCATTCTATATGGCTCCACCAAAAAATTGATTTCTTTATCCTGAGCATGTTGGTGGAGCCAAAGAGCTTCATTGTAGATTTTAAGTCATTTACGTATTTAATCAAAAAATAGGTCATTTATGTAATTAATTAAATTTTTTGGGTTAATTTCATAAAAAAGCCTTGTAGAGTGTGAATCAGTAGAAAGCATATCATTTTCTCGGTATGATAAATAATACAATGGAAGGAAAAACGAAAAAAAAATCAAATCTAATCTAATATGAAAAGAAGAAATCAAAACATTTAAGAAAACAAAAATAACAAAAATAAAAAAATTTTAAGAATAAATAAAAATAATAAATAAATAAACGAAAATTAAAACAAAGTGGAAATCTTTGTTGTACCTTTCGGCCCATAAGAGGTTAGAGTTCCCTTCAAAAGCAAAAATAGTGTAATTATCGATTTCTGGTAGGATCCACTCTTTTTTTCGACCAGACACCAGAACCGAACGGCCACGTAGTTTTTCCAACGCAAGAGTCGAAGAGGTTTCGCCAGTAGGTACTGTCGAAGTGTTTAAGGGCGGTTATATCGTGGTGGACGTCGAGTAGAGAACTTGATTGGGATCGGTAGACAATCTCAACAAGAGAGTAAGATTCATCATATGATGAAGGGTCGAAAATGACGGTGAATGGCACATATTTGGCGGTACAACAAGGGTGGTCGGTGATGGGGGTCGAATGTTGTGGAGACGAGCTTCTTCACGGATGTTATGGTGGAGCTTGGAGGGTTGTGTCGGCTTCAGTGGTGGCTTCGCAGATGATGTCGGTGGAGTAGCGAATGCATTGTCGAGATCGAAAGTGGAAGCTTTGATGCAATGGAAGTAAGGTTTGGGGACAAAATGAGCGGAGGTGAAATGAGAAAAAGCGACCATTTTTGGAAGTGGGCGGAGTCTGAGTGAGTGATCTGAGACTGGGGCCTTTTCACTATTTTGGGCTTTTATATAGAAATGGGAATCATCTATTACTAACCAACAATGCTAACACCTTGTTTGGTTCAATGTAATGACTATTCCATTACAACACGGTTCAAAACTCTACAAGAAAACGATCATTTGGTTGGTTGAGTGCTCAAAACGTCGAATGGCGATTTCGGGCTTATTATAAAAATCACCGAATAGCCATTCAAGGGAAGAGGTGTCAAATTGGCTATTCCAACCTCTCCATCGAATGACCGATATTTTCCCCTCCAAAAATACCCTTTCTTAGACTGAAATTTCTCAACGGTTTCAACTTTTTTTTTCTTTGGTCATTCGAAAATCTCAAGCTCAAATCAACCTAAAATGACGCAAATCAACTTGAAGGCCAAATCAACTGGATTTTGTTGTAAGTTCAATTCAACTAGGGTTTGTTTTGCATTTTGATTGATTTTTTTTTTTTGGTTCTGATGATTTATCCAAGGGGAATTGAAATGGATTCTGCAACTATTCACGAGAAGATCGATTCATTCTTTGAGTCAACTCTTCCTCTCAAAGATTTCGCTAAAATCACAGACAAATTGAATCAGTTCATCCAATTTGATTCTCCTTCAAGTACAGTACCTGAAGCTAATCGATTCTGCATACGTTTTCCCCTACTGGATATTTGTTTGTATATGTATACTGTTTCGTATTTTTCAGGAGAATGAACAGGGAGAAGGGTTGAGGAGCTGTTAAAACGATGCCCAAATCTTAAGAAAATTATTATTTTTAGGGTTATTTCAAAAGCCAAGTCACATAAGGAATGCCAGGCATTGGCCAAATTCACCTCATATATTATTCGACTCATAAGGAAATACATGCATGTAGATGCAATTTGAATGAGTTAAGTTCTCTCAATTGAATTTCTAAACTCAAGTCTTGTATCAGTTGTGAATTATATGAGCAGATATACAGGTAGATTTTACAGAATGTAAATCCCAAACATCTTCACTTGTGTCATTTTTTATATAAAGTAAAATCCTCAATGTTCTTTTGGGTCCAAACTAACTGTTTCTTTTAGTAATTGTGCTCTACTTGGTTCTTCACTTGTGTTTTCGTCTTTTTTAGCCAACTTTTAACACACTACTCATTTAGCTTAAGTTCTTGTGGAGCAGCCTAAATTGATCAATTAGAAATTTAAATTTGGTTTTTAGGGACATCTGATGTTTATTGTTACTGCAGATTTTGTAAGAATTGAAGCTATCATCATTAAGAAAATTAAAATAGAGCATAAATATGTTTTGATGCAATGGGTTGATATTTGATTAGTTTTATTGCAGTAAAAGTCTTAAATGAGATAAAAGCGTCACTTGGATGGAGAGTTGTATATGCACGGATCGGGGACGATCCTTGTGGTGATGGTGATTTACCGCCTTGGTCTGGTGTAACATGTTTGACTCAAGAAGACTATAGAGTTGTTCTTGAATCTGTATGTATCATATCCGCTATGCATTCTGCTTTTGCTTAATATGCTTATTAGTGAAAGGGATGTGTCTTTGCTTCACAAATGCCATCTAATGAACAATGCAAATGCCTTTTGCTATTGATTCTTGTTCTATATTTCATTCCAACTTGTATCTATATCTTATGTTACGGTTTGGGGGGAAGATGCCGAAATGAAAATGTAACACCCCAAACTAGGCCCATTCACGTCGACCAAATTTGGAATGCCACTGCGGAACACTTTCAAAAATATTTTTTACTTAATAGTAAAAACCGTGGAAAATTTGTTTCCTTTCATAAACCATTTTCGTGACTTGAAATATTCTAGGTAAAAATTGAAGTTTGTTATAAAAATATCGGATTCAAGCTTTACTTGAGAAAATAAAACCATTTGCACTCAACATTTAAATTGTCCATCCATAATAAATCATAATAATAAAGATCTTAATAAAAGTACTTAAATACTTTAATGGGCCTTTTTACATTAACACTTAATCAGAATAATGAAAATTTAGATACTTAATTAATCAAAATGTCCTTTTCATGAGAATCCACTTCCGCATGGCCACCTTTGTATCCACTCAGACCCAGCATACAAAATCACGATCACCTGAAAGGTTTAGAAAAAAATTGGGTGAGTCACCAAGACTCAGTGCATAGTTAATACACGTGTCTCCTCATATGGGCTTAGCCCATATCCACACCGTTCATAAACATGAATATGCGAATGTGAATATGCAATTATGAATATGCAATTATGAAGCTCAACCCACATAGTGATCTACATATCTTACCTTGGCAGACTTACTGCTCAAGGCCGTGGCCAAGCCACCGATCCCATAGGGATCTCACATATCAATCAGTACACAGTGATACACACAGCTATCAACCGCCGAGATGGGCACTTAGCCAACACCTCCTTTGATGAAGCACATAGTTAACATCAAGCGTTAATGTAGCACGTGGCTAGCATTAAACCACACACATAACGTACATCCTTTCCTCAAATAGTCATATCCCAAATCTCATGCATATATATATATATGTATCATGGTAACATATTACTCAAAACAATTATACATCACACATCATCACATTTTTATACATTCATCAATAATCATACATTACCGCGAATCACTGAAAGATTAGTACCATAACCACTAACCTGATTATTCGATCACCCACCTTGGGTATCCCCCATCATCTTAACCCTAATTTCGGCTAACATGCACAACATATACGTTGACATAAAATAATACATACAACACATATAACAAGCAAAAGAGCAGTGCGATAACTACGCACCTGATTAAAGCGAGATCTGATTTATCTAACACAATCTAAAATCCCGTAACTTGTCCTATTGCTGTCGATTTGCCATTTAAAACCAAAGTTAGAAATCGGTCAACCCTTCAATACCAAAATCTATGAACAATGGCTCTTGACCGAATGTTATATATACCATTTACCTTGCTCGACAAAGTCCCTTGAGCACTTCAACTCCCGAAAGACTCCTTGGATGCTCCTTAACACTAGCTACACACAAAAAGAACACATCACTATGGCCTTATACATATTCGGCCATCCCTAAAGCCAAGCTCAATATTCGGTTATCACAAAACCCAAAATATAGCCCATGGCCGAGAGTCGCACTTCCTTACCTTGCTTATCCAAAACCTGAATACTTGCTTACTTCCGAAGATATCGAAATCCCTTGAATAGTCGAAATCCCGGAAAGCTACTCCTTCAATGCACCCAAGGGATTCGGTTAGGTCCTTCAAACGATGGTGGAGAAGTCGGCCACAAGGAGAAGATGAATTCGTCTATGGGATCCCTTTAAAAGTACCATGCAAAAGAAAAAAATGGATAGGAGAAGTTCATGAAGATTCGGCCATGGTGATAGAATGGTGGGGTTTCAGCCAAGCAAGGGCATACCAAGTCGAAATGCCTCCTTAGCAAGAACTATATTCGGCCATGAATAGCTTGGGAAGGGAAGAAAACAAAATCGAGAGTTTTGGCACCTTCTTGCTATTAGAAAACTGAGTATGAAGGTTCTTAAGCAAACTCCACATTCGGCCAAAGAATAATTTGGAAGGAAAAAGAAGAAAAGATGAATTTTGCTCCCTTTTGTTCTACTCAAAACCGGCTATACACCAAAAGGCAACAAGGAAAATTGGTCATGCATCCTTTGCCAAACACAAGGCCGGCCAACTCCTCTCCCATGCTTCAAACGGTCATCCTCCAAAGCATGCTTCATTCTCATCATCAATTTCCCATAAACATTGTTTATTCATTATTCCATCACCTTACCCATCCTTTAATAAATAAAAGATTAATGCCCATGCTTCCAAAACAATAAATAAAACTCCCCATACACATGCAGCAGAGAAATAAAATAAAAAAAATAAGCACCCCATGAAGCATTGCTCACGCGTGCATGCCCCATGCAGCACCAGCCTCTCACGCCGGACCAAAAGGAAAAACAAACCTCCAAGTGCGCTTCCAAAGTCTCGAACCCGAGACCTGAGGAAGCATCTCCTCACCTTCTGCCACTCGACCAATGCGCATTTCATGCCAATAAACGGTCGAAATTCTTTTAAACTATCCCTTGGCTGGCTCCTTATGCTGTAGCGCTAAAAGCAAAATAAAATGCCTCAAGTGCGACCCCCAGGACTCGAACACGAGTCCTCCTAGCCGTAGCTCTCAAGCAACGGCCTTAGCCACTCGGTCACTTTGAATTTCATGACATAAACGCACCGCGATTTCCTTTTAACCCTTTCTTCTTGAGCTTCCCTGAGCCTTAACGCTAAGCAAAAATAAAAACGCTTGCGCGCCTCCATCAGGGCTCGAACGCCCGACCTCCAAGCCACAACTACCCCTCGCGCTCCTAGCCACTTTGCTGCTGGTTTGTTGGTGTTACAAACCTGCCACATTTTATTATAAAGCCTCCTTCAAAGCAACGCCATTTTGCAAAATAAAACGCTTATGCCGCGCCCAAGACTCGAACTCCTGACCTGATTGTGGCGTCACTCCCAAGCCTTAAGTGGCGCATGGAAGCCACTTTACCAGAGCATTTCATATGCCATAACCTGCCAAAATATTGCTATAAGGCCTCTTTGCCTTGTCACCCTTTTTAACCCAAAATTTCAAAAATTTCAAAAATACTCCTTTTTAATCCGAGAGTTTTAAAAACTCCTAAAACACATCCAAAGGACTCTTAAAGCCCCACCACTCGTAAATTAGTATTTAACGCATAACCCTTACTTTAGGGTATTACAATTCTACCCCCTTAAAAATAATTTCGTCCTCGAAATTACTTACTACCGAGAAATTCGTACATTTCAATTCAGCGCACTACGCTTATGCTGTGCACTCTGATCTTAACCAAATCAACACATTCTTTAGATACTATTTCAAGATTCGTTTTCAAGATTTCATACACTTCGTTAGCATACAACACGAACTACCTCATTATCAGACCCTTGATCGGCCATTTTGCCTTGACCACGTCCTCTAAAATTCATCTCTTATCGCGAAAATTGACTTAAAAATTTTTTTTTATGCACTAGAAATTTGTTCCACTGATTATCCGCGACCAAATTCTATGAAAAGAAATATTTAAAAGTGGTTCCTTCAATCAATCAAGGTTCAGTTCAAGTTCGCTATTCTAAATCAGAGTCACATTCATGCTCATAAAAAAAAAGACATATTCATTCATCAACACATTCATTTAGTGGTATTTGCCACGTACATTCACTATTCAGATTACCTCAATGGCATTGATAATTTATTAATGTATAAACAAACCATACTTATGAAATTTAACCACCAAACATTTATCTACACATAAATTATAACATTTCCAAACACACATTGATCATTAACATGTTTAATATCCCATAGACCTTATTTTGGTCAAAGATATATATATATAATCTTTTAATATTAATATGAATTTTTACATTTCAATTCACTATATATCAATCACATATACTCAATTTTACACATATGCAAACATCTCCAACTTCTTTCACATTTACCATTTTCACGTATGGCCAATTCTCTATAAGCATATTCAAACTTAAATTCCATTGTATATAAATCACACACATCAATGGTAAGATCAATTGCACCTATTAAAATGCTTACCGAAGCTTCAACTATATCACATCTTACTTAATTCAAATGGGAATATACTAACTTACCTTATTTCTTGTAAATATGAAAGACTTGTACTTACCCGAGCATTTAGCTTATTGTAATAAACACGTTTCATCTTGTAAGTGATTCATGAATTCTCTATTTATAACACATCACCGGCACTAAGCCTGCTAGGCATCAAAGCCTGAAATACACACCAGCATTAAGTCTGCTAGACCCGAGGTCTAAAATTTGATCACCGGTATTTAGCCTACTAGGCAATAAGCCCGATACAATTCACCGGCACAAGGCCTGCTAGGCATAAAGCCCGAATACTTTCACCAGCGCGAGGCTTGCTAGGCTCATAGCCTGAGTGGTAATACTTTAAATTTTCTTTCCCAAATCATTTCATATATCGAATCTTTTACGCATTTCGAACTCATTATACGAACATTCAATAGCACATATCACACAAATAACTTAACCGAATCAATTTTATACTTAGCTAAATTCGGCTAATTCACATATAATTTTCAATGACTCCAAATTTTAGTTTATGCTAACTTACGAAAATAATATACGATGATTATTTGCTTAGAGACTTACCTGACACTTTCATTTACCTTTATTAGGTATTGTAGTCCTTGAAGAAATAAAAAACGATAATTCACACACCCATTGCTTGATAAATAAATCCTTTCCCCAACAACATAGGCATATATATATTCACTATCCATATTTTCTAGGCCTCAATAAAACATCTATTAATCGTAGTTCATGCTTCCATCTTAACCCACCATATTCGGCAACCATCAATACATATACAACTATAAATATATATCAAAGTTAATTCTCGTTCATTATTGATTTTCATCACATTCGACCACACCCATATATATATATATACTAATTCTCATTTTCAATTTCCAGCATCAATCACATTCCATTTTCACGTATAACTATACCTTGATACATATACAATTATTTAATCCACCCGATTAATTCAAGCTTACATATATAAATATGCATCTTAATCTCATTTCGGATATAATAAAATATTTCCCATACCACATTCGGCTTTATACAATTTAGTTTATTATTTCACTTTAGCATATACAATTCAATATTGAATAAATTTTATATCAATCCAATTGCTTACAAACTTACTAACGAACATCCGTTTTCTTATCCAAAATCATCTTTCATACTCGATATCAATAGAAATTTCATTTAACCGTACACATACTATCATAATACAATTATACAATTCACATTTCCTTAGTCATAATCTCACATTCAATTACCATATAGACAAATGCACATATCAACTTTGGCATGAATATGAATTTCGCATTTCCATATCATACATATATTTATATCATCAAACCGAATAAAACTAATCATGTGCTTAAACATATGGTTTCATTCACTAAATTCATAGCTTAATTTAATTCAAATATTACCTCGATAATCAGAGGTACTTACCGGGTGGACTTCGGGTCAGAGGTACAGGTGCCATGCCAGAATAAACCTGAAATAAAATTCCATATTTTGAAAAGCCCACTTTTGAAAACTATTTCTCGGGCCCAAAACCTCAAAGCCGAGTTTTGAACCGAGCTCTGATACCAAAATGTAACACCCCAAACTAGGCCCATTCACGTCGACCGAATTTGGAATGCTACTGCGGAACACTTTCAAAAATATTCTTACTTAATAGTAAAAACCGTAGAAAATTTGTTTCCTTTCATAAACCATTTTCGTGACTTGAAATATTCTAGGTAAAAATTGAAGTTTGTTATAAAAATATCGGATTCAAGCTTTACTTGAGAAAATAAAACCATTTGCACTCAACATTTAAATTGTCCATCCATAATAAATCATAATAATAAAGATGCTTAATAAAAGTACTTAAATACTTTAATGGGCCTTTTTACATTAACACTTAATCAGAATAATGAAAATTTAGATACTTAATTAATCAAAATGTCCTTTTTCATGAGAATCCACTTCCGCATGGCCATCTTTGTATCCACTCCGACCCGGTCCAAAATCACGATCACCTGAAAGGTTTAGAAAAAAATTGGGTGAGTCACCAAGACTCAGTGCAAAGTTAATACACGTGTCTCCTCATATGGGCGTAGCCCATATCCACACCGTTCATAAACATGAATATGCGAATGTGAATATGCAATTATGAATATGCAATTCTGAAGCTCAACCCACATAGTGATCCACATATCTTACCTTGGCAGACTTACTGCTCAAGGCCGTGGCCAAGCCACCGATCCCATAGGGATCTCACATATCAATCAGTACACATTGATACACACAGCTATCAACCGCCGAGATGGGCACTTAGCCAACATCTCCTTTGATGAAACACATAGTTAACATCAAGCGTTAATGTAGCACGTGGCTAGCATTAAACCACACACATAACGTACATCCTTTCCTCAAATAGTCACATCCCAAATCCCATGCATATATATATGTATCATGGTAACATATTACTCAAAACAATTATACATCACACATCATCACATATTTATACACTCATCAATAATCATACATTACCGCGAATCACTGAAAGATTAGTACCATAACCACTAACCTGATTATTCGATCACCCACCTTGGGTATCCCCCATCATCTTAACCCTAATTTCAGCTAACATGCACAACATATACGTTGACATAAAATAATACATACAACACATATAACAAGCAAAAGAGCAGTGCGATAACTACGCACCTGATTAAAGCGAGATCCGATTTATCTAACACAATCTAAAATCCCGTGAACTTGTCCTATTATTGTCGATTTGCCATTTAAAACCAAAGTTAGAAATCGGTCAACCCTTCAATACCAAAATCTATGAACAATGGCTCTTGCCGAATGTTATATTTACCATTTACCTTGCTCGACAAAGTCCTTGAGCACTTCAACTCCCGAAAGACTCCTTGGATGCTCCTTAACACTAGCTACACACAAAAAGAACACATCACTATGGCCTTATACATATTCGGCCATCCCTAAAGCCAAGCTCAACATTCGGTTATCACAAAACCCAAAATATAGCCTATGGCCGAGAGTCGCACTTCCTTACCTTGCTTATCCAAAACCCGAATACTTGCTTACTCCAAGATATCGAAATCCCTTGAATAGTTGAAATCCCGGAAAGCCACTTCTTCAATGCACCCAAGGGATTCGGTTAGGTCCTTCAAACGATGGTGGAGAAGTCGGCCACAAGGAGAAGATGAATTCGTCTATGGGATCCCTTTAAAAGTACCATGCAAAAGAAAAAATGGATAGAGAGGTTCATGAAGATTCGCCACGGTGATAGAATGGTGGGGTTTGGCCAAGCAAAGGCATACAAGTCGAAATGCCTCCTTAGCAATAACTATATTCGGCCATGAATAGCTTGGGAAGGGAAGAAAATAAAATCGAGAGTTTTGGCACCTTCTTGCTATTAGAAAACTGAGTATGAAGGTTCTTAAGCAAACTCCACATTCGGCCAAAGAATAATTTGGAAGGAAAAAGAAGAAAAGAAGAATTTTGCTCCCTTTTGTTCTACTCAAAACTGACTATACACCAAAAGGCAACAAGGAAAATCGGTCATGCATCCTTTGCCAAACACAAGGCCGGCCAACTCCTCTCCCATGCTTAAAACGGTCATCCTCCAAAGCATGCTTCATTCTCATCATCGCTTTCCATAAACATTGTTTATTCATTATTCCATCACCTTACCCATCCTTTAATAAATAAAAGATTAATGCCCATGCTTCCAAAACAATAAATAAAACTCCCATACACATGCAGCAGAGAAATAAAATAAAAAAATAAGCACCCCCATGAAGCATTGCTCACGCTGCATGCCCCATGCAAAGACACACCTCTCTCACGCCGGACCAAAAGGAAAAATAAACTCCAAGTGCGCTTCCAAAGTCTCGAACTCGAGACACGAGGAAGCATCTCTCACCTTCGCCACTGACCAATGCGCATTTCATGCCAATAAACGCGTCGAAATTCTTTTTAAACTATCCCTTGGTGGCTCCTTATGTCAGTAGCGCTAAAAGCAAAATAAAATGCCTCAAGCGCGACCCCCGGACTCGAACACGAGTCCTCCCAGCCGTAGCTCTCAAGCAATGGCCTTAGCCACTCTGGTCACTTTGAATTTCATGACATAAACGCACCGCGATTTCTTTTAACCCTTTCTTCTTGAGCTTCCCGAGCCTTAACGCTAAGCAAAATAAAACGCCATGCGCGCCTCCATCAGGGCTCGAACGCCCGACCTCCAAGCCACAACTACCCCTCGCGCTCCTAGCCACTTTGCTGCTAGTTTGTTGGTGTTACAAACCTGCCACATTTTATTATAAAGCCTTCTTCAAAGCAACGCCATTTTGCAAAATAAAACGCTTATGCCGCGCCCAAGACTCGAACTCCTAACCTGATTGTGGCGTCACTCCCAAGCCTTAAGTGGCGCATGGAAGCCACTTTACCAGAGCATTTCATATGCTATAACCTGCCAAAATATTGCTATAAGGCCTCCTTGCCTTGTCACCCTTTTTAACCCAAAATTTCAAAAATTTCCAAAATACTCCTTTTTAATCCGAGAGTTTTAAAAACTCCTAAAACACATCCAAAGGACTTTTAAAGCCCACCAGCTCGTAAATTAGCACGAACGCATAACCCCTACTTTAGGGTATTACAGAATACCGCTCTGCTATGATTGAATTCTAATGCCTTTGTTTATCTAATGAACAATGCAAATGTATTTCACCATTGATTCAACATTCTATGTTTCATTCACATTTATGTTATATCTTACATTACGAATTGGGGGAAAGATGCCAAGGTGAATACTATTCTGCCATGATTGAATTCAAACACTTTTTGGTTTCTCATTCCATGTGTTCTTTTTTTTTTTTCGATTTGTATCTTATCTCATTTTAGAGGCTACTTGAAAGATATTCAAGTGACTACTTTTCTGCCTTGATTCACTATTGTATGTTATTCTGTTGGCTTGTATTGACTCGACCTTGAATTGTTATTATTACTATTTTTTTACAGGAAGTGTATGCAAAGATCCATCGTTGGTTCTTTTCCTATTGTTGTAACTAATTTATTGGATTTAACAAGATTGTGAGTTCACTCTTTCTCATGTAGTAAGCTAAAATATTTGTTTTCGGGATGTGAAAAGAAACACGTTCTTTCTTTTTTCTTGATTGTGCTCAAATGGTAATCGATCCCTTGTTAACACGAACTTGTAGATTACAAGATCAAGTCCGATGCCCATAAATTCATTTTGAGATTTTAGCATGGTTGTTGGAACTGGCCGACCATTTGGTTGGACCGTAAACCGCCAATATACTGTTTGATAAAGGGGTTGAACTGGCTTTTAAGCGAACCACTCGGAACTGATTGAACAAAGATAAAGAACTAGTTGAATCAGTGCTTGAACCGGTTTTATAATTTTTTAAAATAAATTTGTTAAAATTTTTATGAATTTTTAATAATTCATTTAATTAAAACCGGACACGCGGTCGAACCGGAAACCAGTGGTCTGATTAGTTCAACCACTAGTCCTATTTTTAAATCCATTATTTTTAGGAGTTAGAATGTTGCATGTTATTTCGTGCTTTTGATCCATAGAACATGTAGATGAGATTGGCATAAAAATTGGAAAAAAAACCTCCAATAACTCAAAAGCTTGATGCAAGCATGGAATCTTTTTTATTTAACATCCCCATAATTTTCTCATCTGCATCTATCACCTTGCCATGCCTGATGCATATTTGCATGTTTGTATAAGTTCATGTATTGGAAACTTTACAGAGCATTCTCTATATTGGGTATAGTTTTTAGTTATAGTATGTATTTAGTATTTAAAGATAAAGATATACACCGATTCTATATGTAAAAATAGGTTTCTCAACTTCCCAATGAAAAAGAGACAGTTTATGGAGCATTGGACAAATGGGTAGCTTGGGAGACTGAGTTTCCATTGATTGCAACTACAAAAGTTTTACAAATTTTCAAGAAGAGGAGCCAATGGTTGCATGTTATTCAAGTATATTCAATCTATTGGTATTCTTGCTTTGTATTTTCCAGCTTCTAAAATACATTCATTGATGCAGGGAAGCTTTATATGTTCAATAATTTTTCATTAATATATATTATATTAAAATAGCCTTGTATTATCATATTTGATTTTATAGAATACTCTCGGTCAGTATTTTAAAGGAACCTTAATGCTATTCTTGGTGAATAGATACTTTCAATCAATATTCTTTATGAAGTTGGCACATGTAAAAATGAAGTTGCATGAGAGTTTGTGATTACAAATATTAAATCTATAATATTCATTTTTACTTTTACATGAGATTCTTATATTATACACGTCTAGCAGCATAAATAAATTAATGAAAATACGTTAAAAATATATATATACAACATAACAATTTTATTAGTTCTTTTGCTGTATTTCAACATCTATTTGTGAGTAAAATATTTGAGACAAGATATTCTTTAAATTACTCTTTTAAATTATTCTTTAAGTAACATATAGATTATGATATATATGTTAAATTATTTTTTTTTGCTAATAATATTCTAACACATTTAGTATGCATTATATTTTAAAAATAATAAAGTAGGTTGTATATTATTTTTTGTAATATTATATATTATTTTTATTAATTCATATTTTAATAATTGTTATATTAAGAATATTATTGAATTATATATTATTATTGTTAAATTATATTTAATAATAAATTTATTAAAATAGGAGTAAATTATGTATTATTGTTTTTATTAAATTATATTTAATAATAATTCTATTAAAATTTAATAACAGTAATCATCCTTTTAACAAAATTTCTGCTAAGAGTACTCTAGTCATTTTAGCTTCTTTTCTTATGCTATTACAACTTTATTCCATTCAACTAAACACAATAATACTATTACAGTTATATTCCATTCCATTCAACCAAACAATTGAATTACTATTACAGTTCTATTTTATTACAAGTCTATTTCATTACAGTTCTAACGCTTATTGTCAAATTAGCAATCAAATTAAATTTAAGATTTATTTTTAAGTTAAAAAAAAACAATTTTAAAACTTCATAATGAGTCAATCCTATCTTTCAGAAAAAGGAATTACTTTTAACTTTTAAATTTTACTGAGCTTAAAAAAACAATTTATTCATAATAGTTGTACTCTCGATATGTAATCGCATTGGTTAAGATTCCCGTTTCTTGTTTACATAACAAATCAGACCTTTATGGTGTCCATGTTTTTAAGGTTTGAGTCTCCATATTATTATGGGAAAATGTCATGGATGAATTTTCTTTTTTAAATTTCATCATGTATAAAGTTTTTTAATTTAATTTCATTTAAATCTGAATATATATATTGGTGAAAATATATTTTTATTTCCAATCAATTGTATTTTAAAAAAAACAGCTTCATTTATTCATAACATGAAAAGCCTTTGGTTTTCCCGTATAAAATCCAAACATACAAAGGCAATTTGAAGAAGCTACTAGGAAAACGAAATCCATTGATCCATCCACAGCTTGCCTCATGCTGCATTGCATTCGAGATTTAACTCTCTTTTGTAAGATCATTTAAAAGACCGATATGAATTTGGAGATGTAGAACTATGAATCTTAATAAACACCGTATGCTTCAGATCTACGAAGCAGCTTTGAAGGGTTGCGTCGTCAGTCGTCACCATCTGAAATGATCCGCTCATTCTCCATTAAGTCTCTCTCACTTCATTCACTGAAACCCCTCTGCACGTATTAGCTTTGGCTGGTCATTTTGACCCTTCACCGAAGCTCTATTGAGTGCAAAGCCTGAACTTGCGTCTCGGCTCGATTCCTTCAATCACCCGCCCCTTCACTTGGGTTCCGCCGAGTGCCACCATCGATTGTCAAAGCATTGCTGGCCTGCAAATTTTGATGTCTGCTTGATCCATGATGAAGATGGAAGAATCCCTCTCCATTTAGCGGTGATGAGGGGACGAGTCGAAGTCCTACAAGAACTGATCACCGCTGAGTCTAACTCGGTGCTTAAGAAATTGAATGGGAATACAGTTCTACACTAGGCGGTGCAATAATGCTCCAAAACAGTTGGTGAAACAGCTGAAAGAGGACGAGGTTTCGACTTCAGAGACCACCTAGGCAATACCATGCTCCATTCAGCTGTTTTGCTGAAGCAAAACCGAGGTAAATTGACAGTAAAAAAACATGGTGTGTGCTATTAATTAACTATATAATTGCCAATTAATTAACTAGTTATTGCTCCTTTTTTCAGACCATAAGATACTTGGTTTCGCTATCTAAAGCAAAAGAAAAAAGATGATCGCGTTAAACCTAATGGGTTTCAGCGCCCTGGATTTGGTAGAGCATTATCCAGAAGATTTCAAGGGCATAAAATAGGAGACATTCTTTTCAAAGTTGAAGTAGAAGTAGGACAACGTCAACTGACGAGGACTCGAATACAACAAATCTAGAACCAGTTGCTGTTGGTGAGGAGCCCGGAGTGAAGGCAACCAAATCAGGATTCAGTAGCTTGGGGATGAAGTCAGTGTACCGTAAATTCAAGAATTACTTGAAACGTCAATCTAACTGGTATGGGTTGGAAGGAATGGTCACTGCGTTCGGCCTGATTTGCCTTTTCTTTTGGCTTCTATACAAGTTACGCTTTGTTTCTGATTGCTTTTCAAAATTACTTCTGTACTTAAAAGTTGAAGTTACAAGCCAAACAGACAGTTTTTGAACTCAAACTTTTGCTTTTTTCAAAAACATTTTCTTTTTGGAGTTTTATATTCTAATATATTTTATGTAATATTTATAGTCACTATATAATTATTTTTCTATTGAAATTTTATTTTAAATATATAAAATTATATATTTTAATTATTATAGATTATATATTTAAATTAAATAATTGATATTAATTACTTACAAATATATATTTAAAATATATATTTCATACATTAAAATAGAGTTACAATAAATTATTCTTTTATATTTTTATTAAAATATCATAATATTAACAAATTTGAACATTATTTAAATGTATTTTTTAATTCCCTACATCATATTTAAAATGGACATTATATTTTTCAAAAATATTTTTTGACAACAATACTAAACACTTATATTCTAGATAAAGCTTTTAATAAGCAATTTTTCACCTTATTTTTCAAAAGCACTTTCCAAAAGCAATAAGAAACTAGCCCTTAAGCCACTTGGCAAGGAAAATATTATCACCTCTACAAATGAATCAAGATCTTGTTAGTTGAGAGAAGTATAATTTTCAATAAAAGATTCAAATCCAGTTATAGTATTACATTTAAAGATTTAAACTTTAAAACTATCGAATAATAAAAGGTTTCTTACAAAAGAATAGGCTTTTTTTTTTAATTCGGGAAAGAAATGCGGCATTCTTGCCACTTGACTAAGAGGTTGTTAGTAAAGAGTAGAGTTTAGTGTATTTATACTATTATAGATTTTAAAAAAAATCTTAATTTTGTAAACTTTTCATAAAATTGATTTGTGAGTCGTATCCAATCTTTTCCAATATTTTGATTTTTTTTTTTTCATATTTGGTGGTAGACTTTCCTATAAAATGAAGATTGATATGGAAAAGTTTTCATATCTGATGGGCGTCAATTACAAAAAAAAATTTCTTCGTGATTAGGGTTTCGGCTCATCATCGCCATCATCATCATTTCCATCTCCATCTCCATCTTGATCTTCATATTCATCTCCAATGTTTTCTTCATCTTGTTATTCTGTGCTAGACTGTATTTACATTCTAAGTTGTTATCGTATATCGTTAGTTGTATTAGTAAGTGATTACGAAGATGATCTGTCTCTATAGAATAGTGATTCTAATAGTGTTTGCAACACTATTGGTGGAGAAATATATGGTGTCAAACTACCTGAATGTGCATAGAATGCTGAAATTGTAGGCAATCCTAAATACAATAGTGTTGTTGATAGTAGTGGCGTTAATATGCTCCTATAAAGGGAGGTGGTGCAAAAAATACTCATGAGGAAGGTGTTAATGCATGGTATGATATGGTGAAATGGATGATAGGGCTATATAAATGATGGTGTATAATTTAGTGCTTGTGTAAAAAATATGAAGTTGTTAGTAAATGCATTAGAAAATTTATGAACCATACTAATCGGAAGGTGCACCCATTGGTATAGGATTTGGGATTGAAACTAATGATGATGAACTCAATGCATGTACTTTTCTCTTCATACTAATCTATTGCCTCATATGGGGTCGCTTTGGCCTTCTATGATGAATTTGTCTACTCCTTTTCTCTTCTGGCAATAGATATGGTTTTCCATTAAGTCTAAACAATTCCATGTAATCTGAAGATGTCATCAAATTTGGTCTGACAATTTGTTCGCGTAAAGGTATAAAATCATATCTATGTTCCAATAAGTTAATATACTATGCATGAAATTTAGGTCAATCTTCATCGGTTCTCCCTCACAAGTTAATTTTTTGAAGTTCATCAAGGTTCTAAGGTAAAGGCCAAATATTTTACACAAAGTCAAAATGGTGCATTTGATAAGCCATAAAAGTAGCATGTTTTTAATGTAACACCCCCTACCCGTATTCATTGCTGGAATAAAGTATGAGGCATTACCGAGGAGTACGAAATACTCACAGACAATTTAAGCCATTTATCGCTCAAATACCGAAATTGACTATAAAAGTTTCTTTACACATATAGTGCACTTGAGGTGCACCATTCCATAATTATGAATGAACACATTTATCAAACATATGTCATGTTTTTATATATATCATAGTCTCATATTTCCATGTATCAATTACCATCATTTCTCTCAGATTCGACAAATACGTGTAACAATTCATAAACATGCAATTCACTAACCCTTCCTGCCAATCACAATTTAAATTGACAAATCACTTATTGAGCCCAATTTCAATGTTCACTACAATCTATCATATAAATTTGGATGTACGTATCCACCAATAAATTCCATGTACAGGTATCATCATCTCATATTTCTCACACATTACTTTGCACATTATGAACTCACATAACATATACAAGACATACCAATGTATTTCAAATACGTTTTCATAATATTTCATTTAGAATTAAGATTATTTCATATTAGAACTCTTCTCATTAACTCATTTGGAATACCAATTCATACAGATAATAGACTCAAGGATGTACAAGTATATAATCACAAATGAACTCATTCGTCAACCAAGTTCTACGTTCATGTCTCATCAACTCGTATTTCCTTATATCACATAATATATATACCATGATTTCCATTCCCTTGATATTTTTCCATATTTATCCCGTTGAATTTCTTGGAATTTTCGATGGATTTTCAGAGGTACACTTTAGTGTACAAAAAATCAATTCATGTTCATGTGCGCACATTTCCATTTCAGAGAGCACACTCGCAAACCTCATCCTTACAAAGCGGGATTACCAATCCAAAGCTAAATCCTCGTAAGAGAGCACACTCGCGAACCTCATCCTTACAAGCGGGATTACACCCAAGCTAAATCCTCCGCAACGACAATTACTCTAATGAGCTTGGATCGAATTACGGTCAAAGCTAAATTGCACCCTAATTCGAATTACCCGTCTGTGCCAAATCCATTTTCCACATATTCTTCGGGAGGGCTATATCAGGATCACCCGTCCGGGCTAGATCCTTTTCACACATATTCTTCGGGAGGGCTATATCGGAATAGGATCACCCGTCCGGGCTAGATCCTTTTTACCGTCAATTCCTTTTCAGAGATCCATCGAATTTTCCTTTCATTCAACCGGATTTCTTCCTTTTTATCAAATATATCAATGTTTCATTAACTTTCATACAATGAACATTCAAATTATATTCATATCAATAACATACATTTCAAGCATTTAAGAATATAATTCAAGTTACATGAACTTACAATTCGATTTTTATACCATAACGATAATCTTAGTTTCATAATAAATATTTGAAATAAAACATTATATCATTTCTACCTCAACGTTTATCAATTATAATCGAGCATGTGATCAATTTATACACAAGTCATTCATTTATTATTTTTCCTCCTCCTCCTCTCCATCCACATCCTTAGTATAAACAACACACTTGTAAGTAATATTATCTATAATTTTTACTATTTACTTATGTGAATATTCAAGTTGTCCATCCGTGTCATAGTCACTAAATTATTTTTATCTTGAGCTACAGAACTCCAAATTAAGATCCGTAAATTTTATTTGAAACTAGACTCATATATCTTCTTACCATAAATTTTCCAGAATTTTTGGTGTGGCCAATTAGTACAGTTTATTAGTTAAGTTCTCCCCTATTACACAGCCCTACTACTCTGACCTCTCTTCACTAAAAATCAATTATCTCATAGTACAATTTTCATATAGTGTTTCCGATTATTTCTAATGAAAATAGGCTCACTAAGGAATACATACATATAAATTATAACTCATAATTCTTTTTGTACAATTTTTAGTGAATTTCTAAAGTAAGAACAGGGGATCACAAAGTTATTCTAAACCAATCTTACCAAAATTTAAATATCTCAAAATGTAGACTTCCTTTGCTTGCTCTGTTTCTTTATATGAAAATAGACTCAACAAGCTTTAATTTTATTCTCACTCAACTTCTAATTCAATTTATTCCATTTTTAATGATTTTTTAAAGTTAGACAACTGCTGCTGTCCAAAACTGCTTTAGTATAACATGTTGATTTCTATTTTGTCTCAAATTTCACATTTCATACAATTCAATCCTTGCTCAATTAACCCCTCAATTGAGCTAATTTTCTCATTTAATACTTTTCTCTATCATTTTAAACTACTTCATAGCCTTTGAAAATCAGAATTTTAACACTAGGCCTTAATTTCAACTCTTTCACAATTAGGTCCTAAAACCAATTTCCATCAATTTTACTTGATAAAATCATCATATAACAAAATTAAAGCTTCAATTCAATATTTATTCATCATATTCTTCCAGCACTAATCCACATCAACTTTAAAAATTAGCCATAGAATCAAAAACTAATGACATAGTAAGTTGGACCCAATTGTAAAAGTCTAAAAACATAGAAATTTCAAGGAGAAAGCAAGAATTAAACTTACATGAAGCTTGAGTATGAAAACCAGCTTGAAACTCTCTCCCATGGTTGTTTTTCAGCTGAAGAAAATGAAGAGAAATGAAGAGAATTCTAGATATTCCAATTTGGTCCCATTTTTATTTAACTAATTTTGGCAATTTTCTAATTTTGCCCTTATTTCACCCATTTCCTGATTTTTCTCAGCTATTGCCGCCCAAAATATCTCCTTTGGCTTATTTTCACTTTAGGTCCTTCCTCATTTGACAATTAATCTATTTAATCCTTCTAGCAACTTTTACACCTTTTTCAATTTAGTCCTTTTTATTTAATTAACCACCCAAACGTCAAAATTTTCTAACGAAATTTTAATACTAACTTATTGACATTCCGTAAATATTCATAAAAATACTTATGACTCGGTTTATAACACCGAGATCTCGATACCTCTTTTTCTCGATTTCTTGACCAAATAAATCTTTATAAAACATAATTTACTATTTTAAAAATATTTTAAAAGCTACATTTGACTTATAAATATTAAATAATATGGTCTACGAGTTCATTTGTCAGATTTGGTGGTCTCGAATCACTATTTCTGACACCACTGAAATTTGGGCTATTACATTTAATCCCATTCTTGATGCCTTTTTTTGATGATTTATTATGTGAATTAGTGAATTTGATGCTCCTAATCCTTTAAATTCATGTTTCTATACTTAGATGAGCATAGGGGAGAGAAATGAGCGAAAAACGAGCCAAAATCGAGCAAAAAGAGCTGTTTCCAGGATCCACACGGCCTGGGCATTTCCACACGGGCTGGTAACATGCCCATGTGAGCCACACGGCCTGACCACACGCCCATGTGCCAGCCCTTATCGATTTCGCACCCTGCTTCCCTATTACGCAGAAAAACCTAATTTTTAGGGTTTCTGAGCATTCTAAAGTTTATAAATACATATTAAAAGAAGACCTAAGAGAAGATACAGAGCTAAATGCAGAAAAGACTCGAAGAACACCAACGGATTCAACTCAGAAGTAGGATCTCTTTCAAGACTAAAGATCTCCATTCAATTTCTCTCGAAGTTTTTGGGTTTCTTTATGTTTTGTTGTTTTCCTAATTTTGAGATATTTTCTACCCAAAGTATGAACTAAATTCCCTAGATACCTAGGGAAGATGAAACCTAAGACAGATCTTATTATTTGATGTTTCTGAATTACATGATAAATATATGTTCTTGATCTTACTTATGTCTTCTTATTTCATATTTTAATGTTATCAGGATATTAATTCATGACTGATGTGCTTATTCAATGGAGAAAAAGTCCCTGTTTAAGAGTAGATATTGCATAATTGAGGGGAGTTGTATGCAATCCTAGAAATAGGACGACATAAATCTACTGGATTAGAGTCAAATTTAATAGGGGAATCCATAGATCGAGTTAATGCGACAATAGGGGGTTTTAATTAGAAAGAGATTTCAATTAATCAACCTATAGTCAGTTGTTTTTATTCTCGAAAGAGATATTAACATAAGTTAGGATTTCTGTAGATCAAGACAAGTGAATAAATCGTTTAATTCAGATTTAGAATAATAAGTGAAGTCTAGGCGGATTCTTTCCTGGGTATTGTCTCTCTTATC
This sequence comes from Gossypium bickii, assembly GCA_025503065.1. Taxonomy (NCBI): domain Eukaryota; kingdom Viridiplantae; phylum Streptophyta; class Magnoliopsida; order Malvales; family Malvaceae; genus Gossypium; species Gossypium bickii. Next base: position 135,492,579 of record CP106709.1, on the reverse strand, counting down.
GGTTTTCTTCAAATATTTTCCTACTTTATTCTCTGTTTCGTCTTAGTAATTAGGTTAGTTAAGATTAGGTTAAAATAAATCCCTTCAATTTATTCGGCTAGATAATAAAAAAGATAGTAACTACTAGTACTTTTAGTCCTCGCGGATATGATATTCCCGACTCACCATAGCTATACTACCATTCGATAGGTGCGCTTGCCTTTGTCGTATTTTAGTTAGTTTGTGACGTCATCAACATTGCTCGATCAAATTCATGTATCTCAACTGTTGTAAAAACTATCAATAACACTTTGACATGTCAGATATTATGATTATTAAAAAAATTCAAACGGGATACATTCTTCAATTCTCAAATTAGAGCATTCAAACTACAGTATGTAATTTATAAATTTCATTACATACCTAATATTAAAATTAAAATCCTGACATAATTATTATATAATTGAATATTTCAAAAACTAACCTCAACTTTTGACCGTTGATTTAACAATAACCGGATATCTTCAAGCTTATTTGGTATACCCACATGACTCACATCCTTGTTCCATCTATTCAAACAATATATTATTCCAAAAATATAATAATGAAAAAAATATACGATAACTATATTATTAAATACATCTTACCTTATTATGAGTGAGAATTGATAAGAGAAGTTTACTCGGGAATGTAAAAATGGTAAGTGATACCATGCCTATGATTGAAGAAAGATATACAACCATCAATTTTAATTTTATGTGCTTCTGTTGCCTAACACATCTCTTGGTACAATGTAGTCAAGATAGCTAATCCTTAACTGAGTCGTCTGACTTTTTTAGCTTAATTAGTTGTAAGAGCTACCTTAAATATACTAGAGCTTGAAATTCATTTAGCATTAGAAGACCCCTAAACAACCTTCGTATGAATGCTCGAGCGAATTATTATCTTTCAACTGCACTAGAAGAGTTGTTGAGACGTGAGAAATTACCTTATAACCATTCCATATTTAACTAATTACCACTAAACGTGTCCGACATCTTGCCTAATAGATGGTAGCAAAGTGGCTTTCAATCTCCAATGTGCCTACCGCCGTAACGACTACCTCATCAATTGGTAGACCAAGTTGTAATACCACATCCTTGAGTGTAATCGTACACTCACCGCACAGAAGATAAAATGTGTATATTTTGAGTCTCCATCTCCCTAGCAAAACATTAATAACTATAGGCTCTAATTTAGTCCTGTGGAGCATACAAGACACGTATAAGAATCTCCCCTCTTTCAAGTACGGTTCAATAACATGTGGTGCTCTCATACTTAAATTGTGTGTAACGGCCTAATTTTCAGTGGTGTCGGAAATGGTGATATGAGATCACTAAATCCGGCAAGTAAGATTAAATAAGATAGTAATTTAATATTTATGAGTCAAGTGAGAATTTAGAAGAATTTGTGGATTGGTGAATTTAGTGAATTAAAAGAATTTATTAGGTCAAATGGGTCAAAAATGAGGTATCGAGACCTCGAATTTGAAAATCGAGCCATAAATATTTTTAGAAATATTTATGGAGTGTTATTAAATTAGTATTAAAATTTGGTTGAGAAATTTAAATGTTTGGGTAGCCAATTTAATAAAAAGGACTAAATTGTAACAAATGCAAAATTGCTAGAAGAATTAAATAGCTCAAGTGTTAAAAGAATGAGGGTTTAAAGGGAAATTAAACCTAAAGGTGAAAAGGCTGGACGGCAAGGTGAAGAAAATCACCAGAAAGATAAGGGAAATAAGGGTAAAATTGGAAATTTAATAATTTTAACATGTATAATAAAAACAAAGTTGAAAAATCTAGAGATATCTTCATATTTTCTCAGCCAAAACACCATAAGAAGTCTGGAGGAAGCTGGTTTTCATAGTTTTACACCATGTGAGTTTAATTCATGCTTTTTCTTGATAATTTTTATGTTTTTATGACTTTTACAACTAGATCCACTTATAGAATTCATTAGTTTTTGATTTGGTGGGTAAAATTAAAAGTTACCCTTGCTGAGAAATGGAAGTTTATGATGAATTATTATGAAAATTAAATTTTAATTTCATATTAAGGTGGTTTTATTAAGTGATTTTGATAGGAAATGATATTTAGGACCTAATTGTGAAAAAGTTGTGAATTAGAGGTTGCTGTTGAAATTCAGAATATAAAAGGTTGTGAAATAGTTTGTAATGATAGAATAAAGTGTTAATTGAGAAAAATTAGTTCAATTGATGGCTGAATTGAGCAGGACTAAATTGTAAAAGCTGTAAATTTTGGGGTAAAAGTGCAATTTCTGAAATTTAAAGAGCATAATTTGTGAAGTGAAATGGAAATGAAATATATGCTAATGAGTGAAAATATTTTACATTATAGATCAAGAAACCAAAGAAGAAAGAGGAAAAGAAAAAAAGTTGCAGAGTAGTACCTAAATTTCAAAATCTTCTACAAATCACCGAGTAAGTTCATATGGTTGAATTTATATGTTTATTTGTGAAAGATTGAATGATATAATGTGCTGTAAATGTGAATTTGCTGTGGGATTGTGGGAAATATGATAAAATGAAAGAATAAATGGCTGTAATTCAAATTAGGAAAACGCAGAATGAGTAATGCGTTCGTGTCGTGACATGTGATGAATTGATGGATAAGACCATGGTTAATCCATGGCAAATGTGAAATGTAGGTATGGTATCATCCATACCGAGTTGTGAAATGTAGGTATGGTATCATCCATACCGAGTTGTGAAATGTAGGTATGGTATCATCCATACCGAGATATGAAATATATGTATGGTATCAACCATACCGAGTTGTGAAATGTAGGTATGGTATTAACCATACCGAGTTGTGAAACGTGGCATCGAAAGCAACGACGCACTCAAATTTCGTAAGACGCTTCCTAATTTGATAAGTAGTAATATAAAATGAGTGAATCAAATGGAAGAGATTGAGTAGTTGTTAATGTTGAGCTCAACTATGTGAAGTATTTTAACAATGGTTGTGGATGGCGGGGAACTTTAGTATATATTTTGTTATTGTTTTGGAAATATTATGTGTGGTAAGTTACTTTTAAACCAATGAACTTACTAAGCTTCATCAAGCTTACTCGTGTGTGTTTGATTTTTTTATGTAGATTGAATTAAAGAGAAGTTGGTAGATCGGATCATCACAAAGCAAAGCTCACTATCCGAGATCAATTCCGGTAGCTTTTGTTTTATGTTTAAAGATTTATATGGCATGTATAGAGTTTAAATGAGATGGAGTAAAGATGTTATAAACTAGTTAACAATATTTTGCAATGAAACGGTTTTTGAATTGCAGCAGCAACGTGATTTTGAAAAATCACCAAAAATAGGAGAAATGGAATTAGAAAGTGAATAAGATATGAATTGAAAGATCTTTGAGTCTATTTTCATATAAAAGAAATAGAGTAAGCAAAAGAAATCGAAATTATGAGATATTTAAATTTTAGTGAAACTGGTTCTGAATGAATTCGTGATCCCCTATTCTGCCTTTGAAAAATCATTAGAAATTTCACAAAAATAATTGTGGATTAAAATTTATATGTATGGAATTCTGAATGAGTCTATTTTCAAATGAAATAAATAAAAAGGTCATATGAATTCTGTACGAAGAGTAATTTGATTTGTAGTGAAGAGAGGTCAGAACAGTCAAACAGTGAAACAGGGGAAACTTTAAGAAAAATCTGGTATTGATTGGCCATACCAAAAATTCTGAAAATATTATAATAAAAAGATATATGAGTCTAGTTTCAGGAAAAATTAACGGATCTTAATTTGGAGTCCCGTAGCTCCAGATATAAATATTTTAGTGACTATGACGCAGATGGGCAGTTTTAAATTTTATGCCGAATTAATAGTAAAGTTTAGTAATGCCTCGTGCTCGACTCCGGCAACGGTCTCGGGTAAGGGGTGTTACATTTATTGGTATCAGAGCTTTTGTTTAGACGATTCTCGGAACGGATGTGATGTATAAAATGTTTGAAAATACATGCCATATAAATCTGTGATAGTGAGATGTGAATGATCCGATCTAACTATTAATTTTTGTTATAGATTGTAAAGATGTCTGATAGACCCGAGGGTGCTGATCATGAAGAGGAAGTTAATAGTAGAGCATGCAGACTTACGAGCAGGAACAAGTAATAATGTTCCGATTTCTTTGATGAGAGAGGAAGAACTTAAAAATTTGATTTATGGGGTAATGAATCAGTGGTTTAGTGAAACAATACAAGGAAGAAGTCAGGCACAACAACCTCCTCCTCCCCACTGTACTACCACCATTCACCTCATTGATTGCTCCTCCTTCAATAGATGAATCTATCAAAAGAACACCGATTGAGAAACTCAGAAAGTTCGGAGCTGAAGAATTTCGGGGAAGATCAGATGATGATCCAGTTAAAGCAGAGTATTGGCTAAAGAGTTTGGAGAGAGTTTTCAAACAGATGATTTGTTCTCCGGAAGACTATTTGAGGTGTGCGATTTCATTACTGAAAGAAGAAGCGTATAATTGGTGGGAAACCATTGAGGCAGTGGTACCTGCAAATAAACTTACTTGGGAATTCTTCCAAAATGAGTTTAGAAAAAATATGTGGGAAGGAGATATTTAGATAAAAAGAAAAGGGAATTCCTTGATCTTTGACAGGGATAAAACAAGTGGCTGAATATGAGAGAGAATTTGTGTATCTCTCAGAGGTATGCTCGGGATGTTGTACCGACAGAGAGGAAGAAATGTGCATTAGATTTGAAGAAGGGCTTAATGATGAAATCGAATGATGATAGGAGGCACCGAGATTCGAGAATTTGTGGTTCTGTGCGATAGAGCTCAAAAGATGGAAGAAGTGTATAATAGAAAGATGCAAAGAGAAAGAAAAGGCAAAGAAGTATATAAAAGAAGTTTCTCTAGACCAACGACTTTTCCAGCTAAAAAGTTTAGAGATGATTTTAGTCGATCTGTTACAATTCCGGAACGATCAAATAAAAGTAAAACAACTCAAAGAGATGTTGGAGTGATTAATAAACCAAAGCAGATAGTATCTTTGGTAGTGTACAAAATATTCCGAGACCTAGATGCAAAAATTGTGGTAGATTTCATATTGGTGAATGTTTGGGAAGAACGGAGCTTGTTATAGATGTGGTGGAACCGATCATTTTATTCGGACTCATCCTCGGTCATTAAAAGAAAATAAAGAACAAGGCGAGAAACAAACAAATACTCCTCAGAAAAGTAGACGTTCGGGTCAAAGTAGTGCTGCTGAGACTGCTCGTTCGGGAATGAGAGATACTGTAGCCCGATCAGAAATAAGGGCACCCGCACGTACATATGCTACTCGGGCAAGAGAGGAAGCTTCTGCTCCAGATGTGATAGCTGGTATTTTCCATCTCTTTAATGATTCTGTGTATACTTTAATTGATCCTGGATCTACGCATTCATATATTTGCAATCGCATTAGTGTTTAAAAGAAAATGATCGTTGAGTCCATCGACTTTGATATGCAAGACACTAATCCGTTAGGGCAAAGTGTGTTAGTTAATTTAATATGTCGGAAGTGTCCACTGAAAATACAAGGCTGTGAATTCTCTGCTGATTTAATGTTGTTACCTTTCCGAGAATTTGATGTTATTCTTGGCATGGATTGGTTGATTAAACACGATGCCATAGTGAATTGTAGAGAAAAACGGGTTGATTTAAAATGTCAGACAGGGGAAATAGTTTCAGCTGAGTTTGGAGATAAAAAGAATGATGTCAGAATTATATCAGCCATTACAGCTCAAAAATTGATTTGGAAGGGTAATGAAGCATTTTTAGCTTATATTCTTGATACTCGGGGTTCTGAATTGAAGACGGAACAATTGCCAGTTGTTAATGAGTTTACTGATGTGTTTCCTGAGGAATTACCTGGTTTACCCCCGGATCGTGAGGTTGAATTCGTAATTGATGTAATTCCGGGTACAGCTCCGATATCAATAGCACCGTATAGAATGGCACCAGCTGAGTTAAAAGAGTTGAAGACGCAATTGCAAGAGTTATTGGATAAGGGGTTCATCAGACCGAGTACGTCACCTTGGGGCGCACTCGTTTTTATTTGTGAAAAGAAAGATGGATCGTTGCGATTATGTATTGATTACGCATAATTTGAACAAGGTAACAATTAAAAATAAATATCCATTACCACGTATCGATGATCTATTTGATCAATTGAAAGGTCTTTGCAGTTGTTCTCAAAGATAGACCTTAGATCCGGGTATTATCAATCAAGGTTAAAGAGTGTGATGTGCCAAAGATCGCCGAACTCGGTATGGTCACTACGAATTTCTCGTAATGCCTTTTGGTTTAACAAATGCCCCGCTTTGCATTTATGGATTTAATGAATCGGATTTTTCAGCCTTATTTGGATAGATTTGTGGTGGTATTTATTGATGACATATTGGTCTATTCAAAGACAGTAATCCGAGCATGCACAACACTTGAGAATTGTATTACAGACTTTGAGAGAAAAGCGATTATATGCAAAATTTAGTAAATGTGAGTTTTGGCTTCATGAAGTTGGATTTCTTGGTCACATTGTATCACCAAGGAATTCGTGTGGATCCAAGTAAAGTTTCAAAGATGGTGAATTGGAAAACACCGAGGAATGTGAAGTCTGCGAAGTTTTTCGGGACTAGCAGGTATTATTATCGCTTTGTAAAGAATTTTTCCATGATTGCTTCACCAATGACTCGTTTGTTACAAAAGAATGTTGAGTTTGTATGGTCGATGAATGTCAACGCAGAGCTTTGACCAATTGAAGAAAATGTTATGAAGCTCCAGCTTTTGACTCAACCGTAATCAGTATACTATATATTGTGTACAAGTGATGCATCTTTAAATGGTTTGGGTTGTGTGTTAATGCATCGGAAAAAGGTAGTGGCTTATGCTTCACGGCAATTAAAACCACATGAAAAGAATTACCCTACACACGATCTTGAATTAGCCGCAATTGTTTTTGCTTTAAAAATTTGGAGACACTATTTATATGGTGAGAAGTGTTATTTCTATACGGATCACAAAAAGTCCAAATACTTAATGACTCGGAAGGAACCGAACTTAAGACAGAGACGGTGGTTAGAGTTCTTTGAAAGATTATGATTTGGTTATTGACTACCATCCAGAAAAGCTAATGTAGTTCTTTGATGCACTTAGTCGAAAGTCATCATTGTTTGCACTTCGGTTAATAAATGCTCATTTGGCTCTTAATGAAGAAGGTGTTGTATTAGCAGAATTGAAAGTGAAACCCATGTTTCTTCAACAAATTCGTAAACTCGCAGAATGAAGACCCAAATTGGTATTTAAACGACAAATGGTTCGAGATAATTTAGATTCGAGTTCAAAGATTGATGATGAAGGTATGTTGCGTTATCATAATGAATTTGTGTTCCAAACAATTTCGATTTGAAGAATAATATTCTTTTTCAATACATAATAGTATGTATTCTATTCACCCGGCAAGATACAAAAATGTATGGTGATTTGAAAAGATATATTGGTGGCTGGTATGAAAAGAGAAATTTGTAATTTGTTGCAAAATGTTTGATTTGTCGCAAGTTAAAGCGGAGCATCAAGTGCCAACGGGTTTACTACAACCCATTATGATTCCCGAATGGGAGTGGGAGCGTGTTACAATGGATTTTGTGTCGAGGATTGCCTATGACTCCAAGAAAGAAAGATTCGATATGGGTGATTGTTGATAGATTGACAAAGTCAAGACACTTTATTCCAAATGTAATGCATTTTTCACTTGAGAAGTTAGCAGAATTGTATGTGTCGAGATTGTGAGACTACATGGAGTTCCAAAGATCTATCATTTCGCAGGGATCCGAGGTTTACTTGAGATTTTGGAACAAATCGCAAGAAGCTTTAGGTACCAAATTAAATTTTAGTAAATGTTTCATCCTCAAACAGATGGACAATCAGAGCGAGTGATTCAAATTCTAGAAGATATGTTAAGATGTTGTATACTTGAGTTTGGTGTGATTGGGAAAGGTATTTACCTTTGGTTGAGTTTGCTTACAATAATAGCTATCAGTCTAGTATAAAAATGGCACCATTTGAAGCTCTTTATGGTAGGAAATGCAAGACTCCATTGTGTTGGTCGAATTGAGTGAATCAAAAATAGTTGGGGTTGATTTGATTCGGAAACCAAGAGAAAGTCCGGATTATTCGAGATAGTCTAAAAGTCGCTTGGATCGTCGTAAGTCATATGCAGATTTGAAACGAAGAGATATAGAATATGCAAGTGGGTGATCGAGTATTTTTAAAAGTTTCACCATGGAAGAAGGTGTTACGGTTTGGTAGAAAAGGAAAATTGAGTCCTAGATTTATAGTGTTGTATGAAATTGTGGGAAGTGGTTGGTCCCTGTAGCTTATCGGTTGGCTTTACCTCCGGAACTTGAGAAGATCCATAATGTGTTTCATGTGTCTATGTTAAGGCGGTATAGGTCAGATCCTTCACACGTAATTCCTCATACTGACATTGAGCTTCAACCAGATATGACTTATTCAGAAGAACCAATAAAGATTTTGGCTCGTGAAGTAAAAGAGTCATGAATAAGAAAATACCATTGGTTAAAGTATTATGGCATCGGCATGGTATGGAGGAGGCAAACTGGGAAACAGAGGAGTCAATGAGATCACACAAAGATCCAAATCTATTTTTCAGTAACAAATTTCGAGGACGAAATTTTAAAGGGGAGAGTTGTAACGGCCTAATTTTCAGTGGTGTCGGAAATGGTGATATGAGATCACTAAATCCGGCAAGTAAGATTAAATAAGATAGTAATTTAATATTTATGAGTCAAGTGAGAATTTAGAAGAATTTGTGGATTGGTGAATTTAGTGAATTAAAAGAATTTATTAGGTCAAATGGGTCAAAAATGAGGTATCGAGACCTCGAATTTGAAAATCGAGCCATAAATATTTTTAGAAATATTTATGGAGTGTTATTAAATTAGTATTAAAATTTGGTTGAGAAATTTAAATGTTTGGGTAGCCAATTTAATAAAAAGGACTAAATTGTAACAAATGCAAAATTGCTAGAAGAATTAAATAGCTCAAGTGTTAAAAGAATGAGGGTTTAAAGGGAAATTAAACCTAAAGGTGAAAAGGCTGGACGGCAAGGTGAAGAAAATCACCAGAAAGATAAGGGAAATAAGGGTAAAATTGGAAATTTAATAATTTTAACATGTATAATAAAAACAAAGTTGAAAAATCTAGAGATATCTTCATATTTTCTCAGCCAAAACACCATAAGAAGTCTGGAGGAAGCTGGTTTTCATAGTTTTACACCATGTGAGTTTAATTCATGCTTTTTCTTGATAATTTTTATGTTTTTATGACTTTTACAACTAGATCCACTTATAGAATTCATTAGTTTTTGATTTGGTGGGTAAAATTAAAAGTTACCCTTGCTGAGAAATGGAAGTTTATGATGAATTATTATGAAAATTAAATTTTAATTTCATATTAAGGTGGTTTTATTAAGTGATTTTGATAGGAAATGATATTTAGGACCTAATTGTGAAAAAGTTGTGAATTAGAGGTTGCTGTTGAAATTCAGAATATAAAAGGTTGTGAAATAGTTTGTAATGATAGAATAAAGTGTTAATTGAGAAAAATTAGTTCAATTGATGGCTGAATTGAGCAGGGACTAAATTGTAAAAACTGTAAATTTTGGGGTAAAAGTGCAATTTGAAATTTAAAGAGCATAATTTGTGAAGTGAAATGGAAATGAAATATATGCTAATGAGTGAAAATATTTTACATTATAGATCAAGAAACCAAAGAAGAAAGAGGAAAAGAAAAAGTTGCAGAGTAGTCCCTAAATTTCAAAATCTTCTACAAATCACCGGGTAAGTTCATATGGTTGAATTTATATGTTTATTTGTGAAAGATTGAATGATATAATGTGCTGTAAATGTGAATTTGCTGTGGGATTGTGGGAAATATGATAAAATGAAAGAATAAATGGCGGTAATTCAAATTAGGAAAAACGCAGAATGAGTACGTTCGTGTCGTGACATGTGATGAATTGATTTGGATAAGACCATGGTTAATCCATGGCAAATGTGAAATGTAGGTATGGTATCATCCATACCGAGTTGTGAAATGTAGGTATGGTATCATCCATACCGAGTTGTGAAATGTAGGTATGGTATCATCCATACCGAGATATGAAATGTAGGTATGGTATCAACCATACCGAAGTTGTGAAATGTAGGTATGGTATTAACCATACTGAGTTGTGAAACGTGGCATCGAGCAACGACGCACTCAAATTCGTAAGACGTTTCCTAATTTGATAAGTAGTAATATAAAATGAGTGAATCAAATGGAAGAGATTGAGTAGTTGTTAATGTTGAGCTCAACTATGTGAAGTATTTTAACAATGGTTGTGGATGGCAGGGAACTTTAGTATATATTTTGTTATTGTTTTGGAAATATTATGTGTGGTAAGTTACTTTTAAACCAATGAACTTACTAAGCTTCATCAAGCTTACTCGTGTGTGTTTGATTTTTTTATGTAGATTGAATTAAAGAGAAGTTGGTAGATCGGATCATCACAGCAAAGCTCACTATCCAGATCAATTCGGTAGCTTTTGTTTTATGTTTAAAGATTTATATGGCATGTATAGAGTTTAAATGAGATGGAGTAAAGATGTTATAAACTAGTTAACAATATTTTGCAATGAAACGGTTTTTGAATTGTAGCAGCAACGTGATTTTGAAAAATCACCAAAAATAGGAGAAATGGAATTAGAAAGTGAATAAGATATGAATTGAAAGATCTTTGAGTCTATTTTCATATAAAAGAAATAGAGTAAGCAAAAGAAATCGAAATTATGAGATATTTAAATTTTAGTGAAACTGGTTCTGAATGAATTCGTGATCCCCTATTCTGCCTTTGAAAAATCATTAGAAATTTCACAAAAATAATTGTGGATTAAAATTTATATGTATGGAATTCTGAATGAGTCTATTTTCAAATGAAATAAATAAAAAGGTCATATGAATTCTGTACGAAGAGTAATTTGATTTGTAGTGAAGAGAGGTCAGAACAGTCAAACAGTGAAACAGGGGAAACTTTAAGAAAAATCTGGTATTGATTGGCCATACCAAAAATTCTGAAAATATTATAATAAAAAGATATATGAGTCTAGTTTCAGGAAAAATTAACGGATCTTAATTTGGAGTCCCGTAGCTCCAGATATAAATATTTTAGTGACTATGACGCAGATGGGCAGTTTTAAATTTTATGCCGAATTAATAGTAAAGTTTAGTAATGCCTCGTGCTCGACTCCGGCAACGGTCTCGGGTAAGGGGTGTTACATTGTGCATATACGTTTCAATAATTCGATCTTCGTCCTGATTATATAAATATAAAAAATTAAAAAATATATAATAATATTAACAATTTAATTATGATATTAGTTAAAAAATATATATAATGATTATTTTCTTACCATTCGTAATTGAATGTTGGATATGTATTTGTGATCTAAATGAATTAGAGACGTTGATATTTTTAAGATCGGTAATGTTTATCAAATTAAATAAGATTAATTAATTTAGACAATGAAATAATAAAATATAATATTATTAAATTACCCCTAAATTAATAATTTATTTAATATAAAAATATTGTTAAACCAATTAAAATAAACAAAATAAATTAATAAATTACCTTATTTTACTTAAAATCTTTGAAACGATAAAAATCAAACAAAATCAAGAAATTACTAACAAAATTAAGAGAAGACGAAATTGAGGGAAAAGTGGAGGAGTTTATATGAAGTTAGGGTTTAGGAGCTGTTGGAATGTTTTTAATTTCTTTTAACGGTTCAGATTTTCTAATCATTGGGGTCTAACTATTCATATTTATTTTTTAATTTAATTTAAAAAAAAAAGAGCAAGAAACACATTTGCCTATGTGGCAACCACCCCACGCAAAGTGGACTTATTCCTTAAATTTAAAAAGTAAAAGTGGACTTATTCCACTAATGTTTCTATGTTTTGTCAAAATAGTTTTAGTTGTATTTTTGAGCCTTTTTTATTATTAATTTTTGTTTTTTTTTAATCTAATTTTTTAACAGATTTAATGAGAATACTATTAAAACAATAAACAGGGATGATATAGAATTTCATATGTGGAATATTTTTAATGAGATGTAATTTATTACTTAGTTAACCTAATAAGATAATTATATGTGAAAAATAATAAAATAAATAAATAATACGTTAAATTAAAAAATAATCCTTAATTAAAAAAAATAAACGTAACAAACGTATAAAATATTGAAACATTTTGAAATAAAAAAAGATTAAAACTTTAAATTTATTCATTATATTTATTAAAAAATAAATTGAACAAAAAAATAAAGGTTTATGATAAAAAAAACTCAAAAAAATAATTAAGATCATTTTAATAAAATATGTAAATGTTAGTGTCCAAGTTTATAAAGTAAAATAGCCTATTCTCCTAATTTTTATTTGAAATCAGCATATTTGACTAATTTCCCCGATTGGTAAAGGTTATCAAGTTTTGGTGAGAATGCATGCATCAAACCATAACTCATCAGTTCCAATGGATATGGATTAAACGTCATCTTACATTGTCTCCCTTCGTAAAACAAACCGAACCGGCTTAAATTGTCTGCAACACAGCTTATATTACCAAAACCTCTATTTAATCGAAACCGTCAAAATCCCAACGCTACCACCCATCCAAACGCTCAGAATCTGATTCATACAATCACAATCGCAACAATCAGAACCTTTTTGGATAACTAAAAAAACATAAAAATTAAAAAATACCTAATCCTTAACCGACACTTGTCTGTTCCCCCTTCCTTAACTGTTCGTTTTATTCTCTTTCCTCCCCATTTTTCTACCTCTAATCTCCGGTCACCCTCGTCTCTTTATCTTCTCCTCTGAATCCCTCCCGCAATATCGAGAATCTCTCTTTTACAGGTAAAAAGTTCCGTCGCCGGGGATTACAATGTTTGAGTCTCCGGTAAGCGAAATAATTATGCTTTGATCGATCGCTATTTTCTTTTTTCTTTTGTGTACCCAAAGAAATGGTAGATCCGTTTGCTGTGATTCACTTTCGATCCAAAATCTGGTTGCGCAAAAGGAAAAAAAATCCCTCCATTATTACTTTTACTTTGCTTTTAATCTCACCCGGACGGTGACTATTGACTCTGACGGTGGTGTTGGCTTCTTTTGAGTGGGGTGAATGTGTATTTGTTGTCAAATTGTTGGTTTTTTTTTTTTGAACTTTTTGTTGGGTGATATATAAAAGTAGATATTAGCTTTGATTTTTATTTTTATTTTTTGGTTTTTGGGAGTTTTGGTGGTTTGGGGTTCGATCTTCAAAACTGGGAAAGATGAATATAAGGGCGGCCGAGGAAGAATCGGCGCAAGAGATTCATATCCCGGCCGATATAGATTGGGAAATGCTTGATAAATCCAAGTTTTTCTTCTTAGGCGCAGCTCTATTTTCTGGTGTTTCAGCTACCCTTTACCCCGTAGTTTTGGTTAAAACAAGGCAACAAGTTGCTCAAGCTCAACTTTCGGGTATCCGTACAACCTTTTCCATTGTTAAACACGAAGGTTTCAGGGCTTTGTACCGCGGATTCGGTACTTCTTTAATGGGAACAATCCCGGCTCGAGCTCTTTACATGGCAGCTCTCGAGGTTACCAAAAGCAATGTGGGGAGTGCCACGGTTAACTTTGGGATTCCCGAACCAACGGCATCCGCAATTGCTAATGCGGTAGCTGGATTAAGTGCTGCAATGGCTGCACAGCTTGTTTGGACCCCGGTCGATGTGGTTAGCCAGAGGTTAATGGTTCAAGGAACCCACCCGACTTGTAGTTCACCTTGTAGATATGTAAATGGGATCGATGCGTTTAGGAAAATAGTTAAAACGGATGGCCCAAAGGGGCTGTATAGAGGCTTTGGGATATCGATTTTAACCTATGCTCCATCGAATGCAGTGTGGTGGGCATCTTATTCGGTTGCTCAGAGGCTCGTTTGGGGAGGCATTGCATGCTACTTTCGGAAGAAAGACGATGAGAGCAATGACAATGGGAATAGTAGCAGTAGTAGTAACAATAATAATTCGATTAGGCCAGATTCGAAGACGGTAATGGCGGTTCAGGGAGTGAGTGCTGCCATGGCTGGAGGGGTATCAGCTTTGATTACAATGCCACTGGATACGATTAAGACCAGGCTGCAAGTTTTGGATGGGGAAGAGAATGGGAGGCGTGGACCAACGATTGGGCAAACTGTTCGGAATTTGATCAAAGAAGGTGGGTGGTTGGCTTGTTACAGAGGGTTGGGGCCGAGGTGGGCGTCCATGTCCATGTCTGCAACAACAATGATCACTACTTATGAGTTCCTCAAACGGCTCTCAGCTAAGAACCAAGAGAGCTTGGTGTAATTACATCAAAATGAAAAGAAAATTAGTGAAGGTTTCTTTTTTTCCCTTCATTTTGGGTTCTTTGATGTTTGTCTAAATCATGCTTCTAATGCTTGTTCTTTTTCCTGTTTTTAAGTTAGCCTGCTGATGAATGTAAATGTGGGTGTGCAGGTTTTTATGTGAATATGAATATAAATCTCTTTGTTTCTTCCCACTCTATTTAATCATGGATTAACATCTAATTGATGAATGGGTTTTTAATTATAGAATTTGTGGGTCATCTTTATGTGCTTCACTTTTTTTTTTTTTTTTCATTTGTAATCAATTTCTGATAAATCTCTCAAGATTCATTTGATAGAAAAATGGGTAAGTAGATGTAGAATATAGGGTTTTTGATGGAATATGGTACTGAAATTTTGCAGAACCATGAATTTGTTTTATTTATTGTAGTCTTTTTGTTTATAATTATTAAGCAGCAGAAAAGAGCAACTTTCTCGTGGTGGGTCTACCTCAATTCCTAACTCAGATTTTGGATGGATATGGAAATCAGGAATTTTGGAGTATTTGTTTAAATATTTTTAATGAATAAATTTTAATAAAAATCATAAATATTTTTTTTATGGATCTGAATCATCATGTTCATAATAGATAATCCACAAAAAAAGAATTAATTAGTAGTAGGCCCTACTATGTCCCTTTTTGTTTCAATCTAGATTATATGAGCTAACCTATTTGAGTTTAAGCTTAACACCCCGTAATCAATAATTATTAATTTAATCCTTTAAGGTAATTCATATCCAGTACCTGATTGACTTTACTGGAAAAGGAGACCTTGCTTTTAAAGCTTGACTTGGTTGTTGAATTAACATTTAACCCCACCATGGCCATGTATTAGTTGAGTACTTGACCAAAATTCTGGCCAAACCCTTTACTGTAGCTAGGATTTGCCTAGCCATTTGGATTCTGAAAGTTAAAATTATAGTTAGGCAATCCATCTAATCTCTCATTATCACAATTAGAGTTATTCATGGGTCGGGTCAGATTTAGGCATAATATTAATATATTTTATACTTGGACAAAATTTTTAAAATTTTGTCCAAGCCTATTCATATTTGTAAAAGATTAATTCAAACTCATTTTAGGCCCGCCTATATTATGTTTTAATTTTCTAAAAAAATATATTTATTTTATTTTATTTTATTTTAATATTTAATATTTAATAATTTTATACCATTTTTATTTATTGAAAATTTTTATACATTCATCTTAACATTATTTTAATGTTTACATTAGAGTAGTATTATATATTTAGTATAAGTTTATTTTTTTAATGTGTTTTAAATTACATAATATATAAAAATAACATAATATAAAGTATTATAAACTTAAAATGAATCGGGTCAGGTTAGGCTCGAGTCTTGAATATTCAAGTTCAAGCCCAACTTATATTTTAAAGGAGCTTACTTTTTTACTTAAACTCATTTTTCGGACATAATATTTTTGCCCAAACCCTTTTAAATTTTAGACGAACCTTTGAACCTGAACGAATTAACAAGTCTAGCAAAAATTCCAACGTCCTTTAAAACAACTTGTATTTCATATCTTAAACGAATTAATATTATGTTTTTGGTCTAAAGCCCATTTTCCGGTTCCTCGTATTTTTGTCCAATAACCCCATAAATTCAAAGCGGTGAGCATCCCGTCCCGACCCTAAGGTATGAGCTTTGAGCTTGCCTTGAACAAGTTTACTTTCTATTTCTATTTTGAGTTTTCGGGGAAAGAAACGAAACCTATAGTGTGGAGCTCTGATCATGCCAGCTCTGTGTCCTTTGAAATCCCTGAAAACATCATCCGCTGTGGCTCCTCCTCCTTCCATTTGCATTTCCTTCCTTTCGACATTAGTCAAAATGGGAGCACCGTTTTCTTTTACATGCAGGTTTATAATTTATTAGTTTGTTTGGTTTTGCTGTTGCTGGCCGGAGAGGAGGATGATAGACGAGGGATTTTTCGATAGGCTTGTTTTGAGTTAGAAAGCGGATTTGGATCTGGGTTTGTTGATCGGGTTAACTATATTTGAGAGAAGGGAATTGAATTCGAGGTCAATTTTGTGGGTTTGCTGTGTTCTTGGAACCCATACTATTTTAATGGCTGAATTGAAGTTGAAGGTGTTCAAATACCAGCATTAATCCAAACAATCATCGCTTCTAAATCAGCCTTTTTCTCTTAGGCTTTTTGCCGCATCATAATTGGTAAATAAACTGATAATCCCTGTTTTCGTATTGTGTTCAAGGTGTTATTAACTAGAAATTTTAGTCCAATAATTTAACTTGTGCAAATTTAAGCTATATATATAAATGTGTACATATATATATAAGGTATATTGAGAGTTGACATATTGAATTCAAGCTCAAATGTACGGCAAGGCATGCAGTTAATAATTTTGACCAATATGTTGGTGGTTTTGTAACAGTCTGTGATGACAGTCCAAATATAATTAAACAGAGCCAAGGATGACTTCCCAGAGGAACAGAGCAGCCGTATTTTCATCGCAACATCATCAAATACAGACTGCGCGGACAAGAATCAGTTCGCTCGTCTATTGGAAGAGAGCAGGATATTGCCAGCATGACCCGGCATGGCTTCACCAGTATGATCGGGAGGATAGCTATAGAACCTGAAATCTGGCTGCTGAAATATTTCATCACTGTTGGAGGCACTTGTGACATCAGAGCAAGAGGTAGCCGAACCAGAATCTTTAAAATTTTCTGGCTGATGAACATCTGTTACAGAGATGTTTGCAAACAAATGCAGCTGAGGAGACCTGGACATGTCCGGTCCGTGGCTTGTCAGAGTGCTTTTGGATTGGAGTTTCTTTGTGTTGAGAAATTGCCCACCACTTCCTCTAGCTCGTTTTATCGCATGAAGATGTCGAGACTCATGCATATATGGCTGCAAAACATATTTATAAAATAACTTCTTAGAGAATAGAATACCATCGTAAGGCCACGTTACAGTTCTCCAGCACATACCTTTCGAACTTTTATGAGTTTGTTCTGTGCCTCGAGCTTTGCACGATATTGTCTTCGCCGGAGAATAGCATGATACTGCTTTGCATTAACATAAATCGGTTCACCTTCTTTAAGATCCAGTGGCAGCGGAACTCGAGCAGGAAGCATAGCCATCATATGAGCATGATGAATCTGCTGGCAATGCAACGGCAAATATCTCACAAATGAATAACAAAGAAGAAACATTTTTGTGTGGTCATGCATACCAAAGAGCGCGACTTAAATAGAGTTCCGGGTCATACGATTTAGCAAACACAAAAATCAGAATCTATGCCTAAACCACTTCAATGCAGAATCAACAAGTCAGAAAACAGAGAATAAAATTTAAACAATAAGATCTAGTAACCTCGACTATTTTTTTTTCTCTTTTCGGTTACTTAAAAGACAGTTGACAAGAAGAAATATCACTTAATGCACTACTTTTGCCACTTCCATACTTCATATAGTAAAACCACTTACTACAATAAGATCATGAAAGAAAGCTTTTCTCATAAAGAATCAATTTGATAAGAAAAGGGAAGAATAATGAGAGTAAAGTAAGATGCAAAGTGAAATAGAATGACAGAAATTAATATGCAGCAGAATAGTCCGCCGATGTGCTTGATGAAAATTAAACAATTAGAACTGTAATTCGTAATCCAGGCCGGCTAATGGAATCTTTATGACCCCAGGAAGGTGCTGGTGGATTAAAATAATGGTCTATAGCATCTATATAGTTTATCAAAATCAACAACCTCTGACCTTTGCTTTCATATTAACTTTCCATAGCATCAAGGATACATTTATAGTAATTAAGGACTAGATACTTTAAAATGGTTTTAAAAGTCTAGGTTCCTTCAACTCCCTTTTCTTTATGAGATTCCTCGAAGAGGAGATTACATTTAGGTCATAGTAACAAAAGGTAATGAAACAGGGTTTTAAAAGCAACCATCCTCGTTTCTATGAACCGATAATATGCATACTGGAGTGCTTGCAGTTGAACAAACTTCAATGTGGTGCAACAGAACCGGATACAACATGACAGAACTCTTACCATAGCTTGTGATCCATAAGCAGTAGCCGCTACACTGCCGAAGTATGGGTTGGCATAATGGTGTGGAATGTGAGCCTGCAGTAGAAAAACTGACATATGAATGTGATATATAAAACACGATGCACCTAAGTAGCAGGCAAACCACATAAGTAATAACTTACGATTGGTTTGCTATACTCGACTTGTGAAGGAGGAAAGACATGGTCCTGAGTTCCCATTACATAGGCTAATTTAGCATGATTTCCTACAAGCTTCCCATGAGTTCCGTTACCTCCTGAGAAGGGGCAAGAACAGCTAATTAGATATACCCTTGTCCAGGCGACAAGAGAAGAAAAAAATCACATCAATTTAACCACAAAAGAAAGGTAATATTATGTTAAGGGAAGCACTATCACAGCTATGGCAACGTATTAACATCTACAGCCTGGTCGAAATCTGAAGTCCCCTTATTGTTATTTATGCAACATCAAACTTAGAGATCATCAAAAGAAGGAATACTCGACAAATATGAAGACCTGATGATGCGGAAATTAAAGTTTGCCCATAGAGATTGTGGTCTTCGGCACTAGCCACTTCAGGATAAGATTGACCAGTTGATTGAGTTGATGATGAGTCCTGGTCCTGAAATTGGAAACTTAGTTGCTCGCTGTTATGAAAGTGTTGACGCAGAACACCCATCTTCAGGGTTAAGCTTTCAGACATGGAAGATTGCTGGACCTGAGATTCAGTTGAGTTGCGCAAAGATGTGCAGCTGACAACATACGTGCACATCAAATAAGCATTCACGACAGAATCCTTTTTATGCAAATTTGCATTGCGCTAAACTACTGTCAATTTCTCGACTTAATAAAACATGTATGGAGGATCTTTAAATGTTAAAAGGAAGCCTTCATGACTATGTTTTAGCAAGCTCATGCATCAATGACCTAGCGACGAGCCACACACTCTCAGTTCTAGATATTTAAATCAGAAAAGATAAAAACAAATAACCGCAAAGGCTTCTTCGACCAGGCATCAGAAAATTTGTTAAACTGATTTTTAGACTCCTACTTATAAGAAGGAACAAATATAGAAACAACTTGATGGTACACTGGTGAAGTTGAATACGTGTCTCTTCATACAGGTTCACTGAGCAATCTAAAAAATATACAAGAGAAACTTATTTTCAATGATTGAACTATCATATAAATAGATAGCAGAACTGTCATGAAATCCGTATACACACCATTGCAGTTCATCATCTGAAGTTACATTTTACTCTTGCCATTGAATTCATATATTAATTAGCCTACAAATGTTCAATGAAATTCCATATTGAGGTGGTAACAATGCCTCATTCTGAACAGAAACTATATAGGAAAAATTATAATAAAACCGATTGAAGAAGCCATTCCTTTTCTCTTATCAAAATGCAGCAACTTTCAAACCATAAGCATTTTCTCTATGTTATGACCTAATAACATAAACATCAAATATATCAACCATTTATCCCCAAGACAGAGATATAAAAGAAGGATGACCCAATAAGGGGGAAAAAAGGGCACTTGAATGGATTCTTACTCGAAGCAAATTCTATATAAGCTTGAAGTCAGAGGTTTTAAAATGCATGCAAAACCCGAAACCAAAAAAATTCAAAGAAAGAGATGAATGTTGAATCAAAAACAGAAAACAAATCCATTAATCAGCTAAGCATGAAAATTCCAACCCATCGTCACAGCCTCCAAATCCAAGCACATACAGAGCCTAGAACATTATAGAAGCAACAAAACCTTTCTTATCAGACTAAAACCAATCAATTTCATTGTTAACAGAAGGACAAAAAAAAAACATAGATAAAACAGAAGAGTAAAAGAAGCTCAGAAAAACAAAAGCCAAGAAAAACAAGGGAAGGGGGAAGGAAAAAAGGAACACCTCTGGAATTTGATGAAACAAATCGGGATTGTTCTTCTAACATTTGAGGCTGGACTTGTGCATGTATAGCAAAATATAAAAACCTCTCTCTCTCTCTTTCTGGGTTTCTCAGAACAACCCCCACCCTTTTCATTGAGAGTCTCTTTTTAAGGAAATTAATTTGTGTTTGGATAATATTGATTACTAATACATATACTCTTTTTGATAATTTTTTTTTGTTCACTATTGTTAATACATATCTTCTGAAAGACGCATTTTTATAAAGTTTTTGTCTTTTCAGCTCAGCCTCAGTGGCTCACCACCATGACCTCTTCAGTCTTCACAACCATCCTCATTATAGCTGTGGTGGTTCTACTTCAAAAAGAAAAGAAAAAACTCAGTATTTTTGTTTTTCCATATTATTATTTTGGTTGAAATATACAGTAAATTTATGTAGGAACAAATTTAGAGTATACTTCCTTTTAAAATTTTAAGTATAACTTCTAACACTATTAAAATCATTTTATTAAATTTATGTTGATTCTGACACATCAATAATATCAATAAAAAAATTTTAAAAATAAAAAATACTAAATCTTACAAAAAACTAAAATTTAAAGTTTATAAAAAAATACAGAGAATTGTGGCATATTTGTTAATATGGTATCGTGTTGAGTTTTTTTGTTTTTCCATTTTATTTCTTTTTGGTCGTGTTGTGTTCATGCTTTTTGCAATCAATTCTTGTTTGAGAAACACTCCGCAGCCGACCAAAAAATTCATTTGCACTTACTTTCACGCGCTTGGGTAGCGCTTGTTCTCTTTCTGGGTTTTAATTAATTGGAGTTCTGTTTTTCGTTTTTACAGACAGCACCACCTTTGGCATGTATTCAATTAAATTGCATATGCAAGAATTTGTTTTTACAAGTTTAAATTATTCATAATTTTAAAATGTAAATTATATATATGATTTTCAAATTCAACCGAAAGAATTTTATTTTCAATTTGATTTTTTATTTTCAGTAGAAGTAAACAATAAATTTAAACAACTTTATTAAATAAATTATTATCACGATAAAATCTCTTGAATCAAAATTGAAGATCTTCGAAAAGGTATATACAACTCGTATAATAAGTGCGCAATTTCTTTATAACATCATTAATATATATCTGTACTTGGAAAAAGAAATTTCTCTCTAAATTAAACCTCAATTGTATTTCATTTATTTTCAAAAATAATATTTAAGATAATATGCTTTGATAACAACTTTACATTCCCATCTAAAAAATTGAATATAGAGTTTAGGATTCAATTTGTCAGTAAAACAGAAAAAAAAAAGTATTAATAAATAGCATATAGGATAAAAGTGAGGAGGTCATGCTGAGCTTGCCCACACTCTCAATGTTGACATTCATTCTTAAATTAATCTAACTGCTGGCCTTATATTAATATACATACCAGGAGATGAAATTACCAATATTGATTCTTGGATTGGGAAACGAAGACAACAAATAATCCAAACATTGTTAATATATTTTAAAATTTTACTGCCCACGTCTAATTTTATACATCCAAAAATATCAAATATAAGAAATGCGCTATATCATGCTGTAATATACAATATGGTGTCCTGTATCAAATGATTAGTTCTCTCAACTCCAAACAAACAAGAATCGGAGACGAGGAAACAAACAGACCAAATTACGACAGAAGAGAGACAGCGTTGAATAAAATGATGAAATATGCGACTCTAATTCTCTGAAGCATAAATTGAACCAAACTTTCCATTCAGATCATTGCAATTTCTACAATATCATGAACTAAGGCAAACTTATGAGCAGCAGCGGCTGCTGCCTCCGCATTGGTTCACAACTACATACAAACAAACTCAAACCGAGGCAGTTGATAGATACACCCATCAAAACATTGACTACTGAATATTGAGATATCAGTTAGATCCATAGTTTTAATCGTTTATTTAAACTCATTTTTCAAATTTAATATTTCTTTCTAAAGAGGTTTAAATTTGGACTAATAATCGGATCTTAAAAAAAAAAAATCGAAATATTGAATTGAAAAGATTTTATACGGGAAAGGGGGTAACTAAGGAATTACGGATAAAGGCCCAACATTTTAGTTTGAAACAAAATTTGAGCCCAAATGCTTTGAAACCCAAAACTCATCAATGTAATTTTTTTTTAATTAAAAGGAAAGGACGTTTGGTTTCAAAAGTAATGGTTTTGGTTTTTGGTTATTGGTTTCTTTAAAAAATGAAAAATATTAAAATAATAAAAAATTTTATTTTTATTTTTTTCATTAAAAATTTATTCTAAAAGTGAAAAATAATGAAAATAAATGGATTAGCCCTGGTTGAAATCATATAAATGCAAAAATATTTTTTTAACAATTTTTTAAATATTAAATATGGTACATTGGTTAGATTCCGTATAAATATATAAAAGAATATTTCTTATGTTTCTATTATAGGAAAGGAGTTACCAAGGATGTTTTCACTATTTGAAAACGAATTTTTATTCCTATTTGTTAAATATATTTTTAAATTAAAAAAAATTAAAACGAGAAAAGAAAATGAAAATAAAAAAAAATTCAGAAATCAAACAAAACTTTAATGTCAATAAAAGTAATAAAAAGAATAAATAATTTATCATTACAACAGCGACAAATTGACAAATAATCTATCCCATTTATCTGATAATGTTTTTGAACCAGAAACAAGAAATTGATGCTGAAATTCAGGATGTATCCAATGAAAAGAAATAGTTGAGTGTTTTTTCACTTAATCCAACTCATGCGTTTTGCATTAATAAATAAACTCAACAGATGCTCGTGAAATTTTGTACTTCGCATTTATGTGACCTATATTTAAGAGTGTAGTCATGGTTAAGTATGGGTGTTAGGGTTGTTTTGGATTCCCGTTTATCGTTACCTCAATGCGTTTTTTTATTGATACCTACATATCTATTTTGTCCCTTGAATAAAGAAAAAATAAAATAAAAGAACACTTTGATGGTTAAAGAAAAAACAATCCCTATAATTTATAATATAAAAGCCATAATTACAAATAGATAACTATAAACATAAGATATAATATATAGTAATAATAAATTGAACAATTATAATTAAATATATAATTAATTTTGAAATATTAAATAAAATAAATATTTCAAATTTTCTCATTCTTTAATTCATTTTTAATAAAATTATTATTAGAAATAAATGTAATTGTAATAAGTTTTAATCATTTATCAATTTTGTAAATATACAAGATTTAATCAAATGTCTGTAATGGCCATTTTGTCTTTTCATTATAATTCACCTTGTGAACACGATTATGTGATTGAATCCAAAACACATCTATCACCACCACAATAATCAATTTCATGCAACCATTGCTTTTGATCTCATTGCCCATCCAAAATAAGCCTTAGCTTCCCTTGATTGAATGGTATAATTACACATTTAATGTCTCTCTACCATAAATAGTTTAATTTATTATTTTTAACAATTTATGGAAAAATTACAATTTTGGCCCTTTTAAAAGTTAAAAATTAAATTGAAATAAATTTTAATGCAAAATATTTAACTTTCCACCCTTTAAAATTTTTATTTTTATTTCAGTCTCTTTTGCATAAATCTTGACTTCCCCTCTGCAGTATTGTTGTGGCTGAAGAGTAAACAAAAAGATGTACAGTTTTGGAGCATGTGAAAGCACATGCAAATGGTGTAAAGGAGAGCAACCTTTCAGAATTAAATTATCTTCTACACCCTCTTGCATGCCTATGGTGAAAAAGGTTTAAACTTAAAACCAATCAACTTCAAGATTCATTTATTTAGATGAATTATTTAAACCATTATGCAACCGATGTTTGCTCTTCCAACTTAATTAAGTTTTTAGGACAAAATTCAAATTAAAACAAACCCACTTGCTATAGTTTATACCAACATCATTATTTTTCTTTGTTAATTAGTAGAATAAATTTTAATTGTTGTTCTGAGAATACTTGGCAACAAATACAAACAAAGTCCTTAACTCTAAGGCAAAATTGTTCTTTATGAAGAAAAAAAAGCAGAAAGTACAGATCCTTGTTTAAAGAAAAAAACTAGGAATTCTGCAACTTTTTTCAATCATCTGCATTATTTGATCACACTGTGCAAACAAAGCATATGTTTCAATCTAAAATGCTTTCCAAAGTAAAAAAGAATCCATGCAGATCAGCAAGCAGTGATCTTATCGGCTTTACTGCTTTGCTTTACAAGTGTTCCACCATATGTATTAATTATAGTAAACATTATATATAAATATCGACTAAGAGTACTTCAAAGAAAAAACAAAAAAAAACTTCGGACCGCAATAACAGACAGAAAGGTGAAAAGCCATTGCAGGGCTTAGTTGGAAAGACAGCATGGCTAACCTAAACCTAACCAAACTATGTCATATAAATTAATTTGGTCATTGAAACCTCCATTGTTAATTAACATTTGATGAGCTTTTCAACTTTGGGCAGGAAAAAGAAATAGAATGATGATTAAAGGGATTGTCTCCAAAAAGAAAAACATGCCCATGATAGAGCTTTTTTCTTATTCTCATGGTTATCATGGGTTTTTCCACTTTGATCGTTGGCACTGCACATCATTCTAAAGACAACTCGTGTCTTTGCCTGGATAACTTATGTTTTGTTCTTTTAGATGTTGTGGATAAGGTTGAAATCTTTTTACCCAAATCCGAGCTCAATTGAAGAGTTTAGCTATATATATTCAAGTTCAGAAAATGGGTCAAGAAATTCTAGTAAGGAAACCAGCATTTTATAAATATGAACAACGGAAAAGGACAAAAAGGAAAATAGCTTTTCATTTTCGACAACTCTAGATGAATTGAATAGTTGAACAGGTGTCTTTTTTTTTTTATTATAAATTTTCTGACTTGTTGATACTGAAATATTTTGTTTTCCTTACTTGGTTAAAGTCAAAGGTAATTAATGTAACACAGTTTTCATTTTGGCACATATATGTTAAAAAGGGCCAGATATTTTGGTGGTCAGTCAGCAAAAGTGACAGCATTTCCCATATTATTTGGAGCCATTGGTCAGCACCAAAATCATTGAGGAAACAAATACCAGTCTGCCATTGTTGGAAAATCAGAGAAAATAGTTGCTTATATTTCTTTACTAATGGACCCTTTCAATTTCAAATAAATTATTACTTGAATCATTTGTTCAAAAACGATACTACCACATCAAAACCATATAATATTATGTATTATAAAATAAGCAATTTCCGTTTGGTGGCTTAAAACTTAGTCCACACTTTGGTCATTTTCACCTGAAATTATCAATGGGTTGAGAAATAAAATTTATATTTAAGGTTTGAGGAATGAAAATGATGTGAAGGAGCCAAAAAGAAAAAGGTAAATCTTAAAACTCCAATTTTTACATATTGTTGGAAATGAATGCATCGGGTGTTAGGTCTTGTGATGTTTGGCCCCGTGGCTTAAAAATTGGTGTGCTTCACCGCTTGACAATAGTATTCAATGGCTGTGTTTCATCTTCATTGATTCGAAACCAGTGGTTTGGGAGAAAGCAGCTGTTACCATCAATGAAAATCTTTTCTTTCTTTTTTTAAAGTACAGAACCAAGTGAAGGAAAAAAGAAAGAAGAGGTGCCCCCCACCCCCAAAATTGATGGCTCTCCTGGACCACAATCCTCTCATTATTGCAAAATTCAAGACTCTCCTTTTAACCCCATGCCTTGAAAATGACATTTTTATCACACCTTTCCTTCTCATTAATCAAATGAAGGATAAAAATATGTTAAATGTAAAACAATATAATTTTAAATATCACAAATCCCAAAACTGAATTTTTAGCTTATTACATGATAATAGAATGTAAAACAAATAAACATTTAAAAGGGAAATTAGAATCATCCAAATAGCTTGAGAGAAAGATGCACCACATTCTTGGATTTGGTAAGGCATTTACCATGCATGTGATGATTTAGGTCAGCCTACTTAATCTCTTAATTAACTCTCTCTCTCTCTATAGATTATACGTAAAATAATAAAACATTAAATAGTTAACATCACATGCAAACTGAAGAGAGCTTCCACTTCACCGATCACAAAAAAAAAAAAAGTTTAAAAGGTTAGGTGGCTTCTGAATAATTGTTTTAACATTATTTATTGTCTTGTTCTTTTAGGTGGCTTTTAACTCCATTTTTATTTAAAACTGTGTGTTGTCAATTTGCTAAAAAAATTTCTGGGAGAATTGATTATTGTGATTGTTCTTATTGGATTGATTTAATTCAACTATCCTCAATGTCGCATCATCTCTTATTCCGTTTATCTGGTTTCATCTTTCCATTTTTGTTCTTCAATTTCCAGGTTTTTATCTAAATAAAAAAAAGTATTCAATTTTTAAAAAAAATCCAATCTTTTCGAATTGGGTCGCGATTATAATCCTCAAATTCGAATTCAAATTCAGAATTTAAAAAAGAAAAAAAAAATCAAGTTTTGCAAATTCAATGTCCGAGAAAGAAAATGGAAAATAAAGACCCCAAAATTTCACATCAAGAATGACAGATGTCGGGGCGTAAGAAGGAGCTTTAGAGGCTTTTCTTTTTTTAGTTTCTCGAAGAGAAAAAATAAAAGTTAACGCACACATGCACACAAAATTGACACAAAAACTCACACATGCTCAGTAATTCATGCAGGGCAAAACCAAAATGGTAAACATTTACTTTTTTTTTTTTTTTTTTGGGGGGGTGGCGGGGTGGTTTATCCCCCACACCCTGTCCTTAGTCCCACCTGCAACTGCAGGCAGTAATTCTGGCGGGTGGGTGGGCTCTCTTTTTAGTTTTTTCACCTTTTGCTTTCTTCTTTCTTTATTTTAAAAACCCCAATCTCGGCGGCGACTTGTTGGAATCTAGAGAGGCGCCACTCCCGCGTAAAGACAAATCCATTGCTACGACCCTACGACCGCCTCCCCTCCGCCTTGCCTAAGCTAACGCTCTTCCCCTGTTTCCATGCATTTTTAACTTTAATCGGCTTTCACTAGTAGAGTCATTGTTGTTCTGTTTATATTCTTTATTTATTATTTGAATATAAACATTATTATTTTTTGGGATACGAGATCCACAAGTATTAAATATTGACATGTGAACAGTACCGTGGATGATTTTAATAAATTAGATTTTTAAATATTTGACGTTATTCAGGCTTAATTTTTGTGGATTTAGATGCTACTTATTAAGGAGAATCCAATAAAAACGTTTGGCCTATTTATTTCTTGTTTTTTATTTATTTATATAAATTTAGATGCTAACAATAATTAATAAGCCCTTGGGCATTGATTATAGATAAATTTGAAAAACCATATAAATTCAGTACATGCTAAAATGAAAAAGAAAAATTGAGTACCAAAGTTAGAGGTACTAGAGAGCTACAAATATTATTTGGTTACAGCTTTGCCGTATTAGGCCAAATCTGAGCCATCTTCAGAAAAGATCCAGTGGCAGTACGGTGAGAGGAAAAAGAGAGAGAGGAAAACTCAAGGCAGACACACAAATTATTTGTTTCTGTTTGATATTTTCTTTAAGACACAGAGCACAGGCATATTGCCAAAGAAACAGAGTACCTCTCATTCTCTTGCTCTTTCTTTCATTTCCATCCCAAGGAAAACCATGCCCTTCTCCTTCCTCCATTAACGGTCACTTGTTTTTCTTTTTCTATATTCCTTGCTATCAGCTACATTGGATCTCTCTGATTCTTCTTCTTCTTCTCTTTCTTTTTGCTTTTCTTTTTGGCTCTTTGGCATTACGAAAAGTCACATTCCGTTCCAAGTAAGCCTTGGTATTACCAAAGTAAAATACCCATAAACATCGTTCGCTTGTTGACATGGCTACCTTGTACATTTGTTTATGAAGTTTGGTTGTTGTTGAATCTGATCTGGGATTTCTATAGTTTAGGGGAAGGGGTTGAAAAGAAGAGAAAGAGAAGGGAATATGTTAACGTGCATAGCTTGTTCAAAGCAGTTGCACAATAACAATGGATCTTTAGGGCGCCATCAGGATGAAGATACTTTGGAAACTCCTAGGACTAGGCAAACCATCAAGGCCCTCACTTCTCAGGTATTGTGATTACTTGCTCTATGTATATAAACATGTAGAAATTTGCACATCCTCTTCTATTCGTTTTCTAAGAAAATGCGGGAAAACATGAGTCGCAATATTTGAAGTCACGCTTTGAATCCTATGGCTTTGAGGGGTTCAAGTTTCTTTTTATTTTCTGATGGAAAAATAAGCTGGGAATTGTTTTTTTCTGCTGCGTTGCTTTCCACTTTCTTAGGAAACAAACATATTAGCCCGGAATCCGCCATGTTCTTAAATATTTATCCAGTTTGTTTTCGAAACCCTGAGTTTGTTCTGTTTTCTAGTTTGTTCTTTTTTCCTTCTTTTTCCCCATAGAGCCAGGCTTTAAGCAACAGTTAACTTTTCTTTTCATATAATTTCCAGATCAAGGACATTGCATTGAAAGCATCAGGAGCTTATAAAAGCTGCAAGCCTTGTTCAGGTTCATCAAACCATGACCGTAAGAACTATGCAGACTCCGATGCTGCCTCCGACTCAGCACGCTTCCATTGCCCTTACCGTAGAAGAGGAAGCTCGAATTCGACCCCCGGAAGTTGGGGCAAAGAGAAGGAATCAAGACTAAAAGAACTTTCCAGTGGTGAAGGTACCCCGGTTTCCGTTAGTGGCCGTAGAGGATCGGCACTGTTTATGGAGGAAGATGAGCCTAAGGAATGGGTTGCACAAGTGGAGCCTGGTGTCTTAATCACTTTTGTCTCATTGCCTGAAGGAGGGAATGATCTGAAACGGATTCGATTCAGGTACTTTATTTATGTTTTTGGTACACATGATAGTGAAGGTTCTCGTTTGTTTGAATATGATCACCTGATTTTTCTTCTTGGTATTGAAATAGAGGCCATAATTGCATTGTCCTCTGTGGTTTGAACTTTTCTTTGTATACCAAATATCAGGTTTTGAAGTGTTGTTCTCGTTTCGTTTTGGAGTTGTCCCCTTGTAGTTTGGATTCATTCTTGGCTCTTGGTTTTGGTATTAAAGGTTTCAATTTGTTGGATTGTCATTGCATGTGGTTAGTATGGTGGTGGTGGTGGTGGTAATTGGAGCTGGGACCTTTTGACATTATCCTTTGTCATTTTATGTGTGATTATCACACTAAATTTTCATGTGAGGTTTCATGAGCGAAAATCTATATAGCATCATTGAAGCGGCCCCATATATCGGTCTCTCTTTATGGATTTGACCCACTTTGCAAGTTGGCATTATAGCTTTCTTTGCATTTCTGGCGAATTATGGAAATAGCATGGGTAATCAGTCCTTTGTTTCTACCAAAATAAGCTCAAGCTGAGCTGTATGGTTAAAGCAGTCGATCAGTATGTGATTCGTACTCCTTGGGCAGTTGGCCTTAATCTTGCTATGTGCCTAAGTTAATTTGACGTTGAGGTGACACTTAAGGCCAAATTCTATGTGATATTTCTGTAGACTGTTCACTGTCGTGTTACCCTAAAGGAGTAAATAAATGTCTCTTCGCATGTGATGTAGACTGTTCACTGTAGGTGAATCTAGTGTAACCCTCAAGTAATGTCTCTTCGATTGTGATGTAGGCCCACCTTTTATGTGCTGATTAGATCGATAAATTGATGGGATATATACTTATGATAAATTATTGTATAGAAACCATCTTTGGACTATATAGCACAAAGGGCATTTTAGGTTTAATATTGTCAGTTGGAAAGTTAAATATCTATGGCTTTGCTCGTCAATCACCTTCTTTTTCTTCATGGCAATTTGAATGGCAACCGATGTTCTTAATTATCTTATTAACGGGTTCAAGAGTAATCATGTGGCCCTAGGCTTCTCTAGTTCTTTTGAATAAACAATTATCTCTTCAATGGGTTCAAGTTTAATTATCAAAGCACTTGGTTTCTGTAACTTTGTTAAGTAACCAATTCCTTTCTGTAGTTTCTTGTTCTTTGCTTGGACTGCTCATCTCCTTTTTCGATTCTTGTTAAATATCAGTCGTGAGATGTTTAATAAATGGCAAGCTCAGAGGTGGTGGGCAGAGAACTATGACAAGGTCATGGAATTATACAATGTACAACGCTTTAATCGTCAAGTGGTTCCACTTCCAACTCCCCCTGGCTCTGAAGATAAAGTAAGTTTCTTCAGCATGTCCTTTTTAACTTTTTAGTTGTTCTTGGTTAAATCCTAGTTCTTGTTTAGTCAAGGGTTCAGCTTCATTCTGTTGACTTTTAAAGTGATTTATGAAACTCCGTAACTTCTGGATGATTTATTGGATACTTGTACTATTAGCTCGAAATTAAGAAATCTAGTTAGCTGTATTTACTTACCAAACGTCCAAAACGATGTAATTAGTCACCTTTTTGCCTTGATTTTTATTTTTCAGTTGACTATAGGTAATATTTTCAGGGTTTCAATCAATATTGTTCTTTTCATAAAGCCCACTTTGGGGTTTACTCCTTTAAAAGGAGGACTTTTGCCAGCATCTCACATTTTGTAAAATGACAGGTCCGTAAGTATTTTAGTTTTTAAAAATTAGTGTTTGTCTCTCCCTTTCAGGGATCAATAACTGAATCTGCAAAGGACAGTCCTGTGACTCCACCCCTGAACAAAGAACGCCCTCATAACTTTATCCGGCCAACAGGAATGGGCTATTCGTCATCGGAGTCCCTGGATCACCATTCAATGCAATCCTATCAATGCTACGACTCAGCTGCTCTTGTTTCAACACCAAAACTCTCCAGCATTAATGGAGCCAAGACTGAGACATCATCGATAGGTGGTTCTGTTAGAACTAGTTCATCACGAGAGGCAGATCAGTCTGGAGAGCTCTCCATCAGTAATGCCAGTGACATGGAAACCGAATGGGTTGAACAGGATGAACCAGGGGTTTACATCACTATTAGAGCACTTCCAGGTGGTACTCGGGAGCTTAGACGTGTCCGCTTCAGGTATGCAGTTTGTTTTTCATCTGTCTTGGACATAAAGCTAGCATTAACATTAATGTTAATTCAAGCATCATCTCGGAACAATAACAACCATTTTTCTTCCTTTGCATGTTTGATGCAGCCGAGAAAAGTTCGGAGAAATGCATGCGAGGGTGTGGTGGGAAGAAAACCGAGCCAGGATACAAGAACAATACTTGTGAGACATAGCAAAAGCAATTAGGAAGTGCATTTTCAAGTTTATCTCCTTTTTTTTTACCATTGGTATTTAGACAAATTATGTGTGCCTGAGACACAACTGATCACAAAGCCTACTACATTTCTGTACCAACTCTGATACCTGCCCAGTATTCAAGAAATGAAGACGCTAAGAACATAACCTGAGAAAAGGGAAGAAAAATAGAAATAGAGAATGTGAGAGATTAATCAGAAGGCTTTTCCAAGGTTGGTTGCTCACTGAAGTTTGTGCTAAATTAAGTTGACAATGGCAAGCACCAAAATTCTATAGAGAAAAGATTATTCCCCTCTCATATTCTCTTATTCTTTTTCCTTTCTCTGCTACTATTCTTCTTAGTGTATTTATTACTTGAAAATTAGGCACTCATCACTCTGCTTAGATTAGATATTAGATATATCCTCAAATAGATATTCTTTTTCTCTTTTTTTTCCAATATTTGATTGGATGCTTTGGGGTTTCACAAATTAAAAGAGGTGATTTATTTATTTGGTCCTATTTCAGGCAGAGCTTACTTTTCACCCAAGAGAACCCATCTCAATTCGCATCTTGCAATTCTTTTCCGCTTTGATATGGAGTGCTTGATGGGCCTATGATCCACAGCACAACATATTGTGGGCTTCAAAGCCTTTCTTTTTAGGGAAATATATATTTTTAAAATATAACACATGCAAAAATAAAATAAAATCCACTAATGTAAATCCATGACTTTTTTTTCTCTCCAAATTTTATTATTTAAATGGAAAAACTACCTAGGTTACTTGACTTCTTGGATATTTTCACTTTGGTCATCTAAATATTTTTTTCTTTTAATTTATTACTATTGTTACAATAATTTATCATTTTGATCACCTATTCATTTTCTTTATAATAGAATTTGATGTGACATTATGTATTTTTTAATTCATTTTATTCCACATAAGCACTCGATTGACACAATTAAGAAACGATTGAGATTAAAAATAAAACGACATCTTGGGATTTTTAACCCAAAACCAAATAAAACAAGGCATTGGAATTTTTAATTAAAAAAAACGAAAAAAAAAAAGAAAGGTAAATTTAAGTTAAAAAACCTAAAAACCAAACCGCCACTTAAGGTTTGAATTGAAAAATGATTTTAGGGTAATCAAATTGGTGGTTTAGAGGTTAGTTTAATAGTTTTGTTTGAATTGAAAAATGAATTTAGGGTAATCAAATTGGGGGTTTAAAAGTTAGTTCGATAGTATTGTTGTTGTTGATCGGTCTATTAGTGTATAGGGTTTATTTGTAACAATCATTTGATAGCAATGGATGGGTGGAGTAGTCAATCGAATTTGAAACCAAGTAGGGGGAATGGATTTAAAATTTTTACATTATTACACGGAAACTACTAGCCAGCTAGGAGCGATTATGTGGACATTATGTGTCATGCCACATCAACCTCTGTTAGTGAGAAAACAAATGGGTGAAAAGATGATAAATTATTGTAACAACGATAATCAAATTGGAAGTTTTTTTTTTTTATTTGGATGGTCAAAATAAAAGTGCTCAAAAAATTGAGTGACCAACTTGATAGTTTACCCTTATTTAAACCTTAACAATATTGCTAAAGAAGCCTTGACACTTGTAACACCCCTAATCCATATCTATCGTCAGAATAAGATTTCAGAGCATTACCGAGTAATCGTAATCTAAACATACATTTCAAACATTTCAAAAACCATTTGTTTAACATGTTCAAAACACGATTAAACACATTCAAAACATGCCCAAACAATCATCCTAGGTGCCTAACTAATGTTCCCTCATTGGTACCATATTTATATCATCAAAACATCAACCGAATTAAAATTATAAACATGTCAAAATTCATTAATTTGGCCTAACTCAAATCTACTTAAAACATTAACTTAAATTCACATGCACATATCTAGATTTGGTTCAATTTACCATGCCATAGTATGGCTTCAAACACAAACACATGTTTATATGTATATACCAAACCAACATTACATTTATAACCTCATTTATAATCCATCCACAAAATAACTATCATTTAGATGTCCTAGGTACATGCCAACACAAAAGATAAACATCACCACATTTAAGTTCGGGATCTTTGTTGGATGCTGAACCGGCAATCAAAGTGAAGTATCTAACCATGAATTTCGAGTTATTCGACGTCGATTTTATCCTTCCCCTTTTTAGTATAAGATTCTGATACGACGTTAGCAATTGAACTTTAAACAATTTGGAGCCCTAAAGTCGTGCATCTCCTCCTTCTCTTCTTTCTTTTTCTTTCTTTCTTTTCTTTCTAATTTGAATGGCTCTATCTCTTCTTTTTTTTATTTGTTTTATTATACATTAATTAATTATTATTATATAATATATACATTTACTTACTTATTAAGTTTTCTTGATATTATAATATATTTTAACTTTAACTATTATAATATATAAAATAAATTTACACATAAATTATATAAATAATTCACAAATTCTGTCCATTTACTAGAATAAGGCATAATTTCTTCTTTAGTCCTTTTAATTATTATTTAATCTATAATTCAACTTTCACCCTATACGCGATTTAGTCTTTATACCTAATTACTTTTAATTCAAGTAAATTCAGTTAACCGAAACCTAATTAA
Organism: Gossypium bickii; assembly: GCA_025503065.1. Lineage (NCBI taxonomy): Eukaryota > Viridiplantae > Streptophyta > Magnoliopsida > Malvales > Malvaceae > Gossypium > Gossypium bickii. Next base: position 135,458,181 of record CP106709.1, on the reverse strand, counting down.
CTAGTTCGATTTACAAGAACGGAGTTTCGGGAATGCACTTTCCGACATCCCTGACTATCGAGTCGTTACAATTCTCCCACTAATTAAATTTCGTCCCCAAAATTTACCTGAAAAGAGGTGGGGGTATTGAGATCTCATCGTTTCTTCCGATTCCTAAGTCGCTTCCTCAACAATATGACTACGGCACAGCACTTTTACTAACGGAACTCACTTATTGTGCAACCCTTTCACCTCACGCGCCAAAATCTCAACCAATTCTTCTTCGTACGACAAATCGGGTTGAATTTCAATATCTTCTGTCGAAATAACGTGAGATGGATTCGATCGATATCTTCTAACCATTGTATTTTCTGTAGTTCCGCAGGCAAAGCTAAATAATACGCAACTGGTCCCACTCTTTTCGTGATCTCATATGGTCCAATAAAACGAGGACTTAGTTTCCCTTTTCGACCAAATCTCAAAATTTTCTTCCAAGATAAAACTTTAAGAAATACTTTATCGCCAACAGAATATTCAATATCTCGAAGTTTCAAATCTGTATATGATTTTTGTCTACTGAAAGCTGTCTTCAATCTATCTCAAATTTTCTTAACAATATCTTCCGTTTCTTGAATTAATTTCGGCCGGATCATTCTTCTTTCACTCAATTCCATCCAACAAACAAGTGTTCGACACCTATGACCGTATTAGGCTTCATACGGAGCCATTTGAATACTCGATTGAAAATTATTATTGTATATAAATTCGGCCAAAGGTAAGTAACGCTCCCACCCCGATTCAAAATCAATAACACAAGTACGAAGCATGTCTTCCAAAATCTAAATAACACGCTCAGATTATCCGTCAGTCTGTGGGTGAAAAGCTGTGCTAAAATTAAGTCGCGTACCAAAAGATTCGTGCAACTGTTTTTAAAATCTCAAAGTGAACAGTAGATCTCGATGAGAGATTATCGACATAGGGACACTGTGCAATCTCACAATTTCTTTAAATATAAACTTCATCAAACTTTTGAAGTAACCAATCTGTCCTAACTGCTATGAAATGAGTCGATTTCGTAAGTCTCAAGAATCACCCATACAACATTTTTCTTACTTGACGATAAAGGTAATCACGTTAAAAATCCATCGTGGTACAATCCATTTCCATTTAGGAATAGAAATAGATTGAAGTAATCCGGTGGGAACCTAATGTTCTGCCTTAACTCGCTGACAAGTTAAGCATTTAGCCACAAACTCGACCACGTCTCTTTTCATTCCTGGCCACCAATAAGTGTAACACCCCTTATCCGAGGCCATCACCGGAGTCGAGCACGAGGCGTTACTTCGTTGAAACTCTTACTAATATACTTCTAACCTCGTCAAACGTGATCCCAATTTAAAACTTATGAAAACTAATCTTGTAACACCCCTTACCCGTGTTCGACTCCAGAACAGAGTATGAGGCATTACCGAAGAGTACGAAACATTTACAGATTATTTAAACCATTTATCGCTCAAATATTAAAATTTATTGTAAAAGTTTCCTTTATCAGACCCTTAAGGTTCAAATCATGCATTGGGATTGGGTCAGGACTAAATCAAAATCGTATAAAATTTTTCGCAATATCCTTAAGTTTATCTCATTTACAAGGTTCCCACGCCCGTGTGGCTCACATGGCCGAGCCTGCAGGGCGTATAACTCTCTCGACTTGCATCCGTGGAGAAACTTGGGTCACACGGCCTTAGTACACGCCCGTGTTGCTTGGCCGTGTGGTAAAGTTAATTTTTCACAAATTATGCTATTTTTCAAGCCATATTTCTCACTCATTTGATCCTTATTCTTCACCACATTTAATACATATAAAAACTAATTTAAGATATTCAATCTGAGCCTTATACTTAATACGATTTGTTAGTCGTACACTTCATATAAATAACAAGAAACGTATATGGGCTCAATTCTCATTAAATTTCTCTTGTACTTGTACTTTTTCATCCTATGTATTCATATAGCTTATAACAATCGCACATCTGTTTTTCATATACATTTTTATAACAATTTCTCTTGGTTTCAAACTACTTCATATTTGAGTTTTACTTATCAAATCATTTGAAACATCATCTTTATACATATAGTGCACTTGAGATGCAAAAATTCTATAATTATGAATGAACACATTTATCAAACACATTCCATGTTTTTATATATTATAGTCTCATATTTCTATGTATCATTTACCATCATTTCCTCGTATTTTTGACAAATACATGTAACAACTCATAATCATGCAATTCACTAACTCTTCCTGCCAATTACAATTTAAATTGGCAACTCACTTATTGAGCCCAATTTCAATGTTCTCTAAAATCCATTAGGATGCATGTATCCATAAATAAATTCCATGTACAGATATCATCACCTCATATTTTCACATACATTTACTTTCCATATTATGAACTCAAATAACACACACAAGACATACCAATACATTCCAAGTACATTTTCATAATATTTCATTTCGAATTTAGATTATGTCATTTTAGAACTCTTCTCATTAACTCATTCGGAATACCATTTCATACAGATAATACACTCAAGGGTGTGCAAATATATAATCACAAATGAACTCATTCATCAACCAAGTTCTATGTTCATGTATCATCAACTCATATTTCCTTATATCACATAATTCTATATAACACTTACCAACTTCGTCAAATTAGTAAACGTCTTACGAAATTGTTCTACACCGGTATGCCTCGAATTTCACTGATAATCACTGATGCCATATCCCAGATATGGTCTTACACGGAAATCACTTGTCACTTGTAGCCAAAAGCTACCACTATTCATCGATCGTGCAGCCGAGGCTACCACTTTTCACCGATCGGTGGCCGAAACTACCACTTTTCATCGATCGGTAGCTAGAGCTACCACTTTTCATCGATCGGTGGCGGAGCTACCACTTTTCATCGATCGGTAGCGGGAGCTACCACTTTTCACTTGATCGGTAGCCGAGCTACCACTTTTCACGATCGATCGTAGCCGAAACTACCACTTTTCATCGATCGTAGTTTGGAGCTACCACTTTTCACTGATCAGGTAGCCGAAACTACCACTTTTCACTGATCAGGTAGCAAGAGCTACCACTTTTCACTGCTCAGGTAGCCGGAGCTACCACTTTTCACTGATCAGGTAGCAGGAGCTACCACTTTTCACTTGATCAGGTAGCCGGAGCTACCACTTTTCACTTTCACTTGCCTTTGATCAGATAAGTGTAGCCGAAGCTATCACTTATCACTTGTTGCCATGGTTCAACCATTGTATTTTCCGTCAATTCATGTTGTCACTGAACTGAAATGCTCAATTTGATCATCAATACATATGAAATAACACATAATGAAATTCATAAAATTAACAAATGATCACTAAAATTTAGCCATATAAACTCACAACTTCAATTTTTTGTATTATAACGATAATCATAATTTCATAATAAATATTCCAAATAAAACATTATATCAATTATAATTGAGCATGTAATCAATTTATACACAAGTCATTCATATATTATTTTCCCTCCTCCTCCTCTCCATCCACATCCTTAGTATAAACAACACACTTGTAAGTAACATTTTCTATAATTTTCACTATTTACTCATGTGAATATTCAAGCTGTCCATCCGTGTCATAGTCACTAAAATTATTTTTATCTTGAGCTACAGAACTCCAAATTAAGATCCGTTAATTTTATTTGAAACTAGACTCACATATCTTCTTACCATAATTTTTCCAGAATTTTTGGTGTGGCCAATTAGTACAGTTTATTCATCAGTCACCCTCATTATTGCTGCATGCAGCAGTTCTGACCCTTCTTCACTAAAAATTAATTATCTCTTTATACAAGATTTAGATGATGTTCAGTTTATTTCTATTGAAAATAGACTCATTCAGAATTCTGAACATATAAATTATAACTCATAATTCTTTTTGTACAATTTTTAGTGAATTTTTAAAGTAAGAACAGGGGATCACGAAGTTATTCTAAACCAGTCTTGCAAAACGTTAAATATCTCAAAATGTAGACTTCCTTTGCTTGCTATGTTTATTTTATATGAAAATAGACTCAACAAGCTTTAATTCTATATCTATCTCAACTTCTAATTCGATTTCTACAATTTTTGGTGATTTTTCAAAATTAGACAACTGCTGCTGTCCAAAACTGCTTTAGTGTAACATGTTGATTTCTATTTTGTCCCTAATTCCACAATTCATACAATTCAATCCTTGCTGAGTTAACCCCTCAATTGAGTTAATTTTCTCATTTAATACTTTTCTCTATCATTTTAAACTACTTCATAACCTTTGAAATCAGAATTTTAACACTAGGCCATAATTTCAGCTATTTCACAATTAGGTCCTAAAACCCATTTTCATCAATTTCACTTGATAATATCATCATATAACAAAATTAAAGCTCCAAATCAATATTTATTCATCATATTCTTCCAGTAATAATCCACATCAACTTTAAAAATTAGCTATAGAATCAAAAACTAATGACATAGTAAGTTGGATCCAATTGTAAAAGTCCAAAAACATAGAAATTTCAAGGAAAAAGCAAGAATTAAACTTACATGAAGCTTGAGTTTGAAAACCAGCTTGAAGCTCTCTCCCATGGCTGTTTTTCAGCTGAAGAAAATGAAGAAAATCAAGAGAAATCTAGATAATTCCACTTTAGTCCTAGCTTTTTTTAAGTAAATTTTGCAATATTCCAAATTTACCCTTATTTCTCCTTATTTTCTCTGGTTTCATGCCCTTGTTGTCCAGCCCAAATAGACCTTGGGTCTATTTGCCTTTTAAGCCCTCTTTCTTTTATCATTTAAACTATTTAATCATTTCTTATAACTTTGCATTTATTACAACTTAGTCCTTTTTGTTCAATTAACTATCGAACTTTAAAATTTCTTGTGAAACTTTAATACTAACTTATTAACACTCCATAAACATTTATAAAACATTTATGGCTAGATTAAAAATCTACGAGGTCTTGATACCTCGTTTTCGATTCTAATTATTTAATTTTTTTTTCTAACTTCACATTTAACTTATACTCACTAAATTAATAATATTTTCTACTCACTTGTCGGATTTAGTGACCTCGAATCACTATTTCAACACCACTGAAAATTTAGGCTATTACAAATCTTGTTGCTCATTCATTTTTTTTTTCTTTTGGGCTTACAAGCCCTAAACGAGATTTGGGATCCATTCCTAGTTAACTCGGGCGTCTAAGAAAAATTCTTCGAACCTTATGATAATGTACGTCCCACGCCCATGTGACCTTTTTACACGCCCGTATGGACTTCCAACACGACCGTGCCAACAGCCCGTGTTGAATCATGACTACAACTTTAGTTACTGGAATTTTAACATGGCCTGATCACACACCCGTGCACACAGGCTGTGACCCTCAAACGGCCTAGACATGCCCATATCAATATCCCATGGGGCATTCTGTCAAAAATCACACGATCAAGGCACGTACCAGTGTGATCGGCCGAGTGGACAATAGCAGGCTATTTTCTAAGCCTTTTTGTCACCCTGAAACACAACCAGACTCATACCAACATCAATCTCACAAATCAAAGAATTCATATGCCACCACGCATATCATTCTCTTTAACCAATACCCTACTTTAAGATGCAAACTAGCATACTCATGAATTTCATCATTGTTGCATAATTTAATTTAAACAATGCTAGCCCATTTACAAGGCTATTACTACACTATTTGAGTAATATTAATAGCCAACACATTTGGCTATACAAAATGACACTCATCAAAATGACTAAATCTTCTATACATGCCACTCACACATATACACTTAAATATAGCCTTCCTCGACTTGATAATTCGATAGTGTGATACTGCCTTTAACGATCTCCAACTTCGAGCCAACCTGAAACCACTAAGAGAAATGGAAAAGAAGGTGTAAGCTTTATAGCTTAGTAAGTTAGCGTATAATAATAAGCAATTTAATTAACAAAGTGTTCCCATTTCTCAAATGGTATTCTCAAGAAATAAAATCATTATTCATATGATTTCACCCCTTTTTTTAGATATATATATATATTTAGCTTAAGCTGTTTTTCTTAGTCATGGTCGCTAAATTTATTATATCTTAAGCTACAGAGCTCGAAGTTAAGTTTCGTAAATTTTCTGTGAAACTAGACTCATATGCCTTCTTTTCATAAAATTTTCAGAATTTTTGACTTGGCCAATTAATACAGTTTATTCATTGAAGTTTCCCCTATTTTGCTATTCGATAGCTCTGACACCTCTTCACTAAAAATTGAATTTCTCATTATACAAAATTCAAATAACGTTTCTGTTTATTTTTATTGGAAGTAGATTAATCAAGAATTTTAAGCTTATAAATTTCACACCATAAAAATTTTTATACAATTTTTAGTGATTTTCCAAAGTTAGGACAGGGGATTCTGAAATCCATCTGACCCTGTCTCACAACAATATGGATATCTCACGAATTAAGAATCATTTGCTCACTCTACTTGTTTTATGTGCAAGTAGACTCATTGGGCTTCAATTCCATATCTAATTCAATTCCCACCATTTTTTGTGATTTTCCAAAGTCACAACACTGCTGCTATCAAATCTGTTTTACTCATACATTTTTACTCTCCCATGTTTTCCTTATATTATTTCCATATATGCACACATAACACCGAGCATGTTCAATACTAGCCATACAAATGAATAATTGTCACCAATATTTACGAGTACTCATAATGGCGCTTACCCCATATCAGCTTTACCGCAATTTCAATCATGTATCACATATCAAACACATTATGCACACATACACACATGGTCATATGCACCCTTACTCATACGTACATTTACCACCTTTCTCAATTGTTAGTGATTTTCCAAAGTTGGGACAGGGGATTCCGAAATCCATCTGACCCTGTCTCACAACAATACGAATATCTCACGAATTAAGAATCATTTGCTCACTCTACTTATTTTATGTGAAAGTAGACTCATTGGGCTTCAATTCCCACCATTTTTGGTGATTTTCCAAAGTCACAACACTGCTGCTATCAAATCTGTTTTACTCATACATTTTTACTCTCCCATGTTTTCCTTATATTATTTCCATATATGCACAAATAACACCGAGCATGTTCAATACTAGCCATACAAATGAATAATTGTCACCAATATTTACGAATACTCATAATGGCGCTTACCCCATATCAGCTTTACCGCAATTTCAATCATGTATCACATATCAAACACATTATGCACACATACACACATGGTCACATGCACCCTTACTCATACGTACATTTACCACATTTCTCAATTGTTAGTGATTTTCCAAAGTTGGGACAGGGGATTCCGAAATCCATCTGACCCTGTCTCACAACAATACGAATATCTCACGAATTAAGAATCATTTGCTTACTCTACTTGTTTTATGTGAAAGTAGACTCATTGGGCTTCAATTTCATATCTAATTCAATTCCTAATTCAATTCCCACCATTTTTGGTGATTTTCCAAAGCCACAACACTGCTGCTGTCAAATCTGTTTTACTCATAAATTTTACTCTCCCATGTTTTCCTTATATTATTTCCTTATATGCACACATAACACCGAGCATGTTCAATACTAGCCATACAAATGAATAATTGTCACCAATATTTACGAGTACTCATAATGGCGCTTACCCCATATCAGTCTTACCGCAATTTCAATCATGTATCACATATCAAACACATTATGCACACATATACACATGGTCACATACACCCTTGCTCATACGTACATTTACCACATTTCTCAATTGGTCACATTCACACCTACACTTATTCATAACATGATCGCACCAATCACCATTAGTAAGTTAACTCGTTGAACCCCTTTGAAAAACGCTCGATACTCGGTGGTCTCAGCACATAGCTCCACCTACACATAATTCGGCTTTCTTGTACACATGGTGAAGGTCCCTTATCACTCGTGTGACCTAGCTAAATATTGTCCGTATCTCTCGGTTTTCTGAAGGTTCAATCGAGAATTTTACATTCCATACATTTTCATATTATAGTTATCGCCCAATGATTTCCATAATATCTAGCAAAATAATTATTAAACAAATAAAATAAATGCATCATTTACATATAAACTTCCCATTTCACATAATAACCATAGTCATAGAAAACACCTTTAAGCACAATATTTTAACCCATTTTCCATATCACCTATGTTACTTTTTATCATAAACATATTATTCAACCAATTCACCAATGTAATATGCTAAACATGTAATTCAACAAAATCAATTTAATACCACAATTTAGGTTTCAAACATACATTACGACATTATTGTATTATTATTTACACACCAACTTACCTCGGACGCGAAAGTGGCTAATTTATTCGACTTAATCCATCATCATGTTCTTTCTAATCTAAGCCCGAATCTCGTTTTCCATGATCTATCATATCACATTTAGCTCAATTATTAGTTACATTAATCAGTGTGACCCAAAAATCATCTTATGGAAAATTTATGTTTTTACCCCTAAACTTTCACATAATTACACTTTTGCCCCAAGGCTCGTAAATTGATTTTTATTCAATTTTCTTGTATTTTGGACTTAGCCGAACCATTTTCATAACAATACCCATCCACATTTCTCACTAATTCATGCACTTAGGACAAATTTTACAACTTTTGCAACTCGATCCTTTTTGTCATTTTCGTCGAAAATCACTTAGTAAAACTTGTTTCTCTTCTCATGGACATGCATAATCCACCATTAATCATCAAAATACACACTTAATCAACTATGATAAAATTCACAAACTTCAACAGTTTTAAAAATGAAGGTACGAGATAGCTAAATTGAGTTGCCACGACTCCGAAAACGTAGAAATCATTAAAAACGGGTCAAAAACCACTCACCTATCAAGCTCCCAAGCTTGGCCGAACATGACTTTCTCCATGGCTGTTCGTTTCTTTTCTCACAATCGGCTGGAGAAGAAAATAGAAAAGAATGGTGCCTTTTTACTATTTTTGTCTTATTATACCCATTTAACTTAACTTCCAAATTTGCCCTTTTTCTTTTCAACTAACTTCAAAAATATAAAAAAAAATATCTTCCATCAATTATAAGTGGACTAATTTCTTCATAATGACCTTCACTTTAAAAACCCATCACAATTACACCTTTTATCATTTGGAACACACACTTCGCACTTATAACAATTTAATCCTACTAACCAAATTAAACACTTTTTCGATAAAATTTCTCAACGAAATTTTCGCACAACAATTCAATCACATTATAGACCTCAAATTGATAAGCTATTTCATACTTAAAGCTTCTAGGACCTCATATTTTGCAACTTATTTAATTTAGTCCAAAAGTCAAATTGGACACTTTATGCCTAAAATTTCTTCATGAAATTTTTACACATGCATACGAACATATCATAAACCTCATAACAGTCATAAAATAATTATTTCTACTTTAGATTCATGGTCTCAAACCATTATTCGGACAAGGCCCTAATTCGGGATGTTACAATAAGATTCTCGCAGATCGCAATACATTTTCGTTCCTCTAGGATGCAAAGCAAAAAAATTATCATAAGCTTCACGAAATATCAACTCTTTTAACTCAGAAACATCCGGAACGTAGATTTTGTTATGAAATCTCAAACAAGCATAATTATAAATGCTGAAATTTTCTAATATACCATTCTGAACCATTTCTCTTTTTTTCGTCAACTTGTCATCATCTAATTGCGCTGACTTGATCCGATCAAACATCACCGGTTTGATCTTTAATTCAGCCAATAGACATCCATCATTATTGATACTGAGCTGAGCAAACATTGCTTGCAATTCAATTGCTACTTTTCTACTTAACGCATCAGTTACGACATTAGCTTTACCAGGGTGGTAATCAATAACGTAATCAAAATATTTTAGAAGTTAGATCTAACGACGCTGTCTCAAATTCAACTTAGATCTAACGACGCTGTCTCAAATTCAACTCCTTTTGAGATAGGAGGTATTTGAGACTCTTATGATCGGTATAGATATGACACTTTTCGCCGTACAAGTAGTGTCTCCAGATCTTTAAAGCAAAAACCACAGCAGCTAACTCTAAATCATGCTTTAGATAATTGCGTTCATGCATTTTTAACAGACGAGATGCATGAGCGACCACTTTCCCGTCTTGCATCAAAACACAGCCAAGATTGCTCAAGGAAACATCACTATAAATGACAAAATCCTTTCCTGATTCTAGTAAAGTCAAAACCAACTCTCCATTCAACATTTGCTTCAATTTCTCAAAATTTTCTTGACATTGATCGTCCCAGATGAATTGGACATTCTTATGCAACAACTTTGTCATCAGCAAGGCTATCTTCGAAAATCCATTTAGAAATCTTCGGTAATAACCAGCTAGTCCAAGAAAACTGCGAACCTCTGACACATTCCTCGGTACTTTCCACTGATTAATTACGTCGATCTTTTTCGAATCAACTCTAGTTCCATCTGTCGAGATAACATGACCTAAAAATACAACCTTTGATAACTAGAATTCACACTTACTAAGCTTTCCGTATAACCGTTTCTCTAGTAACACTTGCAAAACAATTCTGAGGTATTGCTTGTAACACCCCTTACCCGTATTCGACGCCGGAATAGGGTACGAGGCATTACCATAACACATACACGTGTAAACGTATTGAACTGAGTCATAAAATTTTATCCAAAATTATCACTTTTCAATTTACATCACAAACATATAACTTAAATAATACTAGTCAACATCAATGGCCTTATACAAAATGAACTGCTAAATATTAATGGCCAACATTTTAGGCTAAACCAATTATGACATATACAAATGACTAAGTCCCCTATACATGCCATAAACTTAAGAGGTTTGTATTCACTTTTTACCCAAGATGATAGCTTGACAGTGTGATTACATCTCCGATGATCTCCAACTCGAGCTAGCATACAACCCTATAAGATATGGGAAAGGAAGGAAAGTAAGCTACAAAGCTTAGTAAGTATGTAAATAATAACTGATTTATTAACAGGCTTTCATAAATCTTCACAATATGTTCTCAAGATAATACAATCATAATTGCACATAGTTCCACTTTTTATTCATGTTCATCTCAAGCTGTCTATTTGTGTCACTGTCACTAAATTATTTATTTCTCGAGTTACAGAGCTCCAAATGAAGAATTATAAATTTTATATGAAACTAGACTCAACTATCTCTACACCATAAAATTTCAAGAATTTTTGGCTTAGCCAATTAGTACAGTTTATTCTTTAAAGTATCCCTTGTTCTGTTGTCTGATAGTTTCGATCTTTTTTCACTAAAAATTAATTATCTCATTGTACAGAACTCAAGTGAAATTACCGTTTATTTCTATTGAAAATAGACTCATCAAGAAATTCAGGGATATAAACTTTATCCCATTAATATTTTTGTACAATTTTTAATAAATTTTCAAAGTTACAACAGGGGATTCCAAAATCATTCTAACCCTGTCTCACAAAAATTCAAATATCACAGAATATTAAATTCTTTTGTTTACACCGTTTCTTTTATATCAAAATAGACTCATCCAGCTTTAATTTCATATCTTACTCAACCTCTAATTTAGTTTCCACCATTTTTGGTGATTTTTCAAAGACACATAACTGCTGCTGTCCAAAACTGTTTTATTTCTAAATTTACTCTTTCATAATTTCACTTACTCCATTTCTTCTTACCGAAAGTTCGCTCAAATATCGAGCACATTGTTCATAAATTTTCACACTTTTATCTGCACTTATTCATCACATAATCATATTCAATTACACTTAGTCGTTATTTGATAATTAGCACACGAAGTGCCGTCTTCCGGTAATGTATTGCACACATAGTGCCATTACCCGTTTCTCGCACACATAGTGCCAACTTTTTGTAACGTATCGCTCACACAGAGCCGTTATTTAACATTTTCGCACACACAGTGCCAACTTTCCGTAACGTATCACTCACATAGAGCCATTATTTAACATTTTGGCACACACAGTGCCAACTTTCCGTAACGTATCGCTCACATAGAGCCGTTACTTAACATTTCTGCACACACAGTGCCAACTTTCCGTAACGTATCGCTCACATAGAGCCGTTACTTAACATTTTCGCACACACAATGCCAACTTTCCGTAACGTATCGCTCACATAGAGCCGTTACTTAACTTTTCTGCACACACAGTGCTCATGAACAACCTCCACTTAAACATAACATATAAATTCACATATTATAAAAATGACATACCTAAATACGCACATTTAACCCGAATCTTTCTTCTTATAATTTACCATTACATTCGGCCTTACACAATTAAACACTTATTTATTCATTCATTCACCACTATCACTCATTTCATGTTCCCCAATTAACTACAACTCAACCCATAATTATTTATCCAGTCCAAACATATCCACCTTTCATACTTATGGCAAACATATCTTTATACATATTTCAACCATCCAAAGCTTGTTCACATTCATTTCTATTTAATTTAATCCAAAACTCAAGATTATAAAGTTTACAATTTTACCCCTAGAATTTTCAACTTTTGCTATTTAGTCCCCAAAGCATAACACTCAAAGCACAAGAAATTTGGACTAAATTCTTAAAGACCGAATTTTGTTCATCTTTTATTAAATCTATACAAACCGTCAATTTGCATTTTTAACCCTCAATCATTTACCATGCTCATAATATAGTCCTTAAGGTTCCAAACACAAGATATCAAAAATCCAACAACACCAACTCAAAGCCGAATATTCATAGTTAATATATCGTTTCATTTCTTTCATTTTTCTAGCTGCATAGTTCATTCATGAATTTTCTTTTCATGAATTCCTCCTTGAAATAATTTCCATTAAGAATTTCAAAGAAGAATTTGATAATCTAACATACATATAACTTGTTCTAGCCTTAACCACACAAACACAAAATTTATGTCCATGGCAACATTCGAATGACACATCTATAACAAAAATTTGAACATGGGTTAACTAATTTACAAGGCTACAACCTCAAGAATATTAAAATTATCAAAAATCAAGTTGAATCACTCACCTAATTAAACCATGCAATTGTCGAAAATGGTGAAAGCCATTCCTCTTCTTCTTCCTCAAAGTTTCAGCAATAACAAAGAAAATAAAGATGAACACTCCACCCACTCATGCTTTGTTTTGTTTTTATTTTAATAATCATCTCATACATATATTATTATTCTTTTCATTTTATAAATATAAAACAATCACTTAGTATTATTTTAGTGCCTTTGCCGTCCACTAACATTGTTTTAGGGCAACTTGACATGCAAGTCCCTTGATGCAAGAAACAATTCAATTTAATCACCCCTTTATAATGATTAGCTATTTCACTAATTATGCAATTTAATCCTTTCATCTAAATTAGTCACCCAAACACACAAATTAATATATAATAATTTAACACATGCTTGACCACATAACATAAATATCAAATTAATAATTAAAATACTTTTCTAATTCAGATTCGTGGTCCCGAAACTACTGTTCCGATTAGGGTCGTAATTGGGTTGTTACATTGCTCATGCTCGGATTCGAATTTCGAGTAGATCAAAATGTCATCAATAAAAGCTACCACAAATTGATCTAAATACGATTGGAAAATACGATTCATTAGTTTCATAAAATGCTGCCGGAGCGTTAGTTAATCCAAAAGGCATCACTAAGAATTCAAAATAGCCATAAAGCTTACAAAATGTCATCTTCGGTACATTACTATCTTTCATTTTCAACTGATAGTAACCCAATCTCGAATCGATCTTTGAAAAGACAGAAGTTCCTTTTAGTTGATCGAATAAGTCATCAATACGGGGTAGAGGGTATCGATTTTTAATGGTCAATTTATTCAATTGCTGATAGTCAATACAAAGCCGCATCGAACCATCTTTCTTTTTGACGAAAAGCACTGGAGCTCCTCAAGGCAATATATTAGGGCGTATAAAGCCACGATCCAATAAGTCTTGCAATTATACTTTTAATTCTTTCAACTCCGTGGGTACCATACGATAGGGGACATTAACACCGGAGTCGTACCAAGAAACACTTCAATTGCGAATTCAACCTCCCGATCTGGTGGTAATCCCGGTAATTTCTCGAGAAACACATCAGGGAATTCGCAAACTATTTGAATTTTACTGTACTAACTATCACTAGAATTCGAGTTGATAACATAGGCTAAAAAAGCTTCACAACCTTGATTAAGAAGTTTATCAGCTCGAATTGCTAAAATGATACGAGTTGAACCACTCGTTCGAACACTATTCACCTCAATGATATCACCGCATTCACTCTGAACAATAAACTTCTTTTTACAATAATCCAGAATCACTCCGTGCTCCGTAAGCCAATCCATACCCAAAATCATATCAAAATCGTCAAACGACATTATCAACAAATCAACATGGAAGGTTATATTTTGTATCACTAACGGATATTTCTTACACAACTGATCCACTAACACAGATTGTCCCAATGGACTAGATACCACTACCGATACTCTAGACGTATCAGATTTTAAGCTTCTCAACTCAACCAATTCAGTATTAATATATGAATGAGAAGATCCTAGATTTATCAAAGCATAAACAGGTTCTGAATGTAATAAAAAGATACTTGTAACAACGTTATTAGCATCGCCATCCTCACGAGTTCGCACAACATAAGCTCAAGTTGGCATTCTGGCCTCCGACTAATGAGTAACAACATCATTTCCCTTTCTAACACCCCCTCTCGAAAATGAACCACTTCGACTCAACCCGCGACCTCTAGGAGTAGGCATAGATCTCTGAAAAGTAACAGGTGTAGCTTTCTCATTCTTCGAACACTCTCTAGCAAAATGTCCTGTAGATCCACAGCGAAAACAACCTCGAGTTAATTTCTAGCATTCACCGTGATGCTTTTTCTCGCAGTGCTCACAATTCGAAATATCAGTATCCCTAGATGAACCTCGCACACTACCCATATACACAGTCAACTATCTATCACGATTTCTATCAACTCTATCTGACTAAAAATTTGATCTTCAGCTACCACAAAATTCTTTTGATCTCTTTAGTTGTGGATTTGAACTCGCAACTCCAAGACCTTTTCCAACACTACGAGTATTTTCAGTCTTTTTATCAAAACCCAGAACTTATTCTACCATTCTTCCCCATTCAACTAGGTCCGCAAACTCAGTAATTTTGTGTGATACTAACTGTACTCGCAACTCATCGCGTAAACCACGCAAAAATCGCTTGCAACTATCAATTTCAGTCGGCACAAACTCCACAGCGTACCTACTAAGTCGCGAAAACTCTCGTTCATAATCAACCACAGACATCCCACCTTGTTTCAGCATAAAAACCTCTTGTCTTCTATCTTCGATATACAATTCGCCAACATATTTTTTTTGGAATTCATTTTGGAAGAATTCTCAATTAGCCTGATCTGTAATATATATGCTGTGTCACTGATTGGCACCAGGTATATGTTTCTACTTGCAGTAGCAAAACAGTACATATTACGCTTTTAAGCGAGTTGCATTCAAGTTGTTGTAAGATGTGTTTAGTGGATTCAATCCAAACTTCAGCTGCAGAAGGATCAACTCCTTTCAATCCTAGGAATTCAGTCGCACTGTATCTACGCAACTCTTTAATTGGAGCTCGACGAACAGTAGGTGCAGATGTCGTAACGGATATGGTTCCCGCCACACGTTAAAGAGCATTAATGATAGCTCTAAGTAACTGTGAATCACCTCCTTCCTCAATATTACCTTGCTCAACGTTAGGTTGTTGAGTACTAATTGGGTTAACACTTGGTGTTACCGATTCGGTTCCATCTAACTCATTGGAGACATCATCTGCGGTATACATCTCTTAATTAACATCGTCATTATAATCATTCTACATTTTCAACTATAAAACAAAAACAAATATATCAGCATCTAAATCCCGACTTAATTCGACTCAATTATGGCATATACCTCTAGACTCAATTTCGAGCTTGATTTTGTCTGAGAATCGGCTAAACCAGCAAGTTCTGATACCATTAAATGTAACACCTCTAACCTATATCTATCGCCAGAATAGGGTTTCGGAGCATTACCGAGTAATCGTAAACTAAACATACATTTCAAACATTTCAAAAACCATTCGTTTAACCTGTTCAAAACACGATCAAACACATTCAAAACATGCCAAAACAATCATTCTAGGTGCCTAACCATTGTACCCTCATTGGTACCACATTTGTATCATCAAAACATAAACCAAATTAAAATTATAAACATGTCAAAATTCATCAATTTGGCCTAACTCAAATCTATCTAAGACATTAACTTAAATTCACATGCACATATCCAAATTTGGTTCAATTTTACCATGCCATAATATGGCTTCAAACACAAATACATGTTTATATGTATATTTCAAACCAACATTACATTTATAACCTCATTTACAATCCATCCACAAAATAACTATCATTTAAACGTCCTAAGTGCATGCAGACACAAAAGAGAAACATCACCACATTTGAGTTCAGGTTCGTTGTTGAATGCTGAATTGACGATCAAAAGTGAAGTATCTAACCGTGAATGCTGAGTTATTCGATGTCAATTTTATCCTTCCCATTTTTAGTCGAGAATTCCGGTACGACGTTAGCAATTGAAATTTGAACAATTTGGAGCCCTAAGGCCGTGCATCTCCTTCTATTCTTCTTTCTTTTTCTTTCTTTCTTTTCTTTCTAATTTGTATGGCTCTATCTCGTTTTTTTATTTGTTTTATTATACATTAATTAATTATTATTATATAATATATACATTTACTTACTTATTAAGTTTTCTTACTATTATAATATATAAAATAAATGTACACATAAATTATATAAATAATTCACTAATGCCGTCCACTTAATGGAATAAGGCATAATTGCTTCTTTAGTCCTTTTAATTATTCTTTAATCTATAATTCAACTTTCACCCTCTACGCGATTTAGTCCTTATACCTAATTACTTTTAATTCAAGTAAATTCACTTAACCGAAACCTAATTAACTACACAACCAGCTTCGTAAATATTTTTAATAAATATTTAAGAGTCTGATTTACGGGAACGGAGTTCCAGAGATACACTTTCCGACATCTCTGACTATCGAGTTGTTACAACACTAATATGTATTGCTTACATTTTAATTTAATTTACTTGTACCAATTAATTTATTTAAATTTTAAAATTACAAAATATAGTTAGTAAAGACGGAGGCTTTAGGTTCGTGACCCATCATGTACAATTATATATACAAGTTTTAGTTTCATCATATGTAGACCTGATTATGGATTAGGTCGGGTCATTGCTAAAATTTAGGCCAGTTTTTTAGATTCAGCTCAAAAAATGTGTTTAAAATTTTGTTCAAATCTGACCTAGATAAAAAATACTAAACTCAAGCCCAGCTTGGCTCGCCTATATTAAATTTTTTATATTATTTTTATATAAAAAGAAATTTAAAAAATATTATACATCAAATATACTAAAAACATTAAAATAAATGTTTCCCAACAAATTGAAAATGTATTAAAATGGTATTTATACTTAAATAACATATAATTGCAACTTAGCAAGCAAATGTCTCTAAAATAGTAACAAAATTAACAATTAAATAAGAGTTATATAATATTCAAACAATAACAACAAAATAGTAACAATATAATAGCAAAATGGCAACGAAACAACAATAAATAACAATAAAACAACATCATGGAAAAAAATTAAGCAAATTTTGGTTTGGCCCATTCCAAAAAAAAAATCTTATCCAATTGATGGCCCATTTAGAAATAGACTTTATTTTTTAGGCCTATGTTTTAATCCAAATCTTATAACTTTTCGAGCGGACCTTCGAACTTGGGTAGGTGGCCCGACCCATGATCAAGTCTAATCATTTGTGGTTGTCATGTGTGAGTTTCAGTCTAGTTAGTTCAATTAGTTTACTTCAGTCTAGATTGATAGTAGTTCTTAGCCTATTTTTTGTTATAATAGTTTTATTCTACTTTGTGATTACTCGAACAATTCATCCGTACTATAATAGTTTGATACTTGTAATTACTTGGATATGTATTTATATTGTACTTTGATTATATTACATTCGTACTACTTTCAAAAAAAATTACATGTGATATCTAAAAAAAACAGTTTTTAACATGTTTTAGTTAAAATTTTAACATTTAGCGAAATTTATAAAATGTAAGTTTTATTACTTATTTGTTAAATATTTAAATATAATAATAAAATTGTAAATTAGTTAATTAAGGGAGACTATAATGTTTATATTAATTTCATAAGAGTGAAATTTTATAAACCAACAGATGAAATAAAAAGTAAAACAATTTTTTCCCTAATTAATTGAAAATACATAGGGAAAATGTAAATAAATTCATATAATTATTTATGAATTAGGAATAACCATAAAATGAAAGAATGTATACTAGTATGTCGAAAATGTGGAAAACTTTACAAGAAATAAAAACTACCAAAAGATTTATATAGCAAATAAACCTCCGCTTATCTTCTAAATATAAAATTGTGTTACTTATCAGTATCTTCACTAGAGGCTAGAAAATATTTTGAGGGGTCAGAATTAAATTGTATTATTTTACAATAACAAAAGTGAAATTTTATCATTTTAATATTCTATATTTTTATAATTTTTAAAGGATAAAATCAATTATTTCTCATTTTTGAGTATGTCAAAGTGTAATTTTACTATATACTAAATTAAAAAAATTAAAATTATAAAAGAACTAAAGGTGAAATTTTTCATTTTAAGAGAGGCCGGGGCCCTACCAACCTCTTGGCTCGGCCCCTGATTTTCACTATGCCAATAAAAACTTTTTTTTCATTTTTTAAAAAGAAACGTTGTTTAGTATATATATATATTGTTTAGTGTATATATATATATATACACTCAAGCATCAAAGTCAAAAAATAAATTGATATAACAATTAAATATGCCTTTAATTGAAATGGTAGAAATATTAAAAATTATAATGCTTTTGGTTTTAATCCTTCTATATGCAAGTAATTTTATAGATTGTACATCTAAAAAAAAATTTGCCATAAAGATTGATTGTTTTGTAAAAATAACGGGTTTTTGGCTACATTATTATCCATCACTTAGTAAAAATAAGGGGTTTTTGATAGCATAAGAGCTAAAGATCAGTTTAGCATTGGTTTTAAGAAACACTTTTGGGATAAAAAATACTTTCGAGATAAAATTATTGTTAAACAAGATACTTTTAAGCCTTTTAAAAATGCTTTTGGGACAAAAAAATATTTTACAAAAACACATTTTTAGCCAAAAACAGAAGTAAGAAATTTTAAATTTGGCTCAAAAGTGTTTTTTTTTTCCCAAAAACACTTGTGAGAAGCAACGTTAAACTAAACCAAAGTTAAAGCATCGATTGATGGATGATATCAACTTGGTAAAACTTTTAAAAATAATTAGACTATGACACACGCACCATATGGGTAAAAAAAATCATATTAATAAACTGAAAATTTAAGTGTTGAATTTATATTAGAAAATTGTTTGGTAAATTATTAAATATAAGTATTGAATATAATTATGTTATTTGATAAAAGTAAACATTGATTTTTGAAAGATAATTTTTTTAATTTTAATATTATTAATATAATATTTTATGTTATTTTGAATAGTTCTGGATGAAAGATAAATATATTAATTTGAATATTTTATTTTTTTAAAAATAAACATAATTTGTATCAATTTTTTAAAAAAAGTTAACTTTATATTTTCATAAGTAAAAAACTATAATGATTTTCAAATACATCTAAAATATTAAATGTTGAATAAAATAAAAATTTTCAATACTTTAACAAACACTCTTAATTAAAATGGTTAAAATTAAAATTTTAAAACTCACACGTTGTAAGTTTAAATTTCATCATAATATTATTTTATTAAAAATATAAAAGTATAAATATTTTATTAAATATAGATATATAATTAGTACAATAAATTCCGCCAAATAACGATTTTCATTCAAAACCCTAGCTCCAGAAAAAACGTCTCTTTTTTTCCTGCCTCTATTTGCCTCGATTAATTTGTATTCAAAGAACCCTCTTTTACCTAAAAAAAAAATCCCTTTTTTATATTCTCAATAGAAAATTTAAATGGGATTATCAAACAGTTTGTTTTCCTTCAAAAAAAAAAAAAAAAAAAAACCCGGAAAACTGAGAAAGTGTTTCTTATTATCATACTTTTTTTTGTTAATTTAGATGCATTTACCTTGCTGCCTTTCTTTGATTTTGGTTTAGGGATAGATAGGGACCAATTTTAATCAGTCCAACCAAGATTCAAAATCCAGTCCTAAAAGGTTGATTGAATTATTTTATTGACTTTGAATTTAGTGGAGAGAGACGGCAGATAAAGGTTTCATGTACTGATAATCACTGTACTACTATTTTACAATAACAGGTCACTGATTTTGATGCATCATAAGTAAGCAACTTATCTTTTACACGCTCACAAAACCCACAGTATGTTCCTCGTTGACCAGGTCTTCTTTTCAGATAGATTTCATGTAGTAGAAAGAGGTACGATTTTGTATAATATACTAATATAGCTTTTGGAGAATCTCCTGTTTGTTTCCCTTAGCTATAATTTTATCTTAGCTTTGCTTATTGATTTGCACACATTCTTCAATACTTGATATAGGTGCCTCGGTTTTCGAATTCTTAGTTATTTATTATTGGTACTCTGATATTAGTGTTTCCAGTCATATTTATGCATTTGATTGATCTTGTATCCATTGTGTTTGAGATAATGCTGTATCCATTATGATAGAACATTGGGTGCCTAGGTTCCATGGATCCAACAAAGCTTTCTGAGAATGATGGTCAAGGGATTAAGTTTCATGATATCCTGAACGTGGTTCTTGAAGTGGAGGCTCTACTAAAAATGCTCTGCCTGGTAATGCGGTATTGATGCTAGAGAAATTGATCATTTTGTGCCACCGTATAGTAGTCCTTTTTATAGAAAACTACTCATTTAGCTCTTTTTTTCTCCCTCACATATAGAAAAAGTTATTTGATTGCATTGGTACTCATCTACTTCTACATGAAGCCTTCAGCTAATCAGTGACTATTACGAGGCGCTTTTAACCTTTTTTTCTGCTACTTAATGGATAGTTCCAATCAATGCTCTTGATGTAGCTGGAAATACAACACGTCTTGAAGATTCATCTCGGATCGAATATAAAGATGACAATATCTATGTTCAAAACCAACAGGTAAATAGCTGTTGTTGACATCTAATCTCTTTTAGCATTGACTTTTATTTGTCATCCAAATTGAGCCCTTTGGAGTGAAATTCATTATTGCCAATTATGTGGTGATTCTTCAATTGTCTCACACACCGTGAGTGTCTGTGATTCTGATGTGCTTTGTTGTTTGATTAAATGTTCTGCTAGTGTTTAGTTGTGGAGTTTGATTGTCAGTCATAGTCTCTTTGCTAATTTCATTGTCATTTGACAGGCTGATACATCTAATCTCTGGATTCAGAAGCGGAGGGAGCTACCAGGCTTGCAATCTGCTCCATACTACAATATGCTACGAACACCTCATGGTTATATGCCATCTCACACTGCCCATTCTTCCGTTAATGCTGCTGTCTCACAATCTTCTTACATGCAATTCTAAGGCTTGTGCCATAGTGCTCCACAGCCTGCTGCAATGGCAAACCCACATCATCCATTGCGGGCTAAAGTTGGTCCAGGGGCTCAACTAGGTGCTTACCAACACCCTCAATTGGCTCATTTTAACTGGACTACAAACTTCTGAATGCTGTCTAGCTATAGAAAGTTTATAGTTTACTTTGTGAAATAACCCGCAATCTTTTTAATTCAATGCATATGTAGTGTTTAATTTCCTGATCCCATTTAGTCAACTATATTTTTTTAATATTTTGAATTAAGCCTTCTATGCCGTCCAACCCATCTTAAATTGGATTATGCGATAGAATGGATATATTAACCGTGTATATTGTTTAATCAGTATCTTTGCCTTTTGAAGCTTTTGATTGGGTTTTACAAGTCTAGCTGCTAAAATGGGTTTGGTTTAGATTTTTGGGATTTGTATGGGGAGCTTGGCTGACTAAACAAAGCAAACCAGCACCAGGAACTTATCACCCGCTGTGCTCACACTCACTAAAGCTTTCACTCATTGATGTTCATAATTGATTACCGTACCAGGCAGCGGTGGATCCACGCATGTGCCCATTGTTATTTTTGAAAAGCTAGCATTGCATCAGATGATCTTTGATGATTTTCTTTTGATGTTAAAAAAACAAAGGGGAAAGCAGGGACTGGGCATTGTTCCTCGGGATCTTCAACACATCTTCACTTTCTATGTTGTGATGCCTTTCCTTTCTTTTCCTTTACCATAAATTTCCATCGGCTTGGGATGGTTTGTTGGCCTTACATTGTTTTGTTCAGCCATTTAAAGACCAAGCACGAAACCAAGGGCTCAACCCCACTTCTCTTTTTTTACTTTCTTCTTTTTTCTCCTGGAGGAATAATCTTTCCTTTACGCTTTATCTGCTACCAATGTTTCTCTTTTTTTCCTTTCATGTGGATTCAGATTCTTATCTTGGCTTGCTTACCATCTTTCCATCTTGTTTTGAGATATAAATTCATGCTTTCTTTAATTTAAGTACACCTGCATTCATGACATCACCTAAAACATGTAAGGTCTTGCTTTCCTACTAATTTAAACACGTTCAGACTTGGTGTTGAACCAGCTCATTGATAAATTATCTTTAGGGTTAATGTACTATACTTCATTTCAAGGTTTAATTTAATATCTAAGTTTTTTTTTCTATATATATTATGTGAGTTTAATTTTAATATTTAATTTGGTACCTCTAAATTAAATAGTCTTATGCAACTCATGAAATATTTGACACACGTGTTTTAATAAGAAAAACATATGTACTTAATTGGGACAAAATATTAAAATAAAAAATTAAATATAGTAAGTAAACTAAATACTTAACCGGATAAAAAAAACTCATGTACCAAAATAAATATTTAAGTCAAATTTAAATATCAAAGTTAAACACCGTTTTTGGGTTTACAAAATTTTTTTGTTATTCATTATTATTGTCAATGGAATGATTCCTGATATTTGCAAACCCCCTATCCCACTATTCATCATGATTGATTTAAACAGTCTATAACCCTAAACCTTTGTACTATCAGTTATGGCAACAATTAGTGTTAGCATGTTAATTATGAGCCAGTTTATATTCATCAAAGCTAAATAATTGTCTAAATTCTGGTTGACATGATAATTTTTAGTCTCACGTGTTAGTTTAATTGATATAAAGGAGTTTTAAATCTTTTGTTTATTTTCCCTCGATCAGAAATCAATTTGGGAGTAACATGGGATGAATATGATTACGTGCAACTTTATAATAATTAAAATTATTAATTTTGAAACAATCTCCAAAGTTAATTAGGTTTAATGAGTGTAAATGGTAAATGAAAATTGATCTCAGGTGAACTAAGTTGATTGTAGTTTACTCAATATTCATCATATTAGCCTCTCTTTTTTCTTCCAAAAAAAAAAAAAAAAAACCAAAAATTAGTAAGATGAATATAAATATTAGGCACACACAATACACGTATGGCCATGCACCAATATAGTTTTGGTCAAAATCTAGTGATGAGTTTTGTGAATTTAATCTGCATTACGACTATTTTACTACAAGTCGTCTAATTATTCATCATCATATAGTTGATCCTATTTCTACGAATATCCCTATCATAGCTACTTGTACATATGCATTTAGATTTTCTTTTTCTTTTTTTTTTTTTAAATAAAAACCTGCAAATTTCATGATTTGAATCTCTTCCAATGGCCATATAAACTATGAACTTTGCGTTGACTTGTTTTTGTCAAAAAAAAAAATCTATTTGTAAATGTTGAAATTTGTATTATATATTGACAAAATATCAACTCTTATGCGTGATTAATTATATTAATCAACTTCACTAAATTCTTCAATAATGTTTTTCATATCAAAAAATATTACGCGTCGATATGTCAAATCGAAGAAGAAAGTGGAGGTTGGAGTCAACATCCACCGGGGAATATGTATATAAATGTAGTTGAATTCTTTGGTGGGATGATGGTAGTGGGAAAAATTAAAAAAAAAAAAAAAAAACACTTTTTCAATTCTAGGCAATATATGTGAAATGGAAA
The DNA here is from genome assembly GCA_025503065.1 of Gossypium bickii. Taxonomy (NCBI): domain Eukaryota; kingdom Viridiplantae; phylum Streptophyta; class Magnoliopsida; order Malvales; family Malvaceae; genus Gossypium; species Gossypium bickii. Next base: position 135,433,755 of record CP106709.1, on the reverse strand, counting down.
TAGAGTTGAAGTTTGGGGGGTCCCCAAAAACACTGGTATTCATTGATCTAAATCGAATCTCTGGTTTCTAAATTCTAATCATATATCTCAAATAAAATCATCACATCCCTCTTCATCTCTAAGGAATCTCTCCACCACTTTTTTTTTCCTATTTGCACAAAACCCTAGTACCTCTAAGAAGCTAGTTTGTCCCTTCTCTTATCCCATATAAAGTGTCATTATAACTCTTTAATTCGTTACTTAGTAACATATAAAAGAGAGCATTATTATTGATTGCGTCATATAACCCTATGTCACTGCATATATCAACCCAATATTACTTTGTCGCAAAGGTAAAAAAAAAAAAAAAAATTATTAAGTTTTTTCATAGGATCATTGTCACCATATTAGGCGATTAAAGTTTAGGGATTTAGTTTGAACATCTCAAAATTTGAAATGAAAGGATGAATCCCATATATGATATAGGGATTTACATGCATCCTCCCCAATGGAAATAGTTGAGGGCTAAGCCAAAGGTACAGGATCTCTAGTTGATGTTTTTGTTTTAAGTAATGGTAAACTACAAGATTTGTGGTTAACAAATGCATAAGTCTTACCTACCCAATTAATGGATGGAAAACTATGATGACTGCATAGATGCGATCCAATATTATAATAATGAAGATGAAATTTCGTGAGTTTGAAGGGAAGATCCACACAAAGGGAAAAAAACGATCATGAGAAGCTATGCTCACGCACGTTTGCTTTCTTTGGAACCTTTACCTTTTTTTTTTTAATTATATAATTTAATCTTACCTTCACTTATTTTTTAAGAATCAAACTTAATATTTAATGTGAACTAGTAAAATTTTATTTCAATATAAATATTTTATCAATAGACGCTATTTACTTTCTTTTTTTATCGTTTTTAGATTTCACGAGTCACAGATTTTTATATAAAAAAAACTCGTGATTTCAAAATAAATTAATGAATTGGAGGTGATAAAATAATGTTGAATTGATAAAAAGATATGAAAATTCTTCATCGATTCACATTAACTTTGCACCATGTTTAAGCTTGGCATCCTAGGCTTTTCATAAAGGTTAGGAGCCACGAGTGTAATCATTGTACAAATAAGCATCATCCCCACACCCAACATGCTCCTCTCTGAATTTATTTATTGATTTTGATCACCAAAAACCATATTATGGTCATCATTAATTTTCTTTTTCTAACAGAATTTGTTCCAAGACATCTAACAAAAATGCCTTTTGTCATTTGCATTGCTAACTATATGCCAAATTTCCCATATCTGATTATGGGATGTGCTGTTACATTATTTCGGGATGGGCAGCCCGAAAAAACAAATCTTGTGCATGAATCATCTCAACAGATGGTGCGATAAGGTATATTTCCCTTCAATTATGAGTTATTATTTAGCCATGAATCTGTTTGCATATCTATATCACATACATGCACGCATACATACATACATATAATATTGATGCATATCTGCATCAAAATGAATAAGATAATACACGCATCAAGTACGTTTAAAGAGATTATAATGGATTTTGTGAAATTTCATTTAATACCATAAAACTATGGGTTAATTTGAGAGGCAATAATTGGGAGTAAGTGTAGCAAGAAATTATGGTTTGAAAGAGCAATAATTGAAAAGCATTTTCTACCATGTAATAGGAATTGGTTATATGGTTGGGGCATATTTTAGGAATATATCATGGCAGCAAATTTATGCATAAAGAGGGCCAAGAGTGCCCACAAAGTATAGGACAAACGGTGACGATTTTATAAATTTAAGATAAAAAAATTTACTAAAAACAGAAAAGAAAAAACAAAACAAAACAGTGTTTTATATGAATGGACTGTGTGTTTTTGTCTATTATGATTGTGAAACCCCATAATTGTAATGCATGTTCACTGCTTAAGGGTCATTAAAACAGTGACCATGTTTGTAAATTATGGTATAATAAACTAATTAATTGTGCTTTGATGTTCATTAATTACTGTTCATCATATTAACTGCATGTATAATCATATTGCTGATTTGCTACACAGATGGACAAGTTTTTGCAAAGTATTTTAAACAAATAAGGTGAGGGTAATTAATATTGCCACATCATCATTCCATCCTGGCAGGCATTGGTTGCAAGTAGGACCCACTTGCCCAAGAGAGAGTGTCTGTAAGGGGTTTATAAATACTTGTAAATTCTCCTCTCTCTCTTTCTCTCTCTCTCTCAAATCATCTTCTCTGTTACTCTGTTCACTTGAGGCGTGGCTTTTGGCTTTCATTACTCTCTCTTTCCTCTGTCTCACAGTGGCAGCCATCAACAACCCATCAATGAAAATGTCTGCTTTGAGCCAAAAAAAGAAGAGAAAGGGAGATAGCGAGAGCCAGTCTTTGTCTTCAAAATGTCTTCTCCTTGTTTCTTTCACATGATTAATCATGGACGTTGTTGCCATTAATACTCTCTTTCTCTTTCACTTTGTATCCAGCTTTTGACATCCTTTGAAGCAGACAATATCATTCATATCCCACTGATCGATTCTCTTGTTTCTTCCCTCTTTTCTTTTATTTTTTCCTTTATTTTATTAAGTTTTTCACTCTATAAAGCCATATGGATATGTGCGTTAAATTCCCAGAAGATTATCGGTACCGAACCAGGAGAGAAAACCCATCTTTCTCTTCCACTCTCCTTGATTCTATCTACCGTTCGATTGATGAACCAGGCGGCAGTAAAGGAGAGGAAAAGCTGATTTTCTGCAAAGAGGCTACCATGGCGAAGAAGCACAGCAGTAACCGTTCGTCCAAGGAAGAAGAAATGGCGAGCATTCAACGTGCCTGCATGATCGAGAAATGGATGGAGAAGAAGGCCGTTGATGATAAGGTTGTCTTTAATAGGAGAAATCCCATGGCGGGTTCTCAAAGAAACTCTCGAAACGACTTTGATCCCATGCTGTTGAACTCCAGCTCCACCTCTTCTGATTCTAGTGGTGGATTCTCATCCTCGGAGTCGGATTCCTTTTACGGTGCAAAATCAAGGTCGTCGTCTTCATCATCCAGCCGTTACACCACTCATAGGCCTAAGCCCATTCGGACAACCGTCTCAGCTCCGCCGCCCGAAGTAGAAGACGGTTTCCATGGTGCTAAACAACAAAAGCCAAAGCATGAAGGTGGCTTCGTGAGAACAAAATCCAAGGCGTTGAAGATTTACAGTGACCTCAAAAAGGTTAAGCAGCCGATATCTCCAGGGGGTCGGCTTGCAAGCTTCCTGAACTCTCTTTTCACCGCAGGCCATACAAAGAAGGCAAAGATTCCAGCGTCAAGGTACGAGGGAACCAAGTCAAAGTCCGACCAGGCAACACCAACGACATGTTCATCGGCTTCATCGTTTTCAAGGTCATGTTTGAGCAACAAGACTCCATCTTCAAGAGGGAACGGTACGAAAAGGTCTGTCAGGTTTTGTCCGGTTAATGTTATTCTCGACGATGAGACCATCCGCCATGAAAACGATCGTCCAATTCCAACGTCCATAAGATCAAAACCAACAAGCAAAGAGCTGGAGATCCGCATCATGGAAGAAAACCGTCGAGTCGTGGAAGCTGCAAAGGATCTCTTAAAGAGTTACCATAAGAAGAAGGAAGAGTACGATATGAGAGATATGTGCACTGTGAATGCAGCGTCAAGCGACGACGAAGACGACGACACCGCTAGTTATGCAAGCTCCGATCTCTTTGAATTAAATAATCTGTCAGCAATTGGAATCGAAAGGTATCGAGAAGAACTGCCTGTGTATGAAACAACCCATCTGGATACTAATCGAGCCATTGCTAATGGTTTGATTGTGTAATAGTATGATTAGCACTAATTAACCAGTTCAACTGTTTGGGGGGTTTACATAAAAAAAGAAATAATATTAATTTGTCTTTTAGGTTCAAATTTTTTATCTTTGGTTAAATGATTTGAACATGAACCAATGATGATCATTGTCTAAAAACAAAGAAAATTAAATAAAAAGTGATTGAAGAATCTAAAAATCGGTGCTTCACACGCGACACAATGACAAGTAAAAGAGAGAGAGGTGAAAAGTAAAAGGCAGATTTTCTACACTATCATCATCCAAATAAAGCTTTTTTTCCCCTTTTTTGCTGTCAAATTTGTGGGTCCTTTTTTTTCATTGCTTCAAATTGACACTACTCTCCAACCATACCATCTATTCTTGCTTATTCCTGATTAAATCTTGTAAATATGATAAATAGCGATAAAGAAAGAGGCGATTAGACTTTAATGGCATTTTAGCATATATGGTTTTTGGTGTAGGGAGGGGTAGATATACATGCATTGCATGCATGGTCTCAAAAGCAGTGGACAAAATGGATCTAATCTTTGATCCCTTGGCTTAGATGTCAAAATTTGCTGGCTTCAGTTCAAAGTTTTATTTATATTTTATATGTAAAATCCCCACTATTTCTCCACTCCTTTTTCAAACCATATCTATTTATTCTTCCATCTCTTAACTTTTCCTAATTCTATCATGCACATGTAATGCATTCCTTTTTTTTATAACAAGGAAATCTCCAATGTAGTATCATTTAGCATAAAAAAGAAAATCTAAATCTTAGCAGTTTTGGTCATTTCCATTTAGATATATATTTTTCAAAGGTCTATATTTATCTGTTTGTATTAATAAAAACCATCCATTAAATGGTCCTAACGAATTAACCAAAGGAATCTAAAACAGTAAAAAAAAAAAAAGTTTTACGTCCATTAGTCAGAAGCTGTTTACTCACCTTTCAAAGCGTTTCATCAAATTAAGAGAGGTCACATCAACAAATAGGGTGAATTTGTTTAGGGTTTTTGTCAGTTTCTTTCTAAAGTGAGAAATAATTTATCACGAAAAAAAAATGTAGGTCAAATATTAATATATTTTTTAAAAATTATTAATAAAAAATATAAATATCAAATACTCATAAATAAATTTTTACTTACGATTGAATTAAAAATGATTGAAATTCAAACAAATGCAGCAAAAAGTTTGAAATAATAGTATAGGAATACGTAAAAGTTATAGAACAAATACATAAAATGTAAATTTATGGTTTTGGATTTGGGAATATTTCTTTCCATGCGGCTGGTGTCTAATCATGAGATTTTCTGACTTGACGGCTACCATTATTTTTCCATCCGCATTACCTTCTTCATTCCACTCAAAATATTTCTTATTTTTTGAAAATGAATTCCTTATAAATAGTAAACTAACATTCGGATTTTTAAGCCAATATCGATGTTCTATTACATTGGAGGAACATGGGTCATGACTCGTGAGCACCAATCCACAATTGTGGCGTACATATTGAGCCGTGTGACACATGCATAAAATTTTACTCATTCTCCCTTAATATCAGACTCTTATCGGTGTATATAAATTTTATTATTTTAATTTATTTTAAATTTTATAATCATATTAAAAATAAAAAATATTAAATTAAGTAGTTTTTAGAGATATTAAAATTAATAATAGTTTTAAAATTTATATTATTTATATATAAATATGTTTCTAATAGAAATCTATCTAATCTGCATATGATTATTATTATTTTAAAACTCCGAATAATTCCATCAATTCTGTCATTTATGTATTTGGAAGCCTTGAAACAGAACAATGCTCAAGTAAGCATAGAAGATAGAATTGATGCAATCAGTTTTAGAATAAAAACGATATGTCGATCGTGTAAATTTTGAAAATATTGACTGAATGGTTTCGGTTAAACCTAACTTTCAATCATAAGATGTTTGTCCCCTAAAAGATTCCTAATTGGTAAGAGTTTACAAAATAGAGCTATCCATTCGAATTAAACTTATTCAAATAGTTTAAGTTAGTGGTCCAATGTCGAAGGTACGCTCGAATATTAATAAGGTTTAAAGAAAAATATTAAATTCGAAAGTTGGGTTTCTGCAAAAATTTAAATTCTTATTTAAATATGGTTTGAGCTCGAATTTCAATATTCAAGAACTGATCTTCACTCAACCTAGTCTTGTCTACTTTTAAGGGTATAATATATTTTAATCTATTTTATATCTTAAGAAAAATTAAAATATACTCTATTATAATTTAATATTGAAAGAAGTATTAAGAAATGTATGTTTACAATTTTAATAAAGGACTTCTCTTTTGTTAAGATATCAATCTTCGGGTTAGTTATCGCCCGTTCTTTTCTCCCTTCCACCATTTCTCATTCCTTTTTTCTCCTCATTCATTCCATGTATCTTATCTTTTTCAGTTTGTAGATTTATTTTTGTGTGTATATTTGTTGTTTTCACAAGTTGTAATGGACAGATAACAGTGATTGTCGTCGCTGAAATTTCACCTATAACACCCCTATACCATGTTCGACTCAAGGAACTTGATATAGGAATGTTACATTTGGTGCCAAAGTAATTCTTGGCTAATCACTAATATATTAGAACATAAAAAAAGGGACAAATAATAATTAAAAATAATTTATAATTTAGTCCTTACTACTACTTGAAACATACTTGATTTTTCCTAAGTATATGTCATTCTATTCAAAATTTTAAAACGTGCCCTCTTTTTGCTTAAAGATGTGATGAGATAAAAGCTCATAACCTCAAATACAACTCTTCAAAATTTCTGTACCTAATCTGCGCACAGAAACAAACCGTACGCTGAGTATACACCCAGTGGTATTACTATAATTCAAAATACTTAAAGTAAAAACAATAAATATGCACAATTAATCTTACCACTATTTTACTTTCAATAAATCATTCATGCATTTAAAACTTTAAATTTTTTTAGTAATATGTATCTTAAATAGCTTTTCTTTATTTTAATTTATATATCTTCTTACTATATCTGTAACACCCCTTACCCGTATTCAATTTGAAATAAGTACGAGGCATTACTAGGAATTACAAATTTATTTATCAGACATTTTATTTTAATTCAATATTTATATTTGAAACCAATCAAAATCAAACATATGGCCCCTTAAAGATATTCATTTTTCTCGTCATGTCTTACTTGAATTTATTACTCGTTTCATCATACTTAATTACCTTGTATTAACATATTAAAGATAATCACATATTTTCATGTCATGATAAATATCATTCACTTGCCGTTTCTTCATAAACATAAAACAGTTAATTCATCATATCAATATTTCACGTACCATCAACTTATATTTCATTATATCACATAATTAAGTTACACGAACTTACACGGTTAAATTTGCGAAATATCAAGATTCGAGGGCACTTTGGAAATTTTCTATTTTCATTGATTTTTCAGTTGATCTTAATCTAAATTAATAATTTCATTCAATTTTGCAATTTTAAATAATAAAATAATCCATTTCATGCAAATTGGTTATTTCCACATTTTTACAAAATTAATCACAAAATTTTACTTTTATTCAATTTAGTCTCTGAGCCTAAAACATTTCAATTTAGCCATACTACTTAAATATTCATCCATATTTTTCTCCTCCTCCTCTCCATTCCACTTCCTTAATATATATAACATGCTATAAGTAACATTATCAATAATTTCATTAATTACTCATAAGTAGATTCAAAACTGTCCATTTGAGTTATAGTCACTAAATTATTTATTTTCAGAGCTACAGAACTCCAAATGAAGAACCGTTAATTTTTCCTGAAACTAGACTCACATATCTTCTTGCCATAAAATTTTCAGAATTTTTGATTTAGCCAATTAGTACAGTTTATTCTTTAAAGTCACCCCTGTTTTGCTGTCTGGCAGTTCCGACCCTTCTTCACTAAAAATTAATTATCTTTTTATTTAGCTAATTTTGGAAATTTTCCAATTTTCCCCCTTTTTCTTCTTTCTCTTCTCTTCTTCTTTCTTTCCTTCCCCTGCTCTCTGCTTCGTTTTGTTTCTGTTTCTCTTCCCTTTTTTTTTGTCTTTGGATTATTATATAATATAATATTATAATAATATAATAATATAATATAATATAATAATATACTTTTAAAAAAATCTCAGATTTTCTTCTACGGTACACCGCCTCAACTATACAAAATGGTATAATTGCCATTTTGGTCCTTCATAATTTCTTTTAATCTATAATTTAACTTTTACTTTCATTTCAATTTAGTCTTTTTCATTTAATTACATACCCAAACGTTAAAATTTCTCAACCAAACTTTAATAATAACTTAATGACACTCCATAAATATTTTTAGAAATATTTATGGCTCACTTTATGAATTCGAGGTCTCAATGTCTCTTTTTGGCCCAATTTTTCTAATTAACTCTTTTAGTTCACAAAATTCACTAATTTCAAAATATTTCTAATGCCATACTTGACTCATAAATGTTAATTTATTTAAATTTTCAAACTCACTTGTCGGATTTAGGATCTCAAATCACTATTTTCGATACCACTGAAAATTTGGTTGTTACAACTCTCCCCCCTTTTAGAAAATTTCGTCCTCGAAATTTCTCACCTGATAAGAGTTATCAAATCGAGTCTATCTCTTTTCTTCTAATTGATAAACCATAAATCATCATAACTCATTTCAAGACGGAACTCGTGTCATAATTCACATCAAAACTTTATCCATCACTTAATTCAATTTCCATTTAATTCAATAATAATACTTACTTCATACTTCACTTATTATACGCATAATTTAAATTTAACATTTAATATTAAATAATTTGAATTATAATAATACAATCGTGACGTTGAGCATATACGTATCTATACTCGATTGGTATTACCATAATTCAAATTATAAAAATTATAATAAATAATAAATAATAAATATCAAACATGTAACAATATATATCATATGTGTTAGTTTGTGCTTTAATTTCATATCTCAACAATAGTCTTTCATCACATGACATCATATATCATCTATATTATCTTTAATCAATTCATAAACCTTTGGTTCAAGTTTTCAATCTCATATCTCAATTTCAATTTACATTTCAATTCCTAATTCCACTTTTCCATACTTTCAATAGTTCAACTGATCAAATTCAATCGATTTTCTCATTTCGTTTATTCAACAGATTTCAATATCAATAATTCGATATTTAAAAAAAATTCATGAACCTTAAGTTACTCACATTTCAATTCAATTCACAATTCAACTCATAATGTATTTCTCATATTTTTAGTAGTACGGTCAATCAAATTTATTTAATTTTCTCATTTCAGTTATTCACCCTATTAACAATCCGACTTTGATGGATACACGGATTCCAACCCAAACACACCAGTACGGCACATTGTGCCTAAAACGGTACATAGTACCTGATCAGTATACGACACACGAGGTGCCTGAAATACGACACATAAAGTGCCTGATACGACACACGAGGTGCACGATATACGACACACGAGGTGCGATACGACACATAAAGTGTTCGATATACGACACACACGAGGTGCCCGACACGACACATAAAGTGCACGACACGACACACGAGGTGCCCGATACGACACATAGAGTGCACGATTTACGACACATAAAGTGCACGATCGGCAAAGCCGATAAATCCGCACTCTTCCAAATCCTATGGCATGCCAATTATATCCGACTAGTCCGACAAGTTAATAGGGAAATCAATTCTCATTTTAATTTCACTTAATATTCATATCTATCCCTATTAACAAGACTCGGACTTTGTGGATACGCTGATTCCAACCAATCACACCAAAATAATAAAACCCTCCATTACACACCAGTATATCATATCCTCCCAAACACACCAATATATCATATCCTCCCAAACACACCAAGATTGAATGCCTCTTGGATAAACCAGAAGAATATAATCTGAAATTATCACCTCGGTCGAGCCTCAAATCTCCTCATCACATCACAAATCCTATGGCATGCCATTTGTATCCAATCTAGTCTGGTAAGTTAATAGGGTATTCAAATCTTTTTTTTTTTTTTTTATTTCAAATTCACTTTTTCATTTTCTAATCGATTATACAATTCAATACCAATACATATTTCACATATTCACAAATAATCATACTTCAATTCAGTTCCAACCACTTTTCAATCAATACACGATTCATATATTTACACATATTCATAATTTAATTCATTTTTTTTTCAATTCGTATTTTTAGTTTATTGTTCAATCAAATTTTAAAATCACTAATTACTTTTCAATCAATATACATTTCAATTACTCACATATTTTCTTTATTTAATTCAATTTGACTCAATTCAAATCACTTTTAATTTTCTATTTATATACCTTCAAATATTCACATAATTCATAATTCAGTTACGTAATTTAAATAACTTTTAATTTCCAATTCATTCTATCTTCACTTCTTATTTCGATCAGTTTCACAGTATTGTAATAATTCATTACATCAGTAATTTCATAGCTTAATGCAATGCACATAACAATATTCAGAAACTTCACAATTTAGTTCAGTACTCAAAATAATATTCAGTATTCCATAATTCAGTTCAGTATCAGTTTCAATTTCATTACTCAATCATAAATTTATCATTTTACTAAACACTTACCTTAAAATACGTACCACAAATAATTAGTAAATTACACATAATAATGATAAAGTTTGAATTATAGTGATACAAATATCATCAAAGTTAGAAGATATCACATTATCTCAAGTTATATATTAATAATGGCATATATTTCTAGACTCTACATATGCTATATTTGGTCCGAGAACCGACTAAACCATAGCTCTGATACCACTAAATGTAACACCCCTTACCCGTATTCAACGCTGAAATAGGGTACGAGGCATTACCGGAATTACAAATTTATTTATCAGACATTTTATTTTAATTCAATATTTATATTTGAAACCAATCAAAATCAAACATATGGCCCCTTAAAGATATTCATTTTTCTCGTCATGTCTTACTTGAATTTATTACTCGTTTCATCATACTTAATTACCTTGTATTAACATATTAAAGATAATCACATATTTTCATGTCATGATAAATATCATTCACTTGCCGTTTCTTCATAAACATAAAACAGTTAATTCATCATATCAATATTTCACGTACCATCAACTTATATTTCATTATATCACATAATTAAGTTACACGAACTTACCTGGTTAAATTTGCAGAAATATCAAGATTCAGGGGCACTTTGGAAATTTTCTATTTTCATTGATTTTTCAGTTGATCTTAATCTAAATTAATAATTTCATTCAATTTTGCAATTTTAAATAATAAAATAATCCATTTCATGCAAATTGGTTATTTCCACATTTTTACAAAATTAATCACAAAATTTTACTTTTATTCAATTTAGTCTCTGAGCCTAAAACATTTCAATTTAGCCATACTACTTAAATATTCATCCATATTTTCCTCCTCCTCCTCTCCATTCCACTTCCTTAATATATATAACATGCTATAAGTAACATTATCAATAATTTCATTAATTACTCATAAGTAGATTCAAAACTGTCCATTTGAGTTATAGTCACTAAATTATTTATTTTCAGAGCTACAGAACTCCAAATGAAGAACCGTTAATTTTTCCTGAAACTAGACTCACATATCTTCTTGCCATAAAATTTTCAGAATTTTTGATTTAGCCAATTAGTACAGTTTATTCTTTAAAGTCACCCCCTGTTCTGCTGTCATGCAGTCCGACCCTTCTTCACTAAAAATTAATTATCTTTTATTTAGCTAATTTTGGAAATTTTCCAATTTTCCCCCTTTTTCTTCTTTCTCTTCTCTTCTTCTTTCTTTCCTTCCCCTGCTCTGCTTCGTTTTGTTTTGTTTCTCTTTCCCTTTTTTTGTCTTTGGATTATTATATAATATAATATTATAATAATATAATAATATAATATAATATAATAATATACTTTTAAAAAAATCTCAGATTTTCTTCTACGGTACACCGCCTCAACTATACAAAATGGTATAATTGCCATTTTGGTCCTTCATAATTTCTTTTAATCTATAATTTAACTTTTACTTTCATTTCAATTTAGTCTTTTTCATTTAATTACATACCCAAACGTTAAAATTTCTCAACCAAACTTTAATAATAACTTAATGACACTCCATAAATATTTTTAGAAATATTTATGGCTCACTTTATGAATTCGAGGTCTCAATGTCTCGTTTTTGGCCCAATTTTTCTAATTAACTCTTTTAGTTCACAAAATTCACTAATTTCAAAATATTTCTAATGCCATACTTGACTCATAAATGTTAATTTATTTAAATTTTCAAACTCACTTGTCGGATTTAGGATCTCAAATCACTATTTTCGATACCACTGAAAATTTGGTTGTTACAATATCAATATTCATTTCATGCATTTCATCAATAACCATTTCATAAAATCATTATTTCATATATTTCATTTCTATATCTCAATTCAATAACTTATTCTATTTCATATCTAAAACCTTACAACATTAGTCTTTCAATAATAATTTAAACCAACATTTTTTTCAATAGAAATAATTATAATTAATTCATATGATTATATTCAATTAACTCATACACTATTTCATTATTTCCTATTCATTCTATTTTCACTTCTTATTTCGATATCTCAATTTCAATTCATATTTCAGTTCATAATTTCACTTTCTCATACTTTCAATAGTTCAATCGATCAAATTCATTCGGTTTTCTCATTTCACTCATTCAACTGATTTTAATATTGACAATTCAATATTTTAACAAATTCATGAACCTTAAGTTCATGCTTCAAATCTTATGTCTCAATTCAATTCACAATTCAACTCATAATTTCTTTCTCATGTTTTTAATAATACAATCAATCAAATTTATTTAATGTACTCATTTCAATTATTCACCCTATTAACAAACCCGGACCTTGGCGGATACACGGATTCCAACCAAACACACCAGTACGGCACATTGTGCCTAAAACGATACATAGTACCTGATCAATATATCAGAAGCAGTATACGACAGATAAAGTGCCTGAAACGGCACACGTGGTGCCTAATACGACACATATAGTGCCTGATCGGCAAAGCCGATAAATTCCCGTACTCTTCCAATCCTTTGACATGCCAACTATATTCGACTCAGCCCGACTAGTTAATAGGGTATTCAAATCATTTTTCTATTTCAAATTCACTTGCAATTCACATATAACCATATTTCGATTCAATTCAGACCACTTTCAATCAATATATAATTCACATATTCACGCATATTCATAATTTAATTCACTTTTATTCAATTCATATTTTTAATTCATTTTCCAATCAAATTCAAATTACTAATTACTTTTCAATCAATACACGTTTTAAATACTCACATATTTTCTTCATTCAATTCAAATCACTTTTAGTTTCCAATCAATATACTTTCAAATATTCACATAATTCAAAATTCAATTACTTAATTTAAATCACTTTTAATTTCCAATTTATTCACATTCAATTTCAATAGCCATAAACATTTTTGAATAAATTTTATTCAAATCAATATTACCATCTCAATTGCTTACCTAATTTTACTTACCGAGCATTTTAATTAAAATATAACAATTAATAATAAATAAATTTGAATTATAGTAATACAAACCGTGATTTCTCGTTTTTACTCCTCGTCCACTTTTTCTTTTCCTTTCTTCGAAGCTGCCTCAGGTGCGATATTGGCTACGAAAAATTAAGATAAATTTCATAATCATTAATACAATATTAATTTTTCATCTAATACTTGAATTTCTATTCTACTTTCATCTCAATTTCAATTTAATCCCTAACTAAATTCATTTATTTTTCCATCTCAATTCATACCTCATTTCTACTCAAATTTCAACTAAACTTAAACTTAACTATCTAATTTTTATCATAAATTCCTAATTTTGAAATTCTTGCAATTTAGTCCCTATTATATAAAATTTATAACTTATTTTACAATTTAACATATCTCCTAATTCTAATTAGAAATTTTATTAATTCAATCTCTAATTCACACTTTTACCTAGCAAAATTAATGTCTCAAAATCTAATAACTTCAAAAATTTTCATCATATACTTAATAATATTTTGTTCTAGGTTCATAAAAACTCAAAAATTAAAAGAAAAGGACTTAAATTGACTTACCAATTTAAATTTAAACCTTGAAAACCCTAAATTCTTTCTTTTTCTTTCTTCTTTCTCTCTATTTCGTCCCTGCTTTTCTGTTGTTTTAATTTCTTTGTTTTCTTTCTTTACTTTACTATATATATATTGTCAAAACCATTTTTTTGTTTGGAAAAACGGGTCGACTTTAAAAGGAAAATGGAGTCGCCACCAATCTTTTTTGAAGTGCGATTGGGTCACTTTAGAAAATATTTTGGTCTACGAACCTTGAGAAAATGGGTCCGGAAGTCGGTTACGTACGAGGAAGGATTAGCACCCTCGCAACGCCTAAAATTGGTACCGTATTAATTGATTAATGTCCTTAATGTCAAAAATTAGAAAATATGGAAAAATGTTTGGATAACTCGCATTGGATATCGAAACTCTCTTGTTTCGAAAAGTTGAAATACCACATCCAGTACGATAGGACACGATGTTCAAAATATCGATACTAAGATCATTTCATGATTTCCAAAATTCATGCATTGCACTCTAAAAGGGTATTCCACTATCTGGCCAAACTAAAAACCGAAACCCAGCACGATAGGGCACGATTCCTCGAATTCCCCAAATATGAAATATTGCCTTTATTTAAGAAAACCCGGCCAAAATCTTTAAAGGATGTTTAGTTGTTTGGACGAACAGAAAATCGAGACCCAGCACGATTAGGCACGATTCCTCGTACTTCCAAACACAAAGCATCTCCTTGTTTAAAAAATGCGATCAAAATCTTTAAAGAATATTTAGTTATCTAGATGAACGAAAAATTGAAACCCAGCACGATTGGGCACAATTTCTGAAACGTCCAAACACGAAATATTACCTTTGTGAAACCTTTTTTATGAATTTGGGAAAAAAAGTAAAAAAAACAAAAATAAAAAAAAATGTTCAAATGCAATTCAAAATCATCAATCTACATGCAATGGTAGGAACAAGAATACAATAAACAAATCATAATAGTAAAAAAAAAAAGTAGTAAAAATAATAATAATAATGATAAATATAAAAAAAAGGTGACAATGCAAAAACAATAAAATAATAAAATAATACTAATAAAACTAATGAATATAGTAATTATAAAAAGGGTAAAAATCATATAAAAAAAGTAATAATAGAATAATAATAACAATAAGCAAAATAAAAAAAATTAATAAAAAAAGGTAATAGGAATAAAATTAGGATTATAGTACTAATAAAAAATAGTAGTAGTAAAAAATAAAGGTATATTGATACTAAAAATATAGATATAATAATAATATAAAAAAAAAGCAAAATAATATATATAATTATAGTACATATAATAGAAAGTATATAATTATAATAATAGTACTAGTAAATTAAAAATAGCATTAATAATAAAACAATAGTAATAATATTTAAAATAAAAAAGAAATAGCAGTAGTAAAAATGGAAGTAATATTAATGATAAATATAATAATAAAAGTAATAGCAAAAAAAAGAAATAATAGTAGGAAAAAAAATATATAAAAAAGTTAATGTAAACAATAATGTATATATAATAATAATAATAGAAAGATTATGATTATGATAATAATATATAAAAAAAAGTAACAAAAAAATTTAAAAAATAATTAATTTAATGGTAAAATAGTAAAATAATCGAAAAGGGACCAAATTGGATCAAGATCAAAAGATTTGGGCCAAATCTAAAATAAAAGAAGATAAAAAGACTAAATTATAATACGCGCGCGACATAGAGGGACCAAAATAGCAATTAATCCCACCCTCTGAAACTGTGCGTTCGGACGGGGACCAAATTGAAGTGGCGCACAAAACTCAGGGGCAAATTTAAAAAAATAAAAAAACTGGAGGGGGATGCAATTGAAACAACAGCATAAAAAGGAGGGCTAATCGCGAATTTACCCATTTAGGGTGAAATTGCCCATACCCACATGCAGAAGCAAGTAATTGTGCGGGGCCCATCTCTTTTAATGTTTAAAACATAAGAAAAAACCATTCCTTCATTTCTTTCTTTGTTTCAAAACAAAAAAAATCAGAACACCTTTCCCCTTCTTTTTTGTTTTCTAGGGTTTGAACACCCAAAATCCTCCTTCGCCGTTCGTCACCACCGGTCCAGCGACCAACCACGCGTACGACAACGGCCTGGTAAGCTTCCCCTTTCTCTTTGCTTTTTGGAATTTTCAAAAAAAAAAAATACAAGGAACTATGTAGAACAGATAATATGTGTAATACCCCTATACCCGGTTCAATCATGCAGACCCGGTATAAGACTATTACATTTGGTGCCAAAACAATTATGGCTGTGATATCTTGTCTAATTAAAACATTTGTATATAATATTTTAATTTTCCAACCATTTTGATAACATATTTATTGTTTATTAATTCATTCCATATATACCAACATACTTCAAATAAGCGAAAATAGATAAAATTTCAAGAATCTACATTTTAGTCCTTATCACATGGGAACACCTTTGAACTACATATGTACATGCCATTTTAATACAAAATATAGTACCTACTTTTGAAGCCCTTGAGGATGTGATGAGATGAGCGATCTTTTAGTTGGACTTCTTTTTTTGTCTACTTGTACCTACGCGTTAAAATAAACGCGTTAAGCCGGTGAAGGCTTAGTAAGCACTACAAAAATAATTAAATAAGCAATCATAACAGAATATTTTAACTCAATCAATTATTGCATATCTTCTCACATATAAGTTTCTTCATGTATGCCTTGCTTTAATAAAATTTAACTTATCTTTTGTAAGGTATAAATCTTACCTTAACACATCAGTAATTCACTTTGTTCTCATTTCACATTCTTAGCCCAAAGTAGACTTTATAGAACACATCGGATATACGGAACATATACAGAGGTGCATTATGATGCACAAGTGAACAGAGAGCACCAATGTGCTAATAATCAGAGAGCACCAACGTGCTAATATCAGAGAGCACCAACGTGCTAATATCAGAGAGCGCGCTAAAGTTCCTTAATGGCATGCCACTAATATCCCAGTAGTTCTAATTTCGTCTACTTGGACATTTAAAGCTGAATCTTATATATTTAAATAATTCACATAAATATTTCAAAAAAAGATAAATAACAATAATTTAAAATTCTTGTAGTACTTACAACAAAAAGTTGAGGTGATATAAATTCTTCTTCCTTCACTCTTTAACCTTCTCTTTTCCTTTTCCTTCAATTCGGTCCTCTCCTTCCTTTTCTTTTCTTCAATTTCATATAAACATATAACATTTATATGTTAAAAATAATCAAATAATTTCTTGTACTATAAAATAAACATGTATTTTATGATAAATTCATGCTTTCTTACTATTGCTCACATTTCAATTTAATCATTTACTCATAAACTTATTCAAAGCTGTCCTTTTGTGTCATAGTCACTAAATTATTTATTTCTCGAGCTACAGAACTCCAAATGAAGAACCGTTAATTTTCCCTGAAACTAGACTCACATGTCTTCATACCATAAAATTTCCAGAATTTTTTGGCCTAGCCAATTAGTACAGTTTATTCATCAAAGTCACCCCTGTTCTGCTGTCTGGCAGTTCTGACCCTTCTTCACTAAAAATTAATTATCTCTTTATACAAGATTCATATGATGTTCACGTTTATTTCTATTGAAAATAGACTCATTCAGAATTCTAATCATATAACTTTAAGCCTCTAATTATTTTTCTCCAATTTTTTATGATTTTCCAAAGTCAGAACAGGGGATCCCGAAATTCCTCTAAACCAGTCTTACAAAAATATAAATATCTCAAATTACAGAATTCCTTTGCTTTCCCTGTTTCTTTCATATGAAAATAGACTCAATAAGCTTTAATTTCATATCTCATTCAACTTCTAATTCCACTTCTACGATTTTTGGTGATTTTTCAAAGTTACTCTACTGCTGCTGTCCAAAACAGTTTTATTATAGCTTATTTTACAATTAAATCCTTTACCCAATTCTAACTTCAAATTCTTTCAATTAAACCACTAATTCATCATTTTATTCATCATATGCTATATTTAACAGCTTTAAAACTTCAAAAACTTCAACTTAAATTCATCAAAACTTTGTTCTAAAACTTGTAAAGCATCAAAATTAAAAGAAAAGGACTAAATTAGCTTACCAATTAAACTTCCAAGCTTCAAACTTTCAATTTTCCTTTTCTTCTTTCTTTTCTCTTTTTTCTTTCTTTCTTCCTTTCCCCTGCTCTCTGTTTAGTTTACTTCTCTCTTTTTCTTCTCTGTTTCTATATCTTTCTAGTCTTTTTCCTTTAGTCTATTTATATATATAATAATAAAATATAATAATATAATAACATACTTTATAATTAATATCTAATATATATATCTATATCCATATACACGTTTTTAACTAAAAAAATCTAGGATTTTTTTCAGCCTCAACATTTAAAAATGGCATAATTGCCTTTTTAGTCCTTTATACTTTCTTTTAATCTATAATTAAACTTTTGCACCTTTTTCAATTTAATCCTTTTTCTCAAATACTTCTAATTAAGTCAAATTCACCTAAATAAAACCTTATTAAACACACAACTAACTTTGTAAATATTTTTAATAAATGTTTTATGAGTCCGTTTACTAAAAATGGAGACTCGATAACTCATTTTTCAATATCCATACTTTTGAGGTCGTTACAATATGTGCGAAAATCACCTTCGAAAAAACTGTTCTCTGTTCAAGCGTCTACCTATTTCTTACAAATAATTTGCTTTAATCAACTGGTATTGTGTATTGGTTTTTCAAAAAAAAAAAGAATTCCTCTATCTTCTTGTTTGTATTTCTGTAAAAAATTTATAGCCCCCCTTTTACAATCTTTATTTCGGCTTTTATAGCCTAAAACCCCCCTCAAAATAGAACAAAATCGAACCCCCCAAATCCTCTACTGTTATCTCCTACTTTGTAGGCACAATTAGAGACGTGATGGAGTATGACGCCGAAGTGGTGAACGTGACCTGGTGGGCTGCTGGAGAAACGTGCGGCTTGGGGAGATTGTCGTGGGTATTGGCGGCGCGGAGATGCATCTGCTACCCTAGGGTTTACTGACTTTGCAAACTTTTGGGCCGTTTGGGCTGTTAACTTAATTAGGCCCTGACATTACTTTGTGATGGACTGTTGGATTTTATTTTATTGGGCCTGGGCAAGAGTTTAAAATTGGGCCTTACATATATATAATATAATAATATAATATATAATATATACTAAAACATAATAAATATATTTATTATTTAATAATATAATATATATTAAACTTAAAAATCTCAAATTTTTAAGGTTTAACCGCCTCAACTTATGCTTTTGGTTTAACTACCCTTTTAGTCTTTTTTACTTTATTTGTATTATATTTGTTTATTAATTTAACAATAATATAATATATAATTATAACAATTATCTATTACTTAAAAAATAAGCAAACTAAATACATATATTACAAATGTACATATTTTAATTAACACACTTGTATTTTATCATCACCTTGCACTTGTTTTTATTTATTTTATTTCATAATATAATAATAATTAATAAATGATAAACCGTAATATATACATATTTTAATCCTACATTTGGCATACTTTTGGATGATTTATCCCTTGAATTGTGGAATTTGATGCTCTTAATCCTTTAATTTCATGTTTTATACTTAGGAGAGCATAGAAGGATGAAAAGAACAAGAAACGAGCCAAAAATGGAGAAAATGGGCCAAAGTAAGAAATCCACACGGTCTGGAGTTCGCCACACGGCTGTGCCACACGGTCTAGAGTTCGATTCACACGGGCCTGTCCCTGCCGTGACCTGTTTTAATTCCACTCAGAAAAGGATGCTTAGAGGCAAAGAAAGACATTCCGAAAGCCTATATAAACACCCAAAGTGTAACCTAACGAGGGAGTTAGACAGAGGTCGACAGAAGTTCGACAGAAGGCCTCTGTCAGGGTTCTTTTGACAGGAGCAAAACCAGAGAGGGCTGAATACAGGGAATTACTCCAAGAAAGACAGTTGATCCATCGCAGAAGCAGGAACCACGCTTAAGACTGAGGATCTTCGCTTTAATTTCCTTCAGGGGGTTTTAGGGTTTTCTTTATGTTTTGCTATTTAATTTCTTCTGAGATGTATTTTTCTATAAACATGAACTAAACCCCTCAAATACCTGAGGAGGATGAAACCTAAGATAGATTTTGTTATTGTTTTCTGAACTATATGATAAATATTTGATTTGTTCTTAATTATGTGTTCTTAATTCTTGCTTTGATATTTCAGGATACTGATTCAAGTATTGATGTGCTTAGGCGGTGGAGCAAAAGTCCCTGTTTAAGAGTAGATCTAGCATAGTTAAGCGGAGTTGATCGCACTCCTAGAGATAGGACGACGAAAATCTGTCGGATTAGGGTCAAACCTAATATGGGAGTCCATAGATCGAATTAATCACTACAGCAAAACAGGCTTTTAGCGGCGTTTTTTAGGCCTTTAGCGGCGTTTTTAAGCGCCACTAATCGAGCTTGCGGCGCTTCAAAAAACGCCACAAAAAACGCCGCTATAAGAGGCGCCGCAAAAATTAGCAAAAAAACGCCGCTACAAACCATGACTTTTAGCGGCGTTTTTAAAAAAAGCGCCGCTATAAACATGACTTTTAGCGACGCTTTTTCCTAAAACGCCGCTAAAAACTTGACTTTTAGCGGCGCTTCTGTGTAAAACGCCGCTAGAAACATGACTTTTAGCGGCGCTTTCTTTAAAACGCCCCTAAAAGTCTTTGTTTTTAGCGGCGTTTGTTTTTGGAGCGCCGCTAAAAACATGACTTTTAGCGGCGCTTTTTTAAAAACGCCGCTAAAAACAATGACTTGTAGTGGCGCTTTTTAAAAACGCCGCTAAAAACAAAGACTTGTAGCGGCGCTTTTTAAAAAAACGCCGCTAACTTGTACAGATTTAAAATATTTAATTTATCCAATATCATACCCCCTCCTGCACTAAAACCAACCAATGACAACAAATATAGTATATAATTTCAACCCAAATAACAAATGTAGCATAAAAATTGCACCAACTACATTAATTCTAAATGAAAATTTAAAATAAATAAAAGTTATATGATATCGTACAAAATATCCTTACAAAAATGTTAAATGTAACAAAGTTAAAATCATCTTACAATAAGAACATAAATGTCTAAGATGGCGGCTGTCATGTGATCGTTTCAACATCTTCATCATAGCTCAAGTCATTCTTTGAAGTTCTTCATACTTCCTCGCTCGCCTCCTCCTCGCCGCCTCGGCCTCCTCATTCTTTGTCTCGGCTCTAAGTTGAGAAATTTGCTCAACCGTGCTAGCTTGCATTTGAGCTATCTCGGTCTTTTAGCCTCGAACTTGCCACGAGATTGACTCCGGAAGGCATATATTGTTGGGAGTCGGATCCAAAATATTGGGTCGGAGTAACACCAGATCCTTGAAGTCGAACCCGACCGTACCTTTCAACACCCAAAACATTAGTGATAATTTTGTTATAAATATACTCAAGAGTAACAGAACTATCGATCGAAGCGATGTATCTTTCGGGACCCAAAATATCGCGTAATAATTCTGTTATCGACATCCTCAAGATGAACAGAACTATCACTCGAAGCAGCCGCTTCATAAAGTGTCTTCTTCTCCTTTAGTTTCTCCTAATAAATTAATCAAAAAGTTAGAAACGAAATATACAATAAGAAGGAATGCATCATAACTTAACATTATTAATTTAAAACTACTAACGAAGAATTAAACTATTATAAGTAAAAATTATAAATCCATTTTTAATAAATCAAATTTTATTAAGTAAATATACCATAATCTCTCCAACCGGGTGTCACCGGAGACCCATCCTTCTTCTATGCGTAATGTCAAAAAGTCAACGCGTCCAACTTTTTGACCGGTGGAGAGTTCCTACAAAGTGTTGTATTACAAATATAATTTAATAGTATAAAGTCATTAATATTTGACAGAATTAATAAATTATAATACTCTCTCGCCTCACTACTGAAGCAAAACTTCTCGATCCCGCTGCATGCGTGAATTTTTGTTTCGTCACGCTTGTTCCGACACGCTCACGGTCCTACATAACGATATTATTGTTACGTATATAGTAAATATATACACAGAAAAATTTATAAGAGTTTAGAAGTAGGTAATACCTCTCCTTTCTTTGAGTTCCGAATCTAACTCGCATCTTCCCATTGATACCTCAACACATCACGGTGGGACATTTATGATTTATCCTCGAGGCTTATTTCTTTCTTAAAATATTCTTTTTCAATATGCTTTTGTTGTCTCTCCATTTTTTCCCAATGTCTTTTTATATAGTTATCGGAGACCTCCAAATTAAACCTCTCCTAAAAAAACATAAATTAAAAAGTAAATATAAATGAAACTTCAACCAAAGTATTATAAATTACCTTCATGTTTTGTTACCTTAATGTTCTCGAGCTTGATTTTTGTTTTTGCGTCGGGCATGTGATGCCATGACTCGTAATTGATGGGCAACATATTTGCATTTCGTGCAATAATGCCCAAATAGCCTCCTAGAACTCGAGCTTCAGGCCAATAGGCTGGCCATGATTTGTTTCTCCTTACTTTCACACGCCGCGCGAATTTAATTCGTATAAACCTTTAGCGTGAACGTCCGCGACTTTTTGCGCGTCCCACCGATCTAAGTTTGACCAATGATAAATTATTGTTATATTAAAATTAAAAATAAATCAATAAAAAAGTCAACATCCATGTAAAATAATTTAATTTTACTTTGTAATTCAGAGGCTCATCATTTATGTCGGGCACATTAGAGGATCCAACTCATTGTTCATTGTTCACTATTGCCCTCTAAGAATTTATAGTATCATGTACAATATTTAAATCTCGCATTCTTCTTCTACTCATTTTCCTGCAATACACATAAAATAGTTGAAATATTAGTAACAAATAACAACAATAATGGTACATATAAATCTTTTAAATTACATAAAATGACCATGATTAAAATTATAATATTACATATAAATAAAAAAATAGTAAAATCTTACTACATCATAATTCGTAAATATCCTCGTCCACATTGTAACACCCCCTACCTGTATTCGTTATCAGAATAAGGTACGAGGCATTACCAGAGTTTACAATTTTTTTTTTTTAACCGAAACCATTCTAATTCAACATATTTTCAAAATAAAATTCATGCATATTTATAAAATAACTTCAACACATAAGCCATATCAGTGGCTAACCTTATATTCATTTCATATTAACATTTATTTTATTAGCTTATACATGCCATTCATTTCCAAACTAAAATTTCTTTAAATCTTTGAAATATGGGGTTGATAGTGTGATGAGTCTCCCACCGATTCGACCTCCGAGCTCTTAACACTACAAAACAAGGGAAAGGAAAGCAGAGTAAGCACTTTGTGCTTAGTAAGCCCATGTAACAAGAATTATACTTACCTAATATTTTCAATACAATGTAATAAGCATTCATATATCCATTCAATGCATTAATACCCTAACATGCACAAGCTCAACATTCAAGTTAGTTCATTAATTTCCATATATCAATAATATACACACCATGATTGATGAGCTCATCAATACTATGATTTTCATTTCCTTGTTATTTTTCCATATTTATCCCGTTGAATTACTCGAAATTTCGATGGATTTTCAGAGGTACACTTTTGTGTACAAATCCGGTCCGTCAATTCATATTCATGTGCGCACATTTTCATTTCAGAGAGCACACTCGCGAACCTCATCTTTACAAAGAGGATTACAGTCGAGCTAAATCCTGTAATATAAACTCATAGAGTATTGTCGGGATTACCAGTCCGAGCTAAATCCCCAAGCAACGACAATTACTCTAATGAGCTTGGATCCAATTACAGTCAGGCTAAATTCAGACCTAATTCGGATTACCCGTCCAAGCTAAATCCATTTTCCACATATTCTTCGGGAGGGCTATATCGGGATAGGATCACCCGTCCGGGCTAGATCCTTTTTACCGTCAATTCCTTTTCAGAGATCCATCTAATTTTCCTTTCATTCAACCGGATTTTTTTCCTTTTTATCAAATATACCAATGTTTCATCAAATTTCATACAATGGACATTCAAATTATATTCACATCAATAACATACATTTCAAACATTTAAGAATATAATTCAAGTTACATGAACTTACCTCGATACTAGTTCGTTTGTAAAATCTACTAATCCGGGACTTTTTCCTTTCCTCGATCTAGCTTTGTATTTGAGTTTTCCGGATCTAAATAAATAAAGTCAATCATCAATTCAATACATTTCATGTTCACATGTAGCATTTTCTATAATTCTATTATTATTTTTAGCTTATTCAAAGCTGTCTACTTGAGTCACAGTCACTAAATTATTTATTTCTCGAGCTACAGAGCTCCAAATGAAGAACCGTTAATTTTAACTGAAACTAGACTCACATATCTTCTTCCCATAAAATTTTCAGAATTTTTGGTATGTCCAATCAATACCAGATTATTCTTAAAGTTTCCCCTGTTTTACTGTTTGACTGTTCTGACCTCTCTTCACTACGAATCAAATTACTCTTCGTACAGAATTCATATGAACTTCTTATTTATTTAATTTGAAAATAGACTCATTCAGGATTCTAAAAATATAAAGTTAAGCCCCTAATTATTTTTCTCCAATTTTTATGATTTTTCAAAGTCAGAACAGGGGATCCTGAAATCCCTCTGAACCAGTCTTACAAAAATATAAATATCTCAAATTACAGAATTCCTTTGCTTTCCATGTTTCTTTCATATGAAAATAGACTCAATAAGCTTTAATTTCATATCTCATTCAACTTCTAATTCCACTTCTACGAATTTTAGTGATTTTTCTAACTTACTCTACTGCTGCTGTCCAAAACAGTTTTGTTATAGCTTTTTTTACAATTAAATCCTTTACCCAATTCTAACTTCAAATTCTTTCAATTAAACCACTAATTCATCATTTTATTCATCATATGCTATATTCAAAAACTCTGAAACTTCAAAAATTTCAACTTAAATTCATCAAAACTTTGTTCTAAAACTTATAAAGCATCAAAATTAAAAGAAAAGGACTAAATTAGCTTACCAAATTAAACTCCAAGCTTCAAACTTTTAATTTTCCCTTTTCTTCTTTCTTTTCTCTTTTTCTTTCTTCTTTCACGTTTGCTCTCTGTTTCTTTTCTGTTTCTATCTCTTTTGTTTCTTTTCTCTTTTCTTTATATATATATATATTTATAATAATATAATAATATAATAATATAATAATAAACTAAAAATCTCAGATTTTTCTTCAATTCACCGCCTCAATCTAGACAAAATGGCTTAATTGCCATTTTGGTCCTTTATACTTTCTTTTAATCTATAATTAAACTTTTACTTTCATTTCAATTTAGTCCTTTTCATTTAATTACCTACCCAACCTTAAAATTTTCTAACGAAAGTTTAATACCACATTACTAACATTTTATAAATATTTATAAAAATATTTCCTATCATATAAAGACTCATGCAAACATATTGAAATAAATTTCTATTTAAATCGGATTTATGGTTGCGAAACCATTATTCTGATAATCTCGAATTTAGGCCATTACAACTCTCCCCCCCTTTTAAGGATTTTCGTCCTCGAAAATCTTACCAGTAAAGAGGTTTGGATATTGTTTCCTTATTGCCTCCTCCGGTTCCCATGTCGCTTCCTCGATCCCGTGTTTTTGCCACAATACCTTCATCAAATTTATTTTTTTATTTCTAAGCTCCTTTGTTTCCCGTGCCAATATCTTGACCGGTTCTTCATCTTTGTAACTCATATCCGGTTGAATCTCCACTTCTGTCGGAGAAATAACATGTGAAGGATCGACCGATATCGTCGTAGCATAGACACATGAAAAACATTATGAATTCTATCAAGTTCGGTGGTAATGCCAACCGATAAGCGACCGGTCCAATTCTTTCTATGATCTCATATGGCCCGATAAATCTTGGACTCAATTTACCCTTTTGACCGAACCGAGAACTTTCTTCCAAGGAGACACTTTCAAGAATACCTTGTCACCGACCGAAATTCAATCTCTTTTCGTTTAAGATCAGCATATGATTTTTGGCGATCGGAAGTCGCTTTTAAACTATCCCGAATAACCTTTACTTTTTCTTCTCGCTTTCCCGGATTAAATCAACCCCATGTATCTTCTTTTTCACCGAGCTCTGTCCAATACAATGGTGTTCTACATTTTCTACCATACAAAGCTTCATATGGAGCCATTTTAATCTTTGGATGATAATCGTAATTGTAAGCAAATTCAATCAAAGGTAGATACCTCTCCCAATTACCTTCAAACTCTAGTATACAACATCGAAGCATAGCTTCCAATACTTGAATTACACGCTCAGATTGGCCATCATGTCTCGAGGATGAAATGCGATCTTGAAATACAAATCGAGTACCCAAAGCTTCTTGCAATTTATCCCGAAACGAGACGTAAATCGGGGATCTCTATCGATATAATGGAGATAGGCACTCCATGTGTAACGACAATCTCGAGATATGTACAATTCAGCGGTTTATCTAAAGAATAATCCATACGCATCGGAATAAAGTGTCTTTGACTTTGTCAATCGGTCAACAATCACCCAAATAGCATCTTTTTTCCTCGGAGACAACGGTAACCCCGATACAAAATCCATAGTGATTCTTTCCCATTTCCATTCCGGTATAGTAATTGGCTGAAGTAACCAGAAGGTACGATGTTCTGCTTTAACCTGTTGACATATCAAACATCTTGATACAAACTCAGAAATATCACGTTTCATACCTGGCCACCCGGTCCATCTTTTTCAAATCATTATACATTTTATTACTTCCGGATGTACAGACATAGTACCACTGTGAGCCTCGTGTAAAATCTTTTGTATGAGCTCTGAATTCTTGGGTACACATACCCTACCTCTGAATAATAAACAATCATCAACCCCAATTTGAAATTCGAGAATCGAGATTTGACTCACATTGTGCCCGTTTAACCTGTAACTTCTCATCATTCTTCTGAGCTTCACATATTTGCTGTAAAAATGTTGGTTTAGCTCTTAATTCAGCTAAGATTGAACCATCATCAACCAAAAACAATTGAGCATTCATAGATCGTAAAGCGTCTGATGAGATTTTCGACTCAAAGCATCACCACAATATTAGCCTTACGGATGGTAATCAATAATCAAATCATAGTCCTTTATCGTTCAAGCCACTGCTACTGTCTCAAATTCAAATCTTTCGTGTCATCAAATATTTCAAGCTTTTATGATCGGTATAAATATGACATTTCTCACCGTACAAGTAATGCCGCCATATCTTCAATGCAAAAATAATAGCAGCTAACTCAAGATCATGTACCGGATAATTTCTTTCATGTGGTTTAAGTTGTCTTGAAGCATAGGCTATTACTTTACCTTCTTACATCAAGACACAACCTAAACCATTTAATGAGGCATCACTGTAAATAACAAATTCCTTACCCGGTTCAGTTTGCACTAATACTGGTGCTTTCGTTAATAGATTTTTAATCGGTTGAAACTCATGACATTCATCATCCACTCGAACTTTACATCTTTCTCGCAATAATCGAGTCATCGGAGAAGCTATCATAGAGAATCCTTGTACAAATCTCCGATAATAACCGGCTAAACCCAAGAAACTTCTAACTTCGAGATACGATCTTGGTGGACTCCAATTGACAATAGTGAGACTTTACTTGGATCTACCCCGATGCCTTCAATGGATACAATATGTCCAAGAAAAACCCACTTTCGAAGCCAAAATTCAGATTTCATTGAATTTAGCATATAACTGCTTTCTCTCGCAGAATTTGCAACACAATTCTCAAATGTTCAGTATGTTCTTCTTCATCTCGAGAATAAACCAAAATATCATCAACGAATACTACCACAAACTGTCTAAATGCACGGTGCGAATATTCGATTCATCGATCCATAAATACCTGCAGTGCATTAGTCAACCCAAATGGCATAACCGAAACTCATAATGCCCGTGCACGGTTACGAAAGCTATCTTTGGCACATCCGACTTCTTTACTCAGAATCGATAATAGCCCGATCGGAGATCAATCTTTGAAAATACAAGAGCACCTTTCACGGTGATCAAATAAATCATCAATCCGGGGCAACGGATACTTATTCTTTATAGTGTTACCTTATTGAGTCATCGATAGTCAATACACAATCTCAAAGACCCATCTTTCTTTTTCACAAATGTAACCGAGCACCCCAAGGTGAATGACTCGGTCGGACAAAACCTCTATCAACAAGTTCTGTGAATCGTGTCTTTAATTCCTTTAATTTGTAAGAGCCATTCGCACGGAGCTATGGAAATCGGAGTAGTTCAGGAATCAAATCTATAGAAAATTCCACTTCTCTTTCTCGGTGGCAACCCGTAACTCTTCCGAAACACATCGAAAATTCACATACCACCTGTATCGCTTGAATCTTTGACTCGGATACCTTAGTATCTAATACATAAGCAAGAAAAGCATCATACCCCTTTT
Source organism: Gossypium bickii (assembly GCA_025503065.1). Taxonomy (NCBI): domain Eukaryota; kingdom Viridiplantae; phylum Streptophyta; class Magnoliopsida; order Malvales; family Malvaceae; genus Gossypium; species Gossypium bickii. The sequence continues at coordinate 135,404,997 of CP106709.1, read as the reverse complement.
TGACATACCTCACGAGCGGTAATAATCGAAATCACATCGAGATAATCCTCCGTCTCGATCGGATTTAACAAGAAGTAATTCACCATTTCGCACTTCAACACAATATATTTACATTTCTGATTTACTCTTTGCATCATCTTGAAGTTAACCAATCCATGCCCAATATCACATCAAACTCATCAAATGGCGGTAACATCAAATCGGCCAGAAACGATAACCTCTTACCATCAAGTGGACAATTTTACAAATTTTATCCACCAAAATAGATTGGCCAAAGGGGTTCGAGACTTAATAAACAAATTCGATGAGGGTTCAACAGATAAATCTTTTACGCATGCAAGTTTTACACATATATATGAATGCGTAGAACCGGATCAATCAATGCAGTAATATCGGTTTCAAGTAAAGAAAATGTACCGATAATAACATCGGTGCCGAGGCATCTTCTCCGCACGCATGACATATGTCCTAGGAGGCGCGCCGTGTCTCGTGCCTACTTGCGAGTATCTTTTGTAGCTCCTCGGCTACCACCGACATTACTGGGATGGTCGAGATGGTCTACCCTCAAAGATGGATTGCTTGGCTTCGATATATATTGACTTCTTTTTCACTTCTTTCTCGGACAATCTCGAGAGAAATGGTCAAAAGAACCACATCGGTAACAAGCCCCGCTCTTAAATCGACATTCACCAAAATGAGCTTTATTACAATATCGCATCTCGGCCAGGGTACCAACACCGCCAACACTGGTCATCGATGGAGTGGAAGGTCTTGAATTAGTGCTACTGTGAACTTCGACTCTATCCGAATACCCAGTGGTTGAGGTAGAACGATCCCGTACTTCTTCAATTTCTTTGGAGCAGTAAAACCGAGATTTTTCCATTGGTCTTTTACTAAAAATTCGAGCTTCCTCTCTCACTGTTTCTTTTCTTTGCTCCATTCTTCTCGCTTTATAAGCTCGTTCGCTAGTGTAGCAAACTCTCGAATTTCAAGAATTCCAACAAGTAGCTTAATTTCTTCATTCAACCCTTCTTCGAATCGTTTGCACATTTTCACTTCCGATTGTACCCATTCTCGAGCATATTTACTCAACCGAACAAATTCTCTTTCATACTCGAATCATCGATCTATTGCCCTGTTTATTTCAAGAAATTCTTTTCTTTTTCGATCAAGGAATCTCTGGTGATATATTTCTTTTTGAACTCGATGCGGAAGAATTCCCATGTAATTTCTTCTTTCGGAACAAGCTGAAGCTTTAGTATTCCACCAATGATAAATTTTGTGTCTTTTAGCGATGAAACAAAGACATTTCAAACATTCTTTCGGCGTGCAAGATAATTCCTCCAAAACTCGAGTAGTATTTTCTAACCAAAATTCAGCTCTTTCGGGATCATCATCAATCGCTTTGCTCAAATTCTTCGACCCCATATTTTCAGATTTTATCGACCGCAGACTTTTCCCTTTTCTCGACAGATTCGAAGACTGTGCCTGTGGAATCTCGGAACCGGTGGAGGAAAGCAGGAGGGGAGCTTGAGTTTCTTTGCATTGTAGGGTTAGTTCTTATGTACTGGGTAAACCATTCATTCATCATTTGAAAGAAGGCTATTTTTGCCTCCTCCCCTTGACCCTCTATACAGGGGGCCTCTCATCGCTAGTTTCTTCTCTTTGTATTGAAGCAGGAGCATGACTCCAAACTTCCTCAGATTGAGCTCGGTCGGATGACATTACTATAAGAAAACACAATTTAAATGGTTAGGAGATATCACACTATCAAAAATAATTTAAATGGCATGTATAGCTAATCCAGTATTCGCTATATCGGTCCTAGAACCAAGCTAAACCGTAGCTCGACGATACCAACAAATGTAACACCCCTACCGTATTCGTTATCGAGAATAAGGTACGAGGCATTACGAGTTTACAATTTTTTTTTAACCGAAACCATTCTAATTCAACATATTTTCAAAATAAAATTCATGCATATTTATAAAATAACTTCAACACATAAGCCATATCGTTGGCTAACCTTATATTCATTTCATATTAACATTTATTTTATTAGCTTATACATGCCATTCATTTCCAAACTAAAATTTCTTTAAATATCAAATATCTGGGGTTGATAGTGTGATGAGTCTCCCACCGATTCGACCTCCGAGCTCTTAACACTACAAAACAAGGGAAAGGAAAATGAGTAAGCACTTTGTGCTTAGTAAGCCCATGTAACAAGAATTATACTTACCTAATATTTTCAATACAATGTAATAAGCATTCATATATCCATTCAATGCATTAATACCCTAACATGCACAAGCTCAACATTCAAGTTAGTTCATTAATTTCCATATATCAATAATATACACACCATGATTGATGAGCTCATCAATACTATGATTTTCATTTCCTTGTTATTTTTCCATATTTATCCCGTTGAATTACTCGAAATTTCGATGGATTTTCAGAGGTACACTTTTGTGTACAAATCCGGTCCGTCAATTCATATTCATGTGCGCACATTTTCATTTTGAGAGCACACTCCGCGAACCTTATCTTTCTGGCGAGATTACAGTCCAGCTAAATCTGTAATATAAACTCATAGAGTATTGTCGGGATTACACCCAGGCTAAATCTCGCAACGACAATTACTCTAATGAGCTTGGATCCAATTACCAGTCCAAAGCTAAATTGGACCTAATTCGGATTACCCGTCGGGCTAAATCCATTTTCCACATATTCTTCGGGAGGGCTATATCAGATAGGATCACCCGTCGGGCTAGATCCTTTTTTACCGTCAATTCCTTTTCAGAGATCCATCGAATTTTCCTTTCATTCAACCGGATTTTTTCCTTTTTATCAAATATACCAATGTTTCATCAAATTTCATACAATGGACATTCAAATTATATTCACATCAATAACATACATTTCAAACATTTAAGAATATAATTCAAGTTACATGAACTTACCTCGATACTAGTTCGTTTGTAAAATCTACTAATCCGGGACTTTTTCCTTTCCTCGATCTAGCTTTGTATTTGAGTTTTCCGGATCTAAATAAATAAAGTCAATCATCAATTCAATACATTTCATGTTCACATGTAGCATTTTCTATAATTCTATTATTATTTTTAGCTTATTCAAAGCTGTCTACTTGAGTCACAGTCACTAAATTATTTATTTCTCGAGCTACAGAGCTCCAAATGAAGAACCGTTAATTTTACCTGAAACTAGACTCACATATCTTCTTCCCATAAAATTTTCAGAATTTTTGGTATGTCCAATCAATACCAGATTATTCTTAAAGTTTCCCCTGTTTTACTGTTTGACTGTTCTGACCTCTCTCTTCACTACGAATCAAATTACTCTTCGTACAGAATTCATATGAACTTCTTATTTATTTAATTTGAAAATAGACTCATTCAGGATTCTAAAAATATAAAGTTAAGCCCCTAATTATTTTTCTCCAATTTTTTATGATTTTTCAAAGTCAGAACAGGGGATCCTGAAATCCTCTGAACCAGTCTTACAAAAATATAAATATCTCAAATTACAGAATTCCTTTGCTTTCCATGTTTCTTTCATATGAAAATAGACTCAATAAGCTTTAATTTCATATCTCATTCAACTTCTAATTCCACTTCTACGAATTTTAGTGATTTTTCAAACTTACTCTACTGCTGCTGTCCAAAACAGTTTTGTTATAGCTTATTTTTTTACAATTAAATCCTTTACCCAATTCTAACTTCAAATTCTTTCAATTAAACCACTAATTCATCATTTTATTCATCATATGCTATATTCAAAAACTCTGAAACTTCAAAAATTTCAACTTAAATTCATCAAAACTTTGTTCTAAAACTTATAAAGCATCAAAATTAAAAGAAAAGGACTAAATTAGCTTACCAAATTAAACTCCAAGCTTCAAACTTTTAATTTTCCCTTTTCTTCTTTCTTTTCTCTTTTTCTTTCTTCTTTCACGTTTGCTCTCTGTTTCTTTTCTATTTCTATCTCTTTTGTTTCTTTTCTCTTTTCTTTATATATATATATATTTATAATAATATAATAATATAATAATATAATAATAAACTAAAAATCTCAGATTTTTCTTCAATTCACCGCCTCAATCTAGACAAAATGGCTTAATTGTCATTTTGGTCCTTTATACTTTCTTTTAATCTATAATTAAACTTTTACTTTCATTTCAATTTAGTCCTTTTCATTTAATTACCTACCCAACCTTAAAATTTTCTAACGAAAGTTTAATACCACATTACTAACATTTTATAAATATTTATAAAAATATTTCCTATCATATAAAGACTCATGCAAACATATTGAAATAAATTTCTATTTAAATCGGATTTATGGTTGCGAAACCATTATTCTGATAATCTCGAATTTAGGCCATTACACACATCCTGACGAACCCATTGAAATTGTGCACTAGTACTAGGGATATTTTCATTTAAGTTTTGTTCTGGAAAAGGCAGAGTTTCTGATATTTCGACGATGTCATCTCTACTTCCACTGCCCATGTCGAACAAGTCTCTAGGATTATTTCGAAGTACAATATACCAACCCTCATCAGTTGGATCTTCCGAGTAAAAAACTTGTTTCACTTGAGAAGAAAACACATATGGCTCATCTATCAGTTGTTCTCCGGTGTGAATCAATCGAGAGAAATTCACCATTGTAAAACCATATTGATCTTTTTTAATTCCGCGAGCCGTATTCACATCAGCCCATTCACCTCGAAACAAGACAACTTTCCATTTGCCGTAATAATCCAACTCAATGATGTCAGTAATAAGTCCGTAATACTCTAGATTCCCCTCGACAGGATTACTGTCCCTAGCACTAGAATAACTCGTAATTGAAGAATTAACAACAATTCCACAATTTTGGGTTCTCCTCAACCTCTCGCGATACCTTGTATGAAATCTGTATCCGTTGATGAGGAATGCACTATATCTTTTCACTATTCGGTTTGGACCTTGTGAAAGCCATTTAACTTCATCATTTACTTCATTTCGACTCCAAACCTATTGAATCAAAAGTAAATCGAGTAATTATAAATGTTGTGCAAAAACATTATTACTTGTCAATGAAAACTTCAATTGCATACCGTTTGGCTTAACCATTCATGAAATGATTCTGTGAACATCTTATTAATTTCTCGTCGATGTAACCTTCGGGACCGTGAACGAGCTCTCAATACTTCTTTGTACTCACTATGTTAACAAATGGTGACTTTGTTAAAAGACAAAGAAATTATAAGTGATGAGTATTTATCAAATTCTAGAACTTACTTCCGTAATGGTTCCATTGAATCGTGATGAAAAAGAACGTATCGATGTGCTTGGACCCATGATCTGTCGTCTAATTCTGCAATTTCGACTTTGCCGATCGGTTCTCCGAAACTTTCAAATAAATAAGATCCGGCCAAGTTATGATCTGTGAGCCCAAAGCATTTCTACTTGGTACATTCATTCTTGTTTCAACATCTTCCAAATACCTTGAACAGAAAGTCATACATTCTTCTGCCAAGTAGCCTTCGGCAATTGATCCTTCCGGATAACGTTTATTGCGGCAATAAGACTTCAATTTGGAGAGGAACCTAAACACGGAATTGAACATTATCAAAATTTGGAACTAAAGGCATTTAGGTGAATGAAGGAATAATTTACAAATAAATTAAGACCTTTCAATGGGATACATCCATCGATAGAACACGGGTCCACCAAGTATCGCTTCACGCGGGAGATGAATTAACAAGTGCACCATAATTGTGAAGAAGGAAGGCGGGAAGATCTTCTCCGATTGCATAAAGTCAGTGCGGCTCGATCTTGTAGTGTCTCAAGTTCTTGAACGTCCAAAACTTTGCCACAAATGCCTTTCATTATGTTGGGACAGTTCAATTACACAAGACGTCACCTTTTTGACATACAACACCGCATAGCAACTGGCAGTAAGTCTTGCATCAAGATGTGATAGTCATGCGATTTTAAGCCATATAGTCTTCGATCTTTAAGACTAACACATCGAGATATATTTGATGCATATGCATCCGGGACCTTTATATCCTTCAACACCGCATGAACACTTCCTTTTCCGTCTTCGACATTGAATAAATAGCGAGAAGAACCGATATTTCATATTCGAAGTGCTTGGGGATGAAGCTCACGCCGAATTCCCATGTGGACTAAGTCAAGTCGACTTTGAAGATTGTCTTTTGATTTTCCATCGACATTCAAAATAGTCCCAATGATGTTCTCGCAGACATTTTTCTCAATGTGCATGACATCAAGATTATGGCGTAATATCCGATGCTCCCAATAAGGCAACTCAAAAAAATACTTCTTTTTTCCACAACTCCGCCTCATTAGGATCATCCTCTTCGCCGATTCATCATCGATTCATCCCTTTCTCTCCAGCTTTCTTTGCGGCTTGGCGGTTGATTCATCTTCCCATAAATAAAATTTATATCTTTCAACATGAATAATATTTGAGATCCACTGGTGCGCAATGGAGCTTCTTTGAACTCTTGATGCAGTCAAACCGAGCACTCGATATCTAAATCTATGATTTTTACGGTAACCACCGACGATGCCCCATATAAGAGAACTTCTTCCCATTATATAACCATTTCGAACATGTCTGCGCAGCACAACAAGGACAAGCATAACGTCCCCTAGTACTCCAACCAGATAAATTAGCATAAGCCGGGAAGTCATTAATAGTCCACATCAAAGCTGCACGTAAGTTAAAGTTCTCTTTTCTCATTGCATCGTATGTCTCAACACCAACCCATAGTTGTTTTAACTCTTCAACAAGTGGCTGCAAATATATGTCAATATCATTCCCGGGCCCTTTCTCTCCAGGTATAATCATAGATAAGATAAAAGATGACTGTTTCATGCAAACCCATGGAGGCAAATTGTAAGGAACAAGCACCACCGGCCAAGTACTATACGCTGTGCTCATGAGTTTGTAAGGGTTAAATCCATCTGATGCTAGCCCAAGCCTAACACTCCGAGGATCGCGTGCAAAGCTTGGAAATTTTGAGTCAAATGATTTCCAAGCTAAAGAATCTGCGGGGTGCCTTAACAATCCATCATCGGTTCGTCCATCATGGTGCCACGTCATTGATTCGGCTGTCTTCGACGACATGAAAAGCCTTTGAAGCCTTGGTATTAGCGGGAAATACCGCAAAATCTTAACCGGCTGCTTCCTTGATCGTGGTATCCTGCTCTGCCGTCCTCGTTACCATCTCTCTGCATTTCTTTTAATCCAACGAGATTCACCGCAGACATCACAGCATTGTTGGTTTATCCGGCCGCCCCAATACAACATGCAATCATTACGACAACTATGAATTTTGTTGTATCCAATACCCAAATCCTTTATCGTTTCTTCATGTCTTTGGACGATTTAGGGATTTTCGCAAACGGGAACATTTCTTGCAGAAACTCTAACAGCATTGTCAACGAGTTTCCGGTCCATCCTCCCAAACATTTCAAGTGAAAAAGACGAATACAGAAAGACAGTTTGGAAAATTTTGATCCCTCATACAATTCTTCATTCATTTGACCAAGTAACGTGTAGAACCTTGCCGCTTCTTCATTTGGCTGTTCATTATGTACAGTTCTTCCCGTTTCGGTGAAAGTATTTCCACCAAAACTATAATCATCGGTTGCACCCACGTCAGGTGGAAATGACCCGAAACCATCACTGTGCATATTAAAAGCATCCCGCAACATGCCTTCCATGTTATAATCTCTAACATTCTGATTGTAAGCACTATGAGGATAACCTAGATTCATCGATGATGATGCTCCACTAGATGTACACTCTCCATGAAAAATCCATTTTTTGTACCCCCGAACAAAGCCATCAACAACTAGATGTTCGTAGACAACTTCACGGTAATGCCAATTGGTATTGCAACACTTCTCACACGGGCAAAGAATCATATTCTCTTGGCTTGCATTTTGAAATGCAAAATTCAGAAAAGTTTCTACTCCATTTCGATAACCGTTGCTTACCCTTGACAAATTCATCCAAGTCTTATCCATTTCGTAGTTGTTGAAGTCTAATGTTGACAATAAATTACACCGCTAAATTGTTAATTTATAATCAGTGTAAGTAATGATAATTCATATATATAACTGAGTACTATGTAAGTATTATGTAAGTTATGTATTATGTAAGTTATATATTATGTAAGTTATGTATTATTTAAGATTCAACATACGTGGCATTGTTACACCTAGGGAGGATCCGTTATATCTAACAGTGAGATATAAGGCAACCCGTCAGGTTTCCAGCCTATATACTTTGAATCTCTTTTTTTTCTATACAAGTATTATGTAAGTTATGTATTATGTAAGTTATGTATTATGTAAGATTCAACATACGTGGCATTATTTAAGTTATATGATTTTTTATAAATGAAATTTGCTGTGATGTTGTTAAATTTACAAAGTTTTTAACTTACTTCTTTTAAAAACAAATTATTTTCTATATTAAAACATATTTCAATAATGATCTATATTATTATATTGATAACAATATTAAATTAAAAAGTTTTTAAATTACTTCTTATAAAAAATAATTTAATTTTCGTAATTAAAACATATTTAAGTAATGATCAATATTATTATACTAATAACAAAATATTATTACCATTTTGGAAAACATTGAAAATATTAAATATTAAAAGCAAACGTTATTAATATAAAAAATTAGTAATTAGTAATTAGTAATAAACCAAAAAGCCATATAAATGTACGTATTCTTAAAAAAAATTGTTTATTTTTAAGGGAAGATAAAGTAAAAAAAATTCTTTAATATAATATATAATATATGTAGTGACAGGTTTCTATTAAAATATGTTAATATCTTCTTAACTTGCAAATATTTATTAAAATATGACATTTATGTTAAAAAAATTATAACACATTTTAACAATTTACTTTTATATTTTGTTTGTGTTATTTTATATATCGTACCGTACCCTACATTTTAAAAAATAATACACGGGAGCTTGTAAAAAATCTAAGCGGCATGAGTAGGTAGCAATTTGGAGGTTGTTCAAACATTATTAATAATAAACAGCAATAATAAACAGCAATTTAGACAGAAATTCTTTAAGATTCATCATACGTGGCATTGTTACACCTAGGGAGGATCCGATATAAGGCAACCCGTTAGGTTTCCAGCCTATATACTTTGAATCTTTTTTTTTTTGACAGCAATAGAACAAACAGCATATATACCAACCAAGCAAGATAATAAACCGCAATTATTCCTGTAGTTTCTTCAAAACCAAACAAAACCCAAATTGGAAACTAACCTCAAATGCTTTGGAAAATTACAACAAAGACTCCGACAACCTTAGAACCGTGTATAATTGAAGAGCTGGGAAGTGTGCAGTAAATTGTAGTCTTCCTGCAGCAGAGAAATGAACTTCACTACAAAATAAAATTTAACTTCAAACCCAAAACAAACAAAAAAAGCCAAAAAAAAAAAGAATAAAAAACTTACCAAAAGAAGGGAAAGCCCAAATCAAGATAAGAATCCAAAGGGAAACACTGATGCACTGATAGAGCAATTAGCGAATAGAAGAAAACTGTAGTCTTTGCAGATACAATCGATGTGAAAACTGAAAATGAGAACAAATAAATGAATTAATCGAGATATTACTTTTTCAGCGATGCATGTATAAAATATTTTATGTCGAAATTAACACGAGTTTAAGGCGAAGATATGAAAACCTAAGGCCTTGACCTAATTTCGCGACAACGAAACAAAATTATTCTCTTACGTGAAGAAGATGATGTTACCCTGTTTTAATGGACTTATTCCCTCTGATAAAGCTGCTTTTTTCTTTTTTAAGTTTCCTCCAGTAACACGTGCTAGTTGATTCCTGCCGAGTTTAATCATGATATAACATATTTTATTTTTGTTAAAATCCCGACTCAAAATATAAATTTAAAATTTTGTTTGAGTCTATTTTCTAAATTAATAGTTCAAACTCATTTTAGGCGGTTTATATATATATTCAAAATATTTATATTATTTTTAATTTAATATTTATTTTATATATAAACATCTTAATTTCTTAAATATTATTATCTTCAAATTTTAAATTATTTTTTAAGATAAATGTTCAACCTGAACCAACTCTACTGGTTCTCCAATAAAGATAAACCAGGGCTTCACTTTTAAATTATTTCACAGGTAAAATGTGATAATCAAGGTAGATAAAAAGGGGAAACACCCATTTCCGAAGCATGCTATGAGTTTGACAATTCAACAAATCTTGCTAAATTGAACTTTATGAAGATGGAACACTTGCATGATAAACATTAAGAAATAGTAGTATTTTAAGAATTAGCACAAAAAAAATGTCCCCTACAATAGAAGACAAAACATTGGATAAACATTTTTGTTTAAAAAAAAAAACAAAAAAATTGGATAAACTGAATTACAGTTTTTTATAAGGTAAATAAGCATTTTTGCATGCAACTTGACTAAGAATATAATGGAAATAGGGAATTGAGTTTGGATTAAAAACGTGGGCTGTAAATTCGGACTTGATTTTGGATTCAACTACTGAGAAATTCGGTTAACATCGATTTTGGATTTCATTCATGGACTATTAAATTAATAATAATCATAATAATTAAACTAAGAAACCGATGATCATTTGCTTTAACTAATAAATTTAGCAAATTAAATATACATACCTCTTAAAGTCCACAAGGAAGTAAAGTTTGCAAGTTCTGGGATCGCTTTGTGAGATTGAATTCAGCAGTTTATCAATTGATCGAAAAGTCTACTTTTTTCTGCTGTGATTGATTGCAAAAACATTATACGGGTCATCTATACTGAGAGATGAGCCAAGCAACGATAAGGGAAATACAAATATAAAGAGAAAGTAGCAGATTTAAAATATACAATATGCATATAATTTTTATGACAAAACATACATATATTGATAGTAAAATGTTAGCGAGTAACATAGATGTTAAAATACATTAGATCATGTCATGGCTTTATAATCTGTGTAGGCTAAATCATGTAAAAAAATATGGGAAAGGGAAGTCCGTCGTTACGAGAAAATAATGTTGTTCATCTATTGAAATACAGGAGATTTCATCTTCTCCAAAGAACTTAATATTGTCAAGCAATTCTGTATGGTATTAGACAAGATATTATGATATAGTTATAGGCTTACTTTTAGGAGACAAAGATGGGAAGACAAAATAGATTAATCATGCTATTTTAGATGCTCAGACACAATTAAAGAAACACCCCAAGTTCCCAACGCAACAAAAAAAAATAACACTACCCAGAGGCAATTTTACGATAGTGAATTTTATGTGCAAAATTAAGATGCAACCAAATTTTTCAGAAACGAATGGAGCCAAAATCTTTTAGTATTTTGAACCATTACTTAGTAGTTACAATGAATCGTTGCTGTTGTAAAATAAACACTCTATCAAATATATAGTTACGATTCGACCCAAAACCCTCTCCACACTCATATCTTGTTTCAACTTTTCAAGTGAAGTTTTAATAACATTTGGCAGCTATCTCCTTCGCCAACAAAGTACTTGGTTACATGATTACTAACACCAACATTGCACGCCCCCAAATATTTTTAATTCACAAGTTTGACAGATTAGCTCACAACATCTGTGAGATGGTTAGGCTTAGCGAGTCCAGACTGTGCTAGTAGATGGCAATAACCAAATGGCAATGGAAGCCTAACCAAAAGGAATTTCAAGAGTTAACATATCGTGATTAAAATTTCAAAAAGTACATAAGTTGTGAATTTAATTCATATATTTTAATTTATTTTTAGTTATGTAAAATATTAAATTCACAATTTTAAGCACAAATTGCGTGATTTAACCCTCTATATGTGGGTAGACCCAAGTATGAGAGCTTCTAGTGCTCTTGAATCTTCAATGGTAAGAAACCCCGAGCCTATAAACAAATTTACAACTAAGAAACCAATGGAAACACAATAGACACACCAAGAACAATGAGAAAACAACCCATCAAGATAATCTTATATGGGCTTTTTTTCAAAAACTCTCGGACTTTGTAATTTCTAATGAATGGGATTTAAAGATTAAACTTGCAACTTCTTTGTTTCCACCAATGAATTGAAACACGAAAACCCATTCATCTACGAACGCTATTAAACAAACAAACACCACAATTAGCAACAATTAAAGCAATTTTAAGTCTTACAATACAATGCTAAAATCCATGGAAATCAAATTTCAATTGAGTGAAGGAAAAGGAGGCAAACGCGCAATGACTTCCTCTGTTTCATTGGGGTCGATCTCGAGATGTCAGAAACAATTAAACCCAAAATATTTTCAACCAAAAGCAGAAAAGCCATTAAAAAAAAAAAAAGAAAAGAAAATTGATTATAAGAAAAAGGGTTCTTGGGTCTTGAAGAAGAGGCTTGGTATCGTCTTTTTTGCAGTCTAAACAGTGGCTTTAATGGCAGAATGGACAATCGAGGCGCCGTTGTGCTAAAAATCGAGGCGAACACGAAGGCAGAGATGGTCATCGATTAGAGATTCTCGATTTTTTTGGGAAATTAGGGATTGGGAAAATATTCGAACACTTAGTCAATTCGTGAAAACAAACCGACTAAAACCAAACACAAACAAACAAACGCGCGTTTTGCTAAAAATTTCTTAAACTTTGCGGCGTTTTTTTATAAAGCGCCACTATTGTTTACTTATAGCGGCGTTTTTTATAAAACGCCACTAAAACTTTAACTTAAAATTAGTTTTTTCATATTTTAATTATAATATTTTCTTACAACACTTCACTTTTTATAGATTTTTAAATTTTATTATACATAAAGTTTACCTATTGATAATTTAACATATAAAAATTATTTTCAATAAAAAATAATAAGTCATATACCCAAAAAACTTTAAAAGTATTTTAAATAATAGTATTTTAATTTTTTTCATTTTTAACATATATTTTTTTAATGTTAGTAGTTCTAAATTTTTTCTACATGTCATTATTTCTTTAAAATTTTTAAAAAATTAAATTACAATTAAATTTTATTTTAATTAATATAAAGAAATTACCTAATTAATAGATCAAATAATTTAAATTCAAACCCTAAATCACCCCAAAACCTAAAAACCCTAAATTCTTAAAATCTGTATTCATAAACTCTAAACCATAAACCCTAACCACTAAACTCAGTAACCCTCAATTAAAATAGAGAATAGTTACGTAATTATTTTTATAATTTTTGATTTATTCTAATTTCTATATTTTAATAAACTTTTTAATCAATAGTAAGTGCTTCTACTAATTATTATAAACATAAGATTTTACATTAATATTTACATGTGTACACATCAATATATATATATCCCTATGAAATAAAGTTTCAAGGCCGTTTAGACTTTTTAGGGTTTAATATTTTGAGTTTAATTGGTTAATGGTTTCTTGTTTGCAGATTTAGGGTTTATGGTGAGTATTTAGAGTTATAATTTAGGGTTTAAAATTTAAATTCGATATTTAAAGTTTAGGGTTTAGACTGTGTAGGGTTTACATTTTAGTGTTTACACCATAATCCCTAACCATTAACCCCTAACCCATAACCCTTAACCATTAACCCTTAAACCCATCAAACCCTAAACTTTAAACCATAAACTACACACCATAATCCCTAAACATTTAAAATAGAAACTCCTAAACCTTACACCCTAAATTTTATATGCTAAATTTTGAGTTTAATTGGTTAATGGTTTAGTGTTTGCAGTTTAGGGGTTTATGGTCGAGTATTTAGAGTTATGATTTAGGGTTTAAAATCTAAATTTGATATTTAAAGTTTAGGGTTTAGACTGTGTAAGGTTTATATTTTAGTGTTTACACCATAATCCCTAAACCATAAACCCTAAACTATAATGATAATTAATTTAATATATTAAAATTAATATATATATATTCAGACTTTAAGCGGCGTTTTTAGAGAAGCGCCGCTAAAGACAGAGACTTTTAGCGGCGTTTTCAAGAAGCGCGCTCTGCATCGACTTATGGCGGCGTTTTCAAGAAGCGCGCTTCTGAGCCGGACTTATGGAGGCGTTTTTCAAGCAGCGCCGCTACAGACCGGACTTTTAGCGGTGTTTTTCGGAAAGCGCCGCTACAGACAAGACTTTTAGCGGCGTTTTTCAGAAAGCGCCGCTAAAGACAATACTTTTAGCGGCGTTTTGCAGAAAGCGCCGCTAAAGACAAGACTTTTAGTGGCGTTTTTCATCAAGCGCCGCTAAAGACAAGACTTTTAGCGGCGTTTTGCAGAAAGCGCCGCTAAAGACAAGACTTTTAGCGGCGTTTTGCAGAAAGCGCCGCTAAAGACAAGACTTTTAGCGGCGTTGCAAAAAGCGCGCTAAAGACAAGACTTTTAGCGGCGTTTTGCAGAAAGCGCGCTAAAGACAAGACTTTTAGCGGCGTTTTAATAAAAACGCCGCTATTGCTCACCACTGCGGCGTTTTCATTCAAACGCCGCTAAAGACAAGTCTTAGCGGCGTTTTCCTTTAAAACGCCACTAAAAACGCCGCTAAAAGTCTGTTTTGGTGTAGTGAATGCAACTATATGGGTTTTAATTAGAAAGAGATTTCAATTAATCAACCTAGGGTTAGACGTTAGTAGCCTTGAGAGAGGTATTAATATAAATTAGGGAATCCTACGGATCAAGTCAAGTGAATAAATCGTCTGGTTCAGAGTTAAATAACAAGTGAAGTCTACATGGATTCTTCCTCAGGTATTGTCTTAATCAATTGGTTTCCCCAAAAGTATTTCCCAATTCATTCTCTGTGTCTTAGCATCTTTAGCTTAGTAATTAGTTAGATAGACATCAATCCTCTTTATTTTAGACTAGATAATAAAAAGGAAGTTAGTACTAGAACTTTTGGTTCCCTTGGGTTCGACATTCCGGTCTTGCCACTAAGCTATACTACTGTTCGATAGATGCGCTTGCCTTAATCGTGGTGATAGTTAGTTTTTATGCTCGATCATTCTTTTTATAAATATTAAAGCTTTCAAACCACCATCAATAAATATCTTTTACTTATTATTTAAGAAAATATACAAATATATTACAAGTATATTTTCATGTATTTTACACATGTTTATTATCATTACCATACATTTGCCACTATTTTAACTTATTTAATAATAATAATAATAATTTTAATATAAAACCATAATAATATTTATATATAATATATAATCGAAGAAAAATCTTCCCATTTGCCGCCTCACCTAATGAAATAGACATAATTACCTATTTAATCCCCTTTATTTTATATTAATCTATAATTAAACTTTTACTCTTTATTCAATTTAGATTTTTTTTCCTAATTTCTCCTAATTAAGCTAAATTCACCTAATTAAAGCCTAATTAAATACACTACTAGACTCATAAATATTTCTATTAATTATTTACGAATTCGGTTTATTAAGACGGAGGCCCGATAATGCACTTTTCTGATGCCCGTGAATTTTGGGTCATTACATCACCGACCACCAGTAGTTTCTTTTGGAAAGTGGGTGGCTCTTCGTTGGCTTATTAATTTATTTCTATTTTGAGAGAATTGCAGAATAATAAATGATTTCACACTTTAATTTGGGCCCGTCTTGACTTAAATTTTATATGTTTTTGTGTTTGTTTTCCATGTTTAATGAGTCTTCACTTTTAGAAGTTTTTGTCTACTTTTGTAACACTTTTTTTAGTCTTACTTTTACAAGTGATTTTAGGGATGATTTTGATTTCGTCTTGTTCAATTTGGTGGATACTTGGTTCTTTTGTCGATTTTTGCCCGTCGCTTTGGACCACTCAAGGTTGATTTTCTTATCTATTAAGTGCTTGCAATCACTCCAAATATGTTGTGTTTGAGTTGTGACAGAGTCAATTGTCAATGTGCCATAATATTCCATTGATGCTGAGATTGAAGCTTTTCTTATATTGATGGAGCTTATCCCTCACTATCTACAGTGAGGTTTTGTTTTTTATCCCTCAAACTGTATGGTCCAATTCATGAAATAAATTAATGAATTTTCATTTAAAAATAAAATAAAATAATAGTATGATAGTAAAAGATATATAATTAATAAGGGTTAATATTTGGTACCGGTGTAATTTTTTATTTGACAAGTAGCCTTAAAGTATTACCATGTGTCAATTTTTAAATTTTTATTATTATTTTACTATACATCTATAAGACACTCGTCAATCCCCTAATTTTGCTTGTGGAGTCGTATCAAATTATTTCTCAATTAATAAATATTAAAGAAAAATATTTTAAAAATATAGACCACGGTAAATAAATTTGGATTTATTATTTATAAATATAGATAAATTTAAATAAAATTTGAAATTGATATTTTAAATATACCAAAACCTAATTGAAAAACTATAAAATATTAATACGTTGCATACACCCGATGCGATTAATTAGCACCTCTAACTCAAAAATGGAAATCGACAGATCCATGATTATTTATCACTAAGGACCCCATTTAAGTTCCCAGGACAATGAAGGGACATCAACTATTTATAAATAAACGGAATGGTAAGTGTCATCAGCATAGTGCGCATCTAGACAAGCCCATATAAATGTATATGTCACTTAACAACCGTGCAAACCTTATCTGATTAAACCAAGGCAAAACACCCAACCAGATTGATAAAGGGGCATATATAGCACAGATCAGACGTGACCAGTCAGGGATTAGGGGGTGAGCTCACCTCACCACAAATGCCTTTCATTTTGGCTCGACAATCTTTACAATCTGTCCATGCAAAAGGGTGCATTCCGGGTCAATAAAATGCAGTCACTGAGTTGTAGAGATCAAACCATTTGTCTCCAAGAACATACATGAGTGGACTTTGAGCCTCAAACTTTGTTATATTTGTGTGGTTAGGTATAAATAATAATCGTCCTCACTCTTCTCAATTATTTGGCAACTGTAGAAATAATTGCCAAAAAGCTTTGAAAGTTTTGTTAATTTTGTTACACTGTGTCAATTCACCTTTTGAAGTTGCAAGAACTTGTCTCAAAATTGAGTCTTTACATATGTATTATAATGATTTCTGAAATTTTTTAACATGAGCAATACAAGTATTATTGGTACTAATTACCCATAATTTTGTTTTTGTTTTTGTGGTGAGAATGGTCGTGAAAGAGGCTTTCTTTTAAGAATCAAGATTTGAGAAAGTATACTTTTGTTTTGTTTTATTGGCAAACCAATGATTAGATATGTTAATAGAATTTAACTTATAGACACGTTTAGGACATAACTTTTAACATTGTCCATAAAAAGTTTTAGAAGTCTAATTAACAGGGTAAAGACGTAAAATACAGTAGTTTTTTTTTTTTTTACATTAATTGTTGTAGGTATTATACATCTTTTTAAACTAGAGAATTTGGATGTACCACTTTGCATATTTAATTAGAAAGCTTTTACCTCAATTCTTTTAAGGCTACACGTCATCTTATGAGCAGCATAGCTACAAATTCATAACTTCTTTTTATTACTGCTCTTTTTTTATTGAATAACATATTATTACAACAGAGTAGTACACGAATGGAGTACATTTCATGCCCAATTGTTTACCTCTTTGAATAGCACTCGTGATGAAGGGATATTATTCTACTATTTAAGGATTGAGGAGGTGTTATAGACAGTTTTAGGTATTGCATCAAAACGAGTAGATATAATAAGAACATATAATGAAATTAATGTTAAAAAAAGAATTTTAAAAATCTAATTAATATTCCTAAAAATAAATTCAATTATTAAACGAGTTAATTGTTGGAACAACCTAACATCAATCAACCATTGAAAACAATATATATTATTGTTTGCTATTACTGCAGTGGCTTAATTGCCCTTTCCCCTTAAATACTTATATGTGTTTTCAAACAAACTGAGCCTTTCATATTTACTAGAGTATGTAGAATCAAATTAATCATAAAATAAGATTTGCTGGATATATTAATCAATATAAGTAATAATTAAAAATGTATTGTCGATTAAGTCTTAATTCGATTTGTATGTATATTGTTGTCAATGCAAGAGGACATTAGTTTAAGTGTGCTGAAACACATTATCCTCTCATTTATGGATTAGGGAGGAATTATGGATAATTTTAGACATTATGTAATAATAATAAAAACGAAAATCCAAAGGAAAGGCATCTTATGCATCAACTTTGAAGTTAATGTCCTAATATTGGAATATCTAAAATATAAAGGTATCATTATTTGATGAATGACTATACAATGCGCAAACCCTAAATCTTAATATTAAATAAATTATTAGGTATTCATTTGATCTGCAATTTGTTAAAATATGGTTTTGATTTTTTTTTCTTTGCACTGTTTCATTTTTTTTATGGTATTCTTATTTTCGTTCTTATTTTCAAACATAGAATTAAAAGTAAAAGTAATAACAGAAAAGAAAAGATGAAAAAGAAGAAGAATAAAAGTGGGTCCAACACATGCACTGGCACCAACCAAAGCATGCAATGTCAATGCATGCCACTAAAGTAAATTGGCAAATGCCACTGTTTACAAGTGTGCGACTGTGTGTGAAAATTGAAGAAGAGGAGGAAGAAGAAAAGAGGAGCTTTTAGGCGCACGTGAAGTGGTGGGTAACATGTCCAGAACCTGTCGTCTGCATGCACACGTCTGACTGTGACCCCTCCACCACCATCACCACTCATTACTCGCCACGTGCATATACCCCACACTTCTATTCAACGTATTTCACAATCATGATACGTAATCAACGAATATTAATATTTCATTAATCGAATTGTTAAACAAATTTCTAACAATTATTTTTCTAAAGACATAATTATGTGACATGAAAATTTTCAATATTTTAATCTTTGCACAATGCTAAGATCAGTGAATAGGAGTTTATTTTTAATATTGGTATTTTCAGAGGTGAAAAAACAGGAAAAAGTAATAAAATGAAGAAGGAGCTGGGAGACAAAGCTGGCAGCTTTAGTTAAAGAAGGTTTCATATTTGTTCGAGGGAACTGATGAGAGAGAGCGTGTGTGTAAAAAACGAAAGACAATTTTCGGTGATCCCAAGAAGATACATTACATCGAAACTGTTTTGTTCCTTTGTTTATTTGGTTTCAACTGCTTATGTTTTGCTTTGTCTTTACAACTTAAATATCTTTCTCACTGAAGCTTTTAGGCGCACGTGAAAATTAGCAGTCTAGGGCTACAACTACTAGCCACAGCACAGCACAGAGACCTTTCTCTTGTACATTTGGAAAGAAACAATCACTGATCTTCAGAATGTGAGTTCCGACTTCCGAGTCAAAATTCAAAAAGGGCTGATCTCTGGGTGGTTAGTGATCTTCAACGCAACGTTTTTGACGCAAAAAATAATAATGATGGGTTAAGGACCCGGTGCATGCATGCCATTGAAGTCGAGTTTTCAGCAATGGGTCCGCTAATGTGATGTTGGACGTATGGAATTATTGCGACGATGGCGAAGGGTATTTGGGGATGACAGTGACTTGCATTATTGATATATTTGCTTGGGAAAAAGCGAGCAAACGGCAACTATGGTGACCACCACCTCCGCCTGATTGACAACCCTCGCATATTTCTCCCTTTCACAAATTTAGATATATACATGTTGACGTGTGAAACCTTCTAGTGGAAAACAGGACAATAATTTCAAAAAAAAGAAAAGAAAAGCAAATGTGCGTGCCGTCGTTATTGGGAGGGCTAAAGATTAAAAGCATATTAATGCCCCCACAGCTCACCATTGCCTATTTGCCTGTCCTTGTGTTGATGGTCTTTGAAGATAATGCTGAATGGATTCTACAACTTGTCGGGCGAAATTTGCGAGAGGGGTCTGCAACAACAGAAATATGTCGTGGGATAGTAAAATTCCGTAGTTGGATACATCTTTATAATATACTCCGATGCTTAATTTTAAAAATATACAAATAATAAATTTATAGGATTAACATGTTTACGATAACAACTCTAATGATCGGTCACCCAAATTTGAACTTAAAAAAAAAAAAAAGTAAATAATAAATTTTTATTTGAATAGTTCCCTTTGAACTCAGTGTATGCATGTATGGTATGATTATGTATTTGCGAGTAATAAACTTGTATTTGTTAAAAAAAAAAAAAAACATATTTAGGATCGAAGTTTTTAGTCCCTATTTCCTCGAGTTTTTGTTTACTTGTGTAACATCTTGATAATTTTTGTCAAATACAAAAAGGTTTCCTTATTCGAATTCTTTTAACTTTTAGTAAGTTTCCAAGCCCAAACTTGAATGAGCCCAACCAGCTTTAAAGCCCATATGTTCTTATAATTGAACAATACCCTCCATTTTAAAGGGCATACACTACAGTCCACACTACTCGCCAAAACTAATACTTTCCATATGTGCGTGTGCGCAATTTAGGTTGAATTTTTTTTTTTTAAAAGTTTTACAATAGTTTCGTTTGAATAACTAAAAATTAATTATAATAAATTTAAAAGAGAGTCACGAAAAATAATTTTAAATTTCTCAAATCATAGCTAAAATCTTTCGACACCTTGACCTTATAAATAACGTATGATCTTGGACCGCCAACTAGTTTTAGACTCATTTTCTTCTTAATTTTTAGTAATCAACAACAGGGTTATAGCGGTTGTCGTAAAAGGGAAAATAATAATGAAACTTACTAAACCCTAATATTTACATAAAAACAATTGGGCAACTAAAGTAGGCCAGGCCGAGAAGGGTTTAACATATGTAAGTATATATTATAGTACTATGAATCAAATGTAAGAATGATATGATGTTTGGTGTACTTAGACGTTATTGTTGAATTAGATAAAATCAATTAATCAATCAGTTTCCATTAGTTGTATATCTCTATTACATTTAACCATTTCACAATCCTACTTTTATTTTTGCCCAAAGTATTGTGTTTTCCTTTTCTTTTCTTTTTTTAAATAAGTCTGTTATATGAAAAATATGATAATTCTTCGTAAATTTTAAAGATTCAAATTATTTAATTCAATAAAAAATAATTATTTTAATTAATTAAATTCCAAATTCAAATATTGAGATCATGGAAGAGTTCATTGATTAAACAAATAAAATATTTATTATCTTATATTAAATTTCGTTATAGTTTTTGATCGTGTCTACTCTTTTTTATACAATGCCTAGAATTACTTATAGTCCATTCTCAACTCATAAATAGGAAAATGATGCGCCTCAACGCACCCAAAGCCATGTCCTCCTGTATTGACAATAATATTCATGTCAGTCGAGTTAAGACTCAATCAATGATATTTGTGCCTTTTTATTTATTATATCAATTCTTTAAAAACTTAACTAATTCACAAAATATATATATATTTAAAAACCGTTTTTATAAAAAAATAAATTATATCCTTCTACAATTTTTTTTCATTTGTAATAATTATTATTCATTTAAATAGTCCTTTTACAATTTTTTTTTGTGTGAAATAACCTAATGTGTATGAAGTAATGAATCGTGAAGGTGGGAGAGTGAAAGCAGGAACAACAACAACGAGAGATGATGTACAAATAGCGTGTGAACCTTAACTTTAAAACAAATAATCTTTTTATTAGTTTGTCGGTTTTTTTGTCCTTTAAAAAAATGTAAAAAATATATTTTAAAATATTTATATAAAAAATAAATAAAGTTTATATGTTATATTTAAAATATTAGTATATGATATTAACAAGAGAAATTGGATACGTATTAATACAATAATGCGAAGTGGAATGAGAAAGTAAAGATGGGAATAGTAGAGTTGATGCGAAAGGACGAAAGTTGATGGTAATGATTGGATAGCATGGCAATGATTAGCGGGGGTGATTAATGGAAGAGGGGGTGCCATATTTTTCAACGTGAAAGACTATTTATGTAAATAAATTACAAGATAAGACGTGGAGAGGGAAACGAAGTGGCAAAGCTTTTGCCACAAATTGCTGGAATGGGAATATGGGCTTTATTTGTAGAGTCTTACAACACAACATCAGAATATATTCTACAATAATATGTATTTATAAAGTTACCGCAACACTATAAATAAACAAGAGATTAGAATCATTGCATTTTGAAAGTTTTGTGTGACAATTTACCAACTTTTTAGGTTTTCTGCATTTCCAATCATTCTTCCTCTTTCCCTAATATTCCATTCTTTTGGAATTTTGGATACTTTTAAATATATCTTTTGAAATAACTAAAACATTTTTGCACGTTATAAGTTTTTTTAATTTCTTTTTGAAGGAGGGTGAAGAAATAATAAGGGTAATTTACACTATTAATCAATAAATTATGTGTAAGTTTTTGTTTTGGTCACTTAATTAAAATAAAGTTACAATTTGATCACTAGACTATTCAAAAGTTTTTATTCAAGTTACTCCGCTGTTAAGTCTTTTTTTAAATAAAAGTTTTGCCAGCAAGCTCTAAGAGACGTTTCAATGATCGGTACAGTGGATTAATACCCATCGACAAGTAGAAGAACATATTTTATGTAACACCCCTTACCCGTATTCGACACCGAAATGGGGTACGAGGCATTACCGGAATTACAAATTTATTTATCAAAAATTTTATATCATTTAACATTTATTTTTGAAACCAATCAAAAATCAAACATATTATCCCTTAAAACATATTTATTTTTCTTATTTCATTGACTTACTTGAATTTATTTCGTCTCAACATATTTAATTACCTTTTATTTACATATTACGAGATAATCACATATTGACATGTCATGATAAATATCATTCTCTTGCCGTTTATTCATAAACATATATTAGTTAATTCATTATATCAATATTTCACGTGCTATCAACTTATATTTCCTTATATCACATATTTAAAGTTACACGAACTTACCTGGCTAAATTTGCAGAAATACCAAGATTCAAGGGCATTTTGGTAATTTCCCATTTTCATCGATTTTTCAACCGATCTTAATCTAATTAATAATTTCATTCAATTTAGCAATTTTAAATAATAAAATAATCCATTCCATGTAAATTGGTCATCTCCAACATTTATACAAAACTAATCATAAACTTTTACTTTTATTCAATTTAGTCCCTGAGCCTAAAACATTACAAATTAGCCATGCTAGCTGAATATTCATACATATTTTTCCTCCTCCTCCTCTCCATTCCACATCCTTAATGTATATAGCATTCTATAAGTAACATTATCAATAATTTTCAACATTTACTCATGTGAATATTTAAGCTGTCCATGCGTGTCATAGTCACTAAATTATTTTTATCTGGAGCTACAGAACTCCAAATGAAGAACCGTTAATTTTTCTTGAAACTAGACTCATATATCTTTTTACTATAATTTTTCCAGAATTTTTGGTATGGCCAATCAATACCAGATTATTCTTAAAGTTTCCCCTGTTTTACTGTTTGACTGTTCTGACCTCTCTTCACTACGAATCAAATTACTCTTCATACAAAATTCATATGACCTTCTTGTTTATTTCATTTGAAAATAGACTCATTCAGGATTCTAAAAATATAAAGTTAAGCCCCTAATTATTTTTCTCCAATTTTTTATGATTTTTCAAAGTCAGAACAGGGATCCTGAAATCACCCTGAACCAGTTTCACTAAAATTTAAATATCTCATAATACAGAACTTATTTGATTTCTCTATTTCTTTCATATGAAAGTAGACTCAATAAGCTTCAATTTCATATCTTACTCAGCTTCTAATTCCACTTCTACGATTTTTGGTGATTTTTCAAAGTTACTCTACTGCTGCTGTCCAAAACAGTTTTGTTATAGCTTATTTTACAATTAAATCCTTTACCCAATTCTAACTTCAAATTCTTTCAATTAAACCACTAATTCATCATTTTATTCATCATATGCTATATTCAACAGCTTTAAAACTTCAAAAACTTCAACTTAAATTCATCAAAACTTTGTTCTAAAACTTATAAAACATCAAAATTAAAAGAGAAGGACTAAATTAACTTACCAATTAAACTTCCAAGCTTCAAACCATCAATTTCTCCTTTTTCTTTCTTTCCCTTTTTCTTCCCCTGCTTTCGTCTTGTTCTCTGTTTCATTTTCTGGTATTCTTCTTTTACTTCTTTTGGTTTATATATATATAATAATATAATAATATAATATAATATAATATAATATAATAATATACTTTTAAAAATCTGAGATTTTCTTACGTTAACCGCCTCAACTATGCAAAATGGTAAAATTACCATTTTGATCCTTCATAATTTCTTTTAATCTATAATTTAACTTTTACTTTCATTTCAGTTTAGTCCTTTTCATTTAATTTCCTACCCAAGCGTTAAAATTTTCTAACGAAAGTTTAATAATAACTTAATGACACTCCATAAATATTTTTAGAAATATTTATGGCTCACTTTATGAATTCGAGGTCTCAATACCTCGTTTTTGGCCTAATTTTTTCTAATTAATTAATTTTCAGATTCACAAAATTCACTAATTTTAAAATATTTCTAAAATCACACTTAACTTATAACTATCGATTAACAAAATTTTCTAACTTTTTCGTCGATTTAGTGATCTCGAATCAACTGTTCGACACTATTAAAATTGGGTACATTACATTTTAGATCCAATTTGATCGACGATTAGTCTTTGGAGATTGGAGAAAAAATTGTTTGAATTTTGGTTTGTAAATTAGAAACGTCCAAAGTTGTTTCATGAAAAAAACTTAATGGTAGAAGAGAAGGGGAAAAGAGCTTTCGACTAGTACAAGTAGTGTGAACTAAGAAAGCCATGTAGCACTGATTTTAATAATCCAGTAACTTAAATGAAAACTTTTGAATTGTTCAGTACCCAAATTATAACTTTTTTTAGTCAAGTGACAAAAATAAAAACTTACCCGTAATTCAGTGACCAATATTGATGTAGTTTACCTCAAATAATAGTAAAAATGATATTAAAATTCAACCAGTTGTAATTTGATTCGTATCATGCATTAACGAAATTAATTAACATATAATTATTTTTTTCACTTGCTTTTAAATGATATACAGATAGATTAAATTATTTATAACCTTATAGCAAAGTGAAGTCTTAAATATTTAAACCTCCGAATGACGAATTAAAATTACCATAACTAGACCTGATTATGGATTGGGCCAATTGACTTGATTTGAAGGCTTATCCAAAAAGTAGAAAGGTTTGAACTAAAATATAGACCCAAAAAAATGGGTTTTAACAAAAACAAAGGCCTATTTAGAAAGCCTCAAGTAAGCTTTTTTTCTTGGCGCAGCTCGGCCCAACCCGACCCAAATTTGCAAAAAAAGAAAAATGTTGCTGTTTTTATTGTATTGCCATTGTTTTTCACTGTTTAATTATTATTTTTTATTATATTGCTATTATTTTGTTCTCATTATTTGGATATTGTATAACTCTTGTTTTATAAGTTGTAGCTATTTTAGAGTTATTTAAGTGTAAATTTTTTTTAAAAAAAATCATTTGTTGGGAAACATTAATTTTAATGTTTTTAGTATATTTGATGTATTATATTTTTTATTTTAATTTTATATAAAATAATATAAAAAATTTTAATATGAATGGATAAAACCGAATTTTAATAAATTTTTAAATTCATTTTTCGAACCGAATCAAGTTCAAAATCTAAAAACAAGTCTAAAGTTTTTACTCGACAAAATCCTACCGTTGGAATAGCGTGACATTCGAACATAAAAGCAAGGCAAAGTCCAAACATTATGATAATAACTATTTGCTAACATTTGAGAATGTAAATTTGTCTGGTGTCCACTGCTACTTAAAAAAAAAAAGTCAATTTTGTTGTATCATTTCTGTATTCGAAATCATACTATTAAGTCCATTATTGCTTTGTTTCTATTTTACAAAAATAAAATATAAGAAAAAGTGAATCAAATGTGAAGAACATGTCAACTTTTCCCTATTAAAAAAAAAAAGAAAAAAGGAAAAGAAGCCTGCTTTTCTTTTGACTTGAGCGATATAGACAACTCAATATATTAGGACAAGTCTAACACCCAAATTATTAAAAGTCCATGACTTTTTTACAATTAACTATGCCTTAATTTGGCATAGCTTAGTTATTTTTTAAATGTTACATAAAAATTTAAAATACCAAAATATTCTTATCATATTATTTACATATAATGTTTGGTTTCACTTAATCATATTCAGTTAGATAAATCCTTCAAAAAAATTCATTCAATTTAATTCAAAAAGAATTTCTCATATTTCTTATAAGATGTATGATGAATATATTATTGAGGATCCAAATCTATTTCCGTAGAAAATATTATTATTTTTTGAGGGTGAAAATTTAAAAATGTCATAAAACAATTAATCCTGATTTTTGTAAAAAAATATATTTTAAACTAATTTAGTTTATATAAATATCGAATAACACTATATATGTAAAAAAAAGTTAAAAAATCCTAATTTTAAAATTAAAGGTAAATTACAACTCAATGTTATTAAATTATTAATAAATTTATATTTTAATTACTTAACTTTAAAATTTTATAAAATAATTACTAAATTATTTTAATTTTTCATTTAAATCATTGTGTTATTAAAACCGTTAGCTATATAATATACCGAATACATCAATAAAAAATATATATTAATAATTTAGTACGTTAGGATAATTTACCCAAAACTAAATCAATAATGGAATAGAAACACTTGCGAGGCAGCCCGACCAAATCGGGCATCCACCTTTGTGACTCCTTAAGTCCATATGCCGGACACGTGGTGAACTGTGGGGTCCAGAAAACAAATAGGAACGGGAGCTAGTATAGTAAACCCTGCATATTTCACGTGCCTGATAAGGATGATGAAACGTCCACGTTTTGTGATAACTATTGGGCCAGTTGTCTTGTCTGATCTCTTTCTTCTACGCCAGAGATCCTTGCCACGTTGAAATGGTCATCTATCTACATCGTACGATCGTCATCCCTGGGGTTCCCATACATCGCCTTCCTCTGTCTATTTCATTTTGCAGTCAACTTTTCCTCTCTCTCTTTTTTTTTTTTTTAATTTTTAATTTCTATCTTCGTTTTCTAGATCAACATTAATTAATTAATTAAAGATAAAGAACAACTTTAAGAAGAAAAAAAAAGGCGAAAATAAAGTTTGTCCTCCTCTGATTGGTTTTCGATTGGTAAGTAGATGTTTGCGTCTTTGCACATGTCAATTCTCAGTTAAAATAATGTTTTCGTTATTGATGATTTCCCTGTTGATTATTAATTTATTTTGAAAAGAAAAAAGATTTGTTTTTTAACACGTCTTGGTTTGTAATTTTTTTATATATTTAAATTTTGTCCTATTTGAATATAGTTCAATTATCTATTAGCCTCCGGTAGTCATTAAATGTAACTTTTTTAGTGTAATTTGGATTTTCAAACACCGGTTTTACCTACTTTTCGTATTGTTTACATTGGCTCGTTGTCCGTCCATACGGTTTTATTATGACATTGAATCTGCACTTTCATAGTTATTTCCTTTTGTCAATACAAGGTTTTTCGATTGAGTTCAATAGATAGGGATTGAAGATTAGCTGGCCTCTTGTTATTACTTGACTAGATTAATCATTTTATTTTATTTTCAAAACTTTTTTTATATAAATTATCAAACTTGAATTTTTAGATCATTTACAATTTGCTTTCATTTGAATATACATTTTTTATGACTTTTTTTTAAATAATCAAAATTTACATGATCATGAACTTATACTAAATTTAAAGTATAAGTTATTATAATTATTGTGCCATGTCATGACTTTATGTTACCTTTTTTTTTTTCTAATTTATAACCCTTTTAAATATTGTATCATTACATTTTAAAAAAAATCAAATTTAAATATTAAAATAAAAAATTACAAATTTCAAGATTAATATAGAGAAAACAAACTTCAAATAATGCGAAAAGTGTAGCACATTCGGTTAGAACGTCAGTGGGAACTCCCTGCAAAACTGTAAATATGACGGCTAAATCTTCTTTATTTCTTAATTATATATATTTACATTATCTTTTATGTGAATATGTGATAGTAATATTAAAATTTATTATATAACAATAATGCTGTATGTTTTATATGGGATTGATGTATATTTTAATTTATAAATTTGGCCACGTTGCTACTTAGATTTTCTTATCTAATTATTATTAAAATTTAAAAATCGTTAAAACAAATTGATACTTCAAGTAATCTTATTTTGTGCTACTTCATCAATAATTTTGTGTATCAACGATCGGTTTCTTGTCAAATCCTACCTGAACCTGTACCTCATATATAACTACCATTTATTTATATGGATACACATTGTAAGGTCTACCTAATTGTTTCTGCCATACCAAAGCCTTGGTGTTGGGAACCATGGAGACTGATCACTCATGTCTCCACTGAGAATTTAAAAGAAAAAAGAAAAAAAAAAAAACATGGGACCTCGAGGACCACCAATGGAATGAAAGGTCGATTAATTTGAAGTTAATATGCCGATATAGACAAACTTCCAACTTCCACACCTATGCGACCAGTTTGTCTAACCCATAATTTTTAATACTCAACTTTATGATTCGTTTCATTTCATAAAATTTTATTCACTTAAATAAAATTATTCAACACAATAATCTAGACATACTCATATATGAATTGTCAACTAAAAATAAAAAATAAAAAAAGTTTTGAATGAGGCCAAGACACAAAATTATTAATGAAGTGTTTTTTTTAAATTAAACCAATCATATTTAAGTTGAATAATTAATTCAATAATTAATTAAACTCGAATTAATTATACTTAAAATAGATTTAAAGAAAAACTCATAGATTTATATAGAGTTATAATTAAAAACTTAAAGTTTACACGTTATGCTTTATTTACATTAATGGATTATTTTATTTATTTTTATATTCTAATGATTATATAAAACAAACAAACAAGTCTCCTAACTCATTGCATCGAATT
Source organism: Gossypium bickii (assembly GCA_025503065.1). Classification (NCBI taxonomy): domain Eukaryota; kingdom Viridiplantae; phylum Streptophyta; class Magnoliopsida; order Malvales; family Malvaceae; genus Gossypium; species Gossypium bickii. Next base: position 135,375,922 of record CP106709.1, on the reverse strand, counting down.
CTGAACATGAGTCGCTAGAGGCAAACCACTTTAAATTATTATTAGATCACATAATCATTATAAAATGATACACAAAAGTTACCTGCTAGGTTAAGCTACCCATACCTAAACCTCATTCACAGATACATCATACATGCTCCGCATTAAGCCGCTAAGGACATGCCTCGCATTTGCTTTTACCATATGACAGTGGGAAATTTTAAAATAAAAATTATAAAAATCAAAATATTATATTCATTAGATCAAAATAAATAATTCTAAGCTTTAAATTTTATATTTAATTTATCTAATGAAAATATAAACAACAATATCCGAATCTTTTCTTTTCTTTTTTTTTTTCCTTTTCATCGTGCAATAAAATTTTAATGTTGTTACTTCTAAAATGTGTGGTTCAAATCGACAAAAAATTAAACCATATACTTTCCATAATCTCAACTTCCTCGTGCCAATGAAGCTAGAATCACCTGCAGCAAAATTTGGATTTTTTTCTCTCTCTGAAAATTGGAATAAAATGACACTATTAAATAAGATATAAAATAATTGAAACGAAATGATACTCATAAATTTTGGATTCATTATGTTCTAAGTTATCGATAGGTCATCTTATTAGGTTTTACATCAAGACCTATAACTTAAAATAGTTTTAGTTAAAAAATGATGGGAGATAATAAAAAAAAAAATCTGCCAAAAATTCTCCTATCCCGTCATATTTGTTGTTAATTATATTGGTTTAATTAAAGCATTTAATTTTCATGGTTGAATAACTACTAAAATATAAAAAATTATTTCGAAATGTGATAATAAAAAAACAAACGCAATAACAAAATATAAAAATAGCAGTGAAATGCACGGTGAAAAGAACCAATTTTCTTTATAAAAATATAAAAGTAACAGTAAAATGCATGATGATAAAATATAAAAGTAAAAATTATTCGATTTTTTCACCCTAAAACTTTAATTATAGGATAAAAGTATAAAAAGAGAAAGATTGAATATTCTTGTTTTTATTTTCATGAGATAAGTTCAAAATAAAATTTAAGGCTTAGAACTATTTATTTTGATATGGTAACAAAAATTATTTTGATTCTTATTTTAAAAGTTCGGACCGTAATTGTCAGTTGCCACTTTGTATCACCACCTATGACTCAATTATATTTTTGGTTTAGAAAAACATGTAACATATAATAAAAGATAAAATTTTCTTCAAACAAAAAATAAAATAAAAATTTCAGTTAAAATACACCCATATATAAAAGCAAGATGGTTTATAAGTATAATATTAGGGAAAACCACAAATTTACACCTAATGAATTTAAATTTAAGATTTTAAAATTCTCAACACCTCAGTTTTATGAACATAAATATAATAAGAAACCCAAAAATATGAGTACGAGTCTATAAATACTTAAAAATCTATATGATAGGAATTATTATTTCATTAAAATTCATATAAATAAGTTTAAATATGATTGTGATAGGATAACATAAAAATATATGAAGAGTTATATATTGGTGACACGATGGCACTCACTTTTACATTATACATATATGGTTAATAAATTGTGGTTCCAAGTGTCCTTCACAAGGATCTAAGGACAGTAAATGAAAGCCTTCATTAACGTGGCATTTGAATAGTATTAATTATTTTGATGAATTGCTGATTGATTTCTTAATCGATGGTCAGCATAAAATATGGCCATTATTTTAGCTTAATTCTCTCTTAAATTTAAAAAAAAAAACAAATATTTTGAATCGATTTTAGAATATTCTCTCTTCATAATGTCATAATGTATATTATTTTGAAATATTGGAAGTCCCATTTTCAACAAGTTTTTATATTATCTTTTAGCCTTTGAAATTTGAAACTCTACTTATATATAAAACAATCTGTTTATTCTTTTAATTGTTTGCTATTTACATCACTCGAATAAATTATTATATATTTTATAAACCACCAGTTTTATTATATTTTTAATAGTAAATCGTATAAAGAATATATATATTTAATAAATTTAATCCCGTCATATTGACACAATGTCTAAAATTATTTATAGTCTCTCCTCAACCCATAAATAAGAGGATAATGCGCCTCAGCACACTCAAACCTACGTATTTCTACATTGACAATAATAGCCATGCCAATCAATCTAATATTCAATTAGATATAAAGAATATTGAATAATCAAGAGTTTAAAGAGTTTTGAATATTATTTAAAGAGGTGAAATGTGATATTAACCAATACCGAGTATAGGGATAAAACACATTGCATTCTAAATAAAAATAAAAAAATAACAAAATTATAAACTCGACATAAAAGACCTTAAATATGACATGTGATATTTTTATTCTTTAATTAAAAACAAGGAAAGATAAAAAATTAATACCACTATTAAATAATCAAAGATAATATCTAAATTAATTAGATACCAATCCTTGTATTTTTACTTCTTTCAAATAATCACAAATAAGGGAAAAAAATATTTTCTACTTTTTTATCCTATCAAATATGGTATTAAATTTCATTTTAAGAATGGATGACTACGCAACAAATTGGGCATAAAATTTCACGAATATCAAGTGTATGGCTTGTGCCAAGATTTCTTACTAAAATAAGACAAGTAAATTGTGGTGACAAAAGCATAAAAATACAGAAACCAAAATTTGGATAAGTATAAGAAATTCCGGCGTGGAGATCTAATTACTGTACATAATTAAATATAAATTTTTTAAATTAAAATTAATTAATTAAAAATTCAAATATTACATACAATCGCAAGTTTTTTTCTTTTTCAAAACAATTGAGATAAAATGATTATAATATTAAATATCAGCTGAAATACGGATAAAAAACCTAGATTAAATCTTTAGTTACATTAATTTTAAATTCGATGGTAACTACTGAGATTAAGTAATCTCCAAACCGTGAAAAAGGAATAAAATATACAAATATATAATGAGGAAGAAGAAGATCCCAATTGGAACAAGAAAATGTGGAAAATGATTTTATGAATAATAAAAAAAGATAGATACAAACCGAGTCAATAAACCAACAAATGCATAAACGACAAGTTCACGTGGTAATTCTAGATTATGTTACCATATTGGAAGGCGCTTTAAGTTAAAATGTTCCTGCCTTATCTAGACCGTTAAAAATGGTGATAATAAATTAAAAAAAAAAACCCTTTGGGATTGATTTGATGAATTCCAAACGAAATCTTTTTGATTACGGAACTCCCTTCTATAATCACGTACATAATTATGATGTTATTCTTAAATTTTATTTTATTTAACATAACTAAACGACACGTGACAGTAATATAATTTCACTTGCAAAATCTTTTATTCAAATGAAATCAGGATCTTAATTAAGTCACATGGTAATCAGAAGTGGAGGCATACACTAGATCCCTCCCTCCTAGAGCCTCGACCGATTCAAGCGAGTCATAACTCGTCAAACTCAAACCAATGATTGCTAAAAATCAAAGGGGGGAAACAGCATAGAAACGGAAGTTACAGTTGACGACCTCCTATATTTTCTCGTTATTACTCTCCATAATATCGATTTTTATTTTATTTTATTAAAATTTAAAAATCGATATCTCGCAATTTTTATTTTTTCTGCAAAATAAAAATAATTATTGTTTCATTCGTATATATATATTATTACTATTTTTTTGGGTTAGTTTTTGTGGTTGTTCCAAGTTTCTAATAGCTCTGCCTTCTCGATCTCTCTCTTCCTCTTTTCGACAAACCATAACGTTTATGCAATTCATTTAATTTAGTTTTTTTCCAATCTTTCTTGCCTTTTTTTTTTTTGGTCTGCTTGTGGTTTCCATTTTGAATCATCGAATTGTGACGCGTTTTTTCCTTTTTTTTTTTTTTTTTCAAAAATTTCGCGTTTTTATCTTATATATGTAGTGCTTGTATATCAGTATATGGATTCAAGTTTGTGAAGTGAGAGAGGTTGTTATTTTTTTTTTCTTTGCTTATCTTTGTTTTTCGCGAGTTATCTTTGATCTGTGGTTTGAGTGAACCCGAGCTCTGAGGCTCGGGGAACTGAGGATCCGAAAAGCTGATGGCAGGCGAGAGTGGCAGTGATGCTGGACCCGACTCCAGTCCTTGTTATTTGCAGAAATTCAGGCTCTACGAGACTCGCTCGGTACATTTCATCTCTCATCCTATATACATACATGTACTCCTTTGCTTGTGTATGCCGCTGTTGGTTTAAGGATTTTTTGACTTGTTAGTTTTGAATTTTGATCATTGAAGTTGCTTAATGATTAGCCCACTAAATTTCTTCTCGATCTTTTTGGTTGTTTTTGTTTCTTATTGCGATTTTTAACCAAATTATTATTATTTTGGAAATTTCTAGCATATATGATAATTTTTTAGCTTTAGCTTAGAAAGCTGGTCTGTGATTTGTCTGTCTTTTCTTTTCTTTTTTGGAATGATTTGATTTTTTATTGATTCAAATTTGAAATATTTGCTAGATGGATTTATACATGTTTTGCATAAGAAACAATCGCCGAATAGTTCTTTCTGATTTTTTTTTTTTTGTGGTTGACTGAGAAATTGTCTTTTCAAAGCGTATAGAACTGGTTTTAATTCGCAATACCAGTTTTAATTAAACAGTTTAAGCTCTGTTGTCAAAGCTTGTGCTTGTTGCCAGCAACGGTTTGGCTTAATTTGCATTCGGTGTTCTTTCCATATCCAGTACTCCAAAATTTTTTAACATTCTGAAATTCGAGTTAAAAACATGAATTCTTCTTGTAACAAATAGGCTTATGGTTGTTGTATTTCTTCTCTTTGTCAGTTCTCTTTAATTGCAATCATGTCATATTAAAGGTTAGACTGTTTTTCTTAATCTCATAAAGTCGATTCTTTACACCTGAGATTATGGCCAGTGATTGTTATTGTGCTTTAGATATGCACAAACATCCATCTTGTATGATATCTTACAAGTCCCTATGCTCTGAGCAAGTTCTATATTATCAGATAGCTTTTCATTTTCTCCTCTCTCTTTTTTCTTTTTTTGCTATGATGCTGATAGGAATGGTACAGCTGCCTTTTCCTTTTGCACCTAAAATTTCTTTGAGCTGATAATTATGTGATTGCCATCTCCATTCCAAAATATTGATTCAACATTCATACATTCCTTCTGTGTAACAGAACTTCTATATGATTGGAAGAGACAAGAATAGAACTCTTTGGAGGGTACTAAAGATTGATCGGTTGGACCCGTCAGAACTAACTGTTATTGAAGATTCTACAGCATACTCGGAAATTGAATGCTTTGATCTGTTAAGAAGGATACATGAAGGAAACAGGTCCTCAGGCGGACTTAAATTTGTTACAGCTTGTTATGGAATTGTTGGTATGTCTGTCAGGTTCTCCTCCTCACTCTTTGTCATTTCAGTATAAGCTCATGAGCTTCCCCCTTTTAATTCAGGGTTCATAAAATTCTTGGGATCTTATTCCATGATGCTGATCACAAAAAGAATGAAGATTGGTGCAATTTGTGGCCATACTGTCTATGCCATTTCCAAGAGCGAGATGATTCCGATTTCAAAATCTCCTAACCAGTCCAATATGGCTTATTCTAAGAATGAAAAAAGGTCTTTTGTCAATTCTTCAAGTAAATGTAATATGTCATTGGCACTTAGAAGGAGACCTGAGATTTTCACTGGAATTATTCATTTTCCATTTGTATTTAGATGGATTTGTTTTTGTTGTGGTTATTTTTCTTCTTTTCATTTAAACATGTTTTCTGGGACAATTTGAGTTCTGGAGTTCTGTTTTAGAAGTAGAAGAGTTCCGTGGTGTGGAGGTAATCTCTGTACCATTTTTGTCGATACATCCTTAATGTTATATCATTGATGTGGCCGTATGCAATTAAAGCACTTTTCTGGTTATATTATCTTCCATTTTGTATTTCTTTTGTTTTCTATTTTAAGTTGAAACAGTTAAGTCAGCTTTCACCGATTTGATGTTGCATCATCTTTAGTTAATATCGTTTTGTAGAGGCTTTTGCAATTTCATGTCCTGCATCTGTACAGGGGCCAACTTCATTGCAGTGTAATGTTAGTATAACATGTCGAGTAAGACAAGGTATCATCAGGGTTACTGGGGGAAAATTGCTATCTCTCGCTTTTATTTCCTGGTTAACTTTTATGTTTAAGCAGTTGTTCTCATTTCTCCGTGTTCATCTTTGGTTCAAATAATAAATGTGTTGACTTGACTTGCCATTTCTTTCGTTTTTATCTTTTTTCATTGTTGATGCAGATACAAGAAGCTTCTCTCGACAGTGGATCTCACAAAGGACTTCTTTTTCAGCTACACATACAATGTCATGCATAGTCTTCAAAGGAATTTATGTAGGAATGAGACAGGAGAAGTACACTATGAAACAATGTTTGTCTGGAATGAGTTCTTAACTCGAGGGATTCGCAATACTCTCAAGAATACTTTATGGACTGTGGCTTTGGTATATGGCTTTTTCAAGCAGGTATGATACACTTTAGGCTTTTTCCTATTCATTTATTTTTGTGATAAGTGATAATGGAAGTAATATTTGCTGGAAGATTGTTAAGTTCAGATAATTATATTAGTTTCTTTCAGTTTCTATGTCTGGTTTTTGCTTAAAAGATGTTGCTTTAGAGAAGTCTAGGTAACCCTGAACTTTATTACCATTTTCAGCGATGCAGAATTGTTTCTGGTTATGGAGTAGCTGTCGAATGTTATTTGTTGTCTTGCATTGACTAATGCTTTTTGTTAAAAATTTAATCCATATTATTGGACCAATCATCATATTTACAATTTCTTTGGTTTTATTTTATTGAATGGAGTTCCTTTGTCAATGTTCTTAAGGAGCATCATTGACCATTTACCAGGTTTTCTCTTATAGCATTAGGTACCTTAAAAAGTAGTAACTAAAGTTGAACTAGATTCTGTCTCAAAATTTTGCTCATCCAAGTTAGCTAGAAGTTTTTGTTTCCATTTGGTGCATGGTAAAGTTTTGATCTAATGTTCGTTGTTTCCAACTTTGATGTCCAGGTGAAACTTTCTGTCTCTGGCAGGGATTTTCGTTTAACTCTCATTTCAAGACGTTCTCGACATTATGCTGGGACAAGGTTAGATGCTTTACAAGCTACTTATTGAAATGCATGCTAGATTAGTTGGAACTGCCCTTAACCATTTCATTTGGCCTACAATTCATTAGGAAAATTTACTTTGAGCTATTCTCCATTGTCTTTGTGATTTCACTTTGTTGTTTGTGTGTGTTTATTTTATTTTTGTTGCTTACGTCTCTTCTATTGCATAGATACTTGAAACGTGGAGTTAATGAGAAAGGTAGAGTGGCAAATGATGTTGAGACAGAACAAATTGTGTTTGAAGATGTTCATGAAGGGTGCCCTACACAAATAAGTTCTGTTGTCCAGAATAGAGGCTCTATTCCACTTGTCTGGTCTCAGGAAACTTCACGCTTGAATTTGAAACCGGACATTATATGTATGGGTTCTCTCTTGTTACATAAAAACACTGAGAGCAATAGTTATGCAGTTCTACTTTGTTACTACTGTTTCCTAATCTCGCCTTTTGCTTCCAGTATCAAAGAAAGATCCAAATTATGAGGCCACGAGACTACATTTCGAAGATCTTGTTAGGAGATACGGAAATCCAATAATCATCTTGAATTTGATAAAGGTAGACTTTGAACTGATCATTTCTCCATCAGCAATGATTCCTCTATCAGCAATGATTTCCTGATTCATTATGCTTTGTATTTTGGTGATTAACAGAGGTGTGAGAAGAAGCCTCGTGAATCTATTCTTCGTGCAGAGTTTGCAAATGCCATCAGATTTATCAATAAAAGCTTATCCAAAGAGAACCGTCTGAGGTTCCTTCACTGGGACTTGAACAGACACTCCAGAAAGTACTTCAATGCACCATGCACCCCTTGAATATGCAAAATTCTTTCTTACTATTGTTATCAAGGATTGTTCACTTAATAGATGTTGATCATTTTCTACAGAGCTACAAATGTGTTGACACTTTTAGGCAGAGTGGCTGATTATGCATTAAACTTAACGGGCATATTTTACTGTCAAGTAACATCAAATCGTAGACAAGATGGGTTATTGACTTTATCTTGCTTAGTGTAAGTTCCATTAAATGATTTGCTCATATTTTCATGATGTTTTAGTTGTCTTCTCTTTTCCTTGCTAGTCGACTATATTGTGCAAGTATAAGCCTCTGGGGTTCCTGTTCTTTTGCTTCTACTTTGATTGAACAATGTCTGTTTGGTCTGCCCTTTCTGTCATTAATTATCTCCTGTAATTATGCTAGACTACATCATTTATGCATGTGTAATCAACAGTGTTGTCCGTGCCCTCCTTCTATGTTATACTACTTATGCTATTTCTCAAGAAAAGTGATACTGCTTATGTTATAACATCATTTATGTTATACTACTTACGCAATTTCTCAGGAAAAGTGATGAGTGCCCTGCCAAAATTCCTTCGGAAAAAAGTGATGATTTTGAGAAGTGGGAAACAGATGTTGCTAATGATAATGAGAGCATTAGTGAGAATGCAAAACCTCGCATGTTCCAAACCGGAGTACTCAGGACCAATTGCATTGACTGTCTTGATCGGACTAATGTTGCTCAATATGCCTATGGATTGGTGGCTCTTGGACACCAGCTCCATGCTATGGGCTTCACAGAATCCCAAACTATTGATCAAAACAGTCCTTTGGCTGAGGATTTAATGGGTGTTTATGAAGCAATGGGTGACACACTTGCTTTACAATATGGTGGTTCTGCGGCACACAACAAGGTATTTCTTACAGGTCTGAGGAGCTTTTGTAATCATCCCAGATAAATTAATGATGATAAATACACTCTAATTTTCATATTGAATAAATGTTCCGCCCTTGGTTATCACATTAACTTTTAGGGTTTTAAGATGGCGGTGCAGACATCAGAACTTGTTAAGATTATGGAGTGGCTGGTCCAGTGTCATGACAATAAAGCTTACTACTCCGGCTTCCGAGTTGGTATTAGGCCCTGTGTACATTTTCTTATTCTGCATTTGTTATGTTTAACAGATATTTTGCCAGAGGAGAGGCCAATGGAAAGCAGCAACTCAGTCGCAAGAGTTCTTCAGAACTTTGCAACGCTACTATAGCAATGCATACATGGATGCAGAGAAGCAAAGTGCGATTAATTTGTAAGATAAATGCAAATCTCATTATTCATATTTCAGTTCTTGACAAATGGTACTTAGGGTGTGTTATGTAGCATAGATGGTCCTGCACAATGGGGAGTTCCCCTAGTGCACAATCCCATGCTACCACACACTCATACTGCTAGAGGATGTTGATAGATAACGCTGCTAGAATTTTGGCATTACTCTATACAGGTTCTTGGGTCACTTTCAGCCGCAACAGGGTAAACCAGCACTCTGGGAGTTGGATTCAGACCAACACTATTCAATAGGAAGGAATGGTCCTAATCGTTATAATGAGAATGCTAGGTATATCAAGTTTCTGAATTGCAAATATCTGTTATACCAATTTTTGAGTTCCAAGGATTTTGTTTACTCTACGCTGCCAAAGAATTTTAGTTCAACATATAATGCAAATGTTTCTCGATACTTTAATGTTTTGATGTAGAATGTTGTGTTTGTGAATTTAATCTCTGAATTCCAATTACTGTTATACCAAATTTCCGATTCCAAAGTTGTCTTTAGACTATATGATGCCACATAATTCTAGTGCTAGATATAATATGCAGATGTTTAGCAATATTTTAATGTTTTTATGTACAACGTTGTGCTAGTAAATCTACTCTGAATCGCAAATCCCTGTTATACCAAATTTCCAGTTCTAAAGATTCTTTTAACTAATATGCTGAGGTTTGGCAATATGTTGATGTTAAATGTACAATGCTGTGTTTGTAAATCTAATAGCTTTTATGTTTTGAAAACTGCCCTTTTTTTTTACTAGTAGAAAGTGGATAGTGCTTTTGTTTAGTAACATCAATATTCTTTTATATGTTTGTTATAGATGAATGAAATATATTTTTGACTCGCCGTTTGGAGGTCCCTTTTCAGTATAGTAAACCAGACCTTTAATGCAAAAGCAGCTAATAAGATCACTTTCAAATATATCTGTAGGCCATCTTTTAAAAGATCACTGTCTGATGGCAACATTGTCTGTGACATGGACTCACCCTTGGCTCCTTCAAATATTGGACACCGTCAGCCTTTGTGTGAAAGTAGAGGAAATTTTAATGGTCTTTCTGAGTCCACTCCATTGATCCCAACGTCTGAAATTTCTTATTCCAGGTGCAAACCTCTTTTTCTTGTTCCAGATTTATTATCTTGAAATTTCTATTGTGATTATAGTTCTTGTAGAGGTTAATAAGAAGGTTGCATCTAAAGGTGCCAACATATTAAATGTTTGAGATCTATTGGTGTCTATGCCTAAGAACTATCATGACAATCCATCTTTAAAATAACTTAAACTGATTCAGAAACTTTATCTTGCTCCTTTGACTAAATTTTGGCTGGTTTACTTGGTTCACTCCAAGAATGTCTTGCAGGCAGCTTTTCGGAGATATGGAGGACCAATTTCTTGAAAGTGATGGTATTTGTTATGATGAAAATGGTGATGAATGTAATTGCACCAATTTTGATCTGGACTGGCCTTCGTCATCAGGAAATTCATGTGATGATGATATATTTGACAGGTAAGTTAAAAGTCAACTCCAGTTAGATTACTTCAAAATGCTCACAGTTAGGTTACTTCCAAAATGCTGAAAGCTTTCCAGATATTCTCATTCTGAAATCAACAATGCCGACCAATCAAATTATGTTTTCTTCTCTCTACTTTCAGCTAGTTTTCACACTATTAATTTGAACAAAGCCATCTACTTAGTTTCAGTTTGTTATTTGGCAGAGGGTGGGAAATTGTATTGGAAACTATCATTAGGTTTTGTCATTGTCAGGGGTGATAACTTTCTTATTCACTTTCTTGTATGTGCTTATACTTCTATATTTGTAGAATAAGACTTGGGAGTGTTTGAACTTGAATGAAGACAAAAAATCAATAACCGTTTTATTAATTTCAACCTGAGATGGAATTTTACTTGTGAAATATGAAAATATTTATAGGTAGAAGATTTGGTCTGGACTTAAAATATAATGAAATTAGACACAAAGTTAGGAATGGTAAAAAATGGAACTGAAGTTGGAAATGTTGTAATGTTGCCAGTAAGCTAATGTTTGTTGTGAAAGATGACCACTGCTTTGTTTGCTGGGATTTTATGTCACTCTATACTTGCTGTCAGGACAACTTTTCTTAATATTCTTGCATTTGACTGCTGAAATCTCATAAATGAGTCTTGTATCGTTGCTCTCAGATCTACAACAGGCCTATCCTCAGAAAATATTGGCGCTGAGCTAAAAATTGATATGACTACATCTCCAAGTGAGTCCGGTTCAAGCATAAAGGTCAGTATTGTTGTTTTCTAGTTGATTAACAATCACGACTGAGATTAACTGAATAGCTGCACAGTTGCAATAATGTCTGAGAGAGTCCCGTCATCCTTTGAAGGGAAATAACTAATACGCTAAGCAAAACATGACTTCATGAATTCCTCCAAGTCTATATAATAACGATTACAAAAATACAATGATTATGATTATGATGCGACAAATATACAAACATGATACAAATTGCTAATACTTGTGTTTATTAATAGTCTTCTAGGTTGCTGTAAATCTATTTCATAGTTCCTATACCATGGTTAGCAACCCTACTTCTTTATTTGTTTAGGGAGGGGACAGAACTGCTTCTGAACTCACTTGTGGCGGTATTCTGGATGAATTTTCTGAGAGTTTTGTGAATTGGGTAACTCATGGAGATATGCTTATTCCTTCAAAGTTTATTTCAAAAGTAGTTCCATGATTAAATATTGTTTCAACAACCAAATCGAACCCATCCGAAGGATGTGTGTTCATTTCTAAATAAAAAAAATTAAAACAAATGTGATGAGATTGAACAAAGGAGAAGAGTTGTGGTTTCTGCTGTGGAAAAAAGTAAGGTTGAACTGGGGAAGAAAATAGAGTTATGGCATCTGCTGAGGAAAAAAGTAAGTTTCAATTACAGGTTACAATTGAACAGGGAAGGGACAGCTTTTGGAGGAAGCAAAATTGGTACATAGCAATGATTTATTTTGGATCTCTGACCAACTCAATCTGCAAAGGATTGTACATGTGAAACACCACAGGTGTCGGCCCTGTAAATATTTCAAATATTTTGTTAAATAGATAATTCCTTCTCAAGCCTTTTGACATTATTTGCATGCTTGTAATACCTTATAGTTAAACTATTTTTCTTCTGGAAAGACCATCTGTGCATTTAAAATTTATCCGCATGATGTTGATTTCAGACTCTCAAGCATCTTGCAGCAGCCAGAGGTTGCCTTGTTGCTACATTTGGCTCATCAACTATAAGATTCTTCCTATTTCTTAGGCACTTTTAAAATTAAGGAAGTAACTTCTTTCCGTTATATTGACGGTAAATAATTTATGTAGTAGAACACTCCCAAATTCTGTATGACATGAATATATGGAACTCGATCCTCAGCATGGAACATACGATATCAAAAGTATGACGATGTGAAAGTACAAAACATCCAAATCATAACGACAATAAAGAGATGAGATTATCTCTTACGATCACATGTACCGCGCAGCTGAGGACCTTAACAACTGGATAAGACGGCCAAAGCCGTGCTTAACAACCAATGTCAAAATATACTAAAAAATGTGAGCTACTATTAACGATCAAAGGACAGCACATTGAAAATTTTTGTTATGGCCATGGTACTGGTTTACAGTGCAAATTTCAGCACCGTCCTCTTAACCATTAGTTGCCAACAGAGTGGCAACCCGCAGTTTTTTCATAGTCGTTACCAAGGCTATGATGTGGATTGTGCAAACAAAGAAGGGTAAACAACCAAAATTGTCACTTTAAATTTTTGTCATTATCTTTGAAATATTAACGTTTCAGTCATTTATATTATCGTGCTATAATATTTTAATCAATGAACTATTAATTATTATTAACGGTACATTAAATAATTAATGTAGCACGTTAAATCATCATTTTAGACAAAAATTTTAAGTTAAATAATACAATTAATCTTCATATTTTTTCGTTTTGAACAAATTTTTTTAATATTCTTAGAACTTTTTTTTCTTTAATTTTTATTCTCTTATGCTTTTTCCTCTATTTTCCTCCATCTTTATCTCTTTTACCGTAAAAAAAGCAAAAAAAATATAAAAATTAATTTTATAATTTAACCTAAAATTTTTATTTAATATCATGTCAACTTATCTTTATACCATTACATCAATTAATACTTAGTGACTAAATATTACAACACGATAATGTAACTAATTAAAATATAATATTTTAAATATAAATAATTAAAATTTAACCTAAACAAACGAAAATAACTATTTTAATAATTTACCTAACAAAAAATTATTAAAAATATATTTTTTTGCACTTGGGCTATAACTGAACACGTTGATTTCATCGAGTCGGTTGCCCTCAGTCCGCACCATCCAAGTTCAGCTAAATTTTGGATGAATAAAGTCCAAAATATTAAATATATATGTAATGTTCTCTTCAATTTCGCCTTTTTAATAGCAACCCTTTAGTGCCAGACAAACCACAAGAATTGTAAAATTAGAAGGAAAGACCGTAGACTGAGGAGGAGCAAATCCACCCAATCAAATTACACTGCAAATAAAAATACAAACAGATGAACCACACCTAAATACATCAACCATTGTTTGATTCTCCAGTTCCCAAAGTTGAGAAACTTGAAAGCCCTCTATAACTTAACCTATCTATCCCCCCAACAACTAGATCCTTTTAAGCAATCGCAACTTCAACAGTTTTAGGCTTTGGTGGCGGGGGAAGCTTCTCGACAACCACAGTCAAAACCCCATTTTCACATTTAGCCGTAATGGCTGACACATTGGCGTTCTCCGGCAACCGGAACTTCCTCATCAGCTTCTGGGGTGCCTTCCTCTCCAGCCTTATATATTTACACCCTTCCTCTTCAACTTCCTCTCGTTTCCTCTTCCCACCGCTTTTGATCACCAATGTATTCTCATCTTCAACAGTAACCTGAAATTCACAAACCAAAAATATCAACGTCAGCAAAAACAAAAAACATGATAAACCCAAAATCAAAACAGTTCCGGGATGGCTGTTTTTGTTTGTTTCGTTTGTATTACCTGGATATCCGATTTGGACAAGCCTGGAACATCTAGGTAGAAAATGAACTCCTTGGGAGTGTCCAAAATGTCGGCCGGTATGCTACTGAATCCCTTGTTCTCGTTATCGCGGCTTTCGTGAGTCCGTGAAGGGAACATTAATTTCTCGATGTTTTCTGGGAAATTAAACCAATGGGTAAGTGTGTCGGCGACGGCGCTCATTTTTCAAATCGACGTTGGAGACAACAAGAGAAGAGAAAAATGCAGGGATATTCGGACGTGAAACAGCTTCCAAAGGATGAATTTTCTGCTTGACTAGTGAGAAAAAGCGGCGAGGGAACCGAGTATATAGAAGAAGTAGAAGAAAAATCTGGACAAATCTCAAGTATTTTGGAATCTTCTCGTGCTTACACGCGTCCTTTGCTGTGTGATATTTGTGGAACCACCGGACTCCCTTGACGACCGTGGGTGATGCTCTGACGCTGCCACGTAACCTGCATATAATTTTGTATTTGATTAATGTATTCTTTTGGGTGAATGGGTTGATCCGCTTCCTTATTTGGGCTTCTTCTTTATTTAATCCAAGATTTGGGCCCAAAAAAATTAGCCCAAATCCGGAAAGTAACAAAACCTTTAGTCCTCTCTAAAAAAAAAAAAAAAAAAAAAAAGAAAACCTTGGTCCTTAATGAAATTTACAGGTGAGGAGGAAAAAGTTAATATATTAATGAATAAATAATTAGGTTCTTATTCTTCTTTCTTTTATTTGATTTTGTGAATTCCCCCTGGGAAGGTTTTTAGCCGAGAATATATTCGTTTTGGCTTGAATGATTAAAAAAGTAAGGTAAGAATGATTAGTAAAAGTGCACATGACGTAAATCAGTGATACGATCTTCAAATATATTTGTTGAAAAAAGCACATGATGGATGGATGGATCCAAATGCTGAATCTTGTTAGAGATTTCCAACCCCAAATACGTGCCATGCAAACTCTACCCTATGGCCTATATAATATAGGCAGGCAAGGTACTGCATCAATCTCTTTTAGAAATTATATTACTGGACTGGACTACTATTCTCCGACAATCGGGGGGGACCGCTAAGTTATATTTCGGACTAATTAAGATTTTTTGTATTACCCTCAATTTACTACATTTTTCCTTTTAATTATAAATTCTAATATGAAATTTATTAAAGAAACAGAAGTGAAATTATAATCTACTTTCTCATTTGTTTTTGTTCACTAAAACTTATGCGGTAATCACAAATTGATTCTGATAAGACTTGAATAATTGGTGAAGTGATAATGAAGAAGAGGCTGGCAGCTGGTATTCGGACATTGTGATTTGATGCTGTCTGGGGGCTCCATTCATTCAGCAAACACTTGCATTAAGCTTCTTACCAAATACAAACGCCTGAAAACAGACCCCCAAACAGATGATGCCACTGCCTCAAGTTGTTGCTGAATTTTGACCATATAGACACACACGTTATTTTTAAATGTTTATTTTTGGATATATTTGAAAATACTATATATTTTAAGAAATGAATGGTTTTTGAAAATATGGGAATTAAGTGCTGACCGCTTACCAACCAACAGATTGTTTTGTAATTAATGACAGAACAAAGAAACCACCATTGCCCTACTATGATTCTATCTTCCATTATTCCCCCTCCCAATTTTATTATCACCTCTACTCCTTTTACGTACAAGTTTGTTTGATAATAATGTTACATCATTATATATCATGTGAATTTTGAGAGTCTTCTTCATCAAGTAGATCCTTTATATGATTCCACCATACAAGTATAGTAGTAGTAAGATTGAAGCTAATACTCATTTCTATAATCTGTTTTAAGTTTTTTTTTTTTTTTTGATAATACGGTATAAATAATAAATTTAAATATTCATTATTTTGTTGAATTATTTTCTTATCTTAATCGTATTTAATATTCATGTAAAAATAAAATATATTTTTATGTTATTTGTTTTGTTATTCTTTTAGTTATGTAAGAGCATTAAAACTGTTTTATACTCAAAGCGAGAATAAAGTCCTTAACCGCTAATTAATGTAAGAGAAATTCTTTCCATCTCATCTCTAATCCTATTATATATTGCTATTTATTATTTAGGATATATTTGTATTATTTTAAATATCAAAGGTTTGTAAAAGAAAAAATTAGCCACACCAAATGCCAAAAAGGGGCAACTGGATTTTGCACCCAATATCACATTCTTAGCTGGTATAATATAATATCAAACAGTGGGCCAAGCACGTATTTGCTAATTGCAATGTTTTTCTTACATGTCTCAGTCTTTGTCGGGTCTGGCCAGGGTCCCCCTTCCTTCTTTTATATACCATCCTTCATCCCTACTTCTCTGCAAATTCCAACCCCCAAAACCAACACATATTTTTTTTTTCTGCTTTAGTAGTCTCTCTTTTACATTCCAAAACTAGGCAAGTTAAATCATTTAGCAAAGATACTGCAGGTATAGCTAGCAATGGCGAAATTTGGGAAGCTAACGAAGCTCAAGTCTGCAATAAAGAGGTGGCCGTCTTTAACGAAGCTGACCCGTACCAGCAGTGCCATAGCGGCTGCAGCAGAACCCGAAGGGAAGTCGGTTCCAAAGGGACTTCATGCAGTTTACGTCGGCAAGTCGCGGCGGAGGTACCTGGTAGGTTCCGAAATCATGTGCCACCCGTTGTTCCAGGAACTGATTGATCGATCCTCTGGTGGTATGGATGATGATGGTGATGATGATCACGATCACTATCATTATGATGATGATGATAATGATGGTGGTGGCCATGAAGTTGTGGTTTCTTGTGAGGTTGTTTTGTTTGAACACTTGCTTTGGATGCTTGAGAACGATGGGGCTCAATTGGGGTCCATGGAAGAGCTGGTTGAGTTCTACACTTGCTAACAAAAAACAAAAAACAACAACTTTAAAGCTCTGTCAAAAGTTGTAAAACATAAATCTATGTTGATATATATTGAGGCATCGAAAGGAGAAGAAAAAAAACAACCATATTATAAAAAAATTTCAGTACATTAGGCAGTTGGTTTAGTTTTTGTGTGTTCTTTCGAGAAGATATTATTACTTCGAGATGTGTTGTTCATCAAGAGCTCCACTGGGAACACTTTTTTCCTTTTCTTTTTCTCTTTTATATTGCTTGACATGAAGTGTTACTGTCATATAATTACAACCAAAATGGTTGAGAAATGGAAATTTGGCTTTTCTTCTATTATATTTTTGTTTTTGTTTTTTTGTTTTTGTCCATCTCATGGAACCCTAAATAAATAACTATTGCAAAAGTTAGTTTTGGTTATGGCCCTAATTTTCTATTAATAGTCCAATTGTAGTGAAAATGATTGAATGTGCAAAAAGGAAAAAAAAAATAAAATCAGCAAGTGGGGTTGGCATCGATCAAGCTCACGTTAGCATGATGCTAGGATAGCTTAAAAAGACTCCTCTACAGTCGTTTTCTCCACAACTGTCCTCATTAAAATCAAGTTGAGTCAATGCAATGCAGAGAGTGAAGAACATGGTATAGTCTTGATAGATGTTGATGGTGAGGAAAGTCCTGCCCATGTATGATGTACTTCAGTTTTTTATTTGTCCCCCCATAAAACCAGATCTCCTTCAAGATTTGCTCACAAGACGGAATCTTTAAGGATATATATGTATATGCCAACATTAACAGGCAGCTCTGTAATGGCTAGCTTCTTTATTTACTTAGTATTGTTGGCGGTAATGCTGTAGCAGCTAGGAATCTGCAGTGAAAGTCTGGTTTTACAGTTTTACTCTCTATATATCAAGCTTAGTGGGAACATGGAGCAGATGGAATACTTATTTTTCTTTACTAAGTTAATTTCCTTATTTTCCGATCTGTATTTTTGAGGCAAAGTATAATGTTTTAAGTTTTAAGCAGCGAGTCAATGTTGGTATAATTCACATTAATTCACCTTTATTACACTATAAGTATATGACAACAATTCGGTTGGTTGGCATAATGTTTTCCCTGTAAAATGAAAATTTTGTGGGGTAACCTGTCCTCGGAAGTTGACAACGTATTAGAGGATTATATTATCTAAATTTAACTATTTTATTTTTGATGAATTATAATAATAGGTAAAGTTCGAACAACCAATATGATGTAGTATAACTCGAACCCAAACCACTAATATAAGAATGAATATTTCTTTTAAAAGCAGAAAAATGATAGAGTAGTTAAAGATTCTTTGGTATCATATTTAATATTTTTAATACAATATTTAAAATTAGCTATAGTCTTTTAACAATTCTAAAATAGGAAAACCACGTTCGGCTACACAATGTCAATACCAGTTCAACTAAGAAAAACCAAATTTAACAGTAAGTAATTAGCTAAACAAAATGAACTGAAAGGAAAACGTAAATGAAGAGAAATCTCCCACCCCTTTTCTTTATCCTTCTCCGTGACCCAATCTTACTGTAAATATCTAAAAAACACCAATCTATTTCATATCTATACCTTCATATCTAAAAAACATAGATTATAAGAAGAAACTATGAATCTATTTAACCATATATGAACAAGTAAAATCTAAATTATTTTTATTAAAATAGAAATTCCAAGATATTCTTCCATAGTAGAAGCTCAAGAGATCTGATATGAGAGACGGACTAAAGGATGGAAAGTTTCTCTAGCCTTGAGAGAGCAAAACTCGTGGCATATGTTATCAAAGTCTTAATAGCCTCAATCTTATCAACTAAAGGGAAAGACAAAATATAGAGTCGGATCCATATGTTAGTTTACTTTAAATATAAACCACACAACACTCGGCAATATGTTATATTTTGTAGAAATTTGTCTTTTAATTTATGTATAATTCAATACTCGATAAAACAAACACATTAATATTAATATATTAATGTGGCATATAATTTCATCAACACTAACAATTAAGGTAGTAAATGATTGCAACAGCAACTTGCATGATCTCATTGTTTCAGACCAATTCCATTATATTTGGTTGGCTGTAATAGCCATTCCATTACAGGCTAACTCGGCGTGCGACAGTGAAACTGTAGTTTGGTTCAGGGAATGGCCATTCGACCGAGTGGGAAACTCCGGTTTTATTCCTCAAATATTTTTTTCCCCAAAAACCAAAAAGATCACATATGACATTACCAAACCTACAGAAAATAACACAAAACCCATATAAGCTTGAAAAACTAAAAACGTTTTGCCAAAAAAAGAACGGAGGAGAGAGAAACATCCCTTGTGCTTTGGTTTAAGAGACTTGCATGGGTTTTTTTACCTTAAAATTTATGAAGGGAGAAGGGAAGAATGGAAAGAGAAACACATCTCCAACCCAGCTCAAAGAAAAACGATGACAAAAAGGATTCCTAAATTATTTTTTACTAATTTAAAGTGTAGATCTACGATTACATGGGCTGATTCAGAGAAAATTAATTTGAGAAGCAGAGAGAAGGGATTGAGATCGTTCTCCAAAGGATTTTTCTTATAAACAAAGACATCGGTGGACGGTGGCAAGCGGCAGCTGTTACGGAGGAGGACTGTCGGATTCTGGAAAGGATGAACTTTCTTACGGGTGTTCATGTTTTTTCTCTTGAAAGGTTCATGTTTTTAATACAGAGAGACGGAGAGACTTGGGGCGTGGGGGTAATTAGAGAGAAAAGAACGTTAAAAATGATTAAAATAAAGAACAAAAATATCACTACATTAAATATATGTTTAATAAATCGAACACAACTATTTATATAACTGTTGAATACTATAACTAAAATGTATAAATAATTTATTATAAGTTTATTTTATTACTAAATGTAATGCTTTTAAAAATTACAAGATATTAAAAATAATAAAAAAGAAAATTTTGTTATTTTATATCTATTGTATAATATTATTTCACCCAACCAAATAATGTAACATTATAACATATTTATTGTATTTAATCAGTTAAATAACATAATATCAAATATTTTTTGTTCTATTTTTATTTTATTCCATTTCAACAAAACAAGGTAGAGTGAGTGAGTGAGTTAATCCACTTGGTACTAAAGACATAAGATTGCAGGTCCAAATCATGGCTGCAGAAACCAGTTGTTAAAATACTGATACTGATGTCAGAGTCCATTCATGGCGGCATTTGGACGTCGCATTTATCTCGAGTACGGTCAAATCATTCATGTTCCCTTCTTTGTCTCTACTCTCAAAGCTCCACAAAAGCTAGCCATATCGAGGGAAACACCGGCCATGTTACAGATCAGTGTGCGCTTTACCATGGGCTGCCCCGCCCTGCCTACACCCAACTCATCCTTCCCCACTATTGCCGCAAAGTTTTCTTTTGATTTTTTGCCTCTTCCTAGGTAAAATAGTCAGCCATGATATCCTTTTATATTAATTCTCAACAGGATGGATTGTTGCACTCTCATTAATTGTACCAATATTAGGCAGATTCATGATGTGATTTTGGTCAAAAAGAAAATCTCCCCCAATTGCTTGACTTAATTTTCAATAACATAAAAAATATATAATATCAAGTTCATTTAGATATCAGTTTTTTGTTTATGTAGCATAATTTATCAAATGTCAAAATGTATAATTTTATCTTTTTTTAGAACTTTGTTTTCATATCTGTTATATCAATTATATAACTAAGAAAAATAATAAATAAATCATTTTAATAATATGTATCATGTTTATTATATTTTTTTTTATATAAATGCTTATTATGATTTTATATTTATCAAATATATCGTGTATTTTTTATTGTATTTATAGAACTAGATTTTAGTTTACGTGTCGCTAAATTCCGAAAAGAAGCCTCAACTTTCGACAAAAAGGTCAAAAGATGCCTCAACTTTTTTGGCAGAACCAAAGTACAACTTGATAAGTTGAAAAATGGAGATTAGTTTGACTAAAAGGTATACATGTTTGCACATTGCTCAATTTCCAAGAGGATCCCGCAATGTATTAATATTTAGAATTTGTGATTATTTTTATTAATAAAATTGTTTTTAAAATTTGAATTTACATTTTTTTATTAAAAATATAATGGTATTTTATCATTACATCTAATTATTTATTGATAATATTTGACATGCATACACCTCTTCTCCTCTTAACACTATAATGCATCTAACTATTTATTATCAAATAATTTTTAATATCAACACAAATATTTTATTACTGCACTAATAACTTAATCCACATAATTATCTTTTTATCGATAATGATTGTAAGTAAATATTTATCATCCTTTGTGAATTAGTAAGATAAGCTTTTAAAACTTATTTGTTTATAAAAATGATTAAGCCCAAAAATATTAATAATTTTTATTTTTATGATAAATAATGACTTATTTTCTTAAATATTTTCTCTATGTTAAAAAAAATATTGAATTCCCCCTGAGGCCTATTAAAGTGTAGAAGCGTGAGCGTAAACCCAAAATTAAGGCCCGTTTCTTCAAACTAATCGGCCCAAATAGTGGGGGAAATTGGAGTAAATGGAAATTAAAAGATGTTTCTGATTTCTTTGTTAACAACTGTGACGATGAACAGTGACAGACGCCGCTACTGAAACAGCTTTAGCTATTTCGATTTGGCTTACTTCAATCCAAATCATTATAAAATTTTCACTACTTTTTTGTTTGGATTCTTTAAATTTTGAAATTTGTTTGAGAATTTAGGAAGAAATGTCAAGGTTTCGGGGGATATGGCAAGCTTCCCTGAATGCAACCAAGAAAGGTAAAAAACAGAACTTTCGATAATTAATTTCATCAATCTGTTTATTTTTCATTTCTTAAATAAAAAATAGTTCGACCCCTTTCCTTTTTTTTGTTTCCCTTGCTAATTGATTTCAAATTATGTTTTTTTTTTTTAAACAAAATGAAGCTCTGACATGGAATGTTGATGATTGGATCCCTCCCGCTGAAAAATACATATTCAATTTCAGTTCAAAAGAGGAGCTCAAAAAATGGCATCTTTATTCTGATGCTGAATTTGGAGGTAACTCTTAAAACGCTCTTCAAAATTCTTTTTCTTATCATGTTCTTTTTTAAATGAATTATTTGCAATATTTTCCTAATAATTTTACTTTCCAGGGTTGTCGTCGGCTTCATTGGAGATCAAAGACGATACTAATAACTCAAGTGGTAATAGTCAAAATAGTTTTAATGTTAAAATTTTTTTGTTTATTATATTTGTGTGTGTGAGTCAATTAGGGTTCATTGAAAAGGCTCTCTTTAGATGATTTTGTTCAAATAATTTAATTTGGCATCCATTATATTGATACACTTCTCACCATTGACTGCTTCATGTTTTTTTTTTTTAATTGCTTACTATTTATCGGATTATCTGATTACGGATAACATTTATTGTTAGGAGTTTTCTCTGGGAATCTTTCCCGGGATGTAACTGAAGGTACAAAATGGAACATAACTAGGAGCGGCTTTTGTGGAATGCGGTCTAAGAAGGTGAACAAGAATTCCAGCTTTTTTACCTGCTATAAATCATCTGAAGTAATTTCTGGAGTTTCCTGATCGTAATGGTTTAGTTATTTTTGTGTCATCAATTTTGGATGGTGTCAATTTTTCATGCCATCATCAAGTCCTAGTGCAGACTGTAGATACTAGATAGGTGGATGTTCCTTTTGTGACTGATATTATATGGAATTATGGATGAATCTCGAAAGACTGTTTAGCTTTATGAATGTTGTATAAAAGCTTGTTTTCAAACTTGCTCTTTCAAGTATACCTTTTGAAGTGATATTAGTCTCTGCAGCAATATGTATCAAGCCTATCACTTGATGAGGCGTATTCTACTTGTTTTGTTAAATTTGCTCTTAATATGTATCGAGCCTATCATGCATTTGTTTTCCTATTAATTATTTCTTTCTTGAATCCTTTGTTTTCTATTTTCTTCAGGCTGCTCCAACATTTGTGATACGTCACATAAAAACATTAATACTAGCAAACCCCTTCATGAGCTTGGTGTTTAGGATGTTATTTTCGGAACTTAGGCTATCTTTTCCCTTTATTTAGTCACTTCATGGAGTTAAATTTCTATCAATTTCTACAGCATGTGCAAGGTTTTTGTTCTACTTTGTTTTAAGTGAGTCAATATCATTCAAACTTTGGGTTTCTTTTGAAGACTTCCAATGTAGAAATTTACCTTCTCTTGCATCTTCATAAATAGAACAGAATATTTTCACTTATTGTAGTGGCACCGTAAATTAGATTTCTTCTTTTCCAATATCCGTTTGCTTTTTAGTGACATTTTTTCTTTCATTCGTATATATGCAGTTTGATGGCTTCATTGATTTGGAAGCATATGATACAATAGCATTAAGGATTAAAGGAGATGGGAGATGTTATATATCTACAGTGAGTTGTTCTCATTATATTGAACTAAAGTTGTAAACAGATATCTAAGGCTTCTACTTATGTTGTTTCTATCTGTTTTGACTTGTTTGAATTATATATAACGAAAGTATTCTATTGAATCTTATAAACTTATATGCAGATTTATACAGAAAATTGGGTGAATTCACCTGGACAGATGGAAGATAATTCATGGCAATCTTTTGTTTTTGTTCCCAAAGACAATTGGTACATTGCAAAGGTAAAACTCTCGTATTCTTAGCAATTGACGTTACTGGTTTCTGCTCATGGGATGTATTTCAAAATATAAATGGACCATTGAACATGGGATTTATGTTTATAGTGGTCATACAGAAAATAAGTAGAATGCTGTTAGATAAATGGCTATAAAAGGAACTGAAATCATGGCACATATTTACTTGTTATTTATTGTTACATTCTACCTGATAAGGGTTCACATTTCACACGTCAAACAAACAACTGTTTACATTTTCTGTTATGCCTCTCGACTCTCAGCATCTCGAAGTCCACTTGCGATATGAAAGAGTGCAAATGTCATGTTTTAGGCTTCTATAGGTCGGGATGGTTTCAATTTGTTTGGTCGCATCACTTGTGAAATCTTATTATTTTGTGGAGGTGTTCAACTCTAGTGGCTAACACATATCTAAACGTGGGGTATGAGGGTATGATTCGTCAACCATATTAAACTAGAAATTGTGCACATCCTTATCGGATATATACCCGAAACAGATTTTGGTGCATGATTTGTATTACGTTGCACTTGCAGATACCCCTGGATCACTACTTGCCAACATGGAGAGGAAATGTGATAGAAGCAAAATTGGAGATGAATCCATCTCGTATACTGGGGATGTCTCTATCAGTTAATGCAGATGGTGGCGTCCCTGGTGCTAATTCTGGGCCTGGTGATTTCAAATTGGAAATTGATTGGATTAAAGCCCTCCGTACACAATGAATGATTCTGCTCTACCTTGGACAAAATCCGGGCCTTACTTAGATTTCCTCATCATAACAGGTTGTTTTCACAATTCACGTTAGAAAAATGAAAAAGGATTATGCTTCCCGATGACTGTAATTTATTCTTCTCTCTTTTTCCATTACTTTATCTCTGGTTTTACTGCCAATGATGGATTGAAATCTGAAACCAACACTTCACATTTCCGGCCCACCCTATAAACACTAAAAAAGAATCCACGCTAACCAATTTTCTTAACGTGGAAACTTAGGTCGTTTATGTGTAGTGGGTAAGAGTAAGTTTTAAGTAACCATATCTTGTTGATCAAGTTACTGATAAGTTTTGCGTTGATTGGAGTTAACCATAATGGTTATCTGTTTGGTCATGTAAGTGACAGTAATACGAACTTTTAGTGAATCAGTAAATGAAGTGATTTTAGTTTTTTTAAAATTAACGAGGATAGGAACCCACTTTCAATATCACGCTATATTAAACCCCCCCCAAAAAAAAAACGTTTGTTATTTAAAATCTTCGATTTTATTCGGCATTTGATGCCAACAGACACATTTAAGGGTCTAAATATATTATGTGCATTTTAGAATATATGATTGGAAAATAATGGGAATGGGAATGGGAATGACGTGGAAAAATATCTTCTAAATATAGCAGTAGTAGCACATACACATGCAAAATGCAAGCTCGAATCCCTCTCCATAACGTTTTATTATCTCCCTGCAAATGCCGACTGCTATTATATATCTTCTATTATATATCTTCAATTAAATCTGCATGGTAGAAAATGATATATAAAATAAATAATTGGAGTTCATGCACCTTTATGATTTGAATATGATTAAACTAAGATGCAAGGTACCTTCACCGACTATATTTTATTAAAAACATTACACCATTGAGATTGGAATATTAAATTCATTAAATTAATTTTTACTCAATGATCTGTTGAGGTACTCCAAGGGATGGAACCATAATCTTTGTTTTTGATTCTCTTTTTTACTCCTCCATTGTTTTGAAATGCAAATTGCAAGAGATGGAGATAACAAATGAATATAATAAAGAAGTGGTGATGTTGGTTGGTTCTACAATGTTAGAGAAGGAAAAAAGGCACGTGATTTGGGGGCAGATTCGAAACAAAATTCACGTGGCCATTCCTAACAAAACTCATTGTTTAGGAGTTTGGACCACAGTAGTTTCGAGACATTGCTGCTTCTCAGACCGACAACTTTCTCTGTCTGTATAGACTGCTCTAAATAATCCCCATGCCTCATTACATCTGGGGATTAATCAAGGTACTTGCATTTAGGAATGGTATGTTTTTATGATCTTGTATTTTAGGAGAAATTTTATCTTTTGGTAAGACAATGTAAATCATTATTTTCTCCCTCAACATAATCTAGATGTACATGGTAATACCTGAATAATGATGCACATAATTTGAAGATGATCATAATGACATGTTTTTAAAAGTAGTAATTCAACTGGAATCTAAAATTTGAAGCATTGGATTTTGGCAAAAACTTGACGGTGGTTTTTTCGTAAATAAGGATGAGGTTAAGCCACTTATTTCCATCAAGTTGTAAAAGAAATTAAGCCACTTGCCATTGGATTTTGGACAAAACTTGATCAAGCCCACCATCCTACCTCCATTGATGGGCCCCTCCAACTTTCAAATATCATGAAAACTGACTCACTCAATCTAGTTTTTAAATTGTTATTATATAAGAAAAGCAAGGCATCTGCTAAATGAGGTGAACTAATTAATTAACCAATTGTTGTCACGGTAAGCAAAGTAGTGGATACACAAATAGGCAAAATATCTCAGCCTTTCGGATCAATCCCCACCGTCCCATCTACCTCATCTTATCTATAACCCCCCACACTACTTCAAACGTTGAAACCAATAAACCCAACGTTAATTTGTAAAATAAGGACGCGTATATAAATGCACAACATAAAAACTTATATAAACGACCGCTTTCTGGAGAGTTTTGTTTGCAGAGACACTCTCTTACCCTCCTTTCGTTTCATTTCATTTCTCTGTTTTTCTTTTCTCTTCGCTGAAGTACATGCTAAGGATTCCACAAAGACAGTGTCCTAACTCCCAACTCATGTTTCTAAATTCTAGTCTTGTTTAGGTGGGTTTGGCTTGGTTTAGTGCTTTCTTTTCCCGTTTTAAGTTGTGTTGTTTATTACTATAATTTGTCGACGAGACAAAAGGACTTTTGTTTCGAGTTTTTTGGTCTGGTTTTATTTTTTAAGAATGGCAAATGGAGAAGAGAAAAACAATGATTTCTATGCTGTTTTGGAGTTGAATAAGGAATGCACTCAAACAGAGCTCAGGACTGCTTATAAGAAACTTGCCCTGGTTAGATTTTAGCCCCATTTAATTTTGTTTATTTTGTGGTGTTTATTCATGCACTATGAAGAACATGCATTGAATTCAGTTAAAACAAGCTCTTGTTTTGGCTATGAAATTATATACCCAATGTTTGTAAACCGATCCTGTAAAAATTCTGGGTTTTATCGTGACATTAAAAGATAATTTAGCCTTCAAAATTATATGATTGTCATGAAAGTTTTTACAGTAAAAGCAAAAAAAAAAAAAAAAAAGTTTGAATTTTGGTGGTTGTTTGTTGGGGACAGAGATGGCACCCTGATCGTTGCTCTGCCTCGGCAAATTCCAAGTTTGTGGAAGAAGCCAAGAAGAAATTCCAGGCCATTCAACAAGCCTATTCTGGTAATTTACTATTTTACCACTATTCATTTGCAATTTGCTTTTTATAGTCACGCAAGTTGAGATTTATTTTTTCTGTTTAAAGTGGGAGAATTATTGGATTGAGGTTCACGAGATGTTTGTTGTGTTTTCACTTTGACTTTTTATACAGTTCTGTCTGACGCAAACAAAAGGTTCCTGTACGACGTAGGAGTTTATGACAGTGATGACGACGAAAATGTATCTCTTCTCAACATTCCTTTTTATATTTTATTTATATTTTAATTCAAGTAGATTTAGGGTTAATGGAATGGTTTAATTTTTCAGGGCATGGGAGACTTTTTGAACGAAATGACTGCCATGATGTCCAGTGTAAGTTTCTTTCATTGTTTTGATCATTACGGGTTTATTAATGGCATTGCCATTGCTTCTGTTTTAGTAGACATAATTGATTGCAAAAAGCCCATTTGCTGCTCTTTTGCCCTTTTTATGTAAACTCGCACTGTTTTATTTACTTTTTTGTTTTTCAACTGTCAAAACTATTTTTTTTACCTATTTCGGTAAATCTGAATGTATAGGAAAACGGAGAAGAAAGCTTTGAGGAATTACAGGAATTGTTTGAAGAAATGTTCCAGGCTGACATTGATTCATTAGATTGTAGTGGTCAGTCACCAACATCTTGCTCTGCTTCATCTTCGTTTGCGTCGTACGGTGACAGTTCGGGCTCCAACAACCGGACTTCCTCCGAAATGAGTTCAGGGGAGACTATGCCGGAAATCATCGATACACGACTTAATCATATCTTTCTGGGGGTATGTTGGATTCTCTAAGAGTCCAATCTAATTGTCTTGTGCATCTTTTTTAAAAATATATATAATTTTATGCGTCGGATTCATGATACATATGAAAGCTGTTGTTTTCGAATGATGGTTTGAAGACAGATGGAACACAAGGAAGACATCAGGCAACGGAAAAGAACCAGAGGAGGAACCATCGGAGGAGCCGGCCGTAGTAGACGGAGAAATGGGCAGAAGCAAAAGTTTTCCTCAGGCCATGATGATTCTTCCAACTATCACGGCATTTCTGCTTCATGATAACACACCAGCTCAGTCATTGATTAATCATTCAGTTTCAACCTTGACGGAGGCAGCGGCAGTGGGTGGCATGTTGGTCGTCTTGGTCGACAGTGACATCGATCCTCACCTGCAACAAAAGCCGAAATTACGGCAAGAAGATTAGTTCGGCTATAATGAGGGGAACTACACGAGTTTTACCATTGATCTTCACTGGATTACCAATCTAGCTTCGATTTACCATGTCGATGAATTTTGATTTGTAGGTTTATTTTACCATGTTTAGGACCACCCTGTATTGCTAATCAATGGGCTCTATTTCGCGGGGCCAATAAGATCATCCATCAATGATAGTCATAAGTTCCCAAAGATCTTTGGTGTATTAATTTGACGGCTGCTCTGATTCCACTAAATTGTTTCATTTTAGGGGTAGTTGGGGGCTAACTGGAAACACCGAGCAACTAAACTGGAAACAGGCTGTTACTGCAGCCTCTTCTGGAATGGTCAGCGTGTGCTCTTTGTTGTCAGGTGAAGCAGTCAGGTTTTGGATCGTCCATAATTCGATATGGCATGTTCATTTGATTATTTGCAAGTTCAAATTAATTTTTACCCTGTGAAATATTACATTATATAATATCTAAAAGATGATTATGATAGGGTGAAAACTAATTAATTTTATAAAGGTAAAAATAAAAATAAAAATCATGGGCCCAAGGTAGAAACCAACCTTGCAAGTTGCTAGAAAAGTTTAGTTCCTTCCCCAAGGGTCTACTTCCCAGATACAACTTGGCAACTTGCATGGTTTTTTTTTTGCTTTATCCCTATTTCTGTTTATTAAAAAAAGAAAGAAAGAAATGCTTTTGGTCTCAATTCAATCTTAACATAATATTCTAATATTTAATAATGGTTGAGACATTTTAATTCGAAATAAGCACTTAATAAATGTTTTATTATTAATGAAAATATCATATATATTTAGAAATCGTAATTATGTTAAGAAATGCTTTATTAAATTAAAAAGATAAAGTGTGATTTAATCTTAATCACGAATTTAATTTAATTTAATAATTTAAAATAATGTAATATTCATGCGTAAATGGATCCCTCTTATGTAAATATATATTCTTATTTATTTGTTTGGAGAGCACAAAGAACTAAAGTTAGCCTACCAAGTGAAGCTAAAATGGTGTAACTGGAGATTGGATCATAAAGTTATGATAATGATGGAAGGAACTAGCTGTAAAAAGATGGCAAATTGTTCAAGTTGTGGATTAGTTGAGATAAATAAAAGTACAAGTTGTGGAGCACATGATGTTTAAGCAATTTGTAAGGCTAACAAGTTGAGTGTTTTAAAAACTAAATTCCATGATTGTTACAAAATTAGGCTAATAATTTCCATAGAAAGCATCCAAGGTTCATCCTCCCCAAGGATATGATTTGGTCTTCACAAGTTCTCCAAATAAAATATTTCAATCTTTAATTACAATTTTGTTTTCTTTCCTCAATACATGACTTACATAGAGTTTGAATTATGATTTTGGACGGTAACATAAACTTTGTTTACCACTATTTCCATTGAATTGTATATATACCATTCAAATCATAAACAAATGTACAAGGTAGCCATGTCAACGAGCGAACGATGCTTATGGGTATTTTTACTTTGGTAATACCAAGGCTTACTTAGAACAGAATGTGACTTTTCGCAACGCCAAAGAGCCAAAAAAAAAAAAAAAAAGCAAAAAGAAAGAGAAGAAGAAGAAGAAGAAGAATCAGAGAGATCCAATGTAGCTGATAGCCAGGAATATAGAAAAAGACAAGTGACCGTTAATGGAGGAAGAAGAAGGGCATGGTTTTTCCTTGGGATGGAAATGAAAGAAAGAGCAAGAGAATGAGAGGTACTCTGTTTCTTTGGCTATATGCCTCTGCTCTGCGTCTTAGGGTTTTTAGGGTTTCCTCATTTTTTTTTCAGCTTTATGGTTGCGTAGGGTTGGGCTTAGGTTTTTTTTTTTTTCCTGGGCTCGTTTTTGGGCTTTTTTCTTTGTAGGGTGGTTTTTTCCTGCTTTTTTGCTTTTTGTCTTTCACTTCTTTTTTTACTGAATAAAATACCCACGGGTGAAGTCAGAATAACCTTTTATGGGGTCGGATAAAATTTTAATTTTTTATAATTTATATCTTTATAATTTGTAAAGGATTAAATCAATTTTTTATAATTTTAAGAATGACCAAAGTGTAATTTTATCGTTGCTAATATAATATTTTTAAAAAATTTTAAAAACCTAAATAATAATTTTACATTTTAAGGGGCCATGCCAGCTCCTGACTTCGCCCCTCCGAAAATAGGCAGACCAGACTTTTATAATAAAAAAAAAAAGGATAAAAGTAAAAATAAATAAATATTGAGAATTAAATTGATTATTATAGTTATGAGTGTGGTTTACTTCTCTAAACTCAACTCAACAGCATGGAGTGTTGTGGGATCTTCAATCTTATCTAATTGACGTGTAAAGCTTAGAGCAACAAAAGTGGGCGCCACATGTTCCCTCCTACCCGCTAGACCTTTTCTTAGCTAATGCTTGGCTCCTATTAATCTGGGTTCGGGGTTCTCGGCTTATTATTTTTAACATAATATCCTTCATTTTATTTCGTGCTCAAACATCATTCAAATAATTGGCATTTTCTGCTAATTTTCCCTACTTTTAATACATAATATATTTATTAGAGTCTCAATTTTTGGGAAACAATAATTGGGGTCGAGTTAAACAAGCTATTGTAGCTTTAATTAAATGTACAGAACTATTTTAATATGTCTCTTTATTATAAAATTATTTATTCATTAACTATTCGACAAAAATAATCACTCAAGTGTCACTAATCTACACTATGATAATTAAGCTATGGTTTCCATGAGATGAGAATGAAATTAAGCTTGCCATTAGAATAGTGGTAATGAACATATAAGAAAATTAGTGCTAATGAAATTGCAACGTAATACCCAAATGTAAGTCATCTTTCATTAATAAACTAATTAATAACCCATCAAACCCTTAATCTCTTGTTAACTATTTGCTAGTATTAGTATAATACAAAATACAACCGATTAAAAATTAAAATATATATAGACTAATTCGACACTTATGAGACTTAAACTTAGAATGATTTAGAAGAGAAACCATATAATATTTACAAATAATAAAACTCGAATTTATATGTTATTATTAAAATTTATCAATAAATTCAATTAAATCAGATTAACTAAATTAACATTTAACCATTTTCAGAGAAAATATAAAATTAGTATACTTGGACTTGATCACTAAATTATAATTAAAGACCAAACAAGTTTAGTTTTAGACTTCAATTTTAACCAAAGTTTGGGTGGCTCGAAATGAAGCCATATTAGCCGGAGCCATGCACCCCAAAATTAGCCAACAAAAGCTTCAACACCTTATCTTCCAAAATTTTCGCTCCCTCTTAACCTTGGTCTGGTCTGTATAAAGACCCTAATCCAGCAATTAGATCCCCGAGAAATAGAAACAAAAAAACTCTTTCAACAATAATATCCCCACAACCTCGCCAAATCTTTCCCTTTTTCCGTTTCCTTCCCTTCTCTTAGTAACAGTCGTTTCTCTGCCGGATCACAAAAACAAATATATATAGCAAAAGACCATTGATATATATATACACACACGAATAATCATTTGTTTTGTTTGTTAAACGGCTTTTTAACGGGTGTTACGTTTATAGAGAAGAACAGTTTGTCAATCACATAGATCATGGGTTTTCTAGACAAACTTTGGGACGAAACGCTTGCCGGGCCTTTGCCAGAAACCGGCCTCGGAAAACTACGAAAGTATGGTTCATTTTCAGCCGCATCATCATCGCCTGCTACCGCTGATACTAGTCAGGTTATGATAACTAGGAGCATTACGATTCTTAAGAGTAACTCTGGTTTGAAAAACCTATCTATGGACCCGGGTTCAGCTCCGGGTTCTCCTTCTGGGTCTAGCAATCCTGGGACACCTTTGTCACGTAAGTCCATCTCTACTTTCCTTGCTGGATCTCTCTCTATACATAGGAACAAATGAGTTAAAATGGGCAGATCTTGGAAAAATAAAAAAAATCAAAATGTATTAATTTGATTTGCAGCGGGGACACCGACTGGGGATTTTAGGAGATTCACGAGAAGGAAATCGCCGGCTGAAGCACTTCAATCGGAAGAACCTAGAAGTCCGACTGTCTACGATTGGTTCTCCCTCTCTCTTTTTTTACTACTTATGAAATTGCAAAAATAAAATTTGTTTGTAATTGTCTAACTAATTTATCTTTGGTAAATTGGTGTTGATGTTTGCAGGATTGTGATGAGTGCTTTGGATCGTTGAGAGAGGAAATTTGGCGACTTTCGTTTTTGAAGAATCGACATATGAAAGAAACTTTTTGTACATATTACCAAGCTTGGGTTAAAGTTTCATCATATCATATCACATATATATATATATATATATCTTATGCAGCTATATACGCATATCATATGTGTATGGGTAATAATTAAGTTGGTAATTAACAAGAATAAAAGGACCGGATGATTCGAATGAAGAATCGTTAAACCGATGGAGAAAAAAACTATCACTGCAATTTCATGGAGTTTCCGAGAGAGAGGAACGACAGACGTAGGAACCTCTTTTGTACATATTTCATTTCTTTTTCATGTGCATATGGTTTTGTGTTTATCTTTGTCTTAGCTTTTAATTTGTAAATATCAGTCTCTGTATATATATCCTCATGTAATGGAACTCGGTAATTTGCAGCTATAAAAATATATATACGATTATCAATATTTTACTCTCTTGTTCCACTTTTATTCTAATTTTCTGAAGCAGTCACTGCCACAGCTCCTCTCTCCCACTATCTATGCCTTTGAGATCAATCTAATTATCCAAAATCTAAATGCGGGGTTTGTTTCTTTGTTTTGCTCTTTGACTCTGTGTAACTTCTCTCTTTTGTTTTATACAGTGTTAGGTAGGTTGTCTCCCTCCTACATTTATTTCTATTTAATTATTTATATGTATATTAATTTAGGGTAAATTATTCCTTGGTGGCTCAACTTTAAGAGCATTTTCATTTTATTTCATTGTTTTAGTTTCTACTGTATTTTCACTTTAATTTTTAATATTATTTTATCCGGTCGATTTTTTTTAACCGATTGGATCAGGAAACGATCGGGGGACTTGACTACTAATTAGATTGAGAATCAATATGAACATATTGAACTGGCTAAAAAATCAATTGAACTGGTTGAAAAATCTGTTGAATCAAGATTTTTAATTTTCTTTTGATCAGACCAACGAACTGATGACTTGACCAAGTCGACCACCGGTTCGATTTAAAAAAAATATTAATCATTGTACGACTTCTAATGCTTGGTTGGATGGAAAAGTAGAAGGATGGAAAGAGAAAGTGGAAAAGTGGATAGAAAATGAATTTTCAATGTTTTGATATCGAAGAAAAGTGAGAGTAAAGAAAATATGAGGGATGATCTTTTATTTTTCCATCTTAATGCATAAAAATTGATCTTTCCAAATTTAAAAGATAAAAGGAGAGAAAATGTAAGAGAAGTGTATCTTAGTTCAAATTATGCATTTTGCAAAAAAAAAAATTTCCCTTTCACTTTTCAACTCTACAAAGTAGTGGAGGAAAAGAAAATTAGTTTTTATTTTCATTTATTCATTTTTTCTACCAAACACACCTATAAAAAGAAAAAAGTTATATTTTTTAACCTTCGAGTATTTTCCCATTCAAAATTTCTTTTCAATCTACAAAGTAAAACCTAAGTTTTAAAATTTTAAAAAGAAATTAGTCCATATTCTTGAAATTTGATCTAATTTAACAAAAGTTGAATGTTTAGATTATTTACAAATTCTAAATTAATGAACAGAAATTTGCAGTAAAAAAGTTGGGAGTTTGGGGCTAGCACTGATAAAATTGTATATGTACCATGTTTTTATATATTTTGTTTGATATTAGTGCATAAATGAAACACGCTAAAATGCATAACATCAGTAAAAACATGGAAAATATTTGAAATGTTTTCTTTAAAAAATATAAGTAAATCTATATAATTTTTGTTTAGAATCTATGACTTCACTTTTATATCAAAAAACAAATTTAATCTACCTATAAATTTCACCCTTGAAAAGTTTAAGATTTTATTTTTTCAACCAAGTCAATGTGATAACCGGCAAGAGAACGTCACGGCGGATGCTGACGCTCTCTTCCCACGTCAGCATGATCTCTTTTTAACGCAGCTGGCACACTGGTTAACGTTACCCACAACGTCCTCACACTCCATTTATTCTTTTACACGTGGACATTTAAACGCTACGTTAGCGGCTCTCCACGGATTCCACCATGAATTCCCAAAACGTGCACCCATTTCCCTTAACTCATCACAGAAGTTTCTATACTTTTTATCCCATGACTAAATTACCCCTCCCTCAACTACAAAATTCTATTTTTTGGTAAAACATTCACTTAAATGTGCATTCAAATAAAAATTTATTAATTTTTAATTAACAAATGAAAAAGGCTTGATACTTGCAATCTCAAAATAATATTTTTTCATATAAACCAATCCATTTATGAAAAAAACTGAGCACTAGTATTTTCAATATTAAACGTGAGAGCTTAATTGACCAAGTAATGTAGGTACAAAAGGGTCATTTACTTAGGTGCAGCAACGGAAAAGGGCAAATGTACAAAGTCGATAATTCAAAAGAAAACGACGGCGTTTTCCCTCAATTCCCTATTTCTACATTTCTAGTCAGTTAAAAACAGGACGATGCAACTACCCAAGCCGGCAACTCTTAAACGCCGGTGACGGGATTCCCACAATTCCCCAATCAGATCCCCCCATCTCAGCCTCCCTCTCCACGTGTCCCCTCTTCTATACCACCTTCACCGACGCCATCATTCCCTCTCGTCAACCGATTAAAAAAGAAAGATGATGAAAGAACCGAAACCCAAGAATAATCCAAATACCAAAATCCCTGACTTTCTATCGTTGAAACCCTAATCTTGTTTTCCACTCTCCCAAATTACCAAAATTCGTGGATCTCTATGGAGGAAGACGAAGAGATCCAGTCCCCGCCCTCGAATGCTGCTGCCGGATCTCCATCTCCGTCCTCCCTATCACCTTCATCAAACGGTCGAATAACGGTAACGGTAGCCGCCGCGCCTCCTTCTGAACCACCACCTCCGGAAGAGCCGCAGTTTCATGAGAAGACGATCGTACTGGCGCTTCCGCCGCCGCAACAGACCAAGAACATCGGCGGTGGAGGCGGGAGAGAAGACTGCTGGAGCGAAGACGCGACAGGGGTTTTGATCGACGCGTGGGGAGAGAGGTATTTGGAGCTGAGCCGTGGGAACTTAAAGCAAAAGCACTGGAAAGAAGTGGCGGATATTGTGAGTAGCAGAGAGGACTATAGGAAGACCCCGAAAACGGATATTCAGTGCAAGAATCGGATCGACACTGTTAAGAAGAAGTATAAGTTAGAGAAAGCTAAGATTGCAGCTGGAGGTGGGCCGAGTAAGTGGGTCTTTTTCGAGAAGTTGGATCAACTTATTGGTCCCACGGCGAAGACTGCTGTTAATGTTGCGACGGCCTCGGATGGTGGCAGTGGTGGAAGCACCGGGTTGTTGTCTAAAGTACCTATGGGGATTCCTGTTGGGATCCGGTCCAGTTTGAACCCGCTTCGAGTTTCCCAGCTTCACGAAAGGCAGCAACAACAACAAAAGCAACCCAGGATGGTTGCATTAAAGGATCAGAATAAGACGCAAATTAGGAAACGAGCTCCGATGGATACGGACTCTGAGGAGGAGGAAGCGGATTCAATGGATAGTCTACCGCCACCTACAACGGGGAAGAGGGCAAGGAGGGTGGTTGATAAGGGTGTGAGTTCAGGCGGGAAAGGAAGGAAATGGGGGAATTCGGTTAGAGATTTGACTCAGGCGATATTGAGATTTGGGGAAGCGTATGAGCAGGCGGAGACTGCGAAGCTGCAACAGGTGGTGGAAATGGAGAAGCAGAGAATGAAGCTTGCAAAGGAGCTGGAATTGCAAAGGATGCAGTTTTTCATGAAGACACAGCTGGAGATTTCACAGTTGAAGCATGGTAGAAGAAGTGGTGGAATTGGGAATTCTAGTAATCACCACACTAAAATTAATAATAGCAACAATAATAACGACAACAATAACATTAGTGGTAATAGTAGCTAAATTCTGTAGGTTTGTAATTGGATTAGGTTTTAGATTTAATGTGTCTTCTTGGGGCAAATGCCCTGGATTTGTTGTATTTGAACTGGTAGTTCTTGAGTGTATTTTCATGCTTTATCTGTTGTACTCTTTTTTTTCTTCTTTTTTTTCTGGCCAACAGTTTCATTATTGTACTTTTATTTATTACATTTTTAACTTGAAGGAATGTTAAGATTGTGAGAAGATGCTCAGCTGCTTGTATCCAAAGAAGTCTCTGTTAAATTTCACTGTGAATGTTGTTAGATATTGTCAGATCAAATCTGTTAATGGATACATTTCATGTGGTGTGAACCAGTTGAAAGGATCAACTTCATACCCAAAGTTACAGCAGATCCCAACTCTCGAGCTTAGTTTTTATCAAACTTACTGCTACCACTGAATCTTTTGGTTGCATCTGAGTGGATTTTGGAGCAATCCTCTGGTTCACTGCTTGTTGATCGTAAATTATTCCTTTGTTGCTGTATGCTTATTTAGTCATCTGCAATCAGTGCGGAATGATCGATTAGTTCATGATGTTTAGACAATTCAGAACAGAAAGAATTTTGGGACAAACCTTGTAATTGTCAATGTTGTGCTGGGCAGAAGCCAGGTACTGGGGGGTAGTCTCCTTACTGATGTGCCAAAAACCAACAGAAATATACATTCAAGGATCCTGGTCATACATATATGCTTGGTTTTTGGAAGAGATGAAGATGAGCTGATCATACAAAAGAAGTTCATGAATTAGTTCTCCCAAAAACCATTTACCCAAAGCTTGGTGAAGTTTCTCTGTTTGTGAACTGATGACTAAGAAGAAATGAACCTTGCTTCTAATTGTCCCAGGAATAATGCCAAGACTGCATCATTTGATCATAAAGTGTTTTCTTGAACTGCAGAAAAACAACTCCATTATGCAGTAACAATCTTTTGCTGTTGCACATGGCATTCTTAGGGTAATCACGAATCCACAACAAGATTCACTGAAGCTCACATATCCAACCAATGCAATCCAGAAATCATATTGTATATATGACTTGTTTTTCTAGTGGTAGAGCAACATCAAAGAAATCAAATGAAATGCATCTCAATGAACACTTAAATAGCAATAACAAATTAGATATAATCTTATTACATATCTTGCCAACCATAGTCTATTGATGCCAGAGTTTTCACCAAAGAACAGCACGTTCAAAAACATTTGGCACAAATAATAAATGCAGGAACTGGATCTAGTTCTCTAAAAATCATTGTAGTAGAGTCCAGTATTTTCATTCTTCCATCCTAAAGGATGGTAAACCCGTATTAAGTAACAGCCCAAGTGCTACCAACTACACATTTCTGACCAGATATACAATGAGAAATCTCTAGAAGTCATATGTTGTCACCATATTCCATTTGTCACTTAGTCATCTCTGCCTCGTTTTGGATCGGCACCTCCAAAAGAAACCGAGGACTTCATTCAGTGACTCCACAATCGCCCTCTATACTACCAAAACAAGGTAAAGTTTGAAGATAAGTTTTGTACTCTATTAATTTCTCAGTCCCTCTAGTCGGGTTGATGCAGCCGACCCTTGGACCCTATCCCCCTAAAAACCGTACATGCAGGTCTCCCCACATGCTGTTCACACCATTCAAGGTGGTAGTTTTTGAGAGTGAGAGAATCACCAGTGGTAGATACATCTCAAATTTACCGCAATTTGCTTTTCCTTTTTATTTGTCCAACGCATAAACGTAAAGCCCGAAGCAGTTTTTACCCCAAGATTCAAGGAATTACACTAAATGACTTCAATAAATTATCGGTATAAACAAGAAACTTCTTTCTTTTGCCATGCTATATATTCCTACAGCAAGGAATTCACTTATCCACAAAAGTAGATCTAGAGTCAAATCCATATGGATCCCAAAATGATTTGCAAATCTTGGAGAATGGGCTAACTCAACTCCAAAAATATAGGCTACAAGGTGTAAGTGGAAAGCATCTTAAGGAGACAAAGTATCAGCCACTCAAGATGCAGCTATGGGATTATAGGTGAAACAACTGCAATGGCATACAAATGGAAAGAAGACGTACTTCCTAAGATATCAGCATTTATTTGAAGATCATTTCTTTCTAAGCATAAATTTTAACTTCAAACTAGTAATTTCATCCATTCAAGACATGCCAACCGATCTTACAAAAGAGCATAAATAACAGAGAACCAAATTTCAACAGTTTTTTTTTTTTATGCCTCTATTTTGCAAAGAAAGAGTGGTTACTCACCCAATCACATGGAGAAACTTAAAGAAATAAGAGTTACATAATGCCGAAATCAGGGTCAAAAATTGAACAAAATTATGCAGATAATCCTACATAATTATTTGATTGATAAAAAAAAAGGTATTAGAGATATTAGCTTTGCAAACTTAATCTTATAGACTTCATGGATATGGAACAATACAAGGATACAAGCTTTGTTAACTTAACAGTTGTGGACTTTCATATAGTAATCAAACAATAAAGCTACATGAGACTCAACCGGCATCTCTTAGACCAATGATCTATATCCAGTAGATCAGAAAGTGATACCTTTTTCTTTTCTGGAGACAGGAAGGCAAATGGAACAATATCAACTGTTAAATTGATATCAAATACCAAATCAATGGCTTTTAGATATTCTAGATATGGATGAACCTACAAAGACTAGATAAAAGGACTCCAGACCACAAAGCTTCTACACCAAGTTTCTAATACAATAATTAATAGAAATGTCTAAAGTCCAAACATACAGCATTAGCTTTACCTCTAGTGTCATAACAAGGTGTCCACTTTTGACCTTTGAGAATAATATACAGATATATTTGTAAAAATAAATTTCTAAAGGGGACACTGTACACAAATTAAGGTCCCAAAAACTTTGTGAGTCTAATCAAAGGTCTATTTACATATGAATCTACTCTAAATAGTTTGTATGGTTTTGAAACAGAGAGCAGATTCAATAATTGGGCCTCTTACTAAAAATCATATGCCTTTGAGAAACAAAAGCCTAAATATGAGGAGACCAAAAAAAGATTTATGAGAAGTAGACCTGAGAGTCAACATGAGTAGTTCAAGCAAGCTATAAGAGAATAACTGGTAGATTTATTGCTTGTATATAAACCATGATGATATAGTTGAAGTGAATGAAAAGAAACCTTACCTACTTTAAGTTTTTTATTATTTTCTATAGTAATTGGAAACACTAATTCTTTGATTCATGAGATGCCTTTTATTAACTATAACTTTGGCAAACTGTTTAAGGAATAAACAATGAAGTTTTTTATGACAAAAAGAAAAGAAAATTGTCTCCTTAATTGAATCTGACTCTGCAATTCTTAATTAAATTAGATGATACCTTAGAAAGGGGAACAAATCTAATCCCATGATAACAATATGCTACTTTTCAATGATAAAATGGTCAAATAAATGGTCCAAACAATAAGAAAAGATGGTAGATAGCCGGGATTCTTTACCCCCTTTACCTTTTGACACTCCTTTTGCACTTATGATAATCCAATTCAAATATAAATATATATATACCCCAAAATTTCCTGGCACCTAAATCAACATAAAAACAAAGTTGACAGTATTGAAATCTCCAGGCAAAGCACAAACGTTTTTAAACAGATACCAAAAGAAAAGTAAAGGTCACAGTAAAAAAAATTCCCAAAAGTCTTAAGTTGAATGATATCAATTGTCGGAGAGAAAGACAAATAAAAATCATAGTTACTTCAAGTAAATGATATGCTTCTAACTTTCAAGCAATCATGCGATATGCTTTTGCTTAACATTTCAGTCAAGTGCCTGTCGGCTATAGAATTTTCTTTCTTTTTCCCCCTTTTTCTTTTTAACCATAAAATCTTAACCACAGTAGAAAGTTCAACGACACCATTTCTATAATCGTGCAAATAGATGTATAATAAAAAAACCCATCAAAGTTTATGAGTGTATATAAGCTACAGCGAAAGAAAGAGCTGTGAATCAAGTCAAGCTGAAAAAGATTAGAGCTTACCATTTATCAGGGCTTGAAAGAGCAGAGAAGAAACTTTGTGATGGAACCAAAATACACATAAATATAAAGGAAATTAGAAACTTTGCTTATATAGATTCTTGAATTCAAGCGAACCATAGCTTATTATTCAATCTTGGCTTTTTCTTTTTTCTTTTTCCCTAATATTTATATAATGTTCAATTTTCTTTTTGGGTATTAAGTTGCTTCGTTATTGGAGTCTTTATATTATAATTGGTAATAACATTTTTTTTCTTATTATAATGTAATTTATTGCTTCAGCAATTATCTAAATCTAAATGGACTTCAATTTTTTTAAGAATGTAAAAGTCATGCAATCCTAAATTAGTATATTAAAATTAATATTACAATGTATATCAATTAATAATTAAAATGAATCTATATGATAACCTGATGGTCAAAATTGTTCTCTGTCCCAGGTGTGACTTGAGTTCAAGTGGCGTTAGTCATGTTTGTTGCTTGGTTTTGTTTTGTTATATTATTCATTCTAATATCACATATATTGCACATATTTTAAGATATTTAATTTATTAAAAATTTGTTTTTGTTTTATATAATATTATTATTTAAAATAATAACTAATAACATAATTAAAATATACAAATTATTTTGATAATTCAAATTATATAATAAATTTTAATAGTTGTTAAAATATTTATATAATATTAAATATTTGATATATTGTAAATTAATACTTTTCACTTTTATTTTTTTTTCCTTTTCTTTAATAATCAATAAAGTGATTATAATAATTCATAACAATTTATAGATAATATTTAATTAATAATTTAATATATTATATTTGATTATATAATTGCAGTATTTCTAAAATTGTCCTATGAAATATAAGATTACATATTATATAAATAATAAATTTTGATATTTAAATCTAAAATAATATAAGTTTTTTTAATTTACTTATTAATTCAAACATAAATTAGTTTAATATAAATTTTAACATTTTATTATTATTATAAAAGTTCTTTAAAAAAAGATTTTTTTTAAAAAGAATCCTAATTCTTGTATTTATGATAACTCTTCTTCTCAACTAATTTTAATTTACAAAATATTTCAATATAATTAGAATTCTTATATAGAAATATAATAAAAATTATTTATAATTTTTTTTCTAAACTCGTATTTATATATATTATAAGTTGAATATAATGAGAAAGAAGAAAAAAGTATATCAAAATTTTTTAAATCATTTGGCCTTTTTTTTTTAATATTCACTTTCTTTTTTTTTTTTTACATGTGCGTGGATGATAAATATAATACACTATAATAATTTTGTAATTGAATTGATGTTCGATTAATACGTAAACTAATTCAATTAATAACTTAAGTATGATAAAAGTCAATATTTATATTAATTTTTTTACTAAATTATTATTTCTTAAGTACTTATATTTAACTGTAATTTCTTGAAGTTTAATTAAAGTGTTACGACAATACTCTCTTAAAACACATGTCACAAAAAATTAAATCAATTAAATTATCAAAAAAATTGAGTATTAGGATATAAAAAATAGAAACGGATTTTTAGTTATTGAATGAAGGTCGACCCCTACTCATTTTACCAACTAATTGATGATGACAATGCCTACCTCACCTTCACAAATCCATCCTTCCTACTCTTTACTGGCATAAGGTGGCTTGGGATGTTCACTCTCAACTCATTCGGCTTCGAGTTTTCAAAAAATTAACTGAAAAGTTCTAATTTAGGTAATTCCTTACTAAATATGACGTGAGTACATTTTTACTCTCTTCAAAAATTAATCCTTCAATTGCAGAATAAAGAGAACTCTCTAGTGAATCACAACCTTCCATTTTGCTTATCCAATGGCCTGCTTGTTTTTTAGTAACATTTTTTTTTAGATTTAATCTTTAAAATTTAATCTTAAATCTATATCCAAAAAGTTATGATATTTTATCGTTGAGATGTCAATATTAACTTAAATCAACTAATAATTATCATACTTCAATCATATGGTATATAAACAATTTCGTTATTTAAGATTATCTTTTTATTTTGTATCTCTTAGCACAATCGCTCTTTGTATAAAGCCTAATGAATAAGCATTTATTTAGACTTGATTATAGGTTGCGTCATCCATTCAGATTCGAAGGTTTGCTCGAAATGTGAAAAGGTTTAGACAAAATATAAACCCGAAAAATGAGTTTTGACAAAAAATAAGACCCGTTTTCTAAACAGGTTGGGCCTTAAGTGAGAATTTTTTAGCGCGGCTCAGCCTGAACAGTCTATTTTTTTTTTTTGTTGTTTTGCTATCATTTTACTATTATATTGCTACTATTTTGTTGTTATTATTTGAATACTGCTTAACTCTTGTTTTATTGTTAATTTTGCTATTAAGTATTGTGATTTTACATTTATTAGGAAACATTTATTTTACTGTTTTTAGTGTATTTGATTTTAAATTTTTTAAAATTATTTTTATATAAAAAAATTTAATATGATCAAGCCGGATGAGACATTTTTTTAGTCGAGCTTAGAAAACAAGCTTAAAAATTTTGGTATCACTTTACCCAACTCAATCTATGATCAAATCTACTCTTATCTAGTGTACTAAACATCCAACTCATTTGACCAAGTTATATAGAATTGGTTATTTAAAATCTTTAAACTATATGTTTGTTAGCAATGTGGGATTATCAGCTTTGTAAACTACTAACAGTCAGTATATTGTAATTCTTACTTGTTTATTTATTTTTGTTTCATGTGAGTTCAATTCTTACCTATTTATTGTAATTTTTATGTTTTTGAAATCGTTGCAATTAGGTCCAGTTAAACCATACCTTCATTTTTTATTTTATTAAAAATGTTGGAAGTTTCCATTGATAAATATTAGATTTTTTTTTTTATGAATAACATGGATTTGGAGCTTTGATTGTGTTGTGTGATGATTTTGTAAAGTGATTTTGTTAAATATTGATTTTAGGATTAAATTGTGAAAATGTTAAAATATTAGAGTTTGATAGTGAATTTTAGGTTTAGTAGGGGTTGAATGAGGGCCTGGAATATTTGGATAGATTATTGATTGAGAAAATTAGTTAATTTGATAGATTAACTAATTAAAGGATTAAATTGCAAAAGAAATTGTAAAAGTTTGGGGTAATTGCATAAATTCAAAAAATAAAAGGGTATTAATTGTAAAATAAATTGGAAGTAAAATATATGCTAATAAATGAGTAATTTTATATTCTAGATCAAGATCTCGTAGATACTCGTGAAAAAAGAAAAATAGCGGAATAG
Source organism: Gossypium bickii (assembly GCA_025503065.1). Classification (NCBI taxonomy): domain Eukaryota; kingdom Viridiplantae; phylum Streptophyta; class Magnoliopsida; order Malvales; family Malvaceae; genus Gossypium; species Gossypium bickii. The sequence continues at coordinate 135,331,842 of CP106709.1, read as the reverse complement.
TCCCTAAACTTCTATAGTTACCACAATTCAGTCTAGGTAAGTTCGTACGGATAAAATTTAACATTTGTATAAATTGATGATTGGTATTATGCATATATTCTATTGTTGGAAACGAATTATTGTTTGAATTATAATATTGAGTTGGATATTCGGTTTGAATTGAACACGAGATTTGAGTACATTCGTGATTTGGTGTATGATGGTATTGGAGGGAGATATCGACATTATTCTCAAGTAAACCGGGGTTTAGCTATCGTGTTTTACTTTTTGTTTGGCGTAGTTGGGTGAACCAACTCTTACGAGCTTTTGTTAAGCTCTTATGAGCTTCTGTTTGGCTTTTGAGCTTTTGTTGGCATATTCGGGAGGACCAGCTCTTATGAGCTTCTGTTGACGATGTACTCTTATCCGTAAGTCGTTCTTCGAATGGAAAAATCTCGGCAATGTGATTTATTTAATGAATTTGAAAGACATGTTATTTATTTTTGTACTGATTTTAAATATGGATGTATTTATCGATTGAAATTATGAATGACAGGGAATTGTCATGGATAATTTTTATTATTTGATTTATTATAATTAGTTCAGTAAGATTTTTGTATTATAATTAGTTCAGTAATATTTTTGTTTAACTCGTTGAATTTACTAAGCTTCAATAAGCTTATTTGGGTTGTTTAATGTCATTGTAGATTTTTGGAAAGTTGGACGATCGGATCAACATTCAAGTCACACTATGCAGCTTATCTCAGTAGTTTTTGAAATGTTAATATGGTTGATATGGCATACGGTCTTAGTCAAAGTTTGGCTCATGTAAATATTATGAATAATATTTTGTTTATATAACCAACTTACATATTAGTACGAGAATAAGGTATAATTGTGATGTTAGTATGAGTGATATATGTATGTATGTATTTGAATTGTAGTGAACTTTGATAACATTGTTAGTCAAATTAATTAGGTAAGTTTGGTAAGTTTGATAACTAGCTTGTTTTGAATGCCTTGTTATGGCTTGTTGATGTGCAATATGTTGAGTCTAGGTTGGTGTCAAATTGGGTGAGAAATGTGGCTTGGAAAATGGCCTATTTTCGTCTACACGGGCAGAGACACAGGGGTGTGTAACACACGGCCAAGTGACACGACTGTGCGTCCCCTGTATCTTCTTAAGAATGCAAGTCAGTATGCTCACACGGCCTAGCACATGGGCGTGTGACTTGGCTGTGTGACCCAAGTCAGAGAGTTACACGAGCACGGACACGGGCTAAGACACGGCCGTGTGTCCCTATTTCGAATGCCCACATGGCCTGGGACATGGGCATATCTCCTGACCGCGTGAATCACACGACCTGGCCACACTGCCGTGTGACCCCTGCAGCTTTGAAACTTTTCTACTTTTTCAAAAAAATTCTCTGAGTTTCCGGTTTTGTCTCGACTTTCTTCTAATGCATATTTCGGGCCTCGAGGGCTCATATAAGGAAAAATATAAATGATTTTGATTGGGTTTTATTATAAATATTGATATATAATGAAACGTTTGAAATTTCTGTCTGATTGATCCGTAAACCCCAGGTAATGTTCTATAATCCTGTTCCGGTGATGGATACGGGTTAAGGGTGTTACAAAATTAGTAAAAATAAAATCATATTAAAATTAATTTTAAATATTAAAATTTAACACACTAGGTATGTTTAAATATCCAATTTTAATTATATCGGTTTAGTCTCAATTTAGTTTGTAACGATGTTATTGTTAGGGTAGGAATTAAGAAGATATTAGTTTAAGCGCGTTTATCTTCTTATTTAATTGTTGAATAAAGATTATTAATAAATCTAAACATCGAAATTTAATTATTTACATACCAGGCAAGTTTATATTTTATATGGAAAATTCTATAAACAAAACATTTATTCCTTCGATTTATTGACAATTGGAAAACAATGAAAAAGGGAGAATATTTATGTAACAACAATACATCTATTTTTCAAAACATTATATAAATGGTTTTAATCATGTTTAGGATTTTTTTAATGAAAATATTTGAATCATCAAAAATAAATTTCGATAAGAGTAAAAGTAATTAATAATTAATAATTATAATTATTATTCTAATAAAATTTGATGACCACAAATATCATTCTTTTTTAAACGGTGCATTATCGGAGAATAAATAAAAGGTGTTTCAAAAAACCCTAAATTTCATGGTCCTACCAAAGTTAGACTTCGGCCTTGTGATGCTCCGTGGTGACAAACAAATTGAAAATCATGTGAGCTTGGGATTTAATTTAATTCCATTCTTATTCCTTTTCTTTCAGATCCCCGATTTTGGATTTTGATTAAATTTAAAATTAAATTAAACTAAATTTCTTAATAAATGATAAAATTTAAAAAAGGTATAAAAAGTTTAATCGCCAGACCTAACATATTTATTTACTTACGGTGATAAATAAAGTAAATTCAATAGTTTCTTTAAATATTAATTATTCAGCAGCGGAGTAGGTCAAGAAGTGAAATTGTTGTACAAGCAAGGAGGGGCAGGGGCGGTGAGAAATTGTCAACGGCTGAGTGGATCTTAGCATAGCAAAATCAACAATTGAGGACAATAATTTTCACGAAAATAAAAAGGGAAATTTTATTTTGAGGAGAATTTTAAAAGAAGAAGAAGAAAAAAAAAATTACGGGGCGTCAGTGCTTGAACTGCACGATACACCCATGTTTTTTGTCATTTCCATTTCAGTCTCATTTTCAAAATTTTTATTTTTTTTAAAAGAACCGTTAAATGATTTTACTCTTAAACATCCTTCTCTCATTCCATCAATTTTAATTATGGACAGTTGACCGTAGCTTAGTTGTGCTCCAAATGACTCACATACCCCTCCTCTAATAGTGGTCCATCCAATCAATTACTCTTCCCCCTTTTGTTTTTGGACAGCTATATCCCTTTTATAACCTTGGAGAAGGCATTTTGTGCAAATTTTCAAATGATAATATTTTGGCTAAAACACGCTTCTTCTTTTTTTATAAACTTAAATTTTAGTTTTTATATTTTTATTTCAAACAATTTTTTTATTTTTATATTTTAAAATTTAAGTTAAATCGTTAGCATTAGAAAAATTATTAATTTAATAAATTTAAATTTAACAAAAAAACTAATAGTATTAATAATTAGATTTATATTTTCAAATCTGAAAAATAGGAATAAATTCTATATATACAAATAGAATAGGGCTTATAATATATTTTAACCTAACATTTAATATATAAAATTCAACTTATATTTTAAATACCTTATCATTTAAATAAAATAATAACAATTTTGTTTATCAAATTTTGATTTTTTTTCTAAACTTATTACGTCGTATATATTGAACTTCAAAAATAACAGATTTATTAAAAAAATAAATATTTTAAAAAAGGAAATACATGAAAACTTTTTTATATTATTTGTGAAATAAAAAAATATACAGTTAATATGTCAAATAATAATCCTTTTCTCAAATGATTATTATACATAAATATATATTCATGTACTTTTAACATGGTTGCATACACATATAATTATATTTATCCAACATAAAAAGAGATTTATGTATTATTTCTTCAAATGTGTATAATTAAATCCATAATCAAAATTTCATGTATTTATTTAAACCACAAACAAAATTTCAAGTGTATAATTACAAAAAAATCGAAATTCATATATTTAATTGTACATTAAACTAAAATTTATGTATAATTTAAAAATATATCCCCTTAATCATTGGTTTTAGATGCATTAACTTTATACTAGTGACTTTAATTAGTTTTAATTAATATATATTTTTTTTACCTTAAGGCGTACATGTAACTTTACTAATCTCATTTGTAAAAGCTAAAAAGTTCCCAATAAAATATGGAAGGGAGGTGGACCAATTCTAAAATTGCAAATCCTGAAAAAGAAAATATTTTTAATAAAATGCATATTTTTCAACTGGGCAATAAGTTTTTTCTTCCACTAACTTTTCCTTTTCCAATTATTTATTTAATGCATGTAGTCCCACTATAAAATTAAAATAAATAAACTTCACAAATATCAATTTTATTTTATGGTTTATATATATATTTTACATATTATTTATGTTTAATATCATATTTTTCATAATTATTTTAAACAAAAAAAAATTCAATAGCCTTAAAAGAAATTATCCAACCAAAATAATTAGAGATGCTAAGATTATAAAACTCTTAAAAAAAATTAAATTCCTCATCCTAAAAAATTCTATCCTTCAATTATTCATTTGAAAAAAAAGATAAATTAATATAAATCTTGGACATATAGATAAATGGATTATGTTGGTTCAAATTTCAAAAGATTGTATTTTAGATGAGATCTAATTATTTGGAAAACAGAGAAAATTCAAATATCGTTAATCCAAAACCAAAAAAATTCAAATAATGAAGCCGCTAAAAACTAAAAGGAGAATATCGTAATTTAGAATGACAAAAATGAAGCCCTTTTTTGTAAATATGGAGGGACATTTGTTGCAAAGAATCATTGCTGTTTCAAAATCTTAAAAAGTTAAAAACTTGTCCGAAAGAAAACATACTCTCTCTCTCATCCTTTCTCTCTCTACTGTATCTTTTTAGGGGCAGAGAGAGAAGTGTAGAGAGAGAAAGCAAGGCCACCATAGAAAAAGAAAGAAAAGATTGCCATTTGAGAAATGAGTAAAGCGAAAACCATCTTTGTCTTTCTTAGGGTTTTCTTCAAACTTAAATAAATAAAATAACTAAAATAAACACCCTTTAGACTTAAATTCTTCAACTTCTTTGAACTTAAACTACAAAAAGAAGAAATAAAGAAAAGAGAAGAAACCAAATGCAGGTACCCATTTGAGAGTCGATTCCTAGGATCCGATTCCCTACTCCAAGATCTCATCATTTATTTTTGTTCCCTTGTAAGGTAACTCTTTGATTCTCAATGGATCCAACACTCCTATTTTTACTTCAAATGAAGTTTAGTTCTTTCTTGAGTTCCTGTTTTTAGCATGCAATATGCATTTGGAATTTCTTTATCTTGGGTTTCTGTGGAAAATGTTGTAGTTTATTTTAGTAATTGAAGTTGGAGCTTTTTGGTGGAATCAGATCTGGGTTGTATCTGATTTATATCTGTGAGTAATGGGTTTTTCTTTTGGAGCCAAGAGTATAATTTTTCCAGGTGCATTTCTGTTTTCATCTGAGTTTTTAGATTGAGATCCACGGTTTATTTTTGGTAAGTTTTGGGTCTAAATTAGTAGGGATGTTTTTCCCTTAAAGTTATTGGGATTTTTAATTATCTTTACTCCAACTTTGTTGTTTCTATAATGTTGTTTTCATTTGAAATTTGAATTTTTGAGGTATTGGTTTCATCGTTTGATTTGCACATATAGGGTAATAAGTTAAAATTCTAAATCCAAGGATTTTATATTCATTTATATGTTTTACTCTAGCATCTTCGTTGTTGGTTTGAGCTTTAAGGTCTTATGCTCTGAAATTTGCTATTTATGCCAGCAAACATTGGCTACTTGTTTCCCTAAGAAGTATATTTGCGCATGTGAAGTTCTAGGCTCGAAAATTTTGTAAATATTATAGAGTGAAGATGAAACCCGACAAGCTTCTTGATTATGCGGTGTTCCAATTGTCACCGAAACGTTCGAGGTGAGGATATCAATCTATGGCATTCAACATTGTTCCTAATTTTCTTTCTATTTATAACCATTGCACTCTTTTTTTTTTTTTTTTTTTTTTTTGTGTGTGTGTGTTCCTATGGTCAGATGTGAATTGTTTGTTTCGAGCAACGGGAACTTGGAAAAGCTTGCTTCTGGATTAGTAAAGCCTTTTGTTACTCATTTAAAGGTGGCAGAAGAACAGGTTGCACTGTCACTTCAATCAATTAAGCTTGAAGTTGAAAAGTGTAAAAATGCCGGGACTTGGTTCACAAAAGGAACACTTGAGAGGTTAGAGATATTCAACATCTATGGCATTTCTTGTCATTTCATATGGGAAGTTTTACCTTCAAATATTTATATGATTGGCACCTATTTCCAGGTTTGTGCGGTTTGTTAGTACACCAGAGGTGTTGGAATTGGTGAACACATTGGATGCAGAGATGTCTCAGTTGGAAGCAGCTCGAAGAATATATTCAGAGGTATTAATGTGCTTTATCTATAATGTATAGGAGGCTTGCTTTGTTAAATTGGTGCAATTTTACTTCAGAGTATACTGAATCCCGTAACCCTTATGTTTCAGGGGGTGGGAGATCAGCCTTCTGGCGCATTAGGTGGGTTTTATTTTTTATTTTCTCCCATCCTAAATGGTTTTCTTTTAATGATTTCATTGTTCGTTTCTGTTTTCATTGTAGATTAAAGTTTGTTTGTATTTGTGTCTCCCTTGTTATTATAATTTTTTTTTTTTTTTTTTTTTTACAAATGCAGCTTTAGTTCCACCAATATTTCACTTCAATATTTTTATTTTATCATGAGCCTTGATGGAGGTGATGGAATATCTTTAATCATGTGGAATCATGTTAGACAATCACTAGTTTTAGCATTTGTGTTTGCTGACATTTTGCTGGTTGTTTTTGCTTTTATCAGGAAAAAGATAATGTATTTCTTACTTGGATCCTTGTAGATATCAGGGAAATTTTTTTTCTTGAACTAGTTTAAAGTGTAGCATATCACCGAATGCATTAACAATGAGGATAGGGAAAAATTCCTGTTTTTATACTTCTAAATAATAATATTTAGTATGTTTATCTGTGCCATATTTACTAATGATTTTTAGTGGTTAGGTAAAATCTCAAGTCTGTGATCTTGGTTGATGGGCTTGTAATTGTATCCCTGTCTCAAGTCGTTGTTTAAAACTTACGGAGTGTTTTGATAATTTGTAATAGGTGGAGATGATGCAGGAACGATGGCAGCTGCTGATGCAACAAAGTAACTCCGTTTCTCTTTTTAGGTTTTACAGATCTGTGATGGCATAATTTATTTGGCTAAATTGTGATTAGTTTAAACTCGTGGATAATTGTGACATCAAATACTGCTGCATGTACATCTTTTTAAAATTGTTAGGTTGATTTCTGTTGAAACTTTATACCTGCTACACATTGTCCATGCTTTAGGCATGGGAGGGATTGACAATTGGGTCCTCTTCAATTGATGCATGATGACATGCTATGCAAGGGTGGCCTTCCTTTCCTAGCATTAGGAAGTTCGGAGATCTCTTAGTAGAACTTGTATTGCGAATAGAAACTATTTAGGTCTATGTTAGTAGTACTTGGGTGTCAGTTCTGATGCAGCTATGTGTTAAATATCAGTGTGCTCAACTTTTTTGGAAGTTTTTCCATGTTTGGAGGGTCCTTGGAGTTATATCTCTATACCTATGTCTGGACATGTGTCGGACAAAGGTTCTTCAAGAAAAATGAAGAGTCAAAGCAACATGGATGAAATGATTAATTTAGCCATGCAGAAATTGGAAAGTATTTAATATTGCCTGGGTCATTGCATGTTACTCGTGGCAATGGAGTTGCTCGGAGTGTCCAGAACGTACCATGCAAAAGCAGTTGTTATTGCTATTGGATCTTCCATTGGCTTCATCACCTATGCGTTCTAATTTGCTGCTTGTATTTCCAATTTACACAGGAAGGAGCTTTTAAGAGCTATTGATGTGCGTCTTATTGCAGTTCAGCAGGACTTGGCAACAGCTTTCACTCGTTCATCTGCAGCTGGTTTTAACCCTGACACTGTGTCTGAACTCCAACAATTTGCAGATCGGTTTGGTGCTCATTGCTTGAAGTAAGAACCTAAAAACCCTTTTCAAGGACATATTGTGGTCTCTTTTTTTTTTTTTCTTTTTTTTTTCTGCCTCTCAAGTCTGCTAGTTTTCATGTTAGCTAGGGTGCATTATAGTAAGTGGGGCTTGGTTAGAGTGAGATATTTGGTCTTTGTCCTGCTGTACATCTCTTATGGTAAACGCCATCTTTTACAGTGATTTTATACTGCATATTAAAGGTGTGGATAGGACAATGTGAAATGGGACGATGTTTCTTTTGGTGTGCTCCCATTTTTCGACCAACTTTGTTTTATCTGCTGGATTGTGGTAATTAAGAAGGAAATGTAGATAAAAAACCGTGTTATGTATTGAGTCACTTGAAATATAAGAAAGGAGGTGGACAATCCTAGCCATTAGATCAAACAAATTTCCTTCTGCCCCTCTTTGATTCCTACCAAACATAGTGTAAAGGATTTTACTGATGTTCATACATTTTCCATTGAAGTATAGAAATTGCACAGGGCATGAGCCTTCTCTTTGAGTACTGAAGAGGGAAAATGAGCTGTTCGATGCAGAAAATGTTGATTCAAGATTTTCCTTCTCTTAAACCATTTCACCACTCTGTCTGAGTTGTTACATGCATCTAGTTACAACCATGGTAGAATTAGTTTCTTTATTTTTTTTAAATGTTTGGATTTTCTAGATCAAAAGATATGGTAGCGTGGTTTTACCGTCCTTGTTCTGGGGCTAGCTTTGCTGCAAGTTAGACTTGTCTAGCTGTTTTTAAGTTATAATCTCCGTTAGTTGCCTGAAATAGTATCATCTAACTGCCAAGCTATTTTGAAAGTGAGATCATACCATGTGCTTTTTTGAAGGTAACCTTGGGCCAATTTGATGTCCTAAAATGATATCTCCTCTGTATTATTATTTTCTCTTTCTATTCATTTTCATTAACTGATCTAAGTAGCATGTTCTTCAACATGGGGTTAATTTAAAGATGATTGTCTTTGGTTTGTTTGGGAGCATTGGGTTCCCTTGCAAAGTGGATTATTTTGTGAAAACCCGAGTAGGTTAAAGGACTGAGTGATTAACAGTGGCAAAGCCTTTGTTTTTTTTTTTTTTTTTTTTTGGGGAGCAGAATTAAGTTGTATACTTTTATGATAGCAATAATGCAATTTCACCATTTTAATAGCCTATTTCTTTATAATTTTTAAAGGACTAAATCAATTTTTTATCATTTTCGGTTTTTTTTAGAAAAAGAAAATTATAGTAAGAAAATGTTGGTAATAATTACTCATGTAAAAGTTTTTAATACTTGTGCAGTGAGGCTTGTACCAAATTCATATCATTATGCCAGAGAAGACCAGAACTGATTGGCCCATGTCAATCAGGTATTAATGATCAGGTGGTTCGAGCCTCGTGGGGATCTGACATGTCAATCGATGACCCCGATGAAGACCAAAATGGGTTCCATGTTAATAGTAGGCCCCACCAACCTTGCCAAAAAAAGCACCAAGAACAACAACTACAACCAAACACAAAGCAGACCCAGCACCATATAGACCAATCAAAGCTAGCCACATCTCAACAACCAAACCCTTCAAGTACTTCACAACAAAGTTCTCACACTGAAAACAAGGAAGAAGAGAAGAAAGAGGAACGGGTGACCGAGTCATCACCTGGTCAAGTCAGTCAACCGACTAGGCGGCTTAGTGTACAGGATAGAATCAATCTCTTTGAGAATAAACAGAAGGAGAGCTCAAGTTCTGGAGGCAAACCTGTTGCTGTTGGCAAATCTGTCGAACTGAGAAGACTTTCATCTGATATATCAGCTGCTCCTGCAGTTGCTGAAAAGGCGGTGTTAAGAAGATGGAGTGGTGTGAGTGACATGAGCATCGACTTGGGTAATGATAAGAAGGATGGTAACCCAGATAATAGCCCTTTGTGCACACCCTCCTCATCTTCAGTGTCTCAAGGTAAAAACAATGTGTTTCAAGGCTTATCAGATGATACGGAACAAAAAGATGAAAAGGGTTTGAGTGACGAGGTTAATTCAGGTAAAGTTGAATCCACGAGTGGTCCTAATAAAGCATCTGGTTCTGGGTTGAAAGATCCAGGAGAACTGCAATCGCAGGTTGGTAATCTTTTGAGGAAAGAAGAGGGTGTCGGGTTGAAGGGGTGGATAAATCAGAAGGATCAACTGGGATCACAGATCGGTCAATGTCAGTCTTTTACAAGTAAGTCTGAACAGGTCGAGCTGGGTGATCAAGTTGCTTCTCAACAGAAGGTTAAGGGTTCCTTAACAGGAGAGAGGAGAGGTTTGGAGGTGCAGTCTCGAGTTTTTCCTGATAAGACTGTGGTTGTGGGGGTTAAAACCCAGCTCACTCAGTCACAGGTTGGAGTTTTTGCAGATGAAGTGGGGGAGGCTACACCTGAGGGTGAATTAAAGAATAGAACAGAGGCTCAAAACAAAGAACAATCAGTAAGAAAAGCGCGCCTTAGGGCTCCAGGTCACTCCCGAACATTATCGGCGCAGTTTGAAGGTGGTATTGGATTAAAAACAAAGGAGGCTCAGTATAAAAGCAGTGAAGGTGATCAGTACACTACTCAGCCACAGCTGCAGTGGAGATCTTTTACTGGGGAAGTTGAGGAAGTGGGAACGAAAGACATAGCATCAACTGAGAAGCAAATAAGCAAAATCGAGGGTTCTGGAGTGCATAAAATGAAGTTTAAGAAACAGGTTGCAGTAGGATCTGAACAGAGCAAGAAGTCACAGGGTAGGAGGGAAGAAGGTGGTTCTATTTATGCAAATAACAAGTCTGTTCCTGGTAAAAAGGTTCTTGAGAATGAAGAGAGTTTAACTACCCCAATGGCTCCAGTAGATCAAACTCCGAGGATAAGGCAGACTAGGGGAAACCAGGAGCTGAATGATGAGTTAAAAATGAAGGCAAATGAACTTGAAAAGCTTTTTGCAGAGCACAAACGTCGGGTTCCTGGTGATCAATTAAGTTCTGCAAGGAGAAGCAAGCCTGGTGATGAGCAGATTGAACAGGAAGGAAGCTCACAGTACAACAAGCCTGTAGCAGTAGATGTATCTCCTGTGCAGTTACCTGACAAAAACTCAACATCTGAATCAGTGGGGAGCTTGAGTAATATTGCTAACTTTTGTACTCCTACAAAGATGGTCAATAACCAGGACTGTGCTGATAGTTTGAGGCAGGATTTCTCTAGTATCAGCTTTTCAGGTGACTCTAGAGGAAAATTTTACGAAAAGTATATGCAAAAGAGAGATGCAAAGTTGAGGGAAGAATGGAGTTCGAAAAGGGCTGAGAAGGAAGCCAAATTGAAGGCTATGCAAGATATCCTTGAGCAAAGTAGAACTGAGATGAAGGCCAAGTTTTCTGGTACTGTTGATAGACGGGCTTCTATATCTAGTGCTCGTCGACAAGCAGAGAAAGGGAGGACTTTCAATTTACGGTCGCAGAGGGAGCAGGTATTTCCTGTTTCTGTTAATGTTTTTGGGAAATAAATGCTAAAAATTCATAACTGGTAGAACTGGACCTTCATTTTTAAGTTTTGAGGATCTGAAAAACTTCTGATTGAATATTTATTACTAATTTTGATAAGGTTATGCATTTGGCAGCATCCAATAAGTTCAATCCAGAGCGAAGAGGATGAAGATCTTCCTGAGTACTATGGACAGGATAGATCGTATAACGAGGCATCTTTACTTGATGGTTCTTCTAGGAGCTCCAACACTAAGAAGCTTTTGCCCAATAGAAATGCCTCTCTATCCACTCCTCGCACCACAGCAGTCACAGTTCCACGCTCAGCAGCTAAAGTTTCGAATCCCAGTTCTGGAAGGCGAAGAGCACAACCTGAAAATCCTCTTGCTCAGTCGGTTCCCAACTTTTCTGATCTCAGAAAAGAAAATACAAAGCCCTCTTCTGGAGCTGGCAAGGTGATGAGCCATTTCCAAGCGAGAAACTATGCTCGTAGCAAGAGTAATAATGAAGAGATTGCTCTTGGCAAGGATGAACAGTCTCGGCGGTCTCAGTCCCATAGGAAAAGCTTCGCTGGTCCTGTAGATGTTTCAGATGTGCCAGCCTTGAACTCTGATGACATAGGTTTGGCACCTTTGAAATTTGATAAAGAGCAGATGGGCCAGAGCTTCAATGACAAATCTCTGAAGAATGAGGAAGCAAAGCCTTTCCTCCGGAAAGGTAATGGTATTGGTCCTGGTGCTGGTGCTGGAGTAAATATTGCAAAGTTCAAAGCATCAGAGACATTTGCGACTCCAAATGGCGAAGAGTCCGATGAGCCAGAATTTGAAGCAGATGATTCCTTGGATATGGCCAATGAAGACGAAGAGGACGAGCTTGAAACTATGGCTGTTGATGATTCTGCTGACATGGAAAATGGAAGATCAAGACTGAGCCAGGAATCAGACAAATTGGATAATTCGGGGTCGGAGATTTGTGATTCCTTGAGGTCTCCTTCTCAGGTTGACCCTGCATCAGTTGCCGAACTGCCTGCTCCAATGCTCACTACATTCCATACTGCAGTATCTCTGCAGGAGTCACCAGGAGAAAGTCCCGTGTCCTGGAATTCACGCATGCACAATACATATTCTTATCCCCAGGAGACTTCAGATATTGATGCCTCCATGGATTCCCCAGTTGGGAGCCCTGCATCTTGGAATTCTCACCCTCTTGCTCAAACAGGGGTGGATGCTGCTCGAATGAGAAAGAAATGGGGAAGTGCTCAGAAACCATTTCTTGTTGCTAATACAACCCATAATCAGCCACGTAGGGATATGACAAAAGGGATCAAAAGGTTATTGAAATTTGGACGAAAAAGCCGTGGGACAGACAGTTTGGTGGACTGGATATCTGCTACAACTTCTGAGGGAGATGATGACACTGAGGATGGCAGGGATCCTGCAAGTCGTTCATCCGAAGACTTGAGGAAGTCGAGAATGGGATTTCCGCAGGGCCACCCTTCTGATGATGGCTACAATGAAAGTGAATTGTTCAATGATCAGGGTAACTCCCATTTTTCCTTTATACAGTAATCACCTTGTTCTTACTTGCTTAATAGTATATTCATGATTATCTGTTAATTATTTTGAATATCCATTGTTTGCATATGCATGGCTGAATAATTATTATTCTAATAAATGAATTGCTCCACACCACCTACTTTTATGGAAGATTTTAGCTTGTGATGCTTTATCAAAATTGAGCTGGACACAATTGCTCTGGACTTTCTACTTGTAGAGAATAGCCTGATTATGCTTGTTCCTTCTCCTTGCTGCAATTTCCCCATTTCTCTGTTGCATATATGAAACCGATAAAGTAGAATCATATTAATGGTCCCTTGCAGTTCAATCCTTACGTACTTCTATTCCAGCAGCACCTGCGAACTTCAGATTAAGGGAAGATCATATGTCAGGAAGCTCCATAAAAGGTGACTCCTTATTGATGTCAATCTAGTCAATAGGATATTTCTCTTTCTTGAATCTACTTTATGTCGAACAATTACCATCCTCTCATAGATTGTTGATAACATATTGGAGAATCTGTTATACATATTTGGATGAAGCTTTTGATTGTTTACTGTGCTGAACCCATGATATGAATTTGTAAATGGTATACCTAAACCGGCAACAATTTTGCAGCACCGCGTTCATTCTTTTCACTCTCATCATTCCGAAGCAAGGGTAGCGACAACAAGCCTAGATAAAAAAATCCCATGTTGAAGAAACTCCAGGACAATAATTGGTTGGACTCATCATAAAGAGTAGGGTAAAAAGGAATATATATATTATATATAATGTAAAAGATACAGATGCTACACGGTGAAGCATAGAGGCCTTCATAATTCTAGTAAGTTTTCTATTGTTGTGTTGAGATATATGTTGTATATTGGTATCGCCTGTGGCATAAAGTAAATCATTGTGATTTTGGTAGTTCAGTCCAGACTGGAGCCAGAGGCATTCTTTTTTGTCCTTTTTTTTATTTTGCTCTTGCCTTGTGAATTGTGATGTATATCTCCTTGTTAATCAAGAGTTATTGACAATGCGGAGTCAAACATTACCACTTTTTATCTTTGTTTCCAAAGATATCCATTAAAACGAGTCCAATGAATAATCCTTTGTATTTTGTAGGTTCATTAAGGGATAGATATTAATTATAAGCTTTAAAGCTACATCATACTCAAGGGGTTATTATACGAATGAATCGGATTTCACTATTAGGGTAGATGTCACAATACTATTGCAGTCGAAAATTGATGGTTGCAACTTTGAATAAAAGAATATATGATTACATAATAAGTATACCATACAATTCATTGGTTGAATTTTATAATAAATTTTGAGACCATAAAAATTATATTCTCGTAAGACTAAAAGTGTGACATTTTTAGAATAAAAAAGGTTAATTGTTTCTTTTAAAAGAGAAGATCAAGTAAGTGTATATGTTTACTAGAGCCCGCATCATATTGGAAGTCTGCAACGACATCAATTTCAAGGCTGAGAAAAGAAAAAAAAAAGAAAAAATCGATTTAAATTGTTTTTTATTCACAATAAAATATTAAATATTATCTAAACTGAATTGAATCTTATCCTCCCCCAAAAAAAAGAATGTTATTTTTTATTTAATATTTAAAAATTCTGATCCAAACCATTGAAGTGCAATTTGTTTTCAAAGCTTAATTGTATTTTTGTTGAAACAAATGATGATAATTTGATGAGTTTAGAATTGAGTTGGTGTTTCCGTATCCTTTAAATTATGTACCAAAAAAAAACTAATTATCCAATTATGTAATATCTAAATTTACAAAAAGAAATCTAATAATATTAAATCCTATTCAATATACCCAAACTGAAAAAAAGCTTAGCTAGTTTTTCTACTAATTTTCTTTTTCTAATAAAAAACCCCTATTGTTTTTTACTTTTACCTCTCTTTCTCTCTCCTTTTATTTTTTGCCTCTTTAAGTCGTGTCGGACCATCGACCGTTTCATGTGCTTCAGATCGTTGAAATCGAGGAGAAAATCCAAAGATCCGTATTCTATAATCAGGTACTCGTTTAACGCCACTTTTTGTTCATCAATTCCTGAATATGCTTATAATTATTTGAAAGGAACCGTTCGTTTTCTTAGCAATGCTGTGGAAAATTTTGAGGGGATGAGATTTTTTTTTTCATCAACTGTATTTCTGGATTTTTTTTTTCTGGAATCCCGGGAAAAAAGATATTTGTTTGTTAGATCGTGATGATATAGATTAGATGGGTTGTTTTTGGGCACATTAATGTCCTTTTGATTAGAAAAGAAAAATTGGCTTCATCTTGCGTTGGCTCGATTATGAGAGTTTAGTGAATATTAGGATTATAGAATTAAGTGTTACAAGAATCAAGTTAATGTTTTTTGTTTGGTTAATTTTCATTGTTTGTAATGATATTTGTTGGACTGAAGATTGTTGTGTTGTCATCATTTTGGTGGCTAGTTGTAGCATTAAGATTTGAGAACCAAATTATCAAAATATAGTCGATTGGTATTTGTGGCATCTATATACTTTTTTAAAGAAATTGGAATATTATATTATGGAATTTGAGTTTTAGTTCTGACTTAGACTGAGTTTTGCTTTTCAATGTCTAATCAGGGCAAAATATTAGTTTGAAGGGACTTTGTCTAGCTGAGAAATAGGGGGTAAAGATGGTAAAGATGACAATGATTGCCCGTGTTACTGATGGTCTTCCTCTGGCGGAGGGACTAGATGATGGTCGTGATCTGGTAGATGCTGAAATGTACAAACAGCAAGTTAAGGCTTTATTTAAGAATCTCTCCAAAGGCCATAATGAGGCTTCAAGGATGTCTATTGAAACCGGCCCATATGTATTCCAGTATCCTTTGACATAAGTTCTTAGCTATATCATTGAAGGCCATAATGAAACTTATTTGTGCATGAATCTCAGTGCTTTTTTTGGTTGTAATGCATCTGAGTTTTACTGTTACCTTTGACATAAGTTCTTAGCTATATCATTGAAGGACGTGTTTGTTACTTGACAATGTGCGACCGATCTTATCCTAAGAAACTTGCCTTTCAATATCTGGAAGACCTCAAGAATGAATTTGAGCGTGTTAATGGAGCTCAAATTGAAACGGCTGCCAGGCCTTACGCCTTTATAAAATTTGGTAGGCTCCTTTTTTGTATGTTTTGGCCTTTTCTGCTTCTTATCCAACTAGTATTTCTTCTACTTTGTTTTGTGCTGCTTCTCCTACTAGGCTTGATTTTATCGTTTCTTTGTCTTTAAGACACATTCATACAGAAGACAAAAAAGTTGTACCAGGACACTCGTACTCAACGGAATATTGCAAAGTTGAATGACGAACTCTATGAAGTTCACCAAATAATGACTCGCAATGTACAAGAAGTTCTCGGTGTTGGCGAAAAGTTGGACCGTAAGATATTCGTTCTACCTTTCAGAATTACTTAAGTCTATCTTATGACATTTGATTTGATAATTAACTGAGTTGTGTTTGAAGTAATGATGCACCATGATGAATGCTGAATTTTACAATCATGAGCTAGGTAACTGTGTTTTAGTATTTTAATGCATTGCTTTGTACTGCATCTACTGGTTATAAAGGGGGGGGGGGTGAACCTGGTAGGCAAGACCAGCCTGTTGCTTCTATATCTGGCTCTACCTGCCCCGCTGTAAAATTTGTAAATTACCCTCAATTAAGTAATACATGTTGGAGCATTGACTTAAAAAACTGGATGATTTTAGTTCTTTGCATTTTATATATTTGTTTTTAGAATTACATTCAATGTTTCTTGTATCAGTGTATGTGCAGGTTTTGTAATTTGTTCCTTTGGTTGTCACTGGTCAGATTTAGCTATTCATAAATGTTTGGTTTGCATTAATCATGCTAAAGCTTGCTTTTCTGGTCTTTGCTTCTCATTGAGTATTTCTGGATTTGTATATCAGTTCACATTATGCTCATTAATGTTAAGGAACTTGACTTCTAGTATTCTATTCTCTACTAGCAATTGGCATATGGTACAAGGGAAAAGTTAATCATGTTTATACCTTTTACCCACCTTAGCTTACTTGTAACTATTGCCATCAAGTTGAAGTCACCTAATCGTTTTTCTTCTTCCTGATGGTTTATATGCTGTGTTGTCTCCCTCTTCTTTTTCACTGGCTGATTAATTGTATTTTTGTCTAATTAAGTGTGAATTTCACTTTCTTTTTTGCAAAAAACAGAGGTCAGCCAAATGTCCAGTCGTTTGACATCAGAATCTCGCATATATGCTGACAAGGCAAGAGATTTAAATAGACAGGTTCGTTTTTTATATGGGGGCATCTCTCTCTCTCTAACTGTTTTTCCGTTAGGACATTAGCTTTTGCCTTTAACATTTTCAAGTTACTTTAAGGTTTGCTGCAAAGTCTTATTGTTCTTGCTAGAACATAGGCAATTTATTATCAGTGTCACAATGTGACTCCCAGAGCTGAAGTGGTATCTTTGGATAAATGGGGGGAAAAAGTTTGTTTGCGGTGTGGAATGGTTTCACACAAGTATTTCTTTGTTGAGATCCATTGTGATGTTTGAATGTTCCCACCCCGTAAAAGAATCATAATGGGGAATGGATTTAGCACCTAAATGTGGTTTGAATGAAGTTTCCTTAGTTAAGTACCATGGATAAAAGATGCTTTGAAATGAAGGTCTCTTTAACAAGAGCTTGATTCAAAAGTTTGTTATATGTTTTCTTTTGCTTGTAGGCTTTGATTCGAAAGTGGGCTCCTGTTGCCATTGTGTTGGGAGTTGTGTTCCTCCTCTTCTGGGTGAAAGCAAAGTTATGGTGATTCAACTGTGATCCATAGTGTTAAGAACTCATCAGAATTTCTTGGGTTTCTCTGTTGCTGAGTAGCCTCTTGTCCACACCCAAGACCAAATATTGGAGTGCATTCTGGTTTTTATTCATCTCACAATTCGCCTCGTAGGTACAATTACTAATTTGCAAAGTGGAATTGTGTGAAAGGGAGCATATGTTCAAAACAAAAACTATTCTTTCTATATGTAAAAGCCAGAATACAACATCCAAATAGGGAACTTTAAAGGTGTTAACCTATTCTAGTGTTTCACTTTGTCCAAGGTTTTAGATAATTAACGTGCTGAGCCACCACCTGTTTGTACTACCTATATTTGAGATGGAAAACCCAGATTTTTCTTACCTTGATTGCTTATTTCAGTGTTCCAATGACATGCTTAAGCTCCAATCAGCTGCGGATGGCCTTTTTATTCAAGGCAAAGTTAGTCATTATGAGTAGTAATTTTTGCATTAGATTGATGACAAAAGGCTAATACTTAAACTAGTACAATATGGGCAAGTAAGCCTTGTATTCAAAAAAGAGGGTAAAAAAGCTTTCTATAAAGTTATGAACAAAGTTGTTGAAATATTAAATTGTTAGTATTCAATTTCAGTATTTTTTAAAAAAAATTATAGGTTAAAATAAAATAATTTTAAACAAATACTTGGAAATTTGGAGTAAATAGTTTGATTGATAAAATCGTGGCTAAAGTTCGATTTAAATGTAATATATATATTGATGTATTTGTCCAAACTATCTTGGCATATCTGCAAGAAATTTATCTTGTAATGATCCAATTCTATCTCCATCTCCAGGACAATTCCATCACGATCCTCCTTTAATGGCAAATTTTTGTCCCTGTTCAAAGGACAAAAAATGTACTAAAAAAGTAGACGAGTTTAAGACAAGTAGTCTGTGAAATCCAAATGTTTTGCAAGAAGCAGAAAATTTTTTTAGGCTTTTAGCATTAGATATGGCAACTTTAAAATTGTCACCATGAATTTTTCTTAAACTAGAAGCAGAAACTAGATTCTGAATAAAAACATTTGCATAAGATCACCTGCGCTTGTACTTCTAAAGCTAGAAACATCTTTGTTAGCTCATGGCTTTGCTAAAAAACCTTGCATCAGCATACTTTTGCTCTTCCGTTTCCATACTGAACCAATGCGAGACATTAGTTCACCATGGTTTGCAGGTGGCTCATGCTCGTCTTTCCTGTTTTACTTTTAAGGAATACTGCAATGAAAATTTCCAGAAACCATATCACAGCTAAGTATGAGAGACACCATTTTATGCTTTAAAATGGTAGATTTGTTATAAAACAAGAAGCTAATCTGTCATAAAAAGAATTGAATAAGATTCCTTGCCATTCATCTGTTCCAAGGAATGGTTCTACTTCAGGGATTGAGAAAACCGCTACTCTAAGCACTGTCGGAATATAAATGAAATGTGCAACTACAATTTATAGTACCTGTGAAATGTACTTTTTTGAGAAGACGGGATTCAATTTCAAACACATCTTCATATAGAAAATAGACAGACCAACAACTAAGCCAAATACTCTAGTGGTACAAACTTAGTTATACATATACCAAAACTTGGAAATTCTAGGATTTTAGATGGGAAAGCTGCACACCATTGTAAATCGTTTGGTAATGGATTGGCACCAAGGCAGCTCAAGTATTGGCTTTCAAACTTATCAAAAATTAACCGAACTGCTTTCACCAACTGATGCTGAACAGTCTGCAAAATTAGCTTTACAGGTTCTTCCACTGGGGATAGCTTGGAGCAGAGGGGCTCTAGAGTTAGTATACGCTGATAGTGCAGAGAACATGTTATGTATTCCCAACAGAGTTGCTTTTATTCCCACCTAGCTCCATAGGAGAATTTGTGATGCTACTGACGGAGCCAAGGGTCTGAGAGCTCAATTGGGGGCTAGCTGGACAGCCCTCTGGGTTACAAGCATTTAGTGCATGAATAGCACCTGAGCTCAGTTGGGGACTCATGGGAGTCCTTTGGTTCATTTGTTGTGGGCTGGCCTGTTGCTGGGCCTGCAGTTGCTGAGGTTGCTGGTTCAATTGTGAAATTCCAATGGGTGATGGTGAGCCTACCTGTGAAGGTGAAACGACAGCCTGTAGTGGTGAAGTAGTTTCTTGCTGCTGCTGCTGCTGCTGTGGCTGCTGTTGTTGTAATTGCTGTTGTTGCTGATGATGCAACTGCTGCTGCAACTGCAACTGCTGCTGTTGTTGTTGCTGCTGCTGCTGCTGCTGCTGCAACTGCAACTGCTGCTGTTGCTGCTGCAATTGCAACTGCTGCTGTTGCTGCTGCTGCTGCTGGTTCATGTAAAGGTGGTTCATCCCAGGCATCATTTTTGGAGGACCCATGGACCCCATAGGCGTCCTTTGCATCGAACTCATGTTGCCCTGGTTCAGATTTTGGCCCAGCATAGAAAGACTAGCAGAACCTGGATGCATCTGTCTGGGTCCGGACATTCCAGCTATGCTTGATTGAGGACCGCCTAGCATGTTTCCTCGGCCCATCCTAAATTTTGAAATCAGAGCAGCTTGAGACGATAGTGCTCCAGACCGAAGCTGCTGGGTTATCGCATTAGTAATATTTGCACCTGGAAGATTAATTGGATTTTGGCCCACATTTCCCATGCCAGAAATACCAGTCATTGGAGCTGATATTCCATTTCCACTCATTCCCCTCACACCTCCGATTCCAGTGGCATTGCCTAGGCCCCCAATCCTGACCATGTTTCCCATACCTACAGCTGCACTTAGCCCCATCATTTTCCTCTGCATTTGCGCCTGCTGCTGTGGTTGCTGCTGCTGCTGTTGCAATTGCCGCTGCTGCTGCTGTTGCATCATCTGAAGTTGGAGAGCTGAAGATTTGTTGACCATTTGATTGTTGAACTGCATGTTTGAATTCTGCCCAATGGCATTCAAGTGTGAGAGAGGATTTGATCCAAGCATCATTGGTGATCTCTGGAATTGCTGATGCTGTTGTTGAAGCAAGGAGTGCTGTTGACTTTGCTGCTGCTGTTGCGGTTGTTGTGGCTGTTGCTGTGGTGGTTGTGGATCTAGTTGCGATGGCCTTGCAGGCATTGAAGCCCCAGACAGAAGTCCTTGAGACATCTGTAAGGTCTGAGGGTTTCCAGGAGGTAACATCCTTGTGTTTCCTAGAGCACTCGAAGATGGATTTATAGACATATTGTTACTGCTATTCTGCTTTGCCACTTCATTGGTTGCCTGACCTGCAACATTTTCGGCATACTGCTGCATATCGGATGCAGAATTGTTGGGAAATGTTACAGCAAAATTTGGTTGACTGCTCGAGGCAAGCACACCTGTTGGTTTTGCTTGAACATCATCTTCCACAAGGTGATGTCCTTCACGCACCATCTGCATGAACAAGTTCAAATAAAATGGAAGCAAAATCATAATTGTAACCTAAAAAATCTCAAACCCTGAATATCAAAGACTGTTCAGCTGACATACCAGTGAACAGAACTGTGCTGCAAGCAAGTCCGCCATGTGCTGTTACAGGATTTAATGAGGTGAACATGTCAGAACAACAATGAAGGAACTCTTGCATGGATAAGAAAAGTAGAAGATATAAAGGTTTAATTGTACAAACTTCAAAATACAGTGTAGCAGATGTTCATTGTATTGTTATGATTATCCCTTTAGCTTAATATTAAAATACCAGCCTAAGAGGAGCATTCTATAGGAAACAAGGCATAACTGACAATCCTTGTCTTCTCAACATAGTTAAAATCCGCATCGGAGTTTAAACAGAACACAACGTAGGCTCCAAAAGGGAACATGAGTCAAAAAGAACATGGTGCGGAATATCTAAATTCACAGGAAAGTGAAGTTAGATTTGTTGACGGTTAGACCCTGACAATCTCCAGGATGAGCAAATGAAAACTAACAATAAGTTGAATGAGCACCAAAGATAATATGTTTTCAAGACACCAGTAAGCACCCAGAAGTACCACAATCAAAATTTAGGAGGTGACTGTAGAAAGAGGGAAAATCTAGCAAAAAAATCAAATAAATTACTGGCAGAGATTTGCTTTTACCACCCAGGGCCAGACAGTTTTTAATTGTCTAAAAGGCATATTCATCTTTCAGCAACAAGTAAACTCACAGTATTGGGAAGCGTAGGAAGATGAGGAATATGATCCTCTGCACTAAGAATATCACCATCATCTATGTCTCCATAAAACATTGCTATGGTCCCATCAGTTGGTTTCTCAGACAAAATCATTCTAGTTCTTGCCTTAGGAACTAGAGAAACGAGATTCCCTGTTAAAGCAGAGCAAAGTTAAAAGCAAGGGAAATGAACTGTAAATATTTTTGAAGGACCAGAACCTGACAAATAGCAAGAAAGCAAACCTTGAACAACACGCTCACCCTGCACAAAATTCAAGATTCTTGTCTTATAGGTATTCACACTGCCACCAAAAAGTGACTTTGATAATGGCTTTGACTCGTCTTTAAAATCCTCGTTACTGGAAAAATTACTTAGAAAGGCTGATACTAGTTGAGGAGAATGTGTGCTTGGTTTGCGGACATGATACTCATCAACCTTGTTCTTTTTTCTGTTGAGTTGACACCTGCAATTGGAACCGTAACATGAATAAAGCCATCTATACAACTTTTAACAGAAAATGTCAAGACATGAATTTTAGTTCTTGAAAACAACGAACAACATAACCAAGCAGGTGCCTACTTTCATGTTATGGTGTTCACTGTCCAGCAGGACAAATTAAAAAAAGCAAGTAAAGCAAGTTTCATATAAAGAAGAGGTAGCACTAGCCTGCTGTAAAGTTTGAAAGGATGATGCTAACACTATATACAGCATGGAAACACAAACTTACTTTTTCCATGGCTAGAAATCAATCAAAAAACTCCAATGGATAAATAATTCATTGGCATCATACCTCATAGTTACAATTTCAATCTTTGAGAACCTTTCGAGCACTGATTGATCAGCCGAAGGTGGGGTTCCAACAGAAGGACTGCTTGCGTTTAATGGAACACTAATATTGCTAACACTTGCAGGAGATCCAACCGTATTGATTGCAGGGGTCTTAGGGAGGGAATTAGATCTTCGCTTAGCAACAGCTTGAGCCTGGTGTTGCCGTTGCATGGAATCATTTGCACTTGAAGTCAAAGATGGGGTACCTCCAACAGCAGGTACTGAGTTAACAGCTCCCTTCTCCTTTACAGTCGCTCCAAGGGAAGTGGTTGCCGCAACAGCTCCAAAGTGAGGTCCTACAGGACCACCTAAAAATTCCCCAGATTTTGCTGATAATGGAGATTGAGGCAAAGCCCCACCTGATAAACGTGGACTTTGCACTGATTTCCTTTTCTGGAACTGTTCCTCCTTTCTCGCATCTTTCTCAACATGCTGATTAACATTGTTCCAAGGTGTTTGAGAGAAACCAGGTCTCGCAAATCCATGGAATGATCTTGGTTGAAGCCTCTGCTGTGGGTCCAAATGGTTCGCATCAGCTTCCCGGTTGAGCTCAGAGCCATCCAACTTGTCAGTAGGATCAAATGGCTCTTCCTTGGCACTGTATCTCAATGCTTGCTGTCCTGCAGCAAATGGCATTGCACCAGCCTCCTGATTCAAAACCCCATCAAAAACCTGCTGAGGATACTTCTGCATGCCCGCATTTGCATACTGAATTCCTCTAGCCATTGATTGCTGGGGAAGTAACATATTCTTCCAGCTCATATCCTGTCCATGCAGGCCATCCATATGTGTCCCAACTTGATGCTGTGGAATCCCATCTGATCCAACAGCATTAAGCCTAGTTCTTTTACTAAGGCCAGATAGGGGTGACATTGGACCATCTGCATTCTCCCGCTTCCCAAGAAGAGAAGCACCAGAGTTTATGCTGTCTGCATATGACATTGGCATGTCCTGTCCAACAGGGGAGGCAGCTGATGCACTGACAACAGAGCTAGATCCATGATCCTGCATGCTTCTAGAATTCATAAGCCCCATTGGATACCTTGGTGACTGAGATGACATGGGAAGTGCAGAAACAGAGGAATCTTGCACAAAACTTTTAGGCCTTAATGCCAAAATATTGCTTGAACCAATATTTTGAGGAATCAGATTTTCCTGTTGTAGCATCAAACTCCCTGAAACAATTCCAGCCTCTCTCAACCTGCCAACCTTCTTGGCATTGAACTTACTAGTAGAGGAGACTGTAACTTCTGGAGTTTGCCTCAATCTCTTTCTCCGCAAACTACATGAAGCAAGGTCAAGCTGCAATTCGGAAATGGTTAAGAAAGACAACTGGATGCTCAAAGTAGAAGAAATACACATTACTTTCTGAACTTGTTACCTTAGTTGGAACAGGGTTAGTACAGAGTCTGTCCAGTTTGGGGGTAGGATCTAAACAAAGTTGTGGTTGCAAGGCTTTCAATATCCGAGACTCCGCTTCCTGCAGTCAAAAAGGATTAAATGCATAAATTCTTTGCAACATGTAAAGCAGCCAACTTCGAAGTATGGGAGAGCTGAGTGTATGTACCATTAAATCACCATATGTCCATGAATTATCTGAGCTCAATGGAATATCCTTCACTACATTCTCCAAAGACATCTTAAGGCGCACTTTATTGAAGATAGGGGATCCATCAATAGGTGGGGTGTTAGGTCCTTGTTGAGGTGCAACTTTCCGGTAATCTCGCACCTTAAAAAGAAAAAAAACATAAATTTTAAATAGGATTACATTATATTCCCAATATCTATGATCTAATAGTTACAGATGGCAAGTATTTAAATAAGCACAAACCAATACACCCAAAGCTCTCTCAGGTACACCAACAAATAAGTCAAAAATTAATTGAGCACAAACTAACAAAGGTGGGAAACTAGAAAGAGAAGGGAGGAAAAAAAAACAGTAGAGATTTGTGAGAACAATCTTTGTCACAGACTGCACTATAGGCAGTTTAGGTGAGTGAGACTTGCTTTTGTACATGTTAAGACATGTAGTAACTGGAAGGAAGTGGCACAGATTCAATGGATGGCCTAGAATATGATCGACTTATTAGATAAAAGGATAAGTACGACAAGTTTATAACTCACCTCACATACAAGCATTCCATCAACATATTTGCAAGGTATATCATCCAAAATATCTCCTGGCAATCGGCCAGATTCAATTGCCTACAAGCAAATTCAGAAACAATTGAGAGAACTTGAAAGTAGAGCTTCTGGTTAGAGGAAAAAATTTGGTAAAAGCAAATTGGAGTAATAATAACAGTGCAGTTTCAAGGAAATATCAAGTAATAGCCCCATTAAATATAGACAAAATTCTTCCTAAACCCCCAATGATTTCATTTCTCAAACCAAGTTCCGAGAGATGGGTGGGTTAACTCCACCAACAAACAAATCAAAATCACAAAGATTCGATTTGGATGTCACTTTTACTACTTGCTTTTTGTCTTTTCCTTTTAACTTAAGTTTCGGTAAAAAAATTAAAAGTAAATAGTAAAAAAGCAAAATCATAATTGACTAGACATGAATAAATGGCTAAAATGTAGCAAAATTTCCATCATGCTTAAAAAATCAAAAAGACCATGGTTTCTGCATCAATCAAAGCCTTTTTTCCCCCCTAAAAATATATTGTTCTGATGGATAAAAAGAATTTTTTTCAAAATATCAAAATTAAGAAACAAGCAAACTTAACATTTATCGAAGGTCAATTTCTCCTATCTTTTGAAGAATACTTATGAATGATAATCCCAGAAAAAATAGCTGAAGATTAAGTCAGGTTGCCAGGCAACAAAGAACCATGGCCAGGTATCTTTGAACAATGCTTCCTCAGATCATTAAAACACAAACATGGTCATAGGACAAACCACTAGTCACCCACCATTTACAGAAAATTGATGCAAAGAATGAACTATAAAATGGAAAACGGAGATCACTCTACCCCACCCACCAAGGCTCAATGAAGGTAAGACAAATTTCTTTGCCAACCACATCAAAGACCTTTGTTGATCAAACCATGTAAATTGAAGATTTCTCCGATGTGGACTCAAACATATTTGATTAAGAGACCCCAACTTACAACAACATAGGAATAACAATGAAGATGAAAGATAATTTCAAATAGACAGAAACTGAAAACTGAAAAATATATACATTCCATTAAACACTTACTGAGAAGAGAGTTTCAGAGGACCTATCATATGGATGCTTTGGAGCATCCGGAACAGTATGCAAAGCCTCCTGAAAATTCAACAATTGCTTTAACTTAAAGTGACTTGCAAGGTAGAAACAAAAGAATCTGTCATTTTAGCAAACAAAAGATAGAACCTCTTGGGGCTTTCCGATAGAATAGCCATCTGGGTAAAGATTCAAGGTGAAGGAAATCTCATGATCTGCAAAAACAAGGAAGAACAAACAAACCAACGCACAATTCAAACATTACCAACTATCTGGAGAGCAGAAAATGAAAACAAAACCCAAACTACTTTTGAGGTTTTGAGTCTAACCTGCAGGAACACGAACCGTTTCATCAGAATTAATTGATTGAAACAACCCAGGAAGACGCTCAACGCCTTCAACATCACCCTGGACAGATCAACACAAAAAAATCCATATAATCAGACAATATCACAAAAAAGAAAAGAAAAAAAACTAATTTATTTTCTCTATTCCTCCTCTAATTGTGGGATGTGAATCAAACTAAGAAATTATACTAAAATCAGAACTTATACCAATTATTAAGGAAATTTAAGAGAAAAAATGAAAACTATACAAACCTTAACTACAGTACCTAATTTATTAAACACTTCAGCAATTCGAAATATCCCTAGCTTCTACTTCTATCACCAACCAATAAGTAAAAAATCTAGTTATACAGAATAAAATTACAATTATAATGATTGTATTTTTAAAAAAAGTGAAAGTGGAAGCAGCAGCAGGATATGTTCAGCGAAACAAAGAAACGACGCGGAATTATCCTTCCATCAAGATTTCTCCTTTTTAACAATAGTTTATTTTTCTATCAACAACGTAAAGAGCCAATGGGTAAATATAGAAATTACCTGGAGCTTTCTAGGCCGTGAGCTCTCTTTAGAATTCTCGGAGACAACATCAACTGAAGCCTCCGATTGAAGACAAGGCTTAGACTTGTACCTAGTACCGGTTTTTGAAACCTTAAACGAAACACCCATGTAAAAACTATTCTCTACTGTATCAGAATTAAACCATGAGAAAATTGACCTTCAAAGGGTTTTTGTTTGGATCAAGAGAAAATTAGGAAAATATTGAGACTTCACACAATTAGGAACCGAGATTGCGTTTTTCAGTAAATAGTCGAGAAAAAAAATATTAACAAATTCGTAAAAAGTAAAACTTGATGGGTATTAATGAAATACTATAAGGACGTGTTTGGATGTGAAAAAAACCGAGGAACATAAAGGAAGACAATTTTTGGGGGAAAAAGAAAGAAAGAAAAAACCCAAAGTGAAACAAATGTTAATAAGTTCTCCTGATGCGACCAAACAGTTTCGAAACTCAGAATCCTTTCTGAGAATCCCAACTTAGAAACTGTGTTAAAAAGGCAATTGGATTTTATGGGGAAGACAAAGAGATAGACCTTGGTCCGCTTCTGACTTATACCCGAACAAACGACCCGATTTTACATGAATTTTTCATACTCAAGCCCAACCCTTTTCAATAATATTGATTTTAGGATTTGAATTTAGTTCAAATGAATCGAGAAGAAATTCATTCTACTACTTTTCATCACTTGTGGATAATTTTATTTCTATTTTAGTTTCGATAAATTACATATTTTTTATAGTAAAACTTTTATTTTATGCATATACGTCACAGATCGCGACTCAAAATTCGTACTTATTGCGCATAAAATAACCCATAAAGGTTAATTTATTAAATTGACTCATTTAATCTACATAAACCGGCCCGATTTATGGAACTCGTGGAGAAGCTCATCTACAATAAAACTAAAATTATCAAAGTAAATAGTGTAAATCATAAAGGGATAAGATTATATAAAGTTTAAATCTCTTAACACTCTCTCACTTATAGATAGAGTAAATGTAATGTAACTCAAATTGTACCGTTAATTTTAGGGAGTTCAACTATAAATACAGATTTTTCTGTTCTTTGCTACTCTTTCGATTCGAGTTTGCTTCCTCTATAATTTAGTGTCTTAGAAAAATTCTGCAAGAATCCTCATTTTATAATAGCTAGGCTAAGTTAGGCACATTTGAAGCGAATGAATCGTTTAAGACTGCATGGATTGCGAGACAAAAGGTCTAGTCCTGTGACATATACATGTGGAAATCATATATTTAGAATAAAATCGTATTACTTTTAATTTGCTTTTTTATTATTTTAACATTATACATATTTCATATGTTATTATGATTAATTATTTTTAAACTATATGTTTCATTAGTTATTATATGTTATTTTTTTGAACACATATCTATCTTCTAAATTTATTATTTTTACATACATATGCGTGTGATTATATAAAATTAATTATAAAATTGGAAAAACAACATATTTTAATAATATTGTGAGATTGGTTTAAATCTATTTTTTTAAATAGTTAAAAACTTGTTTCATCTATCTTTGAATTCACGCATTCGAATTCACGTCATCCTGTATTAGCAATAATATTCATGTAATTTTAAATAAATAAATAAATATGTTTACATTATAGTTTTTTTAACACTTAGTACTTCTGATTTTAAACATTTATTTTCACTTTTAAGTAAATTACTGTTCTATTCATTGCCTTTTTAAATTATATTAGATAGTTTATTTTAAGCATAACTTAATTATTATATGTATATTACAATTTATACGAGTTTTTTGAATTAATCTTTGTCGTAATATTTTTCATAATAATTTTTTCATAAAAAATTAAAAATTAAAAGCTATATCACACATTCGAAGTTAATTCAATTAGGCAATTTATTTATATTTTAAAATAATGTGAGACTTTTAGGGTTTAGAGAAAAAATATTTGTGATAAAATAATTAATTCTTCATAATTGTATAAATTATAATTTAAGTAAATAATAATCAATGTTGCAAATATATAATTTAAGAAGTTATCAAATTCTACAATTTCATGAATACATTTTTTTTTTTGAAAATGAAAATATTTTTTAATTCACCATAAAATTACATACACTATTTATTGCAAATATATTATTAATTTCTGTTTTCTTGATATCAAACCTAAACATTTTAAAATAAAAAATTAATTAAGTCTATAACGCAATATTGGGCAATTTACCTAAATATAGCGATTTAAAAAAAAAATTTACGGAAAAGGGCCGGAAAATAATTATTTACCGGAAAGGGTCATTTCCCTCCAAAACGCGTCCACGTCAGCGCGTTTTGGGGGGATGCAGCAGGAAAGCGCGTCCACGAGGGCGCACCTTTGTGCCACATCAGCCAAA
The DNA here is from genome assembly GCA_025503065.1 of Gossypium bickii. Lineage (NCBI taxonomy): Eukaryota > Viridiplantae > Streptophyta > Magnoliopsida > Malvales > Malvaceae > Gossypium > Gossypium bickii. The sequence goes on along the minus strand of CP106709.1, from coordinate 135,302,698 downwards.
AACGCGTCCTTGAGGGCGCGCTTTGTCGATGTGGCAAAAGAGCTCCCTCGTGGACGCGCTTTTGCCCCTTCCCCCCCGATGGGCTTTTCACTAGTTTTTAGTGTTATGGCATGATTTTTTAGGGTTTTAAGGCTACGGTTTATGGATTTTTAAGGTCAGGGTTCTGGGTTTTTAGGGAAAAATTAATGGACTATATTTTATGGTTAATTAATTAGAATAATTTTAAGTTTAGGGTTTCGGGAAAAATATATCAGCAAAATAAAAAATATTTGAATTTTTGCTACAGTAGTATCTGGCAAAATAATTTTGAGAAGACGTTTCTGAACAAATAGTGGCCAAAACACTTCAAGCAGGATGCATTTGTCGTGAAATCTTGAAAAGAGCTCTGCGTGAGCACGCTCTTTGCTCTGATGAGTTTACGGCAAAATAATTTTGAGAAGATGTTTCTGAACAAATAGTGGCCAAAACGCTTTAAGCAGGATGCACTGTCAGCAAGAGTACTAAAAAAAGCTTCCATGTAGATGCTCTTTTACTACAATAGTCTGGCAATCCTTAAACTATAAATTAGCCAAATTTCATTCTCAAGTTGCATAACAGAAATTGAGGAAAAAGTAAAATAGAAATTGAAGATGAGTGAACGTATTAATGATGTTATTTACTAAGATGGTGAGGTTTGTGACACCAAAAATAGTGTTATTTTTTTATCGGAGAACACAGCGCGATTGGGTTTTAACCAGAACATAGATTTGACAGAACTTCGCAAAAGAATTAGGCGTAAAACCTTCGGAACAACGCCAATGAAAGTTCAGTCTATTAAATATAGATTTTGCACTTCGGTTGATCCAGTGAGATATGACTCATTCGACATCAAAGGTCCTCGGAGCTTGGAGGCAATGGTGGAGACTCATCTTGCTAGTGGATCACCCTATCTTGAGGTATATGTACATTTTTCATCGCCAAGTGATCTTCCTTCGACTTCAACATCTATTGCTGTTTGAGGGGAGTACACGACCCCAAGCCGACACTCTATTAGTGGGAGGCAGAATACGGAAGCGCCCGTATTTGGTGGTAGTATAGAAAACACAACCCTTGCACGACACTCGGTTGGTGGATGAGACATTCATATCCTTCCTTCGACGTTCGATGCTAGTAATACGTATTGGGAACGTCATCAACTTCTAGTGGTTGGCAATCCACATATGATTGGCAACGTTACGAAAGTTGTTTAAGAAGGGATAATGTACTCCCAACGGCATCCACCGGCGAGGGGCGCTCGTTCGTTGCAGATGATGGTGGGTAGGATGATGAGTTTGATGTGGATCCACCTCGAGAGCCCGGCCCCAATGGTGTAAAAGTTGCATTATTTTCTGAACGGGTGCCTGTTCCAATCGATGTTAAAGGCAGTTCAGATGAAGAATAAGAATATCCGCGATTTAGGGCTTACTCGCCTCCAGCTCATATGCATAATGTCGATCTATCTCAAGATGATATATTGGAGTTTCTTGAACTACCACATAGAAGGCGTGACCGTACAAGTTCGTCGTTGGATTCGGGAGAATTAGAAGTTGGTAAAGAGTTTTCCAATAACGATACTTTTCTTAGTGCATTGAAACAATATAGCATCAAGAAGAGGGTTAACTACAACATGGTTAAATCCAAACTCGATAAGTACGAGGCCAAGTGTGCAGTGCAAGACGGTACATGTTCATGGAAAATCATGGCCTCGTTGAGGAAAAGGACAGGCTCGTGGGAGATAAAAAAGTACAAAGGTCCACATACATGTCTTGCCGGTACAGTATTAATAGGTGTTCAAGGTTTTTGAATAATGCTAATATTACGTAATGTTGCATTATTTAACGTACTTCGTTGACAAGTGTTTCACAAGATCATCCGAAGATAGATTCAGAGATGTTGGCTGACTTAATAATACCGACAGTGAAGGCGGATCTGAAGACTACAGTGCCGACCTTAATTGGCAATATTCGTAGCCAATTGGGGTACACGCCCTCTTACCGGAAGACTTGGATAGCCAAGTAGAAGGCGTTGGAAAAGTTGCATAGTCAGTGGGATGCTTCATACAATTAAGTGTGGCAGTGGTGTCAGGTGCTGGAGAGATATGTCTCAGGCAGCATAACAGACCTTGAAACAGAAACGGCGTATTATAATGATCGATTGCTCCGTGGATGCCAAGTGTTCAAGCGTCTGTTCTGGACATTTAAGTAATGTCGAAACGCATTTATATACTACAAGCCATTGGTACAAATTGACGGTACCTTTATGTATGGTAGATATACGCATCAGCTATTGCTAGCTGTGGCACAATATGGCAGTGGGAGAATCCTTCCAATTGCGTTTGCAATAACACCGGGGGAGATAGCTGATGACTAGGATTTCTTTCTATCTAGGTTAAGGAGGCATGTCTACCCCCAACCTGATATATGCGTTATATCGGATTGGGGCCCTGGAATACTAGCCACAATAGAGCGATAGGAAAGCATGTGGCATCGCACACACCATCGATATTGCTTAAGGCATGTTGTTTCCAACTACCACGGGCAACATCAATCTACAAGTCAACGACGGCAAGTAACCAACATGGGTATGTAATATCTATTAATATAATTTCGTTTGTAATATTCAATTTATTCTTAATTGAATAGTGGTATGTAATATTCGCTATCAATTTATATTGGCAGGGTACGAGATCAATAAGGACCGTTTTCATGAGATGTTGGCAAGTTTTTGCTCAGTTAACGAAGAAGGCGCAAACTACCTACGCAATATACCTTTTGAACAGTGGATACAAGCATACGACGGCGGCCTACGATATGGTCATATGACCTTAAACTTGGCCGAATGTATAAATTCTGTTCTAAAAGGAACGCGTCATTTGCCGATAACATCGGTTGTGCGAGAGACATATTTTTGTTTAGCGGCACTTTCCGAAGCGAGCACTAGTTATAAAAGCCAAATGCAAGAGGGCCATGTATGGTGTGCGAAGGTATTGCGAGAAATTAACAATGGGAAGGCACGAGCCAACACCATGCACACAGTGTGTCACGATCGCGACAACATATGGTTTCGTGTGACTGAGTTTAACAGACCGAATCAAGGTATTGTTGGCAGGCAATATCGTGTACACTTGAGAAATAGGACCTGCGACTGTGGGATATTTGATGCACTTCGTTACCTATGTGTTCATGTACTTGCGGCTTGTCAGAATCTCCGTCTGGATCCCATGAGCTATGTGGACGAAGTGTATAAAATAGAAAACATGTACAACGTGTGGAGACACGTATTCCCACCAGTTCCAAATGAACGTAAGTGGCCGTCTGTATCGGTTGCTCTGTATAAGCTGTTACCGGATAGAGAACTACTTCGCAAACCAAAAGGTCGACCTTGCTCGACTAGAATACGCAACAATATGAATATCTGAGAAACGACCAACCAACGGAAATTATGCGGATGGTGTAGGAATCCAGACCATACATCTCGCTCCTGTCCAAATCGGAATAGTTGATAGTCTCTTTTATTATTTTTGTCTCTTGGAATAATGAAAAGTTATGTCTCATTTTCGTCTGTATCATTTTTGTTTAGATGTATTTAAAGACATGATAGAAGTAAAATCATGTGTTTTTTATTTTATTAAAGATATAAAAATTAAATTACAAAAAATAAAAAATAAAAAATAAAAATAACTTTATTTTATTAAAGATATAAAAATTAAATTACAAAAATAAAAATAAAAACAACTTATATTTTATTAAAGATATAAAAATTAAATTACAAAAATAAAAAATAAAGACAACTTATATTTTATTAAAGATATAAAAATTAAATTACAATAAAAAATAAATTTTATTTAATTAAATATATAAAAATTAAATTACAAAAATAAAAAAATAAAAAACTTTTATTTTATTAAAGATATAAAAATTAAATTACAATAAAAAATAAAAAACAACTTTTATTTAATTAAATATATAAAAATTAAATTACAAGAAAAAAATAAAAACAAATTTTATTTTATTAAAGATATAAAAATTAAATTACAAAAATAAATAAAAACAACTTTTATTTTATTAAATATATAAAAATTAAATTACAATAAAAAAATTAAAAAATGGCGGTCGGAATCAATGTTGGTGCCGGTCGGAATCAGTGCTACATGGGGGTGCTAGACAGTAACACGCTGGATTCCTACTTCTTCTATCTTCTAGCGGGGGTTGTGGAACCTCAAGCTGGGATTCGGGTTCCTCAAGCAGGGGGTCTGGTTGTGGGTGTTGGGAGGATGAACCACCTTGATAAAATAATAACTGTGGAGGTGTTTGCATAAATCATGCCGGAGGTGTCTGAACCCCATAAGGCGAAGGAGACTGGTAAAAAGAAGAGCTCCCCGACGGCGCCTCGTGGGATCCTTCATGCGACGGCGGCCTCAAGATCGACTGGCCAGTCGGAGTTGTCGGGAACAGACTCGAACCAAGCCATGCATTCCAACCTGCCGTGGGACTGGGAAAAAGAAACATATAAGGGTTAGGATACATATAAGGGCTAGGGTACGCACTTAGCATAATCTGAAAAGGCTGTGATGTCGGCTGAAGTGTTGGGTCCGGTGACTGTGTGGGCGCTGTTGATGGGCCGAGTGATTATGTCGGCACTGTTGATGGTCCCGTCTCATTACCCATTCTCCTTGGATTTAAAAGGCCCCGTCTTTCCCTTTGTTAACGAAGTTGCCGTCGTCTCTCCTCTTCCGACAATAAATACGGTTTGTCATGGATCCTAAACCATGGCATGTATTCCGGAACGCACGCTAACTTAAGAACGATAATCGGTTCCCGATTAGGTATATAATCATACCGATTCTCCCACAATTCAATATGCGCTGACCAAAATCTTGGCCAATCCGTATGCAACTGCCGTAAGTCGACTTTGTGCTCATCATCGAGCACCTCAGGTACCACGGGAATCGGTTGTCGGAATCCAAATTGACGCAGAACCCGATCTGACTGATGCATCTCCATGGTGGCATAGTTGATTAATGGGACCTTCACATGCCAAATGTTCGGATTTAGCAAGAACTCCTCCGGAATTACTGCCCGAATTGACGTATCCTCGTATGGTGTCCATTCAAACTATATTAACATGATAAAAATATTAGTTATGTATTAAATACTAAATACTAAATACGAAATACGAAACGACTATTTTATTATGAAAATATATTTTATTTAATACTTACTTGTGATTCCGACCGTTGCTTTAATAGAAGCCGTATATCTTCAAGTTCGGTAGGTATTCCAACATAACTCGCCGAATGGTTCCACCTAATTAAATAAATTTTTAGCATACAATTATATTTTAAATCTGCATAATAATTGTAAAATCTAATATTAAATTTACCTCGTTATGAGTGGGAATGTATATGGGTGGTCGACTCGAGGACGTAAAAATGAAAATCAAAACTGTGCCGATGATTGTAGTAGTGATAGGCAACCTCCGATTTTCACTTTATTAGATCGCGTCGCCCCGCACATCTCCCGATACAATTTTAGTAGCACGGCAAACCCTCAACTCAATTCACCGGCTGCTCTAAAATCAACGAGTTTCAGTAGCCATCTCAGGTGTACGAGGTTTCTTGACAAGTCCAGCATCAGATAGCATCCAATCATCTCAAGAATGTATGCCCGAGCATACCGTATTCTTTCTATTTCAGTCGAACCATTATTCGACTCCGGGAATGTGTCCATTAACCAGTCCATCTCGATCTGACCACCGTAAATGTTATCCGGAATAGCACCCAAAAGCTCATAGCATACGGCGGCCCAATCGCCAGAAGTTGCGGACCCGGTGACTACGGACCCATCCACCGACAATTAATTGCAAATGCACGTCCTTTAGAGTGATAGTACACTCTCCGAATGGAAGATGGAAAGTGTGCGTCTCGGGTCTCCACCTCTCTATCAACGCACTGATTAAATTCAGGTCCAACTTGCACCCCCGGCCTATCGTTGCCACATGCCAAAAACCCGCTTCCCGCAGGTAATTCTCGATAAACGACAATGGCGGACCAGGCATATTGCGAATATAGCATTGTAACACCTGATCTACAGACTGCTTAAAAAATTATAAAATAAAATTTAATTAAAATTGCATAAACCTTAAAAATTTTAAATAGTATTTAAAAATTAAAATTAAAACTTACCATTTGCATTTGATCGACGGAGATGTGTTTATTGTCGAGACGAATTAATTCTCCGGCCATTGCTAATACAATCGAATATTCTTAAATTTATAAAAAAAAATATTTCAAAAAATTTTAAAAAGGGTTTTTTCGTAAATATTAAAGGACTATTGTGAAATTTGACAGAAAGTTTAAAGGAATTTTAGAGAAATTTGAGAGGAATTTGAGAGAAAGTTGAGAGAAAAATGAGTTAAATGTGTGAAAAAAAAATATAAGGGTTGGGGGGTTTTATAGTTTTTTTTTTTTTTTTTTTTTTACCGTTGGAGGCCCAACGGTCAAAATAAAATTTGACCGTTGCAGGGGCAAAAGCGCGTCCACGAGGGAGCGCTTTTGCCACATCAGCAAAGCGAGCCTTAAGGACGCGTTTTTGGCTAATGTGGCACAAAGCGGCCCTCGTGGTCGCGCTTTCCTGCTGCATCCCCCCAAAACGCGCTGACGTGGACGCGTTTTGGGGAGAAATTACCCTTTTCGGTAAATAATTATTTTTTCGGCCCTTTTCCGTAAATTTTTTTAAAATCGATATATTTAGATAAATTGCCCCGCAATATTAACCCGTGCACACGGGTATGCAATCAATTACTGATATAATTACAATAATAATTTTTTTTCATATTTTGTAATTGTATAAATTATAATTAATAATTGATGTTGCAAACCTAATTTATGTATAGAATTTAAGTTATTATCAAATCCTACCATTTCATGAAAACATATTATTTAATTTCCCATAAAATTACATACACTATTGTAATTATATTTTTAGCTTTTGTTTTTTTTTTTTTTATAATTACGAGAGGAAGTGTGACTAGCACAATTCAAATTCAGACCATACTTGGAGCAGTGAAAACCTTATCTATCTAGCCAACATACGGGATTCATTAATTTTTGTTTTCTCAAAATCAAATGTAAACATTTTAAAATAAAAACTTAATTAAGTCTACAACTCAATATCTACCCGTGCACATGGATATGCAATAAATTAGTAATATAATTACAATAATAAAATTTATTCATATTATTTATAAATTTTATTTAAAATATTAATATATTTTAATTAAACATAAATTAATTGGTGGATACGGGTAACCAATAAATTAGTAATATATTTGCAATAAGTAATTGATAATTCAAATTTCATACCATCTCTATTTTCATCTTATACTGTTAAATTTGTATTGTTAAATTAGTAATACTTTATTTGCATTATACCAGTTGACCACCAGCTTGAGGGAATTGATACTATACAAACATGCCACCAGATTTTGCAGACCACGTCAAAGGTATCAATAACACAGGTATGTATGTATGTATGTATGTATGTATGTATGCCTTGCCTTTGCTCATCTTATACATCAAACTGCACTTGTCTATAGAAGAGCATGCAAACAAGACATTGAAAAGCATCTTAGATGTTGTGCACCATCTCTGCGATTGCAATATCCATGCTAGACTGATATTTGCTATTTTACTTGGTTCCAGATAGTAAAAGTCACCAAGTTCTTGTTCTTTTCTTTGATTTTAATCAAAATCTGATTCGATACAGTTATAATAGAAGGCACTCAAGAAGAGAATTGCACTTGAAATTGCGGCGAGATATAGGAGGCTTGTGTTATAGTATGGTGTAAGAACAAGAACTTAAAAGTTGGTCCCCGGAAAACTCAATGTGAGCTCAAGAAGCTTCTAAAAGGGAAGAACATGTATGGTATTGAGTGATTCCAGGCTTTTGTTGGAACAAGGTTTTGGAGCTAACAATAAAAAAGGGTATTATATCACAGGGTCGCCACCTGATTTGAGCTTCTCGAAATTTTAGTTCATTGGAATTTGGTAAATTTTAGTTCATTGGAATTTGGTTTAATGATCTGTTTTGCTCCTGTTTTATTATTGGAGATATTATTTATCCGCTGATTAATCAGAATTATAATGAATGACATGAGTGTTATTTTTATAAAATTCTAAGGTCATATATGTCCTCCACTGCAGATGCTATATAAAACACTTCGCTTTGGGGAAAATCCAACTTTTATCCAAAGCAATGGCAAAGATAATCCATTTCTCTTGCTTCCTCACTCGCCCATGCTCCCTTCCATCTCCACTCTTCGGCAGAACTCAATTTCCTGGTCAGCAATCACTTCATCTTCTCATTTTTGTTTTCCTCTTCTTTGCTTTTTAATGTAAGCTTTGGGTTTCTTTTTAATTTAGCAATATGCTCTTCGGTCATGTATTTATCCCCCCGAAAAACTGAATTTTGATGCAAAACTGGATATAAATGTGAGGTTTTGAAATGGGTATTTGAAGAATGATTAAATAAGGGATGGAAAAGTTTCAAACAGTGACTCAAATGACTTATAGAATTGAGTTAATGGTGGAGTGAACTGTGATTGTATAATAATCTTGGAGTTAAAATTTTAGCATCTTTTGTATGTAAAGTAGGAAACTTTGGACAATCCTTTGAAGATGTTAATGGAGCAGTTGAGTTTCATCATCTGTTGCGAGAAAGGGGTAAACAGTCCTTGCTACGCTGCCAAATGCCAGAGGGAAAGAGGGTCTTGGAGCGGATTTCATCACATTATGATGAGTTAAATGCACTTGAGGTATGATGGTGAGTCCTCTGGACAGCTTTATTTGCTATTATTATTTCTGATCCTCGTTATTTGATATGATTCTAGCAAAGTCCAAGCAGTTAGCTTCTTATTTTAAGTTTATTTGATATGATTCTAAGAATCTAAGCTACGCGATCACCTTGAGGCTAGAGAATATATATATTGTTTGGACATGATAAGATTTATAGAATGCTTAAATTTCAATATTTGTAGTTCAAGATAGATCCCTATGCCTAAATTACTTGTATTTTGGCCATTTATGGTGTATCAAGTCACTTTTTGAAAATTAACATGATTTTCTCCTTTTCCACTCAACTATTCTAATGGATTGAAGTTGATGATGCTGGGACAGGGAGGATTTTGGTTAAGAGTCCCGGTGACAGCATTTCTTGCTGCCAACATTTTGATATTTACTGCTCCTATGAAAGCCCTGGCAGAAACTTGTGAAGCTGATAACTCCTTTTTCAACATGCCTTTACTGCTATTTGTAGCCCTTATTGGTGCCACAGTTGGAGGTATCTTTTTACTTAGCCTCATCTTTGATTCTGGTCCATAATGGCATGCTACTTTGTGTGCTTTTCAAATGAACGTACAGCAATTCAAATACAGCCAGCTATTGATATTTTTCGTTGTTCAAACTGTATTTGATGTGCTTGAAGAAATTGTTATCCTAAAATACCTAGAACTGGACTGATCCCAACATATCCTGAAAAGAGATTCTAAATGGCCGATTTAGGAAACTTGTCTCGTGCAGAAGGCCAGAAATAAGATAGCTGTTTTCAGTTGGGAATACCAATTTGAAATGTGACTGAAACATCTAACTACACAATTTCCACTTTTAAACACAGGAATCTATTCTGAGCAGTCTATATAACTAATGAAAATGAACTTTGAATGCCTTGTTTTACATTATGTTGGATTTTTTTTGTTTTTGATCATCCACAATTTGCACCTCAGGATTGCTTGCACGGCAGAGGAAAGGGGAGCTGCAGCGAGTGAATGAGCAGCTGCGCCAGATCAATGCTGCTCTAAGAAGGCAGGCTAAGATAGAGTCATATGCTCCCAGCCTGAGTTATGCTCCCATCGGTGGTAGAATATCAGAAAAAGAAGTAATTGTCAATCCAAGAAAGGAAGAGTTGATTTCTCGACTGAAGAGCGGGAAGAACTTTTTAAGAAATCAAGAACTTGAGAAGGCTTTTCTAGAGTTTAAGACAGCACTGGAGCTTGCTAAGAGTCTAAAAGATCCTATCGAGGAGAAGAAGGCTGCCAGGGGTTTAGGTCTGTATCTTCTCCATTTATTTGCCTGTCTAGTCTCTATTCCTAATTTAGTATGGTAAAATGCTTATTTTATGGTTAGAGCCAAACCAAGTGGCTAAAGAGATAAGGATTATGATACCTTATGGAATTCCCTTGGATCTGTGTGCATCAATCTATTAGATACTCAGAGAAGTGACTTCATTATGAATCTTATATTTGGTATCAAAGGAAATCCATGTCGCTTTTTTGTACCAAGTGGCAGTGCTAAAGCATAAAGCGATGAATCGTAAAGCCCTTAAAACTTGTACCAGCTAATTAATTTATGTGTTTCTTTCTGGGGAGTGATGCAAAAAACTTCTTTTCTTATAGCTGGGATCCCTTTCCATGAAGGGTAGCAGAAACTTTTAACAGTTAAGTTTGATTGATTTCAGGTGCCTCGTTGCAAAGGCAAGGCAAATATCAAGAAGCCATTAAATACCACTCTATGGTTTTAGCAATATCTGATCGAGAAGGAGAAGACTCTGGAAATACAGAAGCTTATGGAGCAATTGCTGACTGCTACACCGAGCTAGGAGACCTTGAGAAAGCAGGGATTTTCTATGACAAATATATTGCTAGGTTGGAAACAGACTAATGAAGCTGCATAATCCACCAGTTCTACCACCTTTTAATGTATTTCTAAATAATTATAGAGACTATAGACAGCTTGCTGACATCCCCTTTTCTCCCATTTTAGCATTACTGTTATTAGTTGCTAAGTGCAGTCTCTCAGACACTGAAATTGATTTTGTTGGATAATGCATTGTAACTCATGTTTCTTCCAAAGAGAATACCCATTTCACTTTCCCCTTTTTGTTTCCTCCAATCTTCGGCATCCCTGTTTGCTCGGATTCTGAAATTTTTAATGATTATTTGATTAAATCATGCATATAGGGCATTACAGCTGGAATGCTTCCTTTACTTAATGCAACAGAAAATGCCCGTCAATTTGTCAATCCCCGGCCAGTTGGTGCCCCATCAGCTCTGAAATGTTCGAGTGCAATTATGACATACGAGTCTCCTCACTCTCTATATCTTACGTGGGTTTTATCTTGTTCCTTGGAGATTTTAGTTCAACTTGATATCTTACGTGGGTTTTATCTTGTTCCTTGGAGATTTTAGTTCAACTTGTGTCTGGTTCTTCGTTCAATGTGTACTGTATTGATTAATTTTACATTATAATTAATCGAACTTTTTACAAGTACAATTAAAACAAACTCAAACAACGTATCGTAAAACTTTAGTCTTCAGTACCTAACATTGCCCAAGATGAAAATGCTTAAATTCCAAACAATATGACGAGAAAAGAAGAAATACTAAATACGTAGCAGTAGATTCCAGAGAAAGCTATAAATATGCTTTATATATATCCAATGAAACAGTCCGTACCGTATCAAACATATAGGAGAGAATACATTAAAAAGCTTTCCTAGCCGTGTTTAAAACTCAATAAAATCTCAAAACATAAGTAAAGATGGATACAATAGGCAAACATATGCTATAGATAAAAGCAGGATGCAGCTTCACTGCTAAAAAAAAGCCTCCTAAATCTTATGCTTAAGAACTCAAATAAAACCTGCAAATGCAGGAAATAAGGATATTATCACACAAACTCTATCTTTATTACTGATAGTACAATAGCTGCTGGGCAGCAGCAACATTCTGGAACCCACCATCATATATAGCCTGGCTTGCTCCAGCAGCACCCACTCCCATTGCTGCTTGCTTCAGAGGATGCTGTCCCTGAGGGTGCATTAGAGCATGAACGCCACCCATTTTGCTCATGGCAAGTTGCCTTTCATAAGCTAATAGGTCAATCGCTGAAAGGCCCGGTAAAGGTGCAGCTGCAGGTGGGGGAAGTGGGTTTGAACTTGTCCCCGGTGGTGTAGGCTTGCTGCCCCAAGAGCACTTAAGAAACAAATTCAACATGTCAATTTCTCATTACCCCAGGACCAAAGTTTTTTATTTTAAATGGAAGTCACCAAAATAACTATGAGTTCATAGACACGCAAGATTGTATCCAAAGAACATCGACCATCCAGAACAGTCATCCAACTCATTTTAGGAGATTTAAAGGTCAATAATGCTAAAGAACATACTAAATTATGCACACAATTTCCAAAATATCCTCCAAAAACTTCAAATATACATTTTGTGTTACATATTTACATTTCTCAAAATAGTATCCAAATTTTGAGTAAAAACAGAGAACAAACCTTAATTTGCTTGCCACATAAAAATGACTGAGTGTTCCCCATCTGAATAGCCAAAGCTGCCCCAGCATGAGTACTGTATCTCACAAAGCCAAAGCTTTTGTCACGCTGGACCCGAACCTCCTCAATCACCCCAGCACCAAGAGCATGGAAGTGACGGTGGAGTTCAAGTTGGGTGACCTGCAGGAATAAAAAGCAATTGTTTAATTGGACAACCTAAAATGTTCCTTTAAAGAATGATTCTCAGAACACAAGTCCAACTCTCCAATATACTTCATTACAATATGGGGGTTCTAGGGGTCCATATATCGAAGAGACTTCAAGATCATACCGTCATGGGTTATGATGCTAGCATTGTTAGGTAAAAAACCAAATATTCTTTTTATTTAGCTGAGTTTCAAAAAGACATGTAGAAATTTATAAAATTTAGTATTCTACATGTATAGAAAATGAGATTTCCTAAAAGTGTTAAAAAGGCCCATTTTACTTGTTCTATGTAAAGTAAGCTCAATAATGCTTGGTAACACCCATTTTGACACCAATTTCCATGTGCAAAATAATAATTAGAAGAACTGTTGCATATAGTTACTTGCCTCTGGAGCAAGATTGCCGACATAAACAGTAGTATATTGAGGATTATTCTCGGGAGCCTCATTATTGGTGGTCTCTTTACCATCCTCTGCATGTCAAGGTAACAGATGTAAGTTTATTTCCCATTTGGCACAAATTTGAAGATCCATAAAAGGTAAAACAAAAATACTAATAATTTGAGTTATTGAACAAAGTAGCTATTGATGTGAATGTTTTTAGAGAATCTTGCTACAACAAACATACCTGATGAACCATTGGTAAGTTCAACGACACTTTTGGCATCAGAGCTTTGTTTGTCATCATTGCTACCAGCACCTTTTGTTGCCCAGTTACAACGGATCTGCCGACTGCCAAGCCACTTTCCTAGAAAAATGGATCAAAAGCACATTTGAATTTTTACTGCAATTTGAATAACAGCAATCCATGCAAGTGATCATTTGTCTAAAAAGTAGTACTAAATACAATTATTCCAACTCGGCCAAAATATTCTAATGAATCAATACTCTACACGGAGATTTTACAAGGAAAAAAAAAATTCATGAAAGAATAAGTGGGAAAAGAAAAGGGAAGACTTTTTGCACAAGAACTTCAGCAACATATTAAGAACACTCTAAAGCATAAAATATATAAAATAAAAGTTTTGAAGCTAACAGCTTTATTTGATGAGGCAAAAATCTTACCACTTAAGTCATTAATTGCGCTTTGTGCATCCTGAACAAAGGGGAAAAAAAGGTCAATAACAATAGACAAAACAACATTATAACGGAAGAGAAAGGGACAACAGAACCTTAACCAAGGAACAGTACCTGCTGACTGCGGAATGAAACAAACCCAAATCCTCTTGAACGCCCAGTTTTCTGATCCCACATAACCCTTGCATCCCTGAATCAGTTAAGACATCAAATTTGTTAATTCTAACACTAATATATCACTACTGTAAGCAACACAAAAACATTAATCAAGGTTTACTAATAAATTTGACCATCCTTATAGCTTAGGCATTCACTTTTAATAAGTTAGATTAGTGGCAATGTGTTTATTTAAATCAAGATCAACAAGAAAAAAAACACACTTACGAACAACTGTGATAGACAGAAAAGCATGCATACAGCATTGCATCAGTAACCTCAGGACTAAGATCCCCAACAAAAATGTTAAAATGGCCTGCACCAATTTTGATAGTACCAAACAGTATAATTAGGAAAAACAAAATTCAGTGCATTGTGAATATTCTTGAGCAAAATTTTCTAAACAAGATAATGTGAAAACCTGATGTATCCTCTCTCTGACCACTAGCATATGCCCAATTGACCTTGATAGGCTGTCCAAATCTGCAGATTACAGGATATGATGTCAAAGCAGACTCAAAACAAAGTAAAGAGGAAAACATTAAAAGTTAATGCTTACAAATGCCTTCCATTTAGAGACAATATAGCGAGAGCAGCTGATCGACGATCAAAGTAGTGGACAAATCCGTATGATGACTGTTCCATTAGGAGGAGAAAGAAAATTTGTCAATCATTTGACAACAGTATGTGAATTGAAAAGGGAGATAAAGTCAAGAAAACCATTGCACAATTAGTGCACCCTCACAGCTTCATAAAGGGAAAAAAAGAAGAGGGAAAATCTTGAAAATAATACCTTTTCCTTTCTGATAAGCTTGCAACCTTCAACAGGACCAGTACTTGCAAAAACCTCTTGGAGTAGTGGTTCAGTCACTTGTGAATGGATGTTTCCCACATACCTGCAGTTTCTCAAAAATAAAAAAACTAAAAGTTAAAGGAAAAACAGAAAAAAGAAGAGATAAATAAAACTATATAAGTAACTTTCTAAGTTGTTAAAAAGCTGCAAGAACATGCAAGCATCTATCACATTCCAAAAACCATTTAACTATCAATTAAAAGAGCCATTAGCTTAGAATTTTGCACAGAGGGTCATAGCAACGTATCCAATCAGCAGACTCGTGAAGGAAAGTGTCTCCAATTCATGCTGTTATAAGCACAGAAGTGACTAGGGTAGGTGCTTAAGCAAGAAGGGGAAATAAGCGACTCACAATATACAAACAAAACAAAATGGAGAAAGGGGAAAAAGAAGTAAAAAAAATCTAGGCAAACACTCACACACTGCGGCAAGTACTTGGATCAAAACCAGGAGGCAGATTTCCACTTGGGATTGGCTCTATCTGCAGAATAGAAAAGTGAAAAATAAAAAAGAGGGGAAAAGAAGAAACGATGTACAAAAAAGTCAGGTCCCACTCAACTCAATTCTAAAGCCTCCGTATCCAGGAAAAAGGATGAGTTTTTGAAGAAATCCAATAGTCAACCTAAAAGAACAAACAAGATGCTAACTACAACCACCACAAATGTGAGCATCACTTCTCCTACTTTGAAAACACTTTCCACTTGAAAAGACAACAGACTTTCTTGCTTTTACTATTATCACATTTTTCCCCTTCATTTTTTCAGTGCCGACCGGAAAAAAAATATTTCAGCCTCGTCTAAATAAGACATACTTCAGCAGAACAATAGTCTGCAGATCAGACCAAATTCAAGGGTAATGCAGTCCAAAGTTCCTTGAACTCCTTCCTCCAAAGTGAAAAACAAATCTATATCTTATTGCATGATTCAAACAGAAAGGACTGTTGGACATGTAACTCAGAAAGAATGCAAATACATTAAAAGCACCATAGACTTTATAAATTAGCTTCATGCTGTTATATTTCAGCACTATAAACCTAAAAATTCCCAGAACGAAATGCAGGAATCACGCCTTAAACACCAATACTCAAACAAGAGACAGATAAATTGCACGTTTTTTTATATAATATTTACAAACTAGAGATAAAGATATATAAAAATATAAACATGGACATGGACAAAAAGACTGATTGACTGTGCATGTGTACCACAGAGATGGCAACTAAACATTATCCAAACACAATCATTTCTCAACATTTGCAAAACAAAATGAAGATTAAGATTAGCAGTAAACTAAAGAAAACCAAAGAAGTGAGAACCACAAGTAAACGAGAAAGACAACAGAACAGAGAACCTAGTAGCTTTCCCATTAAACTTCGTATAAGAGAAATAACAACATTTGAACTTCAAGCAAATGAAAATGTAAAATATTCAGAATCAAAACAATCTTTTATCAAAATTCAAACCAAAAACAATGACCTTCACTCTATACAAGAAGCATGTTAAAGTCACAGTCTTTCTCATTTCTGGAAACCAAATCCAGAAACGTCTCCCACCAAAAATCAAGAAAATAACTTTTGTTTTTGAAAATCATATTCAAATCGCGAAATAGGAGCAAGGTCCATCGAATTCAAGCAAAGTTGATAGTAAAAGCTTAGCTTTCAAAGGTCAAACATCACAGCATTAAATATAAAACTAACCCAATCTCTACCAATTCAAAAACAAGAAACCAAACACGAACCCGAAGATCCAAACACGATTTCAAAAAAAAGAAAAACAGATATTCCTGAAAACCGGATCAAAAACTAGCAGATACTTAATGAAAAGAGAAATTGACGAAAAATCAAAGAGATAAGGTAAAAAAAATAGTAAAAAACCTGTGGAGGAGCTAAGATGCCAGGGTGATAGAGAGACTGTTGTTGGAGGAGAGCTTGTTGCATCAGGGCTTGTTGCTGTTGCTTCAGCCTCAGGTGCTGCATTTTTCCTGGGCGATTTTCAAGGAAAAACAAATCTGTATATTTGGTATGCGAGAAAATAACCCCTTTTTATTCTCTTCTTCTCCTCTGCTAGGGTTCGAAGTGTAAGGGGACCTCGAGAAAAGGAAAAAAAAAATGAAAGAGGAAGAAACAAAAAAGCCTCTAAAGAGAGAAAATGACTGGATCCGAGAAAAGTATTTATAGCGGGATTATGATTGAGTGGGAAAATTAGAAATTTACTTTCTTATTGTTCATTGTAAACAAATCGTAAAATTACACGTGCACATGAATTTATTACAGGTTATTTTATGTACGAAGAAAAATACAAAATCCATGTCCAATAGGTAGGAAATAAGGGCTTAGAAAATTATAAAAGCTTCGGCCCAATAGGCCACACGTTACAAGTCGAGCGATAGCGTCTCATCATAAAATTGGTTGAGTCATGTTTAAAATTTCCACTACATTGGTTGGCCGTATCATAAATTAGGATTATGACGATAGTTTATTTATATGGTTTATAATTGTTTTAGAGATTTTAGTTTGTTGGAAATGAAACTAAAATTCATAATATAAACCTCTATGTTCTATTTAATATGGTTTAGGGGTTTCCAGTAAGTTTAAAAAAACTGGATTTTTTTCTTAAGAAAGGTCTATCTTTTTTAGTTGTCAATGCTTATGAAAATATAGGTTTTTGTTTGGTAATGTAACTATTATAGCAAGTTCTGAGTATGGGTTGGGTCACCTATTTAAGGTCGAATGCTCGTTCAAAAAGTGGGAATGTTTGGACAAAAGTATAAATTTGAAAAATAAATTTGGTCAAAAAAATAAATAAAGCTCTTTTTCTAAATGAGTCAAGCCTTAGTAAGATTTTTTTGCTCAAGCCCGGCAGCTGGCTCGGCTCAAATCTGGCTAAATTTTTTTTTACTTCTTGTTGTTTTGCTATTGTTTACGGTTGTTGTGATGCCATTTTGCTATTATATTACTACTATTTGTTGTTATTATTTGGGTATTGTATAACTCTTATTTTGTTGTTAATTTTTTTACTATTTTAGAAGTATTTGCTTGCAACTATCTTAGTATTATTTAAGTATAATTTTTTTTAATATATTTTCAAATATGTTTAGGTAGATATATTTTTCATTATATGAATTTAGTTTTAATATTCAAATTGATTCTTAAATTATTTTTGGTCCAATTTAGACATTTAGATCTATTTTTGCAACACAGTTTAAAAATACTTAAAATAACAAAAAAAATTAAAGAAAAGAAATTAAAATTTTTATATAAAATTTTAGAGAATTAAAAGAAAATTTTTTTAAAAAAAGCTAGTAAAAGATTATATAATTTTTGAAAACTTATATATTTCCCTTTTCTATGTATTTCTTTTCGAAATTTTTGAAAACTTCTAAAATTTTATTATTTTAAATATTTTATTATTATTTTAAAAAATCAATATTTATTTTAAAATATTTTTATAACTTTTTTCGTTATTTATTTATTGCTGATAGTAGGTATAGTCAATTTGTAACACCCTCTAACCCTAAACCGTCGCCGGAACAGGGTTACAAGGCATTACCGAACATATTAGTCAATTTTCCTAATTACTTATAAATAAAAAATTACCTTCATGGTATAATTTAGTAATTTAATTCCTATATTGGGCTCTTGAAGTCAAAGCATATATTTAACGTAGAATGGAACTTGTTCAAACATTCTACAAAACTAGCGAAAATATATATATATTTTTTTATAAAAATTTCGACAGCATTTCTGCTTATTTTCACATATAACCCCCTGCAATTGAAATTTTGTAGTCCTTGAAGATGTGATGAGATGGGAGATCTTCTAGTTGGACTTCTCTTCTAGTCTATTTGTACCTACGCGTTAAAAATAAACGTGTTAAGCCAGTGAAGGCTTAGTAAGCACTACAAGAATAATTAATTAAGCAATCATAACAGAATATTTTAAACTCAATCAATTATTGCATATTTACTCACATATAAGTCTCTTCAACTATGCATTGCTTTAAGTAAATTTAACTTATCTTTTGTAAGGTATAAAACTTACCTTAACCCATCAGTAATTCACTTTTATTCTCAATTCACAATATTAGCCCAAAGTAGACTTTCTAGAACACACCGGATATACGGAACAAATACAGAGGTGCATTATGATGCACAAGTGAACAGAGAGCACTGACGTGCTAATAATCGGAGAGCACCAATGTGCTAATAATCAGAGAGCACCAACGTGCTGATAATCAGAGAGCACCATTGTGCTAATATCAGAGAGCACCAACGTGCTAATATCAGAGAGCGCACTAAAGTTCCTTAATGGCATGCCACTAATATCCCAGTAGTTCTAAATTTCGTCTACTTGGGCATTAAAGCTGAATCTCATATATTTAAATAATTCACATAAATACTTCAAAAAGGATAAATAACAATAATTTAAAATTCTTGTAGTACTTACAACAAAAAATTGAGGTGATATAAGTTTTTCTTCCTTCACTCATTAACCTTCTCTTTTCCTTTTCCTTCGATTCGGTCCTCTCCTTCCTTTTCTTTTTCTTCAATTTCATATAAACACATAACATTTATATGTTAAAAATAATCAAATAATTTCCTGTACTATTTAATAAAATAAACATGTATTTTATGATAAATTCATCCTTTCTTACTTTTGCTCACATTTCAATTTAATACTTTACTCATAAACTTATTCAAAGCTGTCCTTTTGTGTCATAGTCACAAAATTATTTATTTCCAGAGTTACATAACTCCAAATGAAGAACCGTAAATTTTTCCTGAAACTAGACTCACATATATTCATACCATAAAATTTTCAGAATTTTTATCTTAGCCAATTAGTACAGTTTATTCATCAAAGTCACCCCTATTCAGCTGTCTGGCAGTTCTGACCCTTCTTCACTAAAAATTAATTATCTCTTCATACAGAATTCAGATGATGTTCTCGTTTATTTCTAGTAAAAATAGACTCATTCAGGATTCTAACATATAAATTTAAGCCCATAATTATTTTTCTCCAATTTTTTATGATTTTCCAAAGTCAGAACAGGGGATTTCGAAATCACCCTGAACTAGTCTCACCAAAGTCTAAATATCTCAAACTACAGAATTTATTTGCTTTCCCTGTTTCTTTCATATGAAAATAGACTCAATAAGCTTTAATTTCATATCTCACTCAACTTCTAATTCCTCTTCTACGATTTTTGGTGAATTTTCAAACTTACTCTACTGCTGCTGTCCCAAAACTGTTTTCTTATAGCTTGTTTTGCAATTAAGTCCTTTATCCAATTCTAACTTCAAATTCTTTCAATTAAACCACTAATTCATCATTTTATTCATCATATGCTATATTCAACAACTTTAAAACTTCAAAACTTCAACTTAAATTCATCAAAACTTTGTTCTAAAACTTATAAATCATCAAAATTAAAAGAAAAGAACTAAATTAACTTACCAAATTAAACTCCAAGCTTTAAACTTTCAATTTACCCTTTTCTTCTTTCTTTTCTCTCTTTTTCTTTCTTTCCCCTGCTCTTTGTTTCGTTTTCTTCTCTGTTTCTTTTTTTTTTTTACCTTATTATATAATATTATATTATATTAACATAAAATAATAATATATTTTATCACACACAAAAAAATCTATGCTTATGCCGCCTCATCAATTAAAAATGGCATAATTGCCTTTTTAATCCTTTTTATTTTCTTTAATCTTTAATTAAACTTTCACACCTATTACAATCTAATCCTTATTCCCCAAATGCTTCTAATTAAATCAAATTCACCTAAATAAAACCCAATTAGGTGCACACTAGCTTCGTAAATATTTTTAGTAAATATTTACGATTCAGTTTTATGAAAACGGAGACCGAAAATATATTTTTCAGTTACTCGACTATCGGGTCACTACAATTCTCCCCCGCTTAATAAATTTCGTCCTCGAAATTTACTTGACGTAAATAACTGCGGATATTGATGTCTCATTGTTTCTTCTCTTTCCCATGTTGCTTCTTCCGAATTATGATGTCTCCACAACACTTTTACCAACGGAACCCCGTTTGTTTCTCAATTCCTTTACCTCTCGAGCAAGTATCTTAATTGGCTCCTCTTCATAAGTTAAATCCGGTTGAATTTCTATTACTTCAGGAGTAATCACATGAGATGGATCAGGCCGGTATCTTCGTAACATTGAGATATGAAAAACATTGTGAATTCTATCCAATTCGGTGGTAAGGCTATCCGATAAGCAACTGGACCAACCTGTTCTAAGATCTCATACGCCCAATGAATCTTGGGTGAGCTTGCCTTTCTTCCCAAATCGGAGAATTTTTTCCATGGCGACACTTTCAAAAATACTTTTTCACCCACATTATATTCAATATCTTTTCTTTTAAGATCAAAGATAAGATTTTTGACGATCAAATGTCGCTTTCAAACTATTTCGAATGACTTTTACTTTTTCTTTCGTTTCTTGGATCAAATCAACCCCATGTATCTTCTTTTCACTAAGCTCTGTCCAATATAACGGTGTTCTACACTTTTACCATACAAAGCTTCATACATTGAGCCATTTTAATATCGGGTGATAATCATATTGTAAACAAATTCAATCAAAGGCAGATACCTCTCCCAATTACCTTCAAACTCTAGTATACAACATCGAAGCATATCTTCCAATACTTGAATTACACGCTCAGATTGGCCATCCGCATCGAGGATGAAATGCGAGATGAAATACAACCGAGTACCTAAAGCTTCTTGCAATTTATCCCAGAAATGAGACGTAAATCGGGGATCTCTATCTGATATAATGGAGACAGGTACTCCATGTAGTCTGATAATCTCAGATATATACTGATTCAGCCAGTTTATCTAAAGAATAATCCATACGCATTTGAATAAAGTGCGCTGATTTTGTCAATCGGTCAACAATCACCCAAATAGTATCTTTTTTCTTCGGAGACAACGGTAATCCCGATACAAAATCCATAGTGATTCTTTCCCACTTCCATTCCGGTATAGTAATTGGCTGAAGTAATCCTGAAGGTACCTGATGTTCAGCTTTAACTTGCTGACATATTAAACATCTTGATACAAACTCAGAGATATCCCGTTTCATTCCTGGCCACCAATACATCTTTTTCAGATCATTATACATTTTATTACTCCCCGGATGTACAGACATAGTACCGTTGTGAGCCTCGTATAAAATCTTCTGTATGAGTTATGAATTCTGAGGTACACATATCCTACCTTTGAATAACATACAACCATCAACTCCAACCTGAAATTCAGAATCAGTACCTGACTCACACTGTGCCCATTTAACCTGTAACTTCTCATCATTCTTTTGAGCTTCACGTATTTGCTGTAAAAAAGTGGGTTTAGCTCTCAACTCAACTATGATTGAACCATTATCAACCAAAGACAATCGGGTATTCATAGCTCGCAAAGCAAATAAAGATTTTCGGCTTAAAGCATCAAGAACAACATTAGCCTTTACGGATGGTAATCAATAATTAAATCATAATTCTTTATCAATTCAACCCATCTTCTCTCATCGAAATTCAAATCCTTACGAGTCAACAAATACTTCAAACTCTTATGGTCGAGTGTAGATATAACATTTTTCCCCGTATAAATAATGTCTCCATATTTTTAAGCGCAAACACCACCATGCAGCCCAATTCAAGATCATGCGTCGGGTAGTTCTTTTTCGTGTGGCTTCAATTGCTTCAGAAGCATATGCTACCTTTCCTCCTTGCATTAGCACACGGCCAAACCATTGTATGAAGCATCTTTGAAAACCACATTACTCTCTTACCGTGATTCGGTTGAATCAACACAGAGCTTACATTAATCGCTTTTAATTTTTCAAAACTTTGTCGACACATTTCTCGTCCATTCAAATTTCACATTTTTCTCGCAACAATTTCGTTAATGGAGATGCAATCATAGAGAATCCTCAACAAATCTTCTATAGTAACCAATTAATCCGAGAAAACTCTTTATCATTCACATTCTTTGGTGGTTTCCATTCAAGTATATAGCTTCTACCTTCTTGAATCTACCCGAATACCATCTGCCGATACTATATGTCCCTGAAAAGTAACTTCTTTTAACCAAAATTCACACTTACTCGGTTTAGCATACAATTGCTTTTCTCTCAAAAAATCAGAGCACAATTCGGAGATGTTTATCATGCTCTTCTTCACCTTTTGAATACACTAGAATGTCATCTATAAATACAACCACAAACCGATCTAAATAAGGTGAAAAATTCTATTCATAAGATCCATGAAAGCAAATTGGAGCATTAGTCAATCCAAATGGCATAACCAAGAATTCATAATGACTGCATCGAGTCCTAAATGCGATTTTCGGCACATCGATTCTCTCACCAGAATCGATAATAATACCCGAGCACGAGATCAATTTTAAAAATACACTAGCTCCTTTTAATCGATCAAACAAATCATCAATTTCGGGCAACGGATATTTGTTCTTTATAGTCACTTTATTCAACCGACGGTAATCTATACAAAGCCTCAAAGACCCATCTTTCTTCTTTACAAACAATACTGGTGCTCCCCATGGTGATACACTAGAACGTACAAATCCCTTGTCCAATAATTCTTGTAGCTGCGTTTTCAATTCTTTCAACTCAGTGGGTGCCATCCGATAAGGTGCTATAGATATCGGTGCAGTGCCTGGAATTAACTCAATCCCAAACTCTACTTATCTTTCTGAAGGTAAACCCGGTAATTCTTCTGGAAACACATCAATAAAATCTCGAACCACTGGTATCTTTTCAATCTCAGAATTCGTTATACGAGTATCTAAAATGTAAGCAAGAAAAGCAGTACATCCTCTTCTCATCATTTTAGAAGCCTTCATTGCAGACACCACATTCGTCAATGCACTATATTTTTCACCGGTTACAATCACTTCATCTCCATCTGAAGTTCTCAAGGAAATTCTTTTTCTTCTGCAATCAACCATAACCCCATGTTCTGACAACCAGCCCATACCCAATATCACATCGAACTGATAAAACGTAAGTGCCATAAGGTCTGCTAGAAACTCATAATCATGAATTTTTAAGGGACATCTTCTACATACTTTATTAACTTTCTCACTTTGCCCGAAAGGATTAGTAACTACTATTTCATATTCTGTAAGTTCTACTTGTAACTCTCTTTCTTTCACTAATGCAATGCATATATATGAATGTGTAGAGCCAGGATCAATTAATGCAATTACAGAAGAATCAAATAAAGAGAATGTACCAGTAATCACATCAAGAGCGTCTCCCTCTTCTCGTTTTCTGATAGCATAAGTTCGAGGCCTTCGGGATTCAGATCTATCAGTTGTTTCCCTCACCAATCTCGTACCACTACTAGTGCCACCAGAAATTCCAGGTTGTCTACCTCTTTGTGAAACCGAGCTACCTCTCACAGACTGTTCTGTAACACTTTCTGACATCTTCGGACAGTCTCTAATTAAATGATCTTTTGACCCACATCGAAAACAGGCTCGGGAATTCAGTCGACATTCTCCCCAATGATATTTTCCACAGTGCTCACATGATGACGGTGTTGGTTTTCTTTTAGAACCCCCGGTACTACCCATAGAGGTCGCCTGCTGAATTTGTCTTGTCTGAATTTTGGATCTTTGCCCAACAGTGGGAGAACTGTATCTAGAATCTCTAAAATCCCTTACTCTTTTTGAAAACGGTAGTGGTGTTAAACTAGTTGCTAGTCTCTTCCCAAAACTCTTCTCTTTCGAACGAGCTAACCCTTCTTGTAGTCGTTGTGCTCTATCAACCAAAATAGGAGATTCTTGTAGATGTAATGGTATAAGAGGAACATAAATCTCTTCATTCAATCCCCACTCAAATCTTCTGCACATATCTGCTTCATTTGCTATTAATTCCTTTGCATATTTACTCAATCTAATAAATTCACGTTCATATTCAGCAACAGACATGTTGTTCTGCTTCAGATCCAGAAATTCTCGTTTCTTCTTCTCAAGATAAAGTTGACTCACATATTTCTTTCTAAATTCAGATACAAAGAAATCTTAATTAATTTTCTCTGTAGTATGGATATTCATAACAGTGGTCCACCATTGATAAGCCTCACCCTTTAATAAAGATACTGCACATTTCAACTTTTCATCCCCTGTACACTGCAATTCTTTAAATATTCTTTGACTGTTCTCTAACCATTCCTCAGCCTCAGCTGGGTCATCATCTTTCTTTCCCTTAAATTCTTCAGCCCCATATTTTCGGATTTTCTCCAAGGGGGATCGATGACTGGTTATAGATGGTTGTGGATGTGGAGCAGTAAGAAGAAAAGATAGTGGTGGAACAGATGGAGCATTATTAGTTCTCACAACTTGCTGCAATAACTGATTCATTGTCTGTAATAAAGTTGCAATCGGAATTTCTTCTCTAGCCGGTATTGGTTCAGTTCAGATTGAGTTCTTTCTTCCAATTCAGGGGCTCTATCATCTCCTAAGTTTACTGATTCACTTCGAACTTGGGCTCTATGTTGATCTCTTTCCCTATCAAGGTTTGGCGCCCTGCTCTCTACTTCATTTTCTGACTCTTCACGAGATCTATTTGACATCTTTAAGTTTCTACAATATTCATAAATTACACTATTAAATAACTAAAACTCATCTCATCACATCGATTTATAAAATGGCATGTACAAATAGACTCATACTCGACCCAAGAATTCAGAAAACCTAGGCTCTGATACCAATAAATGTAACACCCTCTAACCCTAAACCGTCGCCAGAACAGGGTTACAAGGCATTACCGAACATATTAGTCAAATTTCCTAATTACTTATAAATAAAAAATTACCTTCATGGTATAATTTAGTAATTTAATTCCTATATTGGGCTCTTGAAGCCAAAGCATATATTTAACGTAGAATGGAACTTGTTCAAACATTCTACAAAACTAGCGAAAATATATATATATTTTTATAAAAATTTCGACAGCATTTCTGCTTATTTTCACATATAACCCCCTGCAATTAAAATTTTGTAGTCCTTGAAGATGTGATGAGATGGGAGATATTCTAGTTGGACTTCTCTTCTAGTCTATTTGTACCTACGCGTTAAAAATAAACATGTTAAGCCAGTGAAGGCTTAGTAAGCACTACAAGAATAATTAATTAAGCAATCATAACAGAATATTTTAAACTCAATCAATTATTGCATATTTACTCACATATAAGTCTCTTCAACTATGCATTGCTTTAAGTAAATTTAACTTATCTTTTGTAAGGTATAAAACTTACCTTAACCCATCAGTAATTCACTTTTATTCTCAATTCACAATATTAGCCCAAAGTAGACTTTCTAGAACACACCGGATATACGGAACAAATACAGAGGTGCATTATGATGCACAAGTGAACAGAGAGCACTGACGTGCTAATAATCGGAGAGCACCAATGTGCTAATAATCAGAGAGCACCAACGTGCTGATAATCAGAGAACACCATTGTGCTAATATCAGAGAGCACCAACGTGCTAATATCAGAGAGCGCGCTAAAGTTCCTTAATGGCATGCCACTAATATCCCAGTAGTTCTAAATTTTGTCTACTTGGGCATTAAAGCTGAATCTCATATATTTAAATAATTCACATAAATATTTCAAAAAGGATTAATAACAATAATTTAAAATTCTTGTAGTACTTACAACAAAAGATTAGGTGATATAAGTTTTTCTTCCTTCACTCCTTAACCTTCTCTTTTCCTTTTGCTTCGATTCGGTCCTCTCCTTCCTTTTCTTTTTCTTCAATTTCATGTAAACACATAACATTTATATGTTAAAAATAATCAAATAATTTCCTGTACTATTTAATAAAATAAACATGTATTTTATGATAAATTCATCCTTTCTTACTTTTGCTCACATTTCAATTTAATACTTTACTCATAAACTTATTCAAAGCTGTCCTTTTGTGTCATAGTCACAAAATTATTTATTTCCAGAGTTACATAACTCCAAATGAAGAACCGTAAATTTTTCCTGAAACTAGACTCACATATATTCATACCATAAAATTTTCAGAATTTTTATCTTAGCCAATTAGTACAGTTTATTCATCAAAGTCACCCCTATTCAGCTGTCTGGCAGTTCTGACCCTTCTTCACTAAAAATTAATTATCTCTTCACACAGAATTCAGATGATGTTCTCGTTCATTTCTAGTAAAAATAGACTCATTCAGGATTCTAACATATAAATTTAAGCCCATAATTATTTTTCTCCAATTTTTTATGATTTTCCAAAGTCAGAACAGGGGATTTCGAAATCACCCTGAACTAGTCTCACCAAAGTCTAAATATCTCAAACTACAGAATTTATTTGCTTTCCCTGTTTCTTTCATATGAAAATAGACTCAATAAGCTTTAATTTCATATCTCACTCAACTTCTAATTCCTCTTCTACGATTTTTGGTGAATTTTCAAACTTACTCTACTGCTGCTGTCCCAAAACTGTTTTCTTATAGCTTGTTTTGCAATTAAGTCCTTTATCCAATTCTAACTTCAAATTCTTTCAATTAAACCATTAATTCATCATTTTATTCATCATATGCTATATTCAACAACTTTAAAACTTCAAAACTTCAACTTAAATTCATCAAAACTTTGTTCTAAAACTTATAAATCATCAAAATTAAAAGAAAAGGACTAAATTAACTTACCAAATTAAACTCCAAGCTTTAAACTTTCAATTTACCCTTTTCTTCTTTCTTTTCTCTCTTTTTCTTTCTTTCCCCTGCTCTCTGTTTCGTTTTCTTCTCTGTTTTTTTTTTTTTTTACCTTATTATATAATATTATATTAACATAAAATAATAATATATTTTATCACACACAAAAAAATCTATGCTTATGCCACCTCATCAATTAAAAATGGCATAATTGCCTTTTTAATCCTTTTTATTTTCTTTAATCTTTAATTAAACTTTCACACCTATTACAATCTAATCCTTATTCCCTAAATGCTTCTAATTACATCAAATTCACCTAAATAAAACCCAATTAGGTGCACACTAGCTTCGTAAATATTTTTAGTAAATATTTACGATTCAGTTTTATGAAAACGGA
The DNA here is from genome assembly GCA_025503065.1 of Gossypium bickii. Taxonomy (NCBI): domain Eukaryota; kingdom Viridiplantae; phylum Streptophyta; class Magnoliopsida; order Malvales; family Malvaceae; genus Gossypium; species Gossypium bickii. Next base: position 135,274,923 of record CP106709.1, on the reverse strand, counting down.
GACCGAAAATATATTTTTCGGTTACTCGACTATCAGGTCACTACACAATTGATGACTTGACATGTGTGCCACTTAGTTTGATTCAACATTAAAATTAAACTTAAATTCCTAAAAATTTATTTATCGAATCTATGTAATGTTGGCATAATATTATTATTTGAATACAAATAATATAAATCGATGTAAAGTAATTATTTGGTGCAATCATTTTTCAAGCCCAACCCAAAGAATCTCTCTCTTACCTTACTCTCACTCTATCCTTTGTTTTTTAAGTTTCTTTCTTCTTACCCTTATCGATTTATCATGGAAGCATCGTGGTGCGTTGAGATAGTATGTATGTAAATGACTGGGGCTCTGAATTTGAATCTCTCACATGTAGTAATGGTTGTCATCTAAACAGGCAAGCAGCCACAAGTACAGTGTGAATCAAAGAAAACACATTTCGTCAACATTGTCCCTATCATCATCGCCTACGCGACGCGTTTTCCGCTATCGGAAGGTCAAAAATCCAAATCAAAATAATCTTCTCCCTGTCATACGGAAAACCTGATGGCCTTTAGTTACCAAAATATACATATAAAGAAATTGAATCCATCACTGTTTGCTATTTTCTATTCAAAGTTCCTGGTAAAGATATGGTGTATTTCACGTACTTTCTGCTGCTTAAGTATCCTTTGCCTGTCAAATTTCTGCACATTCTTTTTCCTTTTTTAAAAGAAATTTATTCTATGAAGAAAGATTCTTTTGCTGAAATGGGTAAAATGTCTCAAAATTTCTTTATATATTTTGGCAGATATCTTCGTATATGTTCGAATTTGTGTAGGATTTAAGGTACGGAAAAATAGAAAATTCAAGTAACATGACTAAAGATAGAACTTGAATACATACTTGGAACCTTTTCTTTTCTGATTTCATCAATCTTGAAACCATTTAATGAAGTTGTCATCTGCTTTCTGTCTGGTTCCCTACTTGCCAACCACAATAACCAACCAATGGCGAAGTTCCACCGTGAAGACGATAGAAAACAGTTTCTTGTAGGTTTTCTTTTCCCTTTTTCTAGCTATCAATGGATGAAACTCGCACAAAAAAGGAAATCAGATCTTAATCTGATTGTAAACAGAAGAACCTTAAACCTATATTCACTAAGGTGGTCCTAAGTGAAGTGAAAAATGTATGTTACTATAACTTGAGATCAAGATCTCTTGAGGCTTCTTTCGATGATTGACCTTCCTCGTGAGATGATTTGTTTTCATTGAGTTTAGGTGGTGGAGTCGATCCTCTTGCGTTGTTTACTTGGTATGGCGCTCTTGCTGTTGCCCTGAATATAAAGCCAATGGTGACAGTTTAGTGATGTAATTTATCCCGAATCAAGAACAAGTTAAAACAACAAGTTAAAATAACAATACCAGATCGCCTTTATCTATATCTGGTGTTTGAATGTTTGATGGATACAAGTAAAAAAATAAAATAAAACAAGGGTTCATCATAGTTTGCAATCTAAGGCACCAGATCTTATTGTATTCTTAGGGGGAACTAAGCAGTTTATATGAAGCTTTAGCAACATCCAAAAGTTTTCGAGTTGTGGAAGAAATTTTCTTACCTTTCTTTTCTCTTTTCGAAAAACTTGTGAAGTGAATTTCTTCTTGCAATTCGAAGATCTGCAAAGAAGCAAGTAAAGCAAACAACTCAGATTTGGTCATTGATGGTTAAAAACTTGCAAAGTTTTTCCAACAGAAACTTGCAGGAATTAATTCGAGGCCACATTATCAATTACCTGAAGGTCCTGAACCGCCATATTGATGCCCCTCAAAGGAAGAATCATGAGGGGGAGGAGGACTATTCCCAGTCGCGGTAGCAACATTCAGGTCTGGAATTTCATGATTGCTAGGCTCGATTTGGACTATTTTAGACTTAACTTTTTCCATGACAGTATCAACAACACCACCGCTTGCGGTCGAGCATCCATGGGTAGCTAATAAGTCCATGATTTCCTTGAACTTGTCAGCTGGGAAGTCATTAAATACTGCCACTTGACCACCAAAAAACATGGTCATCTGGGAATTCTTTGGTTCCACTTTTGCTGGTTTCCTGAATTAAACAACACTATATATTAGTTCCATAGACTTTTTTTAACACATTTCTGTCAATCCTATAACAATTTTTTAACAGCAAGGCATTAAACTTGCAACGATTGATCGACTAAAATATGCTTGAAAAGATCAAACAAGGGGCATCTGAAATTCCAAATATCTAACACACCTGAAATCTGTCATCATGTTGGTATCTTCCTTGGAACTGGAGACACCAAAACTCCTAATCTCTGGGAAAAAACCACAAGGTTTCGCATTTGATTTCGATGTAGATGACCCGAGATTCGGTTTTAAACTCTCATAAGAATTATCCATGTTGGGCAAAAAGTTCTTCGTCATTGTTTGTTGCCTAGATGTTTCAATCCCTGCAACATCACCAAACAAAGAAATATAATAAAACACCCTTCTTCCCATATCCAAGCATCCACATGAGAAGAAAACAAAAACCCAAAAAATTCTTCATAGAAATCAACCCAGACAAGAAAGCTCCCTTTCTTCAACAGCTAACAGAAGCCTAGAAAGAAAGTAAAAGAAGGTACCTTTAGATTCAGGTTTTGAAGCCAACCGAACGCTGATACCCCCAAGATTCCTTTTTTTCTTTCAAGAACTGACTGAGAAGATTGACAAAACTTGCTCTCCAGAGAGCCTTCCCGGATTTTTGGCCTGATTGGACATTGCTTCTTCTGCTTCCTTTCCTTGTTGTCGGAGAAGCTCTCAAAGTTTCTTACAAAAGCTGAATAAAACGACTGTCAAAGATCAAGTTTCATGGTATAATCAAAATCATTTTGCCAGCCACTCAAAAGAGATTTTCTGCTGAAAGAGGATGACAAACAGGCTTCTCCAAAACTCACCACTTTCTTTGAATCTGATGGGCAATGAGTAGTCCTGCTTTTATATTGGAATTATGAGAAAACATTATTTATTTTTTTGATTTAAGAGCACGTTTTTTTTGCATTGAGAAAAAAAAAGTTAAAATAAACATTACAAAAAGACTAGTACTAGTACTATAATAATGTTGAAGTCTTTAAAGATTTTAGTGGAAGGGTAAAGCCAGAGGGTAATTGGGTCGGAGTTTCCTTGCAATTGCCTACCTTACCATTTTTCCATGACTGCCCTTTGAACCTCGACCTTTGTTTTAAACAAAACTTTAGAGTTTATAAATAAGGAGAAAAATAGCAATATTAAGTTGTCCGGACTGGATCCATTCTTTTGAACACCATGACATTCCTGTCTATTTTTTAAAAAACATTTTTTTTATTTTATTACATATTAAAATATATGTCCCAGTTATTTATTTGTAAAGTTTTTAAATTCCGTATACAACAATATTCCTTAAAAAATACAATATATAATGTGAGTACGTATTCACTTTTTTTATTTCTTTAGCAAAAATAATTAGTTTTTCGTTAAAAAAGTTAAATAAATTCTTTTCATATTTTTTTAATTGTTTTACTCACTTAGTGACATGGTGAACGTGCATAACATTAATTTATCTAAAATATTTGACTTTACAAGTAGTTTGATAAACTAAGAAATTAAATGAAGAGCTTTTAATATTCAAATACTATTTTAAAACTATTTAGTATATTAATAAAAATTAGGAAAAGCGAATTAAATTGTTCCATAATAGTGAATCTTTTCGGAAAAAAAATTATTTCATATTTTTATTTTTTAAACATATATTTGAAATAAATTATTATTTTGTTTTTTTTCTAAAAATGTAAAAAAAATTCAAAAAAAAATTAAAGCTTAATTAAAATTTTCAGAAAAAAACTTTAAGAGGGAAATCAAAATTTTCCAAAACACTAGGGAGGCAAAGCCCTTCCGGGCCCTTTAAGGATTTGTCTCATTGGGATAATAAAGTCTAAAAATGTATCATCTACGTGCCAGACCAAAACTCTACCCTCTCTTCCAAATTATTTATGTGTCTTGAGCTAATATTTAAAGTTCCAACATAGTTTGTGTAACCTTCAATTGAGTTTTAAGTTAATTGTGAATTTATTAAAAATACTTTAGTTTTATAAAGAGTAAATATTATTTTGATGATATTTTTGGTCTTTTATGTTTTTATATAAAATCTAGAAAATATACATTAAATTTGTTACTAGTCCCTATACTATGTGTTAATTGTGAATTTAGTCCATGTACTTCAATTTATTCATTTTTCCAATCACTGTACTCTTAGAATTAAAATTGCAGTCCCAACCAAAGGGTAGCTATAATTTTCATTAAATTAAATTATGTCATGTCAGCTTACTATTTTTACATATTACTAAAAAAACTGTGAATAGATTTAACGATTGTTATTTGTATTAAGACTTAATCTGTGAATAGATTTAACGATTGTTATTTGTATTAAGACTTAATCTGTGAATAGATTTAACGATTGTTATTTGTATTAAGACTTAATTTTTGAAATTTGAAAAATATAGCGACTAAAAATAAGCTAGTTGGAGAATATTGACTAAATCTACAACTTTATACATAATATTAGTTTAATAGAAGAAATTAACCAAACAAATTTGGCTGCTACCATTTAGTCAAGACTAAGCTTTCAAATTTTGAAAAGTACAATAACTGAAATTAATTAATTCGAAAAGTATATGGACTAAATTTAATTAAATTAAAGTATAAGTAATAAATCCACTATTTACGCAAACTACAAGTTCTAGTAGCGAATTTTGATAGAAAATATATGCACATAAGGGATTTGAACCCAAAGTATTATGAACTTTATTCTACCATTTTTACCATTTCAAGTAAACACATATTTAGTATTTATATCAATTTTCTTATAAAAAAGGCTAGTATTTTTAAATAGTATTAAATATTCATGTATAAAATGAGCTTTTACTACATACTAGTTTCTAATGTCATATTTATTGCATGTTATTTTACGTTTTTAATTTTTAATTAAAATTTTAAATATTGTATTTTAATCATTGTAATTAGTGTAAAATAATTTTCATTATTTGAATTATTGAATATAATTAAATTATGCTAAGTTATTTAACAATTCAGATATTATAATAGTAAAACATTTTAAGCAGTTTACTTTTCAAATATTCTTAGATGTTTTATTTACCTTGTATACTAATATATACGATCCAAAAAGATATGAGGTGGCTTTATGATAATTTATATCTTTATATTAAAGATAATTGATTTGATGTGATTTAGGCAAATTAAGATAGATTAGAGCTTACTTTTGTAAAGATTAATTTGTGTTATAAATATAGAAGGATTAATCAACTTTGATAAAAATTTTATTGTTGAGGCAATTTTTTTGAAGTGGATGTCGAAATGCCAACGAAAGTGGCCACTGCAATCAGACACTTCGACAGGCAACATAATTTGTTTTATTTGGAGTTGGAAAACTTTTTAACCAAATCACTTGGGTAATGACTTGATTTTGTGGATGTGTGTTAGCTCATATTTAAAATCCATCTTCTAGAGCAACAAATATTTGAAGATTTGATCGAATTGGATCGAGACTGCATTGAAGACATATCTCCAAGGAATCCACTTTATGCTGGACTTCATTAATATATTGTATCTTGCTATTTATTAGCCATTGTTTAATATGAATTGAACTATAATTGGTCTATAGTATGTTAGCCAGTCTCAAACATTTATATATTTAGAGACTTGTATAAATTTATGCATGAAATATTGAGAGCACCTATATGTTCATTGAGGAATGTATTTGGGAGTGCAATTGAGAGTAAACAAGTAGTGTTTACATCCAAAGTTCTCATGAGGAGAATTTAATTCGATAATGATAGAGTGTGATTCACTTGTTATATTGTAGATCAAAGATAGTGGAATTACTTACAGAGCTAAGCTTCACAGACGTAAAGAAATCGAATTGCGTAAAAAACCTGTGTTTATTGTTATTTTGTTTACATAGTTTTAGCAAATTAAGTTGTAATGACCACTGTAGTCAAATACTTCCATTCAATTTGGATAGTTCAAGCAATTAACAACTTTAAGTACCAACAAAATAATATTACAAATATATTTTTTCAGTGATTCTATAAATACTACTTAAATAAAAATGTCTTACTCGTGCATCTATTTACCACTAATTAAGAAAACAACAAAAATAATTAAACATGAATAAAAAATCTAATTAGATGATAATAACTGTAAAAAACCTACATCATTATATTTATTATGTTATGGTTAACGGTTACTCTTAAGTTAACAAAGGGGAAACTGCTCCCACAATAATTAAGGAAAATGTTGTCTTTTCACTCATCTGGTATTGTGTAAAATTTTAATCCTGATCTGTAATTTATGCCTTGCTTATTAGTAATTATGGTTTATGCTTCATATTAACGAATGTTTAATTGATTTAAAGCTAATAAGTTAAATAAGTAGTTTAAATTTAAAAAAAAAAAAACTTTAAAATAGCTCCTTCCTATTTCTCATACAACTTTTTTTATCAATCACCATAATATTTTTTAATTATTTATTAATAAGCATTAATTTTTTTTAAAACTTTCATTGAATAAATTTTATATTTAATTTTATCTAAAAATATTGTGAGCGTGCACAGGGACAGGGACTAGCCGACTAATAGATTATGGGGTGAACAACCCAAAAAGCTGTTTTGTACAAAAATCACCGGATTAAATTAATTTTTTTAAAATTTATCGAATTAAGTTGATTTTGGAGAGAAGAAAAATGTATCTAGATAATTGTGTTTTCAGCGGATTTGACAGGAAAACGCTTCTAGCTGAATCTATTTTCTTGCTCAGTCAGCAAAGGGCGTCTAACTGGACGCATTTTTCCTAACGACTACACCACCAACAATTATTCCCCCAACGGTAAGAAATCTCTCTATTTAAACCCCAAAAAGTTTCATTTTTTTTAATTCACTCTCAATCCTCTCTCAATCCATTTTCAATCATCTATCAATTCTTTCATAATTCTTACTAAATTCTCTCAGCTCACTCTTATTTTTTTACTAAAATTGTATTAAGGTTTTTTTAATCAATTTTATATTACAATTTTTTTTTCGTTTTTATTGAAATTATTAATGACAAATTCTCTTATTCATTTGGATGGCAAGTACATTTCGACCATTCAATTGCAAATGGGGTCCTAAAAGAAATATTTTCCACAAAATATAAATATTATAAAAAAATACAAAAGAATATAAAAATGTTAAAAGTTAAAAAATTCCTAAAATAACAATTTTAGAGACCTAAAACAAAAGCCCTATACCTTAATCTCTAAAACCCTTGAAAGAAATAAAAACTCTAACCCTGAAAATCATAAACAATAATCTTAAAAAACCCTCAAAAAAATATTAGAGAAAGTGTGTGAAAACGCATGGATGCACTTTGGTGAGGAGAAAAGCGTATCCAATTGGATGTGTTTTCCTACCAAATCTGTTGAAAAAGCATCTAACTGGACACGTTTTTCTTCTCTCTCTTAAATTGGTCTAATCTGATAAATTTTGAAAAATTGATCAAATCTTGTAAATTTTTTTTAAAAAAAGGCCTTTTTGGGTAATTCGTTCGAACATATATTTTTAAATGGTGTATTGGTAATTTATAGCAATTAGGGGTGCATATTGGTATTCACGTGTCTAGGAGTTAGGCGCTATTATACAAGAACGGTTAATGGAGGAAAATAATTACGTGGAATTTACGCGCAGTCGTTTTTCTTGTGGTAAATGAAAGCAAAAACGTATTACCAAAAACAGAAAAAAAGAAGAAGAAAGAAAGCAAAAATGTATCACCAAAAAGAGAAAAAGAAGAAGAAAGAAAGCAAAAACATATTACTAAAAAGAGAAAAGAAGAAAGAAAGCAAAAACGTATAATACAGCATGTGGTAAACAATTCTCACATCAGTTGGACATCGAAAGAACACATCAGGGGCAACTTAATCCATTTTAGGCCAAACACGTGGCAAGATCATACGGATAGAGGTGAATTTAGGGGGGATGGCAGGGGCCCCGACCCCCCCTAAAATGTAAAATTTTTATTTAAGCCCTGAAATTAAAAAAAATTAAATTAATAAAAGTAAAATTACACTTCGACCCTCCTAAAATAATAAAAATTTGATTTAATCTTTTAAAAGTTATAAAAATATAGATTATAAAAAATTAAAATTTCATTCCACCCTTCTTAAAAATTTGTTCTCCCTTTGCCCATTCTCCCACTGTCCCACTCAATGTTGTTAGGTTTTGCAATTTTCATACATTTCACATGTTGTACTCTCCCCCCCCCCCCCCCGGTTTTATTTAGATAAGAATAAAAATAAAGTGATTCTGTTCATTCACATGTTATTTATATAGCACGCACTGTACAAATGAAAAAAAAAAGGTAAAAAATATATTATAGTCTATAGAACATCAATAGAGCTTTTGTGGTTATGGTAAGATTGATTGTGAGAAATAAAAATATTTTAAGCTCAAATATTATAAAGTGTGATTATCTTTTAAATGTATTTTGAGTTTTAAGTTATGAAAAATATTTTTAAGCAATCAATTGATTTTTAAAAAATTTAAAAATTTTAAAAAAATTATAACTTTTAATTTTTAAGAAATTCATATATTTTTTATTTTTAAATAATTAATTAATTACTGACGTGATAATCTATGTGTATTCTATGTCAGCAAAATTAATAAATATTAATTTTTTTCATTCATTTTGGATGATTTAAAAAAACAACACAAAATTAAAACTAAAAAATTAAAAATTGAAAAATGAAATAAAACATTAAAATAAATTTTTTATATACAATTAAAAGATATAATAAGTCATCATGTAAAAAAAAAATTATGGAAGTAGTTTTTAACACCATTCAATTTCGACTAACAAACATTATTTTTTGAACCATAATTACATTTTATTTTAATTAAATTTAGAGTTGAATTTTTTTATTTTAAAAAACATAGGACAAGTTCTCTAAGTATTTTTCCTTTTAATAAAATTTAAAATTTTGCATTTACTTGACAACTACATTGCTCAAACCTTCGTTCTTGTCATTTTGCATATCTGGCAGTCCCATCCCATTCATTGGGCCTAAGCGAAGGAGGAAAACGTTTGGATCCACCCACTCATTGTAACGCTCAAATTATTTTATTATTTTTCGTATTTTTTAAATAATTCAATAATAATATTTTATATTTATAAAGATATAATACACGCTAATTTTTAAGTAAATTAAATCAATGGTTGTATTGCTAAATATAGGTGGATTCCTCATTTTCAATTATAATCGAAAAAAATCATACTAGATTTACATAAAAAAATTATGTAATAAAAATATTTATTAAAATTTCACATCAAATGGTAAAAATAAAAAAAATTCATATGTATGATATGTTTTGTTCAAAATTTATTATAAATAAATTTTTATTGATTTAAAAAATATAAAATACACTTATAATTATATAATTACTTTGAATAATAATAATAATTTATTAATTGAATTTGGATTCAATTAACAAGTCACATCAAAGATGGATATATACAATCAACATTTGTTCAATTTGGACCAAACAATAAGTAATGTTTTGAAGTACAAAACATTTGATGTAAAAAGCTAAAGGAGGGATTCATTAATATTTTAATTTTATACTTTCTCGTATATTTTATATGAGTAATATTTTAATATTTTAATTATTATATTTTGTAGTTCTACAGTGCATGTCAAGATTTTATTTCACGACAGCATTCTGAATACCCGATACGCTATGTGTGAGAACAGGCGGTGGTTTCTTACCTAACCTTGTAGGTGTAGGCTTGAAAATTCATAATGAGAAGAAATGAGTTAACGTTCACGTTTTAAATGTTTGTAGCGAAAATAATGAATCAATGAAAAGCAAGGGGTAATAAGTTCAATAATTGAATATTGAATTCCTGGAAAAAGAAATGAATATTCAAAGAAACAATCGTTTCAAAAACAGTTAATTGAAAAACTTCGAACAAGAAACCAAAATTGATTGAAAAACGATGGCAAAGAGAGATTAAAGAGAAAACCAAAATTAGAGCTTGGAAAACAATGGTTAGTTGGGTTACTTGTTTAACGAATTTAGAAAAATAAGAATTTAATTATTGAAATAATTACAACTTTAATTAGTTGGGCAAAGCAGTATACATTTGACGCATATAAAAAAATTAACTGATTAACAAGAAATTGATTCAAATATTCCATTGACAGGTAATTATTGTCTTTTGAATATTAATGGGGTGCTCAAACTTAATACAAATATAGCTTCTGTTGGGGGTGTTGTGAAAACAGAATAGAGAATGGATTGGATATAATTACTATTTGGGGATATATTTCGTGTTTGAGGTTGAGCTGTAGGGGATTTTGGATGATTTGGTTCTCCTATAAAGGTGGGATCTTAACAAACTGATAACTTAGAGGTGGTTAAAATCATTCAAGAGAGTCAGCCAGCAAGTGCAAATTCAACCTTGGTAAGGAGGATTCTTCAACTATTAAAGCGGGTTAAATATTGGAGGATAAGATAGATTTTAAAGGAGGAAAATAAAATTGCAGATTCGTTAGCTAAAATGACTTCTAACAACAAGAAAGACACTCAAGTCTTTGAGAAAGTTTCTAAAAAACTTGTACATCTCTTAGAATTGAGCATAAATAAGAATGTTTTAGATTTACATTAATCTAATGTAGTTATTTGCTTATTTGAAAAAAAAAAACCATAATTTAAACCAAAACCAACAAGATAGTTAATACACTTAAAAGAACCCTTAAATGATTATACTTTCTTTGAACAAAACTCTTATATTGTTTTATCAATAAATAATGCTCTATCTTACGAATTTTAAGCATAGTTTTTTTATATTTTAATATTAAAGTTTTTTTTTTAAATTCACCCTTAATTTTTTATTGACACAACAAAAATTCTATACAATTTTAATATTAATATAAAATTTTTAAAAATAATCAAAATATTTAAAAGAGTGGCTATGTTAAATATATAAACCCTTTAATTCTTTTAAAAAAATATTTTTTTTACTTTTATTTAATATATTATTCTTATCAATTTCATAGTGAAAAAATGCAAATCAATTAAAAATTTCAAAATAATTTTATTTTAGTATTAGATTCAATAGATTTCATATTTCATGAATGAAAAATTATAATTTAACTTGTTTAAACAAAATATAATAATTTAAAAGTTTTTTAATATATTAAAAAAAGCTGTTTCTACTCATCATCTCAAAATAAAAAAAATATTTATTTATAAATTAAAAATTATGTTATTGGAATGAAAATACTATTCCTTTCCAAATACAAGGTGCCACTGAGATTTTGTCATTTTTCTCCGGAGTCGATAGACTTCGAACATACAGAAAAATCTAAATTCGTCCCTATTACGTACTTTCTTTATTAAATTGTCCTCATAAAACTTTTTTTTTAAATTTTCTACTGCATAATGGTTCAAGGTTGTTTTATTTTATTAATAAATTAATATATTTTTCTCGTAAAAATATTTTTATAACTCCTTTTCTCAAAACACACACACACACACTAAAGTTTGAGAATTTCAATAAGTAGGTAGGCGGCTTCTATTCTAGAAAAGCATACATTTTCTTATTAAAAACATTTTTATTGTTTGTTAAGGACAAATTTGACAAACTTTATAATAAAATAAATAAAAAAAATGTCATAAATGGGACGTTTTTTGAGAAAAATAATCAAGGCAAAGTTAGAATTTATCTATATTTAATATATTTTCTTTCTGTAAACTAATTAAGTTAACTTGAGTTTAAAAATAAATAATTAAATGCGAACATTTGAATCTTAAAATATTTAAAATTAAAAATTGTAATCATATCTCCGAAAAGGTCAGTAAAGTTCGAAAGAATGTCGTTACTGAAACGGGGAAAACGTTTGGCCCTTCATAAATAAAACATGCAATTTGGATTATTGGTCGACTTTTGGTGCGAGTGAGTGTATTTATTTGTTCATCTTTCAAACTGTGGGCTTCAGTTGAAAGGGAGAGATAATGACAATTGACAATGATATACACTAACTGTAATGAGTGAAATTTTATATAAAAACTCAAAGTGATTTTAGTTAAAACTGTAAAGATTATAAAGTTTTGTGTTTAAATTATATATATTTAAATTTTTTCGTATAAAATATAAAAAAAACAACAAATATCATCACTATAATATTGTTGTTTTAGTAATTTTACATTATAAATAACATTAATTCAAAAAAAAAAATCGAAATTAATGGTATAAATAATTTTTTTAATAATTCGTTTATGTAATTACTATAATACTATTATTACATGTAGGGATATCAAAACTGGATCCGTCAAATATATACTCTTTTATTTTCTAAAATGTATTCAGTGAATATGTGTTAAAAATTTATATTCATGAATAGAATGTGTTAAAGAAAACATAACAAGTAGGATGAAACAATTCATACAACTCTACGTATATTTACTGTTTGAAATGACGTCATGGGTGTTGTTGGAATTGAATTACTCAGTTGGAGCCGTTGAATACAACTTTTGTTAGTTGAGCTGGTTCCTAAACTAATATTAGTATTGCATTCTCCTGTAATAACAAGATGATATCCCAATAACAAAAAGGATGCGAAGAACTAGAAGTATAAACATGTACAAATGAAGAAATGCAAGCAAGCTTTGATACTCTAATCTCGTAACTTCTAACAACACACAAGATCAAACAAAATAATATGCTTTGATATAACCAGTAAGTATCGGATAAATTATTATGGGCTACTTTTTTTTTTAAATATATATATTTAAAAATTTTAGAATTATAAATAAATTGATAAAATCTGGAAATATCGAGAGCTACTTTTATTGAATTTTTTAGAATTTAAACTAAAATGATAAATTTTATAAATATTGAGGGCTAAAATTTTTATTTGATCAATAAAAATAGCCCACATCAGTTTTTCGTTACACATCTAACAACGAGAGAGTGATTAAAATATTTAATTTCAAAAAATTTAGTGACTAAATAAAAACAATTAATAGTTAAGTGACCAAAATAGAATCGATGAATAGTATTTTTAAAAGGGATAAATTAAAACTTAGTAAATGTGCATTTTAATCATTTATCAGCTTATAATTTTACAAACTTTATAAGGTAAAAAATGCTATATTTTGATTTTAGGAGGCCTGAGCTTGACTAGAGGTGAGCATGGGCTAAGTCGGGCCGGGTTCAATTAAAAATTCAGGCCTGCTTGCTAGGCTTGGGCCCTGCCTAGCCTGAAATACGGGCCTAAAATTTTGCCCAAGCTCGACTCGGATAAAAATGCTAAAACTTGGGCCTGACTCGGCCCGTCCATATTATTTTTTTATATAATTTTAAAATATATATAATACATAAAAAATACTAAAAACATCAAAATAAATGTTTTCCAACAAATTGAAAATAAATATTAAAAAATATGTATACTTAAATAACACTAAGATAGATGCAACTTAACAAGCAAATGTTTCTAAAATAATAACAAAATTAACAATAAAATAAGTTTTATACAATATCCAAATAATAACAACATAATAGAAAATGGTAGCAAAATAGGGAGGAAACAATAAGAAAATAATATTAAAGAAAAAACAGATTTTTTTGTCCTTTAGTGAATTTAGGCCGGGCTAAGCCCAGGCCAAAAATGCCTTACCCGAGGCTTAACTTGTTTTTTAAACGGGCCTTATATTTTTGTTCAAGCCTATTTTTCGGACCTATATTTTTACTCAAACTCTCCCACATTTCGAACGGGCCTTTAGACTAGGCCGGGTGACCCGACTTATGATCAGGTCTACGCCTTATTCTACCAGCAATCCTAACATCGCTTTATGCTTACACATCTAATTGAAATTTTAGTAAAAAGTTGTGGCTTTTAATCATACCATAAACCCTCTTTTGTCTAAATATGGTTGTAGACTCTAGTACCTGATTGAGCCTATAAAGAAGCCCATCACTTTGACAAGATGAAAAAGCCACTTGTTTTTGTAATAAATAGTTTTGCATCCTTTCGTATTTATTTGTACAGTTAATATTTTAACAATTTAAGTATTATATTTTACATTTTATTTATATAGATATATGTCAAATTTGATATAAATTAAAAAAATTAATCATTTATTTTATGTAAACAATTTTCAACGGTTTAAAAAATATTGATATATATATAGTATTTTAAATAGATATGATAGAAATATCGAATCTGTTTAAAAGTTTATATGCATGATAAGTACAATTATATTAATAAATTTAATGGTTAGAAATGATATGAAAAATGTAAAACTACTTAATTTTATACCAATATAAATAAATCGTCTTAATATAAATATAGATATAAATTTAATTTAATAAGATACGTTAATCTCTCTCAATTCTTTGTTTTAATAAGATGAATTAAAAGAAAAAAAAATCTTAAACTGCGAAGACAAATCTAAATCCCTAAAATCTAAAAATTTGAATAATAAGTAAATGATTTGAGGGTTCGCAGATCTCTTCATGAGTTCACTGAATTGGTATTTAATTAAGGAATGAAAATGTAGGAAACCAAATTTAAAAGTAAAAATAAATTTCTCTGACTTGGACTTAACCCTCGGCAGCTTTAGTTGATGGTCTACTAAAAATAGCAGAGCAGTAGTACAAGCCAATACGAAAAATTAGCACAATAACAACAACAACAAAAATTCAAAGCCATTACGAAAAACGGACGAACGGACGCTATGATGTTAACAAAGCCAATACGAAAATTTTGCACAAGAAGAGCTCCCACCATCATACCACTAAAAATACTTTGCCAAAAACCATCCCCAGGCCTCATTAATGGCGGTGGCTAGGTTTTTCAGGCTATTTCCGCTCTTGTTGTCGTCATCTTTCGTCGTCCTATCGCCATTGGCATCTTCTGCGTCGGATTCCGAGGCCTTGTTGAGGCTCAAGGAATCTTTAATCAATGCCGGTGCTCTTGATTCTTGGGTGCCAGGCTCCAACCCTTGCAATGGTTCCCAAGGAACTTGGGAAGGATTGCGTTGCTCCAATGGCGTCGTCACGGGTTTGCGTCTCGAAGGGATGGGATTATCGGGGTATATCGATGTCGAAGCGTTGGTTGAGATCCAGGGTTTGCGTGTTTTCAGTGTTGCTAACAATTCTTTCACCGACGTCATTCCCGAAATCAATCGTTTGGGTAGTTTGAAGGTATTGTTCTTGTCGATGAATCAATTTTCGGGTGTGATTCCGTCCGAGTATTTTGACAACATGGGTTCGCTGAAGAAAGTTTGGTTATCAAACAACAAATTTACGGGGAACATTCCAGTTTCATTGTCTCGTTTGTCTCGTCTCATTGACTTGCATCTAGAAAACAATCAATTTAGTGGACAAATTCCGGCTTTTGATAACCCAACTTTGAAATACATCAATGTATCAAACAACCAACTCGAAGGTGAGATTCCTTCTAGTTTGTCGAAATTCAATGCAGATTTTTTCGTGGGGAATCCGGGACTTTGCGGAGAACAGGTCGGCGTTGAGTGTAGCAAGGCAGACCAGCCAACTCCAAATGATACTTCCAAAGCCATTGTTGCTGCATTGATTACGTTAGGAGCCGTTCTATTTATCGCGATTATATTCTTTGCGTTTCGATGGAGGAAAAAGAAGCAACAAAACGATTTGAAGGAGCTAAAAACCGGAAACTCTAATGACGCAGTGGAGGTGCCGGTTTCCGTTATAACTGATAAAAAAGAAGAAAGCGTAAAGAGTGCATGCTCAACCCGCAAAGATTCTAATCATGGAAGGCCCAGTACTGTAGCAGAACTAGTCATGGTGAACGATGAAAAGGGTGTTATTGGGTTGCCAGATTTGTTGAAATCCGCGGCGGAAGTGCTCGGAAATGGATCGTTGGGGTCTTCTTATAAGGTTAAGATGACGAATGGAGTGGCATTGGTGGTGAAAAGGATGCGCCAAATGAATGCATTAGGGAATGATGCGTTTGATGCAGAAGTTAGAAAGCTCGGAAATCTACGACACCCTAATGTTTTGCCACCTTTAGCTTACCATTACCGTAAAGAAGAAAAGCTTTTTGTCTACGAGTACTTTTCTAAAGGCAGTTTGTTTTACCAATTGCATGGTAAATCATCTACATCTTTTGCACCTTTTTTTTATTGGGTATCTTTTGCATTTGTTCCTTAAACGCAATACCATACCATTCATGGGTTCTAACAGAAAAAAAAAAAAATGAAATCATCCAGGTGATGGTGGGAAATCTGGTGGTGAACTTGATTGGCCGACCAGAGTGAAGATTGTGCGAGGAATAGCGGAGGGACTCGATTATCTCCACAAGGAATTTCCTTTACGTGACGTACCTCACGGTAATCTCAAATCAAGCAATGTTCTACTCGACCCCGATAATCATCCATTTCTCTCGGACTATGGATTTCACCCATTAGTAAACATCGACGGTTTACAGGCCCTATGTGCTTATAAAACCCCAGAAGCAGTGCAACAAAAAACAGTATCTCCTAAAAGTGATGTATATTGCCTAGGAATCATAATTCTGGAGATCCTCACAGGAGAAATCCCTTGCCAGTGTCTTAACGATAGCAAAGGCGGAACTGATATAGTCCAATGGGTGGCGTCCGCGTTTACAGAAGGGAGACAGGCTGAGTTGCTTGATACAGGGATGGAGGGGTGCCGAAATTCAGTGGGCAGCATGGAGAAGCTCCTTCGTGTAGGCGCACTTTGCACTGAAACTAGTCCCGAGAAGCGATTAGACATTAAAGAAACCATTAGAATGATAGAGGAGATACAAGTAGAAGGAAGCGTAGACTGACTTTTGGATTTTGTGATTTGAACTTAGTATATAAATCTGAACGGAGATTGAGTTGCAGTGGCTTCAAAAATGCCATTACTGTAGAATTTTGAGGTTGCAATTAAATTATTGGGTTATTATCACAGTTTAAACCTTTTCTTTTTTTAACTTTGATCTATATTATAATTTAAAATATTTTAATTTATTAAAATTGGCACAAGCATACAAATTAATTTATTCAATTTTATTATAATTTATTAATAATAAAAGTAAAGTTGCTGAAAAATTGATATTGTTACCATTGTAAAGCTTAAATTTAAGCATGCTCATGTACATAATACAATATTATCAAAATCAGATCAGATAAAACAATTCAACTAAAAACCAAAACCTTTAACAATAAAAAAACTCAAAAAAAAAACAACAACAACCTGAATTGAAATTTACAGAAGCAACAATGTTGGGTTTGGTAACTTTATAAAATTGTAATAAATTTTAAATAATTAATTATGCTTCTTAAAAAATAAAAAAATATTATTTTAATTAATAATTACGTAGAATCAAATTATGCAATCAAAACTAAAGCCAACAAATTCGATTAAACCAATCATGATAATTGCACATGATAGCACTTGAAAACTTACACATTAATTGGGTATGGTAGATCTTGAACATGATCCAGGCAACTTTGCCTTTTTCAGCAGAGCTAAGGCGTCATGGACATGTATTTTTTTTAGATTTTAGATGAAAAAAAAAATTGTACTTAAAATAATATCTATTACTTTGTTAAAGTAAAGCTCTTTTGAAAATAGAAAAACCTATAACTGGTTGAGTCTTAATTCAATTGGCATGGATATTGTTGCAAATATAGGAGAATGTAAGTTTAATTGTGTTGAGGTGCATTGTCTTCTTATTTATGAGTTGAGGAGGGGTTATGGATAGTTTTAGGCATTATGTTAGAAAGAATAGAAATTATTATAACCTATAATGAGATTATTAAAAAAACAGATAAACCTTATTGATATAACATCGACAATTAAAAGATGTAATCAAAATATTTTAAAAATTGAGACTAAGTTAAAATGAATAACAATTTAAAGATATTTAATATAATTAATTTTAAATTTTATCTAAATTTAAAATCGAGTGGGGTCAGCCATCAAGAGTATCATACTTATGTTTATTTTTTTTTCTTTTTTCAACGTCATACTTCTTACGTTCACTTCAACAAAAGGTAGGTGTACTTGTAGAGTTTTCACATATCCTATTTATTATATCAAACTCGAAATAGGGAAGCATGTGGGAGAAGCAAAACCGATCGTGAAGGGAATGTAAAATATGGGCCTTGGACCCATTAAAACCTTAAAAACAAGGACCGCTTGGGTTAGGTTTGGGACCCCTTATCTTATAATGTGAGCCCACCCAAAATTCTACGATTTCAATTAAGAAGGCAGAAGGAGCTGAATTCATGCCAATGCCGCCGGTAATTGACAAAAAACATCCTCCCAATCGGCGGCGAAGACAGGAACCAGAAAAAAAAAAAAGAGAAAGTCAATTGAAAATCATACAGTGCTACAATAATGGTAATAATAGCAAATAAATTAAATAATCCTTCAAAAATTCCACAAACGAAACCTACTTCTCTATTTTTTTCTCAAAAAATTCAGGTTGAGACAAAAATCCCCATTAGCTGCCATACTGGATCACACACACTGCATTCTTTTCCCAAAAAGAGAAAGCTCTCTAGAAAAGCAAATCCTCCGCTGGTCCCGACAATGACCTCCACCGTTTACACCGCCGTAGACACCTAAAGCTATAACCTTTTTGCAATATTATTGCTAAAGAAATCGAAGAAATTGCAAATTTAATTATTTTACTTTTGCTTAAACCTTTTTCCAGCATTCAAAAAGGAAAGGAGGAGTTAAAAAAAATTCTGCAAAATTTACATTTTCTATTTTGGATTCCTGAAAGATAGTTATGGAGACGCCGGAGAATAGTTATAAGGATAATAGTGGCTACGAATCGGCGGAGAAAATAATCTTACGGTGGGATTCAACGGCATCGGAGGAAGGAAGAGAGAGGATGATCTTCGGTACGGATCGTCAAGAAGCTGATGTTTACCTCCAAGCTGTCGATAAAATCCAACGGTCATTATCCAGCGCATCAATCTCAGACTGTTCCCACAACGTCGACGCCGATAATCAGTCAAAAGTCAACACCACAATCCAGATCGCCATGGCTCGTCTAGAAGACGAGTTCCGCAACATCCTCATCATTCACACTTCCGCTTTAGAAATCGATTCCCTCTTCGATTCATCGACGTCGTTTTCATCATCAACTCCCACTCATCACAACCTCGAAGATGATGAAGACTGCATAAGCGACGATAGTGGCAGTAGTAGGAACAATCTCCTTCAGCTTCACCACTGTGAATCTTCGGATAGCTCGACTTACCGAACTTCGAGCAGCATCCGAGAAGTGGATCTGATGCCGGCCGAAGCGATTTGCGATTTACAAGCGATTGCGATGAGGATGATTGCGGCTGGGTACTTACGCGAATGTATTCAAGTGTACGGCAGCGTGAGGAAATCGTCCGTTGACTCCAGTTTCAGGAAACTCGGAATCGAGAAGCTAAGCATAGGAGATGTCCAAAGGCTTGAATGGGAAGCTCTGGAGGGTAAAATTCGGCGCTGGATTAGAGCCGCCAGAGTTTGCGTCAGGATTTTGTTTGCGAGCGAGAAGAAGCTTTGCGAGCAAATCTTCGATTGTGTGGGAACGGATATTGATGACGCGTGTTTCATGGAGACAGTTAAAGGGCCTGCAATTCAGTTGTTTAACTTCGCAGAAGCCATAAGTATAAGTAGGAGATCTCCTGAAAAGCTTTTCAAGATACTCGATTTACACGATGCTTTGATGGAGTTATTGCCTGATATTGAGGCGGTTTTCGATTCGAAATCATCGGATTCAATTCGAGTTCAGGCTGCCGAGATTTTGTCCAGGTTAGCTGAGGCTGCCCGGGGGATTTTATCTGAATTTGAAAACGCAGTTTTAAGAGAGCCTTCTAGGGTCCCTGTCCCTGGTGGGACGATTCACCCTTTGACTAGGTATGTCATGAACTACATCAGTTTAATATCTGATTATAAACAGACATTGATTGAGCTTATAATGTCGAAACCATCAACTGGTTCGAGGTATTCTGGTGATCCATCAACCCCGGATATGGAGTTTACTGAGTTGGAAGGGAAAACTCCTTTAGCTTTGCATTTAATTTGGATTATTGTGGTTTTGCAATTCAATTTGGATGGGAAGTCCAAGCATTACAGAGATGTATCATTGGCACATCTGTTTATGATGAATAATGTTCATTACATCGTACAGAAGGTTAAAGGGTCACCCGAGTTGAGGGAAATGATTGGGGATGATTGTTTGAGGAAGTTGACTGGGAAGTTTAGGCAGGCCGCCACGAGTTACCAGAGAGCAACCTGGGTCAGTGTTTTGTATTGTTTGAGAGATGAAGGGTTGCATGTGAGTGGGAGTTTTTCTTCTGGGGTGTCCAAGACTGCATTGAGGGAAAGGTTTAAGACTTTCAATGCTATGTTCGAGGAGGTTCATCGGACTCAATCCATGTGGTTGATACCCGATGGTCAGCTTAGGGAGGAACTAAGGATTTCTATATCCGAGAAGTTGCTGCCGGCATATCGGTCATTTCTGGGGCGGTTCAGGAGCCATATAGAGAGTGGGAAACACCCTGAGAATTACATCAAGTATTCAGCTGAAGACTTAGAAACTGCTGTGTTGGATTTCTTCGAGGGATACCCTGCGTCCTAGCACTTGATCATGAATGCTTTGTAGAAACTAGGAGACATTCTTTCAATTCTTTTGTGGAGGGTATTCGGGTGATAGTGGTGCTGGCAAATCTGTGGCCGCCTTGAGCTCTCCAATTTGTTTAACAATTGTTGATCGAATCATTTCCACTGTTGAGGAAGCAACAAAGATCAGGTGTTAGCTTTCCAGAATAGCCAGGCCTCCTGGAACCTGAATGCTTTCTGCACTGTCAGCATTATGTTGGTGTTTTTTTTTTCTTTTAACCCCATTCTAGATTTTGTTCCATTTGTTCATATGGTTATTGTTGTATTTGAAACGTGTAATTCTGTACGTGTTTTAATGATATGAGAAGCATTTTTCCCCCTGTTCAGATGTTTTCTCACACTGGGTTGATCATAATTTGACGTCTGCAACTTGGCTAAATATGAAATAGTTGGCCACGAGAACTGTGTTTTTCTTGAAAATTCAACCATATGATGGCTCCTTAGGCAGGCCTCTCAAAAAGCTCCATTATTAGACAACTGCCAGATAAATATTGGTCCAGGAAAGTTCCTCAAATTCCCCAATCACAAAACCATGTTACGGTTTAGGAACCAAAGATCAGCCCAATTTCCAAGAATAGTTGATCTGAAATTTAGCAATCATGGACAACTGAATGGATCTGAAATTTAGTCTAATTTAATATATAGTTGATTTATAGTTACCTTTTAAGAGGTGATATATAAACTTTAAATACCAGCATTTACAATCCTTTCCAATTTTCTCAACTGCTGGAACCTCCTTTATATTGTCATGGTACATGCTTTCCCGGTTAAGTATGGTATCCATTGTTCTGCAACATTAGTAGATAATGTTCGATACAAAAAAACATGTTAAATAACATGTCACAAACTATATTAACATTAAAAAAAAAAAAAAGGGCATACTAGGATTGTCTGTTCCTCTGGTAACAACTAACTGATGAAAACTTTTGGGGTAAAACCAAAAAAATATATAAAATATAAAATCAAAGGAGGGAAAGATAAAGCTCAACATCTGATGTTTGGTTGTAATGGTAGCCACCCTGATATCATTACAGTTCAAAAAAAAAAAAAAAAAAAAAAAAAAAGTGGGATCATTGTTACTATAACAAGGCCTTGATTTAAGTGAATCTGAGTATTGAACCGAGTTCTAAGAATCACAGATTCACAGGTGGGGTTTTTATGTCACTCTGTCTTGTCTTCTTCCAAATCACCATTAGAGGATGCTCCATTGCTGCCCTGCACCGTTCTAGTTTCTGGTGCAGTTCTAAAATCTTTTGAAGGTGTTGGAGAGGGTTTTATGAGTGTCAAATTAGTATCATCTTTGTCAAAATCTTCATTTGCTTCACCGGAGTAAGCATACCTATTAAGATCGGAATAACAAAACGGTGAATGTATAAGAAACTGCAAAGACATTGAAATAAAATTCTCAAAGATCGACAACGAAACTAAAATATGCGGGAACATCAGCCACAATATAAAACAGCCACACATCTTTAAATTCCGTAACACAGAGGAACTAGCTACAAGTTAAACAAGTAATCAAGCCTACACAGACATCTCAAGTTGCCGAGTTTTACCTTTATTAACGATCAGGAAATATATTAAACAATTGAGGGTGTGAGTATGAAGTTTTTTCTTCTTTCATTTTGCATGTCCAAAAAAACAGTTCATAAACAACTGTAGCAGAAAAGGAAAGGCAGAAAGAGAAGCTTAGGGCTCAATAAGTTAGATATTTACCGTGTAGAATTCTGAGAAGGAGCCCAAAGAACACAGATGACACATAGCAGAGAGAAAGATAAGATTTGCCAGAAGGCTGGGATGATCCAAGCATTCTGCCACTGCTCGTTATAAACATCATTTGCCTTGAAGTAAATCTGAAAAGGCAGAGTTTCGCATTTTGTAAGGTGCAACAGGTTTTTGATAATGATGCCATTTCTAAAATGCTATATTTTCGTCACACTATATGTTGCAGTTTTTGATTACTCTACCTTATACTTCCCATCGTAAAGATACCAGATTGCACTTAAATTGCTAGCATGTTCTTTGCTTTCTTCTACATTATATGCTGAAGTCTATTGATAAAGCAGCCTAAAGAAAGCATCAAAGATAATGGACTTGATTTACCTCGTAGCAAATCCAACCGACAGAGACAATAACTGCTACTGCCAATGCATTTGTGAACTTCCTGTAGATATCCAGCTTTGCCACCATCCTTCTAGTCTGTTGCATCCAATAGTGAGAAAATTTCATATATTGTTATTAACTTGATCTGCCGATGAAGTTGAAGAAAGAAAAAGAATACCTGAAGTTTATTTAAAGTTGAAGAGAGAGAAGTAAATATCCAAAGAATGAAGAAGGCATCTAAGATTGCAACCGGAAGAACCAAAAATAGTCTTGCCTTTCCAGAAAGATCACTCACGGCACCAACATTTTCTACCAGCTCAAGAATTTCAGATGCCAGAAAGAAGGTTGCTCCAAGCATGGTTACCTTTGAAGTAAGGCCACCAAGAGTAGGTCTCACAACACCAAAACCCATGGAAACCATCAAAATAATAATCCGTGCAATTGTACGTTTAATAGTATCAAAGGTGACTGCCCACATGGTGATTCCAACAGGCCTGGTTCCACTCTCATTGAACTCAGCGTAATCAAAATACCAAAGAGCCATCTCAAGCATGCCAAGGGTTATCACTAATGTTATACAATTTTGCAAAGGAAGAACTTCTCTCCAAAATCTTGCATATTGCAGGAACCAAAAGATTCCGAGGATCACAAAAGCGAGGGACATGAAGCCATAGAAGTTCATCAGAGGTGCCATTCTACCAGGCAGATAGCCAGTAGGGTTTTTCCATACAGTTTTCCCTTCAACAGTCAAATCTTTAAGATTTAAATCACAGTGAATGAAGTACAAGTTATACATCCCGGTTTTAGTAATTTGTATAGATTTTAATGGCAATGTTGTAACTTCATCATCTTCACTAAATGAGACGCCGAACACTTTAGGCCAGCCAGGATTCTTTGTGGAAGGGCGATGAATAATTTCTCCTTCTGAACAGACACCGAGTTTTGCAAGATCTGCGGTGCAACAAACAGCTCTTTGTCCCCCATAAGCTGATCCCCCAATCGCCTCTCTATCTTCCACCTCAAAAACGATTGCTTGGATTGAGTGCGAGCTAAAGTTAGAAGATTCTTTGGGTCTACGGAATGTAATCTTCTCAAAACTGTTTCAAGATTTAGCCACAAATTCAGGATGCAAAAGAAAAAGGCGAAAGAGGAAAATCTTCAATGTTCCTCAGCTTTCAAATACTAAATACATGTCGATAGCAATTTAGGAATGTACTCAAAATAACCTTTTTTTTTAGCCTCTCTAATAGTTAGTACTAAATCAAAATTGACTTAAGCAGACCACTGAACTAAAGAAATTTCAGCAAGATTGAGAAAAAAAAGATAGATCTTTCATTCCTTTAGGTTCAAAAAGTTTGATATTTTTGTTTCGTTTCACTCAAAATATATGAACTTCAAATTTGTCAGCACTGTTTCAACTCAAATTCGTTTTGCCACCCAATTCTAATTCACTAGATCCTACCAATTCTCAAATCCCACACAATTCAAAACAAAACCCCACTAAAACCATCAGAAAATTAAAGAGATCTAAAATCTATAATCAGCAGATAGTTCATTAAAAATGTGAACTCCAAAGAAAAAAGAAAAGGGAAATCGAGAAATTACCGGACGAAAGAGTCACCAGCAACGGCAGTTACATTGTGGGTGTCAGCAAAAGAAGAATAAATGCCTTCGCTACCGCCATGGACGACGAATGCATTGCCTTTACTGACGAATTTCTGTCCATTGTACTCATGAACTGAAGCTTCACTGAAGAAAACAAAGCAGAAAAACAAAAGGTATAGTAGGAAAAGAGTATTTCGAAGCTTCGGCATTGCTATCCAAAGTTCTATTTATTGAACAGAAAAGAAAAATGGATACTTTGGTTGGATCTGCTGATTTGCAGAGTGAAATGAGAAATTAGTTTCTTCAGGGGACAGCTAGTGACAGCTAAAAGACCAAAGTAAAAGGAACTGGTAATTCGTATAACTAGAAATTATAGTGGTAAGAGTGAGAGTGATAATATACAGTGGGGAACTAGCAAATTTCAAGACAATTTCAATCCTGACCATTAGATATGAATACTTCAGGGTCAAATGTAAGATTATAGAGCTTTTACCATGACTAGAATCTTGTTCCCAATAATATTGTTTACTTTTGAACTTTAGTTTTGCTATTAGTCCCTATACTTTGCAAAAGTTGTGGATTTAATCCTTGTACTTTAATTTGGTCACTTTTGGTCCTTGTACTTTTTAAAAATTAAAATTTCAATCCTCACCAAATAATAACTATTAAGTTTTGTTATTTCCAAAATCTGATAAGCCAAACATATTATCATATATGTAATATTATGTCAGCTTGTTATTTTCATATATTATTCACTAAAAATTCAGTTAATAGATTAATGACTACCATTTGCCTCAAAACTGAAATTTCAAAATTCACGACTTAGAATAATCCAATTAAAAAATATAAACTAAAGTCTACAACTTTACGTATAGTACATGATTAATAATTAAATTTAAACAAGAAAACTTAAGATTATTGTTTGGGTCAGGAATTCAAAAGTGCAGGGACTAAAATTAGCCAATTCAAAAAGTACAAGTATTAAAATTGATCAAATTAAAGTACAGAGGCTAAATCCATATATTTCACAAAATACAGGGACTATAGCACAATTTAACCTTGAACTTACTTCCCACTATGTAGTGTTGATTTTTTGACTGGGTCGCTTTGAAAGTAGAAAAGAAACTTCTCTTTCTTGTTAATCCTTTCTCACTGCCTCTGTATTTTTGGTCCATCTCCGTGCCAACAATATTGTCTTCGAAGTTCCAGAGTTCTTATTCTTTCCAACTTGATGTTTGTTTTTCTCGTTTTCCTTACCATGTGTTGGCTTTCAAGTGTTCCCCGTAAATTAGCCTGAATTTTGATCTAATGCGACTGACTCTGTGGATTCCAGTTCTTGATTCTTTTAGAGTTTTTCTCTCAAAACTTTTTTTTATACCATTTCCAATTAAACGGAAGAACTGTACTAGCGATCAAACAGTACATAAACTCTTTCTTTTTGTTTGTTTTTCTTCTTAAAGAGGTACGTTCCTTACTGGTTCGCTGCCTTTATTTTATGCAGACACACTTGTCTAGTCTAGCAGCAAATACCAACAGACGAAGGTTTACTGTTGTGCAAAGTACTTATATCAGAGAACACACAATAACTTGAAGACTTCCCATAAGTGAAATGTCTTACTAGTGTTTACTAAAAGCAAAAACAAAACTAAATTAAAGGCAGGTGCATTGTTTGCAAATGTTACAGAACCGAATGTTGAGAACGGAATGAGAGGAACAAAGAGAGATGGACCATCTTCTAGCCTACACAACACATCTCCTACACCATCAACCGCCATAAAACTTGCGGATCACTAAAACGGGATGCAGGAAACTTGAGTTAGTCCAAATCAAGGAACTCCATTCTTTTCCTCATTGTACCTTTAAGATCTGTTGCTTCCCTTTCTGCTTTCTGAGCCTGCATAAGTTACAATGCTATTTATTAATGAAAATATCCAACTATAAAATACTTAACATATAAATCTATTTAGTAAACTTTTTTCTTTTTGGGCCAGAAAACAGAATAATTGATTGTGTTCAGACATTTAGTTTAATTGATACGTAAAATGTACTAGAAATCTGTATATGTATGTATGCATGTATGTATAATGGGCATCCGGTGAAACATTATTACTCATATCATTAGGAACCATGCCAATCCCTCCCAAGAAACTGGGTTCAGAGATGAAGTCTGGTACAACGAATTTCTTTCGAACTTCAATTATTCTTATGGTTGAATAAGTTAACCAAGAAAGTTAACCTCATGTTGATAAAAATACCATCAAAAGAACATCTGCTTTCTATCAGCAATGAAGATGATAATTCTCCAAACAAATGATTTTCCATATTTTACCATTATAAATAGTTAGAATTTCCTTAACTTATTCTTCCTTATTACAAACACCAGAATTTATGGACAGAATCATAAGAAATACCTGGTTAAGCTCCCCATTTACTCATATCATTTATCAGCACAGGATCATTACCTTCCACCATCCCCATGCTTAAAGCTTAAAAGTTAAACGTATCTAAGAATCTGAACATCTTGATTTCAAAAGTTATCAATACTTATGCTTTTGTTTTTCCACATAGAAACATTTAAGATAAATTTTTTTTTTTTTTTTTGGGGAGGGGTAAAGAAGATGAGGAACTTATGGGTATTCAGATAACCAAATATTTCTTGGGGAAACTGTTATAGCAAAATGACTTAAAAACTTACCCTTCTAATTTCTGCAACAGAAACATGAGTCATATGCGGAGGAAGTTCCTCTCTCTCCAAGTCCTAACACATCAAATGCAAATTACAGACACCAAAATGAGATTACAAATTAAAGCAAAAGGCTCATGGAAGTCAATGAAACAAGATAGCTTAGCTAAGTCATACTCATACCAGTTCACCAATCAAGACAACATTTTCCCCACGGATTACATAGAGACCTAAAGGGATGTCACAATAAAGGTCACCAACAATAACCCTTTCACAAGCACCCTCAAGAACAGCATTGGCTGAAACAAGTTTAAAATTTTGAGGAACAGATAAAAATGGTAGCATGTCAAGCCCAGAAGAGTTAGGTGACAAGAACTAGGTACCAAATTGATCAAATGAACGTAATGTTCCCATGAGCTTCCGTCCATCTCGCAGCAGAACTAAAAGTTTTCCTGCATCATATATGAAAGAGTGAGATGTCAGCAGCTGGCAACACAGAATAGTCTCCACATATGTTTGAACTTAGACTCTAATACTACCTCTGAACGCTCTACAAAAGATCTATGCTTTGCAGAAAACAACGACTAAAATAATGAGATGTCAAGGAAATTTGGAAACCTTATTTTAGAAAGCTCCAAAAAAAGAAAAAGAACAATTAAGCATAAAATCAGACACAATTCAACACAGTTCATCAGCATATCATAATTTACATGGCTGATAAAAATGACTATCAATTCAATAATTATGCAACTGGCCAATTCCTTGGAAATTGAAAAATTACAGTTTTCTTCCACATGAAATCCCGAAGATTTATCCATCTCCAAATCCTACTTAATCCTTATAGAATCAAATCAAACTTCCAACTGATAACTTCTCCAAACTTTTTGTTGACTAATAACTAAAACATGAACCATTCTAGAAAACATCATAAACAAAATCCAAATTCCACAGTAGATTGCAGAATAGTAAAACACTTAAATGAAGAGGAACCCTAAATGAAATTAACCATACATAAGAAATTCAACAACCCATCATCATATAAACATAAGGTAAGGCAGAATAATTACACTTACTAAAAATCTCAAAGCCAATGCCAAAACAAAACAAGACATTTTCTGCAAATAATTAATCCCAAGACACCATATATTTAACAGCAAAAACAAAAGAGAGAGAGAGAGAGCATACTGTCAAGATAACTGGCAAGAGAAGTAGAAAGGTAGATATCTTCAGGGCCTGCCCAAGACATTGATCACTTTTTTTTTCGGTCTCTCCAAAAAAATTACGCTAAAAATACACGTTTCAAATACCAATTACCCAAATATGGCATTGGCTATTCAAATTCTTCCCTTTTAAATCTAACCCCGAGCTCAAGAAATCTAACAAATAAAACCCCTCCAAGAAAAAAAAAAGCACCCCAAAGCCGTAAATATCACGAATTATCCAAAAACCAAAGATTCCAATAGTGGTAGATCCAGTAAAACCCTAACAGGAAACCCCTCGGAAGTTAAGAAATTGGGGTTTCTCTTCCGGTTTGAAGGGACCAAGTGAGGTTGGAGTAAAAAAATATATATGTCAGAGCACTTAGATCCAATCTCGCCGGAAGAGAGAAAAAATTTAGAGGAAGCCCGAGAAAATGCGGGAAAATTAGAGACAACTAGGAAAACGGATTGGAAATTAGGAATTAGGAATTAGGTTAAGTTGTTGCTGTTAAAGATCCCCTTTCCTTTTCTTTACATAAAATTAAGAGTAAACTATAAAATAGTCCCTCAACTAGTACTTTAGTTTTATTTTAATCACTTAACTATTAGTTTTTAAGATTTACTTAAATAACTTTTCGAAATTAAATATTTTGATCATTTTTGAAGTAGTTCTTATTTTATTGACCTAATAACAAATTTAACTCTCCAATATTTATACATTTTATCAATTTGATCATAAATTTAAAAAATTAACAAATTTAACCCTCAATATTTACAACATTTATCATTTTAGTTCAAATTCTAAAATTTCAATAAATTTAATTTTTAATATTTACAAATTTTATCATCTAATTATAAAAATTTCAAAAAAAAAAGTTTAAAATATTTTTTAATGTAACTCCAAAACCCACCAGACAAAAAAAAATACTTAACACCATTTTTCTTTTATAAAAAGAAAATAGAAAAGTTTTACAAAGTTTAAACTCACAATTAAGCGTTCAAATTTTTGTTTTATTTATTCCAATATAATTGATGATTATCAAAAATACTTTCCATTGTGTAAAATATGATCAATTTGTTAACAAAAAAACTTCAAGTAAATACGTAAAATTTCCAAATATTCTTTTAAAATTTAAATTTAATTTTTTATATTTTAATTTTGAGATGTCCAAATTTACTTAAAAAATCATAAAACATAAAAAGTTTTTATATTTTCAATTAAACTCTATTTAAAAAAATTCATTAAATATGAAACAGTAAAAATTACTTAAAAATTTATTTAAAAAATCATAAAATTATAAAAATTTCCTAAATTAAAAAAAAAGTGTTATTTAATTATTGAATAAAACTAAAATCTCTCCTTTCACCAAAAATAAATAAATAAATAAATAAAATCTCTCCAAATTTTGTGTTATTAATTCAATACGTATTAAAATTAGATTTGAACAAGTGTTTTTTAATTTAATTCAAAAATTATATGGAAATCCAAATTTCATACTATTAAATGAATATAGGTTAAAATTTTGAGAGAAATTATTATCATTCAAGAAATAAATAACAGTTTCTAGAAACTTTTTACTTTTTCATATAAATTTTTTTATTTTAGGATTTTACTTGAAAATACAAAATAAAAATATTTTTTTAGTAACTTTTTATGTACATTTAAAAATAAGGACCAAATTGTCAAAACTAGAAAAATTGAGAATTGAAAAAGTTATTCTACCTTTTTATAATTTTAGAGTTGGATGAACGCATCAAAATTATATAATAAAAAAACCCAATCTCTTAAAATTTGAAGTATAGGATTTTAATTTTAAAATTGAAAGGATACAGGGACTCCTAATATATTTAAACTAACATATTCAAAAGCACTGTTGACTCTTAAGACTTTGTTTCCCGTTACTTTTCAAAATTGCTTTAGAATCATAAACATTATTAAACAAATCGTTTTTAATGTTAAAAATATTTTTGAACCCAAACGCAAATTTTATAAATTTTAATTTTTGCATTTGTAAAAAGTTTTTTGAAATCAAATAATATTTTTTTAACACTAATAATCTAATGTATATTAAATTATACAATTAAATTTATAATGATTATATTTTAATATAAAAATTATATATTCAAATTAAATTTTATAAATAAATAATATTAATGATCTAAAAGTATATAAAATTTATACATATATCAAAATATTAATAATAAATTGAATATTATTTTATATTTTTATTGAAATCTCATCATATTAACTAATTTAAATATTATTGGAATGTTTTTTTTTTTTTTTTTTTACAATGTTCTTTCAAAATTTAGAAAAACTTTGGATTTTCAAAAATAATCCTAAATTAGCCCACGGGGAGAAAAAGAAAATGAGTGAATAGAAAATAGGGATAAAAACAAATAATGTCTGTCTGTCAAGCTCCGCTAGGGAAATATAGATATCTATTGCAGATACCTCATGAACATGGGCTGCATTGCAATGCATGTCTGCATCCATAGTTACAACCATGAAAAAAAATGGAAAAGCACAGCTAGAACAAAATACAGATCCCTGTTTGAATTATACAGTTTTTTTTTTTTTTTTTTTTTTTTTGAGACACCACATATCACGAATGATTCATAGATTCACTCTAAAATTTCTGTCCTGAATCAGTGAAGGTAGCCATTCAAGTTCTTGACATAGGAGCCTGCAAAGTTTGAGTTAGTAATTAATGGAGACTTTGGCAAGGATTTATGTGAAAAACGGAAGGTTTTCCTCTAACCTTATTAATCTTGGTGCTTTTTAGATCTCCAGAACAATATCTGCAAAAAAAAAAAAAAAAAAAAATAAATAAATAACATGGTTTGTTCATGTTTTTGGCTAATAATAATGGATGAAAACCCAACAAGAACATACATTCAGAATCTGTCTTCACCCATTTATATCCATCTTCACTCTTCCTCTCCTGGGTTTCATCTTCATTATTTAATTTATTTCGCCTTTTCGGAGACTGTCTGTCTTCTAAATATTTCTTCACAGCTGATGCGCCAGAAGGGTTCTGATTGTAAATCTTCTTGTGAAGCATTACCCTCAAAAGCTGTTGAATGAAATAAAAACATTATACATATATTTTGCAGCTAATCATAAAGTTTTTTAATACATAAAATCAATGTTTAATTCTTGCTTAATTTACCCTCTCCATTTTCGATTCTTGCAGCACATCTCTCAAGCTCGGTGCAGGTGAAAATCCACTTCCACAAGCAAACATCTTTTTCAAAAGGAAAGAAAGCGATTTTTTGCCGATGGATTTCTTGTTTTTTTCAGCGCAAATGTCTTTGCATCGGCCGAGGATAACACTAATGGTTCGATCAATGTCTTCTTGATCTGATTTATCCCCTGAATCACTGCATACCGCATTGCTAATCCTCCTATCAACTTCCAAGCTCGATGGACAGTTAAGAAACCTATCCAATGGTAGATTCGCTAGTTCCTTTTTAACATCGGAAGCCGGTTTTCGGGACAAGAGTTTGGTTAATTCCTTTTCTAGTTTCCCGACTTCTTCGGGCGTAAATTCTTGTAAATCCTCCGATGAGGACGGCTCGTGTTCCTCGTGAATATCAAACGGATCTTGTCGGGCGGTGTTTTGGGATGGAGGATTTTCTATCATGTCATTATTGTTGCCAAACGTTCCTATAGCCAACAATCCATGAGGCCAATCGCTGAACTCTTGTCGAGGCTC
Organism: Gossypium bickii; assembly: GCA_025503065.1. Classification (NCBI taxonomy): domain Eukaryota; kingdom Viridiplantae; phylum Streptophyta; class Magnoliopsida; order Malvales; family Malvaceae; genus Gossypium; species Gossypium bickii. Next base: position 135,242,862 of record CP106709.1, on the reverse strand, counting down.
TTGTTTCATGTAATCTTACAAGGAAAAAAACAACAGGAAACGAGATGTTAAACAGTATAGGTTGTCGAAAGATCACATGTGCAACATGTCCAACTTGTCCCATGGATTTTGTTTTTGTAGATTTTAACAACAAAGGCTATGAGTTTATCAAAGACTTAGATCCCATGTCTCTTGTTTTGGTTTTAAAAACAAAGTTCGAAGAGTTTTATTGTGGGGAAATTGAATTAGAATGGGCCCCTCGTAAACAAAATATCGGACAATTACATTTCACGTGCGTATCCCTGTTGACTCAAATGTTTGTGGGAACTAGTAAATTACTTCACTTTCACACCCCTGTTTGCAGCCCCTGATGTTGTTTTTTAACATCTTAATTCAAGCCAAATTGAATCTAGGGTATTTCTATATATTATATTGGATGTGAGGGAATGAAATGAGAAGGACCTTAACCCATATATATTATCAAAATAAGAAAAGATATGATATAAACATGAAAAATACATGAGAATAATTATTCAAGTCAAAAAAGAAATTTCGGATTGATTCCTTCAGTCACCTTTTTTAAGTGACTATTGATAAATTTGGATTCGAATAAAAACTATTATTGTTATTTCTTTTATCGCGAGTGCAGATTACAATGAAAAAAATAAAGAAATAGAATGCTTACTAGTAGCAGAATCTGTTTGTGGTTTACTGCGCCCCGGTTTCCCATTAAGCTTATTTTGGACCCAACCAAAGAACTACAATCAAACATTTGAATTTAAAAAAAAAAAAAACCTTGATCAAAATCATGCTGTTTGGAATCCACTTGTAGATGTAAATTTAATCACAAATCTTCACTTTCTTTCTCAACAAAGCAAACGTACGTTGAGAACCAAGTAAATAGAAACTTACTTTCATTCTGAGATGTGCCCTTTAGGAACGAGCTTGAGAGCTTACTCTGCACCGAGTCTTTCAAAGAAGATGGCGGTGGAAAAGTGAATCTGCAAAAACTCGGGTGCAAAGGAGGCGTATCTTAATAGCCAATGAGAATAGAGATATGCATCGAAATATATAAAAGAAAATGGCTAGCTAAGATTTTGATGAATTTAATGACCTTAATAATATATTATATAATCAATGCATGTATGTCCATATCTATGTAATAACACGTGATTCGGAAATACAATGGGCAGGGTTCAAGAACATCCTGTTCCTGGCGCCCTCGTGGCTCCGGTTTAGTCCATTAGATCGCTTAAAAAATGATGATTTCAAGACAAAAATATACTACTGTTAATAAAAATGTAAGAATCAAATCTCTTTTTATTTATTACCTAACGAATCAAATCTCTTTTTATTTATTACCTAACGATTCTAGGAGTGACACAATGAGATTTATCGAAGATACTGTTGCCAAGGGTTTTCCTACAACTTATATAATTACATATATATATATTGTTTCCTTCTGATGTTATAACATAATTTTTCATGGTCCGTCACGTCAATTCTTGCAGGAACAAATATTTATAATCATCGTCCAAATAGGTTTTATATATTTATATATTTCACCTTGCTCATGTTATGTCAACTAGAAGGTAGCCTGGAAAAATTTATACTTACAATTATTGCCTATTTGAAAACGGAAGAATGACACAGTTAGGCAGCTTATCACAACCTATATTATTTAACGGAGTGCTTTATGTGTCATTCTAAATTTAGATATACGTAAAATAATTATTTTCTTGTTTGTTTTCAGTGACATCGAGCTTTCAAATCAAAACCCACATGAGTTTTCTCCATCGTGTTCTTAAACTAAAAACCAATCCATTTATCATCGCATTGTATTTGGAATCATTCACTATCACTAGCAGTCTCAGTGTTTTTTTTTAACCATATTATCTGCCAAATTCATCCGAGTAGGACCTAAAAGCTAATGAACCAGATATGTAAGAAGCAAGCAACATGGTTTACATTTTACAACGGAGAACCTTAATTAAGGATGAGGTTTAAGGGAACCCTACTCTCATCTCAAGTGCGTCTCTAGACAACGGCGTAGGTCTGCTATTGATGTTTGATTCCAGGAAGAAAAATGACAAGGACCAAAGAACAGTTTTAGACACATCATCAATAAACTTTCCAGCAGGAAATTGGCCAACTCCAAAAAGAAACAAAACACTTCATGGTCGAAACCAAAACTGGGTTCCTGTCATTCAATAAGATTTTTGGTATATAAAGCTTCTCGATTTGTAACATCATTTGTCTTTTTCTTTGCTTTACACCCAAAAAGGTGAACTGCCATTCGGGGTGGATTTGTACAAAAGGGTTAGACAAGCAAAAACTATAAACTCGATTAAATATTTAATTTTGTAAATGACGATATTTAAATTTAATCAAATTTTTATAACACCGTAGCTTCCTCATTTTTTCATATTTTCATGTCTAATACTCGACAAGCTGACTTCTGCCTTTAAATTGAAAAATAATTACAGTAAAACTCATACAAACTACTTGTTTAATTATCAATAAATAAATTATTCATTTTATGTTTTTAATCCTTATATATTATTTTACTTTACGAAGTTTATGAAAAAAGATATTGAAAATACAACAAATTTGTTCTGAGGGTCATGAATTTGCTAGTAATATAAAAAGAATACACTGAGTATGGTGAATGCATTATAATGAAGAAATAAGGATGATATTTAGTTCAGTTTAAATATAAAGAAAAACAGACTTTAATGCGTATATTATAAGGGAAAAAGTAAAAACTTAAATGAATGTAAAATCTATTGTTGCATTTACATGAACTTTTATGTGTTGTTACTCTTTGTTTTTTTTCCATAAGAAATAGAATTAATTTAGATATAGTTGAGCATAAAAAATATATAAAAAATAATTATCATATTTAACGATATTATTATTTTAATGCATTGGTTGAGTTAGCTTGTAATGATACGCACCAATTTTTTATTATTTTATAAATTATTATTACGAGAAAAAATTATATAAAACGAAGATGTTATGTCATTTATATTCCTTTTTAATAATTATCAAATCAAGATAAAAATATTAAAAATTTAAAATAAAATAACTAATGCGACATTGGATACACATTTTCCATATTATTCAATCTTCATTAATCAATATTTTATTATTGAATAAAAAGTTATTCCAACCAGCCAATCACAGAGTGGGTGTCTGAAAAGGGAATGGGTTAGGTTGGGTGACAGTAGTAGGCGACGTGTCAAGCAGTCAAAGACAAAGTGAAATCCCATCATCTGTTGTCGGCACAACACGTGTACCAAAAGGGCAGGGTTGACTTTCCATAACTAACCAATGCAGACCCGCCATTTGACATAATGTTAAAATGGGTTTTCGTGATCCTCGTTTTGATTTTATAAATTTTTATCACACCTTTCATTCAATAAACATAAAAGCTTCTTAAATCTATAGGGTATTAATCTTTATTCGTAATAATATTCTCATTATATTTAAACACAGACCAACCAATCTTCCGTCATTTCCAATATATTTACATTTGTCAATTGACCATTTTTTTAATCAAACAAGTTTTAAGTCTTTTTAGGAAATATTTTAATCAAATTAAGAATGTTTTGGACTAAAAAGATTTTACTTGGACTTTGATAGTATAACAAAAAATATTTAAATTAATAAATCGAAGATATATTTTTTGGTGAAGAGAAGTAAGTTCCTGGAGATTCGTATCAATAATAAGGAAATGAAAAAGGGTAACAAAATTCAAGGAACACGCCCACTAAGTACACAGTAATTTTGAACCCAAAAAAATAGGGCACACAGTAATAATATTAGTTTTAAAAAAAGAAAAAGAAAATTGAAGATGGCAACTAGTTTTCTTGGGTATTGGGAAACAAACTAAAAATTGCAAAGCTTACCAGATATGGAAAGTTTAGGACACATCGGATAACGTAAACAAAGGCCTCTGGAGATGTGGAGCTCAATCCTCGATGGAAGTGGAGCTTTGACTAACTCGCCTTTTATTGGATCTACTTCAGTTCTTTTGATTAATCAAATATTAAACAAAAAGTAAGATAAGGTCTTTCTTTTTGCATTAAGATTAAGCAAATGTTTGTGTTTTGGCAGAAGGGCCATGATTACGAATCTGCTACATATTTATATATTATATATAATCTTACTTTTTTTTTAATATTTTTTATAAATATTTTATAGTTTATATTTGAGGTTTGAGATTGTCCTCTTTAATTATACCATCTTTAAAATTTAAATTTAAATTTTTTAAAATTTACATTTTCATTTGAAGATATAATACATTTTATCATTGTATCTAACACTTATTAATATATTCTATATAATATTTAATATATTAACATTTATGAAAAAAATAATTTTAGAAAGAAATTGTCCTTGGAAATGAGATTCAATTTAATTTAAAATTGAATCAGAAATTTTAAGTTTTCTAGCATGAAAATATATCACATATATATTTTATAGAATATAAACAGTGTTGGTAATTTTTATTATAACTTGAAAATATAAATATTTAACATCTTTCAGGTTCAAAATTAAGCGTAATAAGTAATTTAAGAGTTTGTTTAGTAGTATTTAAAAAAATATTTTTGATTTAAAAAATACTTTTAAAAGAAAAATTGTTATAAATAAGTTGTTTTTGGCTGAAATTTTTTACTTTCAAAAACACTTTTGAGAAAAAAAAAACTAAATTTTTTAGCTTTTTTTTCTCTCAAAAACACTTTTAGTGCTTAATTATTTTTTCACCCCTCCAACAACATAATAATTTTTTTTCTTGATGCTTAATTTGTGTTAAAATCATTAATTAAAAATAAAAAATATATTTTTAAAATAATACAAATGTGTTAATATCTAATTAAAAATATTTAATGGTTATATTTAAATATTTTAAATATATTTGATATATTTTAATTAAAATTTATATTTCATATATTAAAATATTAACAAGTTATAATAATTTTTTTATATTCTTACTACAATATAATAATATTAACTAATTTGAACATTATTTAAATGCATATTTGTTACTTGATAATACCATATCTAAAATGGATATTTTATTTCTCAAAAGCACTTTTTGACAACAATGCTAAACAATCAAATCTTAAAATAAATTTTTCAAAATACTTCTTAGAAATACTTTTTGACAGGACTTTTTAAAAACACTTTTCAAAACTATTGCTAAACTAATACTAAGATTTATTAAAACACATAGGGATTGCAACTTGTAAGAAAGCACATCCTTTTGTCCTCAACAATGAAGGGTAAGTTCCTTCATTTGAGGCCAATAACTAGGATTATTTTTAAGGGTTTTAAGTGCTAACAGCGACTTAAATGTGTATTTGAAAGGGATTCATGATGATAAATACATACGTCCAATAATAAAACGATATCTATTCTTATAATTAATAAAACTGATGGATAGTTGAATCTACATATATAATTCACAATGTGTCCACGTGTTCAATAGCACGTGGACAGTAATATGTGTTTGGTTTTTATTGCACGTCCATGCAACAATCGTCAATACATTATAATCCACTAATTTTCTTGTATCAAAAGGAAGTGGTCGTTAAATGAAAACTCAAATATTGTGATTCATTAAGCATTAAATTATTGGGATTCGTGAGCCCTAATCGTGGAGCTTGAATTCATTGCTCAAGTTGATTATAATTACTTGAAAATGATCTTTGCTTGAATTTTTAATAATGAAAGCTTTAACTTTATGATTTAATTGTATATTGTTTCACTCGGCCAAGAATAATGAAGGTATCATTATGAGGAAGCTCAAACGGGTGGTTAGATCAATTGGTTAGATGACTTGCTCATGCACATACTTACAAACCATAGAGATTTAACAATTAAACCAAGATAATGACGATTTTAAGTTATAATATAGTGGTTTACAATGAAACACTCAAGTAAGTATTCCAATGATTGTTTTTCCTCAGGGATTGATTGGGTATTATGCTTAGGTCAAGTGAAATACTAGCTAAACAATTATTGGTCTAATTAACATAAAAATTGTAACGGCCTAATTTTCAGTGGTGTCGGAAATGGTGATATGAGATCACTAAATCCGGCAAGTAAGATTAAATAAGATAATAATTTAATATTTATGAGTCAAGTGAGAATTTAGAAGAATTTGTGGATTGGTGAATTTAGTGAATTAAAAGAATTTATTAGGTCAAATGGGTCAAAAATGAGGTATCGAGACCTCGAATTTGAAAATCGAGCCATAAATATTTTTAGAAATATTTATGGAGTGTTATTAAATTAGTATTAAAATTTGGTTGAGAAATTTAAATGTTTGGGTAACCAATTTAATAAAAAGGACTAAATTGTAACAAATGCAAAATTGCTAGAAGAATTAAATAGCTCAAGTGTTAAAAGAATGAGGGTTTAAAGGGAAATTAAACCTAAAGGTGAAAAGGCTGGACGGCAAGGTGAAGAAAATCACCAGAAAGATAAGGGAAATAAGGGTAAAATTGGAAATTTAATAATTTTAACATGTATAATAAAAACAAAGTTGAAAAATCTAGAGATATCTTCATATTTTCTCAGCCAAAACACCATAAGAAGTCTGGAGGAAGCTGGTTTTCATAGTTTTACACCATGTGAGTTTAATTCATGCTTTTTCTTGATAATTTTTATGTTTTTATGACTTTTACAACTAGATCCACTTATAGAATTCATTAGTTTTTGATTTGGTGGGTAAAATTAAAAGTTACCCTTGCTGAGAAATGGAAGTTTATGATGAATTATTATGAAAATTAAATTTTAATTTCATATTAAGGTGGTTTTATTAAGTGATTTTGATAGGAAATGATATTTAGGACCTAATTGTGAAAAAGTTGTGAATTAGAGGTTGCTGTTGAAATTCAGAATATAAAAGGTTGTGAAATAGTTTGTAATGATAGAATAAAGTGTTAATTGAGAAAAATTAGTTCAATTGATGGCTGAATTGAGCAGGGACTAAATTGTAAAAACTGTAAATTTTGGGGTAAAAGTGCAATTTCGAAATTTAAAGAGCATAATTTGTGAAGTGAAATGGAAATGAAATATATGCTAATGAGTGAAAATATTTTACATTATAGATCAAGAAACCAAAGAAGAAAGAGGAAAAGAAAAAGTTGCAGAGTAGTCCCTAAATTTCAAAATCTTCTACAAATCAGCCGGGTAAGTTCATATGGTTGAATTTATATGTTTATTTGTGAAAGATTGAATGATATAATGTGCTGTAAATGTGAATTTGCTGTGGGTTTGTGGGAAATATGATAAAATGAAAGAATAAATGGCGGTAATTCAAATTAGGAAAACGCAGAATTGAGTACGTTCGTGTCGTGACATGTGATGAATTGATTTGGATAAGACCATGGTTAATCCATGGCAAATGTGAAATATAGGTATGGTATCATCCATACCGAGTTGTGAAATGTAGGTATGGTATCATCCATACCGAGTTGTGAAATGTAGGTATGGTATCATCCATACCGAGATATGAAATGTAGGTATGGTATCAACCATACCGAGTTGTGAAATGTAGGTATGGTATTAACCATACCGAGTTGTGAAACGTGGCACTTTGAGCAACGACGTACTCAAATTCGTAAGACGTTTCCTAATTTGATAAGTAGTAATATAAAATGAGTGAATCAAATGGAAGAGATTGAGTAGTTGTTAATGTTGAGCTCAACTATGTGAAGTATTTTAACAATGGTTGTGGATGGCAGAGAACTTTAGTAAATATTTTGTTATTGTTTTGGAAATATTATGTGTGGTAAGTTACTTTTAAACCAATGAACTTACTAAGCTTCATCAAGCTTACTCGTGTGTGTTTGATTTTTTATGTAGATTGAATTAAAGAGAAGTTGGTAGATCGGATCATCACAAAGCAAAGCTCACTATCCAGATCAATTCCGGTAGCTTTTGTTTTATGTTTAAAGATTTATATGGCATGTATAGAGTTTAAATGAGATGGAGTAAAGATGTTATAAACTAGTTAACAATATTTTGCAATGAAACGGTTTTTGAATTGTAGCAGCGACGTGATTTTGAAAAATCACCAAAAATAGGAGAAATGGAATTAGAAAGTGAATAAGATATGAATTGAAAGATCTTTGAGTCTATTTTCATATAAAAGAAATAGAGTAAGCAAAAGAAATCGAAATTATGAGATATTTAAATTTTAGTGAAACTGGTTCTGAATGAATTCGTGATCCCCTGTTCTGCCTTTGAAAAATCATTAGAAATTTCACAAAAATAATTGTGGATTAAAATTTATATGTATGGAATCCTGAATGAGTCTATTTTCAAATGAAATAAATAAAAAGGTCATATGAATTCTGTACGAAGAGTAATTTGATTTGTAGTGAAGAGAGGTCAGAACAGTCAAACAGTGAAACAGGGGAAACTTTAAGAAAAATCTGGTATTGATTGGCCATACCAAAAATTCTGAAAATATTATAATAAAAAGATATATGAGTCTAGTTTCAGGATAAATTAACGGATCTTAATTTGGAGTCCCGTAGCTCCAGATATAAATATTTTAGTGACTATGACGCAGATGGGCAGTTTTAAATTTTATGCCGAATTAATAGTAAAGTTTAGTAATGCCTCGTGCTCGACTCCGGCAACGGTCTCGGGTAAGGGGTGTTACAAAAATTACTTGTGCAAATCAAATAAAGTTCATAAAGAAAACTAACCTAGCTTATCAATCAAGTAAACTAATTTAACTCCCCTTTTTCTTGTTTTAGACTAAGCAATTAAACAAAGCAACTGTCGATTGGTCAACTAGCTACTCACACAACTAACATACATGTCCTGGTTATATTGGTTGTTACTCGTAAGTAGAAATCTTCTCTTAGTCTCATCTTAATTTATGAGTTATTCGACACAAGCATATCAACTTATACACGATAGAATTTTCCCTCCATCTCATTTATCTAAGTCTTCAACTAGAGACCTCAATTCTAGTTTACTAAGCAATTTAATACCCTTAAACAATCAATTAATTACAAACACGCATACTAACTTCAATTAACAACTAGTATCACAATCAACCATCAAGAGAATTTAGAACAACAAATACAAGCAGCCATACTTAACATTCAATTGATAAAAAATGAATAAGAACAAGAGTTTAGATATGCTCATTCATGGACATAGTCCAATTCCAAAGGTAGAGATTGTTTTGATTTCCATTTACATTGCATTCAATAAGAAAGAGTTGCAAATGCTACAACATTCTTACTCTCTACAAAGTCTTTACAAAGAAATATGAAAAGACTCTACAAATTCTCTCTAAAAAATCTCTTCCATCTCTTCTTAATTTATGATACAAAGGTGTTTTTTCATTTCCATGAGCTAAAAGACCTTTTAACCCTCTTTAAATTCAAGCGTTTTATAAGTTGAAATGTCCAATTCCCTTAAAATGCCCCAGAGTAACTTTTAGTAACAATAGATTTGCAACGTGACTTCGCGATCTTCATTTTCACGATGTTGCAACGTGACGAAGATATGTTCTCCCAAGCAAAGTTCAGGATGCTGACGTTGCGATTTCAAGGTTTACACATCATGACTTAAAAAGACAATGCCGCGACTTCCAGCAGTTCCACGTTCGCTTCCAACAACTCCACGTCATGGCGTCACTCATTGTTTGCTACACTTCCAAATATTGTTCATCCAACATCACGCCCTCAGGTTGACAATGTCGAGGTGTTGCTTTGCTCACTCAATTCCTTCATATTTAAGCAGAGAGTCAGGTCGCGACCTCAAGATCCTTCAATGTCGTAACCTCGAATCTAATCATTTTAAGGTATCTCTAAACAGTTTCTCATGTTGCAGTGTGATAACGGCCCGTCTCGGGTTAGGAGGCGAATCGTTAAAGTTGCCCAATCGTAAATTAGACAGTTTCTCGTTCAACTAACAAAAGGAATAATTTTATTGGAAATGATATCTTTGAAATGAAAAGATAGGTGATGGATTGAAATGGATACGTATTTGAAACAAGAAAGAACCTTTAATAAAAATTAAAGACCCGAATCTTATAAGTTTCAAATTGATGGAATGAGTTTCGAAATAAAACCGAGACCCACTATCTAGCGAGATAGGAACCAACGGTATGGTATTTCGAAATAAAACCGAGACCCACTATCTAGCGAGATAGGAACCAACGGTATAGGTAGATGAACGCCACACCCGAAATGATGATAAGTTCAAATAAGGAAAGAACGACGCCACTAGAAAACTAGATAAGTCAATTCAAACCTCGAGAATTTAGGAGGGTGAATACTCACCAAAAGAAAATTTTCTTTCATTCAAATTCAAGTTGTTCTTGCTCCCATTATTCTCATCTAATAGATTAAAATTTTCACCCTATTCTCCATATTCGGCAGCCCACTTTGCACCCATTTATACCCATGCTTCTTTCAAGTGCCGTTATCTCCATTTGACTTTAAATCCCCATAAAAAAAATGCTGCACATTATCGCATTAGCTTGCCCATTTATTTGTCTCATGCATACATTATTTAATTCATGTTCATGCCTCCACTTATCCATAATACTCCATTCATAGATTTTTAAATTCCATGAGCTTTTGTGCCGTCCAAAACATTCCCCTTAATTCATGGTTCTTCCATTTGCATTTGATTATTCCTCCACCATGACAAAAGATATTCCAATTGCTAAGTCAAGCAATTAAATTCTGCACATTAAAATTTCAGCAGCTAAGACTCATTAATTCCTGCATTTTAATTCGGCTAGAACACATTGAAATTATGTAATAACTTAAGATGAACACATGAAATAATTAAAACACATTAATAGATACATAAATTAAACTAAACAATTTAATAAAGTCTTAAACAAGACATATTAAATTTGGCTATGACTAACATAAACACATTAAAATTTTAAAACTAGATCAACTTAAAATTTTTATTAAAAACATGCAAACAAATTAATTAAAGCTTGGACAAATTAATTTAGACACCAATTTAAATTATTAGGCCGCATTAATTTGTGGTAAGAAATAATTAATTTGAGGATGCAATTTATTTCAAAACATTTACTTTTAAAATCAAACATCTTAAAACATGTAATAAAATGTGAAAAATTAATTTAGACTAAGAAAAAGTATTTAGACACTAAATAAAATATTTAGACAAATTAATTTGCTATAGAAAATCAATTAAACGAATTAAGATGTTTAATTCATTTAATTAAAATTTAGCAATTTAATTTTCAACAAATTCAAAGGTTTGATTTATTTAAAGCAATAAAAAAAAATTAGAATTTTGGAGTCGAGCTTCGTCGACTTGAAAATTCGTGGGTGCCCCGGGTGTGCCCGTATCATCTTTTTTTTTTATAGCCCAAAATGTCTGCCGAATTCCTTCCAAGAAATGAAAAGGTACATGCTCCTAATTTTAAAATTGTAAAATTTAATCCCGCTGCTCCTTCATTTGCCGTCCACATATGCATATTCCTTAAAAAAATAATGCTCCTAATTTTTAGCTCTGATACCAGATGATAACGGCCCGTCTCGGGTTAGGAGGCGAATCGTTAAAGTTGCCCGATCGTAAATTAGACAGTTTCTCGTTCAACTAACAAAAGGAATAATTTTATTAGAAATGATATATTTGAAATGAAAAGATAGGTGATGGATTGAAATGGATACGTATTTGAAACAAGAAAGAACCTTTAATAAAAATTAAAGACCCGAATCTTATAAGTTTCAAATTGATGGAATGAGTTTCGAAATAAAACCGAGACCCACTATCTAGCGAGATAGGAACCAACGGTATGGTATTTGAAAATAAACCGAGACCCACTATCTAGCGAGATAGGAACCAACGGTATAGGTAGATGAACGCCACACCCGAAAGGATGATAAGTTCAAATAAGGAAAGAACGACGCCACTAGAAAACTAGATAAGTCAATTCAAACCTCGAGAATTTAGGAGAGTGAATACTCACCAAAAGAAAATTTTCTTTCATTCAAATTCAAGTTGTTCTTGCTCCCATTATTCTCATCTAATAGATTAAAATTTTCACCCTATTCTCCATATTCGGCAGCCCACTTTGCACCCATTTATACCCATGCTTCTTTCAAGTGCCGTTATCTCCATTTGACTTTAAATCCCCATAAAAAAAATGCTGCACATTATCGCATTAGCTTGCCCATTTATTTGTCTCATGCATACATTATTTAATTCATGTTCATGCCTCCACTTATCCATAATACTCCATTCATAGATTTTTAAATTCCATGAGCTTTTGTGCCGTCCAAAACATTCCCCTTAATTCATGGTTCTTCCATTTGCATTTGATTATTCCTCCACCATGACAAAAGATATTCCAATTGCTAAGTCAAGCAATTAAATTCTGCACATTAAAATTTCAGCAGCTAAGACTCATTAATTCCTGCATTTTAATTCGGCTAGAACACATTGAAATTATGTAATAACTTAAGATGAACACATGAAATAATTAAAACACATTAATAGATACATAAATTAAACTAAACAATTTAATAAAGTCTTAAACAAGACATATTAAATTTGGCTATGACTAACGCAAACACATTAAAATTTTAAAACTAGATCAACTTAAAATTTTTATTAAAAACATGCAAACAAATTAATTAAAGCTTGGACAAATTAATTTAGACACCAATTTAAATTATTAGGCCGCATTAATTTGTGGTAAGAAATAATTAATTTGAGGATGCAATTTATTTCAAAACATTTACTTTTAAAATCAAACATCTTAAAACATGTAATAAAATGTGAAAAAATTAATTTAGACTAAGAAAAAGTATTTAGACACTAAATAAAATATTTAGACAAATTAATTTGCTATAGAAAATCAATTAAACGAATTAAGATGTTTAATTCATTTAATTAAAATTTAGCAATTTAATTTTCAACAAATTCAAAGGTTTGATTTATTTAAAGCAATAAAAAAAAATTAGAATTTTGGAGTCGAGCTTCGTCGACTTGAAAATTCGTGGGTGCCCCGGGTGTGCCCGTATCACAGTGCCAAGCTCCCTCACACCATGACGTGATTCTCTGTTTCGCTCAACTCTCCAAGCTTTGGCCTCTAACTCGCTTGCACATTCAAACACACACCTTAAGCACCATTTACCATCTAACCACTAAAATGACATTAAAATGCTAAAACAAACATGAAAACACAACTATACTTATATGCAAACCATGAAACAATTTAATACTAAAATGATTCATTTCACTCAAAAGTAAGCTAACACAAGTATGGAAAGATTGTAATTATATACATCAAGTTACCACCTATCATTGGATCCCTCCCGAACTTGGGTGGATTAAAACCAATGCAAATGATGCGGTCAAAATGAACTATAAAAGAGTGTCGATTGGAGGCTTGTTTCGAGATTAATTCAACAGACAATGGATTGCTAGCTTTAGTTGAAACCTTGGCGTCTATCCAATTACTCAAGCCGAACTATGAGGGTGCTATGCCAGACTTATCCTATCATTGGAATAAAAGATATAGGAAAGTTACCCTAGAACCCGATAGTAGCACTCTTGTTTACTTGCTTAAAGAAGTGAAAGGTGAGTCTCCAACTTCAATATAGTTAAAGAGTATACATGAGCTTTAAGCCAACAGTAAAAAGACATCATTAGACACATATACCAAGAAACAAATTCAGTAGCTAATCACATGACTAATTGGATCAATTCTAAATTATCGAGCTTTTTCATCTTTGATCAACCACGTGTGTGGATAGGGAACAAACTTATGAGCGATCGTACGGAAATCACTTATAGGAGGAAGGTTTGTATATTAATTTTTGTGAGTCAAGGCCTTCATCTCTCTTTATATACCAAAAAGGAAATACCAATCAAATTCCACCCATATTAAATTAGGCTTCAAGATTTGAGTTTCATTAATTAGCTGCCCAAACTCGATCCCTTTCAATAAGCATGAATTGTACATATTTATATAGGAAGATAGTATACAATTTGCTTTTTAGATAAGCATAATGAACTCGAAAATTAGAGGGTTTGCCTCCATGGGAAACAAACACTTGATATCTGAAAATTAAAGCATAATTTGTTGGCATTTATATTCCTCTGTATTTTGCATGAGCTGTTGTAATTTACATTGAGCTGACAGAAGAATTCACGAAAATGAATCTTTTTTTCACCTATAAAAACCATTTCTCACCTTGGGTTTTTCTTTTTCCTTAGAACTTTTATAATTGGTTTTGGGTGAAGGTTTTCAAGCTACAACGTATTTGGATTCTGAGATTTTCGGGAGAAGGCACCGAATAAATATTGACTTGGCTGAATTTTGTTAGTATAATTCCAAGCATAGCTCAAATGCCCAACTATCCAGTGGCAATGATGATGAACTACAAGAAGCAGGGGTTTCAAGGAAACAGGTTTTCCCAGCTGAAAAGATTATTCAATATTGTTACGGAGTTCACCCTCATGCCATGGACACCCACCTCAAGTAACAGTGATAGGTAATGGCGGAAGCACAAAGTAGGCTAAGATTGGGATTTTCCTAACACCCACGTCAGTTTAGCATTGCTTTGAAAAATTGCAAAACAGGGCCTTGATATGGGTTTGCAACTACAAACTTTTGATATTCCTTTGCCTGGAATTCGGCATTTGCTAAGCCAAGATGCGTTAGGCACATCTACTGCTTAAACTGCCGTTTTAATACTTCTTTCATATGAAAAATGCAAGTGAAAAACAAAAGCTTTTGAAATGTGCGTGTTTCATTTTAAATTTTGAGCTAGGGTTACAAATATAACCTTATAAATTCAAATATTTTAAACAAAATTTTGATAGATACAGATAATTTAGCTCAAAAGTGATTTTACAAGCTATAAATTTTAGCTTTTCAAAACTACTTTTTGCTAATTTTGAAAAACATTACCCTCTTCTTTTGGCTTGCACGCACTGCTTCGGGATTCCATTATTGCTCCTGGCGGGAGGGGTTCTCTAGCCTTAAAGAACGGTGGGATAGCATCTCAACCTCCTTTCCCCTCTTTTGGATCGTTGTGGCTTATCTCTATTGGCACTTGTGAAAAGCACGCAACCATTTGGATTTTGATAATGCTTCACCTGACCCGGTTGTATTTAGGGGCCACGGGGTATGTTACTGCATCCATTGAAGCCGCAGAACATCTTGTTGCCATACGAGTTAGCAGCTGAATTCGACTGTGATACTGTTATCAAACCACTTAAATCTTCCTCTCCTGTTCTCTCCTTTGCTAGTGAACAGGATATTATTATTGCTTTTTGTTCTTGTTTAACTAAAAAATAACATCAATATATTAATAAAACAAATAAATTAATTTTTTAAAAGCAGGGTTGTTTTCATGGTGGGAACCGAAAAATTCAATGCATTGGCTGTGTTTTTAGTACCGATAGGATCCTTTTGCTTTCTTTATACAACTAAAACAGTATTTGAGTTGACAACAAATTCCAAGGCATGGAGAATTACTCAGCAATACACTAACACAAAAGAATACGTCTACATCCAGGGGAAAAACCATTGGTATTTATCATTTCTTCTTTTACTTTGTTTATCAACCATATCTTAAAAGGGTGAAAAGCTGAACATCATATAATAAAGGAATTCAATATTAGAGTAGCAAATATTTTGAAACAATAAAATACTCATTTAATAGTCATGTAATAAAATAAACAATTATTGTAATAAATTTGAATTTAACATAATAATAATATTAACAATTAAACTTAAAATTTTGAAATTTATAAAATAAAATAATTAAATTCTTAAAAATAAAAGTAAAAGGGATAAATTCTAAATATATAATAAAATAAAAACTTGTAATATTAACCATTAATTAATCCATCAAAACATAAATTTAAACACTTAAAATATCAAAACCTACTACAGCCTCGTTATTTCACCAACACTATTGTCCAATATATTATTATTTGATCTGCATAATGCATGGCACAACTTACGAATAAGAAAATTCCATAAAATATTTTATATTCCAACGACGAGAAAGAAGACGACTAGGGTTGGATAACACACATCAACCACGAGACTAGTTATTGCTTTTGCAGGAGGTGCCTGAAAAAAGAAAAACATAAATTAAACTCAAAGAAACAAATGAAAACCCTAGAAGTATTTTAATTTTATTTAAGAGGGGTTTACCATGGCAAAGTTTGTCCCTTCACTTCGAGTTCTAGAGTTTGATCGAATGAGAGTGGAGATAACTTGTGACTAAGAGTTTTTTAACGATATATTTTATTTTTTAAAAATGAAAAAGAAAACAAATAAAGGGAAAAGAAAAAGAAACAACAAGAAAAATTTAAGCAGTAACAATAAGATTACTATTATAAAGATTCTAGTAGCCATCAATAATAAAATCGTATTCGCGTCTTCGTTTCTTTCATGCCCTTCCATATTGAAAAACAAATATTTGAGACCAGAAATATATAATGGATCTCTAAAATCAATCTATATTTATAGATATAAAAAGTATAAATCAAATAAAATTTACGTTCAATTTATTTTAAATTTAATGAATATCCACTTAATAATAAAATATTTATAACAATTTATTATTATTTTGTTTTGCATCAAATAAATATTATATATAACATTTTACTTGTTTAATGGGGCATGCCATACACATAAAATTTACTTCTAAATCAAATTGATCTGATTATGGATTATTAAAATCTTAATTCAACCAATGGAGGCGGATAACCCGACTATTAACAGGTAAACCGGATTTGGGTCTGTTTTACCCAATAAGTAAATCAAAATCTCGAGAAATTACCGACCAACTCTCCTTCTCTTCCTGGTTTCATTCTCTCTCTCTCTCTCTCTCTCTCTCTCTCTCTCTCTCTCTCTCTCAACAACGAACTTACCCGTTTAAAAGCCGCCAAAAAAAATCATCAAATTTCATTTTTACATTTAAATCTTGGGATCTTCGCTTCTTTTTCCTCTCGAAAATCATTAAGTTTGCTGCTTTGGCCATCGGTAAGTGATCGAATCCCTTAATTCAATTTCTCTTCTTAATTCCAGGGCTGGGGTTTCATAGCTCCTTTTGTTGAAAACCCTAGTCTAATTCCACTTTCTAGGAAATTTGGAGTAGTTTCTCAATGAGTAATCATTGTCTTTATGCTTCGAAAAATCCAAAATTTCGTGGGATTTTCAATGGATTATCTGCTTTGATTCTGATTTTCCTATTCTACACCCGGGTTGATTTCTTAAGAAACCCTCATATTCGCCAGTCGTCTCGGCTTATTAACCATGTGACTCAGGGACCTGGTTTCACTGATGGGTATGATCATTTTAGTGTTATTCGTAGAAAAATTAGTGAACTTGATGCAAATTTATCAACTTTAGCTGATAAGAATGCTCAAGAGAATGATCTGAACGTAAGCTCGAGCAACCCCGCTTTGTGTTATGGATTGTTTGATCATATGGGTTTTGCTAATCCATGTGAGTTCTTGAAAGCTCATCCCCAATGTTCTTCGGATGGATTCTTTGATTACATAAAGTTTTTCTATTGTGGTTGCGGAGAATTTAGGATAGCGGGGTATGTGGTATTCGGTGTTTGGCTTGCTGCTTTGTTTTATCTGTTAGGCAACACGGCAGCAGATTACTTTTGCTGTTCATTGGAGAAGCTTTCACATCTGCTTAGGTTGCCTCCAACTGTTGCTGGGGTTTCACTCCTTCCACTGGGAAATGGGGCACCGGATGTGTTTGCCAGTATAGCTGCATTTTTGGGGACAGATACAGGTGAAGTGGGTCTTAATAGTGTGTTGGGTGGTGCAGTTTTTGTTACTTGCGTTGTTGTAGGGACTGTCTCCTTCTGTGTAGCAGAGAAGAGGATCCAGATTGATACACGATCCTTTATTAGAGATATCTGTTTCTTCCTGTTTACACTCATCTCGCTTATGATGATGTTGGTCATTGGTAAGGTGAGTGTTGCTGGTGCCATTGCATTTGTCATGATATATGTGATATATGCATTTTCTGTGGCTGCAAATGAGCTTTTGAGAAAACATGCGCGGGGTTTGAAACTGGATGTTGTTACACCTTTGCTTCCCGTACATGGAAGTCCATTTTTACAAGGAAGCGAAGAGGAGACGTTTGCTTATAGTTCTCTGCTTGAAATGGACACAGAAAATGAGCCACCCCAACTCCCTAGTTCCCTTCCACAGTGGATGTGGGCTTCAAATGTTTCCATATATTCAAATAACTTCATGAAGATCAATTCAGCTGATGAAGAAAGGCCTCCATGGGGTTGGACAGAAAAGGGCATGGAAAATAATGGCTCGTCATTCTCATGTTCCAAGTTAATTTCTCTCCTCGAGTTGCCACTGACAGTTCCAAGGCGACTAACAATTCCTTTAGTTGAGCAGGAATCATGGTCAAAACCATATGCTGTAGCTAGTGCTTCATTGGCTCCTGTTCTAATGGCTTTTCTGTGGAATAGCCAGGGTGATGTGGGCTCTCACACTCGAGTTGTTGCATGGTGTATTGGTGTTGCAGTTGGTTGCATTCTTGGTATTCTTGCATATAAGCATACATTATCTGATCATCCACCTCAGAGGTTTTTAATTCCTTGGGTACTGGGGGGCTTTTGTATGAGCATTGTGTGGTTTTATATGATCGCTAATGAGCTTGTTGCTCTATTGGTAACATTTGGTGTAATTTTTGGAATTAATCCATCCATTCTTGGAGTAACTATTCTGGCATGGGGTAATTCAATGGGTGATTTGGTTTCAAATGTTGCACTAGCAATGAATGGTGATGATGGCGTGCAGATTGCCTTTTCTGGCTGCTATGCAGGTCCTATGTTCAACACACTTGTTGGCTTGGGTATCTCCATGCTGCTCGGAGCTTGGTCAAAGAGTCCTTCTCCATACTTGATTCCACTAGATAGCAGCTTGTTCTTTACCATAGGGTTTCTCATGTCAGGACTAATCTGGGCACTTATAGTTTTGCCTCGGAGCGACATGCGGCCTAGCAAGATTTTAGGAGCGGGTCTTATAATGCTCTATGTGATATTTCTTTCTCTCAGGTTGAGCAGTGCTGTGGGATTTGTATCAGTTGGTGGTTTAAGTTGAATTTTGTTTTGGTTGTAAATAGAAGGACCACCTACTACCAACATTTTAGAAAAGAGTGGTGAGATTGAATCACTTATCAATGTCCCAGTTTCCTACAACCATTGACCGTCATGTTTCTATGGAAGAAACAGTTATTGCTATATCTCTGGACACAACAACTGCAGGCGAACGCAACAGATGTGAGTCATGTGACCTCGCTGAATTCATCGTGTCCCAGTATTTGCTGGAAAAAATCTGTTATCGAGTTAAAACTGTATTTGATGTTCTAGTAATTGTAGGAAAATGTCCCCCTCCCCCCTCTCTTGAGCTGAGTCATGTTTAATGTTCCCATTGCTCGTTCTTTCACTTGATAAACCGATTTAATGGTTGTGCAAGGAAAGAGGCAAGATTGTGCTTCAACTAGCCCGTGTAGAGTGAATATATTTACTGATATACTGGGAGCTCCTCCTCATGTATCCTCTGCTGAGAGAATCAGGTATTTAAGTATTTAGTGCATAAAAATAGAATGAAATTTGACTGTCTCTCGTATTCATAAGCTCCCATCATTCCTTTTCATTCATTTACAGAAAATTAGGCTTAACGGCATAAATAAGAGGTGCAAGATGGAGGACATAAATCCCTGATAATTATACCAATGTTAGAACGTCATATCCGACAACAAAATACAAGCATCTTCTTGAATAAATGTGCCTAAAGAGGATAACTACTTGTGCTGTATATTCATTTGTGTTAAAACTCTGCTTCAGGTTCATATTAGTTAGTTCGTACTATCAAGCATGTATAAGATTCAATTTCGAGTATCTGTAATCTCTTCTTCAAGATTGAGTCTAGTTCATTTATTGTGGGTGGGCAAACGAAGAAGTCAAAGAAGCTTTCTACGCCCCCTTTAATTGCATCTCAATGAATCCAGCAGCAAAATTTGTTGGTTTAGTTTGAAACTAGTTGTTTTTCATTCCTTCATCCTAATGAAATCCTTAACTTTCTGTTTCGTTGATGGAATGGAAGCCCATATTTCAGTTTTATGGTGACTGGTTATGGAATGGAAGCTCTTGGCAGTGTAAAACTAGTTGTTTTTCATTCCTTCATCCTAATGAAATCCTTAACTTTCTGTTTCGTTGATGGAATGGAAGCCCATATTTCAGTTTTATGGTGACTGGTTATGGAATGGAAGCTCTTGGCAGTGTAATATTAGCTGTTTTATGGTAACTTTGGACCCACAACTGCACAAGTATTATCAACCTTCCCCAACGCCATAGCTGCATAAAAGCGAAGAAGTATGGTCACTGTGTAAAGCACATAGTTCATAAAGCTATTCCACTATCACAACTGATCTAAATTTCTGGGTTTCTTTTACTAATGAGAACAATTTATTATGGTTTTAGAACTTACCAACCAACAGGAAAAATATCAGTCTTCTAAGCATCAAAGATGTTGAGAGTTAATCGCCTGCTTTCAACGCAAAACTCAACACTTCTCTCTATTCGCAGTCGCGGTTAAAACTTTCATTAACTCTGTGATTAACCAAAAGATATTTGCATGATTATAGCCTATCAATTTTATTTGTCCTCTTCCCTATAAAAATCATCCATTATACTTAACATCCCAGAACCTTGCCTTCTGTCATCAAAAAGTTTAAATATATCTTATCCCATTTCTCAACCAATTCACTTCTAAAGTTTTTAATTTATCCCTCATAAATTATGAATGATGGTTGTTATAAGAAAATAAAAGTTATAATGCTTTTGCAAAAAAATTATATTTATAGATATAAGAAATACAAATAAAATAAAATTATAACATAAATATTTATAATAGATATCTACTTAATAATAAAATATTTATAATTATTTAAGGTGAATTTGGACGATACAGTATATTTAACTTACAATTTATTTCAAATCAATATCACTAAAATATTTAATATCACCCTTATTTTAACTTTTACATCCAACCCAACCCTTAATAATTTTTAGAGGCAATATTCATCGTGGATGGACCCACCACGAAATGGTAGCCAAATAATCCAAAAGAAATCCATGTCTTCCAAGAAACACAGGAAATTGTTTGTAAAGAGAAAACAAAAATCCCGTTGAAAAATTTGCCGAGTTTTGTCGGCTTGTGTAACGTGGACAATGCTAGACTCTACATCCTATTTCTTCTGTACTTTGAGACTGAGCTAGGCTAGTCATCCAATTATACTTGTCTCTCCAATTTCCCTGGAAGATAATTAAACTTAAGAGCAATCCCCATGGCTATCTCCTTCTTCTTCTTCCTCTCTCTCCTTTGCATCCCTTTCTCCTCCTCCTCATCAGACGGTCCAGAAAACTTCATCATCCACGTGTCCAAATCACACAAGCCGCCCCTTTTCTCCTCTCACCATCACTGGTACTCTTCTATCCTCGCTTCCCTCCCTCCTTCCCCTCCCCCCATCAAGCTCCTCTACACCTACGAACGTGTAATCAATGGCTTCTCCGCTCGCCTTACGGCCGCTCAGGCAGATAAGCTCAGGGGACTTCCCGGAATCCTTTCAGTGATTCCGGACCAGGTTCGTCAGATCCACACTACTCGAACCCCTCACTTTTTAGGCCTTTCAGATGGTGTTGGTCTTTGGCAAAACTCCTATTATGGCGACGGTGTTATAATCGGAGTTTTAGATACCGGAATATGGCCGGAACGCCCCAGTTTTACCGACTCCGGGCTGTCTCCTGTTCCTGATACTTGGAAAGGTATATGTGAAACAGGACCTGACTTCCCTGCTTCAGCTTGTAACCGGAAGGTAATAGGTGCAAGAGCCTTTTACAAAGGCTACCAGTCTCATCTTGGCCATTCAATTGATGAAACGAAAGAATCCAAGTCTCCACGAGACACTGAAGGTCATGGCACGCATACTGCTTCAACTGCTGCTGGATCTGTGGTTTCTAACGCCAGCCTTTTCGGATTTGCTCGCGGGGAGGCGCGTGGTATGGCTTCCAAAGCTAGGATCGCTGCTTACAAAATCTGTTGGAGTTTCGGTTGTTTTGATTCCGATATACTAGCGGCTATGGACCAAGCAGCTGCAGATGGTGTTGATGTGATTTCTTTATCTGTGGGAGCCACTGGATATGCTCCTCAGTATGACCATGATTCTATTGCAATTGGGGCTTTTGGTGCCGCTGCTCATGGTATTGTTGTTTCATGTTCTGCTGGGAATTCCGGTCCTGGAACGTACACTGCTGTTAACATTGCGCCTTGGATTATAACAGTAGGGGCTTCCACGATTGACCGGGAATTTCCAGCAGATGCGGTTCTCGGTGATGGTAGGATTTTCGGTGGGGTTTCATTGTACTATGGTCCCCCTTTGCCTGATTTCAAGCTTCGTTTGGTTTATGCTGGTGATGCTGGAAACAGGTATTGCTATATGGGGGGTATAAGTCCATCAAAGGTCCAGGGCAAAATCGTTCTTTGTGACAGGGGAGGGAACGCTAGAGTTGAGAAAGGAGCTGCGGTGAAGCTTGCTGGTGGGCTAGGAATGATACAGGCAAACACTGCTGAGAGTGGTGAAGAACTCATAGCCGATGCTCATCTTGTTCCGGCCACCTTGGTCGGCGAGATAGCAGGTAATAAGATCCGGGAGTACGTAAAAAAAAATCCGTTTCCAACAGCTACAATTTTGTTCCGTGGTACAGTGATTGGCCCTTCACCACCGGCCCCAAAGGTTGCCGCATTTTCGAGCCGCGGTCCAAACCATTTGACCCCGGAAATTCTCAAGCCCGATGTCATTGCCCCTGGTGTTAATATCTTGGCAGGATGGACAGGTTTCACTGCACCAACAGATTTGGACATCGATCCAAGAAGAGTTGATTTCAACATAATTTCAGGTACTTCAATGTCATGCCCTCATGTAAGTGGATTGGCTGCTTTGCTTAAAAAGGCATACCCCAATTGGTCACCAGCTGCCATAAAATCTGCCTTGATGACAACCGCTTACACTTTAGATAACTCGGGAAGTACCATTAAGGATCTTGCAACCGGAGAAGAATCATCACCTTTTGTTCATGGAGCCGGCCATGTCGACCCCAACCGAGCTCTTAATCCGGGATTGGTGTATGATATCGACAACGACGACTACATTGCATTCCTTTGCTCCATCGGCTACGACTCAAACAGGATTGCGGTATTTGTGAGAGGACCTACTGGTTCAGATATATGTGAAGGGAAATTGGCTACACCGGGAGACCTTAATTACCCATCATTCTCTGTTGTTTTTTATTCGAATGATCATGTAGTTAAGTACAAAAGGACTGTGAAGAATGTCGGAACCTCAGTCGATGTTGTTTATACAGCGAAAGTGAATGCTCCAGCTGGTGTTGAAATCAATGTTTCCCCAAGTAAGCTTGAATTCAGCGGTGAAAACAAAACACTGAGCTATGAGATCACATTTGCAAATGATGGCTTGGGGTTGCATGCTGTTGATTCCTTGCAAGCATTCGGGTCGATCGAGTGGAGTGACGGAGTTCATCTCGTGAGGAGTCCGATTGCTGTTAGGTGGGCTCAGGGACTCAAGGATTCCATTTGATTTGCAGATTCGGTAGGAGATGGTGTAAATAAAGTAGGAATGCCCCTTGCCTACCATAGCTTAAACGAGGAGGCGCACTCAAGGATTCCATTTGATTTGCAGATTCGGTAGGAGATGGTGTAAATAAAGTAGGAATGCCCCTTGCCTACCATAGCTTAAACGAGGAGCCGCCTGTACCTTTTTTTATCAATATTGCTAATAGCTTAAACGAGGAGCCGCCTGTACCTTTTTTATCAATATGCATTGGCAACTTTATCATCATAGATCCATGGTGGTAATGTTGATAATTTATCCAAGGACCATTCTGAAATAAAAATCCTAAGTTATTTATTGCCAAGTCTTTCCCCATTAAAAATGGGATTCATTTTGTTGAGTATATGATATGTCACAGCTTAATCATTCATTCACAACTACTCATTCTATTTGAGATGTTTCTAATATGGCTTTATAATAAAAAGCAATAAATTTTTAGCTCAAACATAACATCAATCTCTATCAATAAAACAAATAAATTAATATTCAAAATAATTTGAGTATATTTTATTCTTATTTGATTTAAAACTGTATAAAATGAGCATTAAATAATTGTTTAAAGTTCTGAAGGGTATAAATAATAATAAATAAGAGCTACATAAAAACGTGATCAAATTTGTCTAATTGACTGAACCATATAATTTGAAAAAAAGAAGCAACTTGAAAGCATAATCTAACCTAACTACTTATACCAAAAAATGGTTTGGGGATTATGATTTTAAAATTTACAGGTAACGTATTGTACTTCCCATTTTCACGGTCAGAAACAACCTATTTATAATCATAGATAAGCTCCTGTAAATAGAGACGCTCTGGCCGAGTGGTTAAGGCGTGTGCCTGCTAAGTTGATGGGGTTTCCCCGCGAGAGTTCGAGTCTCTCAGGCGGTGAGACTTTAAAATTTTTATATCCCATCGAAGAAGGCATCGCTTTCTCTTTGGGCTGGTGTTAATTGCGCAAAATTGAAGGCATAACTATAAAATGGTAGTTATTGGAAATGTGGGTGAAAATAAATTAATTGGTAAGATAATAAATGTACATCATTATTGACAAAATATAGAAAGTAATTACGTAATATATAAGTATTTTTCATTTATTAAAAATCTCTTAGTTTTTTATTATTGTGATTTTAGTTTAAATTTTAATGTAATTTTACTGATGTAGTGATGTCAACTCAAGTAGCCTTTTTATTATAATATTGATATTGATAATGAAAACTACAATAGTAATGAAGTGAAAATTTGAAAGGTTGCTTGCAGGTGGTTGGGGTTTGGAAAGGCATTGTGAAACATGTTGGACGGGATGCAGATCAGATAACACATAGTTTTGGTCAAGAAAGTTTGAACACGGAGACTAACAGCTATTGGATGAAGGAAGTACCGAAAATTTTCAGTCAGTTGCCCCCATGAAGTATATGGGATTTAAGTGTCATACGTATCACGCACTGTGACATCACTAATTATATTTAATTTTAATTTTTTGAAATTATCTTTTCATTTAATAATGGTATGCAAATTTGAATCAGCTTAAATACTATTATTTAACCCCACACTTCAAAGGTTAATATCACAACTCTTGTTTTTAAAGAGGTTGAGGTGCATCCGGTTTAATATTGATTTCTTAATTGTCAATCATGTTGAGATTATAAAGGCTAAATTCTAGTTAGTCCATTTAATTGGTTTAAATTTATATGCTCGTTAATTATTCAATTTAATATTTATAATATTGAAACTATTTGTAACTTTAAAAGATCGAAAATTTTACATCAAAACCCTTCTATGAACAGAGAAATCTTGATCAATTACACTTGGGAAACTGCACACTTGACTTCTGTTTAATATAGAAGATAGACTGTGCCCTCTTTTTAACTTCATTGATGCAAAGATTCTAATGGCCCTTGTCGTAACCATTTTTTGAAAAAAAGGAGAAACGACTAGGGTTTTGAAAATGAAAATACAACAGGAGTCGCCACCGACCTTATTAGGTGTGGTCGGGTCAGCTTTGTTTTAATAAACATTTTGATTTACTAAAACAATGTTTTTTGGTCTACGAATTTTGAGAAAACGGGCTCGGGAGTCGGTTACGTGCGAGGAAGGGTTAGCACCCTCGTCACGCCCAAAATTGGTACCAAACTGATTAATCAATATCTCAGTGTCGAAGATTTGAAAAGATTTTTAAATTCGGATCTTTAAAAAATGTTTGGATAGTTGAGGCCGAAATTTGAGATTTCTTTATTCCGAGAGGATACAAACATCACATCCAGCACGTTAGGACACGATATTCGAAGCCTTCGTAATTAAAGTTATCTCGGAGTTCGTGAAATTTATTAAAAGGATGTTTAGTATTTTAGTCAAACGGAAAATCGCAACCCAGCACGTTAGGGCACTATTCTCCAAATTTCTAAACACACAAACATTGCCTTATTTGAAAACTCTTAGACGAAATAAAGTGGTTTTGTAAAATGTACTTTGATCTTATAGTGTTTAAGCTAAAAATAAGTGTAGGTATTCGGGCCAAAAAAATCGAGATTTCTTTGCTCCGAAAAAATCTAAACATCACATCCAGTACGTTAGGACACGATGTTTTAATCTCTCGTAATCAAAGTCGTCTCGTGTTTTATGGAGTTAGAACGAAGGATGTTTAATTATTTAGTGAAACGGAGAATCGCAACCCAGCACGTTAGGGCACTATTCCCCGAATTTCTAAATACAAAACATTGCCTTTATTTCGGAAAACTTTTAAATGAAACGCGATAATTTTACGAAATATATTTTGTTTGATGATGAACATATGTAAAAATACTACTAATGATGATGATGATAATATTGAATAATAATAACAATAATAATGAAAATAAAATAACAATCGTGATGAAAATAATAAGATGATAATAATAAAATAAATTAATGACATACAAAAAAAATAGTGATAGTAATAAATAATAGTAATAATAATAATAACAATAAAGAACAATGACAATGAAAATATAAATAATACTAATAATAATATATAATGTATAAATAGTAATGTAAAATAAAACGAAAGATAAAATGATAATAGTAATAGTCATTAATAAATAATGTAATATATATGCAAAAGAATAAGCAAATATATATTATAATATAATAATAGTAATAGTAGAGATATAGTAGTAATAATAAGGTAATGACAATAATAGAAAATAATATGCAAGATAATAGTAAAACAAAAACATAAAATAAACAACTAAATAAGTAAAATGGTGGCTGTGGCAATAAAATAATGATAATAATAATAATAATGAAGATAATAATAATATATATATATAAAAAATAAGTGAATAAAATAAAATAAAGTAAATTAGTAACCGAATAAAGTAATAAATATAATAATAGTAATCATAATATTAATAGTAATAATAAATATAATAGTGAAAATAAAAATTACCTAAAAACAGTTAGCTAGGGTTAAATCGTAATCAAAACGGAATTAAAGGGGTCAAATCGAGTACAAAACAGAAGTTTGGGACTATATTCGAAATAAAAATAAGGAAAGGGGCCCATTTGAAGCGCGCGCGAACTACGAGGGACGAGGAGTGCAATTTTTCCAAGACAGAAAACACAGCGTTTTAAAAGAGGGCCTGATTGCAATCGTACCAAAATTCTGGGCCAAAATCGCAATAATAGAAAACCTGATTTAAAAGACTGAAAATGTTGAAGGACTGAACGCGCAATTAGCTCGCTCAACAAAAACACGCGAATCCTTCAGTAGGGTAGGGTCGCGCATCCGGGCCTTCAGCCAAACGACGTCGTTTTGGGCCCTAAAGGCAGGCCCCAAAACGACGTCATTTGAAGGGGGTATAAAAGGTGAGTTTAGCTGAAAAAAATCACTTCTGTCTTGGTTTTTTTTAAAAAAAAAAATTTAGCTTCTCTCTGTCTCTGCAGGCTCGCGAAAAGGAAGGAACAGGAGGGGAGGGAGGTCTATCGCTTCGGTGATCGGAGCCGTCGCGCCGACCACCGTGCACGGTGGCCGAAAAAGGTAAGAAATGTATATTTGTTTTTATACTTTTTTTTAAAAAAATAATAATAACAGTATATGTGTGTATATATATATGTCAAAAAAAAGAGAAGAAATGAAGAGAGGAGACTTTGAAAGTAAATCACGTTTTAGTCACTGATTTGATTTTTTTTTTTTTATGGTTTTTAGCGCCTTTGATTCCTTCTTATTTCTCTCTGATTCTGTTTGTGTTTAATCTATGCCTGTATTGTGTTTGAAAGTCTACTGTAGAAAATCTGTTCTTTTGGTATTGATTCTCTAAAAAAAAGAGGAAGCCCTTTTACAATGGTTAGATCAGTTTTTATAGGCGATCTTTTTACAACTTTTTTTGCTTTCTGTCACTTCTATTTTTAATGCTTGCAGGCACCAGTTGCGGAATGGCGATGGCCGGTGGTGCAAGGCAGGTGGATGCCAGGGGCAGGTGGGGGTTGGTTCGGCGCCGCAAGTAGATACGGTTAGGTTCTGATTTTTTTGATTTTGGTGTTTGGGTAATTGGGCTTTAGTGAATTTAGGCTGATTTGTTTAGTGGGTTAAGGGCTTTGTAATTGGGCGTTAGTGGGTCATTCGGGTTGGGCAGGATTGGGTCTTTTGGACCCAGGTAAAATTGGGTCTACACCCTACTTTTGAAATTCCCACTCGCTGTTATCTCGGCAAAGACAGAATTTCAATATGAGAACATGAAACATCAGGCACCCAACTTAACAGATTGAGTAAAAAAAATATTTTTTAAAAATAGAGAAATCATAAGGACTAGTCTAATGCATACCCATTGGGCAAACTTGGCGAGTTTCCAGCCACCTGCTAATACAGTGAAAGTGGAAGGCGTGATTACAGACACCTATGCCAACACAAAGTTATGAAGCAGGTTCAAATCTATTGTGTGAGACAAATTGATCTAAGTTGAACTAGAAATTGTTGACATGATAGGATAAACAACCACAACCCTGCAATCTCGAGTCATTAAAACTTCAAGCTGCTCTGCATGATTTGTTTAGTTTCATAAAACAATATCAAATTTATCTACAATCTCAATATCACCATCAATACCTGCACTGAACCAACAAATAAGAGGCTAGATCTACGTTCCTAACACACGATGTAGAATACGTAAAGTATAATTAATAATATAAGTTACATTGAAGAGCAACAAAGCTTTGGTTCTGTCTTGCTAATGTTTTTTACTTCAATTTTAGGTTCCGAATCAAAATAAATAGATAACGAACAGCAAGCATGAAAACTATTGATCAAATCAGTATAAAGGGTTTCCAAAGGAAAAATCTGATATCCCGTGCAAGAGTGCACTCCTCACTTGTGGCACTGGCTTGATTGGCTTGACATTCAAGGTCTAATTAAGAAAAACATACATGTAGTTTAAAATCAAGACATATTTTAAAAGAAAATTAACAAACAAAAAGAGATGAACAAAATTACTTACAAAGATCCATGATATGATTCTTACAAATTGTGCAGTTATCAACCACAATATCTGTGCACCAAAACCAAACAATATAACGTTAAACTGCACCCAAAAAAATAAAGATGAAGAAGAGAAATTAGACTACAAACCCCATGCCTAGAGAGCGACAGTGCTATTCTTTATCTCAAATCGTTTGGATTTCTTCTTACCCACTGATAAAGCTGCATTGGAGGCTTTATAATAAAAAAGTGAATATCTTTAACTCAAAAATAACATCAATCTCTATTAATAAAACAAACAAATTAACATTCAAAATGATTTGAGTGATATTTTATTCTTATTTGATTTAAAACTGTATAAAATCAGCACTAAATAAAATTAGTTCAAGTTTTGAAGAACCACTTGAAATCAATTGAATCAAGACAAATTTTGATTTTAAAATTTTTAATAATTTATTTACTTCAAACAGAATTGATAATCGAACCGATTAAATCGATAAACGTTGGTCTAATCTGTTTGACCACAAATTTAGTTTTTAAAACCATGAGTTTAGCTAAATTACATCATATTTTTAGGATAAAATGAAAGGTTAAAATATGTTATAAGTCCCTCTACTCTTCGTAAATTTAGAATTTAATCCTTGTACTTTTATTTATAAGAATTTTGTGCCTCTACATTTTAGATTTTAAAATTTAGGTTCAACTGTTACTGTTGTTAAGATTATTTTGTTAAATTCAAGTTCAATACGACATCATTTTTTAGTTACATTACTACCAAATGAATTCTTTTTTTATTTCAAAATGCCACACCAATAATTTTGACAAAAAAGTTAATAGTGTTAATAATCGTACATGAACTTTGAAAATTAAAAAGTAGAGGAATTGGATTGCAAATTTAGCATAGAAACCTATGGTGTATTTTAACCAACATGAAATTGTCAGGAAGGGAGAGCATAGAGATGTTGACACCAGGGGCGAAGCTAGAACAATTTTTTAGGGGAGGCCGGATAAAATTTTAATTTTTTATAGTTTATATCTTTATAATTTGTAAAGGATTAAATTGAATTTTTATAATTTAAGGGGGGCCAAAGTGCAATTTTACCTTTACTAATTTAAATTTTTAAAAAATTTTAAGGGCCTAAATAATAATTTTACATTTTAGGGGGGACCGGGGCCCATGCCAACCCCCTGGCTTCGCCCCTAGTTGACACGTGGATGAGGTGGTGACATGGCAATTAGGTGTAGTCTATAAATGATCGGCGGGTCAATTATTTTAATTAATTAATTAATTAATACGAGTACGGTAGAAATTAGTAAGAAGCACACGATTTTGAGTTGTGCATGAGATCCACAAATCGGCATGTCGATTGTTGATTTAGGTTTACGATGTTGCTAAGTCTGATTATGATAAAATAAATGTATCATCGTCATCTCAAGTTGTCAACCGTAAAGTCGATTTGGGGTTTTCATGCGCAATTCATATTATTTTGATAAAAAAATTTCATACTGTTTCAGATTAATTTTTTTTTTATATTATTCCAGAAGAAAAAGGTCACATAAGAAACATATTTAGGTCAAGAAACAAATACTCAAAGAATTCTTCTTGATACCTAAGTACTAAAGTGTAAAATATGTCATGCTTAATTATGTTTATCACATGAAAATATATATATATATATATATACACTTACATGAATGGTTATTTTCGTACATGATTAAAATGGAAAAGAAAATAAGTGAAGTAATGAAGTAAAGAAAGTATTGAAAGAGGTTATGAAATTATGATATATGTTTTATTGATGTGATATAGTACATTAATTTGTAAGTGTAGTAAAATGTTATGAAAATATGAAAATTTGTGAAACAATAATATCGTGAATAATATATGTAAAATTTGAGTTAATGGATTGTTTTAGAGGTGTACATGGGCCGGGTCGGCCTGGGCCTAAAAATGTGCCTAAAATTTTGTCCAAGCTCGGCCCATATAAAAATGCTAAAACTCGGGCCTGGCCCGCCCGTATTAATTTTTTATATTATTTTACATAATTTCTAAATATATATAATACATCAAAAATACTAAAAAAATCAAAATAAATATTTTTCAACAAATTGAAAATAAATTTTAAAAAATATGTAGACTTAAATAACAGTAAAATATATGCAACTTAACAAGCAAATGTCTCTAAAACAATAACAAAATTAACAAATGTCTTTAAAATAATAACAAAATTAGCAATAAAATAAGTTTTATATAATATCTAAACAATAACAACAAAATAATAGAAACATAATAGTAAAATGGTAGCAAAATAAGGAGAAAAATAATAAGAAAATAATATTAAAAAATAAATTTTTTTCTTTAGTGAATTTGGGCCAGGCCGGGCCCGGGCCCGGGCAAAAAAATGCCTTACCCGAGCCCGGCCCATTTTTTAAACAGGCCTTTTTTTTGTCCAAGCCCATTTTTCGAGCCTATATTTTTGCCCAAACCCTCCCACATTTCGGACGGGCTTTCGGGTCGGGTCAGGCTGCCCGACCCATGTACACCTCTAGATTGTTTATATAGATGATATTTGAATTTGTTGAATGTAATTGACATGTTGTAGAAATATTTAAGTGCTCATGTGTTTTCTTGCACTTTAGTGCTAGTGTGTCTGGCACTCCGGTACCCATATTACTAGCACTTATGTGTTCCGGGAATCTCGTGTTATATTCTTGTGTATTTATCTTATTTATTCATATCTACTTATGGGCTAAGTACAAATGAAAAGTGAAAATGTGACAATTAATCATTTTATGTTTAATATTATTATTCATAGTAAGACAATAATAAAAGAAGAGAAATCTCCTTGTCGCATGTTTGGAAACCATGATTTGGGTAATTAAAAAAAAAAAGGTTGGATTTGAAAATCAAAACTTTTAGTTTGGATAATAAATAAAAAATTGGATTTCAATTTGGTAAATCCAAATCTAAGAGTTAAATTTTGAATTTTAAAATCCATTTTAAAATTTGGAATTTTTAAAATCTAAGATTTATTAAAAAAACATGGAGACTTCTTTCACACTTTCTTCGAATCTCAAACTATAAATAATTAATTTTACTTATAATATATCATCAATGAAGCTCAGGGTTTTGTGAATTGGACCAAGGGGCGAACCTATAAGACCACATGTAATAGCCCAAATTTCAGTGATATCAGAAATAGTGGTTCAAGACCACCAAATCTGCAAAATAAACTCATAGATTATATTATTTAATATTTACTAGCAAAATGTAGCTTTTAAAAGATTTTTGAAATAGTAAATTTTATTTTATAAAGATTTATTTGGTCAAGAAATCGAGAAAAAGAGGTATCGAGATCTCGGTGTTATAAACCGAGTCATAAATACTTTTATGAATATTTATGGAATGTCAATAAGGTAGTATAAAAATTTCGTTAGAAAATTTTGACATTTGAGTGATTAATTAAATAAAAAGGACTAAATTGAAAAAAGGTGTAAAAGTTGCTAGAAGAATTAAATAGCTTAATTGTCAAAACAGGAAGGACCTAAAGTGAAAATAAGCCCAAAAGAGATATTTTGGGCGACAATAGCTGAGAAAAGTCAGGAAATGGGTGAAATAAGGGCAAAATTAGAAAATTGCCAAAATTAGTTAAATAAAAATGTGACCAAATTGGAATATCTAGAATTCTCTTCATTTCTCTTCATTTTCTTCAGCTGAAAATCAGCCATGGGAGAGAGTTCAAGCTGGTTTTCATATTCAAGCTTCATGTAAGTTTAATTCTTGCTTTCTCCTTGAAATTTCTATGTTTTTGGACTTTTTACAATTGGGTCCAACTTATTAATTCATTAGTTTATGATTCTATGGCTAATTTTTAAAGTTCATGTGGATTGGTGATGGAATAATATGATGAATAAATATTGAATTGAAGCTTTAATTTTGTTATATGATGATTTTATTAAGTGAAATTGATGGAAATTGGTTTTAGGACCTAATTGTGAAATAGTTGAAATTAAGGCCTAGTGTTAAAATTCTGATTTCAAAGGTTATGAAGTAGTTTAAAATGATAGAGAAAAGTATTAAATGAGAAAATTAGCTCAATTGAGGGGTTAATTAAGCAAGGACTGAATTGTATGAATTGTGGAATTTGGGACAAAATAGAAATCAACATGTTACACTAAAGCAGTTTTGGGCAGCAGCAGTTGTCTAACTTTGAAAAATCACCAAAAATTTTAGAAATTGAATTAGAAGTTGAGTGAGATATAGAATTAAAGGATGCTGAGTCTATTTTCATATAAAAGAAACATATCAAGCAAATGAAGTCTACATATTGAGATATTTAAATTTTCGTAAGACTGGTTTAGAATAACTTCGTGATCCCCTGTTTTTACTTTAGAAATTCACTAAAAATTGTACAAAAAGAATTATTGAGTTATAATTTATATGTTTGTATTCCTTAGTGAGCCTATTTTTATTAGAAATAATCGGAAACACTATATGAAAATCGTACTATGAGATAATTGATTTTTAGTGAAGAGAGGTCAGAGCTATCGGACTGTGTAACACGGGAGAACTTAACTAATAAACTGTACTAATTGGCCACACCAAAAATTCTGGAAACATCAACGGATCTTAATTTGGAGTTTTGTAGCTCAAGATAAAAATAATTTACTGACTATGACACAGATGGACAACTTGAATATTCACATAAGTAAATAGTGAAAATTATAGATAATGTTACTTACAAGTGTGTTGTTTATACTAAGGATGTGGATGGAGAGGAGGAGGAGGAAAAATAATATA
This sequence comes from Gossypium bickii, assembly GCA_025503065.1. Classification (NCBI taxonomy): domain Eukaryota; kingdom Viridiplantae; phylum Streptophyta; class Magnoliopsida; order Malvales; family Malvaceae; genus Gossypium; species Gossypium bickii. Next base: position 135,208,902 of record CP106709.1, on the reverse strand, counting down.
TGAACGACTTGTGTATAAATTGATCACATGCTCGATTATAATTGATAAATGTTGAATTAGAAATGATATAATGTTTTATTTGGAATATTTATTACGAAATTATGATTATCGTTATAATACAAAAATTGAACTTGTGAGTTTACATGGCTAAATTTTAGTGATCATTTGTTAATTTTATGAACTTCATGATGTGTTATTTCATATGTATTAATGATAAAATCGTGAATAATGTAAAAGCATGAAAATTGAATAAATGATCAAATTGAGCACTTCAATTCAATGACAAGACGAATTGACGAAAAAGACCATGGTTGAACCATGGCAACAAGTGATAAGTGATAGCTTCGGCTACACTTATCTGATCAAGGACAAGTGAAAGTGAAAAGTAGTAGCTTCAGCTACCTGATCAAGTGAAAAAGGGTAGCTCCGGCTACCTGATCAGTGAAAAGTGGTAGCTTCGGCTACCTATCAGTGAAAAGTGGTAGCCTCAGCTACCTGATTAGTGAATAGTGGTAGCTTCGGCTACAAGTGACAAGTGATTTCCGTGTAAGACCATATCTGGGATATGGCATCGGTGTGATATGTGTTTAAGATGTAAGACCATAGTTGGGCTATGGCATTCTAGTGAAAAGTGATGAGTTGACGGATAAGTCCATGGTTTCACCATGGAATAGTGATAGTGAAGATGTAAGACCATGACTGAGCTATGACATTTGTAAGACCATGATTGAGCTATGACATTCTAATGAAAAGACCATAACTATGTTATGGCATCAGTGATTATCAGTGAAATTCAATACATACCGGTGCAGACCAATTCCGTAAGACGTTCACTAATTTGACGAAGTTTGGTAAGTGTTACATAGAATTATGTGATATAAGGAAATATGAGTTGATGAGACATGAACATAGAACTTGGTTGATGAATGAGTTCATTTGTGATTATATATTTCTACACCCTTGAGTGTATTATCCGTATGAATTGGTATTCCAACTGAGTTAAAGAGAAGAGTTCTAATATGACATAATCTCTGAATTCGAAATGTAATATTATGAAAACGTACTTGGAATACATTGGTATGTATTGTATATTTTATTTGAGTTCATAATGTGGAAAGTAAATGTATGTGAAAATATGAGGTGATGATACCTGTACATGGAATTTATTGGTGGATACGTACATCCTAATAGATTTTAGTGAACATTGAAATTGGACTCAATAAGTGATTTGTCAATTTAAATTATGATTCGCAAGAAGAGTTAGTGAGTTGCATGTCTATGAATTGTTACACATATTTGTCTGAAATGATGGTACTTGATAAATAGAAATATGAGATTGTGATATATATACAAAAAAAAAAATGGAATATGTTTGATAAATGTGTTTATTCATAATTATAGAACTGTACGTCTCAAGTGTACTATTTGTGTAAAGATAATGATTTCAAATTATCTGAAAGTGTTCTGTATTCTTTGGTAATGCCTCGTAACCCTGTTTCGGCGACAAATACGGGTTGGGGGTGTTACACCACCAACTATCGATTCAATCGGTTCGATCAATCCAATCAGTTCGATCGAATAAATTAATTAATATATATTCTAAAAAATCAAACCGGTTCAACCATTGATTCAGTCGGTTCAGGAGCCAACCAATCTGACCTCTTATTTCAGATTGATACCCCAGCCGATTCTCGATCCAATTAGTCTAACTGATTGGTTCAACCTGATTCTAAGAACAATGACAAATGTTTGTGCATTTAATTTAATACAATATAAATATTAAAAAAAATCATTTATACTATAGTTCTTAGTTGCTTTCTTTCGAAATTAGTAGAAATTAAATTACTTTGTTTTTTTATAAGAATTAAATTGTTTAATATCGAAATTGAAAGAGACTAGAGAGGTATAAACTAAGTCCTATCTCGGTTGGTATTGACATTGTTGTCTATGCAAAAGGACATGAGTTTGAGTGTGCTAAAACTCATTTATTCTCCCATTTAAGAGTTAGGGAGGAATTATAGATAGTTCTAGGCATCATTTGTATATATATATATATATATATATAAAAGAAAAAAGAGACTCGAGAGGTTATTCTATCTTAATTTAACCAACCTTATATGTGACTCAGATAACTCGACTATTAACAAGTTTGTATATATAAAATAATTCTTATTCTATATATGTTTGTTTTAATATATTTAAATTTATAAGAGAATTTTAAGGGTGAAGTTAAATTTTTAGGATATAAAAATTTAGAAAGCACAATGAAAAATTTTTATTAAAAAAAACTTTAAATTGAATTGTTAATTTTTTTAAGGGAACAAATATGATATTTTTCACTAACCATAAAGTTAAATAACTTAGATTAAATAATTAATTATTTTGAGAGATTAAATTGAAATTATTCCATTTAATTAAGTCCATAAAGATGATGATTCTTTCAATGGAAAAGGCCATGACAAAAAGATGGTCTTTACAAATAAAAACCAACACACTATAATGGCCAGCCACAAAAAGAAGAAAACATAAAGAAAATCATAAGCATCAAATTGCTCTTAGATTTCTCTCATAATACTTCAATCACTCGTTTAAATTAATATTTTTAGAACTAAATGATTGAATTAATTAGATTATTAGTTGGATCAATCCAATCAATTAGATTAAAAAATATTAAAAATTTATAATATATATATGCTAAAAAACCGATTTAATTAATTAAACTAATCCTTATCAATTTACAATTAACTGATGTGATATTATTTTTTGAATTAATATCCTAATCGAATTTCACCAATTAATCTAATCCAATAAAAATTGAGAGACCAATTAATCCTTGAAACGATTTGATGCATAAGCATCATGTATGATGCTAAATCAGATTTAATTGTAATCAATTCAAGCTCTCGTAACTAAATTTTCATACCTAAATATAAATATTTTAAAATTTATTACATATGTTAAATATATATATATATTATTATAATGTAACGTAAAAAGGTTAAAAAATGATGACGTAAATAGTTGAATAATAACTCAAGCAGGAGGCCAGGTTGAGATGCTTTTGTCTGCATATAGTCGGCTCTTTCTCTCTCGTCTCATATAAACAAACTCTCTCAATGTTCTTCTCTTCTCTATTTCCACAACCTTTCACCAACATGGCTGTCGATCAGAATAAAACCACCAAACCTCCCTCTCAGACCCATTTAGCCACCGCATTCCAATGCCAGGCACGGCGGAGGATTTTCTTTCTACGCCTGAGGCGTCACAACAAGTTCCCCACAGTTCGACTTGGTGGGAAGAAACCACGGCGAGGGCTTTCCATAGCCAGGGTTTTGAAGGAAATGAGGCTAAGGTGGCTGAAGCTGCGATATGCTTGCATGTTGAGGAAGATCAAGAAATATTACAGAGATTTGATCAAGGATATTGTTGAAGCAGGTTCAACCGTGGAGGCTTTACAGCAAAGAATGTTTATGGAGTCCACTTTCGCTATCCCGGTTATGGGTGTTTCCTTCGCCACCGTCCCTTCCGCTACTGCCTTAGATCGTCCTCGACCCTTGTTCTTTTGAACATTTTAGTATTTATTTCCTCATCTACTACTCCCCCCCCCCCTCTTTTGGGGGTTATTTTACTCTCTTTTTTCCCAACTTTCTTTCTGATCTTTCGCAGCCTCATCTCATGTTATCAGACTCTATAGAAGATAGTGACGATGATGTTTTTTTTAGATAAAATCATTTCGCTTTTACGTGTTTTACTTTCCATTGCTTTTCCAGAAAATGTTACTTTTTTACTGGTAATTAATTTAATAGTAAACAAGCAGGGGTAAGAGAGTTGATAGCTTTCCAAGGCCTGCCAAGCTATGAATGGGTTTGATAGGAAATATGAGTGCAAGATACGTTAACAAGTTCATTTTATTGTTGATATATAAAATATCGCTTTTACAGTGACTGATTAGTGAAGAAAGCTTAAAAGCAGGGCTGTTTTCATGGTGGAAACCCACGAATTCAATGCATTGGCTGTGTTGTTAGTACTGATAGGATTCTAAGGATCCTTTTGCTTTCTTGATACAATTTAAACAGAATTTGACTTGACAACTAATTCCAAGGCATAGAGAATTACTTGACAACTTATAAACATATATTCATTACGTCTACGTCAGGGGGGAAAACCATTGGTATTTATCAATTGTTTGTTTATTAAATATATGATATCGTATTCTTATCGCAACCCAAATGTCTTTAATTGCATTTATTACTCTGTTAGTAGGGTGAAAAACTGAACATCATTTTCTAAAGGACTTAAATATTAGAGCAGCAAAACTTTCACAATAACGAGTGAAAGCCGACATTCATACGATTTCGTAGAGGACAATGTTGGAGGCAGCATGATGGATGGATTCCTTCCTTGAATTCTTCTTGATCAAGAAAGTGCCATGCCTTTTTATGATCATGTGCTGATATATATCTTATAAATATTCATTAACCACATGGAGTACTGACCCCCATGTTGATGTTTACGATTTTGTCCAAGGAAAACAAAATATAGAACTATCTCCAAATCAGATCCCACTGAGGATGGTTCAATGAATATCAACTCAATATATACATACAGCTAGCTAGCCTCGACATTCTGCTCAATTGCCTCATTATCTTAGCCTTGTAGCTATTGTTTTCTTTGTTTCCATTATTAGTCGTCACATGTGTATATTTTAGTATCTTTTCGAAATCCAGATTAACCTCTCTTTCTTTTTATAAAGAATTAAAAATTTATAATCTAAGTTCTAAATATTATAAAATCCTTAAAATATCAAAGTATGAATATTGACGGTTAATAATTCACTTGGTGATGATATGAAACGACACGAAGAACAATTGAGATTAATTTTTATATTTTATTATATTTTATTAATGTAAGCATACTGAAATTATATATTAAACCTATATTTGTGCAATATATTATAAAGCAATGAAATTTCAAAAGAAAAATCCATGAATTTCTCATACAATTCATAGACATATACTTGCTATATATAAAAAAAACTGTATTTGGTTAAACTTATACAAGAAGGTATTTAAAGAAAAAGTAAACTACATCAATAGTTATTTATATATAAATTTTTATTTTAGTCACTTAATTTAAAAAAATAATTATTTGATAATTAATGTTTTTTATATTTTTTTTTATCATCCAACTACTAAGTGACTAACAGAGATATTTTTAATTGATATAATAATAAATTAAATCCCTTTAACTTTAATACTTTTTATCAATATTCTATATAAAAATTAAAAATTCCTTTTAAAATTGGAAGATTCTGATTTTTATATAGACTAACCATAAGAGTAGGTGAACCAGCCATATAAATGGAAAAAGGCAGCCGAATCAGAATTTGCTTAGATTACTTTGTTTTGTCGGTGAATGCTCAGATATTTGTTTCACTTGTATTTTATGCTCTATGTGAATCTTTGCACTGCTGCTCTACGCTTTGTAGCATCGGCGTCTAATTTGGGCTTACTTGATCCAAATACTATACATTGACCTCCTCCTCAACAGGCAATTAAGAGTTAAGCCCAGGCAACCATTGTTTTCTTATTCTTATTGTGTCATCCACAATAGCTGCTTCTGTCTCTATCTGGTGATCAAATAATAGAAATTAATCACATCATAAGCCTAACAAAGAATCTACATGAGTCATATTAAATGTCGCAATACAATTTAGCAGATTTTATTTTTCTTCGAACAATATTGACGTTAACGAGTTTCCTCAAGTTACAATGATGCAAAGCTAGAAAAAAAATGCGAAAAAAAATCATATTTATTTTTTATGTACCGATTTAAGAATAAGTTTAGGACATTGATGGGTGAAGTTATCGGTAATCTGTCCATAAATTGATTTCATACGAATTGTGGATAACAACCGGCCAGTCATGAAACTCATGCTTGTTCATTGTCTTATTTTCTACTGGATCCCGGCAATTTCCTGTTTTACAAAGAATTATTAGCCGTCAAGAGTTTAAAAGTGAACTATAATTTCTTCTGTTCGCCTAACTTTTTGAACCAGGATGACGAAATGATGAAAAACTTGTGCGATGCATTTGGCTAGAGGCTGAGGCTGAGGATGGGGTTGGTGTGATTGTACATTTGACCATTTACAATTCACAAGAGTTTTAGGTATGTTTGCACTAATTAACTAGCTCCCAAGAAAACACAAAGGAATTGCATTCAAGTAATTTCAAGAAGTTTCAGAGGGAAAGTCAGAATTTGGTTACAAACCCTGAAATAGCTTATACGTGAATCGTACATAGATACATAATCAATCGTCAAACCTTATCCTTGACCAACAATTTGGGCTAATCGATGTTTCTGGTACAGGGGATGAAGAACAAACTGCTGGAGAAAAGCCTGGATCAGGATCCTATGGCAAAAATGTGACAATAAATCTAACGACAAACAAAAAAAATGTAAACTTGTATATTCCCTCAGATTTCCTCACTGATGAAACACTGAAAGGAAGGGGGGGGGGGGGGGAAGAACCAAAACCTTAATGTACAGTGTGATTGAAAGTATGGGTTATTTAGCCTGCGTGTATCTAGTGCTTGGGAGAATACAAACTAGACCCTAGAGTTCTATACAAGTCAGTGTCTGAGTACATAGCTCGAGACCTTGATGGTTTAACCCGACGTCTATGCTTTCGACCTTTTCGGCGCGGAATTCGGCTTTTGTCTTCCTTTTTTTCGATTTTTACCTCATCGAATTGCTTCTCGTATATTTCTTCAATTTTCTGAACAGTTGGCTCCTTGTTGTCTTGAGTTGGGGCTATGTAAACGAAGGGGCCAATTGGGATGTCTGTTAAGTCAAGGAGAGGCTGTAATCCTTTGACCACATTGCGCATAGTTGGTCTGGATTTGGGGTGGCTGCTAAGGCACTGATAAGCTAATGCAGCAGCCTTCCTAGCCCCCTCGGTTGAATACTGTCCTTCAAGTCTTGGGTCCATTATTCCGTGGAGTTTATGAGGGTCCTTCAAAAGAGGCCGTGCCCATTCCACAAGGTTCTTCTCTCGACTTGGTCGGGTCTTGTCCACGGATTGTCTCCCTGTCAGCAGCTCTAGGAGTACCACTCCAAAGCTGAACACATCGCTCATGGTCGTCAAATGCCCTGAAAATCAGCAACCACATTAATTCATATAAACTATTATGAAATCAAGACTAATGTCAGTAGAACTGTTGAAGTACCTGTCGACACATATTCAGGGGCAGCGTAGCCTTCGGTGCCCATGACGCAAGTCGTAACATGGGTTTCTTCTTCTGCTGGACCGTCAGTTGCCAATCCAAAATCAGAAACCTTCGCTTTGTAAGCCTGACAATGAAGCAAACCATAATCATCTCAGTTTCTCCTTTAGTCTTTAATGATTATAATCTATTAAGGGAGGGCCAAGGGGTGTATTTTTACCGAGTCTAATAAGATGTTTGAAGTTTTGAAATCCCGGTAAATGACCGGCTTCTCTTCTTCATGGAGGAAAGCTAGTCCTTTTGCAGTTCCAACAGCAATTTTTAGTCTTGTTAGCCAAGGCAATGGTGGTCCATATCCTGCATTAAATGGCAAGAATTATACAATTTATCAGTTCTGAGTACAAGATTATATTGAATCCAATGTTAGAAAGCTGACTGCAAATTTTGAAAAGGGAAGAGCAAAACGAACTTTTAAATAGTTGGTTTTCCAAGCTGCCACGTTCCATGTATTCATATACCAGAAGCCTGTGCTCATCTTCATAGCAATATCCAATTAAGTTCACCAGTTGGGGATGCTTTAATTGCCCCAGGAGAATAACTTCAGCCTGTGGAGAAAAAGAAAATTCAGAATTACTGATCATATTTTACTATCTTCAACTCAACTTACATTAGGAACAGCATTGAAATAGTAACATATAAATGCTCACCAGCCATTCTTTGTGTCCCTGTGTGCCATCCAAATCAAGGACCTTCACAGCAACAGATTGCGCCTTCAAGCCAGGCCTAAGATTGTCATCAATGAACCCCTTGTAAACAGGTCCAAACCCACCCTCACCCAGAAAATTACTCTTGGAGAACTTGTAAGTTACCAGTTCCAGCTCCTTGAGGGTAAACACATGAAGGCTTATAAGAGAATTCGACAGATCGTTTAGTGACAACGGAGAGCCAGAGTGGCTAATATCAGAGAGAGATAGCCTTTGGCTAGGACTTCGTTTGGAAGGATGAACTTTTTGCCCTGAGGATGGCACCTGGGGTTTAATGCAACTGGGGAGGATATTTTTCCATGACAAATACCTTTTGAGGATCATTTTTAATAGAATGGTTTCTTTTGGTGTGTTAGGCTTCCAGTTGAAGCTCAAAGGGTGTTTAAATAAGGCTGAGCAGGATAGGAAAGAATAATAATAATATAATATATGTGCTTGAATTAAAAGATGGATGAGCAGACAGTAACCAACACCTCTTCTTTGATCCCAAAATTTCTTAGTATTCTCTCCTATATCGCTCATGGATAATGAAGTTGCATTTAAATAATGTAATCTGAAAACCAGAGTCTCAAAACTGACCAGAAAGTAGATTGACTTTGGGCCCTGCAGCCTCGAAGACTTGGCAGAAAATAACACTATAATTTATCAGCAGAAAAGGTTTTGGGTGGGTTTCATATTATTAAAAACAGAAGCGTTAATGTCATCAATTTTTTTCCTTTGAGGGCACATGCATGAATGAGGTTCTATGCAGTTTCATATCAGGTTTCTTGGAAGGCTGTAATCTGGACCAGCTGATGATTGTGAACAGTTAGGATCCAATCCCAATATTATAAAAAGTGAGTACTATTTGCCTATGTGGGCGTGTGGCTATTGGCTCTTCCCTGCACTTTCATGTCTCCCTTGTGTGTGGGAGTGTGGGACATATAAGTCGGAACATGGAAGCTCCATTTTTCATAACCTCTGCCATTTGGTCTTTCTTATACCCAAACCACAGCTATTGAAACTGAAGTAGAAATATGAAAACAGGGTAAACATCAAAATCTGAGGGTTTTCCCAAAGTTTTGATATAATTATGGTTTATATTAATTAACTGATATATCAAATGTTAGGGAAGACTCTTTACATTTTCCTACAATTTGTTTATAAATTAAACAAATACATACAGACACGTCTTGATCAACCACCTAATAATTTACCTAAACACTTGGAGTATTCTAAGAAAACCGTCAACAAGCAGCTTGTAAATTTGATACAATAACTCCTATCTAATTCCAAATCTTACGGCTTTAGTGGTATATTTAAACCAAGACCACAGTTCCAAAAACCAGGTTATTAGTTGGCTATGTAATATATTATATTATAACCTCTCCTGCTTCTTGCCACCCTGAAGAACGGCATGCCTTGCTTTCAAGAGGGTTGAAACTTGAAACTGCGTTTACAGTGAAGCTCATCAACTTCATTAATTCTGGCAAGTTTTCACCTTCTCCATTGTTTGTTTCTCAAATTGCTGATAATTGGTCAGGTTTTAGAAGATACTATTCAAAATCCCCACCATTTGTTTTTGTTTATTTATTTTGAATACCAAGCTCATCGATGTATGGCTAATATGCATTTCAACACCGTGACTTGACAATATATAAATGGAGACCATCACCACTACCACCAGTTCCCCTATACTACCAAATATCTTGGGTGAGAAAAGTCTCCTAACTCTCTTTCTATCTTTTTCGGTGAAACATTTGGTTGAATATTGAATTGTTCAGAACTGCAAGGGATAAGAAGTATCAATCTAATAGGCCACGCTTTTGCTATTTTCACAAGGGGAGACTATGGCACTAAGGGAATGACCATTGACTCTGCCTTTTGTCTTGTAACTTTTACCTTTTTGTTATTTCTATGTTATTAAGCAACAAAAAGCACATTTAAGCTTTAAATATGGCCAACTTTGGTAAATTTTGTTGGGTCTGTACTTGATTTAAATCACAATATACCCAATGATGTCATGACCTTTTTTTTTCTTTCTTTTCTTCTTTTGTACCGATTTTACACAAGTTGTCAATGAGCTTAAAACCTGTACAATTGATACAAGTTAGTGTCACTAAAGTTTGCTGGCTAATGTTACGAAATTTTTTATAAACCTAGGCTTCGTTTGTTTGGCAGTAAAATCTTTTCCGGAAAATGATTTCTGGAAAATGATTTACTTTTCTGGAAAATGATTTACAGAAAATATTTTCTGGTGTTTGGATGAATCTGTGTAAAATATTTTCTGTTGTTTGGTAGATTTTCACAAAATATTTTCCAAAAAAACTGTTTTTACATATATTAATAAATTTTATATACATATTAATAAATTTTTATATTTTAAATTATTTTTATATATATTGCAATGATTTATTTACAAATAAATAAATTAAATTAAATATATAATAATACTCAATTATTAAGCTACATTATTAACCGTCATAAATTGAAAACAACCAAAGTCAAATTTTATAATTGTGTTAAAAAATAAAAAACAAGGATTAAATAATTATAAATAAACTTCTAAACCACAATTAATACTAAAAATTAATAATATTATCCAAATACATAATTAGTAGTACACCACATAAAATTTTTCAAGCGTCCGAGATCAAAAGCTCTTTGATTATAGGTATAATCGATGTTCTGTTGCACGAACATCTTCTTTGAACATATCGAAAACAAAGTTGTAGTTATGCACATCGATGACTACTCTATTCTTGCTACTAGTCAACGAGAAGAACTCTTGTGGATCATTTGGTCCTAAATGTCTTTGATAGGATCACATATGCATCGTGTGTGCTTCCTTACGCATCGTATCCATTTCTATAATACTTGCAAGTGCATCGAAAGTTATCCACTCTATAAAGCGGGTATTAATACCATTGTATTAGAAAATAAATAAATAAATAAAAACCGATCATAGAACAATTTATAAATTCTTAATTACTATAAAACCCTAATCAATTCACCAAAATTTAAACATTATCCAAAACTACAACTCAGGCAAATTTTAGATTGAAATGGGAATATGAATCCAATGAAACAGTTGCATGCATTCATTGAATTATTTTTGACCATATGACCAAGACAAAAGCTTTGAACCTCATATTTGAACATATCAACTATGGCTCTTCATGCAATAAAATAACACATATTTGAAGACAAAAAAACTACAATCAAAACGATTGTAACAACAAAAATAACATAGGTCAGTTGCAACAAGGAAAACGATTAATTGCCATGCCAATTCAAAGGCAAATGCATATAAATCTATAATCAAAACACGCATAGAAACAATCTTTCAGAAAAAAGAAGACACCAAAGATATTAAAGATGCACATACAGGGGGATAAAAGATTAAAAATTGTTATAAAAAAGTTCCCAAGAGAAACATATCATCTTTGACATCAATAGACATTGCAATCGTGTCAAACACGACAATAGCATCCTCCAAAGCCTTGTTGTTCATCCTCATCAGACTATCAACAACAATGGCGAATCTGTGCCTCTGCTGCTTTGTCCAAAATGTGATGAGACAGTGCAATGACATGCCCATAAATTTACGATCATATCATTGTAAAACATACCTCATCAATGCAAGAAGTTAGATTCAAAAGAGATTAGATGCAAGCAGTAACAACTAGATATATGCACAAGGGTAAAAGACTGATAAAAGTTTTGAGGGCAATCCATTATTTAGTCTCATTGAATAAAGTTAAGTAATGCTAAAATATAGAAGGTAGGAAAATGATAGGATAAGGAAGTAAGTTTCAATCTGATCTGTAGAATCATAATAAGTTGCAACTAAGAATCCATCATTCATTACTAACTATAAATAAAATCTAAATTAGCAGCACATCATGAAACAGAATTTGAAATTCTAACAAAAGGCAAAAGGAACTAACACTGTCATAATGAGCCCTCAAAATCTCATGCCTCAACAGTATTCCCAAGTTCAAATGAGAAATATTCACGAACTGCCTGGCTTCCTCCACCCTTTGTTGGGATTTTTAAAGCAACAAGATCATCAAAGAATTCTCTCAACATCTATATCAAATAAACAAATTTCATGATATTATTCACAAAAGAATTGGATTGGCCATTCGAACTTTTGCTGCCAACTCTTGTGCTCTCGATAAGTACGATATACCTATAAAAAGAACAAAGTAACTCATTCGGCTTAGCTCAAAAGTCCACAGAGAATTTATATCCTGATTCTAATTCGCTTAAATTATGCAGTAATGCACAAAAGGCACAAGCTTTTCACTAAGTTTTGACACTTGTCATCATGTTCCACAAATATCATATCAGTAATGGAAGCATTAAAAAAGTGAAGAGAATAGGATTTTACCATCATATATGCAAGCATTAAAGTCGAAATCTTGTCGAGCCATAGCCTTCAAATAAGAAGTTTGGCATGAAAAACTATAAGAAGGCATCCCAATGTTTAATTCATCCCTTGGGAACAAATGGAAATTATACCTGCAATGACAATTAAAAAGAAAGCTGCAACCTAATTCTTACAAATAATTGCTAATTCTTTCAACTTAAAATTTCACCCCGTAATTTAATCCTGAAATTCCTCAGAACTAAAATTTTAACCTCTAATTTTCCAAATTACCTTACAAATGATAATCCTGAAAAAAATTCAAATTAACCGAATGTTTTTCAAATTTTAACAGTAAATTTACATCCTAAAAGCGAATATTGTTATTTTTCAAAGATAAAATGAATCATTATATAAATAAAAGGTTGAGAAGCGACGGGTGGCGGTGACTTTGGAGCCGATATGGTAAAGGCGGATGGCGAACTGGAGGAGCTGGAAGCGTTCGGCGGTGCGACGGACCTTGAGGTAAACGGTTTCCGGCGAGTCGAAAGAGGAGACTCAGTTCCAAGGAGCGGAGAAAGAACCGGTGTTCTGGAGCGAAACCGAGACGAAGGAAGGAGACCAAAGATAGAAATTCTCCAAAGATTTCAAGAAGACCAACGAAAAGAGGAACTTACCGAAATTAATGACAGCAAATGAAGTTCTTTGGAAAATGATCTGGGAAAGAAAGAAGGAAGGAGAAGAAGAAGGGAAGAAGGAGAACCTACCTGGGAAAGCTTTGGAAAATGACTTACCGAAAGAAATTTGGTAAGACGTTTTACACAAATAAGGAAGACATTTTACCCGTGTTTGTAAAATGTTTTCCTTGAGGAATTCATTTTCCTTCAACCAAACACTGGATAATTTGGAAAATGTTTTCTGGAAAACATTTTCCACCAAACAAACAGACCCCTAATTTGTTTTAATATCTCTAATTACAAGAATACATAAAAATCAAAATCAAATTATATACTTATAAAATTATACTAAAATAGGGGCATATGTGTGGATGGAAAATAATTAATATTAAAGATGTGTTATATCTTCTCCTTGGATCTCTTCATTAAGATGATTTAGTTTAGTAGAGTTGAAAGATAGAAAATATAATTTTTCTTTCTATAGGTGTGTTTGGTAGAAAAGATAAGAAAAAAAGAAAGAAAGAACGATGAATTAATTTTCTTTCTCTCAATAGCTTGATAAATTGAAAAATGAAAGGGAATAAAATAAAATATTTGAAAAACACATAATTTAAAACTTACACCTCTCACTCATTTTTTGTCATTTTGTCCTTTTATCATTCAAATTTAGAATGACTGGTTTTTACGCATTAAAATGGAAAATGACCATCTCTATTATTTTATTTTCTCTCACTTTTACCATCTCTATTATTTTATTTTCTCTCACTTTTCTTCCTTACTAAGTACACTTAAAATTTATTTTCTTTCTACTTTTTCACTCCCTCCTCCCGTCCTTCCACTTTTCACCTAGCTAAGCATACCCTAAAATATTTGATCACTATAAAAACCCAACAAGACAAACCTCACCATGACTTTGTGAGGAAAGCTCGACCTTACAACCTTGTCTAAGCATGGCCCACGCAATTCATAAAAGATATATCGGAAAGATTTCCTTATGACATTTTTCAATCCATTTCATCCAACATGCATCTCGTTTAGTCCCTTTAGGTTGACTCCAACTATGCCCTAGGTTGACATCCACAGCCCTATCACGACACTTATGAAGTAGAGAATTCAATGGATGAGCCCATGCCCAACCATCTTTCCTTAATAAATAGGGTTAAATCACTATTTGGGACTTGAATTTGACAACTTTTCTTAATAAAAAGTTCAAGCCCCAATGTGGGAAGAGTTGTAATGACCCAAAATTCACGGGCATCGGAAAAGTACATTACCGGGCCTCCGTCTTAGTAGACCGAAGTCTAGTGGTGTGTCTAATTAGGTTTCAATTAAGTGAATTTAGCTTAATTAGCAAAAATGGCTAAATTGAATAAAGGATGAAAGTTGAATTGTAGATTAAAAGAAAGTAAAAATGACCAAAATGGCAAATATGCCATTTAGCATAAATGAGGCGGCAAACAAAAAAAAATCTAAGATTTTCTTAGATTTTATATGTTATATAATTATTATTATTATTAAATATTATTATATTATGAAATAAATAAAATAAAGATAAAATGGTAATAAAAATATACATGTGTAATAATTATATTTGTACAATTGTAAATTAGATATTTAATTACTTAAAATTTAATTTAAGTTAAAAGATATTTATTATTATTATAATGTATTATTATTAACTAATATATAAAAGAAATAAAGTAAAACAATAAAAGAAACAGAAGCATTCGAAAGTAGCAGGAAAGAAAGAAGGAAAGAAAAGAAAAAGGAAAAACTAGGGTTTAAGGATTTAAGCTTTGATTTGCTAGCAAAGAACCAGATGCATCGGCTCAAAAAGGAAAGGAAAAAGTTATCGAGGAGTAAACACGAGAAAATCACGATTTGTATTACTATAATTCAAATTGTTTACTATTAAATGTTATATTTAAATTATGTAGTTGATAAGTAAATTATGAGGTAAGTGTATTATTGAATTGTATGAAATTGAGTTACATGATTAATATGTATTGAAATTGAATTGCATGTGGATTGAAATGGAAAATGTATTGAGTTGAATTGTATGTTGAATTGAAAGTGAATTTGATAAGAAAGTAAAATTTAATTGAAAATTGAATACCCTATTAACTAGTCGGGCTGAGTCGGATATAGTTGGAATGCCATAGGATTGAAAGGATTTGGGGATTTTTCGGCTTGGTCGAGGAGACACTGATGTTACTATATTTCTTTGGACTATCCAAAGAGGCATTTAGTGCCGTTCTGGTATGTTTGAGTGAATTATTCTGGTGTATTTGGGTGGATCATTCTGGTGTGTTTGGTTGGATCCGTGTATCCGCTAATGTCCGAGTCATGTTAATAGGGGTAAATAAATGAAATGGGAAAATTGAATGAGTTTGATCAATTGATCTACTGAAAGTATGAGAAAGTGGAACTATGAATTGAAATTAGATATGAGATTTGAAAGCATGAACCTAAGGTTTATGAATTGATCGAAGAATCAAATTGTTGATATATGATATCAGTTGATGAGTTATTATAAATGAAGTATGAATTTGAATGTAAATTAATTCTTATGATTTACATTGTTAGATATTTGATGCTTATAGAACATTAATGTTATTTAGTTTGAATTATGGTATTACCACTGAGTATAGGTATACTCAACGTATGGTTGTTTCCTTGCGTAGGTTAGTAGAAGTCAAAGGTCTCGATTTAGCATCTAGAAAGATCACGACCTCAGCACAATCTTGGTGATGTAATTTTCCTCTTTGGGTAAAAATGGCATGTACTAGGTGTTGTATAGGCCACATGTATAATTCTTGTAAATTTTGATTGTAAAGAATGGTTTATAATGTTTGAGTTGGGATTAATGAGAAGGCATGAAAGTTTTTATGATACACTTAACATATTTGTTATAAGTAAAAAGTGGAAATGAATGATGAATATGAATTAATTTTAAATGATATTATGAATGTTATTGGTCATATTATTAAGTCAATGTTTTAGGCATGATTTAGGTATATTGAGTGTGCAAATGTATTGGTTGAAATATTGGTATTGGATTGGTTTCGGTTTGAATTTGCAGGGTTAGCTAGGTTAGTATAAAAGGCTTCTATAGAGTTCACACGGCCTGGCACACGGACGTGTGACCAGACCGTGTGAGACACACGGCTAGCACATGGGCATGTGATCTGGCCGTGTGTCCCCTGCAACTTAAATTTTGGAAACAGAATACTCAGGTTTTAGCAACGGGCATGTGTCTCAGCCGTGTGAAATCAATTTGTTCATGAACAAGACAAGGGCGTGTCCTGGCCGTGTGAGCCACACAGTATATCAACACGGGCATGTCATGGAGACACACAGACTTGTGAGCCCTGCACCAAGGAAATTTTTTAGAAATTCACGAAAAATTTCCGGAGCATTCGAACAAGTCTCGATCCACTTCTAATACGTGTTTGGGGCCTCGAGAGTCCATTATAGGGATTTAATGATTAAACTATACTATGTATGTTAATTTATTTATGAATTATTCTTAAATTGTCCGATATGTCTGGTAATGCTCCGTAACCCTATTTCGGCGACGGTTTAGGGTTAGAGGGTGTTATAAGAGTTGTCAAGTTTAAGCACCAAAATGTGATTTAACTTTAATAAATACTTGTCAACATCAAGGTAAAGGGAGGAACCTCAGAGATAGAGGTGATAATGGGCAGGGTTATGCCTAGGCATGATATTAATGTACTTTATGCTTTCCCAAGCTTGACTCCACCCGAAAAAATGGGCCTAAAATTTAGCTTAAGTCTGCCCATATTTGTAAATAGTTAACCCAAACTCATTTTAGGCTTGTTCATATTTTTTAAAAAATTAAAATATATTTATATTATTTTTAATTTAATATTTAATAATTTATTTTTTTATTTATTGAAATTTTATATAATCATCTTAACATTTTTAATATTTACATTATATATTTAACTTTTATGTGTTATAAATTATATAATATAAAAAATAACATAATCTAAAACACTACAAACTTACAAAAATAGGTCGGGTCGGGTCGGGTCATGTCTTTAATGTTCAGACTCAAGCCTGATCCGTATTTTAAACATTCTTAATTTTTTTGCCCAAGCCTATTTTTTAGGCTTAATTTTTTGGTAAACAATCTTAAATTTCGGATGAACCTTCAAGCTTAAACAGATAATTCGACCATAAATAATTCTACTAAAAAATAACTTATATCCCATTAATATTTTTTTGCAAAAGTATAATTTCAACCCGTACAAATCACCATCCAAATAGTTGTTTATATTGTACCTAATATATTTATGAAAAAGTGAAAACTAATAAATATTTTATATTGGTAGTTACAAAATTAATGGTCGTAAATGGTTAGAAATAAGAGAAAGAAGAAGTGTTGTAAAGAAGGGATAAAATTTGACCCAAAAGAAAAGATAAATCTATATTTATATATATTCTTGGATGGCTGGAAAAAAAATCAAAATGAAAGAGTCAAACTTGACATTTTTTTCTTGGAACCTCATAATTTTTTTTATACATTTGGACTATATTGTATTAGAGAAGTTGAGATAAAGTAGTAAATTTGGTGCCATTTTAGAAATAAAATTTTCTAAAGTAAATTGCGTAAATATTTTTAAATTTATGTTATATAATATGTTAAAATTGAATATTTTTAGTATTTATTTAATTAAATTAATTTTAACAAATAATACCAAAAATCAAGAGAATTAAATTTAACAACCTTGAAATGTTATAGTAGTAATTGGCAAAGTAGGGCCAAATTTTATATATAAAAACAAAAATTTAATTCTTCTCTCATGGGCGAAATCGGGATTGGCAGGGCTTGGCCCTCTAAATTTTCTATTTAAATCTTTTGAAAGTTTTAAAATTTTAAATAAATAAAGATAAAATTGTATTTTTATCTCTCTATAAATGATAAAATTTTAATTTAATATTTTAAGAATTATAAAGATATAGGCTATTAAAATAGTGAAATTACATTTTTACTATCGTAAAAAATTATAATTTAATTTCAACCCTTAAAAATATTTTCTAACTTCATCCTTGTTTTTTCTATTTCTTCTCGATCCAATAACTTTTTTTATGTATATCTAATTATCATTGTTAAAAATAATTTTAACATTTATTAAATGAGCTCTACTCATTAATAATAATGTATTAAAAATGAATTAAATTCTAAACTTTATATGTTCAGAAAAAAAAAAAGAAGAAGTAAAGAAAAGAAAAGGCAAGCAAGTCATGGATGGTAGTGTCTTAGACAAAAATCACGACCATGTAGTAAACGGTAAACCTGAAATTTGTAATGAAATTCAACAAATCTTGGTTGACGAACCAATATATAAATATTTACAAGCTTTTTTTAAAATCATTCAAAATATTCAAAAAAATAATAATAATAAGGAAATCATGATTTTATTTCAAACATCTAATTAATAAACAAGATATATAATTGCTGGCAAAAAAAACACAAGATAATCGTTTACATCTTTTTTAATAAATTTTATTTTTTGGATTATCAAAATCTTTGAAAGGTGCACTAAATGAAGAAAAAGAAAAAAAAAAGGGTATATTATTACTAAATGATATTTGACATATGAGTTTTTGAACAAAGAAAGTAAGAAATATTTGATTAAAAGAATAATAATGAAGAAAACACACATCATTGCAGATGAGAAAGGATTGGTGTCTGAAAAATCCCATGGAAACAATTTTACTTTAGATAATATTAAGTAATATACCGACATATTAGTTATAGGACATTTCACACGTAGGAAGAGATAGATTATAATGGTTTCCTTAATTATGTGAAAAAGGATATTAAAAGTATGTAATTTAATGTTAGTCGTCCATGTCATGAACCCACAAAATGCGAAACATACTTAGTTGCTTAGACCAGAAACCTGTGCTCAATCATGATACTTTATACTTTGACGATGACTAATTCATTCAAGCATCCAATTTACCTTAATTAAGTTTGAACAATAAAAAGTAGAAAAAAGTTATCAAACAACCGATTCAAACTTGTCAAATTCCAAAGTTTAATTTATTTTAAGGAGTTTTAAAAAAAAAAAGTAATTTAATCAGATGATTATATATTATTAGATTAAATCACACGCCATTGAGAAAGTTTTAAAATATATATATATTTGTGATTAATATTTTATGATCGAAAACAGAAGAATTAGTAAATTACTTACAGGGAAATGAAGCAAAGAAACAGTATTAACAAAGAAGACAATAAACCTATTATTTTCCACTCAAAAATCATATGTACAATGGAAAGTGATTGTTTTTATATAGGTGACTGGCTAACAGAACAAACTTTCAACTAACATAACTGATTAAACTGATCTCTAATTACCACTAACTAACTTCCTAGTCAGTTCAATAATATTCACCCACTGGCCTGATCTTTGTATGTGGTGAGAGGCCTTAATGTTATGAGCTACTGCTAAGGTGGATGGATAAAGAAACAACACCCAGACAATCTCGTAGTCAAGAGAAAAATGATGTTTGCCATTTTGGATGAATTTGCAAAGCTTGTTCACTGAAAAAGCAATCAATGTATTGTAATGCCCCAACTATGCTCGATAGAGTTGTTACTACAAAACTCCGGTGAGGAAAATCTCGAACACACGAACGAAACTCGAACAGAAAAAAAAATAGGACAAGGCTCCAAGGCGTGTATCAAATCACTATCTTTAAGGTTATATTCGCCCCTACCTATCTTCGGTGTGCAAACGAGTTCCAAGCAAATTAACCTCGAGGATACAATGAAGCTAATGACTATTTGCGTTTTGCACTGACGAGAATAGCCCACTACACACTGGGCAATGTATAACAAGAAACTCAATTTCTATAAAGGATTTCTGCAGTAATACTTTATAGAACAATCTAACAATATTAGAATTTTTTGTTGGTCTATCTCCAAATGAAATCTGATTTCTATTTATAAGAATTTTCATGTCTCTTCATAGAGACATCTTTCATCAATAGTTATCTTTCTGAATAATAATGTTTTTAAAATAAAAACATAATTATTCATTTAATTATAACTATTCAAATAATATTGTTTAAATAGTTATAATTCTTTTTCAAAAAATCAAAAAATATAATCTTTTAATTAATTACACCCATTCATTTATAGTTATTGGAACACTATAAATATTTGAAAATATTCCGACAAGAGTTTCTCATCTTCAACAGTCAATGTATTGCCATCTGCTACGACCCCATTCCCTTTGAAATGCCTTTATTTTTGTTCCAAATTGTGTTTCAACAAGTTTTTGGAATTTACTAAAGCAATCAACAACTTCAGACTTCTTCCTTAACATATATGACCAAATGTCTACTAAAAATGCAACATAGTGCCAATAGCCATAAAATGCCACTAAACTAGGACCCCACATATCTGGCACAACTAACTGAAGAGGGGCATCAAAAACCGTACTAGAAGTTGGAAAATGAAGTTTATACGATTTTCCTTGTTGGCAGGTTGAACAAACACTATTAGCATTATGATTGTATGGTACAACAATATTGCAATACTTAAGAGCAGCTTGAAGCACCTTAGTAGCTGGATGTCCAAGTCTGTTATGCTTCAAATCAAACATCAAAGTAGAAGACAAAGAAAAGTTAGTTGTATGACTTAGCTCAACATATATGACTTAGCTCAACATTATTCAGTACTCTATTTTTACAACGCATGTCATCACCAGAACCACCAGCAGATGAGGAAACCATAATAACTCGAACTGGATCAAACTTGTACAATTTGTTATGTACGTGCCCTTCCAACAGAACCATCTTTGATATCCTTTACAAAGCAATAAGAAGGACGTAATTAGAAAAATACGTTATTATCACGAGCAAACTAAGAGATATAGAGTAGATTTTTCTTAATACTAGGTACATGAAGCACATGACACAACTTTAGAACTTTTATCAGTAGAAGACAACAAAACATTACCCACATGAGTAACAGAGACACTTGAACCATTTCCCATAAAGAGTTTTTCTTTACCTATATAAACCATTCCAGTTTCAAGATTATGAAGATCATTAGTGACATGATTTGTAGCACTAGAATCTGGATGCCAACTCTTATATGCTATAGACTCACCATAAGGTTCATGAGGCATAGCAGTAGACATCTGTGACTGTGAAGCAAAACCTGATGAAAAGTGAGACAAAGGCTGAAGAATATATTATACTTGTTGAGACTGACCAGCCCTAGGTGATCCTTCAAAACGTTAAAATATGAAGTAGCATGTTGCATCATTAGAGAAGCTGGAAATTCACTTGGAGCAAACATAGGTAATGAACAACCAACATGAGCATTTACACCGGTAGGTGAAGGAGAAAACATAGGGAAGAAACTGGAGACAATGATTGACCTGCATAGATTGATTTGGATACCCTTTAAGATACTCACCATTAGAATGTTGTGAATTAGTGGAATACTGGCCCTAAAAGGTATGATCAAAACGATAATAACACTTACTGACAAGATGCCCCCAATCTTCCCAAAAAGTTGACACTGTGGCCTATTGTAGCCATATCGACCACGTGCACAATCCCTATAAGAGTTCTTACCACCTCTCACCTGATAACCATCTGACTGTCGAAAATGAGCATGACCTTCGTAAGAAGAATTTTGTTGAGAGGAGGAATCTAGCAGACCCTTTGAAGACTTAACACCAGACAAATGCTAAACCAGATATCGAACTACTCAAGGCAAATTCTTTTTGTCTATTTTCACAATCAATCAACATCTGTAAATCTAGAGTTAAACTTTCACGATTAAACTAAGCAACAACAAGTATAGACTCAAATTCAACTGACAGTCTCGCAAGAACAACACTCACATGCTCCTACTCAGACACTGTACCCCTTGATGCATTTAATGTATCAGCAATCAGGTTAATCTTAGCGAAACATTCTTTAACAGATTGACTACCCTTTTTTTAGAATGTCTTAAAGTTGATATCTCGGTGCAAGAACGAGCAACAAACATTCTACTTATTTATCCCCCTCAACTATCAATTTAACTTGATGATTCCATAGGACATAATTGTTCTAATTCAACTTTACAATCTCATGCTTTGGGAACTGGTGAACCAAAGAAGTCGACGAAAAAGAAGACATGAAAATGACGAAAAAGAAGACATGAAAATGAATTAAAGGAAGGAGATTCATTAACATTCTGAGAAGACATCGCTATACATGGTTGAAAAGGAGGCAACACCCTTGTATCTGGTTGAAAAGAAGGCTGTCCATTGAAGCTCCTTGTTGTATGATCACCAAGATCATTTCAATTTATAGAATGTTCATTATTTTGGCTCGTATCAGTTACAACTGCCATTGAACCAGAACTCCTAAAACACCAATCTGAACACGTACAAAAAATTCAGAATCTAACAACACTAATCAATCAACGTAAACAATGCATAACAGGACTCGAATGGCTATTATGCTATAGCTCTAATACCATAATCGAAAACAGAAGAACTAGCTAAATTACTAACAGAGAAATGAAGCAAAGAAACAATATTAACAAAGAAGACAATGAACCTATTATTTCCAGCTCAAAAATCATATGTACATTAATGGAAAATGACTGTGTGTATATAAATGACTAGCTAACAGAACTAACAAACCTTCAACCAACATAACTGACTAAAGTGAACTCTAGCTACTACTAACTGTTAACTGTTACTAACTCCCTAGTCAGCTCACTAATATTTAAAGGATAATATAATTTTTTGCCTTTAAACTTGACAATTAGGTCTATTTTGGCACCCGTAGAATCCAAATTTATAATTGATTTAATAACTAAATTAGTATCATTTAATTTATGACATTAAATTTGGTCAAACATTTTAAAATAAAAAGATTAATTAAATTAAAGTGAAATATAATATATGTCATTTAAATAATATTTTAAATGATTGAAAAATATCCTAAAAGTTAAAAGGACTTTTTCAGTAAAATTATAAAATTTTGAGAATGTTAAAGTATAATTTTATCATTATATTTAAGTTAAAAATTTATAAATTAAACTGAACATGTTATTTATTAAATGCTACTTATTATATTTTATTAATAATTTTTATCTTAAATTGTCAAAAGTATTAAATTAATAAAAAAATATTTTTCAATTAATTCAATATTTTGGATAGCCAATAAAAAGGCGTTAAGACCACCTAGGAGCATATCATTTGACAGGGGCTCATCATACTACAACTTTAAAACTTCCAATCCTTTAGGTGATGAATAAAATTGTAAATGATGAAAATGAGTTGAAATCAAATCATAATGATGGGTTCAGGTCCTACCAGCAATCAGCAATTAATAGGAGGGTTTAGTATTTCTTTTGGCAGCAAATTAATAAACACGAACTGAAAATGTAGTTGGGATTTTGAAGCTGATTTTCATGGAGGGCCGGCTTATGTTGTTTGACACCCAATCCAGGGAGATCCCAAACAAACCCAAGAGTGTTGGTGTTTCACAAGTAACTCCTGCTTGTATCCCATTTCTTCGCGGCGTTTAACTACTTTTGTTTGACCCAACATAATTTCTATATGCACATTCCAAACATCCACATTACAGACAACTTATTCCAACGATATTTTCTTTCTTTCTTTCTTTTTTTTTTTTAAATAATGGTGAAATTTTATGTACAAGTTTTGTGCTACTCTATATTATGTGAAATTTTATATTTTAATTTTATCAATTTTAGTTTTTTGTATATTTTGAAAATTTAGTCCTAACAGGAATAGTAGCAATTAATTTCAATTACTAGTCATGTATTATGTGTACAGTTGAAGATTTAGTCTATATTCTCCAATTAGATCATTCTAAGTCCCTATATTTTTCGAATTTTAAAATTTCAAACTTAACGTAAATGATAGTTATTAATTCATTAATTGAACTTTTAGTGAGTAATACATGAAAATAATAAGTTAACATGATAATATATTTACCGCATCAAATATTTAAAATAGCATAACTTAACGAATTCAACAGTTATTATTTGGTGATAATTAAAATTTTGAAATTTAAAAAAGTGTAAGAATTAAAACTTGGTAAAATAAATTACAAGGACTTATATTCACAATATTCTCAGGAACTAATAACAGAATTTAACCCTTTTTTTTTTTATAAATTACAAACTACCGTAAAGTGGTTTTCCTAAACGATACTACTTCGAGAATACATGCGCGCAAAGTGCTCCTTTGGAAGTTAAGGAAACATGGAAGGTATTAAAATCACCATGATAAAACCTAATTAAATACCATAGTAAAAGCTCTAAACCTAAATTGGATTAATCCATCCAAAATTAAAACCACCCACTCAATTTACAAATCTACATTTAAATTTTTTAAAACACAACCAAGTTTTGAAATTTTATATCTCAGCACCAAATCTATTCAAAGATAAAGCAAGTTTTCCCTTTTGGGGTATTCATCTAATTCAATTGGGGTGAGGCTGTAACCATAATAATTATCGAATATTTTGGGTGCATCATCTTCTGTTACATTCGTGATTGCTCTAAAATATATACCTTCTTTTTACATTTATTTCACGAGATCCAGATACTGGACGGAACTCCCTAAATTCACGGAATTGAATCGACACTCGGGACGACACGTGGACAGAAGCAGACAGTCACAGACGTGACCGGGCCCCAACCTACCTTATGCATAAACAACACGTGCCAGCCGCGTAAACTGACTATGAGGACACGCCAGCTGCTGGTGACTCGCCATGCGCGGCCAACCAATTCTCAATATCACAATACGATTTTTTAGCCAAAATTTTAATAAAAGAAAGAAAAATGCGGAGGAAATCGTGTGTGGGAAGCTGGGAACTCCTTATCGTGGACTTGAGTTTGTTCAAAGAATTCATCACAACAAAATCACCTCACTGTTGATTTCCCATTCCGCCCTTTCTAGAAAATCATCAATTAAATATTTTTATTTAAGTCAAATAGCTTGGAGATAGGGTTTTAACTGATCAAAATATTTTGATAAAAGTATCTTGAAAATTTTTATAATAGGAATTAAATTTTATTTTATTTCTCCTGTTTAAAAAATTAGTAAATTAATTTTTATATGTTTGATTAAAGAGTAAATTTATTTTTCTATAAAAATATTCATTCATTTATATCGTTAAAAACTAGCGTAACTGATGGAACAATTAAATATCATGTGTACCTCTTAATAACGTACAGTGATAGATTTATAATAATAAAAATAAATGAAATTATTAACATAAATATTAATTTAATTTTTAATCTAATATATACAAATTATTTTTTTTAATGCAATCCACCGTTAATTTCATAATTTAAAAAGGGATACAACAATCACTTAAATTTGAATAATTCGATCAGATTTATGTGTTTAAGTATTAGCGCTGTTAATATTTACATCGACTTTTACACGACAAGAAGTTTTTTTAAAAATATTTATACAATAAATTATAACCAAAAATTTTAAATTTTAAAATAATTACTATGCTACTTGCTAGTTGCCATTACGCCAATATCTTCAAACCTTTTAATATAAATAATCTGTGCTAAAGAAATTAGATTTTGTCTTCGTGAGGTGAAAAAAAGGTAGTTTATGTTAAAAAAAATTATTTTAAATTTTATTATATAACAAATATAGGTAGAGTAATAATGAATTCTTATATTATTCAACGATTTGTAATTTTTAATTCCTTTTTATTTAAAGATGATATAAAAGTATGAACAAATAAAAAGTATCAATATAAAAATTTTAATTATAATTTAAAGAAATAATATTTCTTAATCTCTTAATTTAATTTATGATCCGATTAAGAGTGACACTAATTTAATAAAATATTTAAATATAAGTATTAGATTACATAGATTGACCTGTTATAAATTATGTTCGTAAAGTTGTTAATAAATAGAATTCTTTTAGTCTATATATTGGGCAAATTACCAAAAAATGCCCTTTTTTTTAAATTTACGGAAAAAGATATTTTTTACAATTAATTACCAGAATGGGCCATTTTCCGCGAAAGCGCATCCACGTCAGCGTGATGTCAGGGTATGTGGCAGGAAAACGCGTCCTTGGGGGAGCGTTTTTGCCACATCAGCAGAAATCGCGTCCTTAAGGGCGCGTTTTGCCCGTTTTAACGGCCATTTTTTTACCATTGGAGGCCCAACGGTAATAAAATATATATATAAAAACCTCCCTTTCATTTTTTTCACACAAAAGTCCTTACACTATTTCTCTTAACTTTGTCTCAAATTTCACAAAAGTCCTTTAATTTTTACAAAAAAGCTCTGTTTAAATTTTTTTTGAATTAGTTTTTTTTTTAAATTTAAAAATATTCGATCGTGTTAGCAATGATCGAAGAATTAATTCGTCTCAATAATAAATACATCTTCGTCGATCAAATGACAATGGTAAGTTATAAATTTTAATTTTTTAATACTATTTAATATTTTTTTCATTTATTCAATTTTAATTAATTTTAATTTTATAATTTTTTATAATAGTCTGTAGATCGAGTATTGCAATGTTATATTCGTAATATGCCTAGTCCGCCATCGCCGTTGGTCGAGAATTACCTACGGGAATTGGGTTTTTGGCACGTGGCCACGATAGGCCAGGGGTGCAAGTTGGACCCGAAACTAATCAATGCGTTGATAGAGAGGTGGAGACTCGAGACGCACACTTTCCATCTTCCATGCGGAGAGTGTACTATCACTCTGGAAGACGTGCAATTGCAATTGGGATTGCCGGTGGATGGGTACGTAGTCACCGGGTCCGCAACTTTTGGTGATTGGGGAACCGTATGCTACGAGCTTTTGGGTGCTATTCCGGATAACATTAATGGAGGTCGGATCGAGATGCGCTGGTTATGAGACACATTCCCGGAGCTGGATAATGATTCAACTGAATTAGAAAGAATACGGTATGCTCGGGCATACATTCTTGAGATGATTGGAGGCTATCTGATGCCGGACTTGTCACGAAACCTCGTACATCTGAGATGGTTGCTGAAACTCGTTGATTTTAGAGCAGCCGGTAAATTTAGTTGGGGGTCTGCCGTGCTAGCAAAATTGTATCAGGAGATGTGCGGGGCGACGCGACCGAATAAAGCCAAAATTGGAGATTGCCTATCACTGCTGCAATCATGGGCACGGTTTCGCTTTCCATTTTTACGTCCTCGAGTGGACCACCCATATACATTTTCACTCATAACGAGGTAAATTTAATATTAGATTTTACAATTATTATGTAGATTTAAAATATAATTATATGCTAAAAATTTATTTAATTAGGTGGAACCATTCAGCGAGTTATGTTAGAATACATACCTCGCTTGAAGATATACGGCTTCTATTAGACAAACGGTCGGAAGCACAAGTAAGTATTAAATAAAATATATTTTCGTAATAAAATAGTCGTTTCGTATTTAGTATTATGTATATAACTAATATTTTTATCATGTTAATATAGTTTCAATGGACACCATATGAGGATCCGGCAATCCGGGCAGTAATTTCGAATGAATTCTTTCAAAACCTGAACATTTGGCATGTGAAGGACCCATTGGTCAACTATGCCATCGTGGAGATGCACCAGTTAGATCGGGTTCTGCGACAATTTGGATTCCGACAACAGATTCCCGTGAAACCTGAGGTGCTCGATGATGAGCACAAAGTCGACTTACGACAGTTGCATACGGATTGGCTGAGATTTTGGTCAGCATATATCAAATTGTGGGAAAACCAGTATGATTATATACTTACTCGGGAACCGATCATCGTTCCTGAGCTAGCGTGCATGTCGGAATACATGCCATGGTTTAGGATCCATGACAAGCCGTATTTATTGTCAGAAGAGTAGAGGCGACGACAACTTCATGTACAAAGGGAACGACGGGGCTCTTTAAATCCAAGGAGAAGGGATGATGGGGCGGGCCCATCAACAGCGCTGACACAATCACCGGGGCCATCAACAGCGCCCACACAGTCATCGGGCCCATCAATAGCGTCCACACAGTCATCGAGCCCAACACTTCAGCTGACGACACCCACATTACAGCATTTTCAGATTATGCCATGTGCGTATCCTAGCCCTTATACGTATTCTAACCCTTATATGTTTCATTTTCCCAGTCCTATGGTAGGTTGGAATCCATGGCTCGGTTCGAGTCCGTTCTCGACTACTCCGAGTGGACCGCCGATCTATAGGCTGCCGTTGCATGAAGGATCGCACGAGACGCCATCGGAGAGCTCTTCTTTTTACCAATATCTTTTGCCTTATAGGATTCAAACACCTCCGCCATGGGTGATGCAAACACCTCCGCAGTCATTATTTTATCAAAGGTAGGTCATCCTCCCAACACCCACAACCAGACCCCCTGCCGGAGGAACTGGAATCCCCCCGAAGCAACCACCACCCCCGTCGGAAGTTGGAACAAGGAGGAATCTAGCGCGTAACCGTCGACCAACCCCATGTCGCACTGATTCCGACCAGCACCAACATTGATTTTTTTAATATATTTGTATAAACTTTTTTTATTATTTCATTTAATAAAATAAAAAGTTATTTTTAATATTTTAATTGTAATTTACTTTTTATATTTTTAATAAATAAAAGTTGTTTTTTGTATTTTAATTGTAATTTATTTTGTATATTTTTAATAAAATCAATTTATTTTGAATAAGGAAAAAATATTGCTAATATTTTTATATTTTTAATATATTTCTACAAAAAAAATTATATTGTTACATTTAATAAAATAAAAGTTGTTTTTAATATTTCAATTGTAATTTAATTTTATATTTTTAATAAAATAAAAATTGTTTTTAATATTTTAATTGTAATTTACTTTTTATATTTTTAATAAAATAAAAATTGTTTTTAATATTTTAATTGTAATTTACTTTTTATATTTTTAATAAAATAAAAGTTATTTTTAATTTTTTATTTTAATTTATTTTTTATATTTTTAATAAAATAATAGTTATTTTTAATATCCTAATTGTAATTTATTTTGTATATTTTTAATTAAATCAATTTTTTTAATAAGGCAATATTTTTAATATTTTTATATTTTAAATATATTTCTATAAACTTTTTTATATTGTTACATTTAATAAAATAAAAGTTGATTTTAATTTTTTAATTGTAATTTACTTTTTATATTTTTAATAAAATAAAAGTTGTTTTTAATATTCTAATTGTATTGGTTCAAGTAAGGACTAAATCGCAAATGTGAGAAAAGTTTTGTGGCTAAGAGTAAATATTCAAAATTTGAGGGGTTAAAATGTATATATGAAAAACTTGAAGGGCAAATAGTGCAAATATTTTAGGGTGGAAGGATCTAGAAACTAAGAAAAAATGAATGAATTAGGACTAAATTAAATAAGTGAAAAGTATGAGTGTCAAATTGTAATTTTATCAAGGTGGGTATTGATCCAATGTAGGAGTTTTGAAGGATTGTAAGGGGCAAAATAATCATTTAGTAAGAAAGATAATTTTGAAGAATAATGATGATGGTGATATTTTAGATTAATTGAATAACTTTTTTTTTGTTTTGCAACTTAGTCCTTCTACAAAAGTTCATCATTTTCATCAAGAAATTAAAAGAATTTTCATAGCCACCAAGACAAAAATAATAAGGAGACTATCAACTGTTCCGATTTGGACATGAGCAAGATGTATGGCCTGGGTTCCTACACCATCCGCATAACTTCCGTTGGTTGGCTGTTTCTCGGATATCCATATTGTTGCATATTCTAGTTGAGCAAGGTCGACCTTTTGGTTTGCGACAAGTTCTCTATCCGGTAACAGCTTAAACGTAGCAAGCGATACAGACGGCCACTTACGTTCATCTGGGACTGGTGGGAATACGTGTCTCCACACGTTGTACATGTATTCTATTTTGTACAATTCGTCGACATAGCTCATAGGATCCAGACGAAGATTCTGACAAGCTACAATTACATGAGTGCATGGATAACGAAATGCGTCAAATATCTCACAGTCGCAGGTCCTATTTCTCAAGTATACACGATATTTCCCGCCAATAATACATTGGTTCGGTCTATCAAACTCCGTCATACGAAACAATAGGTTGTCGCAATCGTGACACACTGTGTGCATGGTGTTGGCTCGTGCCTTCGTCTTGTTAATTTCTCGCAATACCTTCACGCACCATACATGACCTCCCTGCATTTGGCCTTTATAACTCGCAGCTCATTTCAAAAATAGTGCTGCTAAACAAAAATATGTCTCTCGCACAACCGGTGTTATCGGCAAATGAGGCGTTCCTTTTAGAATAGAATTTATGCATTCAGCCAGGTTTGAGGTCATATGACCATATCGTAGGCCACCATCGTATGCTTATGTCCACTGTTCAAAAGGTATGTTGCATAGGTAGTTTGCGCCTTCTTCGTTACTTGAGCGCAAAATCGCCAACATCTCGTGAAAACGGTCCTTATTGATCTCGTACCCTGCCAATATAAGTTGATAGCGAATATTACATACCACTCTTCAATTAAGAATAAATTGAATATTACAAACGAAATTATATTAATAGATATTACATACCCATATTGGTCACTTGTCCTCGTTCACTTGTAGATCGATGTTGCTTGTGGTAGTTAGACGCAACATGCCTTAAGCAATATCGATAGTGTGTGCAATGCCATAGGCTTTCCTGTCACTCTATTGCGGCTAGTACTCTAGGGCCCTGATCCAATATAACGCATATATCAAGTTGGGGGCAAACATGTCTCCTTAACCTAGATAGAAAGAATTCCCAATTATCAGCTGACTCCCCCGGTGTTTTGCAAATGCAAGTGGAAGGATTCTCCCACTGTCATCCTTTACCACAGCTAGCAATAACCGATGCGTATATCTACCATACATAAAGGTACCGTCAATTTGTACCAATGGCTTGCAGTATAGAAATGCGTCTCGGCATTGCTTAAATGTCTAGAATAGGCGCTTGAACACTTGGCATCCACGGAGCAATTGATCATTGTAGTACGCAGGTACCGTTTCAAGGTTTGTTATACTCCTGGGATATATCTCTCCAGCACCTGACACCACTGCCACACTTCATTATATGAAGCGTCCCACCGGCAATGCAATTTTTCCAACGCCTTATGCTTAGCTATCCAAGTATTGCGGTAAGAGGGCGTGTACCTCAATTGGCTACGAATATTGGCAATTAAGACCGGCACTGAAGTCTTGGGATCAGCCTTCATCGTCGGTATTATTAAGCTAGCCAACATATCTGAATCCATCTTGGGATGATCTTGTGAAACACCTGTCAACGAAGTACGTTAAATAATGCAACATTACGTAATATCAATATTATTCAAAAACCCTAAACGCCTAGTGATACTGTACCGGCAACACATGTATGTGGACCTTTGTACTTTTTAATTTCCCACAAGCCTGTCCTTTTCCTCAACGAGGCCATGATTTTCCATGAACATGTACCGTATTGCACTGCACACTTGGCCTCATACTTATCGAGTTTGGATTTAACCACGTTGTAGTTAACCCCGTTCTTGATGCTATATTGTTTCAATGCACCAAGAAAACTATCCTTGTTGGAAAATTCTTTACCAACTTCCAATTTACCCGAATCCACCGACGAACTTGTACGGTCACGCCTTCTGTGTGGTAGTTCAGGAAACTCCAACGCATCGTCTTAAGATAGATCGACATTATGCATGTGGGCTAGAGGCGAGTACTCCCTGAATCATGGATCTTCTTCTTCTTCATTTGAACCCCCTTCAACATCTTTAGGTATCATTGGAACAGGCTCCAATTCAGAAAACAATACAACTTCTGCACCATCGGGGCCAGGCTCTCGAGGTGGATCCACATCGGACTCATCATCTGACCCACCATCATCTGCAACGAATCAGGTCCCCTCGCCGGTGAATGTCGTAGGAAGTACATTATCCCTTCTTAAACAACTTTCGTAACGTCCTCAATCATATGCGGATTGCCAACCACTAGAAGTTGATGACGTTCCCCAATACGTATTTCTAGCATCGAACATCAACCCACCGATATGCATGTCCTATCCACCAACCGAGTGTCGTGCAGAGGTGGTGTTTTCCATACTACCATCAAACACGAGTGCTTCCGTATTCTGCCTCCCATTAACAGAGTGTCAGTTTGGGGTCGTGTATTCCCCTCGAACAGCAGTAGATGTTAAAATCGAAGGAATATCATTTGGCGATGAAAATTGTACATATACCTCAAGATAGGGTGATCCACTGGCAAGATGAATCTCCACTATTGCCTCCAAGTTCCGAGGACCTTTGATGTCGAATTAGTCATATCTCATGGGATCAACCGAAGCATAAAATCTATACTTAATAGACAGAACTTTCATTGGTGTTGTTCCGAAGATTTTATGCCTAATTCTTTTACGAAGTTCTGTCAAATCTATGTTCTGGTTAAAAACCAGTCGTGCTGTGTTCTCCGATAAAAAAAACACTGTTTTCGGTGTCACGAACCTCACATCATAGTAAATAACAACACTAATACTTCCCCTCATCTTCAGTTTCTATTATACTTTTGCCTCAATTTCTATTATGCAACCTGAGAATGAAATTTGGCTAATTTATAGTCTAAGGCCAAATAGGAACTACTGTAGCAAAAGAGCGTCCACGTGGGAGTTTTTTTTCAGTACTCTTGCTGACAGTGCATCTTGCTTGAGGCGTTTTGGTCACTATTTGTTTAGAAACGTCTTCTCAAAATTATCTTTTCAGGAACTACTGTAGCAAAAGAGCGTCCACGTGGGAGCTTTTTTCAGTACTCTTGCTGACCTTCTCAAAATTATTTTACCAGATACTACTGTAAAAAAAATAATTTTTTATATTGCTGATATATTTTTATCAAAACCCTAAATATAAAATTATTTTAATTAATTAACCCTAAACTTTAGTTCATTAATTTTTCCCTAAAAACCCTAAAATCCTAAACCCTAAAAACCATAAAAAACCTAAACCCTAGCCCTAAAACCCTAAAAACCCTAACCCTAACCCTACAAACAGCTGAAAACCCTAACGAAATAAATGGGCAAAACGTGTCATCGGGGGAGGCTTTTTGCCACATCAGCAAAGCGCGCCCTCAAGGACGTGATTTTTGCTGATGTGGCCAAAACGCTCCCACAGGGACGTGTTTTCCTGCCACATACCCTGACATCGCGCTGACGTAGAAGCGCTTTCGCGAAAAATGGCCCATTCCGGTAAATAATTGTAAAAAATATCCTTTTCAGTAAATTTTGAAAAAAAGGACATTTTTTTGGTAATTTGCCCATAAAATAAAGGATAAGAAAATATTCTCAATGTATAAATTTTTTTGAGTATTTTCTATGTCCATTTTACAATTCATGTATGGAGTTTCTAATTATCCCTCCCAACATTATCGTCTTCAAGGTTCATACCTACACTCTCTTGAAAGTGCAATGTGCTTTAGCATTGTGCTCGATATTTATTGGTATTTTACTATTTATGAATTATTATTTGATATATTAAAATTTTGTTTTATAAGTAAGATTAACAAACAATAAATGAAATCAATAATTTTTTGACTTTTCTAGTCGAAAATATGATGAGTATCCCCTCTTTTTATATATCTACTTTTTTTTTTTTACCATATCTGGTCATGAAATTTAAGAAAGTTTTCATTTTGTGTGTGGTATAATTTTTTTTATATATTAATTAAGGAATTAAAAGAAATTCACCATTGATATATAAAATATTTATCCATGCTTTATTTTATTTTATATGAAAAAAAAAGAGTTTTTGCTATTATTTTAATCGAGGTGATATTTAAAAATAATAATGTATTATTATTATTATGATAAAAATATCAACTAAAAATCTATTCTGAAGTTACAAGAACAAGTACAGTTGGCATTACAAATTATATTTAAATAAATAAAATTTAAAATTAAAATAAATCTAAAAAGAAGATACGTGCTATAAAACTCAAATTCTCAAATTCTCAAATTCTTCTATTCAAAAACTAATGTCAATTAAAGCTCACATGCATTAGTCTGATAATTAAACACTTCAAATAATTCACCCAAAAAGTTTGTTCACATAGTGACAATATAACAAAATCCTCATATGATAATCCTATAATAAATAATGGTTAAGGTTGTATGTGGGTTTGAAAGAGTCAAAATTGATGATTTGCGGACGTTGGGTTGTTAGTGATTTGGTTAATATTTTTATTCATTTGTTCCACTATTTTCGAATATTTGTTAATAGTCATATAAAGCTTTGATATGTGAATAATAAATTACAGCAGTTTCACAATAACTTTAAGTTCATTTTCCCTCTATCTTTATTTTTAATTCCTCTGCATTTCAAAAAATATACATTTAATTGATTCTAAATATATGTTTACAACTTTCTAACAAAATTGGGTTGGTGATATAAAAAATATAAAAAAGAAGGTTTATATGTAAGAAAATGTAAAAAAAAAAAAAAAAAGTTAATTAAATCTTTGTATTAGGTTTGTGCTCGATTAAACCTTTGTCGTTAATTAAAACAATTAATTAAGCTTTTTTGTTGACGGTTTATGTTATTGACTATATTTACCATTAAAATAAATTGACAGATTAATTAAATGTTGATATGTGGTAGTTTTTGATTTAATCTAATATTTTTCTCATAAAATATAAAAAAATCATAAAAAAAATAGAAAAATAGAAATGAAATGAAATTTATTAAATATTTACAAAATTAAAATTGATATAAACTTATAAATATTATAAAAATAATAATAAATTATAAATTTTTTGATGAAATTAATAAAACATATTTAAACTATTTAAAAATTTATAAAAACATATTAAAATTCTATAAAAATCATAAAAATTATACAAAGGTATTAAAATTGATATAAACTTATAAAATTTATAAAAAAAAAATCATAAAAACTTGAATTGGATCGGATGAGTCAGTTGGATAGATTGGGCAAAAATCAACAAGGGTATTGGTCCGGAGAAAGCCATTAGACTAGTTGATCTAGGAACGGAACGGTTGAATTGATTTTTTATTTTCAATATTTTTAATGTTTTATTTAATTGAATTGGACAGATTAGTCCAACTAGCAAATTGATGGCCTAATTGGTTCGACCATCGGTCCGGTTCTGAAAATCTTGGTTAGAATATTTCATTTTAAGACATGCTAATAGTTATATAATGAAATATTTATTTGATAAAAAAATATTTAAAAACATTGGTTCAACGCTCAGTTCCAAGTTTACCGGTCTAATGACTTTTCCCGGATAGGTACTCTTATCGATTTCGAGCTAATCTGTCCAGTTCAAGTTTTTATGATTTTTTTTACAATTTTTATAAGTTTATATCAATTTTAATATTTTTTAAGAATTCTAATACTTTTTTAAAAAAAATATTGTAAATAAGAGTTATTATTTTTTAAAATTTTTAGAATTTATTATAATTTTATATTTTTTATGTAAAGTATTATAATTTTATATTTTTATTAAAAGTTTTATAAATTATTTTATATATTTATATCAATTTTAATATTATTTTTAATATTTATATTGTTTTCTGATTTTTATTATTTTTATGAAAATATATTATATTAAATCATAAATGGTCACATGTTACCATTCGTCCATCAATTTATTTTAACAATTAATGTAATTAATTATAAAAATGTTTTAGAAAAAAATTTTGATTGATTATTTTAATTAACGAGAATTTAATATATAGATTTAAAATTTTTTTATATTTTCTTTAAGAGATTCTTTTTTTGACATAAAAGTATGAAACGAATGGGGGCAGGCGACGCTGTTGTAGACATCCAAAAGCAAGTAAGCAGCCATTGAGAAGTTGTACAATCATGGGGTTTGCTGTTTCTTGCAAAGCAATAACACTTGACTTTGAGCCCCAATGCCATTGTCCTTTCCAACACTACCTTTATAGTATATAATAATTTAATTCAATCATGATTAAAAACAATATCAAAGGGATAAGAACAAAGTGCAAGGTTGTACATACATACAGACATAATCTTATCTTTAATGTTTATACAAAAAGTTTATATAAATATTAAATTATTTAGTAAAAACAATACAATAAATAATAATAATAAACAAAATAATAAAAGTAATCCTTAATCAATAACTATGGATATTTATTAAGTCAACCATCTTTTATTTGTACAAGAAGTTGATATAAATTATTAAGATATAAACATGATGACATGTCCTTATTTTCTTTAACCTCTTGAATTTTACATTTTTTCTAAGTTAATATTTATGGTTTTTTTTTTCAACTTAATATTTGAATTTTCATTCCGTCAGCTAAACTCTTATTTTTTTTGCAACAACATTAATGGCAAGGACACATGACACTTTTAGATTATGATAAAACAATGATAAATACCAATTTAGGAGGAAATGTAAATTTCAGGGACCAAATGTACATTTAAGCCTTTTGTTTTATAAAATTCTACACTTCTATTAATTTCCTAATTAACCAAAATCCAGAACATTAGATTATCCAAAACGAAAAATATAGTTTAGCATGCACAGTGGGACTTGTCACATTGTCCCCATTCAGTTAATTCCGTTAATTTGTAAGGATACATTTGTAATTTAACTGTTACCCCCCCCCCCCCCCCCCGGCGGGCCGCAAAGCAATTTTCTATAATAAGAAACTGAGGAGAGGGAATAATAAAAAAAGAGCGCCTCAAAGGAAAATTCAAAGGAGAAGAATCGAAAGCTCTCTCTTTCAAGCCTTCATTTCAACAATCTCAAGGGTCTTTGACTGTTTCGTTTTATAAAAAAAGAAAAAAAAATTGTGATATTTTCCTAATTTGTAAATTGTACGTAGTCAATTTGACTATATATATTTGTAAATACTGTAGCTTCAAAATTTGTGATTTTCAATCAAATTATTCATCTTGATTCTCTGGGGTTTCTCTGTATATATTTTATATATAGATTTACCCTAGAATTAAAGAAATTTCTTTGCCTTTTAGTTCTAACTTGAGATTCAATTGGGTCTCTTTTAATAAAATTAACTGGTTTTTGTTAGTAGAAAAACCCTTGTGATGGGATAATTGTTGGGCTTATTTTAGAGAAATTTACTGTTTTGTTAAGGGGAAATTAAAATTTAATTTTTTCATTGCAGAAATTATTTGGGTCCAGATAAAATTTCTGGGTTTGATTATTTTCTCGAGAAAACTAGTGGGTTTGTTTGGTGTCTGAGAAAACCATTGTTTCCCTGGAGTGAAAGATCGGGGTTTGATTTAGAAAACAAAGCAGAACATTTCTTTTGGAGACGATCTGCTTGTATCTGGGCCATGGCGGTTTCAACAATAGCTCTTTACGCGAGTCCACCGGGCAGCGTATGCTCCACGCCACACCATATCAACATTAATTCCTGTGATTTCGATTTGAATTCAAGATCTTCATCTTCAACTCCCTCTACGGCGGCTTCCACGTCGTCCCAGAGACCCATTCTCGGTGGCCTATCCTGCCTCTTCTCCTCACATTCGGTAAAATCAAGCTTTTCCAGCGGCGGAGAGGATTTAGGGTCCTATAGAGGGGAAGAGTTGAAGGACTTAAGCTGTTCATTTTGTTATTCAACCAGTAAATTCGGCGCTTCTTCTTTTAAAACCAATCAGAGCCCGGTATCGGTGTTTCAGGGCCCTGTTTTGTGTAGTAGCAGCAGTCCTCCTATGAGAAGTGCGCGCGAAAAGGGTGGAGATGGGAATTTTCAGGGCTCGTTCCGTAGTGGGACTAATGGGTTGTTCAATGGATTCATTAGGGGTGCTTTAGGTTCTTGCATTGATTATGATTCCACTAGTTTTGAGGCGCAAAGTATTGCCGATGAATTACCGTTTACTATGGAGGATAATTTCACAGAGGAAGGGAATTCGGAGTTGCTTTTAGGTGCACAAATGAGGCACAAAATCTTCCGTGAAGATCTGGTAGTGAAGGCATTTTATGAAGCGGAGAAGGCGCATAGAGGGCAGGTATAAACAAAGAAATCAAACTTTATTCTTGATCCTGACTTTCTGTTGTTTTCAGATTGTTTGAAAGGTGATATGAAGTTGTTTGTCTTGTAGATGCGCGCAAGTGGTGATCCTTATTTGCAACATTGTGTGGAAACTGCAGTTTTGTTGGCCTCCATTGGTGCCAATTCTGATGTAGTTGCTGCAGGGCTTTTGCATGACACCGTTGATGACTCATGTTTGAGCTATGAGTATATCTGTAGGACATTTGGTGCCGCTGTTGCTGATTTAGTTGAAGGGGTGAGACATGAATTTCCATTGTGTAATGCGTTACTCATGTTTATACTAACCAAAATGCTTTTTACTGTTAGGATTGCTTTGTCTGGCATTGAAATTTTTGGTATATTCAATTGGTAATCTGGTGGTACAAGAATGAAAGATTATTTGTGATGCCATATTTAATTAATTTCTCTTATCATAGGACATTCATATGATTGATTAGTCTATTACCATATTTGAATGGGCAAATATCTATAGCTTTATGGTTGCCATGAATGAATAATTGTGGATGCTGTTGAACTGACTCGGCTTTTGGGTAGTGGCTGTAGCATATGTTGTTCTTATTACTTCTCAGTAATTCAATTAACACTGGACTCTCATCTTTTAGTTTGTTCTTAGCTTCCTAGTTAAAAGTAAAAATCCAGGTATAAGCATGAGCTTCTCCAATCTAGAACATTATAGGCAGCATACTCATCTCTGCAGCTTGGTTATTTTAAGTTCCTTTTTAATTTTCTTGCATATTTCAGTCAACATTCTTTTGAGTAAAGCTTTGATATTATAAGCTTCTACTTATTCTATTATGACATTCACATAGGTCTCGAAGCTTAGCCAACTGAGTAAGCTAGCACGAGAAAACAATACTGCTAGCAGGACTGCTGAAGCAGATCGGATGCACACCATGTTCCTTGCCATGGCAGATGCAAGAGCTGTTCTCATTAAATTGGCAGATCGGTTGCATAACATGATGACGCTAGATGCTTTGCCTTTGCTCAAGCAACAAAGGTTCGCTAAGGAGACTTTGGAAATATTTGCACCTTTAGCCAATCGTTTAGGAATCTCTAATTGGAAAGAGCAACTAGAGAATCTATGCTTCAAGCATCTCGATCCAGATCAGCACAAAGAGCTGTCCTCCAGGGTTGTGGACTCCTTTGATGAGGCGTTGATTACTTCTGCTATAGAGAAACTCGGGAGACTGCTCAGGGATGAAGAAATTCCTTATCATGTTATCTCTGGACGACATAAAAGTTTATATAGCATTTATTCAAAGATGTTGAAGTATGTTCTCGTCTCTCTCTCTCACTATGTATATCTATCTATCTTATTGTACAAGCATGAACACCCAAAGAAGTCAGAGGAACATGGAGACTATCTTTATGGTTGTATAAGACTATTTTGTTTTTGCAGGAAAAAGTTGACCATGGATGAGATCCACGATATCTGCGGACTACGTGTTATTGTAGAAAATGTGGATGACTGTTACAAGGCACTGAGAGTAGTTCATCAGTTGTGGTCTGCAGTACCTGGAAAGCTGAAGGACTATATAACTCGCCCTAAATTTAATGGGTGTGTTATAGCTTATATGCCCTGGAATTGTTCTTAGATGAAATCTATAAATGCAGAAGTTCCTTCTAACACCCATCTTAATCTGCAGGTATCAGTCCTTGCACACAGTAGTGATGGGTGATGGCACAGTTCCACTTGAAGTTCAAATTCGAACAAAGGAGATGCATTTGCAAGCTGAGTTTGGCTTTGCAGCTCATTGGAGATATAAGGAGGGTGACTGCAAGCACTCTTCATTTGTACTTCAGATGGTCGAGTGGGCTCGGTGGGTTGTAACTTGGCACTGTGAAACAATGAGCAAGGACCAATCTTCAATTGCCTATAATGATTCCTTCAAACCTCACTGCTCATTTCCTACTCATTCGGATGATTGCCCATTTTCTTATAAGCCTCACTGCTGTGACGATGGACCTGTCTTTGTTATCATGATTGAAAATGACAAGGTATGTTTCTATAAACTTTCATGTTGGCATGGTCTTTATGTGCCACGCACTTAAATGTAAACATGGGAGATGAACCTGTGCCAGAAAGAAATGACAATTCATGCACCACCAATTTGCAGATGTCAGTGCAAGAGTTTCCTGCAAACTCAACAATGATGGATTTGCTGGAAAGAGCTGGGCTGGGGAACTCAAGATGGTCTCCATTCGGGTTTACCGTGAAGGAAGAGTTGAGGCCAAGGCTGAACCATGAGCCAGTAAACGATCCTACATGCAGGCTGAAGATGGGTGATGTGGTGGAGTTAACACCAGCCATTCCTGACAAGTCTTTGACAGAGTATAGGGAAGAGATCCAACGCATGTATAATAGTGGTCTCCCTGTTTCCAGTGCCGGCACTTCGGCTAGTAGTATGATTGCCTCAAGAACTTGACCCTGTTTTGATTGTTTCTTTATAAATGCAAAAAGAAGAAGAAAGGGTTTTTTTTTCCCCGTTGTGCATAAATGATAAATAATATGGAACAAGTTACTGGAAACATTTGCTAACTGGTTTCAACATCGAATTATAACAATTGATTTCTCAATCCTGTCCTCCATCTATGCAATCCCAGAATAGATTTGCTGTTAAAACCTGAATTAGGTGTTCTAATGTGAAAACTTAAAATGAGTTAGTGGGGCAGTGATGTTAAAACACGAATTAGGCGTCATGTCATTGACCTCTGATGACCATGACTCCTCCATCAAGTGTTATTAACAACTTAATAAGCCGTATCATGTCCAGAGAAGCAATGGGGCAAAGAATAAAATTGGATGACTGGGTTACTTATTAGTTGTCATCAACAAAAGATAATCTACTCTTTTCTCAACACACCAGCTCATCCTTGCTAATATTTGACCGTCGTTGGTATTAAAAGATTTAAAAGTGGGATGCTAAAACTAATTTAAAAGCAAACTCCCCCAATCCTGAAAAGCTTTTCTTCTTCAAATTTACAGTCATTGGCTACCTTTAAAGGCTTAACCACTCTATTGACTAACTTGAAGGCTAACCAAATTACCAAACGAAATAGAGTTAGTACTTGCTATTTGTTCCATCCACCAAACAAGTCAAGATTATTATCAATCATCTCAGCAGCAGTATTGCTCAAGCTTTTAAATTTTGAAAAAGTAAATTCTTAGCATAGCAAAACCAAAGTGTAGTTTCAGCTTTCAATAACATCAAAACTAACATGGTTAATAATCAAACTAGTTACTGAGCTACCACCCCACTCTAGCCAACCATTCTGGTTCAAAAAGAGTTCCATCATATTCATATAGCACTGTTCCAGCCAGAAAAGGTGACTGCACCTAGATGACCACCAACGTGAATGGATGTAGCAGTTTTGCCTGTTTGACTTGGACAAGTAGACTGTTGCCAAGTGACAACTGAAATGTAACAGCTATATTCTAGGTATGTTGCAGATTTCTTGATGTAAGCTTATAAAAGAATTAATGAATACAATTCAACTTCATGAATAGTAGGCAACAAATCACAACCTTAGAAATTCCCAATACCAAAAAGTATCTTCATCTCATCACCCACCTTCCCACCCCAAACCACAGAAAGAGAAAGCACACCATTTCATATGGATATTACCAAACAGTGCAATTATAAGAAACTTATTCAGTAATATCATCAATTCATATGGTACATATATTCAAAACCATATAAACGAGCAACTAGACAACAATACATCACAGAGAGAAGGAAGTGTCATAAACAAGCATCCCAGATCTAGCATTCATATATTTAATCCAAAAGGCCAGATCTTAGTGTTTCTATTAGTGTCATTAACAATTTCTTAATTATTCTACAAATCAGTCTCAAAAGCATCTCTTTGGGGGAAAAGGCCTATTGAATTATGTAATATCCATGCGTATGAAACATACAACAAGGTATCTAAGGGAGTTTCATCTTAGAACTGTTCCAGATGAGGAAAACAAAAACCATGAAAACTTATCATTTATTACCTTAAGACAACATTACTCTTTCCTTGAAGCTTATGCTGAATCTATTGTACCTTCTATCGTATATTCCAAAGAGCAGCAGAAGCAACTAAACCAATAAATTTTGCATCACACAACAATATAATCATGTTGGCAAGGTACATAATAAACAAGGAAAAGATAAAAGAAAATGTTAACCAAATCATTACATTTTCTTCCATGATTTCTAACATTGTTACAGTGTCAAACAAGTTAGGGAAAGATTTAAAGAACAGTTGGGGCAAAAGTTGAAAGCTTTTCTTCTATGTAGCATTACAAGCCGTGTAGACAGAACTAAAGAACCCAGGGAAAGAATCAACATTCAAAACAACGACAACAACAAGATGGAAAGAAGGGAAAAGACAAAAAGTCAATAAAAGAACTACCCATTTACAGAAGATCTCAACAAGGACCCATATCCACAATAAACGTAATCCCTTTCTAAGCTCAGCAGATAACTCTTTTTTCTCAATCCAATAAAAGAACTCCCTAAAATGAATTGATGCAGACCCAAAAACTTGGCGGTGATTTCATGAAGAAGAAGAGCAAGTCTCGTATGTGCCATTAACTTTCAAGAGCTGCCTTCTCTTAAAAACCAAGAACCCAGCAACACCAAATTGCAGGATGATAACAATGCCGATGAACAAAAGCCCAAGCTTTTTCCCAGTATTGAGCTTGTTCCCAGTACTAGGCTTGTGATTTTGTGAATATTGCGGTGGCCGCCGTCTAGGATGATGAGTATGATTCCGGTGGTGATCTGCCGGCGGTGGTGGTGGGCGAAAAGGCGCTAGGGGAGGTGATGGTGAAGGTGGCGGCGGCGGCGGAGAAACCGATGGCGGTGGTGGAGGAACTGATTGCGGGGGGCGGGGGCGGCGGTGGAGGAGGAACTGATGGCGGCGGTGGCGGACTTACATTAGATTGTTGTGATTCAACAAAACAAGCAAAAACTGTAAACAAAAGGCCAAAACTTAAGATCACCAATCGAGATAACGGCGGTTCCATCATAACGAAAAGACAAGCAAATATGCAACCTCTTTTGGGTTTAAAATCAAGGATTTTGATGCATTTTGGCTTTTGGGTATGATTAAAAATTCCTGCCTTTGCTTTTCAGCTTTCAAAAAAAGGGGGAGAAGAAGAAGAAAGGACTAGGCTTTCAATATGAGCTGGATTTTTGTATCACTGCTTTCCTTTGAGAAATCAAGCGCATGAGTCACAATGAGTATCTACCAAATTCTTGACGTAATCAACTTCTGCTTCCCAACTCAAAATCTAGGGTTTTTTCCCCAAAGACCAAGATTTTATGGTTCAGGCTAAGAAAGATAGGTTTTTATGAATTTGGGTATTTGTGATTCCTCCCCCTGTCTTGAAGGATCGACGAAATGAATCAAATTATGGCTCAGGCTAAGAAAGATAGGTTTTTATGAATATGGGTATTTGTGATTCCTCCCCCTGTTTTGAAGGATCGACCAAATGAATCGAAATATGGGGTTTTCTCCTGTGCTTGTCTTTTTCTTTCGCGAAGATTCAAAAGAAACAGGGGGATTTCGGATGTGGACAACCAAAACTTGAGGTTTTTACAAGGATAAACATAATATGGTTAAAATATGCTATAAAAGCCCCTGTACACTTTACAAATTTGAAAATTTAGTCCTATACTTTTATTTCTTTGAATTTAGTCTCTTTACTTTTCAGATTTTAAAATTCAAGTTCAACTGTTAACCTTGTTAAAGTTACTCTATTAAATTTAGGTTCATTACAATGTCATTTATTTAGGGGTAAACTATATTAGTAGTCACTAAACTATGATTTTTTTTTCTTTTTTGGTCATCTAACTATAAAAAGTTATAAAATGATCATTCGACTATTCAATTTTGTCTTTTTTGGTTACCCAACTATCT
This sequence comes from Gossypium bickii, assembly GCA_025503065.1. NCBI lineage: Eukaryota > Viridiplantae > Streptophyta > Magnoliopsida > Malvales > Malvaceae > Gossypium > Gossypium bickii. Next base: position 135,164,839 of record CP106709.1, on the reverse strand, counting down.
TGGATTTTCAGATATTCTTATTTTTTATATCAGCTAACTGATGACCAAAAAATACAAAATTAAATAGTTAGGTGACCATTTTATAATTTTTTATAACTGGGTAACCTCTACTATAATTTACCTTTTATTTAGTTACGTAATTACCAAGTATATATTTTTTATTTCATAATGTGTCAAATTGATAAATTAAACAAAAAAATTAATAATGTAATTTAATTTTAAAATCTAAAAAATATAGAGATTAAATTTTTAAAAATAAAAAGTATAAGAATTAAATTTTAATTTTATAAAAAATATAAGGACTTATGATATATTTTAACCTAACAATATTATTAAATTATTGGAAAATACTAAAAACAATAATAGATAGAATTTTTTTTGGGCTAATAAGTGGAATGGGTCAAACAGGTTGGTGACAGATTGGGGAAACATTAAAAAGGGTCTTCTTTTTGTTATTTATTTATTTATTTTCTCACCATCTCACTCAAATCATATGGGCATATGGTACAGCACAAGAGCGAGAGGGCTTAATTTTGGGTTTCACCTTTGTTGTTGGGTAATAATTATGAGTAAAATAATATTTAGTTTTTGAATTTAATTTCTTTTTTTTTCTTTCATATTAATTTCAGAATTTTACTTTTTTTATATAATGTAAAAAATATTAAAAATTTTGTTATATTCCTACTTTAATATGGACCTGATTAAACTTAAACTCTCAATTCGGCCATAAATGTCAAGATATTGGACTCTTCCCTATTGAAAAGTCTAATACACTAAACATTCATCCTAAGTCCACTGGCCACTTTCGACACGGCCCTTGTTACTATGGTGCGTTGGGCCAAACACTAAGCTAATTTCTGTTCATCAAGGTATTTGAAGCCTTTGAGAGATGGGAATCGAGCTTTGGAGGCACTGGATACAGAAATCTAAGCTGAGATTAGTACTGAAGAGCTGTTGATCAAATACCAAAAGAGTTTTGATAATGTTCCTGTAGCAGGTATGATAAATGTGGGCCATTTAATTTCCCATTAAATTATGATAACGATGAGCCATTTCGCTTAATTTCTCGTTAAATTACTCTGTTTATTTCTATGGTGTTCGTGTTTCTTCAACTGTGTAAGGTTGCTTGGTGCAGGAATTTGGATGTTGATAACTAAAATTTAGATTGCAGGTTGAAGGGTGGATTAAAGGCTGAATATATAGAAATGTTTTTCTCAGATTCAGCATAATGAAATGAGATAAAGCAAATACCTTCCATCATTTCTATACCATTATTAATTATAAGTTTAATCTTGAATCCTGTGATGGGATTCATCTCACAATGTCTTGTAGTTAATGTAAAATGTGAACATGGCATATCATTGTTTAATTAAGTAGATGAAATGCCTAAAATGACACTGAATAATGTGAGAACAATCAAGTGATTATTTTCTTATTTTCTTATTTATTTTGATGCATGAATTCCCTAAAATGATATTGGCCAAATAATGACTCCGGAATGTCCTTGTTAAGTGCAATCATACAGTTTGAACAACTCGTGCTCATTTCCTTATAAATGGTGACGCTGTGAGTAAGGTCCTTCCGAAGTTGTTGCAATTTCTTCAAGTTTGCTGCCGTTTCGGCCTTCAATCGACGCCCTTCTCTTTCAAATTTGCTAATTTTGATTTCCATCGGTTATCTCTAATTTGCGGTTGGTTTTGGCTCCTTGTAAATCTGCTTCAATTGATTTAATTAAAAGCGTGAAATGAGATAACTTGTTTAGTAAACTTGTTGTTACTTGTATAATCCAACCAAAGGCCTAAAAGACAGAGATACTGAATGTTTAAGTTCTCACACCCACAGGCGGCTACACCCCACGAACGGTAAATATTCGGTATGCTTATTTATACTTGCCTATATATGTATATTTGAGTTTGAGAAAGAGAATCCCTGATAGTTCCCATGGGTGGTTATACCCCATTGCATATATGTATGTTCATATAATGATTATTGTTAGAAAGGGAACCTGCGAGAGACTCTCGTGAATAGTCACATTCATAGTTTATATTTACATTAAATCTATAAATTTTACATGTTATACTTATGATTTTGTATTCATCACGTAAATCTAAGCTAAGTAGACTTGGCCTAAGGTTGTGATTTGACGTGGCAGGACTTCACTCTTCACATACTTCTGTGCTGCGATGGCTTATGGTAGTGCGATTAACCAGCGATTTTTTACCATAAATCTCCCCATAGGTCTAGGAGCAAGATCTTACGTTTTATATCGCTTACGGATAGTATGCATTTTCTTATGTTTCATATTATCAATGAAAGGTTGCATCTCTTACATTTTATATTACAAACGGATGACTTGAACCTCCTCTATTTTATATTTTCAATAATCACTTCTATGATATATATACGACACATTTCCATTGTATAAGTTCGGATCCTTTAATTGACAACTGCATCACTTGAGTATATGTTATACATTTTCAGATTGTCAAGCTAATGGGCATGCCATCCAATAAATTATAAAGCGAAATTTATACCATCCACAAAGCGCATTACTAAAGAGGTAGGCATGAATTTAATAACCTTGCAACGCATCGTATATTCTCAAGTCATTCAGCCAATAAATTGTCCCCTTCACCCCGCTACTTTATTTGCAACAACTACCACTCATGGGGGCAATTTATAGATGATCTCGAGACACAGTCACTATATAACCTACCTCTCGACTAGGGAGAACTATTATTATGTCTAGGGGTGTTCAATCGGTTAACCGACCCGAACTACCATTAATCGAATTAGCTGACCCTTTTAAACCCTTAACTGTTAACCGAACTAAAATGTTTTCAAAAAAATTTAATCGAACCGAACTTTTTCGATTAATCCGGTTGATTAACCGAATTAACCGAATTAACCGAAATTTATATTTTTATTTATTTTTGGTTAAAACAAGTATAAAACATATAAAATATTAGCCGACTTAACCGGCCGATTAATTTATATTTCCAAAAAATAACCGAACCGACCAAATACTTATATATTAAATATTATTTATTAAATTTGATTAATTTGGTTAACTGACCGATTTCGAACCAAATTAACCGTTAACCGAACTTCCAAAAAATTATTAATCGACCCCCGACTGAATTAATTTGATTAACCGACCGATTAACCAAATTCGGTCGGTTAACCGAATTAATTCGGTTTTACCCGAAATTTGCGCACCCCTAGTTATATCCCTAGCTCAATTTACACCTGGTTGGACTTGGGCCCTTCATTACCTCTCCTATAAATACCTCAAGATACCACTTCGTAGGGAGACTCATTCCCACTTAAAACCTTAACACGCCGAGCATTCATTTTGAGTCTTTTTATTTGTTCGGCTTTTGATCCTAGAATTGGTGCACCAGCCTCCTTTGGCACCACCTCTCATTCTTCTCCACTTTCATTGATATTGTGTATCACTAAAATTATTATAAATTATAAAAAAAATATGATTTAAAAAAATTAATGAGATGGCAAAATTTTAGAGTGTAACTCCACCATACCTAAATCTAAGTTAAGAGATGAACCTGAAAAAGTTGACAAATTGATTTTATTCCTTATACTTTCTTCTGGCTTAAACTGCTGTCGCTTTAGTGTGTATTCATTTTCTATTTTACTCATTTACAAATCATATCTATTATTAGACAACTAATTACATTGCAGTGCTTTTACTGATCTGGATTCCACATAAAATAAATAATCCACATTCCTGTAATTTTCATAACATCAAGAATAATGTTATCTAATTCGGTATTATATGGATTGTTGAGACAGTAATGATAACAGGTCTAAAAGAATGAGTGAGTTAATTTTTGCTAGAAAAGAAAAACAGTATCTTCTATGGAATATGAATGGGCGTTAATAATCCAAAATCGTTAGTCTCCCAGTTGAAGTCTGTTTCTTGAACAAAGAAAAAAAAAATCATTTAATCTTCCAATGGAAGAAAAATGCACGGGATTTCGATTTTTCATAATCCAAACACCGCATCTCCTCGGTAACATTAATTAGTCCTTCATTCTGCAATTCGAGGAGATGTTTATAAGCAACCCTTGCTCCCATTCGTTCTGCAATGATTGCATTGGCAAATACATAGAGGCCAAAATCCAGGAAAACATAGCAATGGTTAAATGCCCTGATGTGAACTGCAATGCTGCTTTAGAACCGCAATTTTACCGTTCGATTGTTCCTGTACAAGTGTTCGACCAATGGGAGAACGCGCTTTGCGAATTGCTGGTTCTCGGGTCGCAGAGTTCCAGGATTGCTCTGCCATGTTAGTGGATGATGGAGGGTCTGATGTTGTGATGAAATCAGAGCGTCCGAAATCCGAATTGTCATAGGCTGTTCTGCGCGCAATGCAGGGTCGCATGGCATGCCGGAATCTCGTGCAGCGTGTTCCGAAATCTAGGGAAGGCGAGAGACCGAGGGAAGATATTATGGTGATGGAGTTGGGTAAGAACAAGAAGTGGAGAAGATGTTCGGATTTTCTGACTTCGGCAGATCTTCTCTGTATAATATTTTCCAAAATCCTAACAATTTTAAGAAAAATAAAAAAATTTTACATAAATTTTGATTCAATATGTAATTTGATGAGTGATTTTTTTTATTTTTTTGTCCAATTATACTCTCAGAATTTTTATTTTGGTTTATATGTATAAAAGATTTTTTTTTTCAATTGTAAACCTTTAAAGAAATGAATACATATATTTGTTTTCTTTATATTGGATTAATATATTTTTTTGTGTATGTAATATTGTGTAATTCAGTAATGTTATTACTGATTTGTAAAAATTGGATCAAATTAAAATATTATATATAAAATTGTATGAAATCAAAATTTATATATAACATTACATTTTAAATTAAATTCATGTATAATTTTGATATTTATCTCTTTAATTTTATTTTATACCATGAGGCGAAGAGGAAGATTTAATTATATCCATTTTATAAATCAACAAAATTTTTAAAGAAAATTGTGATTAAGCCTCAAACAAGTTTATAGTTGGAAGTTTATGCTTAATATAACATATGGTATATGAATTTGACTTAATTTAGTAATTTTTTTTTATTTAATTTGGTACTTTAATTTGATATTTTTTCTTAATTTGGTGTCTAAATTTTTTTGGTACGTAAATTTGTCACATGTTAAACAAATTATTTTAATATACTAATAGCGCTAATTTTATGAGGTAGCAAAAATAATTAATATATGATCAGCATTTTGTGAAATCAAGGCCTTCGTGAAGATCAGGTCATGCTTTAAGCATGTGATCCCTCTTGAATCATTTCTACCATTAATTGTCAAAGTAATCTCAATCCCAATAAAAAAAATAAAATTTGAGCATATTGTTTAGAGAAACAAAGGAAACTCCAAATAAATCTAACTGTTCTTGCCATTAAATTCCACTTATTTGTCATATGTTGATCATACATCATTAATGATTTTTGTTCCCTCATAAAAACTAAAACAATTAAAAAAATTATATAACATTTAACAAATTTAAGTATCAAATTAGACAAGAAAAAAGAGCTTAAGTACCCAATTAGAAATAAATTGTCATGTACGGATATCAAATTGGACCCAAAAAAAGCTTAAGTGTCAAATTAGGAAAAGAGGTTAAATTTAGGTACTAAATTAGACTTAAAAAAAGCTTAAATGTCAAATTAAGAAAAATGTCCTGACCAAATGTTATATAAAACCTTTATTTTAGTATATGGTGTAAATAATAGAAATTTTTAATTAATTTTTTAGGAGTAATTTATATTTTAGGTCTTTTAAGTAAGTAATAATTTAAAAAAAAAAATTATATCAGTAGTTTTAATCATTAGTATCAACTTTTATATTGGTTACAAACTTTAAAATTTATTAATTTACAGTACAAAACTTCTATAATTAATAAATTAGTTCACTTTAGCTAATTTAGTTAAGTAATTCTTATGAAAATATTGACTTAAAGTGCTTAACTCGATACAAAATCCATTTTGAAAATAAATAACATACTAAGACAATTTTATATTAAAAAAATATTAACAAAATTAGTATAAATGATTTGATTTGTTAAGAATAAGATTAATGAAATTAAAGAATTTTGACTTGTAAAAAAAATAATCTTAAATTCAACAGTCTAAAATGTTAAAGAAAGAAATTTGTTGATGCGTGTTAGGAAGTGAGAGACAACTCGTATAAGGGTAGAGAGTCATTAGTAATGATGAGAGAGTGCTTAGAGGAAAGTTTGGAAGAGTGTCGATAGTTTTTGCTGTACTTGGACTCTTGAAGATAGATTGAGTTTGTACGGCGGAAGAGCTTGGAGCTAGGCGCGGGCCCTGTTAGAGTTTTGGCAGATATTATAGGATGTTACAGCAGAAGTTTTTGGGTAAACTTTGATGTCATCTCTTGCCCATTCACATGTGATGTCCTGATTGAAGTCAATTGAATTTTATTTCTATTTAATTTATAATTAAATAAAATTTGATCTGAATCGAAGTATTAAATTTTAAAAAAATTATGGTTACTTGAAGTCAATTGAATTTTATTTCTATTTAATTTATAATTAATTTTATTTTTATGATATAAAAAACATTTCATATTTAAAGTAGCGCAAATAATTAAAAATTCTAAACAAAAACATATTTTTTAAAAAATATGACGTTAGTTTTTATTTACTTAAAAATTATTATTTTTAAAAATATTTATGAGAAAGAGTTTGAACCATAAAATAAAATTAATTTTATCTAATATTAAAAAAATCCACAATCAATGAGAATTATGATAGATTATTTGAAAAATAAAAAGAAATTCAACGACGTGACACCTAGTACAAGCAAAGTAATAAATTTCTTTAAATGGTAATAAATTTTGTTTTCATGATTGACAACAAAAAAAGAAAAAGAAAAAGGAAAGAATAGTTTTAATTAGAGGTGATCATGGGTCAAGTCGGGTTCAGACAAAATTTTAGGCCTGAGCCGGCCCGCACCAAAATATGGACCTAAAACAAATATTAAAACAAAAAAATAAATAAAAAAATGTAAATTTAAAAAGTATATTTGATTAAAAATAAAATATATATTCAAAATATAATTCAGGTCAGGCCGGCTTGGCCCAGACCAAAAAAGTTTTACTCGAGGCCCGGCCCGTTTTCTAAACGGATCTCATTTTTTTACCCAAACCTATTTTTCGGGCCTATATTTTTACTCGAACTCTTCCATTTTTCGGGCGGGCCGTCGAGTCAGGCCGGGTAGCCGAACTCATGATCACCTCTAGTTTTAATACAAATGGAATAAGATAAAAAAAGGAAATAAAGGTAGATAAAATAAGTCATAGTAGCAGCCAATCACAAAATTTGTTTATGCGGAGCACTCACTCTAATAATTAAGATGGAGTATTCTTTTTCCCTCTCTACCTTCATTAATTTGAAAAAGTGAATATAAAGACAAAATTAGGCTCGTAATCTTTTAGCACTTTGATTATTAATTAACCAATAATTGCTATATTCACCACCGCCTTTATCTGGCTTTTACTTCTGTGTCGATAGTTTTTATCCTTTCGTCATTAAAATTTTCTCGTACAATTGCAGCACACATGCCTATTGCTATTCTGTAGCCATCTAACTTACACTCAGTTTTTCACCCAAAGAGTCAAATGCCAATGCCAATGCCAATGCCATCTTGTCATTTAGTTTCTTTTCCCCTCTAAAATCAGTCACAGGCGCACTATGCGAGTGTCCAGTAATATTGCAGCCTTTGCCGTAAATATATGCAGCTTTCTACAAACTTTACAGCATTTTCATTACTCAATCATCACAGCCATCGCTGCGGTCCTTTTCATATTTGTCTTACACCCCGCATCTCTTGATGTCTGCATACATGCATACATGCATAAATACATATTTAAGAGGTAGTTGAGATTCTTCTCAAACACCAAGAAGGGTAGATAACACAGTGAACCCCGAACAAACACCGCCCTTTCCCTTTCTGGTCCATATATAAGCATTAGTGGATCCAAAGGAATTTTATACATGCTCCCGTGAAAAAATCTGGGCCACTAAAGAATGGAGCAAAATTTGTCCCTTAAGAGATTCGATGTCAACAAGGGAGCATGGACAGCTGAAGAAGATAGAAAATTGGCTGAGGTTATTACAGTTCATGGTGCTAAAAGGTGGAAGACAATTCCAACCATAGCAGGTAAAAACATTCTGGGTGTCACTGTATATAGCCTACACGTCGGCTGAACTGATGTCTATTTCCTATTTTGTTTATTGCAGGTTTAAATAGGTGTGGTAAAAGTTGCAGGCTGAGATGGATGAATTATCTTAGGCCTAACATCAAGAGAGGAAATATATCAGACCAAGAAGAGGACTTGATACTTAGGCTTCATAAACTCCTTGGGAACAGGTGGTCTTTGATTGCAGGAAGGTTACCAGGAAGAACAGATAATGAGATCAAGAACTACTGGAATTCTCATTTGAGCAAGAAAGTGAACCAGAAGGAGAAACGCAGTGGAGCATCAGCTAGGCAAGGCTGCAAATTTGCTCAACAGAGATTGGTGGAGAATGCCAAAGAACAAGTGAGAGAAGAGAATACATCTACTGGATTTGAGGAGTCGAATATAAGCTTCGATGTGGATGACTTCTTTGATTTCTCCAATGTGGATACCCTGAAATTTGAGTGGGTGAACAGGTTTCTTGAAGTTGACGACGGTTTTAAGTTTTAACTGAAACTTTATGGATGGAACCCCAAGAGCTTTTTGTTGTTTGTTTATCTTCTATCACCATGATTCATGAATTTGATGCAATCCATGTTAATATGTAAAACCTTGTTATCTATCCCTGAATTTGGCTACATACGTGTTTTGCGTCGGCTATCTGCCCTAGTTGCCGACATAGTGAAACTGTAGCACAGACTCTTGTTATTGGGGTCAATCAATTAGACCAACAAGTTGAACCCCGTACTATTGTTGGCTAATATAGCAAAGAGACTTTCGGAAAAATAAACAAAAAGGGAGTCTTTTTTCATCTCACAATAACATTCATATAGTAGCTAGCAAACAAAAGAACTTTGGTTCAGACCATTACCGATTCGATTTTATCAGTCAGTCTGCTGAGCCAATATGATGACCCATTGGCATTTGGTTCATTACATTCTCATGTAAAATCCGACCTCGAAAGCTAAACTGTAAGGTGGAGAGAGAACCTATTAGGGTGTATATGTATATGTCACTTTGGAGACATAAACAATACTCAACTTTCAAATATATGCATTTTCAAAAGCTAACTTGTAAAATGGAGAGAGTCTAATACAACATATAAACCACTCAATTAACAGGGCATAAACAATACTGAACTTTTAAGGATGAAAAAGATTGTATTGTACAGAAAAATGGGCATCGATTCCTGTTCTTCTTCCAAGTTTTCCATATTCCCCCTCCCCCAACTTTTCCCTTCCTTTCTGGGGGCAGATTTAGTGCAAGATAAGTACACACTAGATAACCTTAAAATGTCAGGAAAGCAGTCCTGCGGAGACTTAATCCATGCTTTAGTGAATAGGATTGGCTTTTTTCCCATCCCCATCTATTCCAAACTCCCTTTTACATCGCCTTTTCCCTTTATCTCTTTGTTAGGACTATTTTGATGCCCTGCAAATTTTGATCCTTTCAACAACTCAACAACAACAACAAAAACACTGCCAAAAGGCGAAAAGCTACCACGGTGAACTTACGAGCAAGATGATAATTTCATTCATGAAAGATTTCATCTAGGACAAGGGGTGATTTCTGACACACACGTGTTTTTCATCATCTTAAATTGTTTTGGAGCTGAATTTCAGTACTACGAATTTTTATCATTTAGCTATACTCTCCCATGCTGGTTGTTTGATATATTGATAGTGGAGGTGCTGCATATCTGATCCTTGTCAAGTTTCATGATCTACGATTGCTTCAATTTAGTTTCAAACTATGCATCCCCTTGTGAAATTTTCTTCTTATGTCTCCTTCTCCATCTATTGCACATACGACGGCAATGAGTTCCTTTTGATTTTGAGAAACAATCTGAACAAGAGAATAAGCCGCGTTATTAGCACCCCTATGTGTCCAATAGTAGGACAACTGCTGAAACTACTCCTTTAGCATCAAACTATCATTAACCAACATACTTAGCTTAGACACATCATCCAAAGGACATGTCAAAGCATTCACAACCACTTTATAATTCGATTCAATCATAACATTCTCTACACGTAATAAATTTAGCCACGAAAGAGCCTCCCATATAGCAAACGCCTTAGCTAAACAATAATTTAAAAGCGCTTTTTAAAAGCCAGAAAGACACCTAATCACATGACCTCAACTATCTCGGATAATGGAAGCAAACCCCACTATACCATCATGTTCTTAACTACAAGCATCGACATTAAACTTTAATAGGCTCGTGGGAGGTTTTGAAAATGACAAAGATTGTTGTACAGAATAATGGGCATCTATTCCCGTTGTTTAAACTTTTCCATATTCCTCCTTTTCCCATCTTTTATAGGGGTGGATTTAGTGCAAGATGAGTAGATACTAGATAGCCTGCAAAGTAGTCCCGCGGAGACTTAGCCCGTGCTTTAGTGGAAAAGATTGGCTTTTAGTCCCATCCCCATCTATCCCAAACTACTCTAAGCCCGTTTTCATCACCTTTTCCCTTTGTCTCTTTTTTTCTGTGTTATTTTAATGCCCCTGCAAATTTAGATTCTTTCACCGAAACTCAACACAAAAACACTGTCAAAAGACAAAAGCTACCAGGGTCAACCTTACCAGCAAGATAATAATTTCATTCATGGAAGATACCTGCTAGGACAAACACACACGTGTTTTTCATCATCTAAAATTGTTTTGGCGCTGAATTTTAGTAGTACGGGCGGTATTAATCATTTAGCTACTCTCTCCCTCTCCCATGCTGGTTGTTTGATATTCATAGTGGGGCTGCTGAATATCTCATCCTTGTCAAGTTTCATGATTTACGATCGCTTCAATTTAGTTTCAAACTATGCATTCCCCCTGTGAAAGTTTTCATCTTATGTCACCTTCCCCGTCTATTGCACATACGGCAGCAATGGGTTCCTTTTCAATCCAAGTGCAGAAAACTGAAAAGTTTTTTTTTTTTTTTTTTAAAGTTTTTACTTTTACAAACATAAATACAAATATAAATACAGTTAAATCGAAACAAAACCTATCTATGACATATTACTTATTAGGATTAAAAACACAGAATCACAATTACACATAATCAACCCAACACGACACTATTAAAGAGGAAATGGCTTCTTTAACGTAGGAGGAAAACGGGGATCAAGCGACAAAAAAACATAACGAGAGGTTAAATTAAAGGATATGAAACAATGAAGGCCGCATGTCGGCCCATATTAGTCGATGGTTAGCTTATTATAAAATTGATACTCGGTTTTCGCATCAGATATTCATGGGCCATGTATTGGGCCTGAGATTTGATGGCTTAGCCCAGACCTTTTAATACGCTAAAACAACAAAAGAAAAAGGGGAACAGCTGTCTAAGCAGACAAATCAATTAAAACTCCTAGAAACTACCAACCCAAAGAATCAGAAAGTAAATCATCTTGAGCCAACAACTAGCACCGCTTCAGAAACCAAATATTAGCCAAAATCTCTCTTCACCATCTGAAAAAAACTGAAACAAGTAAAATGAGAGAACGATAGCTTTGAACTCAAGCATTGGAGATTCATCGAACCTTCTCCATTTTCAAAGCAAAACAAGAGGAACCTTAGAGACACTAGTTCCAAGTCAAACGGTCCTTTATCGCCACAATCATCACTGATTCAGGCACTCCATTAACCCAGCCACCACAAACCTTTCTTCTCCAGCCTTCTAACGCCAGAGTGTAAGCCGCTCCAATAATCGTTCGGGGCACAAAAAGGTAAGATACCTCATCAAAAATGCAAACCCATTTTACAAATATGATGTGTAATCGGCTTGAGAATCGATTTATCTTCCCCCTTCTTTTTAATACTTCTGATAACTGTTAGGGAGTTTCCTTCCACGATTAGACGCCGAAAACCCATCATATTCGCAAAGATTAATGCCCTTTCGCAAGCCCGTGCTTCTTCCACAAATACGTCAACAACATCCTCAAAAAGATAAGTTTCTGCCCTTACGATTTCTCATGTAGATTCTCTGGCTAAAACTACTGTTGTAGCGAGTATTTCTTCTTTTTAGAAAGCTGCATCAAAGTTTATCTTAATAAATCCATAGTATGGGGGTCTCCAAAGATCCTTTACCATAGATCTAAGAGAAGGACGGAGGTTCTCTTGATTTAGGCTAAGATCTTATTCATATCCTCGAATAAACCCAAAAATTCTTGCAATGAATATTTTACCCCTTCATGGATCAATTTATTTCTACGAAACCATAGGCCCCATATGGAAATTGCAATGATTCGTTTTTGTTGTTCATCTGCTGCAGAAGACATTCTAACAAAGCGATTCTTGCAACACAACGAAGCTTCGAATGACAGAATCGTTACTTGTAAGGAAGCTCACACACACTGTAGAGTACCACAAGACCATATCAGATGATCTGAATCCTCCAGATCTGCCTTACACAGTGGGTAAACGACTTCCACACACAACGTTCTACGCGTCAAATTACCAAAGTGGGGCACCAGATTATTAACCAGCCTCCAACTGTGTATTTTAATTTTTTTAGAATATTCAGCGACCATAAGGCTTTGTAAAATTCTTTGTAATCATCATCATTAGAGAAAGTGTGCGTAATGTTCTGTAAATGTGTTGTAGTTAGGACCCGATATCCACTGTGTATTCCCCAGAACCTTCATGTTTCCAAACCATCATGTCCTCCGAGCTACTCCCATAAATAGGAATATAAAGAATTTGAGCTGCTGTAGTTTCGTCAACTAAATTATGAACCAACTCCCTATTCCAGGTATTAGTCGCAGTCTCAATTAGTTCATTAATAGTCGTCCAAGTAGGCCTAATCTCCTGAACTGAAATTTTGTTGTTCTCTCTTCCAAGTAGCCAAGGATCATTCCATATGTTCAAGCGATCACCATTACCAACCCGCCACAAAATCCCTTCCCCAATCAACTCCCGAGTGCTGCAAATGCTTCTCTAGGTAAATGAAGGGTAAGAACCAACTTTCGTTGATAGTATATCTGAAAAAGGGAAGTAACGAGCTTTTAAAACTCTGGCTAAAAGACAATAAGGCTGAGAAAAAATACGCCAAACCTGTTTTGCTAATAAGGTCTTATTAAACAAAAACAAGTTTTTAATACCTAACCCACCAGTGCACTTCGGTTTGCATAACATTTCCCAACTGCTCTAACGAATACCCTTCAATGTCTTGTTGTTAGTCCACTAGAACCTATTCATAATGCCTTCAAGCTTACGATATAACGATTTTGGCAAAAGAAAGCATTGTATAGCGTAAAGCGGTGTTGCCTACAAGACCGATTTAATAAAGACCTCTTTACCCCCAATTGACAGATAGCGCAAACTCCACCCTTCAGCAAAATTAGCAAAAGCCCATGTTTTTCTCTGACCCACCATCATAGGCAAACCTAGATACTTTTCAAGGTTTGAAGCCACCTGAACTCCTAACAAATTGATAATATCCTCCTTGACACTAGAGGCCACATTAGCTTCGAAATAAATAAGAGATTTGTCAAAATTCACCTGTTGCCCCGAGACTATGTCATATTCCCAAATGACATCACGAACCACTCTGGCCCCTCACACGAGGCATCTCTGAAAAGGATGCAATCATCTGCAAAAAATAAATGATTAATAGATAATCTCTCCCTACCAATAGGTGCGTCCAACATCCAACCTTTCTGTTTAACATCCTGAATAAGCGTAGAAAAACCCTCAGCACAAATCAGAAACAGATAGGGGCTGAGAGGGTCTCCTTGTTTTAAGCCTATTGATGGAGAAAACCATTCACTATTAATCCCATTAAGGCTAACAGAATAGGAAACAAAACAAACACATCTCTTGATGAGAACGATCCAATCAGCATGAAAACCCAAATGCTTCATCATTCTCGCCAAAAAAATCCCATTCTATACGGTCATATGCTTTACTCATATCTAGTTTAAGTGCAAAATTCCCTCCCTTGCCACTCTTCTTCATTTTGAGAGAATGAAGGGCCTCATAAGCGATTAACACATTATCCAAAATAAGTCTTCCTGGGATAAAATCCCCTTGAGCTTCATTAATACAATTACCCAAAATAGTACTCATACGAATTACCAAGACTTCCGCAATAATTTTGTAAACGACGTTACAAAGACTTATGGGTCTGAATTGTGACATATTTTTTGGTTTATCAACCTTGGGGATCAAAATAATGCGTGTTTTATTAATATCTCCTACTTCATACTGATCATTCAGAATAGATAAACAATAACGGGAAATCTCCAGTCCAATAATATATCAGTACCTTTGGAAAAAAAATTGCGGGGAACCCATCAACACCGGGGGCTTTCAAAGGCGCCATCATATTTACTGCGTGGGCGATATCCTCTTCAATGAATTGTTTTAGCAAATTATCATTCATGGTAGCAGAAACTCTTTTCTCTACTAGGCCAAATAAGTGCTCATCTAATCCCGTATCAGAAGCTGAAAATAGTTTTCCAAAATAATTCGAAGCAATCTTTATAATCTCCTCGGTCGATGTAGTCCTTCCACCATTCTCATATTCTAACTCAGAGATTCGACCACGAAACTGACGTTGAACGACAATCTTATGAAAGTAACTGGTGTTCCGATCACCATTCTTCAGCCAGTTGACTTGGGCTCGTTGCTCCCAAAATAACTCTTCCTTATCAGCCTCCAAATTAAGCCCTAATTGAACCTCTGTGATTTCAGCTAAAGTCTCATCAGAAAGTTCTTGATTATAAAGACAATTCAGTCTGTCTTCTAAATCTACTTGATTTCTCTTCTCCTCTCTACTTCTGGATTTACTCCATTTTTGCATTTGATGACCCATTCTCTCAAGCTTACTCGGTATACTTCCAGGAGTATCTTCCCACCATCTTTTAATCATCTCCTCAAAGGAACTTTCTAAACACCATTTGGCCTCAAACTGAAACGTCTTTGCATTATTACACTGATCATTCCATCTCACTCCCATGGTATCTAGAAGAATGGGACAATAATCAAAAAATGAATGACTCAAGTGTTCAACCTGATAACTTGGGAAAAGATTCACCCAATTTAACGTAGCAACTCCACAATCCAGACACTCTCTTATATTTGTAGATATGAACCTTCCTCTTTCCCATGTAAACCACCTGCCGATAAAACCTAAATCATTGAGACTGCAATCCTTTAACACCGTATGAAATTCCATCATCTGATGTTCTAACCTAAGGCGACCTCCTTTCTTCTCAAAAGAATTTTCAATCTCATTGAAATCCCCCAAAACAACCCAAAGAATAGAGTGATCGTAGCTTAGCTATCTAAGAAATCCCAAGAAGTACCTCTACACTTTTCATCCGGATTCCCATAGAACCCCGTTAACTGCCAAGTGTCACCGTATTCATTATCATGAACCTCAACGTCAATATGAAAAGAGGAGAAACTCTTAAGCATGACCAAAGAATTCTCTTTCTAGCCCAATGATAACCCTCCTCTAGAACCTATCGCCCCAATATCAATTCCATTCTCAAAACCGCACTTCAACCTGACCAATTCTATCTTTTTAGAACTTAATTTTGTTTCCATAAGAAACAAAATTAGAGGATTAATGGCTTTCAACTTATTCTTGAGCCTTTTTACAGTCCGTGATCTCCCCAAACCACGAACGTTCCAACTTAGTATTTTCATTGTACCCGGCTGCTCTGTTCACCAAAGCTAGTCGGTAAATCCAAAAAACCTTTTCCAGCATTAGAACCCAAAATAATAAGGGGGCCCTCCACTATCTTCTGTCTCTTCTTTCCTTCTAATATAGCAATTGGGTTGTTTTCCTCTTCTAAGACCAAATCCATGGGCCCATTTACTAGCCCATCATTATTCGAATCATTTTTGCTCCAATTACGCCATTGGTTATGTCCATTAGTGATATGCTGTTGATTAGATCCTAAGGAAATTAAATTGGGATTTAATATCTGATTCCCAAAATTTCCCCTAAATTTCGCCCTATATCCTTTTCCTCATTTAATAAAATGCTTTGATTGAGACTTTTCAAATTTCCAGCGTTGCACTGTGAACCATTAGCTTCACGTAACCACCTGCTCACAGCCATGTTCCGACGCCTCGACACCGCACGGTGCGATAAATCCCAGCCAAAAACAATTTTTGATGGCTCAATTCTTAACCGATAAAGGCAATAACTCTTACCATGCCCCAATTTTCCACAAATAAAACAAAACAGACTTAGCTTTTCATACTTAAATCGAGCATAAACAATCATAGACTTCCCAATCTGGATCTTCTTCTTACGTTCCAACTGGGCAGTTACGTCCAAACAAACACATATGCGCATGTATTTCTTATGGCCCAAAGTCGGTATGTAAGTATCATAATCAAGAAATTTTCCACAGAAATCACTAAATTGTTTAGCCATCGTTTCAGTCATCAGCCACGGGGGTAATTCATGGACTTGTATCCAAAACTCAGTAAAGTTTAACGCCAACGTTGCTGGATTTTCTCCATTTAGAATTCTTTGAAGTATAAGCAAATGATTATTAAAGAACCACGGTGTTCCAGCAAGTACCCTTTGGATGTCAACTTCATGAAAAAATTGGAAAAGATACCGTTTTTCCCCTAGATCTGTAATACAAATCCCTCCAAATAGGATGCCAGAGATCAGCCATGGTGTTACGTAGTTAAGGAAAATGGACAACACTATCTGTTAGACAACGCCCCACCAGACAGAACTAATAAGTTCGTTCCACCACCACTGCTTCCTCTTGAAATGCTTCTTCCTTGTCATCAAATAAACTCAGGTTCGCCAACTCTTCTTCCATAAGTTACTCAGCAAACCCCAACCAGTGCAAAATATTTAAGGAGAAAGAAAACAAAACCAGAATCTGTCAAAGAAAAGGAGAAGAAAAGAAAAGAAAATTATGCCAAAAGGCAGACAGAGAAATCGTGCCAAAAGTCAGACTTCAGTGAGATATAACTTAAATCAACGATTGTTATTGTTTTTAGTATTAATATTTTAAATAGCCAAAAAAATCATTTTGAGCTCAACCAATCCAATACAAGCATCAAAATCCCCAGCCTCCTTAAAAATAATACAAGGAAATGCACATACATGCTAACATATTTGTGTAATATGAATTGAATTATGTGTTTTTAAAAAAAAAAATCAATACAGTACATAAATAAAATAAAATTACAATCAATACAGTAATAAAAATTAAATTCTATTACACTAAGTGAAAAAAAAGTAATTTTACGCTAAACATATTTGCTTTTAAATTATATTTAATAATAAATTTAAATGGAGTGGTAATCAACTTATGTCTTAATATCTATTGAACACGTATTTGTTAATTAAATTTGTAAATATTTTATTTAATAATAATATAAAAATATGAAAAAATAAAAGTGATATCATAATAATTTTGATTTTAATTATAAAAATAATATTTTTATAATTTCATAATTAATAACGTAATTAAAAATAATATCACCTCAAATTTAAACCAAAATAAATTTAAAAATAATCTACCCAAAACAAACTTAGAACTATAATAAATCTGGATTAAAAAATTCAGAGAAAATTAGGGAAAAAATTCAACTTAAAATTTCAAAATTCTTAACTGATTGGTATTTATTTATTTAGTTCTAAATGTACAACATTTTTATGAGATACTCATTTTATACAATACTTCTAAATTGTTTTAGTAATTATTACATTGTAAATGTTATTCTACCTGGCAAACTAAAAATATAGTAAAGTACAACAGCAGCCAGCAGGCGAAGTAAACGAGGAGAGGACAAATAAAACCAGAATTTTTTTTTCAAAAAAAAAAGGAAAAAAGAAAAAAGAAAGAGGTAATAGGGAAAAACTCTGCCTAACTGGTCTTTAAAAGTCTAGAGAAAGAGACAAAACATAGAGAGAAAGAGAGCAACCAACATTACAACAACGTTAATAGAGATATATAGAGAGAGAAAGAGCATATCAATCAAATTCATCAAATCTTTCATTCTTATATTCTCTTTCTTTCTTGGTTTCATGTTTTCAGGGCCTTTGTGTTCAATCTAATCCAATCTCTGCTATCTTTCTCAGCCATCTCTCCACAAGCAATAAGAAGAAGATTCCATCCCAATCTTTTCTTAGAGACTACCCATATCTTCTTCTTCTTTTCTGTCAGAAGAAAAAATATATCAAAATCCCATATTTTGCTGAAGAAGAGATTCCAATTCTGCTGGTTTTTACCCCTCGACATGTCTTGTTGTTTCAAGGTAAATATGGAAAATGCATATCAACCCAGATTTTGGTATTCTTTGTTTATGTTGTTTTAAACTTTTTAATGGTACTTAATTTTTTTTTTCCTTTTTTATGTTGATATAATAATTATACACTTACCTGCCTTTTAAGGTGACCTCTTTTTTTTTTAGGGAAATGGGTATCTATTTATAACTCTATTTGGAGCAACAGCCGAAGAAATTGCTCCCTAGTTCCTTACAGTCTCTTCACTTTTTTACACCAAAGATTTGTTTCTCTTTCCTTTTTTTTTTTTTTAATGATGTGTTTTTAGATTAGGGGTATGAATTTGTTGGGGTCTCTCAAAATGAGAACTTGGGTAAAAAAGTTGATTTTTATGGGCAAAGGAGTGATTTTCCTTTTAAACAACAAAACACAGAACCTTTTTTTTTTTGTTTTTTTTGTTTTTTGTGATCAATACATTGCCTCACATGCGCGCACACACACACACTCTCTGAATCTCTGCTTGGTTGCTAAGAAAGGTGGAGAAAAGCAAAAAGGAAAATCCTTTTGCAGACATTTTATCCAAAGCCAAGCTCTAAAAACTCTTTGACTTATCTTCCTTTGGTGAGATGTTCTCCCTCCCATTAGTCCCAATTAGAAAGTTAAGGTCTTAAAACTGTAGTTTTATCTTTCTTTGCGTTCATTTTCTTCAGCAACCAAAGACTATATAGTTCCTTGCCTTTCCATGTTGCATTTTAATTTATTTTTTCCCTATAATAATTGTCTGTATCAGAGATTATTAGATTAACAAAAATGAGTGCCATCATAACTATTTATCCTTTTCTTTGCCTTAATTTGGATGTGCATTATTATTGTTGTTGTTTTCATGCAGGATTGATTGAAGTGAGAAGTAACTGTTGGAATGGAAGGTGATATATATTCGGGTTTTGGTAATGGAGGTCAAGTGGATGGCAAGGTTTTGCAAACATTTCAAAAGAGTTTTGTTCAAGTTCAAGACATCCTAGACCAAAACAGGCTGCTAATCAACGAGATTAACCAAAACCATGAGTCAAAGATTCCTGATAACTTGAGCCGGAATGTGGGGTTAATTAAAGAGTTGAATAACAATATTAGAAGAGTAGCTGATCTCTATGCTGACCTCTCCAGCTCTTTCACCAGGTCGATGGAAGCTTCGTCCGAAGGCGATTCAGCCGGGATGTACGAACCTGATGGAAAAGCTAGTCAGAAGAGAATTAGATCTGGTTAAAAATTTGATCAAACTGAAACTTTTGGCATAAATTATGTTCCCTTTCACTGTGGAATAAAGGGAGGGGGTATTTTGATATTAGTCAAGCGAAAAAAAAAGATAGTATTCTATTTTATCTCTTTCAATGCGAGTATGAAATGTGTTTTGAGAGCTTGAAGCTTCATCATAATAATGTATCACTATGCTGCCTTATGGAAATCAAGCATTATCTTTGTTTAACATCTGCAAATCATGGCCTGAAATCCCCCCTCTTTTTATTAATAAATGAGTTTATGGTTATCTTATCTGTACTTGGTCTGCATCTTTAATTGTTTGTTTAATGAGGCAAGTCCGTGAGTGCTTTGACTGTCATTAAATAAAACAGTTTTGGAGCATTTTCCAGTTTCCAATGATCTCTGTATGTTAAGAGAGTTTTGATAGGAACTACCAACACACTTTATTCTTTTCCCATGTAGTAAAGGGTTGGTATATACTGTTTTCTTACAACCCATCTTTTTGTAGCTTCTTTTTAAGTTTAGAAGCTCTTGTGTTCTTCATAAGTAATCTTATCTAACATTTATGTCGAGACAATGAATAATATTCGAGCATAAATTCTCTCAGTTGTGTCTCTGTGGGAAACTGAGAAAATACTAGCAATATATATATATTCTGCAGTCATATTTGGTAATTATGCATGCCTTTTTGGGGTTGAAGATGCTGTGGGACAAGCTGAAGAAAGCAGCTTTGACTTTGAGTTTATTTCAATTTATTTTGATTGAAACAACACCATAAGCTTAAACCTCAAGTTGGGGATGATGACTTTCTTTTAAACCCCTCCAAAAAAAGATGAACTTAAAAGGAAAATTAAGTGCTAATAATTGAGAAGTTTCTTAAGAGAAAGCACAGATGCTTATAGAAAGAGAAAAAGATATAATGTAAATCAAAACAAATGAGATTTATCAGATAGACCTTGATTTTTTGGGGTTTTCTTGTACAATCAATCATGGCAAATATGAAATCTCTTTTGTTTTCTTGCATCTTCAATGGCTCATAAGCTAAAGGCAGGTTGTATGGTTTAATTATAGTTTTTGGTAACAGCTAGGACAAAAGCAGACACAAACTGTCTGAAACATGTGCTTGGAATAGATAAATCTAATACTATATACTACTTAATCAATTTAGCCTCTTCATAACAATAATGTCTAAAGCCTTTTTGGTGATGTTTAAAAAAAGGAATTAATTTTAGATAGTGGATCACAGATATGTTAAACTATGCCATAGCTTTATTCCTGAACCATAAATTACTACATCTGGGGCAATATTTAAATGAAAAAACTTAGGCTGATTAGCACTATCTGGGTCATCAGCCTGGTATTCCATTTGGGTACTTATTCTCAAAATTTTCTGATTAATCTTGACCTTATCAATCATTGCCTCAACGTGAATCATGTTCTGAGGCCAAGTTATTGATTTAGAGTTTTTCTAGTGAATTATACAAGGATTGAATTTGGAATGATTAAAATGAAAAGGATGCATTGAATTCATCATTCATGTGATTGCTTTTAAGAGTGGCATCAAACGGGAGCAGTAAGTTTTTGTGGACTTTAAAGTATGGGGTCTCCTCCTAACCTAATCAAATGTGATCAACTGAATAAATTATATTCCAAAGATAACGTAATTTTCTTTTCTTTCTGCAATGTGAAAAAAAACCAAAGAATCTAAAGGGCTTTTGAAAAGGATAGATGGGGGAAGAGATGGAAAATATTATTATTTTAAGAATGGGGTTTAAGTTTAAGTGCTGGCCATGCTTTTTTATATTTATTCATGAGTTTGAGTTAAATTTATTATCAAAAATAAAATAAAAAAATGTTTCACAAATATAATAGGGGTGATGAATTTTATAGTATCTATCGGGTCTGGAGTCAAGTCAACTCTGCACATGAAGTGGAGGAATCAGAAAATAAAGAATGTAAGATTGTGTCCGTACTCCAATGTATGCTTTCTATGTTTATGTTCTCTTCCATTTTTTAATTTTAATCTACTAATTGATTTATTGCACTAAAAAGAAGAGATCATGTTTGTTAAATGTTGGCATTATATTCTTGAATTTTAATAATTTATACAGATCAGTTTTTGTATTTTTATTATATTTAAAGCAATTCTTAACGTTTAGATCTACCCAAAATCACGTCCATTGCTGCCCCAACATCTTGCCTGCAATTCCCCCCCCCCCCCAACAAATTAAGTACCAAAATGCTGTGATTCCATGGCTTTTTTAATCATGCAACAACTCCTCACACATGCCCTATTTCTACTATTTCATCATTCCACGACTATTCTGTGAATAATTTCTATAAAGAAGTAAATTAAAAAAAAACCCACTGAAACTTAAGATTTCTAATTGAAAAATCTCATATAGAATGTCAATAAAAGAAGTGAACTTTCATTTACATCTTAAAATAGAAGCAATATCTATATAGCATGATGTTGAACATGAACCTGTCCTGAAACTCAACATAGCTGTTGTAGTTGAAATCTTTCAGTTTGCCCTGAAGACCAAACTTTATAGAAACATCTTCAGTTCAGATGCAGGCAAACATATTTTAATATGACCAAATAATTGAACGCATGACGGGAGAAAAAGAAACAAATGGGTGCACTTTTGTCTTTGTGTTTTGCTTGGATATGGTGCCACTGTCATGGCAGTTACTGCTCTGTTTTTCCTATCAATCTAGTCAGACACTCTTTCCAATCTGAAACTCTCTCTCCTCCATTGACAACCTATGGTTCACACAAACAAAGTTGTAGTGGATATCAATAACTTAAATGGAAAGGAATATAAGACAAATGGCAAACAGAAAATAAATAGAAAAAGAAAAGGTGGTTTGAAATTGAAATGTTTTTGTGTAAATAATTACTTATTGTTCCATTGCTTTTCTTACATTGCCTTTTGAACGGTTCCACTTCACTTTGTACAGACACTCTTTGTTCCCATGTCACTTCAGACATCATGTTGTTGATGACTATATTTATTCCAACGCGTAAATCTTTTTGCTTGTTTTGTTTTTAAGTGACTTTTAACTAAAAAGTCTGTGTTACCTTCATCTTTTCTTAAACAAACTTTGCATCCCAGCATGTGTCGGGCACATATATGGGTACGGGTATGAGAGTATGATTTAAATGTAAGGAATGAGTTTTTAATATCCGTATCAGACACGTGTACCTATATCCTATACATGCATTTGAAAAGAGCAGCTTGCCGAAGAATGTCGAAAGATAAATTTGACACCACTAATCGCTACAGGATAACAAGATAGATAACTCAAACTAGTCTTATCTTTTAATCCAGGAATAAAAGAATGAAAAATGGCAGAGTGGCCTTGAACTTTTGACTAGAAAGTTGCAGTAGGATGAATTATTCAGTGAATAATTAGATATTGTAGGGGTTCTTTTTCTTTTTCCACTTATAGATGCAGACATGATTATTCACAGACCTCAAATGTGAATATTGCTTGTGGAACTACTTCAAGTGCTTCAACACATACAGAGGCAGCATCCTCCATGCTGAGGCTTCCACTTGCTGAACAGCCCTGTTAATGGTGGCGTTAGTAGGAACTGTTAGAAACTGTTACAATGAATATGGTTGTTTCTCGTGTTCTCAAATTCAACAAACATATCTATTCTGGTTTCTAGAAGTCAAAGAATCAAGAACCAAGCTTCATTGAGTGATTGGAAAGAGCATCTGAGAAACCTTTAAAGTTCTCTTCTTTCTGTAGGTCAGTAATAAGGCTTGAATCCAGATAACATAGTATTGACATTGAATTTGTCTCGAGAACCAAGCTTCATTGAGTGATTGTAAAAAGCATCTGAGAAACCTTTAAAGTTTCTCTTTTGTTGTTGCTAAGCAATAAGATATGAATCCAGATACTATAATATCGACCTTGAATTGTCTCAATTTCTAGAGTTCCATAAGCATTGTCTTAAAGTTTCTCAGGATTGCCCTCTTCCAGGAACAAGCCAAAAAGAAAATAGGCTGAGTTACTAAAACAAATGGCCATTCTGGCCATGCTTTTTGATTCACTAACTACTGCTGCCTGTATATGTTGCTCAATTCTAGTTAACTGCAATAAGACTAAGGTGGATTACCTTACTGTAAGTAGCATTGTTTGGTCTATTTAAAAGACTAAAATGATGTACCTCTTCAAAACTGAAACCTTGGGTTCCTCCAGGAGTTTTTTGCAACATTCCTGCTCTAACTATGGTGTATGGAATTCCTGAAGCCATCAGTACTGATTCATCTTTCTCAGCTAACTTTCTTTGATTGTTTTTCATAATAGCCTGAATACCACTGCTTGCTCTATAAACAAACAACTGCAACCTTTGTAAACCACAATCATGTATAATCACTGTCCAAAGCCTTTCGCTTACACGCAACATCAGGGAAGAGGGAGAGAGAGTACCTGAGACAAGAGAACTATATGTTCAACACCTTTAAAGCTCTCAATACTTGATAAAAAACCTTCCTGCAAGACGAGATTAATAAAATTTTCAAAATCTTTATTGCAACCAGAGCAAAAGTAGCAATGCTAAAGCAATAAAAGACTTTGCAATAAGTTGTTTTCACTATCTTAGGAAAATGATAATCCTTTATTTGTTTAGATTTCTTTACAGTTTTCCGACAAATATCAGGCTGGAGTCTTGCCAAGCATGTATAATCTGCAAGCCTTCACACAACCATGTTGATTCTCTAGTTATCCTTCATGTTTTTCTGATCCAAGTAACTATGTATAAATGCAGCATTTAGCATGCTACTAGAGAGGATGGAGAAACTGGCCATTATAGAAGTTTGGATGGAGATAAAATGAATGCTGAATTTTATTGAAGCAATTGCAGTGCTTAAATACAGAAAAGTTCAACGACTTTAAAGAATCCCACTCCTCGGAAATAGCTAGTTGAAGCTAGGATAGCATTACTCCTAAAAACCAGTAACTAATTCAAATAATAACAAAAAGATCAGATTTCAAAAATCAAAAGCCCAACAGTAGAAACTGTTAGACTATAGCATCCATACATCAAGATGCTGATTTAGTAGAAATCTAGAACCAGACAGGTTAGAGATTCACATACATTTGGGCATATGATTGCACGAACTCCACGAAGAGCTTTCTTTACAAATACCTTGTTACTTGTATCTCCAGATATTGGCTGCAAACACAGCAGAACAAAAAATAACATGTATAAGAATAAAGAATCATTTAAATAAGCCGATGACGTGAATCATATATAAATGCCTTTCTAAACGCTACTTCATTGAAAGCACATGAACTCACTTCAACATAAGTTCCAAAAGCTTCATTAGCTGAGCGTTTATCCTTCACTAATGCCTTTACTCTAGTTCGTTTAACAATCAATGACAATATCACCATCTGCATTCATAAATAAACAGTTACAATAAGCTCAATTTGCTTTAACCAGTAGGGAGTTTAAGAGACTATAAGGGAAAAAAAAGTCCAGGCTTAGCACTATCGGTTCATGCTCAGTCAGGAGGCATTCCACAGACTTGGCCATTATCTACGATCATCAGTAATATAACTTGCCTGTCCAATTTCACTATCCCCATCTGTTACTAAAACTGCATCCCTGACTTCATCTTCTGAAAACTCAAAAAGATTAATAGTTCATCAATGGTTCATCCTCTCCAAGAAGTATAAGCATACTGATATATCTTTCCAGTGTCCATAACAAATAACCTGGATAATCCTCCTCCTCCTGATCTTCCACGATCGGTCCATCTTTTGGTAGTAGTTCAGGTGCCCCATACCATTTTCTTAACTTAGGACCCCCTGAAATCAATGCAGAACTCTAAATGAAACAATATTGTAAAAATTAATTTGGAAAGAAGGGCAGTAGGAGAACCTTCGATATAATCGAGAATTTGATCCACGAATCCAATTTTCTTCTTGGCGGAGCAACGGATAAGAGCTCGCTTCTCGATGTTTATGAGGAAAGAAGAATTCAGGGTTCTCAATGGATTCTGGGAAGTGAAAACTAGATAAGTTTGGCAATGGAGAGTTGAAGCAGACAGAGTACCCGCCATTTTCCTTATCGTTTCCTTTGATTTTTTTTTTTCTTTTCTTTCCTCGACCAATCGTTGCATGGGTAAGCGATAACTCTATATTTCCATAGCTGAAATTCCTTGTATATCCCTGGTAAAGTCAAATTTTTAATCAGAACCATTGGATTCTCAAATTCGAGATCCCTGCCGTCCAATCTTTCTATAAATAAAATCATAACCTGCTTCAATTTTTCTAGGTTTTTTTTATTCGATTCTCTGGTCTTCTAGGTTGATCCACTGTGTGGTAAATTGGCCATCTAGATCAGCAAAAATGGAAGATCAAAGCTTTTTAAATTCAACTCATGTTTTATAACAGGAGTTAATCCTTAAGGAATTTCCCCCGTATTTAGTTTCATGCATGAGTAGATATTGCTGTAATTGGAATTTTGATTTCATGTACCTGCATTCTCTCCTTGTTAGCATCGCGTATTACTCTTCCCTTGCCCAGTAATGATGGGTTAAGCGGATCTCAGTGATGCTTATATTAAAAGACGGGAGTTTTGTTAGTCTCTCTGAACTGTTGATTCTAGTTCTTGGAGTTCGGGAACTCCTAAATTTTCATATTTCCTTTTATCTGGCTTTGCAATTGCATGTAAATCTGTTGTTGAAGTTTTCAATTCGAAATGGTTTCTGTATTTTTCTTGAATGATCTGTTTATTTTGTGCCCTGGATTTAAGGAAAAAGAAAGAGAAGAAAAACTTATCCAATTTACGTTTATTGAAGTTAGCTTTGCAAATTGTCATGAAGCATGAAGTTTAGAGGATGGATATTAAGTTAGTCTTTGTTTGCGAGTAAAATATTTTCTGAAAAGTT
The DNA here is from genome assembly GCA_025503065.1 of Gossypium bickii. Classification (NCBI taxonomy): domain Eukaryota; kingdom Viridiplantae; phylum Streptophyta; class Magnoliopsida; order Malvales; family Malvaceae; genus Gossypium; species Gossypium bickii. Next base: position 135,138,219 of record CP106709.1, on the reverse strand, counting down.
ATTTTTATATACATATTAATAAATTTTTATATTTTACATTATTTTTACATATATTGTAATGATTTATTTATAAATAAATAAATCAAATTAAATATATAATAATGCTCAATTATTAAGCTATATTATTAATCGTTATACAATGAAAATAACAAAAATTAGATAAATTATTTGTAATTGTGTTAAAAAAATAAAAAAAATAAAGATTGAATAATTATAAATAAGCTTCCAAACCATAATTAATACTAAAAATTAATAATATTATCTAAATGCATAATTAGTAGTACACCACATAATAACAATAACATTGTCCAAGTGCATAACTAATATTACACTACATAAAAGTATCAATATATTCAACCTTGATAAAATTTTTAAAGTCAACTTTTTTTATGCTTCTTACTTTTAACTAAAAAAGCTTTGGCTTCGGATTCATGACTCACTAGATAATCAAACACAGAACACAAGAAGTCATCATCAAATCCTTCTTCCTCTATCGACATCACTTATTCGTAAAGCTATGGTGTCTTATCCGCAGTAAATTGTTCCAAAGTATTAGCAATTTTGCCAAGTTGTTCACCCACAAATTTAATTTGTTCATCAACGACACTTTCTTGAATATTTTTTCTTTTACGTTTGGATGTGCCAGATGAAAATACATTTGTTCTTACTTCTTCAATTTCTTCATTGTCGTGATCAGGACACATGAATCTTGGTTACCATCATCCAAATCTATGTCAAGAAATGTTTCGCAAAACTCCTCATTGCCATATATCTTTGCCAACAACCAAAGCCACTTCACCATAATGATCAATGCTTTTATTCAAAAATGGTTCATATACTTCTTGTGTGCCTGTTGGATATTGTACACAATTACAATAACAAGTAAAAAACAATTGAAATATACTTAACATATATATACATATATTACCATCACTGTTGTATCATATGTCGCTCTATCACATGTGATCATTTTCATGTTATCATCCCATCCAAAACCACTTTCACCTCGAATTTTGCATATAATCTGCCACTGGTTTTTTACAGTCGTCAAATGATTTTCCACATGCTTCGCATCGCATTGGACTTGGAATCTTTCAGAAATAGCTTCGACAATTCGGTTAATAGAAACTGCTTTGAAAGTATTAGAAGGCTTATTTCCTTTCTAAGCCTCCTCTGCTAGAATTTCAAGAAAAACATGTTCCATCGATTTTGTCCACCTAAATTGCTTGGAGGTCCCTTCTTTGTTGCCTTTACCCATTCTACATTAATAATTGTCATTATCAATCATTACAATATCCAACAAGCTTAAAACATAATAAATTCAATATTTAACAAGCTTAACATAATCAATATCTAACAAATTCAAGACATAATAATTTCAAAATCCAACTAACATTAACAAAAAAAAAAACAGTTTTAATACTAAACATACATAACATATAAATAATAACCCTAAGCCCTAAACCTATCTAATACTTCTAGCCATATAATCAGTCCACATAGCTTGTGCAATTTTGTCTCTCTTAGTAGACCATTCTCTTGCTTCTTCTCTTTCTTCTCGCTCCATAAGAGTTGGTATTATCAAATCAGACTCAAACTCCTCATATAAACCTTGATTAAGTAAATCATTAGGATCAACTCCCATTATATAATTATGAATGATACAACAAATCAAAACTATATCTACTTGAGTTTGAAAATTCCAAAATGGTTCAACATCTAATACACGAAACCGTTTCTTCAAAATCCCAAAAACACGTTCAGTACTGATTCGCAATGATGAATGTCGAAGATTAAAGAGTTCTTTTGCATTTTCAGGCCCCTGAGCACTAAACTCTTTTAAATGATATCGAACACCACGATATGGGGTAATATATCCATTTCGGATGCCATATCCAGCATCAGCAATATAATATTTACCCACAATTTTACAAAATATAATTAATACTAATAAATTATAAGCTTACTAGAACTATTTGGTATTTAATGATAATTATTACCTTCCGGAATTCTTAATCCTCTTGGGCGTGAAAGTGCATCACTTAAAATACGAGAATCATGTGCACTACCTTCCCAACCAGCTAGAACATAGGAAAATTTCAAATCAAATGTAATGGCAGCCAATACATTTTGTGTTGTCCCCCCTTTACAACTACGAAATCTTCCTTGAATGCTAAGTGGAACGGATGCACGAACATGAGTTCTATCCAATGCTCCAATACAATCTTTAAAATACGGATAAAACCTTGGATTGTTTCTGATTTCACTACGAGTTGACTCATCAGGTGATCTAATAACTAGTTTATACAATTTCAAAATAGCCCTCAATACAACCCTAAAGTAACAGTGAACTGTCTCAGTTGATCTATAATATCTAGATCCAATCACTCAAAACCTTACATTATGACCAATTATATGTAAAAATATAACCACTTGCTCTCTGATATTCACAGATTGACTATTAATATAATTTTTTCTTTCATAATCTCGATTCACACGAGGGTGAGAAGCAATTTCCTTCCTAGTTTTTAATTTTTTTAATCCAAAGAGCTCCAAAAGCTAAAACTGAAGCCACGACTCCGAAAATTGCATTTTGATCTTGACTACAATCCATCTACACAAAATAATGCCACACAAATATTTTATCACTACAAAAAAGGTGCAAGCTTTTCATAAGATCGAAATACAAATAAATACAAAGGGAAAAAATTATTTTAGAAAATATATCAATATATCAATATTCAAATTTAAAATTTCCATACAACAGTCAAAGGAAAAAACTAATATTTTTTTAATCACACAACAGTTTCCAAAATAATCTAAAAATAAATAGTTTATGGTCTATGGTTTATGGTTAGATAGAGTGCCAAATACTTGTCGATTTTGCCACTAGTCTAGTACTAAAATTTGTGTGGGCTATAGTTTAATTGGCATTAGACTTAATTTAGGGTTTTATTACTTTGTTTACAATTTATTCCTCCGGTTGCTTGTCTCAAAAAGGAAAAGATTATGTTTCTCATACTATCTGTGTTTTTGTATGATAATTGAAAAGAAAATAATAATGATGTAATGTTTAAAGACTGAGATTTTAAAGCAGTATAACGCGTATACATATAATTATTTCTCAAACTTATATATTTATTTAATTGGGAATTTGAAATTCTTACATATAAATATTTGAAACTTGGAAATTCATGTTTTTATCTTTCAAATGTACCAATCAATTCTACATGATTTATGTATATTTCACAGAATTTATATAGCAAATGAAATATAAGCCTAAATATTGAAATTACTCTTTTAAAAATAGTATACAAGTATTGATTCCAAAACCAGATGGAAACCAAATTAAGACTTTTAATGCAGCTGGGAGCCACTAGCAAGGCAAGTTGCAAAACATTCACAATTTTCTTTATTCACCGGTACTATATATAATTTATATACCCTTAGTTTGAAGAATAAGACCAAAATATATATAGCACCATAATCATGACACTGAGATTCAAATAGAAGAGTGTCATTTTATGCCAAACTTTAATTACCTTTATTATTATCATCATTTAAAGTTATTTATATTAATATTTGTATAATTTAATATCAAATTAAAATAATTTTTATTATTGAATTACAGTTCGGGCTAAATCAGACCCATCCAAATGTTTTATCTTCTGTTCAAGACAAGACCTTTACAGGCCAAACCAACTGATCCGACCTAAACCAAACATAATATCTCCTATATTTCTCGAGGCAGTACACCAGATCTCTATCAATTACAAACTATTAAAATCTCTTCCCCATGGCAGTAAATTTGCTTGACTGTCTACTTTAGTTCATACTTTCGCCTTGTCAAAAACAGAGAAGAGGTTTCAACATGATAACTACATATAAATACGGTATTTACGACACACAAGAATGCCTATTAGAAAGAAATTTCAAGGTACCTATTATGCTTTCCTTCTGTTAACACTTCTTCCTGAGACATTAAAAACTATTTAATTTAATGACAATTGAACAGTTCCATCATAAGGGCTTCAGCATAATGATAAAATTAGACCATAAACTGAAACCACAAAGATAGTTCCTCTTCCCTCTCCTACAACAGATGATTATTCCTCATCATAGACAAGCAAGAAATATACGGTGGAATTAAATGCATTAAAAATGTTTCCAATCAGAATACATGGAAACCTGAGATGCAAAATAAGTTTTCTTTCCTTTGTCCTCTTTTATCAACTAAATAAAGGACTGAAAAAATTAAGTCAACTGCCTAAAATACACATCTTTAAACATGATATCCAGGGGAAAAAACTACTTAAAGAAAGTCATATCAAAATGGGCAACCATTCAAAGTATAAGGAACCGCATGACTAACAATCTCCTCCCTTAGTCCTTGTTAAAACTACCCGCGAAGCTATACTAGTTAAAGTAGATGTACTGAGGTCTTTTTTTTCTCTGTTCCAAACACTCTTATGAAAAGAAGTGATCCTTTAAACAAGAATTCTAGTGACATACTTGTAAACTACTGAAGAACAAGACATAATAAGCACTTGCAGGTAGTTAACAGCAAGCAAAGGTAATGAGCCTTTGAGATTGGTAAAATCCAACAAGAAACGTACCAAGAATAAAATGTTAATCTATCATAGCCAAAAATGATAGTCAACACATGCAAAACAGAAAAGAAAATGATAATCAAAATAACACTACACTGGAACACGAAGGTTTGTAGATCAAAATCGTTTCCTGACAGACAAGATGCCAAATCTTCAACTGGAAAAATGATAATCATGAAACAGAAAACATTGAGCCATAGAAACCAAATCATATCACCAAAATTCATCGACTGACTATGCTTTTCCTATGGCCTATGACCTTTCCTATTTCGCAACACAAAACAGTAGCTCAAAATAAAATGGAGACCCATACCTAATTGAAATAAGAATCCCTGAAAAATAAGGATTAAAATTGATTTTGTTTACAGAAAAAAAGGAAAATTATCTAGAGCTCTAACTACAGAAATAAATTTAAATTTCCATTGGCCTTAACCAATGCCATAAACTGCTCACACAGAATTATCTATTCTGAAAATTTTGATTTAATTTTCTTAATTTCTTTACTTATTTTAACCTATGTAGCCTACATAAATTGAAGGGCTAACTACGATCAAGAAAACAAATGAAAGAAAAATTGAGATGAAACAGAGAGTAATCAGTCAGAGATGAAACATTAGAGAAATATGCACATACCTGGAGGAGATTAGAGATGAATTTTTCCAAGAGATTGCAAGACCCAGCGAAAGGAGAGATTCCAATACCCAGCGAAAGGAGGAACCGGAAAAATCTGAGAAAGAGAGAAAGAGATTTGTTGGCTGAGAAAGAAAGAATGAGAAGGAATGAAGAAGGGGAGAAGGAGAAAGACTTACCTGGATGAAGGGGCAAAGATCCGGAAAATGTCTTACGAAAAAGAAATCGGTAAGACGTTTTCCAGAAATAAAGAAGTGATTTTACCCGTGTTTTGAAAATGTTTTCCTTTAGGAATTCATTTTCCAGCAAACAAACACTGGAAAATTGTAACACCCCTTAACCCTAAACCGTCACTGGAACAAGGTTATGAGGTATTATTGGAGTTAAACATAAATAAACGAGTAAATTGGGACATAATCCCGAAGCACAATTTAAAATTTTTCAAATTTCATCTTTACGACCCTAATATAAACCTACGAGACCCAAAATATGATTAGGAAATGATTTGGGACTAAAATAGAAACTTTAAAAACTTTTTCTTGAAATTAGGGGCACATGGCCGTGTGGTTTGGGACATGCTCGTGTGGCCTGCCCGTGTGAAATTTTCTTAGCTACTGACCACCACACGGCCTAGGCCGTGTGAAAACTGCTATTTTCACCATTTTTAGGCTATTAAAACACACCAAAAACACCTAATTCATACACAATCACAATCGTCCATTGTTTAAACAAAACTTAACCATTTCATAAGCATCAACCCATATTAAAATTTGTATCATAAAGATCATTCATTCAAGCATTTACCAACTCAAAACTTGTAAAACACTTGACTAAGTTTACTTCAAAAATCATATACACATATCTAGCCTATACATGCCATAATTAGCTAAATACATTTTCAAAAAGGGTACCAAAAGAGTTTAGAAGTGTGATGATGATCCTTGACAGACCCGAGCCTACAGTAGCTTTAATGACCTATAAAACAGAGAAAATACACATATAGAGTAAGCTTTCCAAAAGCTTAGTAAGTCAATATACAAACAAACCTAACATAGGAGGCATATATGCAAATAAATACATTAACACATATCAATCACTTAGCAAATTATCACATATATGCTGTGATTCATATACCTTTGATCACATTTACCATATTCACAATTCAAAAATCACATAAACGTATAACTCATTTTAACCAAAACTTTACATATCATATTATCAATTCCATATTCATAGCACCATAATAAGATCACATAGATGCTTACCCTGTATACACAATTTGTGTATAATCAACGTGCCTGAAATGGTTTTACGATCACATATTTGTTCATAGCTCAGATTTGCAATACGTATCACAAATTTGCCCACTGAACCAATAGGAAACTAGTAGGATACTCATAAAGCTCGGAATAGTTTTACAATGCCAACGTCCCAGACGTGGTCTTACATGTACTCAGATATTAGTGCCACTATCCCAGATATGGTCTTACATGTAAAAGTCATATTGATGCCAACGTCCCAGACGTGGTCTTATTCATAAAACTTATATCGATGCCAACATCCCAGACGTGGTATTACTCGTAAAACTTATATTGATGCCAACGTCCTAGACGTAGTCTTACACGAGTCTCAAATCAACGCCAACGTCCCAGACATTATAATTGCATAAGCTTATCAATTTTTCTCGAAATTCATAAGCATAGCTTATCAATAATATTCATGATCAACATCAATCATAAAAACAATTATAATTGCATACATATACATTTATTTGCATAGTGACTTACCTCGGATTCAGTTTTTCGAAATGAAAACGGCTACTCGATTACCTTCGCCTTCCCACGATCTAAGTCCGTTTTCTTCGGTTCTTGATCTAAACATATTCAGGATTAACCTTTTTATTCACTAATTCATTCAATTCAATCCATGGATAATTTAGGGCTATTTGCAAATTAACCTTCATATTTGCACATTTTTTTAATATAGTCTATTTTTCTCAAAACATCAAATTCATAAAATCATTACATACACATACTTAACCGAATATACATATATATCATACAAGCCCATATTTTCCATCAAATCATCAATTTAGTCCTTCAATTTGCTATTTCACAATTTAGCCCTATTTAGCTAAATTCATCATAATCTCAAGAACAAAACATGTTCATAAAGCTCAAATCTTTCATTTAACACCATAAATCACCATAAAACTCAACATATCATCAATGGCACATTTCATGAACAACATCAATTCATCAAATTAAAACATGGGTTTTGTAGCTCTCAAAGCAACGATTACAAAAACGTAAAAATTATCAAGAACGGATCAAAAACTAACCTTTGATTTAAACTTGTAATAGCTGAAAATTTGAAAGCTTTTGTTCTTTCTTTTCTTTCCCAAATTCAGTGGAAAAATGGATGAGAAAATGTCCATTTTCATGCTTTTATCAAATATATCATACATAATAATCTATTTACTAAATTAGCCTTAAAATAATCATATAGGACAAATATAAACAATGGTTATCATGTCATTCCACCATTCACTAAATTTATTTTATTATAAAATAATTATTACTTAATGGATAAGTAATAACATATTAGTAACATATAAAATAAACAACTAATCACATAAAAAAAACATGCATGTGCTACATTTATTACCATCCACTACTTATAATAATGGCTTAATTTCCATTTAAGTCCTCACATTTATAAAGCCACAGCACATAAATGCTTTAGCAATTAACAATAAACTTTCACATCTCATGCAATTTAATCCTTTTGTTAATTTAACCACACAGACAATCAAATTAACTTACGAAAATTTAACACATGCTAAACCTCATATCAACAGCACAGAATATAATATTAAAAATATTATACGAACTCAGATTTGTGGTCCCAAAACCACTATTTCGACTAGGGTATAAACCGGATTGTTACAATTCTCCCCCTTAGGGATTTTCGTCCCCAAAAATCTTACCGTTAAACAGATTCGGATATTGCTATCTCATTGAATCCTCAGGCTCCCACGTAGCTTCTTCAATTCCGTACCGATTCCACAATACTTTCACTAGCGGAATTCTCTTGTTTTTCAACTCTTTCACTTTCCGAGCTAAGATACGAATCGGTTCCTCTTCGTATGTCATATCAGAACGAATTTCAATTTCAGATGGGGCAATCGCATGTGATGGATCGGATCAATATCTACGAAGCATCAAAAAATGAAAAACATTGTGTATCTTTTCTAGTTCAGAGGGCAACTTTAATCTATGCGCAATAGGCCCAACAGGTTCAATGATTTCATACGGTCCGATGAACCTAGGACTTAACTTGCCTTTGCGTCTAAATTAAAGTACTTTCTTCCACGGAGATACTTTCAAAAATATTTTGTCGCCGATCGGCTGCTGCTTTTAAATAATCTCGGATCAGTTTCACCTTTTGTTCTGTATCCTTGATTAAATCAACACCATGTAACTTATTTTCACTGAGTTCAGTTCAATACAGAAGTGTACGACATTTACGTCCGTACAAAGCTTTATATGGCGCCATTTTAATGCTCGTCTGGAAACTATTATTATACGCAAATTCAATTAATGACAGATATTGTTCCCACGAACCATTAAACTCAAGTACACAGCATCTTAACATATCTTCAAGAACCTGAATAATTCGCTCGAATTGACCATCTGTTTGCGGATGAAAAGCTGTACTAAAGTGTAATTTTGTGCCCAAAGCTTCTTGTAATTTTTTCTAAAACCGCGATGTGAATCTCGGATCTCTATCTGACACAATAGATAATGGCACCCCGTGCAATCTCACAATCTCAAAAATATAAAGCTCAGCTAATCTCTCAAGTGAAAAGTCTGATCTTACCGGAATAAAATGGGCAGTTTTAGTTAATCGGTCAACTATGACCCATATCGCATCTTTCTTTCTCGGAGTGAAAGGCAAACCAGAAATAAAATCCATCGTCACTCTATCCCATTTCTATTCGGAAATCAGAATCGACTGTAGTAAACCAGACGGGACTTAATGTTCAGCTTTCACTTGTTGACAGACTAAACATTTCGAAACAAAGTCAGAAATGTCCCGTTTCATACCAGACCACCAATAATGTTGTTTCAAATCATGATACTTTTTAGTGCTTCCCGGATGAACAGATAGATGACTATTATGTGCTTCGTTCAAAATCAGCTGAATCAACTCCGGATTTCTCGAAACATAAATACGATCCTAGAATATTAAGCAATCATCAACAATTCGAAATTCAAATTTAGAATTCGATTCACACTGAGCTCGTTTTAGTAACAATTCATTATCAACCTTCTAAGCATCACATATTTGTTGTACAAACAACGGTTTGACTTTTAATTCTGCTATCACAGAACTATCATCAGACAAGTCTAACTGAGCATTCAAAGCATGTAGTGCAGACAATGACTTTCTACTCAATACATCAGCAATAACGTTTGCTTTACCTGAATGATAATCTATCACAAGCTCATAATCTTTCAATAGCTCAAGCCATCTTCGCTGACGCAGGTTCAAATCTTTCTGGGTCATCAAATATTTCAGACTTTTATGGTCTGAAAATATGTGACACTTCTCACCATACAGATAATGGCGCCAAATCTTAAATGCAAACACAATTGCAGCTAATTCAAGGCCGTGAGTCGGATGATTCTTTTTATGAGGCTTCAACTGTCTCGAGGCATAAGCTACTACTTTGCGTTCTTGCATCAAAACACATCCCAGACCGTTTAGCGAAGCATTCCTGTATACAACAAATTTTTTACCCGGTTCTGGCTGTACTAACACCGGGGCTTCTGTTAACAGAGATTTCAACTGATCAAAACTTTTCTAACACTTATCTGACCATTCAAATTTGACATCTTTTTGAAGTAGTCTAGTCAATAGAGTAGTTATCGCTGAAAATCCTTTTACAAATCGACGGTAATAACCGGACAAACCTAGAAAACTACGGACTTCAGACACGTTTTTCGGAGGTTTCCAATTCAAAATAGCAGAAATCTTACTGGATCCACTCGAATTCCAGAAGTTGACACAATATGTCCCAGAAAACTAACCTCGTGCAACCAGAGTTCACATTTGCTGAATTTCGCGTACAATTACTTTTCTCTCTAAGTTTGCAACACAATTCTCAAGTGTTCAGTATGTTCATTTTTATTTCGTGGATAAATCAATATGTCATCAATGAATACTACAACAAATTGATTTAAATATGGTTTGAAAATTCTATTCATCAGATCCATAAAGACAGCAGGAGCATTGGTTAGTCCAAATGGCATAAGTAAAAACTCATAATGCCCATACCTTGTTCTGAAAGCAGTCTTTGGAATGTCTGAATCCTTAACTCTCAACTGATAGTATCCCGATCTCAGATCAATCTTGGAAAACACAGTATCTCCTTTTAACTGATCAAACAAATTGTTTATTCAGGGTAATGGATATTTATTCTTTATTATCACCTTATTCAACTGACTATAATCGATACACATCTTCATCGTGCCATCTTTCTTTTTCACAAACAGAACAGGAGCACCTCAAGGCGAAAAGCTCGGTCTAGCAAACCCTCTATCGGTCAATTCTTGCAACTGTGACTTTAATTCTTTCAATTTAGTGGATGCCATTCTATATGGAGCTATCAAAATTGGTGTAGTACCAGGCAACAATTCTATACCGAACTCAACTTCACGAATCGGAGGTAAACCCGGTAGCTCTTCAAGAAACACATCAATAAGCTCACAAACAATAGGCACTGATTCAACTTTCTTCTCAAATACTTTCGAATCAATCACGTAGGTAAAATATGTCTCATAACTCTTTTTCACATAACTATGAGCTTTTAAGACAGATATTACAGCAGGTAATCCATTCAAATCATCAGACTCAATCTGTACAATCTCATCATTCGGACATCTCAAATCTATAGTCTTTCTTTTACAGTTCACAACAGCATCATGCATAAATAACCAATCCATACCTAGAATAATATCGAACTCATCAAACGGAAAAAGTATCAAGTCAGCAGGGAAACATATATCTTGAAACATTAACGGACAATTCTTGCATACTTTGTCAACAATGACACTTTTACCTAAGGGGTTCGATACTTTTATAGCAAATTCAGTAGACTTTACAGGCAAAGTCTTACCATATACTACATTCATGCATATGTACGAATGTGTAGAACCAGGGTCTATTAAAGCAATCACAAAAATATCATAAAGAGTAAAAGTACCTGTTATAACTTCAGGTGATGAAGCTTCCTCACGAGCTCAGATAGCATACGCTCTGACAGGTGCTCTAGCTTCAGACTTGATAACATTCTCTCTCGTAGTTCTCTGACTGCCACTGGCATTTCTCACATTCTTCAATGGTCTACCTCTCGCAGGTGTATTATCAAATCTCAAATTCTGAACAGTTTCTGGCTCGACAGTCTCAGGACAATCTCGGATAAAATGATCAAACGATCCACATCTGAAGCAAACTCTGTCATTTAATCTACAGCTTTTCGGATGTCTTTTTCCATAATGTTTACATTCGGGTCTTTCGGATCGAACATTGCCAACGCTGGCTGTAACACCCCCTACCTGTATTTGTTATCAGAATAAGGTACGAGGCATTACCAGAGTTTACAAATTTTTTTTTTTTTAAACCGAAACCATTCTAATTCAACATATTTTCAAAATAAAATTCATGCATATTTATAAAATAACTTCAACACATAAGCCATATCAGTGGCTAACCTTATATTCATTTCATATTAACATTTATTTTATTAGCTTATACATGCCATTCATTTCCAAACTAAAATTTCTTTAAATACCGAAATACTGGGGTTGATAGTGTGATGAGTCTCCCACCGATTCGACCTCCGAGCTCTTAACACTACAAAACAAGGGAAAGGAAAGCAGAGTAAGCACTTTGTGCTTAGTAAGCCCATAACAAGAATTATACTTACCTAATATTTTCAATACAATGTAATAAGCATTCATATATCCATTCAATGCATTAATACCCTAACATGCACAAGCTCAACATTCAAGTTAGTTCATTAATTTCCATATATCAATAATATACACACCATGATTGATGAGCTCATCAATACTATGATTTTCATTTCCTTGTTATTTTTTCATATTTATCCCGTTGAATTACTCGAAATTTCGATGGATTTTTAGAGAGTACACTTTTGTGTACAAACCAGGTCCGTCAATTCATATTCATGTGCGCACATTTTCATTTTGAGAGCACACTCGCGAACCTCATCTTTACAAAGCGAGATTACCAGTCCAGGCTAAATCCTGTAATATAAACTCATAGAGTATTGTCGGGATTACCGGTCCGAGCTAAATCCCCTGCAGCGACAATTACTCTAATGAGCTTGGATCCAATTACAGACCCAGCTAAATTCAGACCTAATTCGGATTACCCGTCCGGCTAAATCCATTTTCCACATATTCTTCGGGGAGGGCTATATCGAGGATAGGATCACCCGTCCGGGCTAGATCCTTTTTTACCGTCAATTCCTTTTCGAGAGATCCATCGAATTTTTCCTTTCATTCAACCGGGATTTCTTCCTTTTTTATCAAATATACCAATGTATCATCAATTTTCATACAATCAACATTCAAATTATATTCACATCAATAACATACATTTCAAGCATTTAACAATATAATTCAAGTTACATGAACTTACCTCGATACTAGTTCGTTTATAAAATCTACTAATCCGGGACTTTTTCCTTTCCTCGATCTAGCTTTGTATTTGAGTTTTCCGGATCTAAATAAATAAATCCAATCATCAATTCAATACATTTCATGTTCACATGTAGCATTTTCTATAATTCTATTATTATTTTTAGCTTATTCAAAGCAGTCTACTTGAGTCACAGTCACTAAATTATTTATTTCTCGAGCTACAGAGCTCCAAACGAAGAACCGTTAATTTTTCCTGAAACTAGACTCACATATCTTCTTCTCATAAAATTTTCAGAATTTTTGGTATGGCCAATCAATACCAGATTATTCTTAAAGTTTCCCCTGTTTCATTGTTTGACTGTTCTGACCTCTCTTCACTACGAATCAAATTACTCTTCATACAAAATTCATATGACCTTCTTATTTATTTCATTTGAAAATAGACTCATTCAGGATTCTAAACATGTAAAGTTAAGTCCCTAATTATTTTTCTCCAATTTTTTTATGATTTTTCAAAATCAGAACAGGGGATCCCGAAATCCCTCTAGATCAGTCTTACAAAAATATAAATATCTCAAATTACAGAATTCCTTTGCTTTCCATGTTTCTTTCATATGAAAATAGACTCAATAAGCTTTAATTTCATATCTCATTCAACTTCTAATTCCACTTCTACGAATTTTAGTGATTTTTCAAACTTACTCTACTGCTGCTGTCCAAAACAGTTTTGTTATAGCTTATTTTTTTACAATTAAATCCTTTACCCAATTCTAACTTCAAATTCTTTCAATTAAACCACTAATTCATCATTTTATTCATCATATGCTATATTCAAAAACTCTGAAACTTCAAAAATTTCAACTTAAATTCATCAAAACTTTGTTCTAAAACTTATAAAGCATCAAAATTAAAAGAAAAAGGACTAAATTAACTTACCAAATTAAACTCCAAGCTTCAAACTTTTAATTTTCCCTTTTCTTCTTTCTTTTCTCTTTTTCTTTCTTTTCTTGCACGTTTGCTCTCTGTTTCTTTTCTGTTTCTATCTCTTTTGTTTCTTTTCTTTTCTTTATATATATATATATATAATAATATAATAATATAATAATATAATAATATAATAATAAACTAAAAATCTCAGATTTTTCTTCAATTCACCGCCTCAATCTAGACAAAATGGCTTAATTACCATTTTGGTCCTTTATACTTTCTTTTAATCTATAATTAAACTTTTACTTTCATTTCAATTTAGTCCTTTTCATTTAATTACCTACCCAAACGTTAAAATTTTCTAACGAAAGTTTAATACCGCATTACTAACATTTTATAAATATTTATAAAAATATTTCCTATCATATAAAGACTCATGCAAACATATTGAAATAAATTTCTATTTAAATCGGATTTATGGTTGCGAAACCATTATTCCGATAATCTTGAATTTAGGCCATTACAACTCTCCCCCCCTTTTAAGGATTTTCGTCCTCAAAAATCTTACCAGTAAAGAGGTTTGGATATTGTTTCCTCATTGCCTCCTCCGGTTCCCATGCCGCTTCCTCAATCCCGTGCTTTTGCCACAATACTTTCACCAAATTTATTTTTTTATTTCTAAGCTCCTTTGTTTCCCGTGCCAATATCTTGACCGGTTCTTCATCGTAAGTCATATCCGGCTGAATCTCCATACTGTCGGAGAAATAACATGTGAAGGATCGACCGATATCGTCGTAGCATAGACACATGAAAAACATTATGGATTTTATCAAGTTTCGTGGTAATGCCAACCGATAAGCGATCGGTCCAATTCTTTCTATGATCTCATATGGTTCGATAAATCTTGGACTCAATTTACCCTTTCGACCGAATCGGAGAACTTTCTTCCAAGGAGACACTTTCAAGAATACCTTGTCACCGCACGAAATTCAATCTCTTTTCGTTTAAGATCGGCATATGATTTTTGGCGATCGGAAGTCGCTTTAAACTATCCCGAATAACCTTCACTTTCTCTTACATTTCCGGATTAAATCAACCCCATGTATCTTCTTTTCTTTGAGCTCTGTCCAATACAATGGTGTTCTACATTTTCTACCATACAAAGCTTCATATGGAGCCATTTTAATCTTGGATGATAATCTGTTATTGTAAGCAAATTCAATCAAAGGTAGATACCTCTCCCAATTACCTTTAAACTCTAGTATACAACATCGAAGCATATCTTCCAATACTTGAATTACACGCTCGATTGGCCATCCGTCTGAGGATGAAATGCGATCTTGAAATACAACCGAGTACCCAAAGCTTCTTGCAATTTATCCTAAACGAGACGTAAATCGGGGATCTCTATCGATATAATGGAGATAGGCACTCCATGTAACCCGACAATCTCGGATATGTACAATTCAGCCGGTTTATCTAAAGAATAATCCATACGCATTAGGAATAAAGTGCGCTGACTTTGTCAATCGGTCAACAATCACCCAAATAGCATCTTTTTTCCGGAGACAACGGTAACCCCGATACAAAATCCATAGTGATTCTTTCCCATTTCCATTCCGGTATAGTAATTGGTGAAGTAACCCGAAAGGTACTGATGATGTTCTCGCTTTAAACTGTTGACATATCAAACATCTTGATACAAAATCGAAATATCACGTTTCATACACGCCACCAAGACATCTTCTTCAAATCATTATACATTTTATTACTTCCGGATGTACGGACATAGTACCACCGTGAGCCTCGTGTAAAATCTTTCAGACGAGCTCAATTCTTGGGTACACATACCCTACCTCCGAATAATAAACAATCACCAACCCCAACTTGAAATTCAGAATCGACTGACTCACATTGTGCCCGTTTAACTCAGTAACTTCTCATTACTCTTTTCGAGCTTCACATATTTCTTTGTAAAAATGTCGGTTTAGCTCTCAATTCAGCTAAGATTGAACCATCATCAATCAAAGACAATCGGGTATTCATAACTCGTAAAGCAAACAGAGATTTTCGACTCAAAGCATCAGCCACAACATTAGCCTTAATTTGGATGATAATCAATAATCAAATCATAGTCTTTTATCAATTCAAGCCACCGCTACTGTCTTAAATTCGAGATCTTTTCGTGTCATCAAATACTTCAAGCTTTTATGATCAGTATAAATATGACATTTCTCACCGTATAAGTAATGCCGCCATATCTTCAATGCAAAAACAATAGCAAACTAACTCAAGATCATGTACTAGGATAATTTCTTTCATGTGGTTTAAGTTGTCTTGAAGCATAGGCTATTACTTTACCTTCTTGCATCAAGACACAACCTAAACCATTTAATGAGGCATCATCAGTAAATAACAAATTCCTTACCCGGTTCATTTGCACTAATATCGGTGCTTTCGTTAGTAGATCTTTCAATCGGTTGAAACTCACGACATTCATCACCCACTCGAACTTTACATCTTTCTCGCAATAATCGAGTCATTGGAGAAGCTATCATAGAGAATCCTTGTACAAATCTCCGATAATAACCAGCTAAACCCAAGAAACTTCTAACTTCGAGATGGTCTTGGTGGACTCCAATTGACAATAATTGAGATTTTACTTGGATCTACCCCGATGCCTTCAAAGCAGATACAATATGTCCAAGAAAACCCACTTCTCGAAGCCAAAATTCACATTCTTGAATTTAGCATATAATTGTTTCTCTCGCAGAATTTGCAACACAATTCTCAAATGTTACGTATGTTCTTCTTCTGCATCTCGAGAATAAACCAAAATATCATCAATGAAAACTACCACAAACCTATCTAAATGCGGTCGAATATCCGATTCATCAAATCCATAAATATCGCAGTGCATTAGTCAACCCAAATGGCATAACTAGAAACTCATAATGCCGTGCACTGGTTCTCAAAGTCTGTCTTTGGCACATCGACTCCTTTACTCAGAATCGATAGTAGCCGATCGGAGATCAATCTTTGAAAATATAGTAGCACCTTTCGGTTGATCAAATAAATCATCAATCCGGGGCAACGGATACTTATTCTTTATAGTTACCTTATTGAGTCATCGATAGTCAATACACAATCTCAAAGACCCATCTTTCTTTTTCACAAACAGTAACGGAGCACCCCAAGGTGAATGACTCGGTCGGACAAAACCTCTGTCAACAAGTTTCAGAATCGTGTCTTTAATTCCTTTAATTCAGTAGGAGCCATTCTAAGATGGAGCTATGGAAATCGGAGTAGTTCGGAATCAAATCTATAGAAAATTCCACTTCTCTTTCTACGGTGGCAACCACGGTAACTCTTCCGAAACACATCGGAAAATTCACATACCACCTGCTTCGCTTGAATCTTTGACTCGAGATACCTTAGTATCTAATACATAAGCAAGAAAAGCATCATACCCTTTTTTGACATACTTTTGAGCAGTAATAATCGAAATCACATCGAGATAATCCTCATCGATCGGATTTAACCGAAGTAATTCACCATTCGACACTTCAACACAATATATTTACATAGCTGATTTATCGCGCATCATCTTTGAGTTAACCAATCCATGCCCAATATCACATCAAACTCATCAAATGGCGGTAACATCAAATCGACCAGAAACAATAACCTCTTACCATCAAGTGGACAATTTTTACAAATTTTATCCACCAAAATAGATTGGCCAAAGGGTTCGAGACTTTAACCACAAATTCGATGAGGTTCAATAGATAAATCTTTAACGCATGCAAGTTTTACACATATATATGAATGCGTAGAACAGGGATCAATTAATGCGAGAATATCGGTTTCAAGTAAAGAAAATGTACCAATAATAACATCGGTGAGGAGGCATCTTCTCCGCACGCATGACATATGTCCTAGGAGGTGCTCGTGTCTCGTGCCTACTTGTAGTATCTTTTGTAGCTCCTCGGCTACCACTAACATTACCGGATGGTCGAGATGGTCTACCCTCCAAGATTGATTACTTGGCTTCGATATATATTCAAACTTCTTTTTCACTTCTTTACGGACAATCTCGAGGAAATGGTCAAAAGAACCACATCGGTAACATGCCCCGCTCTTAAATCGACATTCACCAAAATGAGCTTTATTACAATCATGGCATCTCGGCTTAGGGTACCAACACCGCCAACACTGGTCATCGATGGAGTGGAAGGTCTTGAATTTAGTGCTTGTTGTGAACCTCGCACTCTATCCGAATACCAGTGGTTGAGGTAGAACGATCTGGTACTTCTTCAATTTCTTTGGAGCGAAAACCGAGATTTTTCCATTGGTCTTTTACTAAAAATTCGAGCTTCCCTCTCAGCCTGTTTCTTTTCTTTGCTCCATTCTTCTGCTTTATAAGCTCGTTCTGCTAGTGTAGCAAACTCTCGAATTTCAAGAATTCCAACAAGTAGCTTAATTTCTTCATTCAACCCTTCTTCGAATCGTTTGCACATTTCGACTTCCGATTGCACCCATTCTCGAGCATATTTACTCAACCGAACAAATTCTCTTTCATACTCGAATCGATCTATTGCCTGTTTCATTTCAAGAAATTCTTTTCTTTTTCGATCAAGGAATCTCTGGTGATATATTTCTTTTTGAACTTCGGTGCGGAAGAATTCCCATGTAATTTCTTCTTTCGGAACAACTGAAGCTTTAGTATTCCACCAATGATAAGCTGTGTCTTTTAGCAGTGAAACAGCACATTTCAAACATTCTTCTGGCGTGCAAGATAATTCCTCCAAAACCCGAGTAGTATTTTCTAACCAAAATTCAGCTCTTTCGGGATCATCATCAAGCGCTGCGCGAAAATTCTTCGGCCCCATATTTTCGGATTTTATCGACCGGAGCTTTTCCTTTTCTGACAGATTCAGTACCTGTACCCTGTGGAATCTCGGGAACCGGTGGAGGAACAGAAGGGGGAGCTTGAGTTTGCTGCATTGTAGGGTTAGTTCTTATATATTGGGTAAACCATTCATTCATCATTTGAAAGAAGGCTATTTTTGCCTCCTCCCCTTGACCCTCTATACCGGGCCTTCTACTGCTAGTTTCTTCTCTTTGTATTGAAGCCGGAGCATGACTCCCAGCTTCCTCAGATTGAGCTCGGTCAGATGACATTACTATAAGAAAACACAATTTAAATGGTTAGGAGATATCACACTATCAAAAATAATTTAAATGGCATGTATAGCTAATCCGTATTCATTATATCGGTCCTAAAACCGCTAAAGCTGTAGCTCGATACCAATAAATGTAACACCCCTACCGTATTCGTTATCGAGAATAAGGTACGAGGCATTACCGAGTTTACAAATTTTTTTTTTTTTTTTTAAACCGAAACCATTCTAATTCAACATATTTTCAAAATAAAATTCATGCATATTTATAAAATAACTTCAACACATAAGCCATATCAGTGGCTAACCTTATATTCATTTCATATTAACATTTATTTTATTAGCTTATACATGCCATTCATTTCCAAACTAAAATTTCTTTAAATACCTGCAAAAATGGGGTTGATAGTGTGATGAGTCTCCCACCGATTCGACCTCCGAGCTCTTAACACTACAAAACAAGGAAAGGGAAAGCAGAGTAAGCACTTTGTGCTTAGTAAGCCCATGTAACAAGAATTATACTTACCTAATATTTTCAATACAATGTAATAAGCATTCATATATCCATTCAATGCATTAATACCCTAACATGCACAAGCTCAACATTCAAGTTAGTTCATTAATTTCCATATATCAATAATATACACACCATGATTGATGAGCTCATCAATACTATGATTTTCATTTCCTTGTTATTTTTCCATATTTATCCCGTTGAATTACTCGAAATTTCGATGGATTTTTAGAGGTACACTTTTGTGTACAAATCCGGTCCAAATCAATTCATATTCATGTGCGCACATTTTCATTTCAGAGAGCACACTCATGAACCTCATCTTTACAAAGAGGATTACAGTCCAGGCTAAATCCCTCGCAACGACAATTACTCTAATGAGCTTGGATCCGAATTGCAGTCCAGCTAAATTCAAACCCTAATTCGGATTACCCGTCCAAGCTAAATCCATTTTCCACATATTCTCGGGGGAGGGCTATATCAGGATAGGATCACCCGTCGGGCTAGATCCTTTTTACCGTCAATTCCTTTTCAGAGATCCATCGAATTTTTCCTTTCATTCAACCGGGATTTCTTCCTTTTTTATCAAATATACCAATGTATCATCAATTTTCATACAATGAACATTCAAATTATATTCACATCAATAACATACATTTCAAGCATTTAACAATATAATTCAAGTTACATGAACTTACCTCGATACTAGTTCGTTTATAAAATCTACTAATCCGAGACTTTTTCCTTTCCTCGATCTAGCTTTGTATTTGAGTTTTCCGGATCTAAATAAATAAATCCAATCATCAATTCAATACATTTCATGTTCACATGTAGCATTTTCTATAATTCTATTATTATTTTTAGCTTATTCAAAGCTGTCTACTTGAGTCACAGTCACTAAATTATTTATTTCTCGAGCTACAGAGCTCCAAACGAAGAACCGTTAATTTTCCCTGAAACTAGACTCACATATCTTCTTCTCATAAAATTTTCAGAATTTTTGGTATGGCCAATCAATACCAGATTATTCTTAAAGTTTCCCCTGTTTCACTGTTTGACTGTTCTGACCTCTCTTCACTACGAATCAAATTACTCTTCATACAGAATTCATATGACCTTCTTATTTATTTCATTTGAAAATAGACTCATTCAGGATTCTAAACATATAAAGTTAAGTCCCTAATTATTTTTCTCTAATTTTTTTATGATTTTTCAAAGTCAGAACAGGGGATCCCGAAATCCCTCTGGATCAGTCTTACAAAAATATAAATATCTCAAATTACAGAATTCCTTTGCTTTCCATGTTTCTTTCATATGAAAATAGACTCAATAAGCTTTAATTTCATATCTCATTCAACTTCTAATTCCACTTCTACGAATTTTAGTGATTTTTCAAACTTACTCTACTGCTGCTGTCCAAAACAGTTTTGTTATAGCTTATTTTTTACAATTAAATCCTTTACCCAATTCTAACTTCAAATTCTTTCAATTAAACCACTAATTCATCATTTTATTCATCATATGCTATATTCAAAAACTCTGAAACTTCAAAAATTTCAACTTAAATTCATCAAAACTTTGTTCTAAAACTTATAAAGCATCAAAATTAAAAGAAAAAGGACTAAATTAACTTACCAAATTAAACTCCAAGCTTCAAACTTTTAATTTTCCCTTTTCTTCTTTCTTTTCTCTTTTTCTTTCTTCTTTCACGTTTGCTCTCTGTTTCTTTTCTGTTTCTATCTCTTTTGTTTCTTTTCTCTTTTCTTTATATATATATATATAATAATATAATAATATAATAATATAATAATATAATAATAAACTAAAAATCTCAGATTTTTCTTCAATTCACCGCCTCAATCTAGACAAAATGGCTTAATTACCATTTTGGTCCTTTATACTTTCTTTTAATCTATAATTAAACTTTTACTTTCATTTCAATTTAGTCCTTTTCATTTAATTACCTACCCAAACGTTAAAATTTTCTAACGAAAGTTTAATACCGCATTACTAACATTTTATAAATATTTATAAAAATATTTCCTATCATATAAAGACTCATGCAAACATATTGAAATAAATTTCTATTTAAATCGGATTTATGGTTGCGAAACCATTATTCCGATAATCTTGAATTTAGGCCATTACACTGGCCACTGAAGTTGCTGGAGTTTTGGAACTCATTTGCGATCTAGCTTGATTTCTGTTCAAATGTCCCACATTATCTCTGGAACGACTTTGATCATCTTGGAATCTTTTCAGAGTAGACTGAAATGATTTACTCTGAAATTTCTTTCTCACATCTCGAGCTTCAGACTCAGCTTTTCTTTTATCTTTCCCGAGTGCTTCAGCTTTGCAAGCTCGGTCTACAAGTACAACAAACTCTTTTATTTCTAAAATCTCGACTAGCAAACGAATGTCTTCATTAAGGCCATCTTCAAATCTTTTGCACATTATAGTTTTAGATGATACAAATTCTCGAGTGTACTGACTCAGTCTTACAAATTCTCGTTCGTATTCTGAAACAGTCATTCGACCCTGTTTGAGTTCTAAAAATTTCTTCCGCTTCTGATCGACAAATCTCTCACTGATATACTTCTTCCGAAATTCAATCTGAAAGAAGTCCCACGTGACTCACTCTTTCGGAACGACTGAAATAAAAGTTTTCCACCATTGATATGCTGCATCTCTAAGTAGTGATACAACACACTTTATACATTCTTCCGGAGTTAGAGACATCTCATCAAATACTCGGATAGTATTTTCAATCCAGAATTCAGCTTTTTCAGCATCATCATCCTTAGTAGCCCAGAATTCTTCTGCCCTATATTTACGAATCTTGCCAACCGGAGGCTTACTCAACAGATTTAGATTTGCAGTTGGAGGTATATCGGATGTCCAAGGGGCATTAACTGGGGGCGGAGATTGTGAAACAGTCGGGTTATTTCTTACGAATTGAGTGAACCACTCACTCATCATCTAGAAGAAAGCTTGTTTAACTTCTCCCTCATGACCGCTAGTAACGGTCTCGAATTAGAGGGTGTTGTCCCTTGTGCAGGAACAGGAGTATTACTTTCTACGTCGTCAGTTACGGCTCTTTCGGGATCCATTACTATGCGGAAATCACATTTTATACGTCAGGATTCATCACACTATCACAATTCAAATATATGACATGTATAGCTAGACTCTGACATGCTACATTAATCCGAGAATCAGCTAAACCATAGCTCTGATACCAATTAAATGTAACACCCTTTAACCTTAAACCGTCACTGAAACAACGTTATGAAGTATTACCGGAGTTAAACATAAATAAACGAGTAAATTAAGACATAATCTTGAGGCACAATTTAAAATTTTTCAAATTTCATCTTTACGACCTAATATGGACCTACGAGTCCTAAAATATGATTAGGAAATGATTTGGGACTAAAATAGAAACGTTAGAAACTTTTTCTTGAAATTAGGGGCACATGGCCGTGTTGTTTGGGACATACCCGTGTGGCCTGCCCGTGTGAAATTTTCTTAGCTACTGACTTTGCCACATGGCCTGGGCACACGCCCATGTGTCAAGGCCATGTGAAAACTGATATTTTCACCATTTTTAGGCTATTAAAACACACCAAAAACACCTAATTCATACACAATCACAATCGTCCACTGTTTAAATAAAACTTAACCATTTCATAAGCATCAACCCATATCAAAATTTGTATTATAAAGATCATTCATTCAGGCATTTACCAACTCAAAACTTGTAAAACACTTGACTAAGTTTACTTCAAAAATCATATACACATATCTAGCCTATACATGCCATAATTAGCTAAATACATTTTCAAAAAGGGTACTAAAAGAGTTTAGAAGTGTGATGATGATCCTTGACGGTCCCGAGCCTACAATAGCTTTAACGACCTATAAAATAGAGAAAATACACACATAGAGTAAGCTTTCCAAAAGCTTAGTAAGTCAATATGCAAACAAACCTAACATAGGAGGCATATATGTAAATAAATACATTAACACATATCAATCACTTAGCAAATTATCACATATATGCTTTGATTCATATACCTTTGATCACATTTACCATATTCACAATTCAAAAATCACATAAACGTATAACTCATTTTAACCAAAACTTTACATATCATATTATCAATTCCATATTCATAGCACCATAATAAGATCACATAGATGCTTACCCTGTATACACAATTTGTGTATAATCAACGTGCCTGAAATGTTTTACAATCACATATTTGCTCATAGCTCGGATTTGCAATACGTATCACAAGTTTGCCCGCTGAACCAATAGGAAACTAGTAGGATACTCAGAAAGCTCGGAATAGTTTTACAATACCAACGTCCCAGACGTGGTCTTACATGTACTCAGATATTAGTGCCACTGTCCCAGACATGGTCTTACATGTAAAAGTCATATTGATGCCAACGTCTCAGACGTGGTCTTATTCATAAAACTTATATCGATGCCAACATCCCAGACGTGATCTTACTCGTAAAACTTATATTGATGTCAACGTCTCAGACATGGTCTTACACGAGTCTTAAATCAACGCCAACGTCCCAGACGTGGTCTTACATGATAAAATAGAACAGACACCTATGTCATGACATAGCTAATCCTATCTACTCTTAGGTTCACACGGGACTTCTCAGACTTAGTTACTATATCGAATTTTTCTCGGAATTCCTAAGCATAACTTATCAATAATATTCATGATCAACATCAATTATAAAAACAATTATAATTGCATACATATACATTTATTTGCATAGTGACTTACCTAGGATTCGGTTTTTCGAAATGAAAACGGCTACTCGTTTACTTTCGCCTTTCCACGATCTAAGTCCGTTTTCTTCGGTTCTTGATCTAAACATATTCAGAATTAACCCTTTTATTCACTAATTCATTCAATTCAATCCATGGATACACATTTAGGGCTATTTGCAAATTAACCCTCATATTTGCACATTTTTTAATATAGTCCATTTTTCTCAAAACATCAAATTCACAAAATCATTACATACACATACTTAACCGAGTATACATATATATCATACAAGCCCATATTTTCCATCAAATCATCAATTTAGTCCTTCAATTTGCTATTTCACAATTTAGCCCTATTTAGCTAAATTCATCATAATCTCAAGAACAAAACATGTTCATAAAGCTCAAATCTTTCATTTAACACCATAAATCACCATAAAACTCAACGTATCATCAATGGCACATTTCATGAACAACATCAATTCATCAAAGTAAAACATGGGTTTTGTTGCTCTCAAAGCAACGATTACAAAAACGTAAAAATTATCAAGAACGGATCAAAAACTAACCTTTGATTTAAACTTGTAACAGCTGAAAATTTGAAAGCTTTTGTTCTTTCTTTTCTTTCCCAAATTTGGTGGAAAAATGGATGAGAAAATGTCCATTTTCATGCTTTTATCAAATATATCATACATAATAATCTATTTACTAAATTAGCCTTAAAATAATCATATAGGACAAACATAAACAATGGTTATCATGTCATTCCAACATCCACTAAATTTCTTTTATTATAAAATAATTATTACTTAATGGATAAGTAATAATATATTAGTAACATATAAAATAAACTACTAATCACATAAAAAAACATGCATGTGCCACATTTATTACCATCCACTACTTATAATAATGGCTTAATTGCCATTTAAGTCCTCACATTTATAAAGCCACAACACATAGGTGCTTTAGCAATTAACAATAAACTTTCACATCTCATGCAATTTAATCCTTTTGTCAATTTAACCGCATAGACAATCAAATTAACTTTCGGAAATTTAACACATGCTAAACCTCATATCAATAGCACAGAATATAATATTAAAAATATTATACAGACTCGGATTTGTGGTTCCGAAACCATTGTTCCGACTAGGGTATAAACCGAACTGTTACAAAAATCCAGAAAATGTTTTCCGAAAAATATTTTCCACCAAACAAACAGACCTTAA
This sequence comes from Gossypium bickii, assembly GCA_025503065.1. NCBI lineage: Eukaryota > Viridiplantae > Streptophyta > Magnoliopsida > Malvales > Malvaceae > Gossypium > Gossypium bickii. The sequence goes on along the minus strand of CP106709.1, from coordinate 135,112,589 downwards.
ATCAAAAGGGCCAGTTTCTTTTATTATTATTATTATTTTCTTGAAGGAATGTTCAATTTCATTCTTGCATAAACAAGTAATAAAATTAAATAGGGGAAACAATTGATTCTTCTTGAAGGATATAAAATCCTACCATGTAAACATCATACTTGAGATATTTGGGAAATTAGGGGAAAAATTGAGACTTTTTGAGTAACATAGTGTGATGGGATCCCAGGGTTCGCAACCCAATCAGCTGCTCTCTATTAACATTCACCACTCCATGAGACACTTAATATCCATTTCCACAGCATAACATTTCCAATAATTACAAAAACTAGGGTTAAGAGGAGAAATAAGATTTTCAGTAATGGAAGCTCCAAGGTATACTGTCAAGGCTTCCGCTGAAGAAGCATAAAGTCTATAGCATTTCTATATTAGATTTCATCCAGCCATTGTAATCTCTCATAACAGCAGCAATACTGATAAACCATAAAAGTAACATATTTTAAGCCCACATTTAGTATGCTTTTGGATAAATTAAGCTTCGATTTATATAAAAAGGTGCTCTCAATCCTTTGTTTTCATGTTTTATACCCAGGAAAGCATCCGAGGATGAAAAGAACGGAAAATGGGCCCAAAATGGAGTAAATGGGCCACATCACAAAATCGACACGGCCTGGCCCAAATACCACACGACCGTGCCTCATTAAAAGTCCGAACACGGCCTGGCCACGATTCACACGGGCGTGTGCCATGGCCATGTCCCTGTCATTGGAAAGGGCAATTACATTCGGGAAAGGATACTTGGAGGCAAAGAAACACATTCCAAAGCCTATTCAAACACCGTATTAGGAATTCTACTTAAATTAGGATACTTAGGGGCCAAGTAAGGCATCTCAAAGTCTATATAAACACCCAATGAGGCAACTTGAAAGAGGAGTTCGGCAGAAGCCGAAACGAGAGTCCAGCTAGGCGAAGGAGCCAAGCCGGAAAGGTCAGAATTGTGGGAATCACTCGAAGTTAGCCAGTTGATCCATCCCAAGAAGCTGGAATTATACTCAAGACGGTGGAATTCTACTTCAATTCCTTTAGGGAGTTTTAGGGATTCCTTATGTTTTGTTTTATCTTTTCTCTTGAGATGTTTTCTTATTTAGTTATGAACTAAACCCCTTAGATACCTGAAGAGGATGAAACCTAGATGAATCTTGTTATTTGATTTTTAAATTATATGATAACGACTTAGTTTGTTCTTAATTATGTATGCTTAATCTAAATTTGATGTGCTTAGGTGGAGGAGGAATAAAGCCTGCTTAAGAGTAGATCTAGCATTAAGCGGAGTTGATCGAACGCCTAGAGATAGGGTTACGAGACTTTTCTGGATTAGGGTGAAACCTAATATGGGAATCCATAGATCGATTTACTGCTATTCTAGTGGTTATTATAAGAGAACAAGAGTTCCACTAATTAACCTAGGGTTAGACGTTATTCGCCTCGAGAGAGGGTTTAATATACGTTAGGGAGTCCTACGGACCAAGCGAAGTAATTAAATCATATGATTCAGGGTTAGATAACAAGTGAAGTCTAGGTGGATTCTTCCTGAGGGTATCGTCGTGATCAATTGAGTTTTTCTTCAAGTTATTTCCCAATTCGTTCCTTTTGTCTTTGTTTCCTTAGCTTAGTCGTCGTTAATTTAGATTAAAACAACTTCACTTTATTTTAGGCTAAATAATAAAAAGAAAGTTAGTATTAATACTTTTAGTTCCTTTGGGTTCGACAATCCGATCTTGCCTAAGCTATACTACTGTTCGATAGGTACACTTGCCTTTAATCGTTGTCAGAGTTAGTTTCCAGGTTTGATCATTCTCTTTTATAAATTTTAAAGCTCTGATTTCAGTGATCAAATACCAGCCATTCGATTTTCACAAATCCATGAGGCATTAAAGTTAATTTTAAACACATTTGGCTTAGGTTTCATTCAGCCATTTCGAGAGGCAGAAAATGCAAGCACCCTCGTTTCCACTAAGGTTAAGACCTCCTTAAAAGCTTTGGCAAAAGGACAAAAAGAGAGTGTTAATTATGACTCCTATTTCAGTCAAATTTAAGAAGTAATATTCTAGTTAAACTCTGTTTATTTGTTTCAATCAAACACTGATTAGTTTAGATTATTTTATTATTGTTTGACCTATGAATTTAGCCTATAAATAGGCTCTTTTACAACCTTAGAAAACACACCCATTAGATATTAGAACTATTAACACATTTAGAGAATTTTGTGTTTACGTTTTGAGGGTTCTTTATTTTCGGGTTTTCAGGGTTTAGTTTTTATCTCCATCTTTTGTACTCTTCGTTCTTTTGCCATTATAGTAAAATTATCTTTGCCCGTGGTTTTTTATCCTCTTTGGAGGAGTTTTTCCACGTTAAATTTGTGTGTGTTCAATTTCTCAATTTATTCTGCTATTTTTTCTTGTTGCTTAATCGAGTCGATTCCTAACAAGTGGTATCAGAGCTAGTTCAATTTTCATAGATTAACACATTCAGATATGGCAACAACAAAGTTTGAAATTGAGAAGTTCGATGGTGAGACAAATTTCAATTTGTGGCAAGTTCGGATGATGACAATTCTAGTTCAAACCGGCTTGAAAAAGGTTATTACCAGGAAAAAGCCTGAGAATTTAAATAAAACAGAATGGGAAGAGCTTGATGAAAAGGCTTCGTCTGCAATCTAATTGTGCCTCGCGAATACGGTATTGCAGGAGGTATTGATGGAGAAGACCTCATCTGCCTTATGGAAAAGGTTAGAAACTCCTTTATGCGACTAAGTCTCTGGCTAATCTTTTAGTGTTGAAACAATGTCTATTTACGTTTCGCATGAACGAATGTGAGCTTCTTAGAGATCACATCAGTCAATTCATTATTCTTTTAAATGATTTAAAGAATGTTGATGTAACGACCTCAAAAGTATGGATATCAGAAAATGAGTTATTGGGTCTTCGTTTTTAGTAAACGGACTTGTAAATATTTATTAAAAATATCTATAAAGTTAGTTATGTGTTTAATCAGGTTTTAATTAAGTGAATTTAGCTCAATTAAGAGCAATTAATAAAAAAAGACTAAATTGAAATAGGAGTAAAAGTTAAATTATGGATTAAAAGAAATTATAAAGGACCAAAATGGCAATTAAGCCATTTTGTATAGGTGAAGCGGTGTAATGTATAAAAATCTAAGACTTTTATAAAAACAAATATTATTATAAACTAATATATATTCATGTGTTATAAAAGAAAAGAAAAAAAAACAAAAACATGAAAAGAGGAACAGAGAGCAAACGTAAAAGCAAGAAAGAAATGAAAGAAAAGAAAAAGGAGAAATTCATGATTTAAAGCTTGGATGTTTAATAGGTAAGTCAATTTAGCCCTTTTCTTTTAATTTTGATGTTTAATAAGTATTAGGACAAAGTTTTGATGAATTTAAGTTGAGGTTTTTGAAGTTTTAAAGTTTTTGAACATAGCATATGATGAACAAAAAGATGAATTAGTGGTTTAATTGAAAGAATTTCAAGTTAGAATTGGATAAAGGATTTAATTGCAAAATAAGCTATAAGAAAATAGTTTTGGGTCAGCAGCAGCAGTAGAGTAACTTTGAAAAATCACTAAAAATGGTAGAAGTGGAATTAGAAGTTGAGTGAGATATGATATTAAATCTTATTGAGTCTATTTTCATATGAAAGAAACAGAGAAAGCAAAGAAATTCTGTATTTTGAGATATTTAGAATTTTGTGAGATTGGCTCAGAATGATTTCGAGATCCCCTGTTCTGACTTGGAAAAATCATTAAAAATTGTAAACAAATAATTTTGGGACATAATTTATATGGTTAGATTCCTTAATGAGTCTATTTTTAGAAGAAACAAACTATAACATCATTTGAATTCTGTAAAAAAAGATAATTAAATTTTAGTGAAGAGTGGTTGGAACTGTTAGGCAACAGAACATGGGTGATTTTAAAGAATAAACTGTACTTATTGGCTAAGTCAAAAATTCTAAAAATTTTATGGTAGGAAGATATCTGAGTCTAATTTCATAGAAAATTTACGGATCTTAATTTGGAATTTTTTAACTCAAGATATAGATAATTTAGTGACAATGACTCAGGTAGACAGCCTTGAAAGAACTTATAAATAAATAATAGAATTGTGTATAAAGAATGTGGAATGAAGAGGAAGAGGAGGAATTGAATAAAATTCAATTATTTATTGTAATTCGATGTGGTAATTAATAATGTAAATCATTATTATTTCCGTAGCAAACAAGGAATTTCTAAACATTGAGCAATGAAGGAAAAGAGAAAAAAAAATGAGGAGTAAAAACGAGAAATTCAGGTTTGTGTTACTATAATTTAAATTATTTATTTATTTATTAAATGTTAAATTAATTTATGTATACGGTAAGTAAATTATAAGGTAAGTGTTTTTGTTGAATTGAATGATAATTGAGTTGAATGATGAATATATATTGAAATTGAATTGTATATGAAATTGAAATTGAAAAGTAATATGGAATACCCTATTAACTAGTCGGGCTGAGTCGGATATAATTGGCATGCCATAGGATTTGGAAGAGTACGGGATTTATCGGCTTTGCCGATCAGGTACTTTAGGTGTCGTATATTAGGCACTTTATGTGTAGTATTTCAGGCACCTCGTGTGTCGTATCAGGCACCTCGTGTGTCGTATCAGGCACTTATGTGTCGTATACTGATCAGGTACTATGTACCATTTTAGGCACAATGTGCCGTACTGGTGTGTTTGGGTTGGAATCCGTATATCCGTAAAGTCCGAGTCTGTTAATAGGGGCAACTAAAGGAGATGTTAAATTGAATAAAATGAAATGGTTCAGCCATTGAAAGAAATGTAAAAACAGAATATGAATTGAAAAATGTGATTTAAATATGAGTATGAGAATGGAAAGCATGAACCATTGGTTCATGAGATGGATAATGGCTCAACATGAATGTGTATTATTTCAATTGTTTGAATAGCTAAAATTGAATTGTATGAATATATTGAGAATGACAAACTTATGTTTGAATTGGTTTAGTAAAATTAAAATTATATGATTTAATGATATGATTATTATGTTTATAATTTGAATTATGGTAATACCATTGAGTATATGTATACTCAGCGTACGGTTGTTTCTGTGTGCAGGTTAATTGAAAGTCGGTGTCCGGTCCAGCATCCAAAGTAATCCCGACCTCGGAGAAAATTTTGTGTAATATACCTTTCTTTCATAATGGTGGCATGTACCTAGGTAATGAATATGTTGAGTATATGAGCCCTGTAGTTGAGATAAATTTTAAAATGTTTGAAATTCTAAGTATTCGACTTAGTCTCGAACCATTCCTAACTCGTCTTTTCGGCCTCGAAGATCCATATAAAGGACTATAAGATTATTTTATATTATGATTGATAATAATTGTGTATTAATTGTAAAGTTGTTCGATCGATCCGGTAGCACTCCGTAACCCTGTTCTGCTGACGGGTTGGGGTTTGGGGTGTTACAGTTGAGGTTCATATTGACGATGAAGATCATGCTATGCTATTATTATGCTCTTTACCCCCTTCATACAAGTCTTTCAGGGAGACCCTGATTTATGGCAGAGACAAACTCTCGTTCGAAGATGTGAAGGGTCATTTGTTGAGTAGAGACAAACTCGACAATGAGCTTCATTTGGATAGCAAGGCAGATAGGCAAGCTTCCGTTTTGATATCATCAAAGAAACGAGACAAAAGGTGTCGCTATTGTAAAAAGTTAGGTCACGTTAAAGCAGATTGTTATAAACTGCGAAAGAAAAGAGCTGCTGAGAGTAACAAGGAAAATGTAGCTGGTGCTAATTTGACCGATGAAAGTGGTGATGATTTCTTGTTAGTGTCAACGAGTGATAACTCCAAGCTCACGTCCTAGTGGGTCCTAGATTTGGGATGTTCTTTCCCCATGTGTTAGAGAATGATTCTCCACATACAGTTCAGTTGAAGGTGGAGTTGTGTGCATGGGAAACGATTCATCTAGTAAGGTAATTGGTATTGGTACTGTTATAATTAGGATACACGATGGGACAATTAGGACATTCTCAGATGTCAGGTATGTACCTGATTTACGAAAGAATCTCATCTCCTTGAGTATTTTGGACTTGAAAGGATACAGAATCAAATTGAGTCGAGCGACATTAAAGTATCTCGTGGAGCTCTCGTTTTGTTAAAAGGTAAGAGAACTGGCAGTCTTTATATTCTGGAAGGTTCTACAGTGACCGGTGAAATCGGACGTCCTTCGTCCGTTACAGAGTTGAAGTCAACTCATTTAGAGCGGAGGCAACTTGGTCATAGGAGGGGAAAAGGTATGACCATTTCGTTGAAGAGAGGTTCTCTTTTGGATGCAGGTTTTGAAAAGTTAGGGCACTGTGTTCGTGAAAATCAAACCCGGGTTAGTTTTGATTTGGCAGTGTACAAGTCGAAGGCTAGAAGTCTTCTAGATTCTAAGCACAGATTCGACTTAGTTAATTCCCTGCATGGTTCAAGATAGGCTCGTGGCGAGCTTCGGCAAAGATGACATTGTGGAAATATGAGTCAAGATGGAGATTTGTTAATTATGACTCCTATTTCAGTCAAATTTGAGAAGTAATCTTCTAGTTAAACTTTGTTTATTTGTTTCAATCAAACACTGATTAGTTTAGATTATTTTATTATTATTTGACCTATGAATTTAGCCTATAAATAGGCTCTTTTACAAACTTAGAAAACACACCCATTAGATATTAGAATTTTTAACACATTTAGAGAATTTTGTGTTTACATTTTGAGGGTTCTTTGTTTTCGGGTTTTCGGGGTTTAGTTTTTATCTCCATCTTTTGTACTCTTCTTTCTTTTGCCATTATAGTAAAATTATCTTTGCCCGTGGTTTTTTATCTTCTTTGGAGGGGTTTTTTCACGTTAAATTTGTGTGTGTTCAATTTCTCAATTTATTCCGTCATTTTTTCTTGTTGCTTAATCGGGTCGATTCCTAACAGAGAGAATATATTCCATTGACTCAATTTTGGATTAAGGTCGACATTTAAATAAAATTTCAAGAGTCGGATTAAGATTATAGCACGTTATTCATAATAAATTTTTAATTTGGGAAGAATTGTTGAGTTTCCATAATGCTTTCCTCCAATCAAAGTAAGGCCTATGATAGTCACTTGCAGAGATGTTTACACCTTACACAGTATAGCTGATTGTATAATTGGACAGTAAAAATCTACTACAAGGCAAAATGTATTTTATCTTTTTACTTTAAAAATGAGTAAATTAGTCATTATATATTAGATTAAAAAAGTAAATTGATTTTTTTTGTTAAAAAATTTATTTGTTTTTACATTAAAAATTGGTATTTATATGTCAAAATGTGCCACATCTAATTGTTTGGTTATTTTATCAGTAATCCCAATTTTTACCTTAAAAATAGATGAAATTTTTAATAAAAAAATTTATTTATTTTTTAAATTTAACATATAAAAACTAATTTACATATTTTTTAAGTAAAGAAAAACTTTAAAAATAAGGACATCATGCCATCATGGTACTATTAACATAATTGGACTGAATTTTTTAAACCACTGGCTTAAGTGTTCAGCGAGTTAAACCCACATAATCACTACTGGGCTTGATTCTTGCTAACTTGCGGAAACTATTTTGGCCCAAAAAGCAAATGTACTTTTCTTTAATACCAGAATTGGGCTTCAAAATAAAGTCCATCAAATTTCATCTTTCTCATACTTCAAAGCCCTACTATTTGTCTGCTCCTACTTGATATTCTTCTTCCTTTCCTGTTGTCTCTCTTTCTTCCCCTTTCAGCTATTGAGATCGCGTTTCACTCAGTTCTGGTGAGTCATTCATTCGGCAGATTTTCTCTCTCTTTTTGTTTCCATCAGTTCTGTATGGCTCATAAACTTACTTTCACATGCTTCAGAAAGTTGTAAATTTTCTTTTGCACTACTATTTCGATGTTTCTAATACCAACTTGCTTTTAATCGGGTATAATCAGCAATCAGCTTCTTTCCCTCTCATAATCTTTGGTTCACTGATTGAGATACGGGTAGAAAAGAAGATAAGGGAACTGAATTACTTCCAACATTCTATTGTTTCTCTCTCTTTTCCCTTCATTTTCTCATCATCCAAACAGGGTACTTCTGTTTTTGTTCCAAATTGTTCTTTTTTTGTCTCGTAGTGTAATCGGGTTCTTGTCAAAGTTTGCTTTTTCTTTAATGTGTACTGGTTTTGGATGATTATGTTAGAATTTAGCCTTTTTACAGATTTCCTGTCTATACAAATCTATAATCACACTTTTGGGAGCTAAATCTGTGCCATTGAAATCAGGAAAAAAGATGGGGATTATTGAGAGGATTAAAGAAATCGAAGCCGAGATGGCTCGAACCCAGAAAAATAAGGCCACAGGTATATGATTGTATCTCCTTAAATGCATATTTACTTGTTTATATGAACTAAAATTGCTTTAACTTCATGTCAAACCCATTTTATTTGTTTATTTGATAATTATTGATCCTATGCAAAAAACTGAATCTGTTAACTATTATTTTATTTTTACTGAATACACAGAGTACCATCTTGGTCAGCTCAAAGCAAAGATTGCTAAGCTAAGGACACAATTACTCGAGCCACCGAAAGTAGGAATATTTCTTATGTAACATGAATGGATTCTAAAATTTGTTGTTTTTATATGCATATGATCTATACGTATTTGGATTTTCTCCAATTTCTTATTTGCTACATTTTAATGTGCCTGCAAATGGTGTTACAATCAATCTTTATGTCTTTTTAATAATTCCCAAGTCTTGAATGGCCTATCAGTTTCCTATCATTTTAATTATTTTACAAAGTTGTTCTTTTTTTCTTGCTTGGGTGGCTAGATATATGATATGATATATTGTAAGTGATCTAAATGATAATGTTGCTCATGGCCTGGCTGGTAACCTATTATAATTGCAGTAGTTTTTATTTGCACTTGTCATGCAATATCCTTTATCCTTTTCTTTTTCCTTAAAGCTGCCTTTTGAATCTATGGTCAGGGTTCTAGTGGAGGTGGAGACGGTTTTGAAGTTACAAAATTTGGTCATGGACGTGTTGCGCTAATAGGATTTCCGAGGTACCTTTATCATTTGAATGCTTGTCCTTATTCTTTTGGATTAAGTTATTAAGAAATATTAGCAACAGATGTGTTTGCAAAAGTAGAAAGCACAGTACCTCTTTCTGCCATCCTTCTCTAGCCTACATGCTCCATCTACTTGCACAACTGTGTAGGAAAATATATCCCGTGCTTTCAGTACAAACATCCATTTGTAAGAGAATTATACTTACAGACATGCATTTATGCTCTATGTGGACATTTGTTTTTTGAAAAGGGAGCTAACTATTGCCTTGTAATGCAACTGCAGTGTGGGGAAATCTACCCTTTTGACTATGTTAACTGGAACTCATTCAGAAGCTGCATCTTATGAGTTTACAACACTTACATGCATTCCTGGTATTATACATTACAATGATACTAAGATTCAACTGCTCGATCTTCCTGGAATTATTGAAGGTGCTTCTGAAGGCAAGGGACGTGGGAGGCAGGTAAAATTTTGCAGCTTCTTGTTTTTCCTGGTGATATGTATTGTCATCTGTGGGTATGGAACCTGTTGTAGCCAAATGAGGTAATTGGTAAAATTGTTGCCGAGTGTTGTTTGCTTAAAAAGGGCAGTGAACCCATACATTCAGAATTCATACTAAGCAAAATGATGAGATCATATTATGTCTTTCGTTTGCTTTCTGTTCATATCTATGATTTGTTCTCTCCAATCTTATGCTTAGCTTGGTTGAGTAGTTTCTTGGAATCAAGATTTTTCACGAGCCTGCTCATTTCTCAGGTTATTGCTGTTGCCAAGTCATCGGATCTTGTGCTTATGGTTCTGGATGCCTCTAAAGTAAGTATCTATATCATAAGAGCAGTTTTCTGAATTCAAGACTTTTATGAGTTTTGTTCTCGTGTGTCTGTGTATTCTACTATAAATCCCAGAGTGAGGGTCATCGCCAAATATTAACAAAGGAACTGGAAGCTGTGGGATTGCGTTTAAACAAGAGACCGCCTCAAGTAAGTACATCAGTAACCATTGTATATGTTGTATCATTATTACTGCATTAGGTGCATTTCTGTGTTTAAAAATATTGCATTGATGTTTGCCTCAAGAAAAAATGAATAATTTGCACATTAGGAACTGTATAACAGTAACTAGTTCAAGTTATATGAAAATTCTAATAATTTAATTTTTAATTCTGTATTACTGCTGTCTGCTTCATTTTGGGTTTCTTGCAGATATATTTCAAAAAGAAGAAAACTGGAGGCATCTCTTTCAACAGTACATTACCTTTAACTCATGTGGATGAAAAACTCTGTTATCAAATCCTACATGAATACAAAATTCACAATGCAGAGGTCTGCAGTCTTGTAACGTTTTAAACTTCAGATTTGATTTATTCATTCTTTCAAATGGTGTTCCCTTACTTGGTGGTATTCCTGATGGATTCTTTTCAGGTTCTATTTCGTGAGGATGCGACAGTGGATGATCTTATAGATGTCATCGAAGGGAACCGCAGATACATCAAATGTGTATATGTTTACAACAAGATAGATGTCATTGGTATTGATGATGTGGATAAGTTAGCCCGGCAGCCTAATTCTGTTGTAATCAGCTGCAACCTGAAGGCATGTTCTTCTAACTTATTTTAAATATTAAGGGCTTTTGGCAATAATAAATACATCGAAGCAAAGTTAAGGAGTCTGCTAATAGTTTTAAAATGATAGTATCTTCAGTGATATGAGCAGAAGACAATGACTTTTTGATATGATATGATGCGTGCTTTGTTTTCCTTCCTCTTGCTTTTATGAAGTTCATTGTCCATTCCATGTTAAAAGGATACTATAATGCTGTCTACCATACATCAAGAACACAATGCAAGGCGGAATTAGTTGCAGATTAATTATTGTTTATTAGTTCCATATTTGGTGCATTTGACAAAAATGTTGACCTATATGCCTGTCGCTTGTGCAGCTGAACTTAGATAGACTACTTTCAAAGATGTGGGAAGAGATGGGCCTTGTGAGAGTATATACAAAGCCACAAGGCCAGCAACCTGATTTCAGTGATCCTGTGGTTCTATCTGCTGTATGTCACATATGTTCTTGAAATTTCATTTACCTATAATAGTCTAATACTTTAACTTAATGCTGGAGGTTTGCCTGACTGATTTTTCTTTCTCTTAATTTTTCTTGGCATGAGATAGGATAGGGGTGGCTGTTCGGTGGAAGATTTCTGCAATCACATTCATAGGAGTTTGATAAAGGATGTGAAATATGTTCTGGTCTGGGGCTCAAGTGCAAGGCATTATCCTCAACACTGTGGCCTTGGCCATTCCTTGCAGGATGAAGATGTTGTTCAGATTGTCAAGAAAAAGGTATTAGAAACTGTAAACTTGTGTTCATACTAATATAATGCTGTCTGAACGGCTTCATAATAATTCCAACAATTTGAGAACTTGCTTGGCTGTGGGCATGCATCAGTGTATTTTTAATGTAAAACAAAATTGAACGATATGAATACGGATTTTTCCAGGAAAAAGAGGAAGGAGGGAGAGGCCGCTTCAAATCACATACGACAGGTCCTGCACGAATATCCGATAGAGAGAAAAAGGCTCCATTGAAGACCTAACCATGACAAAAGATGTCGGCAGGAAGTAAGAGTTGCCCTTTTTGTTGTATAAGTAATATTATCAACTAGTATTGTCTGGCTGATTTATTCTGTTTCCCATTTCTTCCAGCTCCCCTCATTTTTCACTTCTTAATTATATTGCCATTAAGTAGCTGTATTTTAGTACCTACTTGGATGCAAATTTTGGTCATTTACACCATAAACCAGTATTCTGAAAGAAAAAACATGGGCAGTCTTCAAAGACAAGAAGGCCTAGATTGTATACCAAGGAGATTTGTCTTGTCTTATAAATCTTATGAAATCTCTGTTAAGAAACAAGTAGCTAAATTTCGCATTTTGGCACTCTTATTAAGGCTTTATTTAGGTAAACAACAAACAAGTAATCATGCTAAGGCTTTATTTAGGTAAACAACAAACAAGTAATCTTGTTGAGATGATATTGGATCAAATCAAATATCATATTTCAAACAATGCTTTCAGATTGTAAGGTCCCGTGATATTGGGTGTTCCACTCCACATGAGCTGGGCAATCTGCTTGTTGGCTTTTTCAGTAAGATGGTCAGAGTCGAAGAACAAATAATCATTAGGGTCTGAACATAATTCATATTTTGTCACACCCCTCCTTCCCCCACAGCTAAACATTCCTCTGTATGGACCGCTTCCACAACATGCTATATTTGCCTCCTTAAAACCTTGAAAAGAAAATTCTCATCTACGTTAGAATATGCTTCATTTTACCTTGTATCAATATTTGAGATTTTGTAAGATTCTATTGCTTTTCTCTTTTGATGGTTATCTAAATTCTATCAAGCACCGTAATAAAATAGCTTGATGCATACCGTATTTTTCGGGATTGTTCCTTCTTTCACTATAAGAAATATTCAAATAATGCATTGAATATTTAACTTGTACTAGTTTGGTCTCCAACTCTTCCAGGGCTTTAGGCAGAGCTGCATCGTGCAGTTTTGCGATTTCATTAACTTGTTCAAAGCAGGAACCTGTTGTATTTCCAGGTGCGAGTGCTTTCATGGATGGGACACATCCCAATGACCCCATGTTTAGAAACCCAAATTTCCTTCCTCCTTTCTTATATATTTCCTGGAACATCATCAGAATCAAATAGACAGTGAGTTGGTCCATGAATCTTAGCTTCCATAACAGGGAAGGATGAACTATATGCAACTTACTTCGATAGTCTCAGTTAGATTGCCCATCACCATTGCAACATATTCTTGTTTGGAGGAGGACTGAAATACGGTGGAGTTTGAGGTTAAAAATGATATGTAATCATTGCCTCCAATGTTAATTAAGTAAACAGCTTTGGAGAAGATGACCGTGGCTTCTGCATCACCTCGTTCCTTTCTCATCAGCTTTGCCACTTTCTTGAAATAACCTAGCTGAGTTTTCAAATCTATCACCTGGATTGAATTAAACCCGCAATTTGTAAAAGAGAAAAGAAATCAATGTCGAACAAGAACCTCACAAAGTGAAATAGAACAAGTTTTAGGACATCTTAGCCTGTATTAAGCTGATTTATTGTTTAAGCATTAGCAAATATTCAGACTGAGTGCCAAAGTAAAGATTAAGAGCAGGAGCCATACAAATCCTTGATAAGTTTCGGACAAAGCACCAGCTCCAGCTGAAGCAAAGTTGACCCCATAAGTAAATTCATGATTCCCAGGTTGGAGATATGGTGGAATGAGTGGTAAATTTGCAAACTCAGCTGCAACATAAATTAACTAGAACACTAGGACCACACTTCAGTAAAAAAGAAAAAAGAGAGAGGATATATTTGTGTCATACCAATGAAGTCAGCAATTATACGACCATCAGAAAACCTCCTTGTAGGGTATTTGAAGAAAGTTTCACCATATGGATAATAATTTGCCTTAATAAGTGTGTCAATGTAGTTATTGTTTCCAGGATCATACAGCGAATCCCCAAAGACAAACAAGGCGGTATGGTGTTTTTGCGGACTACGGCTGCATACGAGGTTGACAGAAGTTGCAGTGAAAATAAAGAAACACCACAACAACACTAAACGTGCCATTTTATGTCATAATAGTTATAGCTTGCATGGTATTTATATTGTTGCCTGCTGCCAATGAAGGGAGATTCAGTCCTATCCATGAGATGCTAGAAATTTCCTTATAACTTCGCCAGATTATGACCTCAACTTGCAAGAAAGAAAAGAAGGAAAAAGGGTGTGGGCGAATGAAATTTTGAAGGGACGAATGGCAACTTGTTTACTTTTCAACTCAACTATTAAACATTGATAAGATTGAAAGGATTTGGTTCCTTTATTTCGTGGCAAATTCCACGGATGAAAAGATTTCTGTGTCTGTTGTAGGTCAATATTCGACTAAGTATATCTTATTAAAGCCTATATATTTATGCACTTAATTCAATAAATAACGATATCATATCTCATTGAGTAAAATAGTAATAATAATAAAGTACTAGTAAGCTTATAAATAAAAATTGATAATTTTATTTAATTATAATTATATATTTTCTCTCCTCGTTATCACAGTCAAAATTTCAATCATTACTTTAAATTTATGATTTATGAAATTTAGATTTAGATTTAAACTAATTCTAAGCCTTAATTTTTTTTTTAAAAATACTTATGTAGGAGGATTTTAAACATTGTTGTTTGAATTGAAGACCGACTATGCTATCGGTCTGGAGAAAAGTATTAAACCAGTTGACTCGAGAATCGATGCAAACCGGTTGATTAGACAATAGAACGATTGAACCAATTTTTTTTTAAAAAAATATTATTTTTAATGATTTATTTAATAGACCCGAAAGTTATTGTCGAATTGATTGTACCAACCAAATCAATCAAACCGATTGAACTAGCAAACCAATATCTAATCAGTTCAACCACCAGTTGCATTGGGCATAAGTTTACTTAGGTGTAAATTAAAAATCAAGTGTTTAAAATTAAAATTGTGGAAATTATAATATAAATGAAATTTTTGAATATTTATACCATATTAAATTAAATGCATGAAGTTTTGTCATTATTCTCAGAACTGGATCAAATCGATCAGTTAGACTAATTGGATTGGGAATCGGTCAAGGTATTAGTCCGAAATAAGGGGTTAAATTGGTTGACTCATAGATCAATCAAATCAGCCAAATCGATAGTTGAACTAGTTTGATCTTTTCTTAATATTTTTTTATTTTTATTAATTTATTTCATTAAACCGATTGAATTAATTGAATCAATTGAACCGAAAATTGATGGTCTGACCAATTTACCTACTGGTCTAATTCACAAAATCTTGAGCTTCATTGATGATATATTATAAGTAAAATTAATTACATATTGTTTGAGTTCCGAAGAAAGTGTGAAAGAAGAGAGAAAAAAAAAGAATTTTTAAATTTAAATCCAAATTAATTTTTGCAAGGAGATCTGGCTGTTGGAATATGTATAAGAAGATTTTAGCTTTAGGCACTCTTTCTAAGGCTTTATTCATTTGGACTAAATAATTATGCAAAGATGAAGTTGGATGAAATCAAATGATCATAGTTGAAAGAATGCTTTTAGATTGTAAGGCCCCGTAATATTAGGTGGTCCACTCCACATCAGCTGAGCAATCTGTCTGTTGGCCTTTTCAGAAACATGGCTCGAGTCAAAGTAAAAATATTGAGTAGGGTCTGAACATAATTCGTATTCTGTCACACCACTCCTCCCCCCACAGCTCGAAATTCCTCTGTATGGACCGCTTCCACAGCATGCTTTATTTACCGCCTTGAAACCTTGCAAAACAAAATCAGTACAAACATCTACATTAGAATATGCTTCATTTTCCCTTTATTACTTGACATTAGGGTTGTGTCGCTTTTCCATAAACATCATTGATGCTTCATGTCAAAATCATGAAACTTCAATTTAAATAGCTGGATGCATACCAAATCTTCCGGGATTTTTCGTCAGTTCACTAAGATAAATATTCAAATGATGCATTGAGTATTTGAATTGTACTAGTTTGATCTCCATCTCTTCCAGGGCTTTAGTGAGAGCTGCGTCGTGTAGTTTGGCTAGTTCATTTACTTGTTCAAAGCAGGAACCTGTTGTATTTCCAGGTACAAGTACTTTCAGTAATGGGATACATCCCAATGACCCAAAGTTTCGAAGCCCGAATTTCCTTCCTCCTTCCTTATGTATTTCCTGGAACATCATCAGAATCAAATATACAGTGGGTTCATGAATCTTAGCGTCCATAACCGGGAAGGCTTGAACTATGGGCAACTTACTTTGATAGTGTCAGTTAGATTGCCAATCACCATTCCAACATATTGTTGTTTGGAGAAGTACTGAAAGACGGTGGAGTTTGAGATGAAAGGTAATACGTAATCATTGCTTCCAACGTTAATTAAGTAAACAGCTTTGGAGAGGAAGGCCATGGCTTCCGCATCACCTAGTTCCTGTCTCAACTG
Organism: Gossypium bickii; assembly: GCA_025503065.1. NCBI lineage: Eukaryota > Viridiplantae > Streptophyta > Magnoliopsida > Malvales > Malvaceae > Gossypium > Gossypium bickii. Next base: position 135,096,357 of record CP106709.1, on the reverse strand, counting down.
CTTTGCCACCTTCTTGAAATAACTTAGCTGGGTTTTCAAATCTATCACCTGGATTGAATTAAAGATGGAAGAAATCAATGTCGAACAACATCCTCTGAAATTGAAATACAACTTATTGTTAGCCAAACTGCCAGAGCCCTTACGAATCCTTGATTAGTTTCAGACAAAGCACCAGCTCCAGCTGAAGCAAAGTTGACCCCAGTAGTAAATTCATGATTCCCAGGTTGAAGATATGGTGGAATTAGTGGTAAATTTGCATACTCGGCTGCAACATAAATTAACCACAACACTAAGACCACACTCATAATTTCAGTAAAAAGGAAAAAGTAAAACCAAAAATTGAGATATACTTGTGTCATACCAATGAAGTCTGAAATTAAACGACCATCAGAAAACCTCCCAGTGGGGTATTTGAAGAAGGTTTCACCATATGGATAATAATTTGCCCGAGCAGTCGTGTCGATGTAGTTATTATTTCCAGGATCATACACTGAATCCCCAAAGACAAACAAGGCGATATGATCTTTTTGCAGACTACGGCTGCATACAATGTTGACAGAACTTGCAGTAAAGAGAAAAAAACACAAGAACAACCTTAAACTAGCCATTTTTATGTTATATTCTTTGCAGGTTGCATGAGATTTATATAGCCGCCTGCTTCAGTCCTGTGAGATGCTAGAAATTCCTCACCGGATTAAGGCGTGGCTTGCAAGAAGAGAAAAGAAGAAAGAGTTGCAAGTTGAAATTTCAAAGCGACCAATGACACTTTTCAACTAAATAACAGTGATAAGATTGATAGGACGAAAATTTTGGTGGCTTCATTTGGATATGTATCCATTGACTAAATATAACCATTATCTTTCTACTTCATTTACTTTTCAATTCAACAACTATTTTGTATTCCACCAACTTCTCAATTTTTATCAAGATTGAGGAATATGTCTAACCAATTAAGTTTATTGGCAATTGGGCTATTTTCTTCTCTAAATTATATTGTTAACCAATCAATTATTAATAACTTCCTTTTATGAAATAATCACTTAATTATTCATTTTTTCATTTTCTGGTCATCAATTGTTGAATGGTTAATGGAAAGATGAGGTCATAGATTTTGAAATTCACATAACAATAAATTTAAACCTCAATTGTGTTAATTAATCCTTATTTTTTAAAAATTAGCCTTCAACATTTACACATCACTTTAATTTATCCAATTTTTTACACACAAAATAATTTGATTCGCAATTTGTAAATTAACATAAAAAATATATTTTTTTTTAATTTTTATTTATTAATAAACTAGATAATCCCAACTATGCTTATATTGAGAACTTAATATCTGTAAATCACTATTTTCTTTTTCTTTTTTATTAGTTTGAGTTGGCCTTGATAACAAATCAAAACTTAAAAAAAGTTTGAAGATGTTAGTTTTCAAATTGGATTGACTAAAAATGGGGCTTAAAATTTGGAGCATATGGGAATGAGATGTGAGCGAAGTTGATCTATCTGAAAACGAATTTTTTAAGCTACGAGATTAAAACAACAAACGCATTAAGTAACATGAATAACTTAGTAAGTACTCAAAAAATTTAAATCTTACCTATATCTTCAATTAAATAAATATATAAACACAATTAATAAACTATACAGATTTAACTTAAAATAAAACTTATAAACACAACAAAATTAATAGTCACATTTTCACTTACCATTTTTACTTACCTCATAATAAACATGAATGAATAAGATAGATGCACAGAATACAACACAAGATTCATGAAGCACATAAGTGCTAGTAACATGGGCACCGGAGTGCTAGACACACGAGCACTGAAGTGTAATTAACATAGGCACCGAAATGCAAGAAAATACAGAAACACTTAAGTATTTGTATAACATGTCAACTATACTCAACAAGTTCAAATCTCGTCTACATAAACAATTCATTAACAAGAATTTCACATATACCATTCATGATATTATTGTTTCACAAATTTTCATATTTTCATAACATTTTACCCCCACTTAAAAATTAATGTACTATATCACATCAATAAAACATATATCATAATTTCATAACCTCTTTCACGATCTGGTTTCCTTAGTTCATTACTTCACTTATTTTCTATTCCATTTTAATCTTGTATCAATATAATCGTTCATGTATATAATTTATATACCATTTCATGTGATTAACATAATTAAACATTTCATATTTTACACTTTAGTCATTAGGTATCATTAGGGATCAAGAAGAATTCTTTAGTACTTGTCCCTTGACTTAAATATGCTTCTTCTGCAGCTTTTTTTTTCTAAGAATAATATAAAAAAAAAAATTAGTTACTGAAATAATATAATTTTTTATCAAAATAATATGGACTTTGCATGTAAATCCCAAATTGGCATGGTTACTGATGATTTTGGGTGACAATGATATATTTATTCTATTAGAATCAAACATGACAGCATCGTAAATCCAAATTTGTAGCAGAACATACCGATTTGAGGTTCTCATGCACAATTCAAAGATTAAATAGAAAATTTCCCGCACTTTCCTCACGCCTATTAGTTTTTTCTTTTTCTTTTATATTTTTTTAAAATATAAATATTAAAAATAAATAAATAACAAATATAACTATAACTAAAATATCATTTTTATACTTTAAAAAACAAATATAACTATTTGTCCTTTTTTTGTTTTCATGAATTGTTAAATGGTTAATAAAATGATGATATGATAGCTTTTCAAATTGATATAATAATAAATTTAACTCTCAATGTTTACATATAGTGTCAATTAAATCTTATTTTTTTTAAAAAAAAATTAACCCTTAACATTTACACATTACCTTAACTTATTCTATTTTTTACATGAAAATGTAATTCAATTCATAATTTGTAAATTAGGTTAAAAAAATATTTTTTTTGAAAAAAAATTATTATTAAACTAGATAATCCCCAACTTCGTTGTTTTTCTTATACTCAAAATGGAAGAGAATTTAATATCTCTCAAAGACAATTGTCTAATTTTTTGTTAGCTTGAGTTACCACGAAACAAATCAGAGCTTAAAAATTATGAAGTTTTTAGACTTAAAATTGGGTTGAATCAACAAAGCAGGAACTTTTTACTTTGAAGTAATTGAATTGGGTATTATTTGAATTTTGAGTTGTTTTTATTTTATCGAGACATTTGAAAGCAAGCTAATTTTCGTGGTTGCTCCTATATAGATGAAACAGTGGCCACAATTTCAAGTACTATGCACTATTTTATTGCCTTAATCTTTTCATAGTTTGCAAATTTTACAACAAAAACTTTGGGCTGTTTATTTTTTATGATATTGGATGAGTAAAGCCCATAACATGAAAACTAAATGAGTTGAAGTTGAAGAATTGAAGATTGGTTTCTTATGGATTAAAATTGGTTACTTGTAGAACAAGTAAAATCATTTTCTATCTTTGAAGGCATTGAATTAAATCGAAATTCTTATGGAAGTAGTATCTTCTGTTGATTTTAACCTTCTTTATAAAGAAGTAATTAGATTATAATTCTTATGTAAGCAAAACTTAAGTAGTATATAAACTTTAATTTTGTCTAGGTTAAAAGTAAATCGAGACTTTGAGAGTTTGATAAGCACAATTTGTTCAAGTTAGGAACGTATATGTGTGCATTATTTTCGTATGCAATCAAGAAAGTCTCTTGAGTAGCAAAACTAAACTTTCGAGGGGGAAGCTTAGTCGGAGAGTGATCTAGTCTTTGAACAACGGTGAGATCGCAAAATTGGTAAGTGTTAGACTAATGTTAGGATTTAAATCATTGGTTGTACTCTGAGAAAGATAATGGGTCATTATTCTAGGTAAAAACCCACAGTCGTAGACTAAGATTGAATTGCATAAACAATTTTGATGTTTTTCTTTATTGTTTTTGCACTTTTGGTTTCGTGGTTAAAACTACGACCACAATTCCAAGCACTATTGTTGTCATGATTTTTGTTTTGCAAAGTAAGTACCCCATTGTTTCTATGTATTTGTTGTTGTTCTTCATTTTACCATGGAGTCAAATGTAAAGACGGCATCGTAAATGGACGAAGTGAGTTCATTTCACGACTCAGTTTGAACTCTCAACTCCTCAAGTCATTCAACTTATTTAATCCTCGGACTTGACTAAGTTTATTGTGACTCCAACTTCGAACGTTGATGATTTCAAAAGCGCCTTTCATTTCCTTTTAATCGTAGGGTAATTGAATGAGCGACGAGGATTTGTATGTTTATCGAAGACGATTACAACAACAACAATAACAAGAGCAACTCGCATAACCTATGTCAAAAAATACGAATGCAAATATTGTGAAATTGGTTAAGAGTAAGCTAGTGAGGATTGAGTCATCTTAGTCGTTAGTTTTCAATCTAATGATGGAGAAACGAGAGTATCACGAGAAAATGTAAAAATATGATATTAAGTTTTTTGGTGGTTTTTTTTTTTTTTTTTTTTTTTTACTTTTTAGGTAAAAAGGTCTCAAAGAAAAGCAAAATTATAACAAATGACCAAATTAGTAAATTTGTAAACGTTGATAGCAAATTTATTTTAGACCTAAGATTAATTGAAATAAATTTTAAATGATGTGCTAAACTTATTATTATCCTAATTTTAAAAGTTGTCACGTCATCTTTTCATTATCTAGTTAAATGTAAGTGATAATTAACTATTTAATTGTTGGTGATAAAAATATAGAATAAAAAAATTGATTGCTTATTTTCTACTTATACAACTCATCTTTCATAATTTTAACCATAAGTGATAGCGTTAAGAGATATACTTGAAAATTTATCCTCGGCATTAGTAGTTGGGAGTTGCAACTCTCACAATTGTCGAAAGTTAGGCACCGAATTGGGATTTAAGGCTGCCAATAACACATCATACAGGCCTTGTTCTCCACAGAGGAGAGCCTATAACTGGGAAACAAAGTGATAAACACTGCACATACATGTATCTACATATCTTTAATTATTTGGTTAATGGTACATTATCATTATGTATTTGAAGGCACGCAATACATGAATCTCAACTTCATGGTTTATATATGAGCCTTTCTAGTTAATAATAATAATATTACTAGACTCCCAAGTCTAAACCTCTTCTCTGAAATTAACCAATAAAGAAAAAAAAAAAGGTGAATTTGACAAACAAACAAAAAAGCTGTAAAAAATGCAAAGACAGATCTTTAATATGTCAAAAAAAAAATGCTGACTGAAGTGAACATTTTATTTGATGAAATGAACCCAATGATTTATATATAGAATTAATTATATATGTGGTTTAATGAATTCGAAATAGTTGCTTGATATTGTAAGGTCCAACATCATGAGAATCACTTTTTGTTCCACCCCACATTTGATCTGCCAATTGTTTGTAAGTTCTTTCAGTGAGATGCAAAGAGTCCCAAAACACATACTTTTGGGGATGCTTACAAAGTTGAAACTCCTTCACTGGCCTTTTTCCCCCACAGCTGAGTACTCCTCTATATTCCCCAGTTCCACAGCATGCTGCCTCCCCTTCCTTGAAACCTTCATCACGCAACAAAAATTTTCCACCCAATATTACTTGCAATTTTCTATATTAATTCTATGAAGTCAGAAATTTTTTCTCGGGAAACAAACATATACTGTGTAATGCATGCAGTCCAAAATTAATTATGATAATTAAAAAAGGTTTTACTATAGCCTCTTTATGAAGAACCCTTTAGAAAAAGGTTACGAAATTATGATTTACCCCTTGAGCTTTGGGCTATATATAAGCTCTCAAGCTTTCGCAAGATCTCGAGGTTTCAAATAAGCTGATAAATTATGCCTTTTTTCCCCTCTAGAAAATTTCTTTTGACCAATCATCATATCTTCTTTTAGGTGTCAATAATCAATGTTCAATGCCTTTCTAATTTAATTTTTTGACAGCATGTTCAAACTTAAAAATATATAATCATGAAAACCATAGATGTATGTTAATTGATGGTCCCCCTATGATCAAGCCCTTTTAGAATTTAGGCAAAATATATAGCTTTTAATAAGCAATGTTTGCTTTAATTTGCATGTTTATGTCTGTTCCGTACGTACCATATTTAGAAGGATGTTCCATTCTCTGTCTGAGATTACTGTTTAGGTCAAAAAGCGAATACTTGAAACCCTTCAATCGTTTTTCTAACTCATAGAGGAGCTTGGAAAGAGCTTTGTTATGCAAACTTGCAAGTATCGTCGCTTCTTCGAAGCAGCTTCCGTTGTTTCCGGACTTGATTATCCTCATCCCCGGAACACAACCTAAATCCGGTAAGTTGATGAACGCGAATTTCCGACCTCCTCTTTTATATATTCCCTATCAATTTAAGTACCAAAGATGCTTACAACTTTACCGCAGTTTTTGAATTCATGTAATCACTTTTAAAAGAAAACAACATGATGAATGATAACCCCGAAAAGGTAGACAACTTTGTTAACCATGTTGATTTTGGACAACATCTACCGTATCCAATTGAGACAAAGAAGAATTACTTACATTAATGACTGTTGTAAGGTTGCCGATTACCATCCCAACATAAGTGGACATATTGTAGTTGTTTAAGATAGTAGAATTGGTCAAGAAAGGGCTCGCGTAATCATTGGTTCCGATGCTGAACAAGTGAACAGCTCTTGACATGGTCGCCTTCGCTTCATCATTTCCTAGTTTATGTCTCAACCAACTATCTACTTTGTAATAGTACCTTAACTGTGTCTTAAGATCGATGACCTGAAAAAGTGAAAATGGAGTAACCATTTACCAAATAAAGGACAGCAGGAAAAAAAAAAAAAAAACACTTTTTTCAACCCTGCAATCAAAACCTTTCACAAAATTAATGGCCATACGTTTGACACATCACTGAGCCTCTCAGCCGGTGTGCATATACATACAAGTTGACCTCGGAAATGCATGTACAATCAAAGTTTCTACTTTGATGTGTTTGTACAGATGGGACAGGGTACCAATAAGTTATCTTTGGACCTCACTTTGGCAAATCAATGGATTGGTTAGTGGACCCTAAGCCAGTTGGTGCATCCAGCCAATTAAAGTAAATGATTTCACTATCACCATAAGGTTTTTTGTCAGGACTATCTCCAGTTTCTATACATTCAAACCTGTGGATATCATTGATTTTGATTCCTAAAATTTCATTACAATAAATATAGATTTATGTCTTCTACTTATATATATCATAGCAGATCGATCTTTAAATGTTTAAGAAAAATAGCTAAATGTCTAATACTGTTATATGCAATTGAAATGCAATAGTAAAGGGAATATAAGGAAGAAGATAAGACGTACGAATCCTTGAAATGTTTCAACAAGAGCTCCAGCTCCAGCAGAAGCAAAATTGACCCCAAGGTAATATTGTCGAAAACCCGGTTGCAGAAATGGTGGAATCAATGGCAACTTTGCATATTTAGCTGCAACACAAAACAAACATATATGTATTAAAAAAATGAAGAAAATGCAGACACTCAAGATGAGACAAGAAAGAAGATCATGTTAGGCAAAAAGAATATTTGTTAGTTAACCAAACTGACCATTTTTACAAACAAAGGGAAAGAAAAAGGAGAATTCGATATTCTCACTCACCAATAAAGTCAGGTATTAAACGGCCATCAGAGAACCTTCCGGTGGGGTAGTTGAAAAAAGTTAGTCCATAAGGCCAGAAATTAGCTTGGTCAAGAGTTGAAGTGTTGATATAGTTGTTGTTTCCGGCATCGAGGATTGAATCACCAAAGATGAAGAAAGGCACGTGTTTCTTTGGAAGCTGATGCTGCTGCTCCTTTGATTCCCCTCTGCAACATGTTGCAAAGAGTGCTACTTGAAGGAAGAAGCTGAAGATGAAGAAAGAGCTAAGTCTCGCCATGATTAAAGCCTTCCCTTTGGCTTCATTAATCACGCAGTTCCGGTCTTTAAATTATATCGCCTTTGTCTCTGTTTGATGTATGAAAATGACTAAACTATATATATATATATATATGTGCGTGATAGCAAGGCGTAGACCATAATTTTCAACTGAGATGCAAAATAATAATAATATCTGTTTGCATTTTGGTGAGTTTGATAAAGAAAAAGATTGTACAGCATAGATTAATAGGTTTTTCCTTTTAGATTAAAACTTCAAATTGAAATAAATGGCTAAAATTTTTTTATGGACTCTGATAAATTAAAACATATTCTTCCAAGGAATTCACATTAAAATGAATTAAAAACCCAGGAAAAAATCATTGAAGCTCAACATTAGTAAAGGAAATAATAGATTGCAAGGTTGATGTGAATAAAGTTGATTTTTAGTGAACAAAAAATTTCACATTTAGCCGACTGTGTGAACAATCATGGTTTTGCATCTTTACGAATTATGACCTACTCTTAGGTGAAAATAAAGAAGAGGGAAATAGTTTTTAAAAAATAAAATGCCAGCGTCAATTTTTGACTAATAAAAGTAATGAATATTTTGATTAAAGTAATAAGATTGAAGGTAGTCATGTTTATATATGATTTTTTTATTTTTTTGGCAGTTGCTCGCGGCCATGTTATGAAAGCGAGACAAAAGGGAGTATTTTAAATTAAAATAATATTCCGTATTTAAGGGGTTTTCAAAAGTAAACTCATAATTTTTTTATTTTTTAAAATGGAAGATGATATATGAGCTTATGAAATATGGATGGTTATTAAATGCCCATTCCTGTCCAAATACACTTGCTCTGGATACCTGAAAGAAATTTTACATTTTCTGATTTGCAAGTTTTTTTCTTTTTTTGATTTTCTGTTTTTACATTTAGCAACTCCAGCAGTTAGTTTGTTAGCAACAAATGAAAACAGAAGATGATGAGGAGTAGAGAGAAATTGCCAATTTTCATCTATAATACTAGTAAGCCACCAGCCAACTCTGCACACAACTACAATTTCGACCATCCCTTAGCCATCAAGCGAGGTACCATAGTTGATGTGGATGAAATCTAGGGGTCTCTGCCATACAATATTTGCTCCATTAGATTGATCGCTCCATCAACCTCAAAAGATTCCCGAGTAAAATCCACTTGTAAAATGAATGTTTAAGTCATTCTTTGTTCATTGACACTAACCATTGAAAGTTAAGACCTTTCCCTCCCCCCTCTCCTTTCTCTTATTACTCCCTTCAACCCTCAATTTCATGAATCACTACATCTTCATCATCAATTCAAATGGTTTTGCCTCCTCTTGTTTTCATGTTCCAACCCCATGAATTTCCTCTGATCTTCTCTCCACCACTAACTGTTTGTTAATAACATTCTGTCCCAAGTTCATTAATGGTTGAAGAGTATGTACAATATCCATGGGAATGTTGTTGACGATTTCATACCCAAAAAGAGGAGCACCAGGGGTTGAAATTCGACTCCATGAGGTGCCAAACATTATCTAATGTAAGGAGAGTAGTTCATAATCTCAATGGTATGTGGTTTTTATATTATCGAGTTGGTGTTAACCTGTGACCATATATGGATAAAGATCTTCATTTTGGAGGAGGGTTCTTGGGGATGTACATAAGAGTGCCTGCGGAGAAAGATGGTAACTCCATAACTTACAAACAAGTTCTATCTGCAGAACCTACTGGTAAAGCAACAACAGGCACTAGTGAGTAGTGATGAGGGTTCAATAAAGCATGCTTTAGAAGTTAATAAAATCTAGTCTAAGGTCAGGATCCTGTAATGCAATCGTCGACGATGAAATGCTAAATAAGTAGTGGTATAGGCCACTATTTTATCTGATGATATGGAAAAGGATACTCTATTTTCTACCATGGTAGTTTGAAGGCTCTAATAATGGAGTTATGGATCTTGGAAATCATTATAAAGACCTCGAGCTCCCTCATAATATTCATAAAATGGTAGCTGTTGATCTAGACACAAGTTTTAAGAAACAACTTAGAGTTGATGACAAGTGTGATAAGAACGGAAATAACTTAGGTTTTATAGGTTTTATAATAGATCGGAGGTTTGGTGAAGCATTTTTGAGTTTGAAGTGGAATGTAATGAACCGATATAAAACGTCTTTAATTGATAATATGATTGGCCAATTTAAATTTGTGCATACATGACAAACAATTGAGATCAAAGAAAAAATGTTGGATACAATGGACATAAAAAATGGATGATAAAACAGATATGAATAATGTCAAAAAATAAAAATAGAATATTAAAAATAAAAATCAGCTAATAAATCTTAAAAGTTTTGCAAAAGAAAAAAATCGAAGAGGAAGGTTCCCTAGAGGGATGGCAATTAAAAATGTAAGCACCTCAAAATTGGTCTCAGCATATTATTAATTTTAGTAAATGATTTTCTTTTAATAAATTTTGAGTAACTTCCATTTAAAGTAAATACTTTTTTATTTTATATTTTCCCTCTTAAACCCTAAGTCAAATTGGAATAATATGTTGGCATCACTTATTTGGATTAATATGTGTAATGTTTGGTCTTGATCTAAATAGAACGGTAATTAAAGTTTTTGTCAGACACATTTAGCACAAATTCATATCATATTATGTCATCTCTTATCATTAATGTCGTATAAAAAAAATATGTAATTTTCAAAAATTCCAAATAGTTTATTGAATAAAAAACCTCAATTATATTTTAGAATATGTAACGCCCCTTACCTGTATCCAACACCGGAATAGGGTACGAGGCATTACCGGACTTATTCACAAGCAAACGTTCAAATCGAGACATTAATTTCCACTCAAATTTAAAAATTTTCAAAAACATTCATACTGTCCCTAACACGAGCCTACAAGGCCCAAAACATGCATCGGAGGTTTTTCGGGACTAAACCAAAAACTTTGGAAACTTTTGGAAAACTTAGAAATTTTTTCATGTAAAAGGGGTCACACGCCCATGTGACCCTGAGACACGCCCATGCTTTAGGCCGTGTTCAAATTAGGGAGCTTTCTATTTATGATGTCATCATCAAATTAAGGTCACACGCCCGTGTGCTTAGGCCGTGTGATCGATTAAGTTTTCATAATTTTTCATAAAATAGGTGCAGACTTCACACGGCTAGGGCACATGCCCGTGTTCGAGGCCGTGCCATCCACATGGCTGAGACACACGCCCGTGTCTTTGCCTGTGTGCTCATTACTGAGTATTCTGTTTTGCAACAATTAAGGTGCAGGGGACACACGACCGAAACACATGCCTGTAGGGCAGACCGTGTGTCACACACGGCCTAGACACACGCCCGTGTGTCTACCCCCGTATGGACAAATATAAGGCTATTTACGAAGCCTTTTTTCCACCATTCCATGCACCAACCTACATAACAGAACATAACACCAATCCAAGCATATACATTCAACCCAATCAGCCACACACAAGGCATCCACATATCATTTACATGCTATCATTTATCACATACAAACATCACATACTTAGCATCTCAACCATGCAATTTCCCACATTCATGAAAACATCAACATATGTATATATATACTTAACCAATATTAGCCAATATCAAATGGTCATTTACAAAATGAATTATCAACTATTGAAGCATACACATAAGGCCAAATCAATTATGACACATGATAAAAAGACCAAGTCCCTATACATGCTATAACTCAAAATATTGTAATCATAAGTACCCAAAATGATAATTTGATAGTGTGAATGGATCTCCGACAATCTCTGATCCCCGAGCTGGCTTGGTGACACTATAAGACAAAGGAAAAGAAAATGGAGTAAGCTTTAAAGCTTAGTAAGTTCCTATGCAAATAATAAGCATCATAAACACACATTTATCATGCAACTAACATGAAATGAATTAACATAGATATCATTAAAAATCTCATAGTCCAACTTGGCATGGATATTATTTGAAACCTTAATATCATACTTGGCACAATCATAACCTTACCGAGAGATTCTTCACATATTGAGCTCATTAGGCATAAGTTCCACGTACATACCTGTACCAATTGGTAACACACCATGGTCTTTCGCAACATTAACACTTCCATTACGTTTCCCATTGAACCACTTGGAATACTAAAGGATACTCGGGGAATCTCACACGCATAGTACCATACCAATGCCATATCCTAGATATGGTCTTACATAGGATCTTATATCGAAGCCAATAACCCAGCTATGGTCTTACACGAAATCTCATATCGATGTCATATCCCAGATATGGTCTTACACGTAATCTTAATTAACCCTAATGTCATGACATTTGTATCCTACCTATTCCTAAGGTTCAAACGGGATTTCTCGTTTTTCGAACTTTTTCGATTTCGATTAAGAGTAAATCACAATTCATATAATTATATAGCAATTAAAGCAAGAATAACAATACATTATTTACATATGAACTTACCTCGGTACAAAAATAGCAGAAATGGACTTAATCGTCAATAACCTTATTTTTTCCCCGATCAAGGCCCGAGCCCCATCTTTCTTGATCTATAATAGAAAATTTAACTTATTTATTTATCACATTGCTCAATTCGGTCCGAAAATCACACTATGGAAAATTCCCTTTTTGCCCTTAAACTTTGACGTATTTAAATTTTTTCCCGTAGGCTCGAACAATGAAATCAATTTAATTTCTTCGATTCTCAAGCCTAGCCGATCCTCTTTTATACTTATAGCAGTCCATATAATTCATTTAATCACACTTTTACACACATTTTATAATCTTTTTACAAATAGGTCCTTTTGACATTTTCATCAAAAACCACCTAGTAAAAGTTGTTTATCACACATCAAACAGCATAATCTACCATTAGACATCAAAATACACAAATATCCAACATGGGTCAAACCCTAGACCTTGATTATTCCTTAAATTAGAGGTAGAAATAGGTAGATCGAGTGATAACGACTTCAAAAACATAAAGAGCATTAAAAACGGGGCTGGAATGTACTTACAATCAAGCTTGGAAGTTGAGCAAACCCTAGCTACAGTGACCTTCTAAATTTCAGCACTTGGGGGAGAAGATGGACAAGATTTTAGCTTGATTTTCCCTTTTTATTCTTTTAGTTACCAAATGACCAAAATGCCCTTCACTTAAAACTTTGAAATTTTATTTCACCATGTCCATTTTTGTCCACTATCTTAAAAAATGGTCTAATTACCATCTAAGGACCTTCAATTTAAAATTTCATAGCAATTAGACACCTCTAGCATGTAGAACTCAACTTTTGTATTTTTTACAATTTAGTCCTTTTTGTTAAATTGAGTGCTCAAACGTCAAAATTTTCGAACGAAATTTTCACGAAATCATTTTGTAAAACTGTAGACCATAGAAATGTAATAAAAACAAATTTTTCTATGTCGGATTTATGGTCCCAAAACCACTGTTCCGACTAACCCCAAAATCAGGCTATTACAACTCCCCCCTCTTAGGGATTTTCGTCCCCAAAAATGTTACCAGAGAATAGGTTTGGTGTAACACCCCTTAACCCTAAACCATCACTGGAACAGGGTTACGAGGCATTACTGGACATATCAGACAACTTAAGAATAATTCACAATAAAAACACATTCATAGTACAATTTAATAATTAAGTCCCTATAATGAACTCTAGAAATTTTTAAAACATGTATTAAAAATGTAACGGGACTCGTTTAAGTATTTCAAAATATATATTTTTTTTATATAAATTTCGACGGCATTTCTACTTATTTTCACATATAACCCCCTGCAATTAAAACCGTATTCATTCCAAATATAACCAATTCAACCAATTCCAAAATCCAACAATTCGACCAATACAATTTCATATTTAATCATATTTAAATTATACTTATAACATCAAAATACCAAATATCATTCTTTACAACAAAAGTCATGTAATAATTTAAAGTGACCAAAATAACACCTATGTACATGCCACTTTTATCAAAGAAGAATACATCACCGAGTTTTGTTCTGGAGTCGGGATCGCCTTGGACGCTGAATCAGAACTTTGAACACCTATTAACCTGCGCACGGAAACAACCGTACGTTGAGTATACATATACTCAGTGGTATTACCATAATTCAAATTATAAACATAATAATCATATCATTAAATCATATAACTATAAATTTGACTAAACCAATTCAAACATAAGATAGTCATTTTCAATACATTATACAATTCAAATTTAGCTATTCAACAATTGAAATAATACACATTCATGTTGAGCCATTATCCATCTTATGAACCAATGGTTCATGCTTTCCAATCTCATACTCATATTCAATTCACAATTTTTCAATTCATGTTCTATTTCACATTGCTTTCAATGGCTCAACCATTTCATTTTATTCAATTTAACATTTCCTATAGTTACCCCCATTAACATACTCGGACTTCAGCGGATACACGGATTTCAACCCAAACACACCAATACGGCACATTGTGCCTAAAGCAGTACATAGTACCTGATCAGTATATGACACATAAGTGCCTGATACGACACACGAGGTGCCTGAAATACGACACATAAGGTGCCTGATATACGGCACATAAAGTGCCTGATCGGCAAAGTCGATAAGTCCCGTACTCTTCCAAATCCTATGGCATGCCAATTATATCCCACTTAGCCCGACTAGTTAATAGGGTATTTCAATTCTCAATTTCATTTTCATTTTCATAACAAATTCAATTTGAATATCAATTACACTTTTCCGATCACCAACCACAATATAATTCAATACTAACACATATTTCTCAATCAATTCAATTTTTCAAACTCAATTCAATAAAGTCACTTACCTTATTATTTACTTACCACACACATAATTTAAATTTAACATTAAATAATAAATAATTTGAATTATAGTAATACAAACCCAAATTTGCTTGATTATTCCTTGGTAACCTTCTCCTTTCCTTTGTGGGTCGATGCCTCGAGTTCCTTTTTAGCTACGAAAATAATAATAATTTACATTATTAATTGTAACATTAAATTACAATAAATAATTGAATTTTATTCAATTCCTACTCTTCCTCTTCATTCCTCATTCTTTATACACAATTCTATTATTTACTTATAAATTCTTTTCTAGGCTGTCTACCTGAGTCATTGTCACTAAATTATCTATATCTTGAGTTACAGAATTCCAAATTAAGATGCATAAATTTTATATAAAACTAGACTCATATATCTTCTTGCCATAAAATTTCCAGAATTTTTGATTCAGCCAATAAGTACATTTTATTCTTTAAATTCACCCCTATTCTGTTGTCTGACAGTTCTGACCACTCTTTGCTAAAATTAGTTATCTTTTTGTACAGAATCCAAATGATGTTCTAACTTATTTCTTCTAAAAATAGACTCATTAAGGAATCTAATCATATAAATTATGTCCATAAATTATTTTTTTACAATTTTTAATGATTTTTCCAAGTCAAAACAGGGGATCTCGAGATCACTCTGAATCAGTCTCACAAAAATCTAAATATCTCAAAATACAAAATTCCTTTACTTTCTATGTTTCTTTCATATGAGAACAGACTCAACAAGATTTAATTTCATATCTCACTCAACTTCTAATTCCATTCCTACCATTTTTGGTGATTTTTCAAAGTTACTCTTCTGCTGCTGTCCCAAAAATGTTTTCTTATAGCTTATTTTGCAATTAAATCCTAATTAAGTTTACTTATTTCCTTAACTTAATTCATGCTTTTTTTCTACTTAAATTCCTTCTATATTCAACTTGACTATCTAATGTTCATGATAAAACCCTAATTTATAATTTCTTCCAAATTAATCCCTATAATACAAAACTTATAGCTTACTTTACAATTTAATCCTTTTACTAATTCTAACTTAAATTTCATTCAATTTAATCCCTTATTCATCTTTTTCTTCAACATGAAATTTGTTTAAAAGCTGATAAACTTTCAAACTATCAAATTAGTTTCATCAAAACCTTGCTTTAAGGCTTCTAAAATATCAAAATTAAGAGAAAAGAGCTAAATTTAGCTTACTAATTAAACTTGAAGCTTTAAATCTCAAATCTGTAACAACCCAATTTCAATAGTGTCGGAACAGTGATTTGAGATTTCTAAATCTGACGAAAAAGTTAGAAAACTTTGTTAATCGATAATTATAAGTTAAGTGTGATTTTGGAAATATTTTAAAATTAGTGAATTTTGTGAACTAAAAGAATTAATTAGAAAAATTGGGCCAAAAACAAGGTATTGAGAGCTCGAATTCATAAAGTGAGCCATAAATATTTCTAAAAATATTTATGGAGTGTCATTAAGTTACTATTAAAGTTTAGTTGAGAAATTTTAACGTTTGGATATGTAATTAAATGAAAAGAACTAAATTGAAAAAGGTGTAAAAGTTGAATTATAGATTAAAAGAAATTATGAAGGACCAAAATGATAATTATACTATTTTGTAAAGTTGAGGCGGTTAAGTATGAAAAATCTGAGATTTTTTAAAGTATGTTATTATATTATATATTAATATTATATTATATTATTATAATATTATATATATATATACAAACAAAAACAAAAGAAAAGAAGGGGGGAGAATACCAGAAAAGAAACAGAGAGCAAGACGAAAGCAGGGGAAGAAAAAGGGGAAAGAAAGAAAAAGGAGAAATTAATGGTTTGAAGCTTGAAAGTTTAATTGGTAAGTTAATTTAGTCCTTCTCTTTTAATTTTGATGCTTTATAAGTTTTAGAACAAAGTTTTGATGAATTTAAGTTGAAGTTTTTGAAGTTTTAAAGCTGTTGAATATAGCATATGATGAACAAAAAGATGAATTAGTGGTTTAATTGAAAGAATTTGAAGTTAGAATTGGGTAAAGGATTTAATTGTAAAATAAGCTATAACAAAACTGTTTTGGACAGCAGCAGTAGAGTAACTTTGAAAAATCACCAAAAATCGTAGAAGTTGAATTAGAAGTTGAATGATATATGAAATTAAAGCTTATTGAGTCTACTTTCATATGAAAGAAACAGGGAAAGCAAAGGAGTTCTGTAATTTGAGATATTTATATTTTTGTAAGACTGGTTTAAAGGGATTTCGGGATCCCCTGTTCTGACTTTGGAAAATCATAAAAAATTGGAGAAAAATAATTAGGGGCTTAAGTTTATATGTATAGAATTCTGAATGAGTCTATTTTCAATAGAAATAAATGAGAACATCATATGAATTGTGTATGAGGAGATAATTAATTTTTAGTGAAGAAGGGTCAGAACTGCCAGACAGCAGAACAGGGGTGACTTTGATGAATAAACTGTACTAATTGGCTAGGCTAAAAATTCTGGAAATTTTATGGTATGAATATATGTGAGTCTAGTTTCAGTAAAAATTAACGGTGCTTCATTTGGAGTTCTGTAGCTCCGGAAATAAATAATTTAGTGACTATAACTCAAATGGATAATTTTGAATATACTTATGAGTAATTAATGAAATTATTGACAATGTTACTTATAGCATGTTATATACATTAAGGATGTGGAATGGAGAGGAGGAGGAGGAAAATATAAAATATGTATGAATATTTAGGTAGTATGGCTAATTTGAAATGCTTTAGGCTCAGGGACTAAATTGAATAAAAGTAAAACTTTGTGATTAATTTTGTAAAATTGTGAAAATGATCAATTTGCATAAAATGGATTATTTTATTATTTAAAATTGCAAAACTGAATGACATTATTAATTTAGATTAAGATTGACTGAAAAATCAATGAAAATAGAAAATTTCTAAAGTGCCCCTGAATTTTGATATTTCTACAAATTCAACCAGGTAAGTTCGTGAACTTAATTAAGTGATATAAGGAAATATAAGTTGATAGTACGTGAAATATTGATATGATAAATTAACTGTTTTATGTTTATAAAGAAACGGCAAGTGAATGATATTTATCACGACATGTAAATATGAGATTATCTTTAATATTATAATACAAGGTAATTAAGTATGATGAAACGAGTAATAAATTCAAGTAAGGCATGTCGATAAAAATAAATATATTTAAGGGACAATATGTTTGATTTTGATTGGTTTCAAATATAAATGCTAAATGAAATAAAATGTCTGATAAATAAATTTGTAATCCGGTAATGCCTCGTACCTTATTCCGGCGTCGAATACGGGTAAGGGGTGTTACAAATTTTCCCTATTCTTTTCTTTCCCTTTTTCTTCCCCTATTTTCGTCTTGTTCTCTGTTTCTTTTTTTTTTTTCTTCTTTCTTTTCACTTTCTTTTTATTTACTTTATATTACTTTAATATTAAGTAAACAAATTATTTTATAACAAATGTACCAATATTTTTATTACAAGTGTACCTATATAATTATTACTATTACACTTGTCATCTATTTTTATTTTTATTTTATATATTATCATTTAATAATAATTTATATATCTAATATAAAACCATAAAATAATGATATACATTATAATTTAATATAATAAAACAATAAAAATCTTAGATTTTTATCATCAATTGCCGCCTCATTTATGCTAAATGGCTTAATTGTCATTTTAGCCCCTTTTTACTTTCTTTTAATCTATAATTAGACTTTCACTCTTTATTCAATTTGATCCTTTTTCCTAATTACTTTAAATTAAGCTAAATTCACCAAATAAAAATCTAATTAAACACACTATTAGACTCATAATTACTCATAAGAATTATTTACTAACTCGATTTACTAAGACGGAGGCCCGATAACACACTTTTTGGGTGCCCACAGATATTGTGTCGTTACATTTGGGTACTGTTTTCGAATAGCTTCCTCAGGTTCCCACGTAGCCTCTTCGACTCCGTGTCATTGCCATAAAACTTTCACTAGGGCTATACTCTTATTTCTCAACTGTTTAACTTCTCAAGCCAAAATCTTGATCGATTCTTCACCATAAGTCATATCGGGTCAAATCTCGACCTCTGTTAGGGAAATCACATGTGAAGGGTCTGATATATAACGGCGTAACATAGACACATAAAACACGTTGTGGATCCTTTCCAACTCTGTCGGCAAAGCTAACCGATATGCCACTGGCCCTATTCTTTCAATAACTTCATACTGTCCATTGAAACATGGACTCAACTGGCCTTTAAGGTCAAATCTTAGAATCTTCTTCCACGAAAATACTTTCAGAAAGACTTTGTCACCGACCTGAAATTAGATCTCTTTTCTTTTCAAGTCTGCATACGACTTTTGTCGATCTGAAGCGGGTTTCCAACAATCTCGGATTACCTTTACTTTTTCTTCAGTTTCCTTAACCAAGTCAACCCTGTAAATCTGTTTCTCATTAAGCTCGGTCTAATACAAAGGTGTTCAGCACTTGCGGTTAGACAATGCCTCATAAGGTGCCATTTTTATACTCGACTGATGGCTGTTGTTATAGGCAAATTTGACCAGTAGTAGATATTTGTCCCAACTACCCTCAAATTCTAAAACATAGTATCGAAGCATATCTTCAAGTATCTGAATTACCCTTTCGGATTGACCGTTGGTCTGTGGATGAAATGCAGTACTAAAATTCAATTTTGTACCCAAAGCCTCTTGTAGCTTCTTGCAAAATCTCGAAGTGAACCTCGAATCTCTATCTGAAATAACCGAAGTAGGCACCTCATACAATCTTACAATCTCAGAAATGTATAACTCAACTAGCTTATCAATACGTACCGAAATAAAATGAGTCGATTTCGTCAATCTATCAACAACGACCCAAATGGCATCTTTTTTTTTGGAGTCAGAGGTAATCCAGTTACGAAATCCATCGTAACTCTGTCCCATTTCCATTTAGATACCATCATTGGCTGAAGTAAACCCGAAGGTACTTGATGTTTGGCTTTCACTTGTTGACAAATCAAACATCTCGAAACAAACTCTGAAATATCTCATTTCATACCTGGCCACCAGTACAATGCCTTCAAATCATTATACATCTTCGTACTACCCGGATGCACAGACAAGCAACCATTATATGCCTCATAGAGAATTTTTAGAATAAGTTATTACCCTTTCGGATTGATCGTTGGTCTGTATATGAAATACAGTACTAAAATTCAATTTCGTACCCAAAGCCTCTTGTAGCTTCTTCCAAAATCTCGAAGTGAACCTCGGATTTCTATCCAAAATAATCAAAGTAGGCACCCCGTACAATCTTACAATCTCAGAAATGTACAACTCAACTAGCTTATCAAGCGAATAATCGATACGTACCGAAATAAAATGAGTCGATTTTGTCAATCTATCAACAAGGACCCAAACGACATCTTTTACTTTTTGGAGTCAAAATTAATCCAGTTACGAAATCCATCGTAACTCTGTCCCATATCCATTCAGATACCATCACTGGCTGAAGTAAACCCAAAGGTACTTGATGTTTGGCTTTCACTTGTTGACCAATCAAACATCTCGAAACAAACTCTGAAATATCTCATTTCATACCTGGCCACCAGTACAATGCATTCAAATCGTTATACATTTTTGTACTACCTAGATGCACAGACAAGCAACCATTATATGCCTCACGGAGAATTTTCAGAATAAGTTCATCATTTTTCAATACACATATTCTACATCGAAACATCAAACAACCATCGGATTTGGTATGAAAATCTGAATCACTGCTCGATTCACACTAAGTTCTCTTAGCTTGCAAATCACTGTCACATTTCTGAGCTTCACAAATCCATTGAAGAAATAACGGTCTAGCTCTCAACTCAGCTAGGATTGAACCATAATCAGACCAATTTAACCTCGTGTTCATTGCTCTCAAGGCAAACAAAGTCTTTCTACTCAACGCATCTGCGACTACATTTGCCTTACCCGGGTGATAGTCAATCACTGGCTCATAATCCTTCAGTAACTCGAGCCATCTCTGTTGTCGCAAGTTCAAATACTTTTGAGACATCAAATACTTCAAACTCTTGTGGTTGGTATAGATATGGCACTTCTCACCGTACAGATGATGTCTCTAAATCTTCAAAGCAAATACAATAACAACTAGTTCCAAATCATGCGTCGGATAATTCTTATCGAGCGGTTTCAGTTGTCTCGAGGTATAGGCTATCACCTTACCTTCTTGCATCAACACACATCTTAATCCATTCAATGATGCGTCGCTATAAATCACAAACTCCTTTCCCAGTGCAACCTAAAACTGATGCCTCAGTCAATAAAGCTTTCTACTTCTCAAAACTTTGCTGACATTTTTTGGACCATACAAATTTGACATCTTTTTGCAACAGCTTGGTCATAGGGGTAGCAATAACCGAAAACCCTTTGATAAATCAGCGGTAGTAACCGGCTAAGGCCAAAAAGCTTCTAACTTTAGATACATTCTTTGGCGGTTTCCAATCAACAATTGCCGAAATCTTACTTGGATCAACACGAATACCATCACTTGAGACAATATGTCCTAAAATTCTACTTCTCAGAGCCAAAAATCACTTTTACTAGAACTTAGCATACAATTTCTTATCTCTCAAAGTCTGTAAAATAGTTCTCAAGTGTTCAGCATGTTCGGACTCATTACAAGGATAAAACAATATGTCATAAATAAAAACAAATACAAACTTGTCCAAATACAGTCTAAAAATTCAATTCATTAGGTCCATAAAAACTGCAGGACCATTCGTTAGTCCAAAATACATGACAAGAAATTCTTAGTGTCTGTACCTTATTCTAAAAGCGGTTTTCGCCACATTCGACTCTTTTACTCTCAACTAATAGTAACCAGATCTCAAATCTATCTTCGAGAACACTGTCGCTCCTTTCAGTTGGTCAAATAAATCATTAATCCTTGGCAAAGGATACTTGTTCTTAATGCTTACCTTATTGAGCTCTCGATAATCTATATAAAGTCTAATAGTCCCGTCTTTCTTCTTTACGAACAACACTGGAGCACCCAAGGGAGAATAACTTGGTCTCGCAAAACCTTTATCTGTCAACTCTAGCAACTGAGTCTCTAACTCTTAAAATTTGGTCGAAGCCATTCTATACGGAGCAATAGATATCGACGAGGTCTCTGGTACTAAGTTAATACTAAACTCAATTTCTCTAACTGGAGGTAACCCAAGTAACTCTTCCGAGAACACCTCCGGATATTCACAATCTATCGGCACCAATTTAGCTTTCAATTTAGATTCTTTTGTATTCAACACATAACCAAGGTAAGCTTCACAGCCTTTTCTTACATATCTTTGGGCAGTCATTGAAGAAATCATAACAGGTGACTCACTCGACTCATTTGAATCAATCCGAAGAATTTCACCATTTTTACATTTCAGTTCAATAATCTTTCTTTTACGTTCACTACGCATCATGCAATGTTAACCAATCAATATCTAAAATAACATTGAATTCATCAAATGGAAATAACATTAAATCAGCCGAAAAACAGTGACCTCGAATCATCAAAGGACAATTCTTGCAAACTCTATCAACTAAAACATGTTCGCCTAAGGGGTTTGACACTTTAATCACAAATTCAGTAAAGTTAATAGGCTAGCTCTTACTAGCTACCAATTTCACATATACATAAGAATGCATCGATCTAGGATCGATCAATGCAACTACATTAGTATTATAGAGAGAAAAAGTACCAGTGATAATATCGGGAGATGTCATTTCTTCGCAAGCACGGATGGCATAAGCTTTAACAGGTGCTCAAGCTTCGGATCTTACAGCTGTATCCTTCGACACACCTTTACTACTAGCTTCATTTCTGGTATTTCTCGGTGGCCTACCTCTATTAGCAGTATTACTCGGCCTCACACTCTGAAATTTTTCTTTCTCAGCCATTTCAGGACAATCTCAAATAAAGTGCTCTTGAAAGTCACACTTGAAACAAGCTCGATCATTCATCCTATACTCACCGGGATGTTTTCTTCCATATTGTTGACATTCAGGTCTATTAGACTTTACATTACCCACACTTGCCATTGAAGTAGCTTGAGATTTAAAACTCGGATGTTGTTTATCACAATCTCTGCGTGAATACCCAGCTGAAACATTCGAACTGGAATACATCTCTTTCGATTTCTTAGACTGAGATAGAAATGACTTACTCATCGGTCTTTTCCTCGAGTCTCTAGCTTTAAGATTAGCTTTCCTCTTCTCTTTGTTCAATTCTTCGGCCTTACAAGCCCGTTCAACCAATACCATAAACTCTTTCAGCTCTAAAATCCCGACTAACACACGAATATCTTCATTTAATCCATCCTAAAATCTTTTGCACATAATAGCCTCCGTAGAAACACACTCTCGAGTGCATTTGCTCAGTCTGACAAATTCTCGCTCATATTCGATCACTGTCATACGACCCTGTTTTAGCTCAAGAAATTCTTTACGTTTTTGGTCGATGAACAGTTGCCTAATATACTTCTTTCGAAACTCCTCTTGAAAGAAGTCCCAGGTGACTCTTTCTCTCAAAACTATAGATATAAGTGTATTCCACCAATGGTATGCAGAATCTCTCAAAAACGAGATAACACACTTTAAACACTCATCTGGTGTGTAGGACAACTTATCAAATACCCTAATGGAGTTTTTGAGCTAAAACTCGACTCTCTCGGGATCATCATCGGGATCATCATCCACATTAGCTCTAAAATCTTCAGCCTCATGCTTTCGGATCTTATCACCGGGGGTTTATTCATTCTTACAAAGTCTATACCTTGTGGGGCTACGGTAATCGGTCGAGGAATGGATGGGGGTGGAAGAGGTTGGGCATTCGGATTCGTTCGAACAAATTCCGTATACCACTCATTCATCATATGCAGAAAGGCTTCCCTGCCTCCTTCTTATTGACTAATCGTAGGAGGTCTACTATCAGACGACGCTGCCCCTTGAACGGGAGCCGGCGTATTACTTTCGACTTCATCAGCTTTAGCTTGATTGGGATCCATTACTATATGAAAACACAATTTAAAATTGTCAGGAGTTATCACACTATCACAGTTCATTTATGGCATGTATAGCTAGACTCTTACACACGCTATGTTAGTCTAAGAATCGACTAAACCGTAGGTCTGATACCACTAAATGTAACACCCCTTACCCGTATCCAACGCTAGAATAAGGTACGAGGCATTACTGGACTTATTCACAAGCAAACATTTAAACCGAGACATGAATTTCCACTCAAATTTAAAACTTTTCAAAAACATTCATGTCATCTCTAAAACAAGCCTACGAGACCCAAAATATGAATCAGAAGTGGTTCGGGACTAAACCAAGAACTTTGTAAACTTTTGTAAAACTTAAAAAACTTTTCATGTAAAAAGGGTCATACGCCCGTACTTCAATCCGTGTTCAAATTAGGGAGCTTTCTGTTTATAACGTCATCATCAAATTAAGGTCACAAGGCCAAGTCACACGCTTGTGTGCTTAGGCTGTGTGATCGATTACATTTTCATAATTTTTCATAAAATAGGTGCAGACTTCACACGGCCAGGGCACACGCCCGTGTTCAAGGTCTTTCCGTCCACATGGCTGAGACAGATGCCCATGTCTCTGCCCATGTGCTCATTACTGAGTATTCTGTTTTGCAACAATTAAAGTGCAGGGGACACACAGCTGAAACACATGCCCGTGGGGCAGACCGTGTGTCTCACACGGCCTAGACACACGTCCGTGTGTCTATCCGTGTGGACAAATATAAGGCTATTTACCAAGCCTTTTTACCACCCTTCCATGCACCAACCTACACAATAGAACATAGCACCAATCCAAGCATATACATTCAACCCAATCAGACACACACAAGGCATCCACATATCATTTACATGCTATCATTTATCACATACAAACATCACATACTTAACATCTCAAACCATGCAATTTCCCACATTCATGAAAACATCATCATACGTATATATATACTTAACCAATATTAGCCAATATCAAATGGCCATTTACAAAATGAATTATCAACTATTGAAGCCAACATATAAGGCCAAATCAATTATGACACATAACAAAAAGACCAAGCCCCTATACATGCCATAACTCAAAATATTGTAATCGTAAGTACCCAAAATGATAATTTGATAGTGTGAATGGATCTCTAACAATCTCCGATCCCCGAGCTGGCTTGGTGACACTATAAGACAAAGGAAAAAAAAATAGAGTAAGCTTTAAAGCTTAGTAAGTTCCTATGCAAATAATAAGCATCATAAACACACATTTATCATGCAACTAACATGAAATGAATTAACATATATGTCATTAAAAATCTCATAGTCCAACTTGGCATGGATATTATTAGAAACCTTAATATCATATCTGGCACAATCATAACCATATCGAGAGATTCTTCACATATCGAGCTCATTAGGCATAAATTCCACGTACATACCTGTACCAATTGGCAACAAACCATGGTCTTTCACAACGTTAAAATTTCCGTTACGTTTCCCGTTGAACCACTTGGAATACTAAAAGATACTCGGGGAATCTCACATGCATAGTACCATACCAATGCCATATCCTAGATATGGTCTTACATGGGATCTCATATCGAAGCCAATGGCCTAGCTATGGTCTTATACGAAATATCATATTGATGCCATATCTCAGATATGATCTTACACATAATCTTAATTAACCCTAATGTCATGACATTTGTATCTTACCTATTCTTGAGGTTTAACCGGGATTTCTCGTTTTTCGAACTTTGTCGATTTCGTTAAAGTGTAAATCACAATTCATAAAATAATATAGCAATTAAAGCAAGAATAAAAATGCATTATTTACATACGAGCTTACTTCGGTACAAAAATAACGGAAATGGACTTAATTGTCAATAACCTTATTTTTCCCCGATCAAGGTCCGAACCCAGTCTTTCTTGATATATAATAGCAAATTTAACTTATTTATTTATCACATTGCTCAATTCGGTTCGAAAATCACACTATGGAAAAATTAAATTTTTACCCCTAAACTTTAACTTATTTACATTTTTACCCTTAGGCTCGAAAAATGAAACCTATTCAATTTCTTCGATTCTCAAGCCTAGCCGATCCTATTTTATACTTATAGCAGTCCATATTTTTCATTTAATCACATTTGTACACACATTTTATAATCTTTTTACAAATAGGTCTTTTTGACATTTTCATCAAAAACCACCTAGCAAAAGTTGTTTATCACACATCAAACATGCATAATCTACTATTAGACATCAAAATACACAAATATCCAACATGTTTCAAACCTTAAACCTTGATTATTCCTTAAATTAGTGGTAAAAATAGGTAGATCGATTGATAACGACTTCAAAAACATAAAGAGCATTAAAAACGGGGCTAGGATGTACTTACAATCAAGCTTGAAAGTTGAGCAAACCTTAGTTATGGTGACCTTCTAAATTTCAGCACTTGGGGGAGAAGATGGACAAGATTTTAGCTTGATTTTCCCTTTTTATTATTTTATTTACTAAATGACCAAAATGCCCTTCACTTAAAACTTTGAAATTTTATCTCACCATATCCATTTTTATCCACTATCTTAACAAATGGTCTAATTACCATCTAAGGACCTTTAATTTAAAATTTAATAGCAATTAGACACCTCTAGCATGTAGAACTCAACTTTTGCACTTTTTACAATTTAGTCTTTTTTGCTAAATTAAGTGCTCAAACGTCAAAATTTTCGAACGAAATTTTTAACGAATCATTTCGTAGAACTGTAGACCATAGAAATGTAATAAAAACAAATTTTTCTATATCGGATTTGTGGTCCCGAAACCATTGTTCCGACTAGCCCAAAAATCGGGCTGTTACAGAATATATATATATAATTTTCAAATAACAAATAATGTACAAAGTCAAAATTTAAATTTATTTAGAATGTTTTCATTTTTTTTCAGTTATCTTGGAATTTAAGAGATGGGTTCTATTTTTTATTATTAGATTTAATACATAATTTGGCACATGAGTTTGATACTTTTTTTTTAATCAAGTATCTGTGTTTTTTTTAGTCCAACGTGGTACTTGTATTTAACAAAAGTTATACGTTTTGGTATCTGAAATTGACAGTACTAACTTTTTAATGTTTAATTCAAGTTTTATAATCATTTTAATAAAAATTCATAAGTAACTAATAATATTAACAATTAACTTTTATAAAATCGACCTTAAAACTCGAATTAAATAACATCCATGGAGCTGCATTTAACAAATTAAATATAAAATTAAACAAATTTACAATTAACACTAAATTTATTCTAAATTAATTCTCTGCGAAATCATGCGAACTTAATTATACAAACCTCCTTAAAATTAATGCCAAACTCTTTAAATGACTTTCCACACAACTTTTTATTCTTTCATTCTGCCCAACATCTTTCTTGGCTTAATATAATATTATACACATCCTCATTATCTAAAGCTTCTATACATTCAGGGGGAAAAAAAAGAAACTTC
This sequence comes from Gossypium bickii, assembly GCA_025503065.1. Taxonomy (NCBI): domain Eukaryota; kingdom Viridiplantae; phylum Streptophyta; class Magnoliopsida; order Malvales; family Malvaceae; genus Gossypium; species Gossypium bickii. The sequence continues at coordinate 135,068,925 of CP106709.1, read as the reverse complement.
CTTATCAAGGAAACCGCCGATTTCTTTTATACGTAGATAGCCAAAGCACATTTCTTGAGAAAGGAGTTGGAATCATTTGAAAAAGATGCCTGCAAAGTTGAGAATTTTTTTTTCACAAAATAGCATCCAAGAGAGCTTGATGGTTAATTAAGGGAAACTGGGTAAATAATTTTATATCTAAAGCAACACTTACCAGTAGATCTTTAGGTGGTTTCTTGATGTAAGCTTCGTTTAAGAAGGCCAATTCCTTATACTCGAAACTTATGTCACAATCCAAGGCCACCTTTAACATGATAATGCATAATCACTACGTCAGAAAAAAAGATTTAGGGTTCGCAAATTTAAGTTTCATCTCATTTGAATGACTTGAGAAACAAGAAATTCATAAGGTAAAATGATCATCCAAGGTGAAAGATTTACAAGTACAAACCTTGATCTTTGGCAGGGTTATGTGTGTAAAATGGAGGTTCACTCTAATGTCACCGGATAGTTTCATTGGAACAATGTTGTGCCCCTGCTGGTCTTGCAACCAAGCCCCACCCAGAATTTGGGTAACATTCACACAAGGAATCAAAACCCTTGTTGTCAAACTGACATTGTTACTATGAGCGGGTTGAAAGAACCCGGGAACTCGGATAACCGCCATCGGAAGTCCTTCTGAGTAGAGTTGAAGCCTTGAAGGGCTGTATCTGAGGCCAATTTTGTTAGGATTGCTAGCATTTAGAACCATGGATGCAACAGCCGAGACAAACAGGGTTGTGTTTGAATAAATGTTCAACTGGTACGCATCTAATCTTACGGTTTGGATTGAAAACACCGGCTTTTGAGGCTTCAAAACGAATACGACAAGCAATCCACCCAAACCTACGGTGGAAACTATGATTAGAAGGTATACGGAGAGAAAGAAACAGCAGCTCCTGAGAAAACGCTCTTGTTTCAATGGTTGGCGGAAATGTAAACAACCTGAATGGTTCATTGGTGCATGCATGATAAGCCTGCATTTTTGGACTATGTTAAACTAATGGAACAGTTTAGGTGGTGATTTAACCTTTAGTTTATTATTGCTGCTTGGAGATGAAGAAGGAATTTGATGTTTTCCTTTTAACTATAGCATTCAATTATTCCTTTCTTAATGGGATCCCAAAGCCTCGAATAGATTTCTGAGGTAGATTGAATGCAAAGAAATGACTCAAAAACAAAAATTCAGTCTTAAGTATATCCTTTTATTGAAGTTTCCCTCCCGCATGAACTTAACAATTGGACATGTTGATTCCGTACAGCCTCCATTGTTGAAAGACCGAGATATGTCTAGGGAGCTGAAATGTAATGACTAAACAGATATCCCCATAGGCACTTGAACTAGGCCACGTTTTTTTGTTTGTTTGTTTAGTGGGTATTGATTGGTATGGGCAAAAAGGGCAGCGGATGCTGGTGCGTGGTGGTGGTGTGCTACTGGGCTGCTTTTGCAGCCATTGTTATGGAAAATCACGAGACATCTTACAAGCTTACTTTCATTCATGTCCTTTTTCACCATGTCCTTCACAAAGTATTCCTGCTATGCAGGCAGGGAAGTGGGGGCTCATCTTCCTAGGGTTGCCACCCCCTATAAACCCATGATACTGGGACCCAGCTTACCAGCAAAGCTGACCTCACAATGATAGCTAAATTAAATAAACAAAATTTATAGCTAAATCCCTTGACCTTCAGCTACCAAACAAAATCCCATGACAGATTATTGACCCTATCGTGTCGACACGTTCCATGTAGAGAATAAACTGGCGATGCTCCCCACATGCAAGAGAGATAGATAGAGCTGAAGATTGAATATTTTCCCCCTTTTTGCCCAATCTTTCCTGCTTCAGATTCCATTGCGAGGTATATGACTTCACGTGGCTATTCTACACGAAATTTCTTACTACTAGATTCCAAATTTAACAAAGCTCTAAATTTATATGCCATATTTTCGTAGTTTTTTATATACATGTGTACATATATGTGATGCCAAACCTACAAGGGTCGATTTTAATGTACCAGAACGGGACTATGGGAGAAACAAATAGCAAGGGTTACACCTTCATCTGCTTTCAGTCTTTCATCCCAAATCACACATGGTCAAATTTAAAGTCCATACTAACTTGGGTCAAGCATTGTATAGCTGTTTTACTCCATAACAGATTGACCGATTCCTAAGTGCAGTAAACAAGAAAAAAATAAAAGCAAGATATAAATTACTGAAATTTGTCCAGAAAAATGAAAAGTTGTTAGAGATTAACACAATTGGTAAAACCGGCTAACATGCCTTATTTACAAAAACTAGTAAGAGAATATGTTCTCAGAAAAGACCACCAGCCACGGCAGGGAAGTCCCCAAAGCTCCAAAGATCCGTTAGAGCTCCACCAAACTGACTTGCATCTCCATTGAGTAAGGCATCAAGGGTGGCATCCCAGTTGCCCTCAAGAAATGGGTACTTCATCTGATCGTCCAAAGCCAGTAGCTCATCAGATAAACTCTTTGCTGAATTGTCCTCAATAGGCAAAACATTCTCAGAGCTTGGTTTCAGCTTCTTCTTAGGGTTTGCATCCTCCAGAAAATCATCACCCTCCATAGTAGTTTCAAGAGCAGATGATATTTCCGGAGTCTTTGCACCATGTCCTCCCCAACCGAAGTCAGAACGGTCAAAGGAAGTACTTCCCTGGTCTGAGCTGAAATACAAGGGGGTATTGTCAGATTGGCCAAAGGGTTTCAATCCAACATCAACAGCAGCAGGAACAGTGTCCAGATAAGCAAATGGATCCATTGGTGCCTTCTCTTCAACGAAACCGATGGTATCATAAAAGACCTGCTCTGGTTTGTTCAAGCAATTGAAATTCTGGTTGATATTTGGTTCAACAGGGCTCAAATTTGACATGGGAAGTGGTTTCTCATCATTTGTCTTAATCACACGTTTTGGAGAGGTGCGTGGCATCTCATCAGGGAAGTTCACCTTTGCTTTCTTACCCCGAATTCTTCGTGCCTCAGAATCATAAGCTCTTGCAGCTTCTTCAGCAGTATTGAAAGTTCCTAGCCAGACCCTAACCCCTTTCCTCGGGTCTCGGATCTCAGCAGCCCATTTACCCCATGGACGCTGTCGGATTCCTCGATATTGGTTCTTCCTCTTTCTTTTTGCAGACTTCTCAGCTTGACCTTTGAATTCCACAGATTTTACAGAGTTAGAACCTTCGCAATCGAAAACAAAAAGTTTTAAGACTAATACACACATGCATGAACCTTATAATACATGTTATAGTTGATGAAAACAATAAATCATAAGAAAACTTCCACCAGGCAACAAAACATAGGAACTTCAACAGTAAGGACATGATGAGAAAAATATTTTTGAAATTATGATCCACAAAACTATTACTTGAGGTTTGAAACTCAATTTCCTACAAATTTTAGGCACAAAAAAATGACTTCAAACGCCAAAAGACAAAAGGGAAGTAGATATCTAAGAACCATACAGATCGGTCAGACTGAAACAATAAGAAAGAAGCACAGTTTAATTTCCATTTTTAATATAAATTAGAAGTTAATTTCAGCAAAAGGTCCAAAAAACGACTAATGGTTGAAAAACATAAAATTACGTTTCCTCTTTTTAACCCCTCGAGGAAAGGTGACAATAATGACCAAAAACAAACAGCACAATAAAAAACGAACAAGATTCCCAAGAACCAAAACATCCAGAATTATAAAGGGAATATCATTCTCAACAGAGAAACTTCAAACTCAGCTGATTTGGGCTTTATGGCAAAAGACACTGTTCTTGCAGATCCTTAATTATTCAAATTTCCTTTTTGGCCTCCTTTTTTTTCAAGTTGAATAAACGTTAAGTTGCTAAGATTTATGATCCAACTACAAATAATTTTTTTCTTCCTCATGCCTTTCTGCTTACAAACAAATCTTAAACAGCAAATGAAAATAATTAACTTTCTAAAGCAGATAAAACACAGAAATACAGCAGAAAAAGGGAAAATCTCATACACATAGCCAGAGACAAAACCTACCAGCAACTGGAAAACATCAGTTAAAAAAAAAAAAGAGCTTTTCAAAAAATTTATAAAATTTTAAGTTTTAACTTCTTTTTTTTTAAAATATCCTGCAAATAGAATCTAGAAAAAAAAAATTACAACAAAGCAAAAGGACTGAGCTTGAGCAAAAGGACCTATTTCTTACAAAAGAATAAAAAAAAAAAAATCAAAGGTCAAAAAAAAAAAAAAAAAAGAGAAAGAGATAATTATTGCTGTCATTGCTTACCATGAGAAACAGTAGAAGATGCTTTCTTTGCGGCAGAGAACGCAAAGGGCTTGGCATCAGCCAAAACATCATCAACATCATAGTCTTCGATATTGGATTCATCATCCTTGAAGTCTTGAAAGTCGGCCTCGAAGTTATCGGTGAAATCGATCGCCGGCTTCGAGTACCTATTACTGGAAGCCTTTTTCAATTGCGATTTTCTCAGATCGGACCACAAGTAGTCAGCCGTCAGCCGACGCGACCGCACCGGAGCAATAAAATCAGAGATTATAGCACCTCCACACATGGCGGCTTGATCAGAGTGAGGGAATTGAAAGTGAGAATTATGTAAAATGTAGAAGTAGTGGCGATTCCTTTTTTTTTTTGTTTGGGTTGTTGGGGTAGTGAACTGAAATGGATGCCTTCATTTCCAATGGTGGGCGATTTATATTTCATGCAGAGGTATGTATGAGTTGTAACTTTACTTTTACGTCCATTCTTTTTGTGAAAATTACAAATTTTGATCCAAAAATATTAGATTCTAGTGTAATTCTAAAAAGGAAATTACAAACATATAAATTAATATAATGTCTATTTTAACTCTTATAAAAATATACAATTTAAAATCTCATGTGGTAATCTAATACTAATAGTTAAAATATTTATTACTCCGAATGTAATTTAAATTTAAATTGTATTTATTATTCAAACTTTATCTTATTTTTATATTTCACAAAAAAAGTATAATTTAATTTCAATCCATTCCAAAAACAATTTTTGGTTATATGACTGGGAAGCTATCATGCCACTTAAATGGCATACCAAGCCAGACCCAGGCGGATACGTGTCCAAGCTTGGGATAGCTGGCCACATGCCTTACCTATAACTATTGTATCCTTCACTAAACTTGAGCGATTTTCTTTGATGCTAAAACCCTATCCAACACTCATGACAAACATAATTCTCGGCATGAAATCTCTCTTATCTCTTGTGAATCTTCTTCTTTTTTACACTATCTTTCTTTGCCTCAACAATAATAATTAGTAAAAGTGAATTTTATTTTTGATATATTATAAATTAGAAAACGGGAGTTAAGTTACTCACCAAACCAAATAGGTAGGCAAAGGCTTGGCCCTTAAGTAAATGACCAAATAACTCTTAATTTAACATTTTTATCTTTCGTTAAATAAAAAAATTATTTTTTTTCAATATTTATAAAACAATATTAATTTAATTTAGAGATTTTTGTTTAACTGTAACTCAAAATTTTATATTTCGATCTGAACAAATCTTTACTCATAATTTCAATTTTGATAAGTAATACTAACTTATCAATTACAACTAACACTTCAATTATAAGTAGATTTTTTTTCTTCCATTTAGCAACTCTTAGAACGACTACATCGACAATGGGTGTTGAGTTGTTTGTATTGTGCCACAAAATTTTATTGTCCCATTAAAATCAAAGTAACTATTAGGTAATGATTAATAAATTTAGAGAACTATAGGTGCCAGCCTTATAGCTAACAAAGTGTATGAATTCGACATTTATAAGAGCCAAGTTTTTCTTTTTTCATATCAAATTTTTATATGTAACAAAGTATAAAATTTTTTTAACAAATCCTAATTTTTTTTTTATATCCATAGATGTTTAGATAAAAACAATTTTTTTTAATCATTCTAAATGATCCAACGCAAATTTTACACGAAACAACTAAACTCTAGACACCAACAAATATGAAAAAATAAAATAAAAACTCAATTTGAAAAGTAACTTTTATATAGAAATTTATTTTTAAAAATACTATATTCAAGTAAAAAGGATATTCCAATTTCTGCCAGAAAAAAGAATCCTCAAATTAAGGTTTTATTGGCCCGCGGAGTAAATATAAAATTAACCAACTAAAATAAAACGGCATCCTCTTTTGGGACAAGTATAGGTCCCAAATCCCATATTATATTTAAATGACAACCAAGGCAGCCCACAGATTCAGCCGTTAAATTACTACCCTCGAGGAACCAACAAAATGCAAGAAACAACTATTTGTCATTATCAATTAATTATTTAGCTTAATCAACAACAACCTAACCCACAATCAACTTTTAAGAACAAAATTTAAATAAAAGAAAAAAGAGAAATTCAGTTATTACATTGTTATTTATGATATTTAAGCTGAGTTTGTTTTAATATAAAAGTTTTTACGAGAGATATTTTTAGTCTTTTTCAGTATTTATTTAATGTAAAATAAGAGGATTATTTTCATTTTGAAAATAACTTTTAATTCATTTTGAAACTTTTTTTTAGATAATTATTTTTATTTTATTTAAATTAATAGTTATTTTTTTATTTTTAAGTAACAGATTACATCTCAGTATCCTATTAACTTTTTTTAACAGTACTTTCATCAAATCTGTTAAAAAAAAGCATTTTGAAAAAAAGAATAAAAGTAGCTGGCTAAAAAAGGCTCAAAAATACAATTAGGGTGATTTTGACAAAATATGTAAATGTTAGTGCCTAAATTTGTCATTAAGCTAATTTTTTTCCATAAAACAATTTCTAAACTGATAAAGAGAGGTTCATTGTAACACCTCCATTCCGACTCGAACGTCGGGTCAAAACACCGAAATGTTACATTCTCTGTTACATTCTTCAATTATCAAATATTTTCTTATAAACTTTCATAACTTTTCAATTTAGTCAATTTTTGTCATAAAAGTTCAATATTCACTAATTAATCATATTAAATCAAATTTCTTTTTTGTTACAGTTTGATCACTTAATTTATCTCATTATTTTGTTTCACATATCAAATTTCTATGTATTTCACTTCTATTATTTCATCCACATATTTTCTCAAGTTTAACAATTTAGTCCTTATCATCATAAAAATTTCATATTTTTCCACAATTTCACTTTTACAATACTTTATGCATATTTCATCATCTCATAACACATTCATTAAACTTTTATCATAATTTCCTTATTCACATATTAGATTGTTTCACACTTAAACTTTTGTACAATTTTCAATTTAGTCCCTATTGACATGTAATTTTTTTTCATTATATAAGCATTTTAATCAAATAATTCACTATAATATCTTATTTCACATAAAAAAATTTCATATATATATCACTTCTCTTGTTTCAATTATAAATTTTACAAAGTTTACAATTTAATCCTTAACATCATGAAGAGTCATTACTTACTATAATTTCACCTTAACATCACTTTGTAATCAATTCACTACTTCATTTAAACTCTTTATCATAAATCTCAAATGTATGTTTGTTTTATTGAAAACATTTTTTATGAAATATTTTTAAAGAATCAGCCAAATAATAGAAAATATTTTACACAGATTCATTCAAACATAAAAAAAATATTAATTTTTCTAAAAAAGTAAATCATTTTCCAAAACCATATTCAGTGAAACTACCGTGATTTATACTCTTTTTCTCTTTGCGCGTTCCAACCTTTCGCATACTTGGGGTAATACCATTAATCATATTTTTTTTGCAATATATAATATGTGAATAAATAAAAAGAGTTTACTAATGGCTGATAGTTGAACATTGGATATTTAAAACGACTGTATGAATAAATAATGGATAAAGATTTATTTATTAGTGTTAAAGAAATTAGAAGATTATAATATCCATAAAAGCAGATGAAGGAAAATTTTGGTGAGATCTGCTAGTCAAAGGGGGGTTGCAGTTGCAAAAGCATGACTTTTCCTTCATTTATTTGGATTAATCCTCTAGTCTCAAGGGGCAGGTAAATTTCATATTTTAAAATTGCATGTCGGGCAGAGAAAGAAGTAGTGGGAATGTGGTAATTATTATTTCTCTACCCTTTTGAAAATTACAAAACAAAATCTGGGTTTCTACGTTTTTCACATCTAATCCTAAATATTTATATATTTAACCACTTTCTAATCTAATGTTGTAGTATTTTATTTTTTATAAAAACATGATTCTACAACTTGAAATGTAATTGGAGTGCATATGCACTTTTTCAATTAATTATATATATTTAATGCATTAATTTTAATTTTAATTTCAAATCATATATTTTATTATTTATTGTATGATATTTAAATATGTGTTTACTAGTATTTAGTTAATTACCATCATATGCATATTTTGCTAACAACATTTTATCCCCATTGAAAGTATACTATATTATAAACATGATAATTTTAAGTTCCATCTCAATCAATTTTATACCTTCTTTCAATTATGGAAAAATTAGTTGTCTTGAGAAGCTTCTGATTTCAAAGGCTAGTGTGTACACTCTACCTATAGAATTTTCGGCACGACTTGCTCTAGCCAGATTTGACTGTATCAGTACTACATTTGAATTTATGATATAACTTTAATCATTTTCAACGCGATATAAAATTATAATGTATTTAATGAGAATGATGTCATAAATATCATGCAATACTTTTCATAGTATTTATAATTTATGGCTTTGTTTAATGTGATATATTTTTTTGGAAAGATGAAAAATTCAATGAAGAGAAAAGTAAAAATGGTAAGGATATATATATTTTTATTGACAAGAACAATTAAATTTAAAAATATATAATATTAAAATATTAATATTTAAACACTTTATTGAATTGGTGTTACTCTTAATTAGTGACCGATTCAATTATATATATATATTTAAGTACTTTAATTTGTTTATATCATTTTAACTGAACTATCAATTCAATCAATTCAATTATGAAATTATAAAAAATGTCTTGAACTTAACTACTTAAGACCCAAAGTCATGAACAAAAATTACGTGCCACTCTCATACTCTATTTATGCAGACATGTGTTTAAACTTTTATTTTATATTTTATCATTTAACGTTTAAATTTCTCATTTAATAGAAAAATATATAGTCTAAAAGAAAAACCTAATGAATCAGCAACTTCGTTGGTCAAAAAGATCCAACGTCTTGTGTAACAGCCCATTATGCCCGGGCTTGTAACAAACCAAAACGAAAGCAATAAAAAAATAAATGTCTAATTTTTTTTAAACAGTCCATTTTTACAGCCCTTAAACCCAGACAGATTACCCAAGGCTCGGTACACCCGAGCTCAATTACCTTAACAGACCCTAAAACTAAACCCTGACCCAGACCCAATCTAAACCTAAGCCCAAGAGGCCCATTTGGATTGCGGACACAGGAAACCCTAGGTTTCCACTGCGCCGCAAGCACTCCAGCCTTCGCGCCACAAAATAACCCAGCAGCCCTTCGGTCACGCCGCCACTATTCGCGTCGCAGTTAGCGCGCCTCTCCGTCGCTAGATCTTCGCCTTTGACCTGCACAGAAAAGGAAAACACAGCGAACATGGCTACATTTTTTATTTCCTTTTTATTTTCATTTCAAAGGCTATAAAAAGCCTACAATAATCTGTAAATCGGGCACACGAAAGCAGAGGGATATACACAAAAAAAAAATATGAAATCAACAAAATAAAAAGGGTTTCCTTTTATTTTTTTCTTTTATTCCCGAATCTGTCCGTTTTCTTTTTTTTTTCTTTATTTATTTTATTTTAGTTTTTTTTACATGCGAAGGTTTTAAATATTAAAAAAGAAAAAAATAACCTTTTGGAACTCAGGCCACTGCATGCGGCGGCCGACGACGGCAGCAGACGGCGATCGGAGCAACACCGGAGGCTGGCCGAAAATCGCCAGGGAGAGAGCATTGAGAGCTCTGTTTTGTTTTTTTAAGGGTCTTTTGAAATGAATTTTTTGGTTTATTTTTGGTTTTTATAGATAATCCATACGGCGTTGTTTTGAGGACTGCCCTTTAATGCCAAAACGACGTCGTTTTGAAATGGGTCGGACTGACCCGACCCGATCCGCTTGGGGTCAGCGTGTTTTTTTTAAAATGGGCTAATTACAGCCCTGGTCCTTCTGCTTTTTTTTATTGATTTATAATCACGTTTTTTATTTTTAATTTGGCCCTATATTTTATTTTTATTCCAATTAGGCCCTTATTCAAACGACGTCGTTTTGGAGGGCAGGGATATTTTCCTTTTTAGCCCCTCCTGGCTACTAGCGTATTCTGATCGGTCCCTCTTTTTAATTTTATTTTCAATTTCACCCCAATTTTTTTATTTCAAGCTCAATTTCATCCTTTTTTTATAATTTTTGTTACTTCATTATTATTATTTTTATTATCACTATTAACACTATTATTTTATTTATAACTAACTCTATTATTATTATTATTATTATTATTATTATTTATTACTATTATTATTACTTTTATAACTACTACTATTATTTTTTTATTACCACTTTTATCATTATTTATTATATTTATTATTATTTTACTTATTATTATTATTACTACTATTATTTTGTTAATACTATTTGTTTATTAACATAATTTATTATTATTATTGTATTTTTTTGTGTCATTATAATCATTTTATTTTTTTTATTATTGTACATGGTATCTATTTGTTTATTTATTTATTATTAACCTTTGTTTTTCGTTTTTATTCTGACATCTTTTTAATTATTTTTTTATAGATTATTTGTTTTAAATTTTTATTTATTATTGTAATTTATACTTGTTTCCCTCATTTCACTCTATTATGCATATGTATTATGACTCATCCCCCATTTTATTATAAAATCACATCACATTTTTTTCAAAATAAGCAAACACTCTGCATTCTAGGGTTCGAAGAAATCGTACCCTAACTTACTGGGTTTCGATTTTCCTCTTCGAGTCCAAAGAACCTATTACTGTCCTTTTAAAAGTTAAATAAAAACTTATTCTCGAGGATTCAAAATTGTCGTGTCCTAACTCACTGGATATGACGTTTTGTTATCTCGGGATAAGGATTTCAAAAAACAAGGCAATGTTCCGTGTTTGGAAGTTCGAGAAATTGTGCCCTAACGTGCTGGGTTTCAGTTTTTTCGTACGTCCAAATAACTAAATATCCTTTTAACTTCGTGTTTTTGGGAAATTAAGGGACGATCTTAGTTCCGGGGTTAAAATGTCGCACTATAATGTACTGGATGTGATATTTTATCCTTTTGGAACAAAAAAGTCTTAATATTCCCAAAACGGGTTATATAAACATTCTTTAAAAGAATTGAATTTTAAAATCATATCGACATAAGGATATTAATTAATCAATTAGGTACCAACTTTTGGGCGTTACAAGGGTGCTAACCCTTCCTCGTATGTAACCGACTCCCGAACCCGTTTTCTTGTATTTCGTGGACCAAAACCAACCTTTTGAAATAAAATGTTTTTATAAGGTGATTCAATCACACCTAAGAAAAAAGGGATTGGTGGTGACTCTATTTTTATTTTAAAGTCGATCCCCCGTTTTTTTCAAAACTTAAAAAAAAATATAGTTTCGACAGCTTACATATAATCTAAAAGAGAAGTTCTTTTGGTGTTTTTTCCAAAAATTTTAAAAATAAAAATTTATTAATTTATTTTATGAATTGAATCATATAATTTAAGAAAATAATAATAAATATTTTTCGTAAACAATGAAAGATAAACTTCATTACTATGATAAAAATTTTAACTTCAACATTAATAAAATATTATGGTATATTCACAATTAATCTTAATATCAATGTATTCAAATGAAAAGAAAATGACTCAATAATAAAATAATAATAAAAACATATGGGAATCGAAAACTTGAAAGAAAAGAGAAGAATCCACTTGTTGAAGGTTCAAGCTTTGGATAGTTGGAATTTATCTGTTGACTTACTTTTAACAATTATCCGTTTTATATTATTTTTAATTAAAATATATAGTTTTGAAATAGAGAAACCAAAAATTTGGATCAATTTTTATAATCTATTATTAAAAATATTCTATTACATTTGTATTTAGATTTTGTAATTTCTATTTGTATACATATGTCATCAGATTTTTAATATTATTTTAATAATTTATATTTTTATAAAATCTTTTATCGAATTAACGTCACCCATCAACTGAGTCTTAACTCAGTTTGAGAAATCATTTTAATGTCCTAACCTATAGCTGCTCAAATTACAAATGGTGTCTGTAGGGCCCAAAATTTTCTCAGGCCAATTATAAACCATACAGAAACCAAAAATAATAAATCCAAAATTATTAAAACAAAAAAATAAATAAACTATTAAAAGCCTCAAAAAATTAATAATGTCCAATCTAAATGACCCAATCACACGGCCCGAATAGCCTAAAACAATTAGCTAAACAAAAACCCTAGGGTTCCCCTAACAGCGCCGCGCGCGTGCCTCCACTCGCGTCACCACACGCCTCCACAGCCTCCGTACCAGTGCCACGTGCAACCATCTCCATACCTACAATGAAGAATTAACAACAAAGAAGTATGCTACGTCTTGGGGCATCGACAAAGTACTCCGGATCCCCTAAACACATATTGAGCTTAAAATGGTCCTTAAGAAGTTTGAACAGAAAAGCTCAGACTGTGATATCTGAGATACCTAATTTCCATTTTATCCATTTTAAATTTGTTATTTGGATTATCTTATTCTTTTCAAAGAATGCTCCCAATAAAATTTCTTTGCATTTGCTATCTTGACTTAACTTATTTGTTTCGAGCTATGCTCTTAATTAATTTCCTTCTTGTCAATTGTTATGATCTTTTTCAAGCATTTTGCATTGAAATAACAATTAGTGGACTAATAACATTTTCATAAAAGGAGTTTCGCATATTGCTCTGGAAGCTTCTGAATAATACAATAAACTGAAATAGGACTATTTGTTTAAAGCTCACCAAGTGTGAGGGATGGAAATATTGGTGGAGGAAGAGTCTCTCCGGATTTTTTTATTTTTTTTGTCAAAAATGGCAATTGAACAAAATGACAAGGTATTGCATCAGTGATGAGTAAAACGGGAGTCGCCACCGACCTTTTATTAGGTATGATCGGATCACCTTGTTTTAATAAAACATTTGATTTACTAAAATAGTGTTTTTAGGTCTACGAATATTCGAGAAAATAGATTCGAGAGTCGGTTACGTGCGAGGAAGGATTAGCACCCTCGCAACGCCCAAAATCGGTACCAAATTGATTAATCAATGTCCTAATGTCGAAAAGTTTGAAATGATTTTTGAAAACTTGCTCTTTTTATTGTTTTTAAACGACTTGATTGAATATCGAGTTTCCCTTATTTCGAAAGAATAGAGTCTCACGTCCAGCACGATTGGATATGATAACCTAAGTCCTCGAATTCAAGGTCATCTCTAAAATTCTTCAAGCACATATATCGAAATTTTAAAGGGCATTCGGTTGTTTGGCCAAACAAGAAACTATACCCAGCACGATTGGGCATGATTTCTTCGAATTTCTAAATGCACAAATATCACCTTATTTGAAAATAGAAGCAAAATTTGAAAGGATATCCATTTGTTTGGTCAAACAAAAAGTCACACCCAGCACGATTGGGCACGAATTTTTGAATTCCCAAACATCATGAATATTACCTTTGTGAAAACCCCATTTTTATGAATAAAAAATATAATATAAGATAAAATTTTGAATTGCGATGAAACGACGAAAGCGAGAAATTAGCAAATCATGATAACAAAAGATGCGATAATAAACAAAAATAAAAGATAACATTAAAGCAATAATAATAAACAAAAAAAAAACAAAAAGATGCTCGTAATGATAGGGACAATAGCAAATACAATAATAATAGTAATAGTAATAATACGAAATATGTACAATATAATAATATATAGTAATAATAATAATAATGAAGATAGTAATAATAATAATAATAATATGAAATATGTACAATATAGTAATAACAATAATAATGATGAAAATAGTAATAATAATAATAGTAAATATAATAATAAAATGGTAATAATAACGACACGAAATATGTACAATACAATAATGTAAATATGGCAATAATAATAATGATGATAATAATAGTACGAAATATGTACAATGTAATAATATATAGTAATAATAATAATAAAACTAATACTAATAATAATAAATATAATAATAATAATGACATGAACTATGTACAATGGAAGTATATAAATATAGTAATAATAACAATAATGAAAATAGTAATAATAATAGTAATAAAAATCATAATAATAATAGTAATAGTGAATATAATAACAATAATAATAATGATGATAATAGTATAGTAATAATATTAAGATAGTAATAATAATACTAATAATAATAACAAGGCTAAAAGATTGCAAAATAACTAAAAAAGGATCAAATTGCATTTAGAAACAAAAGTTTGGGGTCAATTCAAAATAAAATAAAAGGGAAAGGGTCTATTTGAGACGCGCGCAAAAGACGGGGGACCATTCGGGAAATTATCCTTGCGCCCTATGCGTTGCGTTTTACGCAGGGCTAAATTAGAATAGAATAAAACATATTGGGCAAATTTGAAAAATAAAAAAAACGGATTAGAAAGGTGAAGAAAAGCAGAAGGGTCAAATGTGCAAATAGACCCTTTCGCAAAAAAACACGCGGATCCCTTCAGGTACTGGGTCGGTTATGTCTAAACGGCGTCGTTTTATGGTTAATTACCCCCATGAAACGACGTCGTTTTCGTTTCCTTTATAAACCCCTTTTCCCCCCCTTTTTTTTTATTTCTGATATCTTCTTAAAAAAAAATTTTCTCTCTCAACTCTTTCTTGGCCTAGGCGATTTTCGGCCGCCTTCCCCGTCGCCGTCGCGATCTCCGGCCACCGTGCATGGTGGCTGGAAGAGGTAAAATCTCTCTCTCTCTCATTTTTTTTTTTTACGTATCTTTTATAAATGTTAGATGTATATATTTTGCGTAAAATAAAAGATTTAAAATAAGTAAAAAAAAATACCTTCGAATATGATATTGGACTTTTGCGTTTTTTTTTTGATTTTTTGATCTTTGCTTGTTATTGCTTGTGATTGAAAAAAAAGGACCCTTTACATTGTTTCCGATTCGGCTCTTATAGAGCTTGAGCAAAACCCAAAATAAAATACACTGTTATTCTCCTTTTTGTTGCTATTGCGTTGGTTTCTTTTTTCCCATGTTTTCAGGTGCTAGTGGAGGGGTTGGAGGAGATGGTTGCCGACAATGGTGCGCTCGTGTATGCTGCGGGTTGCAGCGCACCAGGGGACGCGCGTGGAGGCACGCGCACGGCGCTTCTTGGGGTCAGGGGCTAGGGTTTCCTGGAAAACCCTAAAAATGTGGGCCATTCGGGCTTTTTGTCACTTGGGCCTATGCTTTTGGGTTTAATTTGGTTTGTAGTGGGCTTGTTTTAATTTTGTTTGGTTTTGGGCCCTGGGTTAATAAAACCGGGCCAAAATTGGTTACTACACATTAGATTCATTCTGATCATTGCATCCTAACTGTTTTGCATAGGCATAAACACATAAAACCGATTTTACAGTATAGGTCCCCCAGAGGATGATGTCACAACATCAGTGAATTCACAGATCTTGTTTTCCTAATATTGCAGTGTAGCAGATCGAAGATACCAGTCTGGCATCCCTGAGTTTGTAGTGGAACAGACTGAAGATTGTAGATCTTGTCACCCTAAGCAGTATTGGACCAAGATCGAACGGCAAATCTTGTCTCCTTAAGCAGTAGTGGAACAGATTTAAGCCACCAGCCCTATCTCCCTGACCAGCAGTGGAATAGGTCGAAGATTGTAGATCTTGTCACCCTAAGCAGTAGTAGACCAAGATCGAATGACAAATCTTGTCTCCCTAAGCAGTAGTGGAACAAATTTAAGCCACCAGCCCTATCTCCTTGACCAGCGATGGAATAGGTCGAAGATTGTAGATCTTGTCACCCTAAGCAGTAGTAGACCAAGATCGAACGGCAAATCTTGTCTCCCTAAGCAGTAGTGGAATAGATTTAAGCCACCAGTCTGGCATCCCTGAGATTGCAGTGGAGCAGATTGAAGATAGCAGATCTTGCGTTCCTCAGCGAAGCGGATCGAAGATACTAGTCTGGCATCCCTGAGTTTGCAGTGGAGCAGACCGAAGTTAGCAAATCTTATTCCCCTGAAGTTGCAGTGGAACAAATTCAAGCTATAAATTATAGATCTTATCTCTCTGAAGTTGCAGTGGAGCAGATCAAAACAAACCTTATCTCCCTGAAGTTGCAGTGGAGCAGGTTGAAGTCACAAGTCTTATCTCTTTGAAGTTGCAGTGGAGCAGACTGAAGACAACTAATCCTATCTCCCTGAAGTTTTAGTGAAGCGGATTAAAACGATGAATCCTATACCTCTGAAGTTGCAGTAGGTCGGATTGAATTTACCATAGAAAGCCTCATCTCCCTGAAGTTGCAACGAAGCAGACGAAAGATAACAAATCTTATCTCCTCGAAGCTGCGACGGAGCAGATCGAAGCTACAAGTTTAATTTCCTTGAATTGGATCGAAGCGCTAATTATCATGCCCCTGAAGATGCAGTGGGATGGAATGAAGTTACTCGAAGAAGAAAAGCACTGAAAGAAGTCAAGACTCGGCACAACCGGGTAAAATTGGCCTTTTTAAAGTCTTTACTCTATTCTCGTTGCACGACAATGAGCAAAGAGGGGCAGCTGTAGGGCCCAAAATTTGCCCGGGCCCATTATATACCATACAGAAACCAAAAATAAAAAATCCAAAATTATTAAAACAAAAAATAAATAAACTATTAAAAGCCCAAAAAAATTAATAATGTCCAGTCCAAATGACCCAATCACACGGCCCGAATAGCCTAAAACAATTAGCTAAATAGAAACCCTAGGGTTCCCCTAACAGCGCCGCGAGCGTGCCTCCACGCGCGTCACCACATGCCTCCACAGCCTCCGTACCAGCGCCACGTACAACCATCTCCGTACCTGCACAAAGAAAGGACAAAGGACAGCAAATACAGAGGAATAAAGAAAAAGCATTATATTTTTTGGTTGTTGTTTTTCTTTCGGCTATATAAACTAAAGCTAACGAATGTAATTTTTTTTACGATTTTTAAAATACAAAAAAAATACAAAAAGCAGAGGTATTTTCAATTTTTTTGAGTCTATTTTTCATTTCGAGCGTCATACATTCACAGAAATAAATAACAATATAAACTTTTACCTTTTCGTGAGATCGGAGTCTCGAATCCGAAGCGTTTTGGGTGGGTTTTTCGATTTTAATAAGATATTTGGCTTTAGTTCTTTTAGATCTGTGTTTAGGGCTCATAAAGGAGTTTAAATCAGCTTTTTTTTAGCCTCCAGCCACCGCGCACGACGGTGGATGATGGCAGAGTACGGCGGCCGATGACCGGAACTCGGCCGAGCATGGGTCGGTGTTCGGAGGGCAGAAGGTTTTTTTAGAGAGTTTTAATTTCTTTTAAAAAGGATGTTTAAAATGAAGTTTTTTGGGGGGTTTTTTTGGTATTTAAAGCAGACCCATGCGACGTCGTTTTGGCGTGGGTCTTTTGAACCCAAAACGGCACCGTTCAAGGGTGATACCCGCGTGAGTGACCCGACCCGGGGAAGGATCCGCGCGTTTTGGGTAAATGGGTTATTTACGTTTATAGCCCTTCCATTTTTCCTTGTGTTTGCAATTCAATCCTTTTGTTTCTTCAAATTTACCTGTTAATTTTGTTATTTGTTCGCTTTAGTCCAATATAAAACGACATCGTTTAAATAGCACGGGAATATTCTCCTTTTCAATACGTGCATCTTTGTACATGTTTCATTTCAGTCCCTAGCAACGTTTTATTATTTGCAATTTTAACCCCGAATTTATTCGAATTTCAAGTTTGTCCTTAATCTGTTTTAATCTATTTGTTTATTCACTTTTCGAAAAAGTTTTTTTATTGTTGTATTTTATTTTAATTTTTTTTTACATATATTATCTATATTAAATTCATATAGTATTTATTTTAAATATTTTCTTCATATTATTTACTTTGAACATTCATATATATATTAGTTAATTTAAATTATTTCATACTTTTATTTATCATTTTAAAAATTGTTTTATGACTACTTATTTTAAGAATTATATATTAATTATTTTGATTATTTCACGCATATCTTATCTGTAAATAATTTTATATAATAGTGGTTTTTAATTACTCTTCATTTTACATTCGTTTTTTGTATATTATTTTGCTCCATTTTCTTCGATAGCTAAGGTTGAAATTGTGTTATATGATGTTGGTTATTGTATGAATTTTATTTCTTAATTTGTAACCATTAATTATTTGTGATTCATCATTGTAATATTTTTGTGTATATATTGCTATTTTGCTCTGTATATTATCATTCCATTGCGATTTATTTGTTAAAGAAAATCGAGTTTAATGTTGTTCAAATTTCAAAATCATTCAAAGTTTTTTAAATAAGGCGATGCTCGTGTTTGGAGGTTTCGAGAAAATCGTGCCCTAACTTACTGGGTTCCGATTCTTTTCGTTACAACCTAGCAACCGAGTCCCCTTTTCATTTTTTAAATTGAAATATTTTAAATAAAAAAAACTTATTCTCAGGAATTTGAGACATTGCGCCCTAACTCACCGGGTGTGATGTTTTATCATCTCGAGATAAGAATTTCAAAAAAAAAAAAAAAGAGAGGCAATGTTCTGTATTTGGGAATTTTGAGGAATTGTGCCCTAACTTACTGGGTTCCCATTTTTCATAAAGTCCAAATAATCAAATACCCTTCTCAAACTTTATCACGTGGCTTTTAAAAATCAAAAGATGAATTTAATTTCAGGAATATAAGATGTTGTGCCCTAACTTACTGAGTACGACATCTTATTTCTTCGAAATAAGAAGTTTTGGTATCCAATTTGATTCTGTCCAAATGTATCTTAAGCAAACGGATCGTAATCTAGGATCATTTCAAATTTTTGACATTAAGTAATCAATTAGGTACCAATTTTTGGGCGTTACGAGGGTGCTAACCCTTCCTCGTACGTAACCGACTCCTGAACCCGTTTTCTCGAGTTTTTATAGAATAAAATATAATTAAATAAATCAAAGTTTTCAATTTGAAGGTAATCCGATCACACTTCAAAAAGGGGTCGGTGGCGACTCCATCTATCATTTTAAAAGCCGATCCCTGTTTTTCCAAAACTTAAAAATGGTTTCGACAGTGTCCATCTCACATGGCTTGTTGGTTCCAAACTTCACTCTTCTACCCTGGAACCAACCTATGTTGCCCTCTACGCTAAAGCCACGAGGAATTGGCTTCCCAACTGTCAAAGGCATAATATGGCAAAGAAGATGATTGCCCTACTAAGGAAGGTGGGAGTTGGAATCCAACTCAATATTGGAGACTTGATCTTTATTAAGATTTATCAACATGCTGAGAAGGTTTATAGTAACTTAGTCTCCTTTATCCATCTCTCATATTTCAAATCATGTTTTTGCAAAATAACAAAATTATTGTTAAATCTATTAAAAAGTATGAGAAGTTACCTCCTAAGCTGAAGTTCTTGCAGAAGTGATTAGACGCAAAAATGCTCCCCTAATTCTTGGGAATGTTGAAAAGGAAGAAGCCCTTACTGAAGACCTAACAGTGCTTGAAACCGTTGGCACAGATATTAACACATTTTCTTGTTCCTCAAGCACATCAATTGTTATTGTTCAAAGGATCCTCAATTTGCTTTATGATGAGATTGTTGCCAATAAGAGGTAGATGGACCTCAAAGCTCGCAACAACAAACTATTGGCCGTGAAGCTAGATATTTTAGCCAGGTAATTTCAGTGATCCTTTTGCAATAATTGAAAAAAAAGGGAGGAGTAATGTGGTGGTGGTATGGTGATGATGGCGGTAATGGTGGTATGATGGTTTTTTGGGTAACAATAACCACAAACTTAGGGTTTCAATTCTCGTTAATTTGGTATGATGATTCTTCTTTTGTCTATTTAAATGTTCTCTCAGTCCAATAATCTTGTACAACTACCCTTACATGTTTTGGATCACATTAACAAGTTTGTAGTTAATGCTTATTTTAATAAAGATTGTTTTTACTAAGGGAGAGTTACTTTGAGAAAAAATATGTGATTGTGATGTTCTATTTTCCATGTATTTGTTTTGTTCAAAAATTACTAAAGGGAAAGATTGTCAACACATTTGAAGGCAAGGTTATTGTCGACACATTTGAAGGCAAGGTTAATTCTAAGGTTGTTTCTGTGGCTGAAACAGTGGCCACAACTTCAAGCAATGTTTCATTGCCAAGCTTGCCTATTTTTCAGAGTTAACAGATTGTTAGAAAAAAGTATTGAACTATATGTTGTGGAATTATTCGAACAAATTAAAACCCCTAACATGAAGACCAATTGAGTTGAAATTGAAGACTTGAAAATTGATTTCTTGCGGATTAAATTAGGTTACTTGCTGAATTAGTAAAATCACTTTTTATAGTTGAAAACATTGGATCACATCAGGACTCTTATAAAAATATTATCTTATTCTGATTTTTAACTTTACTTTATAGAAAATTGATTAGATTGTTATTCTTATGTAAGCAAAACTTAAGTAGTATATAAACTTATGTTTTGTTTAGGTTGATGTGAATATAGAGAGTAACCAAGAGACCTAAAATTTGAGAAAGCACAAATTTATTCAAACTAGAAACGTGTATGTGCGTATTGTTTTTGTAAGCAACCAAGAGAGTCTCTTGAGTTGCAAAACTAAGCTTTCGAGGGGAAAGCTTAGTGGGAGAGTGGTTTAGTCTTTATATAATGGTAAAGTCGCTAAGTTAGACAGTGTTAAGACTTAAATAATTGGTTATACTAAGGGAAAATAGTGAATCATTATTCTAGATAAGGCCCCGCAAACATAAACTGAGGTCAAACTGCATAAAGAATCTCAATGTTTATCTTTATTTACACACTTTTAATTTCGGTCACAATTTCAAATATTATTTTAGCCACAATTTCTATTTTGCAAAGAAAGCACCCATCATTTCTATATCAACCAATTAAATTCTATAAAATAAAAAAAAAAAACTTTTCATCATACCACGGTCGTAATTCAATATTTGATATCACCAGATCCTATTATATATTATCAGTAATCAGCATCTTTATTTGATATTATTTTCTCAACAAAACAATATTTTCCTTCTTCATGTCGAAAGAAAGGGTTCAGCCACTGAACACAAGTTGTTTCAATTCTTTATTATTAATTAACAGACCAGTCATAATTAGGAGTGACCTTTCAAAAGGCTTAATAGCCATGAAGTCTTCCTCTTCGTTTATCTACCACGGGTAGATTAATTACTTTAATGGTAAAAAAAGATTATCCTTTCAAGTAACTTAATCCAATTAACAACCTTAATTAAAAAGTTGAAAGGAATAGTTTGAGCAAAGCTTGTTACCCAATGCTTCACTTTAACAAAAGAAGTATTGTTAATATTGGTTAAAGAAAAGTACATAACCAACACGTTACATCCAAGTCAAGTTGATAGCGGACCCATATTTTATTCTTGATTAATGATACAATGAACTAAAATCCAAGTTGCAGCAAAGCAAAGCTTTGGTGATGAAAATAATAGGTTGGAGGAGAGCATTGAAATTGAAGCTAGGACTCGCCAATTAGAGTCGAGTGATGACGCGAGCCAGTCCTGCGAGAGCAAGTGGGCAATAATTTGTTTTTTAGTGATTAAGGTAGGACCAGACCAGGGTGGGTATCGCTTTTGGAGCTGTCTCTTGGCCGACGACATGAGAGATTGTGGAGAAACATTATTAGTCTCTTTGATCTTATCTAACATCTGGATGGATAAGACTGCCGAATCTTCTTCACATGTCAAACTACGGGTTTTAGTTTATTTCTTCAAGTTTTCGTTCCCATTTTTGCTTCCATAAATATGAATTTTATTAAATGAGTGCACTCTAAATATTTTTAAGCTTTTGATTTAGTTTAGTATCAACGAATTAACCGACCCAAATTCAGAGCTGAAAACTATTTTTTCTATAAATTATTAATTATAGAGTATTTGTGTTATTTAATGTATCCCATTTTCCTTAATAAAAATTTTAGATAGTTTCATAGTATTCATTTAAATTTAAAATTATATATTTTTTAAAATTTTTTTGACAACATAATTTAATTTTAAATAAACTATATAGATCATCTCTCTACTATTAAAAACTTTTATTTTAAACACCTAAAATAAAAGTTTACAATTTAAGCACCTATTTTATATAGTTTGATTATTTTGGTCACTTCTATTAAAATCACAAATGGCAAGTTGACGTGATTATTAAAGAAAATCGATATAATAATAAATTTAGTTTTTAACTTTTATATATTATATCAATTTAATTATAATTTTAAAAAAATTAACTCTCAAAATTTACAAATATTCTCAATTTAATCTTAATTCTAAAAACTTAAATATATATAAATAAATAAATATTAATAGAAAAAACTTGCCATGCGTCGCTAAATATACACCCGCTTGACTGATTAATCCAAGCTCTAGAATTTGCATTCAACTTGTTTTCTTCAAACGCCTTTACAGTAATTGGGCAAAAGGATCGGCAATCAGCAATACTTTTAATTTTTTAAGGCGGCTTTGCAACACTAAAGTGTTGATATATTCGAGGAAAATATCTACTTAAACAGACAAAAATGCATGGTATGATGTAACTTTCGTTGCTGTTTTCAAACCGATTTCCCCAAGTCCATTTGATGAGAAGAGGAAAACTACACCATTCCAAGCCTTTTCACTGATGTTTATTTGATAAATTACATAATTTGAATTTATATTTATTAGATACTTTTTTTAAATAAACATTAAAGATAGAACGCTTAAATCATAAATTAGAATTTAAATTATACTTTTCTCTTCTTTTTGGATTAAAAATTACGGTATTTATTGTCCATAGCGATGTCTAAATTTCTTTTTGTTGCAAGTAGAACTTAAACTATTTTTTTTAAGTTAATACATCTGTTAGTTTAATTGTTAGTTAAACCGTTAAATCTATTTTAAAAAGGTCTTAACTCATAAATTAATGCCTAGATTATTATTTTTTTTCAAGTTGCTACCTAAATTTTTTTTTTTGGTCACGAATGGTACTTCAATTATTCTTCCATTATTCATTTTTTCATAAAAATGTTATATTCGTTGAGAAAAATTCTTGCCTAACTGATTGACTTGCGAACCAGTGTAGATTGATTGAACCAAACTTAAAAAATCAGTTGAACCGGTTTTTCTATTTTTTTAAATATATATTTCTATTTTTATGAATTTTTCATATAATTTATTTGATTAAACCAAATGAACTGATCAAGTTAGGAACTGATAGCTTGATTGGTTTGACCATCGGTCTAGTTTTGAAGCAAGAAAAAAAAAAGAATATATCTAAAAGAAAATAGTATTTTTTGTTTTATTTGCTATATGTCAATTTTTATTTAGTTATTTAAAAAAAAAGGTCTTATAGAAAAAAAAATTAGGTATTAATTATGATAAAAAAATTTAAGTACTAAAATGAGAAAAAATGTATAATTTAAATATCAATTTGTGATTAATCTCTTAAAAAAGAATAGATTTAATTAACTGACTAACAAAAACACCGACTTAAGGAAAAAAAGTAGGTATCATTTGAAAAAAAAAAAAGATATGAAGATTAGAAAAATAGCCAATCGCTTGGATTTGGCCCAATTTAGATATAAAGTGATGTGGTGGATTCAATTATTTACGTTCCAGGAGGCATTCATTCATTGGGATATTGGAGCAATGTAGGCTCTGCATGGGCTTGATTTTACATTAAGCAGCCTACTTTATAACTATAATGCTAAGTCTGGTCCAAAATCCTCCCCATCCATTGTTATTGTAAAAATAGAATTAAAGGGTGAAAACTCAGACATCACGATTACAGATTATGATTTATATAAATTTTAAATTTCTAAATTAACGGATGTGAGTGTGGACCTTGTTTTGTACGTGTTGACGGTTTCATGCATCCGGTCATGGTCATACCCCCACCATCTAAGGTGACCGGTTTCCATTTCGATGGGTCTCACCATTCATTAGTGTATTTGGGTTGCATCCGTATAATCTTTTCATTTTAATGGTAAGTAGAATTATAATGTTTCTAAACGCCCGATTGCGTTAAGAACATCCTCTTAACCATGTGGGCTTTTAGAAAGGCAGCCTAATAGATCGTGCAGCCAATTTAACACCATGGATTTTGACAAATTCAACAACACACCTTATTACTTTGTTTAAAGAAGAAGAAGAAACACTCCTCCCCAAGTAATTGGTTTTGATCTTCCTATATTTGGCAAATACACTTGCTTGTTTCCACATTTTTGGTTTGCTCCATGCGTGCTACTAATGCATAACATTTAAAACAGAAAATTTCCCAAATAGTTGATCTGCAATTCTTTCTAATTTCAATTGATAATGATTGAAATATGATGAGCAGCTAAAGGCGGTGTCAGTTTGAGAAGGATGTTTCATTTTTTGCTCATCTTCTTTGGTTTCAAATTACACCCCCACCAATACCTGCAGACAAACCTATATGCTCAAAACCACCCACATGATTTTTGTCTTAACCATTGTCATTGTTATGATGGCCTCTGTAGAGCGGTTAAAATTTACATGCATTGTATTACTTTTGACCGGCAACAGTACATGACAACTACCTACCAAGACACACCTTCCCCCACTTCCCACGTGCATTCACCAACGTAAGCAATACACAAATTTACCTCAAACTAAAAAACTGAATTGAGTCCCAAATATGAAAAAAGAGGGAACTTTTTTCATTCATTATCCTCGGCATCTTCTCAAGACACGATTTCTACAAAACATTCTTTCTTCTGGATCTACAATAAAGGGATATATATATATATATTAGACCTGCACCGTCCAGTAGACTCTGCAGATTATAACTTCTCCTTTGCATTACAAGCAAGCACCAACCGTTTTGTGATAAGGAAAACGACAGCACAGTCTCATTACATATTTATATAGAGAGAGCTCTATAGAAGGAAAACGGCAGCACAATCTCATTCCTATAGAGGTTGCTGCATTGTCACGACTATGGGACTAGTGACATTGTGCTTCCCATCAGACCACACAATTGAACCACTTTTCATGTTAGTGCTTCCAGGAGCGAGCTTCACTGCCGTGGCCTCCACTCTTACAAGGAAACTCAATTTCTGGCCTACCCTCCTAAAAACAAGTTGCTTTGGTTCTACCGTCACCAGTGTGCCCCTAGGTGGCCTGACTGTAACTTTGTACACTGAATTTGGGTCCCCAACATTAGTCACTTGCCTAATGAAATGTGTCGACATCGTGTGCTTGCCATATTGTTGGAAAACAGCAGAAAATGATGGGTAATTAAGATTCCCAACATGGCCAGCCCTTTTTGCCCCACTGCAATCTGCATTCCTCCTGGTGATCACTTGAATGTTGTTAATCGTATAGTTTGAATTGCACAAGAAGTCCACGTAATCCATCGGAGTTATATCGTAAACCAGACCGGGATTCATAGCCTTTGTGGGGTGAACATGACCTGATCCAAAATCCAAAATTGTTGAAGTATTCCCGTTGGATTCATCAACCATAGTTTCCCCACGGTTATCAACTGTGTAAGCAGTTGTCATGAGGGCAGACTTAATGGCTGCAGGGCTCCAATCAGGATGAGCTGCCTTCAACAAAGCAGCCAATCCTGAAACATGAGGGCAAGCCATTGAAGTGCCTGAAAGAATATTAAACTCTGTTCTTCGGTTATCTGATGGAATCCCAGCAGGACCAACTTTATCAGGCCAGGCAGCAAGGATGTTCAATCCAGGAGCAATCACATCAGGCTTTAAAATTTCTGGGGTCTCGGGATTAGGCCCTCGAGCTGAAAATGAGGCCACAACAGGAGCTGGCCTCACCCCTAACCGAGTCCCTTTAAAGAGAATAGTGGCAGTGGCTGATGATTTGGACTTCGATGCGGAATCAATGTATTGCCTAATCTCATCTGCATTTGATGCACCAACAGCAGTAGCTGGCAACACATGGCAATCGACAACTAGGCCTTCACCGTCGAAAACCCCATTAGCCAAAATCATTCCAACCCCTCCCGCTTTCTTTACAACTTCCCCTTTGGCAGCCCTGGAATTAATCCCTCTATCACACAAAACGATTTTGCCTTTCACGAAGTCGGGATCCAAAGAACCTTCCAAACACAAAGAAGAAGAATACCCATCACCACCACCGGATCCGGCATAAACCAACGGGTACATCCGACCCGGAGACAAGCCCCGCCCATTGTACACCCCGGCTCCAGTCACAACTTTCCCATTTCCAAGCTTAACATCAGCAGGAAAATCCCGATCAATCGTCCCAGCACCAACGGTAGCCACCCATGGAGCCACATTGGTAACAGTCAGTCCACCAGGACCTCCATTGCCAGCAGAGGCCGACACAAAAATCCCTTTCTCAGCAGCACCGTAAGCACCAATCGCAATGGCGTCAAGATAATAAGGCACCACAGCACCACCAACACTCAACGAAATCACATCAACGCCATCAGCCACGGCGGAATCAAAGGCGGCGAGAATATCAGTGTCATAACAACCAGCATTCCAGCATACTTTGTAAGCTGCAAGCCTTGCCTTAGGTGCCATCCCTGCAGCCACTCCTTTAGCATAACCTAATGTAGAAGCTGGAAATACATACCTTCCAGCGGCAATGGAAGCAGTGTGGGTCCCGTGGCCGTCCGAGTCTCGTGGGGAACGAAACTCCGAGGTCTCGTTCATTTTGCCGTTACTTGCTTCGTAACCACTGCAAAAATACCTTGCTCCAATAAGCTTTTTATTACAAGAATTGGAGCCGAAATCATTTGTCGTAACACATTGGCCTTTCCATTTAGAAGGAATAGGACCCAAGTTACGGTCGTTGAAGCTTTGACGCTCGGGCCAAATACCCGTGTCGATGACTCCGATAACAAGATCCGACCCAAAGTCGGATTCTTTCAAAAGACCAGCACTGTCGGTGGTTTTGAGACCTAAGAAGAGAGGAGAACGCGTGGTTTGCAAGTGCCGGACTTGTTCGGGTATGACGGCGATGACATGGGGAAGCGTTTGAAGCTTGAGGGCTTCAGTCGGCGAAAGCTTAGCCGAGAAACCGTGGAAAACGCTGTCGTAGACGTGAAGAAGTTGGGTAGGAGTTGATGGGGAGAGAACAGAGGAAAGTGAAGATTCATACCAGTGCTTGTGAGTGGTGAAAACCGAAGGCTTGGCTTCGTTTTGGACTCTAACGATGAAGGTTTTCTGATCCACTCTGGAAGCTGAAGAAGCTAAAGAGAGAAGCGAAAGGAAAAAGAAAAGAAAGAACCCCATTTGGTGGGCGAAAGGTTGGAGCTTTGAGACCGTCCGTTAATAGAGAAGTGGGGAGAGTGTGGGAGGACCAAAAACTTACATAAAAAGGAGAGAAATTGGAACTGTGTGGCCGTTACTATACAGAGTCCAGTAGGGCAAGCAGTGAGTAGAAGGAGAAACAGTAAGTAATGGCGGTGGGGTTTGGCTTTGCTGTGCTGTGCTGCTATGGTTGTTTTGTCGGTAAACTTTGACATTCCAATGTCCCTACTACAAAAACAATGACAAATCTTCGAAATGCCATAAACGTTTTGAGATAAATCCAACAAAATTTCATTGATTTCTTGCCAAGAAAAAGAAATTAATTTCATTATTTTCTATCACTATATTTTATTCAAATTCTTATTAAATAAGTCTTATTGGTTGTCATTTTTCGAAAAAGAAAATAAAATATAATGAAAATGCAATTAATAAATAAGGTTGCATTGTATTAAGAAATGACCCGCATTTTCCATGTCATCATGTACTATGTTTACGTGACTTCACAGTCCCCTTATATTTCACCTACGTTGGTTGGTTGGTATTAATTAACTTTCATTATAAAATATACAAACCTTTCATATTAACAACTTCTACATTAATAAATCATAAATTTTATTTGGTAACCATAACAGAAGTTTGGTCCGTGACACTTGGTAGGTAAACTAATATATAATGTTAATTAATAAAATTTCAATTTTCTTTTTCTCTTTGTTTTTTCCAACACCGGTCTTACTCTTTCTTATCTATCACTCCTCTTTTTCTTCCACCAATTCTCTCTTCATTTCACATTTTTTTTCTCTTTTTACTTTACATATTTATTTTATGAGTATATTTATTATTTTTATAAATTGTGATTGATATATGATGAAGTCTGCCGTTATTAAAATTCTCTTGGAAAACTCTTTGTCTGTTTTGTAATATGTTTTTATTTTAAGAATATTTTAGAATAATAAATGATTTCACGAGTTATTTTTCTTAAACTTTATATATTTTTTATTTTTCATTGTTTAATAAGTATTTATTTTTAGAAATTTTTGTCTGCTCTGTAGCACATTTTTTAATCTTACTTATGCATGTAGTCTTACTTGTACAAATGATTTTAGGGATAGTTTTGTCATTGTCCTTTCTAATTTGATAGATGCTCCGCTCTTTTGTTGTATTTTTCCACCGGGTAAATATCTCAATAATACCAAAAAAAAATCAAAATTTATCGGACAGTATAGGTTTCAGGAAAATTGACCGGAAAGTGCAATTTTCCCAAAAAACGCGTCCACGTCAGCGCGTTTTTGGGGGAAAACGGCCTAAAGCGCGTCCTTGGGGGAGCGCTTTTGGCCGTGCAATGGTCAAATTTTTTTTGACTGTTGGCCCCCCAACTGTAAAAAAAAAAAAACTATAAATACCCCCCAACCCTTCATTTTTTTCACACTTCAATCCTTTCTCATTATTCTCTCAATTTGCTCTCAATTTTCTCTCAAGTTTCTCTCAAAGTCCTTGAAATTTACGCTCAAATTTCAAAATAGTCCTTTACTATTTAAGAAAAAGCCTTTATAATTTTTTTAATATATCTATTTTTTGGAAAATTTGAAAATACTTTATCGGAGTACAATGGCCGGGGAATTACGTCGCCTAGACAACAAGCACATTCATTAGTCGAGCAAATGAAAATGGTAAGTTTGAATGTTAATTTTTCAATATTATTAAATTTTTTTAATTATGTAATTTTAATTAATTTTGAATTTTATAATTTTTTAAACAGTCTGTAGATCAGGTGTTGCAATGTTATATTCGCAACATGCCTGGTCCCCCATCGCCATTGATCGAGAATTACCTGGGGGAAGCGGGTTTTTGGCACGTGGCCACAATAGGCCGGGGGTTCAAGTTGGACCCGCCTTTGATCAGTGTATTGATAGAGAGGTGGAGACCCGAGACGCACACTTTCCATCTGCCATGCGGAGAGTGTACCATCACCTAGAAGATGTGCGATTCTGATTGGGATTCTTGGTAGGACGGTCGATAGTCACCGGGTCCGTAACATCTCTCGATTGGATGGCCGTATGCTACGAGCTTCTGGGTGCCATTCCGGATAAAATTCAAGGAGCTCGGATCGATATGGGTTGGTTACAAGACGCATTCCCGCAACCGAATGAAGGTTCGACCAAAGAAGAAAGAATACGGTATGCGCGGGCATACATACTTCAGATAATTGGAGGCTATCTGATGCCGGACCTCTCTAGAAACCTCGTCCACACGAGATGGCTCCCAAACTTGTTGATTTCAGAGAGCGTAGGTGAATTGAGTTGAGGGTCCGCCGTCTTATCGAGGTTATCAAGGGAGTACGTGAGATGCGCGGCGACTGCCGAGTAAAGCAAAAATTGGAGGTTGCCTATCACTACTGCAGTCATGGGCATGGTTTCGATTTTCATTTTTACGTCCTCGACTTGACCAGCCATATTCATTCCCACTGATAACGAGGTAAATTCAATATTATATTTTACAACTATGTCGTAGATTTATAGTATAATTGCATGCTAAAAGTTTATTTAATTAGGTGGAACCATCCGACGAGTCATGTTGGAATACCTAACTCGCTTTAGGATATACGGCTCTTATTGGAACAACGGTCGGAATCACAAGTAAGTGTCGAATTTCGTTATTATAATTTAGTATTTCGTATGTAGTGTTTAGTATTATGTATATAACTAATATTTTGGTAATGTTAATATAGTTTCAATGGACACCGTACGAGGATCCCGAAATTCGGGCAGTAATTCCGGAGGAGTTCCTCCAAAATCCGAACAGTTGGCACGTTAAGGTCCCGCTAATCACCTACTCAACTGTGGAGATGCACCAGTCAGATCGAGTTCTGCGGCAATTTGGATGCCGGCAACCGATTCCCGTGCCTCCTGAGGTGCTTGATGATGAGCACAAAGTGGACTTACGACAGCAGCACACGGATTGGCCAAGATTTTGGTCAGAACATATCGAGACGTGGGAGAACCGGTATGACTTTTTACCTAACCAGGAACCGATCATAGTTCCGAGTTAGTGTGCGTCTTGAGTACATGCCATGGTTTAGAATCCATGGCAAGTCGTATCTGTTGTCCGGATGAAGAGAGGCGGCGGCAAATTCGCGGCGGCGAAGGAACGTCGGGCCCTTTACATTCAAAGAGAAGAAGGGTGATGAGGCGGCCCAAAGAACAACGGCGCTTACACGATCACCCGGCCCAAAGAACAGCGCCTACACGATCCACCGAGCCCATCAACGGCGCCTACACAATTCGGGCCCATCGGTTCAAATTGTCAACACCGACATCACGGCGTCCACGATTTATGCCAAGTCGCACCACCGCCCTTATATGTATCCTCCTAACCCATATATGTTTCCTTTTCCTAGTCCCACCCTGAGTTGGAATGCATGGTCGGGTTCGAGTCCGTTCGACAACTCCCAGTAGCCACCGATCGTGAGGCCGACGTCGGGATTAGAGAGGAGGCGCCGTCGGAGAGCGATTCTTTCTACCGAGCTCCTTCACCGTATGGGATGCGATCACCCCGCCGTGGTTTATGCAAACACCTCCGGGTCATTATTTTATCAAGGTGGGTCATCATCGCAACACCTGAGAACTGGACTCCATCGCTGGGAGGAACCCGATTCCCGCCGAGGTTCCACGACACCCGTCGGAAGCTAGAAGAAGGAGGAATCCAGTAGCGAATCGCCGACCGCCCTCGTGGCACTTTGGTTCCCACCAGCATCAACATTGATTAGGATGGGCTTTTTATTTTTTAAATTGTAATAAATTTTTTATTTTTTGAATCAAAAAAGTTGTTTTTTATTTGTGTTTGTAATTTAATTTTAATATCTTCACTAAAATAGAAGTTGTGTATTTTTTGTATGTAATTTAATTTGATTTTTTTAATAAAATAAAAATTTATTTTTATTTTATATTTTTTAATTTAGTTTTAATATATTTAATAAAATAATAGTTGTTTAATTTTTTTATTGTAATTTAATTTTAATATTTTTAATAAAATAGAAATTGTTTGAGTTTTTTATTATAATTTAATTTTAATATATGTAATAAAATAAGAAATTGTTTTTTATTTTTTATTTTATTGTAATTTAGTTTTAATATATTTAATAAATAAGAAGTTTTCTTTTTTTTATTTGTTTGTAATTTAGTTGTAGTATATTTAATAAATAAGAAGTTTGAAATAGTAAAAAAAAAAAGAAGCAAAGAAGAACAGAAAAGAACTGAGAAGTTTTCGAAACAGAGGAAAGGAAAGAAAGAAAGAAAAAGAAAGGGGAAAATTGAGGTTTTAAAGCTTGGAGTTTAATTAGGTAAGTCAATCAAGTTCCATTCTCTTAATTTTGATGTTTTAGAAGCTTTAAAGCAAGATTTTGATGAAAGTAAGTTGATATTTTGAGAGTTTATTGGTTTTCAAGTATAGTTGATGTTGAAGAAAAAGATAAATTAGAGACTAAATTGAATGAAATCTAAGTTAGAATTAGTAAAAAGGGATTAAATTGCAAGGTAAGCTATAAGTTTTCTACTATAGGGATTAATTTGGAAGAAATTATGAATTAGGGTTTTATTATGAAAATTATATAATCAAGTTGAATATGGAAGGAATTTAAGTAGAATCAAAACATGAATTAAGTTAAGAAATAAGTAAACTTAATTAGGATTTAATTGCAAAATAAGTTATAAGAAAACAGTTTTGGGACAGTAGCAGTAGAGTAACTTTGAAAATTCACCAAAAATCGTAGAAGTGGAATTAGAAGTCGAGTGAGATATGAAATTAAAGCTTATTGAGTCTATTTTCATATGAAAGAAACAGAGAAAGCAAATAAGTTCTTTATTATGAGATATTTAAATTTTAGTGAAACTGGTTCAGGGTGATTTCGAGATCCCCTGTTCTGACTTGTAAAAATCATTAAAAATTGTATAAAATGATTTTGGAACATAATTTATATGGTTAGATTCCTGAATGAGTCTAGTTTCAAATGAGCTAAACAAGGAGGCCATCTAAATTCTGTACAAAGAGTAATTTAATTCGTAGTGAAGAGAGGTCAGAGCAGTTGGACAGTGAAACAGGGGAAACTTTAAGAATAATCTGGTATTGATTGGCCATACCAAAAATTCTGAAAAATTTACAGTAAAAAGATATATGAGTCTAGTTTCGGGAAAAATTTACGGATCTTAATTTGGAGTTCCGTAGCTCCAGATATAGATGATTTAGTGACAATGACTCAGGTAGACAGCCTAGAAAGAACTTATGAGTAAATAATAGAATTGTGTATAAAAGATGTGGAATGAAGAGGAAGAGTAGAAATTGAATAAAATTAAATTATTTATTTTAATTTAATGTTGTAATTAATAATGTAAATTATTATTATTATTTTAAGTAGCTAACAAGGAAAAAGAGGCATCGGCATCCAAGGGAAAAGAAAAGATCATTTGAGGAGTAAACGTGCATTTGGGTTTGTATTACTATAATTCAAACTATTTATTTATTCATTAAATGTTAGATTAATTTATGAATATGGTAAGTAAATTATAAGGTAAGTGTTTTTATTGAATTGAATGGAAATTGAGTTGAATGATGAATATGTATTGAAATTGAATTGTATGTGGTTTGAAATGGAAAAGTGTAATTGATATTGAAATTGAATTTGTTATGAAAATGAAAATGAAATTGAGAACTGAATACCCTATTAACTAGTCGGGCTGAGTCGGATATAATTGGCATGCCATAGGATTTGGAAGAGTACGGGATTTATCGGCTTTGCCGATCAGGCACTTTATGTGTCGTAAATCAGGCACTTTATGTGTCGTATTTTAGGCACCTCGTGTGTCGTATCAGGCACCTCGTGTGTCGTATCAGGCACCTCGTGTGTCGTTTCAGGCACTTATGTGTCGATCTTCGATCAGTACTATGTACCGTTTTAGGCACAATGTGCGTCATGGTGTGTTTGGGTTGGAATCAGTGTGTATCCGTTAAAGTCCGAGTCATTAATAGGGGTAAATAAAGAAAAGGTTAAATTGAATAAAATGAAATGGTTGAGCCATTGGAAGAAATGCGAAAATAGAACATAAACTGAAAAATGTGATTGGAATATGAGTATGAGAATAGAAAGTATGAACCATTGGTTCAAGAAATGGATAGTGGCTCAACATGATTGTGTATTATTTCAATTGTTGAATGGCTAAAATTGAATTGTATGAATATAGTGAGAAGGACAAACTTATATGAAAGTTATGTTTGAATTGGTTTAGTTAAATTAAAGTTATATGAATTAATGATATGATTATTATGTTTATAATTTGAATTATGGTAATACCACTGAGTACATGTATACTCAGCGTACGGTTGTTTCCGTCGCGCTTGAGTTGTAGAAGTCAAATCATCGAACCAAAGATCAGAAGCCGGACCGACTTGACAAACTTTTGGTGATGTATATTTCCTTTTCATAATGTGGCATGTACGTAGGTTGTGTATAAAGGTTATTATGTTTTGAATGTAAATGGTTAAAAATGTTAGTATTACAAGTTTAAGAATTATAATGAATGAAGTATATTTATTTTAATCTAACTAATATTTTGATGAATTTAAGTTGATATTATATTGATTGAGTTTGATTAGAAAGTATTTAGAATAGAAAATAAATATATGGAATGAATTGGTTGAATTGGTTATGATTAAAATGAATATGGTTTAATTTTACGGGGTTTTATATAATAATAAGCGTAAATCTTTGCGAAATTTATATTAAACAAAATTTATATTCGTAAATTGTCCGATATGTCCAGTAATGCCTCGTAACCTGTCCGACGATGGTTCGGGGTTAGGGGTGTTCTGAGTGCAACTTTTCCAACGCTTCTACTTGGCTATCCAAGCCTTTCGTGAAGAGGCGTGTACCCCATTTGGCTACGAATATTGCCAATTAAGGCCGGCACTGTAGTTTTGGGATCGGCCTTCACTGTCGGGATTATTAAATCAGCCAACATGTCTGAATTCATCCTCGGATGATCTTGTGTTACACCTGTCAACGAAGTACGTTAAATAATGCAACATTACATAATATTAGTGTTATTCGAAATCATTGAACACATAAGTGGTGCTTGCATGCAGGTAAGACATGTATGCGGACCTTTGTACTTTTTCACCTCCCACATCCCTGTCCTTTTCCTCAACGACGCCATGATTTTCCATGAACATGTGCCGTCTTGCACTGCACACTTCGCCTCGTACCTATCGAGGTTTGATTTAACCATAGTGTAGTTAACCCCGTTCCTGATGCTGTATTGTTTCAATGCACCAAGAAAAGTATTCTTGTTGGAAAAGCGGTTACCAACTTCTAATTAAATGCGAATCAACGAAGAATTTATACGGTCACGCCTCCGGTGTGGTAGTTCAGGAAACTCCAATGCATCATCTTGAGATAGATCGACATTATGCATGTGCGCTAGAGGTGAGTATGCCCTGAATAGCGGATCTTCTTCTTCTTCGTCTGAACCGCCCTCAACGTCTTCAGTACAATTGGAGCAGCTCCGGTTGAGAAAATAATCCAACACGCACCGTCGGCCCCGGCTCCCGAGGTGGATCCACATCGATTCATCGTCGACCCTCCATAACCGCAACAAACAAGGGCCCTCGCCGGTGGATGTCGTCGGGAGTACATCATCCCTCCTTAAACATCTTTCGTATAGATTCCAATCGTATGTGGAT
Organism: Gossypium bickii; assembly: GCA_025503065.1. Lineage (NCBI taxonomy): Eukaryota > Viridiplantae > Streptophyta > Magnoliopsida > Malvales > Malvaceae > Gossypium > Gossypium bickii. The sequence continues at coordinate 135,033,609 of CP106709.1, read as the reverse complement.
TGCCAACCACTAGAAGTTGACGACGTCCCCCAATACGTATTTCTATCATCGGACATCGACTGACGGATATGCATGTCCCATCCACCAACCGAGTGTCGTGCAGGGGTTATGTTTTCCATACTACGATCGCGCACTGCGGGCACTACGTGTTTTGCCTCCCACTTACGTAATGTCGACTTGGGGTCGTGTATTCCCTTCGAACGATACTAGATGTTGAGGTAGCAACCAGATCACTTGGAGATGAAAATTCTACATATACCTCGATATAGAGTGAACCACTGGCAAGATGAGTCTCCACCATTGCCTCAAGGCTCCGAGGACCTTTGATGTCGAATGAGTCATATCTCACCGGATCAACCGAAACGCAAAATCTATACTTAATAGACTGAACTTTCATTGGCGTTGTTCCGAATATTTTACGCCTAATTCTTTTGCGAAGTTTTACCAAATCGACGTTCTGATTAAAACTCAATCGCGCTGTGTTCTCCGATAAGAAAACAACACCATTTTCGGTGTCTCGCACTTCACCTTCGTAGTAAATAACAAAGATTAATACGTTCACTCATTTTCAATTTTTTTCCTTTTGCTTGAATTTGGTTTCGCTTGGCGAGAATGAAATTTGGTGATTTATAGCCTAATTTTCTTTTGAGAGCATCAGTAGAAAAAGTGCGTCCACGTAGGAGCATTTTTGGCCATCGTTTGTTTGTAAACGTCTCTCAAAATAATTTTGCCGAGACCCACAGTAGTAAAAGAGAGTCCACGTGGAGCGTTTTGGTCGCGGTTTGTTCTCGCAACGTCTCCTCAAAATAATTGTGCGCCCGATACCATCGTAGCAAAAGCGCATCCACGTGGAAGCGTTGCCGCCACGTTTTGTTTCAAACGTTTTCTCAAAATTATTTTGCGGAGACTACGCCAAAAACTTATTTCATTTTTCACATTGCAATCCCAAAAATGCGTCCATGTCGGTAGCGTTTTTGGGAACGCGAACTTTAAAGCGCGTCCTGGGGGAGCGCAGCCACCTCAAAGAAAAGCGCCTCGTGAGGCGTTTTTGCTAAGGTAACCAAAAGCGCTCCCGTGGACGCTGCTTTAGGCCGCTTTTCCCAAAGCGTCTTTGGCGTGGACGCGTTTTTTAGGGAAATTGCACTTTCCGGTCAATTTTCCTGAAACCTATACTTTCCGATAAATTTTGATTTTTTTTGGTATTATTGAGATATTTACCCTTTTTCCACCACCTTAAACTATTCGAAGTTGATTTTTTTTATTTGTTAAATGCTTACAACCACTCCAAATATGTCGTGCTTGAGTTGTGATAAAATTAATTATGAATGTGTCATAACGTTCATCTGATTTTAAGACTGAAGCATTTGTTGTGTTGATAGAGCTTGTCTTTTACTACTTAAAATAAAAATTTATTATTTTCTTCTCCCAAATTGTATAATCCAAATGAATTAATAAATTTCTTTCATTTTATTAATTAACCTCACACTTTCCAATAACTAATTAAATTGTTTTTATATAATAGCTTAAAGTTTTTGTTCTTGTTTTCCTCTTTAAAAGCTGATAGACATACGTGGGGAGATTTGGTTACGCCTTGTTCATGCTACAGCCTGATAGAGCAAATGTATTTAAATATACTTTTAACAAATCTGCAGTTTTAAGACATTGATGTATACGATAAAAGTGGATGAAATGAATCAAAATTTAGATTAATGACAATATTTTGAAAATAAAAAAGAAAGCCAAGTGAGTGGATCTGGAATCATTTCTTTTATGCCTTTAATCAAAGGTCAGTGACAGTGTGATATCATAATGAAAAATACAAATATAATGAAACCAAAACATTTTTGTTGCGTTATGAATTAAAATCTATGGATAGTTGAGGGAGTGGTAAAATGTGGGGGTTGAAATGCACATTCTGTGAAGCACAGCACAGCACAGCACAGCCAAGGCATTGGGTGGGGACTCATCTGACTCTCTTCAGTGCACAAGACAAAGTTTCCATTATTTCAATATTTCTGCTTTCAATTCCAACCATATAATATAATCACCACTTTTTCTATTTTTATATGCCCTCTCTCTTTCCCATCTACAGTCATAATGAAAAGTAAAAGGATACGAACGATGCAAAAATTAACAAAGTGGCATTCCACGTGTTCACTTACTCTATATAACACCTTAAGTTTAGCCTTTCAATAAAGGTTTCATTACTAAGGATGGAGGTGTTTACCCAGTCCATGAGCTGAGTAGTGTTATTGATTTTGGATAAAGCATGTCGGCTACGTGCATCTTAATTGCCATAAACAAGGGATAAATGAGAGACATTGAGGCCCCAATGGAATGCTAAAAACAATTTGAAACAAGGTTGAGAGAAGTGGGGTTTGGTAAACATCACATGCAAATGCAATTATTATTATTAACTTCTACACGTTAGTATAAAAAAGGGAGACGAATGTGGGATATGGGCCTCAAGTCAAAAAGGGGTTTCGTTATGAATCTAAATTAAAGCAACCTAAAAGCATTTCATAAGCTTAGGATTAAGACAAATCTTGCTTTTAAATTTATATTATTTGCATGGTCATGGTCTTATCCCTAGAGCTACACCTTTTGAAATGGCAAGTGTTATTTTAGAGTGTCTGAACATTGAAGAGACAAAAGCTGTCTGTATATAGTAATCTTTCCTTCAATTATTGTCGCCTATTCCTCACTATTAACGGAATAACATATTACATATACAACTAAAGGAAAGGATTCATTTATAATTCACCATTTTCCAACTTAATTAACAACTAAAAAGGTCAAATGTTCCATATTTCAATGGCATCAGGGAGATGGAATTCCTTGATCTAACATTTAAATTCCACAATTAGTTATAATTTTGATTTTTTTTTTATAAAAAAGAAGCATGCAATAGATAGTAATAAATATCACTCTATTACATAGGTAGACTAAAAAACATATTTTTTTAATCAATTGTGAAAGAGGTTGATCCATACATAGACTCCGATAATGGATGTTGTCCTTATTATATCACAGCCTTTAATTGTTGACTAAGTCGGCAAACATCCAAGCTAATCGGCTCTAACTTCCAATGTACCTTGACATTTGCCCAATAAAACCCTCCTTCGTCGATTGTAAAAATCATAACAAACACATCAATCAACGTTAAGTTTTCGATTCTTAATTAATAGCTCTCAAAAGAACAAGTAGGAGACTTTGAATTGAATTTATACTGGCAAAAGATCGACAAACTATTACATGATCCTTGAAAGGTAGCACCATCTTATTCTTGCCAACTAAACAAATATCACTACTACTCCTATACTGGAGTTGCTATGACTAGAGCATCCTTTTATAACCAGGGCGAAACCAGAACAATTTTTTAGGGGGTCTAATGAAATTTTAATTTTTTATAGTTTATATCTTTATAATTTGTAAAAGATTAAATCGAATTTTTATAATTTTAGGGGGTCAAAGTGCAATTTTAGCTTTACTAATTTAAAATTTTTAAAAAATTTTAAGAGCCTAAATAATAATTTTACATTTTAGGGGGGCCGGGGCCCATGCCAGCCCCTGGCTTCGCCCCTGCTTATAACCAAACTACCTTCCTTTTTCTACTACTTCTATTTTGAAATACCTCTATAGTTGTAGTAGACAATTTCTGAACCTCATTCCTTGTTTATAAAGATCAAGTTTCGCACCTTTAAATATCACCTCATTCCTCGTTTCCATATCAACCACATAGTCTTCGCACCAATACTTTCCTTTTTCTACTACTTCTATTTTGAAATACCTCTATAGTTGTAGTAGACAATTTCTGAACCTCATTCCTTGTTTATAAAGATCAAGTTTCGCACCTTTAAATATCACCTCATTCCTCGTTTCCATATCAACCACATAGTCTTCGCACCAATACTATATATACAAGTTGCATCGTCTACCCCTTTCCATTGTTTTCAGCTTAATATCCCATTCTTTACATTGCCTACATTTATACTTCCCATTCTAATGTCTAAACCCAGTCCAAACTATACAGCGAGTGCGAACAAACCTCTAATGAATAAGTGATTCACATCCTCGTCCTTCTGTTTACATAGTTGACAAATAAGTTTTACATTTTGTAAGAAGTGCTAAAGAAAAATCACAATTTTGATAAGGAATGTCACGATTCCACAGCCACTTCCAATCAAAGTTAAGTGTAGTTTCTATGCCTTGTATTCTTCAAGTTGTCTAAGCTTGTATACACTGACTTCATCTAAATTCATAAGAAATATCAATGAATGTGTTCAAATGAATTCATCTTTCCCTTCACTAGGAGGGTACCTAGTTCCTTACCCTAACCATTCTAAGCACTTGATTGATACACTTTGGGGTTTTAACATAAGACAATCAATACAAAGAGAGAGATGCAAATTGGGACTGTACCATTATAACGACCTGACATCAGAAAATATGATTTTGAAATTCTATTTCCGTAAACTGAGTCCGAAAAGATAAAATAAGAATATTTATGGAGTTAGTAAAAAATATATTAAAGACTGGTTAAGTAATTTAACCAAGAAAACCATTAATTAAAACTCAGGGGTTAAATTGTAAAAGTCCAATCGCTATTGAATTTTAAATTGAAAAATGCTTGAAGACCAAATTAACAATTAGTCAAAGGACCAATTGGTTATTTAACCATTAATTTCAAAAGAGTTTTAATTAATGTATTTTAATTAAGTTTTGGAAACCTATTTGCTTGTATGAATGTCGATTAGATATTAAAGACGAAATCATAATTACTCTAGCAACAAATGTGACATTTCATGTTTCGGACCCAACGACTGGGTCGGGTGCAAGGTGTTACAACCATTGCCTGCTGTTAAACATAAAGGTTTCCAATGTGCTAATTTATTTTTGCAATATATCAATAGGGGTTGGAAAAACTTTCTTGTTACAAAGGGATCCCAACTAGATTCCAAGAGTTTTGGGGTGGCTCTACTCTTTTGATTCCTACATCTTCGAAAACCACCGCTTTTATTGATTCCTATTTGATGGACTAAGATATAAATAAAGATTTTCTATAATTGATGGACAAACTTGATATTCCTCCAAAATTCCCTTCCCTTATTTTGTATTCCTAATTGCATGCATAAGTTCAACCCCTAAGAAAATATTATCAATAATATGCCTCCCTTATGGTGTAATCAATCTTGACATTAGCCCCTTCAACCTACTCACTAAAACTTTTGTTCAAATTTGATAAACCACATTATAGAGGCTAATTGGACATTACGTTCATCCTCAAGATACGAGTGATCTACGGTCTTAAATTCTTCCAATAAAAAACCAAAACATGCTTGAGTTATGAAAGGACCTACAATATCCCAGAACATGCTATCAATCCCGGCACCTTTTCTATTTCTTCTGGTCTAATCACCCCTCAAAGATAGTTTTTTGGGGTAATAGTAAAAAAAAAACACCATCAATAAGAAATAAAAATATCAATTAAACTTTCAATTCAACACTTGTAGCGGAAAAAATTAATCCATGAAACCTTTAATTAAAATTGATCGTGACATTTTTACTGACTTGACTAAAATAGTGATACATAACATATCACATGGACTGCATATTGATATGGCATTTTTGCCGCATCAAGCAAATATTTAAAAAATCATTAACAAATAGATACATTTTTTTAAAAATAATTATTTAAAATAACATATCTAGAATGAACCTAAATAAACAACTATCCACATTCATTTGAATCTAGACAACTATTTATCTAGACTCATCTTGAACTTGATTCCTTTGATAATTACTAAAAATTAAAAAAAAAAACGAAAATAAAAGAAACTTTTAATAATTATAAGTGTAATAACCATTTTTGCCCGGGGTCCCATTATAGTCCAATTCCAAGCAACCCATTTTAACCTTGCTTTTTACAAACCCAAAATTAAGCCCAAAAATAATAAAAACCAATCCTTTTAAATGTCCAATTACAAAACAAAATATCAGACCCAGATTTAATACAAATAAACAAAATGTCCATTTACAAATTAGAGGCCCAATATACCCCTAAACCCATTTGCAAAATAAACCCAAAAATACATAACAATTCAAACCCTACCCGATACAGCCCAACTAAAACAAGTCCAAAACAAAATTAAAACAAAACCCAAATGGTACAGACCAGTCTTTTTACAGACTAATTTTAAACCCAATTCAGGAATTACAAAGCCCAGATAATAACCCCAAACCCAATAACTAAACCAAAGCCCAATTACAGAGGCCCAATCGCCCAATACACTTAGGGTTTTAGAAACCTTTAGAAGTCCTCCAAGCGCCGCAGCCCCCATGTGCGCACTGACCCCTCGTCTGCCACCACTCGCCACGCGTCGTTTCGACTTCCCACGCCTGCCGTTCCCCGTGCCCATGCCTCTGGCGCTCGAAGCTTCCCCAGGCGCCTCGGCCTCCGTCGTTCGTGCCATGGCCCATGCCCTGCAGAGAACAGAGAAACGAAGAACAGAGAAATATGGGAGAAATAGTTGAATAATAAAAAGGACACTGTGTATTTGGCTATAAAGCAGTAAAAATCAATGTAAATGGTGTTGTAGCCCAATTTTGCCCTTCAAAACCCAATAGCCCAACAAAAAAATTAACACCCATTACATACCCAAAATAAAACCCAAATTAGCCCCTAGCACAAGTGGCGCCGCAAACCTAGTGCGCCCCTGCCCACTTGCTGCCCCGCTCACTACGCCAAAGACCGCCAATGACCGAGCTCGCCACCGCCATCGATGAGAGTCGGCCACCGACCCTCCACCGCCTCCACTTGACTGCAAGACATTAAAGCGAACAAGATGAGAAAGCAATAGGAAGAGGCTATAAAAGTCGATTGTATTCATTTTGCGGGGCTTTTTTTCTTTTCCTTCTTCTATTAAGATAAAAAAAAAAAACAAAAACAGATTCCAGGATTCTCCTTCGTTCATTTTTCGATTATCAATAGCAGTAGAAGCACTCGGATATTCAGAAACAACCGAAAGGTTATCATTTTTTTTTTGTTTTGTTTTTATTCGAACCTATATGCATGCTTTTCTTTTTTATCTTTAAAACAGAATATACATAAATAACCCAATAAAATCTGATAAAAAAATAAAAAAAGGGCGACTTTACTTTACCTTCCGCCATGCAGGTAATGTGGAGCAAGCGCGCCACGACGACGATGAGATGGCGGCCCACTCGCCGGAGACTTCCCCCTGCAGAGAAACAAGAAAGAATCAGAAATTTTTTTAAAAAAGCACACAGCTCAAATTCCATTTTTTTTGCTGATTTTTGCCCTTAAATAGCCCCCTCAAAACGACGTCGTTTTGGGGCTGGCCTTAAAGCCCAAAATGACGTCGTTTGGCCACAGGATCCGCGTGTTAACCCGACCCGCCTTAGGATCCGCGTGTTTTCTACAAATGGGAAATTTATGCGCGCAGTCCCGCCGCTTTTTTATACTCTTGCAATCAAGTTTTATTTTATTTTAATTCGGCCCGTTAATTTTCGAATATTTATTTTGACCCCCCCTTATGCTGCGAGTTTCAGGTGGGGGGATTTTGCTCTTCTGGTCCCTCCTTTTTTTTCGCGTATTACAATAGGGTCCCTTTTCTTTCTTTTTATTTCAAATTAAGCCCCGAACTTCCGTTTTAAACTCGATTTGGCCCCTTTTTGATTACTTTGATTATTTTACTATTATCTTACTCTCACTATTATTATTATTTATATGTATATTATTATTACTATATCTCTACTATTACTATTATAATATAATGTATATTTGCTTATTCTTTTGCATATATATTACACTATTTATTAATGACTATTACTATTATCATTTTATCTTTCGTTTTATTTTACATTATTATTTATACATTATATATTATTATTAGTATTATTTATATTTTCATTGTCATTGTTCTAATATTGTTTTTTTATTCTCTATCATTTTTGCTATATTACTATTATTATATTATTATTACTATATCATTATTCGTATGTTATTTATTACTGTTATCATTTTATTATTATTTATTACCATATTATTATTATTATTATTATTATTATTATTATTATTTGTTATTTTCATTATTTTTACTATTTTTTTTGTTTGCTATTACTATCATCTATTATTATGATTGTATGTGTTATCATTTTATGTTTTTTTCTACTATTATTACTATTATTACTATTATTAGTTTATTTATTATTATTGTCATTGTTATCATTAGTAGTAGTAGTATTTTTATATTTACTGTGTTTACGTCCATATTTGTTTTCTTAGCCTTGTGCTATATTATTAAACAAAATACATTTTGAAAATTATCATATTTCCTTTAATTTTTTTTTAAAATAAGGCAATGTTTTGTATTTAGAAATTCGGGAAATAGTGCCCTAACGTGCTGGGTTGCGATTTTTCGTTTAACTAAATAACCGAACATCCTTTTAACGAAACTTTGTAAATTACGGGACGACTTTGATTACGAGAGATTAGAATATCGTGTCCTAACGTGCTGGATGTGATGTTTATATCTTTTCGTAACAAGGAAATCTCTAATTTTGACTCAAACCCCTATGCCTATTTTCTTAGTACAATGTGACACCGTACATTCTGTAAGTTACTGCACTTCATCTAAAGGTTTTAAAATAAGGCAATGTTTCGCATTTAGAAATTCGGAGAATAGTGCCTTAACGTGCTGGGTTGCGATTTTCCGTTTAACTAAAATACTAAACATCCTTTTAATAAATTTCACGAACTCCGAGATAACTTTGATTATGAAGGCTTAACGTGCTGGATGTGATGTTTGTATCTTCTCGGAATAAAGAAATCTCAAATTTCGGCCTCAACTATCCAAACATTTTTTTAAAGATCCGAATTTAAAAATCTTTTCAAATCTTCGACATTGAGATATTGATTAATCAGTTTGGTACCAATTTTGGGCGTGACGAGGGTGCTAACCCTTCCTCGCACGTAACCGACTTCCGAGCCCGTTTTCTCAAAATTCGTAGACAAAAAAAAAAACATTGTTTTAGTAAATCAAAATGTTTATTAAAACAAAGGTGACCCGACCACACCTAATAAGGTCGATGGCGACTCCTGTTGTATTTTCATTTTCAAAACCCTAGTCATTCCCCGTTTCCCCGTTTTTTTTAAGAAAATGGTTACGACAGCTTGGCGACTCCACTGGGGACTTTAAAAAGAGAGTCAAGCCACGAGTTGATTAATTTTTGTCCTTTGGTCGAAGATTGAAAGTTTTGTTTTAACATACGTTCCTTTTTTTTATATGCATTGGGCCACGATCTTCATTATTGCATTTATATGCCCTTATATGCTCTAAACCTTTGATATACTTTGGCATTGCATTGCATGACCGTTGTGGTCACACCCTAAGTGGGACTGAGAAACTACTCCTTCGTGAGGTATTCACCTCCGTGCAGGATAGTGGATTGCTTTCGGAATACATCCGTACCTATGTCTTCGTGAGATTTTCATCTCCGTGCAGCCATAGGGAAATGTATTCCCCTGAACCGAAATCGGTCCATATGAGCCTATAATGGGTGAGGATCGAGGAATCCACTGGTTCAGGTACCTTTACCCTAGAACTAAACCTCATATAGCAGACCTTAAAAGCCACCCCAGGCAGAGCTACGCCAAGCCCTAGGAGGTTACCCGATTAGGCCTTTGAATTTTTTACTTATGAAATATTCACCTCATTTTATTTTGATTGCATTGACATATTCATCAAAAAGGTGTTGATTCACGTTCGGTTGCTGTATAGATAACTTGTCATGGAAAAGGGGTTTCTTGATAAAGTGGAAGACAACGCGGCTGTCCGAATATGGGCCGACGTACAGCAAGAAAAAAGAGATAGTCTTACGGTGGGATACACGTCAAAATTATGGGATTTCACACGCGTCAGCATTACCCAAAATAGTTTCCAAGAGATGAGGGAAATATGGAGTCAGTGGGACGACGAAGTCAAGCAATTATTCTACTATCATTATGGTGATTTGCCTCATTTGCTTGATGTCAAGATAGACCAACACTTATTCCGAGCTATAGTCCAGTTCTGGAACCCTGCCTGTAGTTGTTTTACTTTTGGGAAAGTAGATTTGGTACCCACTATAGAAGAATACACGGCTTTGCTTCGCTGCCCGAAGATTCAAGTTGACAAAGTATATGTGAGACCCGTTAATGTCCCTACATTTTTGAAAAAGCTAATGAATATTACTGGAATGAGCGAGCAGTGGATTACTACCCGGATAAAACAAAAGGGAGATTGCAAGTGCATCCCTTGGAGAAGCTTAAGAGATTTAATCATAGCGCACCCAGATGTGAAGAAAAGGGTCGACATCCTCACCTTGAGCATTTACGAACTGATCGTCTTCCCAAAGGCTCTAGGATATGTGGACGAGGCGGTCTCTAACTTATTTGACAGATTGGATAGGAACGTCTTCCCACAATTTTAGCCGAAACTTTCAGATCCCTAAATACATGCCGAAGAGCGGGCGAAGGAAGATTCATCGGTTGTGCGCAACTCTTGTTGACATGGTTCCACGCTCATTTCTGGAAAGCAGAAAAAGTATCGTGTCGGATCTTTTCCGAATAATATTCTCCGCTAAAAATATTAGCAGCTACAACAAGACGAGACGATCTTACCGAAGAAAGATGGATGACGATTCTGTAAAGCTTGCAAGAAGAAGATGTAGAATGGAGAGCTCCTTTGATGATTCCAGACGAGATCCTGTATCGGTGTAGCGATTTTGACTGGGTTCCTCTGTTGGGAATATGGGGAGCTGTCGGGTACGCTCCTCTCCTCGTGTTGAGACAGTATAGATCAAGACAGTTTACGCCAGTAACACAAGGGTTCATGCAATGTGAGTTTGAGTATAAAGGAGATTATAGTAAAAAGAAAGTTCGTGAAATAGCGAATGCTTGGAGCCGGACTCACAGAATGAAATAGTTTGCTACTAATCCAATGGCAACTCCTGAATATGACCGATGGTGGACTCAAAGAGTCAACGACAACATCCCCGCATCAAATCAAGAAAATGCCCGACCGCTAGAAGAACACCTGCAAGTGATCCCGTTTGAGCTTGAAATCATCAGACAGGACTTTGAGAAAAGAAGTATGGAATGGGGAAAAAGGATAGAGCAGCTAGAGGAGGATAAAATGCAGCTAGGGTTAGATATCGATATTCACAAGTTAGAAGCTGAGAGACTGAGAAAAGGAAAGAATAAAGCTGAAGAAGACTTAGACAGCTTAAAAACAGACTATAAGAAGCTACGAAGGTTGATGAAAATTGCGGGACTAGGAAAGACGTCAGAGCAATGGCGTCAAGAAATTAAGGAAGAGAAAGATAGATCCGCTTGATGAGAGAAGAAATTTCGAGAAGCTCAAGAACAAGAAGATACTCTGAAAAGAAATTTGGCAGAAAGTCAGAACGAGAAAGAGAAATTGAAAAATCGAGTGTCGGAGCTAGAAAAATCCTTATACCAGTATCGCAGCCGTAATTCTGTGATTGAATTGAAGCCAGCCTAAGCAAAATTGAAGAGATGAAAGCAAGGATCGAAGAGTTAGAATCTGCTTTACATGGTTGCGAGGTTCGGGTAGAGCTTCTCGAAATTAATGAAGAGCGATGGAAAGAACAACTTCACCATTCCCAGAGTCAAGTCAGAGATCGAGACTACATCATGAGGGAAGCCGTGGCACAAGTGTGAGAAGTGGCAGAACATCTACAAACTTTAGCAGTCCAAGCCGATGTACTAAGTCTAAAGTACGAGTCAGAGTCGGACCAAGGCCAAGAGTTAGCATGGCTTCTCAAGAAAGTCAAGGCCCTAAGTGTTAGGGCTAGGCCTTATATGTAATCCATTTTATGTAAAGAGATCTGTTTTCTGGAAAAGCTATGTTAATGAAATTGAATCGAAATCAATGTCTTTTGCTGCATACATGCATTTTCATCGCATTGCATCACATCATATGCATTTAAGTCTATAAAAAGAACCTAATTGGTTAAAATTATCAGACAAGAGAGAGGAAAGAGGAAATCTGAAAACTGAACATTACTACGGGACTCGTGCTAAAACCAAGAGAATGGATCAAAGGTTCGAACAATTCCAGAAAGAAATGCAGGAACAAATGCAAGAGCAAATGTTGAAACTCCAGCAGGAAATGAAGGACCAAATGCTGGAGGCTCAGAGAAACATGATAGCACAGATGGCCCAAATGCTAAATGGAGTAACAGACAAAGGGAAAGGTCCAATGCCTCCGGTCGATGAGGATAGCGAAGGCGCTCCCCCGGGTTTTACCCCGCCGCACTCAAGAGCCTTGCCTGAGGAATATCTCCAAAGGTCACCAGTTACAATCAGGCCCCAGCAAAGGCAAGATGACACTAGACCTCCCATGAGCCATCACGCGGGCTCTGGATCCCAACCAGGAGATAGCCCAGCCAATCCTGTTGTGCCCAATTTGGATGCAGTAGAGAGAATGTGGTCAAGAATAGAATCCTCAAGGTAACTAGAGGATCGTTGCAAATGGCTAGAGGAGAAGTTTAAAGCGCTAGAAAGCATCGATCATCATCATGGGATCGACGCAAAAGATTTAAGTCTAGTTCCCGATTTGGTACTGCCCCATAAGTTCAAAATGCCTGAATTTGAAAAATATAGTGGGACTAGCTGCCTGGAGGCCCACATCACCATGTTCTGCAGCGAATAGTCACACGCGTGAGCAATGATCGCTCTTAATCCATTGTTTCCAAGAAAGTTTGGTGGGCGCAGCAGCTAGATGGTATAACCAGCTTAGTCGGGCCAACATTAGTTCCTGGAGAGATTTGGCCCAAGCGTTTCTGAAGCATTACAGCCACGTCAGGACATGGCACCGGATAGAGTTACCCTGCAAAGTATGGAAAAAAGACAAAATGAAAGTTTCAGACAGTACGCGCAGAGGTGGAGGGAAGTCGCCATGCAGGTCCAACCACCGCTCTTAGAAAAAGAGACTACTATGCTGTTCATTCATACCCTGAAGGCCCCTTTCATAACCCATATGATAGGGAGTACGACTAAGAGCTTTGCCGACATAGTGATGGTAGGGGAGATGATCGAGCATGCTATAAGGGGCGGCAAGATTGAGGCAGGAGAAAGTACTCGGAGGGCCGCTCCTAAGAAGAAAGATGGTGAAATAAATAACGTGAGTACATACAATAAGGGGTACTCGAAGGCGATCACGATTAATCAGCCAAAGGCAGCTACTGCTGGACAACAAGGACCAGTAAGACAGGAATCAGGAACCAGACCGAATATCGAAAAGATTCAATTACGCCAATTCAGATAACATACAAAGAGCTATACCAGATTTTATTCAATGAACACATCGTGTCCCCATTCTATTTGCAACCATTGCAACCCCCATACCCTAAGTGGTACGACTCTAACGCTCACTGCGATTACTATGCAGGGATAGAGGGGCATTCGATAGAGAATTTCCTCGCCTTTAAAAAGGTAGTCGAGAGGCTAATAAAGATGGAGGTTATAACACTCGACGACATGGTAAAAAAGGGGAACCCACTACCCAATCACGAAGATAGAGGGGTAAACGAGATTGGTGAGGAAGGCGTGAGGAAGATCAAGAAGGATGTCACGGAAGTGAAAACCCCATTACGAATAGTTTGGAAGGAGATGACAAATAGAGGATTGATAGATTCATAGCTTGCGGAAAACGGGAGGCATATAAAGAACTACTGCGAACTTCATAAGACAAAGGAACACGAAATTCAAGAATGGGCCAAGTTTAGAATTTTGGTGCAAGGCCTTATGGACAACAAAGAACTGGAGTTTTATGAAGGAGTAGAGGAAGAGGACATATGCGCGACTGAGGAAGAATTGACAAAGCCTGGAGTTAATTACCTGAGAATCATCATTTCGCGGAACACGGAAGGCGGAGTACAGGGAAGGTCGAAAATTATAATTTAGAAAACTGCTTCTTTTCCCTACAAAGATAGTAAAAAGGTACATTAGAACTATAATTGTAATGTGACGATGCCAGGGGCGGAAAGCTCCACCAGCAGTCCTGAGGAGGGCAAGAATGAAGGGTTCTATACGTGTAGTGGGAAGCGTTATGATCCTGGAAACAGAAGAGAAGAACCAATAAAACCGAAGACTGTGCTGATTGGGCAAAAAAAGGAACCCGAAGCCCCTATCAACGAACCCGTAAGAGAAGAAGAGGCCAAAGAATTCTTGAAATTCTTGAAACACAGCGAATATAGCATGGTGGAACAACTGCACAAATAACCAGCCCGTATCTCCGTGTTAGCCCTACTTCTAAGCTCAGAGGTGCACCGCGAAGCATTGATGAAAGTACTAAATGAGACCTATGTTACTAAGGATATATCCGTCAACAAGTTGGACCGTCTGGTTAGTAACATAAGCATTGACAATTTCATCTACTTCAGCGATGACGAAATCCCACCTGGAGGCATGGGATCAACGAAGGCCTTGAACATAACTACCCGCTGTAAGGGATACATTCTGCCAAGCGTGCTAGTAGATAATAGGTCAGTATTGAATGTCCTACCACTGGCTACACTCAAGAGGCTGCCAATAGACAGTTCTCACATGAAAGCATGAGAGAACATAGTGAGAGCGTTTGACGGCACTGAAAGAAGAGTGATGGGGAGAATAGACGTACCTTTATTGATAGGGCCTAACATTTACGATGTGGACTTCCTGGTCATAGATATCAAACCCTCGTACAACTGCCTGTTGGGGAGGCCATGGATTCATTCGGCGGGGGCCGTACCCTCATCGCTGCACCAAAAATTGAAACTGGTAATAGAAAATCAGTTGGTAACCATAAACACGGAAGAAGACGCGTCATAGCGCAGATTGCCGTAATGGTTACCGTATAGAAAACGAATGAGGAGGCCATCGAATGTTCCTTCCGATCCTTGGAGTTCGTAAACGCGACGTTCATTGCGGAGAGAAGTGAAGTTCCAGTGCCCAAGCTATCCAAGAGCACCAAGATGGGATTATAAATGACGATGCGAAAAGGAGTACTACCCGGAAGAGGATTGGGCAAATATCTCCAAGGAAAAGTCCAGACCCCGATGCTGAAGGAGAAAGGAGACCGCTTTGGTTTAGGTTTCAAACCAGATGCTAAACAAATAAAAAAAATGGAAAAGAAGCAAGAAAGGAGAAGGGCCCGGCTGAACGGAGAGGACCTTAAGTGGGAACCGATGATATTCCCCCACATATCCCATACCTTCACATCAGGAGGAATAATTTACCTGGGAAAAGGATCTCCTAGAGATGAATATTCTCACATCAATGCTATACATGATGAGGCGACTAATCAAGGAAACCTGTCGGGCATTCGCCCATATGAACCTGGAAGCACTCTAGACAATTGGACTGCAGAGAAATTTCCTGTAGTTTTTAGAGATGATACAGAGTAATACTCAGAACACACTTGTTGTTTTTAAGCCTAAAAACAATGAGATTTCTTTTGTGAAATAGGCTCATGTTCGGACATTTTGTTTTAATGAATACATCTTCAATTCTACTAAACATTCTCTCATTTTACATTTTTATCATTTATTCTTTGTTCTCATTCATATCATGTAAATAGTTGTCCTCAAATTCATTTGTTCTTTGTACACCCTTTGATACCCATCACAGGTCTCTAGACATCAATGATATGGGTAATGGTACTACAGATTCAGAAGTCTGTTTTGAGCAAGACATGTGTTCAGAGGAATCTCAGGATTTTGAAAATGACACAAAATGCGACTTGCCTACAAATTTGTTGAGAATGGTAGAGCAAGAAAAAAAATAGATCCTACCCCATAAAGAGTCGGTAGAAATGGTGAACCTAGGAGAGGGGCAAGAAGTGAAGATTGGAGCCCATATTACTGCAGAAACCAGGCGAAACCTCATCGAATTACTTCATGAATTCAAGGATGTATTCGCATGGTCGTACCAAGATATGCCCGGACTAAGTACTGATATCGCAGTACACCGGTTGCCCATAAGAGAAAAATGCAAGCCAGTCCAACAGAAGCTCCGAAGAATAAGACCGGATGTCTTGTTAAAAATAAAAGACGAAGTCGAGAAACAGTTTAACGTGGGGTTCTTGCAAGTAGTTAAGTACTCGGATTGGGTAGCTAATATTGTCTCGGTCCCCAAGAAAGACGGAAAAGTACAGATGTGCGTGGACTACAGAGACCTGAACAGGGCCAGCTCGAAAGACAATTTCTCGTTGCCTCACATCGACACCTTGGTAGACAATACAGCAAGCTATTCGTTGTTCTCCTTCATGGATGGTTTCTCGGGATACAACCAAATAAAGATGCATCCTGAGGACATGGACAAGACAATATTTATAACCATGTGGGGAACATTTTGCTACAAGGTAATGCCATTTGGGCTAAAAAATGCGGGGGCGACATACCAACGAGCCATGGTAACCTTATTCCATGACATGATGCACAGGGAAATTGAGGTTTACGTCAATGATATGATCGCCAAGTCCCGAACTGAAAAAGAACATGTGCAGGTTTTGAGAAAATTGTTCTTGAGGCTGAGAAAATTCCAGTTGAAGCTTAACCCGTCAAAGTGTACCTTCGGAGCTCGGTCCGGAAAGTTGCTCGGGTTCATAGTCAGCGAAAAAGGGATTGAGGTTGACCCAGATAAAGTTAAAGCCATACAAAAATTACCTCCACCACGTACTCAAAAAGAAGTTAGAAGTTTCTTAGAAAGGCTAAATTACATCGCCCGGTTCATTTCACAACTGACCGAGAGATGTGACCCCATATTCCATCTCCTCAAGAAACATAATCCAGGCACGTGAGATGAAGAATGCCAGAAGACCTTCGAAAAAGTAAAACAATACCTGTCCCATGCCCCGGTACTAATGCCGCCTCAACCAGACAAGCCACTAATCCTTTATCTAACAGTACTTGATAATTCGATGGGATGCGTGCTGGGTCAGCATGATGAGTCGGGGAAGAAAGAAAAAGTAATATACTACCTTAGTAAAAAATTCACCGAATGTGAAACGAGGTACTCGCCAATCGAGAAATTATGTTGTGCATTGATTTGGACAGCTCGAAGATTGAGGCAATATATGCTGTATCACACGACATGGCTCATCTCAAAGCTAGATCCCCTTAAATATATGATGGAATCTACCGCCTTGAATGGAAGAATGGCCAGATGGCAGATTCTACTTTCTGAATTTGACATCGTTTATGTAAACCAAAAGGCGGTGAAAGACAGTGCGATAGCGGACTTTCTAGCCAGTAGAGCCCTTGAAGACTATGAGCCCTTAGATTTTGATTTCCCTAATAAATATTTGATGTACGTAGCAGACACTGAAGAAGGGGCCTCCGAAGACCATCCTTGGAAACTGAATTTCGACGGGGCATCAAATGCTGTGGGCAATGGAATTGGGGCAGTTCTGATGTCCCCAAAGGAGACCATTATCCATTCACTTGCAAAATGGATTTCGATTGCACTAATAATATGGCTGAATATGAAGCTTGCATTATAGGTCTCTGGGCCACTATCGAACGCAAAAGCAGGGTATTGAAAGTTTATAGAGATTCTGCTCTGGTAATCTATCAACTCAAAGGGGAATGGGAAACCAGAGATCCAAAATTAGTTATCTACAAAAGATTGGCCCAAGAATTGATCAGAGAGTTCGATGACATCACTTTCAATTACCTGCCCAGAGATGAGAATCAGATGGCTGATGCTCTGGCCACCCTGGCTTCCATGGTCCGAATAAACGAAAGCGAAGATATGAAGCCAATACAAATGAACATTCATCAAGACCCAGCCCATTGCTACAATGTCGAGGAAGAAGAGAAAATTGGCCCACTATGGTACTACGATATATTGCGGTATGTGAAAAATCGTGAATACCCAGATCAAGCGACTGAGAACGATAAAAAGACACACTAGTCTGTGATTACGTCCTGGATGGAGAAATCTTATACAAGAAAAGGAAAGATCAAGTGCTGCTGAGATGTGTGGACGCCGCCGAAGCTAAGTTAATCCTGGAAGAAGTCCATGAAGGTGTCTGTGGAACTCACGCCAATGGTTTCACAATGGCCAGACAAATAATGAGGTTTGGATATTATTGGTCCACCATGGAGGGAGACTATATCAACTATGCCAAGAAATGTCATAAATGACAGATTTATGGAGACAAGATTCACGTGCCCCCATCACCTTTACATGTTATGACTTCTCCATGGCTATTTTCCATGTGGGGCATGGATGTCATTGGGCCAATATCTCCGATGGCTTCGAATGGACATCGGTTCATCTTTGTAGTCATTGACTACTTCACAAAATGGGTAGAGGCGACTTCATATGCTAACGTCACTAAATCAGCGGTTAGTCGATTTTTGAAAAAGGAGATCATTTGTCGATATGGAATGCCTGAGAGGATCATATCAGACATTGCATTGAACTTAAACAATAGCACGATAGCAGGGGTTTGTAGCCAATTCAATATCAAACACCACAATTCGTTACCGTATCGTCCAAAAATGAATGGGGCAGTGGAAGCAGCCAACAAAAACATCAAAAAGATATTGGGAAAGATGACTGAGACTTATAGAGACTGGCATGAGAAGTTGTCGTTTGCACTTTATGCTTATCGGACATCCGTCAGAACCTCTACTGGGGCAACACTTTTCTCATTGGTCTACGGGATGGAAGCGGTTCTACCTATTGAAGTGGAAATACCTTCTCTTCGAGTGTTTTCAGAAGTAAAACTGGATGAGGCCGAATGGATCCAAGCTCGATATGATCAGTTGAATTTAATTGAAGAAAAGAGATGGAGGGCCATTCGTCACGGTCAGATATACCAAAAACGGATGATGCGAGCTTATGACAAGAAAGTTCGGCCAAGAGAATTTCATGAGGGGGACCTCGTGCTAAAAAAGATCCTTCCCATACAAAAGGATTACAGAGGAAAATGGATGCCGAACTGGGAAGGGCCGTATGTGGTAAAGAAAGCTTTCTCGGGAGGTGCATTGATTCTGACTGAGAAGGACGGAAAAAGCTTGCCCAATCGCGTGAACTCAGATTCGGTTAAAAAGTACTTTGTTTAAAACAGAAGAGGTCAAGGCGAAAACCCGCAAAGGGCGCTTTGAGACTTCAAAAAAAAAAAACGAAGAGGCAGAGGCGAAAACCCGCAAAAAGCGCCTTGAGACCAAAGGGCTTTTGAGTTAAAAACCTGAAAAGGGCGGCTCGAACCTTAAATGGACACGTGGCAATCTTGCAGTGCTAGAATCAACAGAAGAGGAAGCACGCGCATAATTGGGGCATCAACGAAGTACTTTGAGTCTTTTAAACACGTGCTAAAGCTCAAAACAGTCTTCATGAATCTTGTATAGAAGCCCGATTGGCGGTGTCTACGGTGTCTGATTTGTGTCTTGCTCATTTTTACGATTGTTGGATTCTTTTTCACCACAAAAAGGATATGTTCCCGATCAATTTCCTCGTATCATTGATAATTATTTTTAAAACTCTCCTTGAAATCATTTTAGTATTGCCCATCATTCATAAGCCTGTTGTATTGAAATAATAATTGATGAACTGATAATTTCACAAAAGAAAGTTCTAAGTATTACTTTGCAAATCTCTAGACAAAGCAAGAAACCGAAACAGGACAATTGTTTCGAATTTCCACGTACCCAGATTAAAGACATTGAGGAAAGAAGGGTCTCAAGGAGGACCGTTTCTTCAAGTTCCTCGCCCAATTCATTAATGGAGATAAACAATGTTACCTAGTCATCCAAAAAGTGGTACGACAGGTCAATTTTCGACTAGGAAAGATTTGAAAACCCTAAATCGCTAAGGAACAAATCCAAAATGAACCAAGTCGGGTATCCTTCGAGAAGGAGTTGAGAATCCCAGGAAAGACAGCTAGAAGTCAATATAGGCCTGCGTCCTGAGGCCTATAATGGGCCTTGAAATTCCCACAAAGGCAAGTCGTTCATACGAAAACAGTTACTGCAAGGGAAACGAAGACGAAACCTTGACAGATACATAGATGATAATACCTCAAATAGGAAATCACACGCATAACATTATGACTCATCATACTCATGGCATCCTAATCATCAGGCATAAGCATGTACTCATTCTACAAGTTACGTCCTCAAGAGGACAATGCGATTGAGCAGATCTCGTCTCCCTGAGTATGCGATGGAGTAGATCGAAGATAGAAGATTTGAACTTTCTGAAGTTGCAGGAAGATCAAAGACATCAATCTGGTGATCCCTGAGTTTGTAGAGATCAGATTGAAGAAAACAGATTTGACATTCCTGAAGTTGCAGGAAGCAGATCGAAAGCATTAGTCTGGTGATCCCTGACTTTGTAGGGATCAGATTGAAGAAAGCAGATTTGACATTCCTGAAGTTGTAGGAAGCAGATCGAAGAAAGCAGATTTGACATTCCTAAAGTTGCAGGAAGCAGATTTGACATCAGTCTGGTGATCCCTAAGTTTGTAAGGATCAGATTGAAGAAAGCAGATTTGGATTTCCTGATGTTGCAGGAGCCAATCGAAGTTAGCAAATTAAAACAAAGAATCCTATACCTCTAAAGTTGCAGCAATGGAATGGATCCAAGCAACAAGATGCGATGGACTAGAACGAAGCTACTCGGCAAGGCCGGGCAATATTGGGCTTTTTGAAGTCTTTGTTCTATTCTCGTTACACGACAATGAGCAAAGAGGGGCAGCTGTTGTAGCCCAATTTTGCCCTTCAAAACCCAATAGCCCAACAAAAAAATTAACACCCATTACATACCCAAAATAAAACCCAAATTAGCCCCTAGCACAAGTGGCGCCGCAAACCTAGTGCGCCCCTGCCCACTTGCCCTGCTCACCGCGCTCAGCACCGCCCATGACTAGGCCTGCCACCGCCACTGACAGAGTCGGCCACCGACCCTCCACCTACCCTCCACTTGACCTGCAAGACATTAAACGGACAAGACAGAAAGCAATAGGAAGAGGCTATAAAAGCCGATTGTATTCATTTGCACGGGGGCTTTTTTTTTCTTTTCCTTCTTCTATTAAGATAAAAAAAAAACAAAAACAGATTCCAGGATTCTTCTTCGTTCATTTTTCGATTATCAATAGCAGTAGAAGCACTCGGATATTCAGAAACAACCGAAAGGTTATCATTTTTTTTGTTTTGTTTTTATTCGAACCCATATGCATGCTTTTCTTTTTTATCTTTAAAATAGAATATACATAAATAACCCAATAAAATACAGTAAAAACAAAAAACAAAAAAAGGGCGAACTTTACCTTTCCACGGTGGCCGTGGCCGGCGCCGGCGCCGACGACGGATGAGCGGCGGCCCACTCACCGGAGACTCCCCCTGCAGAGAAACAAGAAAGAATCAAAAATTTTTTAAAAAAAGCACACAGCTCAAGTGCCATTTTTTTTGCTGATTTTTGCCCTTAAATAGCCCCCTCAAAACGACGTCGTTTTGGGGCTGGCCTTAAAGCCCAAAACGACGTCGTTTGGCCACAGGATTCGCGTGTTGACCCGACCCGCCTCAGGATCCGCGTGTTTTCTACAAATGGGAAATTTATGCGCGCAGTCCCTCCGCTTTTTTATACTCTTGTAATCAAGTTTTATTTTATTTTAATTCGGCCCGTTAATTTTCGAATATTTATTTTGACCCCCCCTTATGTTGCGCGTTTCAGGTGGGGGGATTTTGCTCTTCTGGTCCCTCCTTTTTTTTCGCGTACTACAATAGGGTCCCTTTTCTTTCTTTTTATTTCAAATTAAAACCCGAACTTCCATTTTAAACTCGATTTGGCCCCTTTTTGACTACTTTGATTATTTTACTATTATCTTACTCTCACTATTATTATTATTTATATGTATATTATTATTACTATATCTCTACTATTACTATTATATTATAATGTATATTTGCTTATTCTTTTGCATATATATTACATTATTTATTAATGACTATTACTATTATCATTTTATCTTTCGTTTTATTTTACATTATTATTTATACATTATATATTATTATTAGTATTATTTATATTTTCATTGTCATTGTTCTAATATTGTTTTTTTATTCTCTATCATTTTTGCTATATTACTATTATTATTATATTATTATTACTATATCATTATTCGTATGTTATTTATTACTGTTATCATTTTATTATTATTTATTACCATATTATTATTATTATTATTTGTTATTTTCATTATTTTCACTATTTTTTTTTGTTTGCTATTACTATCATCTATTATTATGATTGAATGTGTTATCATTTTATGGTTTTTTCTACTATTATTACTATTATTACTATTATTAGTTTATTTATTATTATTGTCATTGTTATCGTTAGTAGTAGTAGTATTTTTATATTTACTGTGTTTACGTTCATATTTGTTTTCTTAGCCTTGTGCTATATTATTAAACAAAATACATTTTGAAAATTATCATATTTCCTTTAAATTTTTTTTTTAAAATAAGGCAATGTTTTGTATTTAGAAATTCGGGAAATAGTGCCCTAACGTGCTGGGTTGCGATTTTCCGTTTAACTAAATAACCGAACATCCTTTTAACGAAACTTTGTAAATCATGGGACGACTTTGATTACGAGAGATTAGAATATCGTGTCCTAACGTGCTGGATGTGATGTTTATATCTTTTCGTAACAAGGAAATCTCTAATTTTGACTCAAACCCCTATGCCTATTTTCTTAGTACAACGTGACAATGTACATTCTGTAAGTTACTGCACTTCATCTAAAGGTTTTCAAATAAGGCAATGTTTCGCATTTAGAAATTCGGAGAATAGTGCCTTAACGTGCTGGGTTGCGATTTTCCGTTTGACTAAAATACTAAACATCCTTTTAATAAATTTCACGAACTCCGAGATAACTTTGATTACGGAAGCTTCGAATATCGTGTCCTAAGTGCTGGATGTGATGTTTGTATCCTCTCGGAATAAAGAAATCTCAAATTTCGGCCTCAACTATCCAAACATTTTTTTAAAGATCCGAATTTAAAAATCTTTTCAAATCTTCGACATTGAGATATTGATTAATCAGTTTGGTACCAATTTTGGGCGTGACGAGGGTGCTAACCCTTCCTCGCACGTAACCGACTCCTGAGCCCGTTTTCTCAAAATTCGTAGACCAAAAAAAAACATTGTTTTAGTAAATCAAAATGTTTATTAAAACAAAGGTGACCCCACCACACCTAATAAGGTCGGTGGCGACTCCTGTTGTATTTTCATTTTCAAAACCCTAGTCGTTCCCGTTTCCCCCCTTTTTTTAAGAAAATGGTTACGACAAATGGGGTTCTCTATTTTCCAAAAAAAAAGGCCTGCACATTATCAGAAGATCAAGAAACAGAATCTAAAATCAAAAAATAGGAAAAAAGGTCTCTCTTTTTTTTCCTTCAGAGATCAAGGAGAAATCAAAAAAACAAAACCCGAGAGGAACCCTTGTAATTCGCTCTTTATATGAATATCAGAAATACAAAAATAAAAGAGGAGTTCAAAAGGTTGATTTTTGGTCTCTGTCCGATTTATATTCTGTTATCTAACATTGTCTCGCTTCATCTATTTGTTTTCTTTTGAAAGTTTTACAAACAATAATAATAATCGTAAAAGAGAAGAGGAAAACGAACCTGAAACCCCGGGGGCCATCGTCTGAGCCACTCCTTAGTCTTCGAAGCCGAATCGAAAAGTGCGGGGTTTCTCTCCTCTGTGGTTTGGATCTGACCTTCGGACGAACTCGGAACGGGGCTAGGGCCCACTTCGCCATCTGTCTGTCACCGTGCGACGTGATGGCGCGATGGGCGATGGGGGGGCTCAATCGTCGACCAGCAGAAGGGGGAAAGAGAGGGCTGCCTCTTGAGTTTCCGTTGTGCTGAGAGAAAATGTTAAGAGGCGGCTGAGTAAAACAAATGTGTTAGGGTTAGAATCGGACTTGTGGGAAATCTAGGGCCTTATATATTCTTAACGAAACGGCGACGTTTTGCTTCAAAAGTACTGCGCGTATTCCCTTAAATGGGACATTTGCGCAATGGATCCCTCCCCATTGCTACGCCATCCGATCGGGCCCTTTTGTTATTACTTTCTTTTTACAGATTTTACATTTAATTTCATTTACTTAAATCATTTTGCTGATTATTTTTTTTATGTCTTATTTCTCTTTAAATTGTTAAATTCATTGGTCTTTGTTTATTAATGTTATTATTTAGACGGTGTATATTGTTTAGTTATTACTTTTGCCTGTGCCATAATTTATTTACTTGTATTGTCATATTATTATAGTTCATTGTATAATTTCGTATTTGTTACTTGTATTCATGCATGTTAATACTTTAGGTTAATGATTCCAATGTTATGTATTATGTGTATTATATCATTATGGCACCAAATTCATGTCATATATATTCATTCGTTAAATTCGTGGGCATAACCTAAAATCCTTATGAATTTCATCCAAAATTAAAAGTTTTCAAATAAGGCAATATTCTATATTTGGAAATTCGAGAGATCGTGCCCTATGTGTTGGGTTTTGGTTCTCTCGCACAGCCAAAGATCGAATATCCTTTTGATAGTTTTATGCATGAGTCTCAAGGGGATTAAGAGATGATCCACGGATTCGAGGATTAAAATCATCATGTCCTATGTCTTTGGATGTGATATTTTATTCTTTCGGAACGAGAAAATCATGATATTCAATTCGAGAAAATTCAAATATTTCCAAAAGTGATCAAATTTTTAAATTCTTTCAAAATTTTCAAACTTTCGGCATGGGGACATTAATTAATCAATTTGGTACCAATTGTGGGCGTGACGAGGGTGCTAACCCTTCCTCGCACACAACCGACTCCCGAACTTATTTTCTCAAATTTTCGTAGACCAAAAACATTGTTTTAGTAAATCAAAATGTTTTATTAAAGCAAAGGTGATCGGATCACATCTAACAAAAGATCGGAGGCAACTCCCGTTTTTCATTTTCAAAACTAAATCGATTCCCGTTTTGTCAAAAAAATGGTTACGACAGCTTGGCGACTCCACTGGGGACATTGAGAGTCGGGCCGTAAATTGATTGATTTTTGTCTTTTTGATTGAAAATTTGGAAAATTGTTTTGAAAAATCGTGTTTTTCTTTGATGCATTTGCTTGTGCTATAGTGTCGAGTCTCGTAAAATACTTTGGCATTGCATTGCATGACCATTGCGGTCACACCCTTAAGTGGGAGTGAAAGCTACTCTTTCGTGAGGTTTTTACCTCCGTGCAAGATAGTGGATCACTTTCGGAATACATCCGTACCTATGTCTTCGTGAGATTTTTATCTCGCAAATGCACAGAGAAATGTATTTCTCGAATCGAACTCGTCCATATGAGCCTATAATGGGTGAGGATCGAGGAATCTCATGGTTCGTACTTGCTTTAGAACCGAACCACATAGAGAGACCCAAGAGCCGTTGTAGGTAGAGTAGAGTGCAAACCCTAGTTGTTACCTTAAATAGGAGTTTGATTATTTCCTGTTTATTTTAAGTTCTTTTTGTACCTGATACTAACTTGTTATGTTTTGCTTTTATTGCATGGCATTTCATCATAAAAAGGTGTTGATCCACATTCGGTTACTAGATAGAAAAGCTTAACATGGAAAAGGGGTTTCTCGATAGAGTGGAGGATAATGCGACCGTTCAAGTGTGATCCGAAAGGATACAGCAAGAGAAAGGAGATAGCTTGACAGTGCGGCATGAATCAGAGTTATGCGATTTCACCCGTATCAGCGTGGCTCAAAATGACCTGCGAGAATTGAAGGAAATATGGGATTCCTAGGGCAACGAGGTCAAGCAACTGTTCTATTATAATTACGGTGATTTGCCCTATCTGCTTGATATCAAGGTAGACGAGTACCTACTCCGGGCCATTACCCAGTTTTGGAACCCTGCTTACAGTTGCTTTACTTTCGGAAAAGTAGATTTGGTGCCTACCATAAGAGTAGTACGCCTTTGTTCGATGCCCGAGAATTCAAACCGATAAGGCGTATTCAAGGTTTGCTAACGTGCCGGCGTTCTCAAAAAGGCTAATGAACATTACAGGGATGAGCGAGCAATGGATTACGGCTCGAATCAAACAAAAGAGAGATTGTAAGTGCATCCCTTGGAAACACTTAAGGGACCTGATCTTGGCGCATCCTAATAAGAAAAAGAGGGTCAACGTCTTCGCTCTGAGCATCTTGGTTTGGTCATCTTCCTCAAGGCCTTAAGGCATGTAGAGGATGCGGTCTCAGACCTATTTGATAAACTTGATAAGGGGGTCACACCTGTCCCCGCAATTTTAGCCGAAACCTTCAGATCATTAAACACTTACCGAAGAGCGGGTGAAGGGAGGTTCGTCAGATGTGCACAGCTGTTGCTATCTTGGTTTTATTGCCATTTTTAAAAGATAGAAAAGGTCTCATACAAAGTCTTTTTTGAGAACTATTCTCCCCTAGAGGAATTAGCAGGTACGCCAAGGCGGGACGACCTATCTAGAGAGAAATGGATAACGATTCTCCGAAATCTGCAAGTTAAAGATGTAGAATGGAAGGCTCCGTGGATGATCACTGACGATATCTTGTATCGGTGTGGAGGGTTCGACTGGGTTCCTTTGCTCGGAATATGGGTAGCTGTCGGATATGCCCCGTTATTAGTAATGAGGCAGTATCAATCAAGGCAGTTCATACCCGCTACACATGAATTAGCCCAATGTGAATTTTCATACAAGGATGATAACTATAAGAAGAGAGTTCACGAGATATCAGATGCATGGACCCAAACTCGAAAAATGAAGAAACTCGCCATGGGGCCAATGACGACCTCCGAGTACGATCGATGGTGGGGTAAAAGAATCAACGACAATGTCCTCAGGCCGAGCCAAGAAAATGCTCAACCAATAGAAGAGCAACTGCAAATAATCCCGTCTGAAATAGAGATTATCAAGCAAGATTTCAAGAGGAAGAGCCGAGAATTGGGTAAGAGGATAGAGCAGCTAGAAGAGAAAAAGATGCAGTTGGGGTTAGATGTTGACGTCCACAAGTTCGAGGCCGAGAAATTGAACAAAGGAAAAAATAAAGCTGAAAAGGATTTGGATAGCTTAAAGACGGACTATAAGAAGCTACGCCTGTCCGTTAGAACTGTGAGCTTGGGCAAAACGTCAGAGCAATGGCGACAGGAAATTGAAGAAGAAAAATCCAGAGCCAATCAGTGGAAAAAGAAGTTCCAAGATGCTCAAGTGCGGGAGGACGCTTTGAAAAAGAGCTTGTTGGAAAGCCAAAGCGAAAAGGAGAGATTACACGCCCGACTAGCAGAATTAGAAAAGTCGTTGCATCTGCACCGTAGCCGCAACTCGGTAGTTGAATTAAGAGCCAATCAGAACAAGATCGAGGAGATGAAAGGAAGGATGGGAGAGCTCGAGACTACATTACAAGATAGAAAAATTCGAGTTGAGCTTCTTGAAGTGAACAATGAACATTGGAAGGAGCAGCTCCACCATTCTCAAGAACAGATCAGAAACAGAGACTATGTCATGAGCGAAGCTGTGGCTCAAGTCCGAGAGGTGGCCGATCATTTACAAACTTTAGCTACTCAAGCTGATGTACTGAGTATACAATATGAGTCAGCATCGGATCGAGGCCAAAAATTAGCTTGGCTTCTTAGGAAAGTTAAGGATTTAGGCATTAAGGCGAAGTCGTATATGTAATCATCCGTTCTATAAAAGGAAATTTGTTTTCTAGTAAAGTTCATCTAATGGAATTGAATCAGATCAACACCTTTTGTGTATTCATATCATGCATCTGCATTTTATTGCATACAATAGCAATCATATTATCTTAATCCTTCACTGAGGCTAAAATCGTATAATCCGCAGTTGCGACACCACGAATCTGGAATCACGTCATCCCTATAGGACACGTCTAAGAACTAGAGCTATGGATGCCGAACTCAATGAGAGGATCGAGAGAATGGAAAGAATCCAGAGAGAGTTGCAAGAATAGTTAGCCAAGTAGCAGCAATAAGCAAGGGATCTGATAGCAAGGTCCCGAGAGGAATCGCTCGAGCAGAAGGATCAAATGACTAAAATGATGGAGATGATATCAACCCTGGTCAAAGGAAAAGGGCCCGTCCAAAGTCTTGATGTTATAGAACCCCATTCGAGAGTTAATCAAGATCCACTTTATCTCTCAGGATTCACTCCACCTCATGCCCATGCAACGCAAAGAGGATATCCTCAAGGGAACCGGTAGGCCTAGAGCAACGACCCGCACCACCTGCTCATCTAGGGGAAGGTATGTTGGCGTCGAACTTTGGAGATAATTCTGCTAATCCAATAGTTTCAGATTTGGATGATCCGGTAGAAATAGCCAAGCTGAGAATGAAGGAACATGATGCCGAGGACAAGTATAGGAGTCTAGAAGAAAGGCTCAAAGCGGTAGAGGGTACTGGAGTCTTCTCTGCACTGAACGCCAAAGAGCTCAGTTTAGTACCTGATCTGGTCCTACCCCCGAAATTCAAAACGCCAGATTTTGAAAAATATGATGGAACGAGATGCCCAAAGGCGTATCTTATCATGTTTTGTTAGAATATGGCGGGTTATGTGAATGAAGACAAATTGTTAATACATAGTTTTCAAGATAACTTAATCGGATCAGCCCTCCGATAGTATAATCAACTCAGCAGAGAGAGGATCCAATCATGGAAAGACCTAGCATCTGCATTTTGCGAACAGTACAAGTATGTCTCTGATATGGCGCCCGATCGACTGACGCTGCAGATGATGGAAAAAAAGCCAGCAGAGACGTTTAGACAATATGCTCAAAGGTGGAGGGACATCTCGACGCAAATAGAGCCTCCACTGACTAAAAGTGAGATAACGGTCCTCTTTATCAACACCTTGAAGGCGCCATTTTACGACAAACTGGTGGGAAACGCCACAAAAGACTTCGCCGATATCGTAATGTCTGGGGAGCTCATTGAAAATGGCATCAAGAGTGGGAAGATGGAAGGTCCTGAGAGTTCAAAAAGACCAGTACCCGTGAAGCTCACATGGTGGGAACTGGAAGCCGCTATGCTTCTAACCCATACCCAACCTAACCACGACCTCAATTTCGCCCACCTCTGAACTTCCATTTTCCTCCACAAAACTCTTACTATCAAACACCTCCTCCTTACCCCGTCTATGCCACTGATAACCAAAGATTATTCACCATGTTCCCACCTAATAACACGCCCGCTCCAACCAACCCAAACACGAACAAAGACTGGTAAGACCCAATCTTGAAAAACCTCTACTCACCCCTATTCCCGTGTCATACGGAGAACTGTGCCTAAAATTGTTGGAAAAATAATTAATATTCCCGCATTATATGACGCCATTGAAGCTGCCATACCCGAAATGGTACAACCCCAATGCTAGTTACATGTATCATGGGGGAAACCAAGGGCACTCCACAGAAAATTGTATAGCCTTCAAAAGAAGGGTGCAGGATCTCATTGATGCAGGGATTTTACAATTTGACGGTACTGGTAATGTCACTGGAAACCCGCTCCTAAACCATACCAAAGGGAACGTGAGCGCAGTGACAAGGAAAGATACGAGTCGAGTTAAAAGCTGCGTTTCTGAAATAAAAACACCTCTATGAAAGGTCTGGGAGGTGATGATGGAAAATGGGTCATTTTGTTATTCCAACAGAAATTTCGAAGAACAAAGTACAGAAGATCAAAGTTTTTATATCTTTCATGGTATCGAGGGGTACGGCATCCAGTCTTGTGAGGAATTCAGGAAACTACTCCAAGACATGATGAACAACAAGGAAGTCGAGATCTTTAATAAGATGGATGAGCTCGAGGAAAGGGAAATATGTACCTCCGATAACCAACCATCAGTCACTCGTTATATTGCCGATCGGCCTCTGGTGATTTATTATGAGGCCAAGAAGGAGGAAGTCAAACTGACGGTGGTGATTAAAGTGCCTTCTCCTTTCCATTACAAAGACAATAAGGCGGTGCCATGGAAATACGATGTTAACATTGTCGCACCCGAAGTTGAAAAGCCAAAGGCTCTGGTTGGCGATATTAGCAGAGTAGGACACTTTACTCGCAGCGGGAGATGCTACTCTCCTGAGAAGGCAGAACCAAAAGGAAAAGCCGTTGACTCGAATCAGAAAGGAAGGGCACCGATGCATGAGGCAGAGGCAGATGTTGAAATACAGTCGGAACCAGAAATTAAAAAACCTGTGAATGAGGATGAAGCACATGAGTTCTTAAAGTTCATCAAGCATAGTGAATATAACATCGTGGAGCAGTTGAACAAGCAACCTGTAAGAATCTCAGTATTATCTCTACTTTTAAGCTCGGAACCACATCGAAACGCTTTACTGAAAGTGTTAAACCAGGCGTATGTGCCAAGCAACGTACCCGTCGAAAAGCTTGATAGGTGGGCGAACAACTTGAATGCGGATAATTTCATCTCTTTCAGTGATGACGAGATACCACCGAATGGTAGGGGTTCTGTAAAAGCATTGCACATCACGACCGATTGCAGAGGCTATATAATACCGAACGTGCTCATTGATAACGGGTCTGCGCTCAATGTCATGTCGTTGGCTACACTGTCTAGGATGCCAGTTGATATGTCTTATCTGAGGCCTTGTCATTCCGCAGTAAGGGCATTTGATGGAACACAGCGAGAGGTCATGAGAAAGATCGAGATTTCTTTGGAGGTGGGCCCGTGCACATATAATGTTGAGTTCCAGGTCATGGCAATCACACCTTCATATAACTGCCTCTTAGGGAGGCCTTGGATCCACTCCCCCGGGGCAGTTCCTTCGTCTCTCCATCAAAAGGTCAAGTTTGGCATGGATAACCGTATGACCACGGTCGCGGGAGAAGAAGACATTATTGCGTCTATCTCTACTGACGCGCCCTACATTGAAGCAAATAAAGATGCAGTGGAATGCTCCTTCTGCTCATTCGAATTTATCAATGCCACGTTTGTTGTCGAAGGAAATAGGATTCCCGCATTCAAATTATCGAAGAATACCAAGATGGGGATCAAGCTGACTGTGGGAAAAGGAGCCCGAGCAAAGAGAGGATTAGTAATATACCAGCAAGAGATAGCTAGAGCGCTAAAACCGGTACACCACAAGGCTCGATATGGTTTGGGGTTCAAGCCAGACGTACGACAAAGAAGGAAACAGCTGCAAAAAGATCAAGAAAAGAGGATTGCAAGAGCCTCAGGTCAGGAAGTAGAATGGGAGCCCATAGTGTATCCGCCCTTGTCGAAAACTTTTACATCTGCAGGAATGATGTACCCAGAAAGAGATAATTCACGAAACACATTGTTATTGGTTGAAAAGGATTTCCAGTACTTCAATATAAACATTATTGACAAAGCGGATGATACGACAGAAGACATTTCAAAGATATGCCTTAGTCCTCCTGGATTTGTTTTAAGAAATTGGACCACTGAGGATCTTCTTGTAGTTTCTAGGCCCCTCCAAAGTAATCCTCAATGTCAACTCTCTGTATACCCCTAAGTTGTAGGGGAATCTGTTATA
Source organism: Gossypium bickii (assembly GCA_025503065.1). Classification (NCBI taxonomy): domain Eukaryota; kingdom Viridiplantae; phylum Streptophyta; class Magnoliopsida; order Malvales; family Malvaceae; genus Gossypium; species Gossypium bickii. The sequence continues at coordinate 135,001,962 of CP106709.1, read as the reverse complement.
AGAGTTTATGTTGGCTATTTAGCTTTTTAAATGAACATCAATGAAGATGTATTTTGTCATGGTCTCTCATTCTCATCGGTCTCATATTTATTCTCTCTTCTCATAGCCTGTCTTTATATACATCTCAGATCATGCCATAGTATCATGTTTGTAGGTTCCAATACCTCGATGCTCCTCTATAGTTTCTTTTCCATTTATCTTTCAGGTGCTCAGATATCGATGACGTGAACGATCCCGTTACAAGTCCTAAAATCGATTTCGAGCAAGTTATTTGTTTAGGAGAATTCGAAGCTGAGGAAAATGCTGAAGATTATGTCTCGTCCCTCGACTTACTAAGGATGATAGAATAAGTAGATAAACAGATACTACCCCATCAAGAATTTGTTGAGACGGTGAACTTGGGAAGTGAAGAAAAAAGGCAAGAAGTGAAGATCGGGACCACCATCTCAGAAAACACCAAACATGACTTGGTCACCTTGCTTCATGAGTACAAAGACGTATTTGCATGGTCATATCAGGACATGCCGGGATTGAGCGAGGATGTAGTGGTCCAAAGACTCCCACTGAAGCCAGAATGCAAACCCATTCAGCAAAAACTAAGACGGATGAGACCCGAAAAGCTCTTAAAGATAAAAGAAGAAGTCAAAAAACAATTCGATGGCGGCTTCTTAGAAATCTCTAAATATCCAGAATGGATGGCTAATATAGTCCCAGTGCCAAAGAAAGACGGCAAGGTGTGAATGTGTGTGGACTATCGCGATCTAAATCGAGCAAGCCCTGAGGATAATTTTCCCTTGCCACACATCGATACATTGGTGGATAACACGGCAAAACATTCATTATTTTCTTTCATGGATGGATTTTCGGGTTATAACCAAATAAAGATGGCTCTTGAGGATATGGAGAAAACTACATTTGTGACAACGTGGGGAACATTCTGCTACAAGGTAATGCCATTCGGATTAAAAAATGCTGGGGCAATATATCAAAGGGCAATGGTGATGCTGTTCCATAACATGATGCACAAATGTTGGAAACCTCAGGAAATTGTTCGAAAGACTGAGAAAGTTCTAGCTGAAGCTTAATCCAGCTAAGTGCACATTTGAAGCAACCTCGGGGAAATTACTAGGCTTCATCGTCAGCGAGAGAGGCATCGAGGTTGATCCGGACAAGATAAAGGCCATACAAGAATTACCACCTCCACAGACACAAAAGGAAGTCAGAGGATTTCTAGGAAGGTTAAACTACATCACTCGGTTTATTGCTCAGTTTACCAACCAATGCAACCCAATTTTTTGACTCCTGCGAAAACACAATCCTTGGGAATGGAAAGAAGAATGCCAAGCTGCTTTCGACAAGATAAAACAATATTTGTCTAACCTCCCGGTGCTAGTACTGCCAGCTCCCAAGAGATCGTTAATATTGTATCTGACTGTGTCCGAAAATTTCATGGGTTGTGTACTGGGCAACATGATGAGTCAGGGAAAAGAGAAAAGGCGATCTATTACCTTAGCAAGAAGTTCTCAGAGTATGAAGCAAAATATTCGTCAATTGAAAAATTCTGTTGTGCTCTGGTCTGGGCAGCTCGATGGCTCAGACAATACATGTTGTATCATACGACGTGGTTGATCTCAAAGCTAGACCCAATAAAGTACATGATGGAATCACCTGCACTCTCAGGAAGAATGGCACGATGGCAAATGTTATTATCAGTGTACAACATCATCTATGTGAACCAAAAGTCGATAAAAGGGAGCGCAATAGCTGACTTCCTAGTAACTCGAACGATAGAGGAATACGAGTCATTAAGATTTGATTTCTCAGATGAAAATGCGAATCGTCAAAAGAGAAATCATGGAAGATGAGCTTTAATGGCGCATCAAATGCATTGTGGCATGGGATTGGAGCAGTTTTAGTATCACCAGAAGGGAATCATTATCCATTCACTGCCAGATTAAATTTCTTCTGTACCAATAACATAGCGGAATACGAGGCTTGTATCATGGGACTTGGTGATTTACCAAGTCCGTGGAGATTGGGAAGTGAGAGATTCAAAGTTGGTCAAATATCCTGATCTCGTGGCAGAACTGATCAAAGAATTCGAAGAAGTGACTTTTAACTACTTCCCACGAGAAGAAAACCAATTGGCTGATGCCCTGGCCACTTTGGCTTCGATGTTCAAAGCAAACCGAGAAACAGAAATAATGCCTCTCCAGATGAGCATATACGAGGCCTTTGCACATTGTTTTAGCATTGAAAAAATGGCGGATGGACAGCCATGGTTCCATGATATCTTAGAATATGTCAAGAATCAAAGATATCCTGAGCAAGCAAATGAGAACGACAAAAGAACAATCAGAAGAATGGCGGCGGGATTTGTTCTTGATGGGGACATTCTATACAAAAGAGGAAAAGATCAAGTGCTTCTGAGATGCGTGGATGATATTGAAGCCAAAAAGATACTTGAAGAGGTCCATGAAGGAATTTGTGGAACGCATGCCAATGGTTTCACTATGGCCAGGAAAATTATGAGACTCGGTTATTACTGGTTGACGATGGAAAGCGACTGCATCAATTACGTACGAAAGTGTCACAAATGTCAAGTTTACGACGATAAAATTCACGCAGCACCTTCGCCCCTTCACGTCATGACTTCTTCATGGCCTTTTTCTATGTAAGGCATGGATGTTATAGGGCCAATTTCCCCAAAAGCTTCTAATAGACATTGATTCATTTTCGCGGCCATAGATTATTTCACAAAATGGGTAGAAGCCGCTTCGTTTGCTAATGTGACAAAGACCGCGGTTTGCAAGTTCTTAAAAAAGGAGATCATATGTCGATATGGATTACCTGAGAAAATCATCTCAGATAATGCTTTGAATCTGAACAACAAGATGATGAAAGAAGTGTGCGAGCAATTTCAAGTAAAGCATCACAATTCCTCACCCTATCGCCCAAAGATGAACGGAGCAGTAGAAGCTGCTAACAAAAATATTAAAAGGATTATTGGGAAAATGACCGAAACATATAAAGACTGGAACGAGAAGCTACCATTTGCCCTATACGCATATCGCACATTTGTGCAGACCTCCACGGGGCAACTCCTTTCTCTCTGGTCTATGGAATAGAAGCCGTACTGCCCATCGAAGTTCAGATCCCCTCTATACGAGTCTTAATGGAGTCAAAACTAGAAGAATCAGAATGGGTGCAAACTCGATATGACCAACTAAATCTGATCGAAGAAAAACGCTTAAAAGTAATCTGTCATGGACAGATGTACCAGAAGAGAATGATCACGGCTCATGATAAGAAGGTACGGCCAAGGGAATTTCGCGAAGGAGAGTTCGTGCTGAGAAAGATTCTCCCAACACAAAAAGACTTTCGAGGAAAATGGGCACCGAATTGGGAAGGACCATATGTCGTAAAAAAGGCATTCTCGGGTAGAGCTTTGATTCTCACTGAGATGGATGGGAAAGAGGTACTGAATCCAGTGAACTCAGATGCCGTGAAAAAGTACTACGCCTAAAAAAAAATCAGGATGAAAACCCGAAAAGGGTGTCTTGATAAACAAAAATTGGGATGAAAACCTGAAAAGGCGTCCTAATGAAGGGGATTCGGACATAAAGAGAAAAGGCGGTTTGAACAGGAAGTCAAATGGCGAGATTATAATATTTGAAGCAGACTCGGAAGCTCAGAATCTTCTACGCAAGAAGCTTCACTCGAAAAGATTCAGGATGAAAGAACATGGAGAAGTTCATGCGTTGGATATCTGGAGCATTTGTGACAATTGAATATGTTTTCCTTTTTATAATGTTTTCCTTATCGAATTATTCTTTGTCAATTTTTTGTGCTTGTTGCTTTGAAACAAATATGAATGTAAGGTATTTCTTTCGTACCTAGTTGGCCATTCTCATGCATCTCGTGTTTGGTTCATTTAAATGGTAAATAGTGAAATTACATACTCTAAACAAAAAGAACGTTGAGCATTACCTGGATGAGGATCTGGTAAGTACAAGAGCCTTAAAGCAATGACAAAAGTTCAACAGGGGGCAAATGGGTGATATATGAGAAATGCAAACTACTCGTAAAACTTGAGGACGAGTACAAAACCTAAAAGAAAAGTCAAGAATCGAAGCAATGAATACAAGTCATCATGAAAGTCATAACGAGAGATACATGACAAATAAGCCCAGAGCGCATGGCATAATCATGTAGGCATAAGAGCATTTAAGACAAACAAGTGCATATCATGATAACATCACGCATGACACATACAGGTACACCAATAAAGCAAGAAATTCTGATGATAATTGTACCAAGTCAAGGAAAAAGAAGACATCTGAGTTCCACCAGATGATATACTTTAAATTTCTGTTCAAAAATCAACTCATATTGCGAGAGGTGAGTTGGGCCTCGGGTTACGCACGCTAAGGTATTTTCAATTTCTGTCTTTAAATTTTTGTTCAAAAATCAACTCATATTGCGAGAGGTGAGTTGGGCCTCAGTTACGCTGTACTGAGGTATTTTCAATTTTACGTTCAAAAATCAACTCATATCATGCGAGAGGTGAGTTGGGCCTCTCGTTACGCATATGTTGAGGTATTTTCAATTTCTGTCTTTAAATTTCTGTTCAAAAATCAACTCATGTTGTGAGAGATGAGTTGGGCCTCGGGTTACGCACGATGAGGTATTTTCAATTTCTGTCTTTAAATTTCTGTTCAAAAATCAACTCATATTGCAAGAGGTGAGTTGGGCCTCGGAGTTACATACTTGTTGAGGTATTTTCAATTTCTGTCTTTAAATTTACATTTCAAAAATCAACTCATATTGCGAGAGGTGAGTTGGGCCTCGGATTACGCACGCTGAGGTATTTTTAATTTCTGTCTTTAAATTTCTGTTCAAAAGTCAACTCATAATGCAAGAGGCGGGTTCGGCCTCAAGTCGCACGCTGAGGTACTATCAATTTCTGTTTTTCAACTTCTGTTCGAAAAAAAAAAAAAGAAAGAAAGAAAGAAAGAAGGAAAGAAGGGGTCAACTCATATTGCGAGAAGAAGGAAACAGTTTGAAAAGTTTAGATTCCATCGAAGTCCCAATGGAGCAGTTAGGAGATCGAAGCTACAAAAACAAGATTGAGGAAAAGCGAATTAAAGCTACGGGTCATCTCGTAGAAGCAGTGGCAGAATAGATCAAAGCAATAGGGCTTGAAGATGTTTGAAGAAGACGAGAACCAAGAAGTCAAGCCTTAGCCAAACCTGGTCAAAATTGGTTCTTTTATTGTCTTTGCTCCATTCTCGTTTCCCGACAATGAGCAAAGAAGGGCAGCTGTAATAACCATTTTTGCCCGGGGTCCCATTATAGTCCAATTCCAAGCAACCCATTTTAACCTTGCTTTTTACAAACCCAAAATTAAGCCCAAAAATAATAAAAACCAATCCTTTTAAATGTCCAATTACAAAACAAAATATCAGACCCAGATTTAATACAAATAAACAAAATGTCCATTTACAAATTTGAGGCCCAATATTCCCCTAAACCCATTTGCAAAATAAACCCGAAAATACATAACAATTCAAACCCTACCCGATACAGCCCAACTAAAACAAGTCCAAAACAAAATTAAAACAAAACCCAAATGGTACAGACCAGTCTTTTTACAGACTAATTTTAAACCCAATTCAGGAATTACAAAGCCCAAATAATAACCCTAAACCCAATAACTACACCAAAACCCAATTACAGAGGCCCAATCGCCCAATACACTTAGGGTTTCAGAAACCCTTAGAAGTCCTCCAAGCGCCGCAACCCCCATGTGCGCACCGACCCCTCGTCTGCCACCACCCGCCACGCGTCGTTTCGACTTCCCACGCGTGCCGTTCCCTGTGCCCACGCCCCTGATGCTCGAAGCTTCCCCAGGCGCCTCGGCCTCCGTCGTTCGCGCCATGGCCCATGCCCCGCAGAGAATAGAGAAACGAAGAACAGATAAATATGGGAGAAATAGTTGAATAATAAAAAGGACACTGTGTATTTCGCTATAAAGCAGTAAAAATCAATGTAAATGGGGTTCTCTCTTTTCCAAAAAAAAGACCCGCACATTATCAGAAGATCAAGAAACAGAATCTGAAATCAAAAAATAGGAAAAAAGGTCTCTCTTTTTTTCCTTCAGAGATCAAGGAGAAATAAAAAAAAAACAAAACCCGAGAGGAACCCTTGTAATTCGCTCTTTATACGAATATCAGAAATACAAAAATAAAAGAGGAGTTCAAAAGGTTGATTTTTGGTCTCTGTCCAGTTTATATTCTGTTATCTAACATTGTCTCGCTTCATCTATTTGTTTTCTTTTGAAAGTTTTTACAAACAATAATAATAATCGTAAAAGAGAAGAGGAAAATGAACCTGAAACCCCGGGGGACGTCGTCTGAGCCACTCCTTAGTCTTCGAAGCCGAATCGAAAAGTGCAGGGTTTCTCTCCTCTATGGTTTGGATCCGACCCTCGGACGAACTCGAAAACAGGGCTAAGGCCCACTTTGCCATCTGTCGGTCACCGTGCGACGTGATGGCGCGATGGGCGATGGGGGGGGCTCAATCGTCGACCAGCAGAATGGGGGAAAGAGAGGGCTGCCTCTTGAGTTTCCGTTGTGTTGAGAGAAAATGTTAAGAGGCGGCTGAGTAAAACAAATGTGTTAGGGTTAGAATCGGACTTGTGGGAAATCTAGGGCCTTATATATTCTTAACGAAACGGCGACGTTTTGCTTCAAAGTACTGCGCGTATTCCCTTAATGGGACATTTGCGCAATGGATCCCTCCCCATTGCTACGCCATCCGATCGGGCCCTTTTGTTATTACTTTCTTTTTACAGATTTTACATTTAATTTCATTTGGTTCTCAAACGGGTCCTTGGCCCATGAACACGCATAAGGGTTTGGAGCATTTGCCCGATCAGTCCCCCCTGTCTTAGCGCGTTTTCTAGTTTAGGCCTGCAATTTTATTTCTATTTTAATCCAGTCCCTAATCTGTCGATTTTTTTAAACCTTTAATTGATCATTTATTTACTAACTTTGATATTTTATATATGTTAGTTATTTCAGATTGTTTATTTATTATACTGGGAATTTAAATTTCTTTATATATATTTTTTTTATTTTATTTAAAACCTTGTACATTATTTTGAATTGTTTTACATATTATCTATTTTAAATTTTTATTATGAATTATTTACTTAAATCGTTTTGCTGATTATTTTTTTTATGTCTTATTTCTCTTTAAATTGTTAAATTCATTGATTTTTGTTTATTAATGTTATTATTTAGACGGTGTATATTGTTTAGTTATTACTTTTGCCTGTGCCATAATTTATTTACTTGTATTGTCATATTATTATAGTTCATTGTATAATTTCGTATTCGTTACTTGTATTCATGCATGTTAATACTTTAGGTTAATGATTCCAATGTTATGTATTATGTGTATTATATCATTATGGCACCAAATTCATGTCATATATATTCGTTAAATTTCGTGGGCATAACCTAAAATCCTTATGAATTTCATCCAAAATTAAAAAGTTTTCAAATAAGGCAATATTCTATATTTGGAAATTCGAGAGATCGTGCCCTATGTGTTGGGTTTCGGTTCTCTCGCTTGGCCAAAGATCGAATAATCTTTTGATAGTTTTATGCATGAGTCTCGGGGATTAAGAGATGATCTTGGATTCGAGGATTAAAATCATCATGTCCTATGTACTGGATGTGATATTTTATTCTTTTGGAACGAGAAAATCATGATATTTAATTCGAGAAAATTCAAATATTTCCAAAAGAGATCAAAATTCTAAATTCTTTCAAAATTTTCAAACTTTCGGCATGGGAACATTAATTAATCAATTTGGTACCAATTGTGGGCGTGACGAGGGTGCTAACCCTTCCTCGCACGCAACCGACTCCCGAACCTATTTTCTCAAATTTTCGTAGACCAAAAACATTGTTTTAGTAAATCAAAATGTTTTATTAAAACAAAGGTGATCCGATCACACCTAACAAAAGATCGGTGGCGACTCCCGTTTTTCATTTTCAAAACCAAGTCGATTCCCGTTTTGTCAAAAAAATGGTTACGACAATAAGTTATTAAAATTATTAAAAATTAATAAAAGATATTAAAAACCATTGAGATGAACCTAGACTTTTTTTTTTCCACTTAACACGTACAAAACTAATTTTCATAGAAAACCAAAATAAAATTGTCAACATTATAAGGATTAAACAAAATTTTTACTGTTTTGCTCAAAATTCAATCGACAAATACATAAAAAATAAAAGCCCCAAAATGAATTCTAAAGCATTGAATACAAACATTCACATGGAGAATAAGAAGTTACATTGAAGCGTCGCTATAAATATAGTTGAATGAGCTCATCACTAATCACGGAAGGAGTAAGCACACCCAAATCTGTAAAGAGTAGAGTAAGATACTGAGGAGTGTAATCTCGAGCCGATGTTTCTACCTCAACCTTGGATGGGATTGGTACCCCAAAATCAATGGGGCGTCGCGCAGGACTCGTATCTTTTTGGTCCAAAGGATAATGTCGAGCAAACTACAAGGAAGAAGAAATTCACAACTGAGTTATGCTAGCCGGTAGTCTGAACCCTTCTTTCTAGGTTCGTTGTATGTAGCGTATTTCTTTGTTCGGATTCAAATACTTAAGAGCAAGAAATGAAGCTTTTTAGTTACCTTGTAGCTTTCTGCAGCCACAAACAGGCTTGTTCATGCTATGTGCCACCAATGCAATCTGGAATGTCCCCATCATGTTTATGATACCTCCACTTTCAACCACTCCATCGGCTCCAAAGAGTACCATGTCCACCTCATCCATAGTGTATGCCACAGCAGAGTCTATTAAAAGCTTTACGGGAACATCAAGCTTGGCCAGCTCATTAGAAAATCGTAATCCAGTTCTGTCTGGCCTTCCTTCTGTATTAAAACAATGTGAACTCTTTCATAAACACCGCCATCTGATATGACTTAGTATAACATATGCAAAAAAAGATAAAATGACTAGACTTCTTTTTTGATGACAGCACATTTGGTTTAATCCTGTTAAGAAATAGTTGCATGCACATGACAAGGTACATAGAAAGTAAAACCTGTGCAGAGAACTCTAAAGTGTTTCTTGTTTTCAGCTGCTGTCTTCAATACTTCGAGAACAACTCTAGAGAAACCATGCACCAAAATGGTACAAGCATCAAAAATAAAATCTTGACTTAGCATTGCAATAATCCTGCGAGCCTACAATATTTGGCAATAATGGCTTTCAACAACAGGAATGCTTCAAGTATAATTAAAATGAAATGAAACAGTCGAGAATCAATTTACTAGAAAAGCCACAATTTATCTGAAATACCTTACAAGATATTTCCCCAAACTTCTCTGCACGTTCGATCAGGCGAGACTTAGCTGAATTAAAGTCCTCATACTCTAAAGCTGATGTTCTTGTTACATACAACATGAAGAGATCACAACCAGCTGTCAACGAGATAGAGGTTGTGTCCCACGACTGGCAAAGCAAACATAAGCTTGAGAGTGAGGCAACATTATTTAAACAGCAAACTAAATGAAAATGATTAGCAGACAGCAATTCAATTTTCCCATCGGATTTCGTATTGTAACATGGAAACCAACCGTAATGTGGTATTAACCGGGACAATTTCAACATTTACTATTTAGTTTCCAAATCCCAATAAACTGAACTCCACATCCCAAGTTCATACACATTAGGTTGTGGATATTTTAATTGTAAAAAAGCAGATGCCATTAAATGCTTTGCTTCTTTGATTACCATGACATTAAAATTCTCCAAAACATAGTGAGTTAGCATATAACATGTATCTAAAACAAATTCAATGGCATATAATAACTCATAACTACAAGTATTGGCAACAGATGTGTGCAAAGCTTCCTCATGGATATAGCATGCCACCACTCCCTTTAACACTTGATAATGCTCAACACCTAAAAAGGCATTCTTTAACTGGATAATTAACAATATGATTAAGCAAACAATTATTTAAGATTTGGAAGTAGCATAAAAGAATTGCTTCCGGACTAGTCACATGCATATCCTTTTGGCCAAACAGTACCAGATCCATCCAGCCACTCTAAAGGACTTAAGCCTATTGCCAAAGGTAAAAAAATCACAAAGAGAATTGCTTTTGTATCAAGAAACACAAACAACTTATAATATACTTCTGAAACTAGGGTGCCAATACAACTCATAATGTCCATGGGGAGCAATAAACTCAAAAATGTACAATTATTAGGCCTTGACAAGCATACTGCATCATGGTGTTACCATTTTATTGCTTTGGAAAGTAGAAACACAGACAAAAAAAAAAAAAAAAAAAAAAAAATTGTGGCTCTTGCAAATTTCAGCGTCCTAACTCCTGAAAATACAATAAACAATAGACACAGAAAACTAGCAAAAAGCACACCTTCCTTTACATAGAAATTATGAGTGAAAACTATCTACGGATCCATGTGCCAACGGATAAATCAATGTTGACTGTACCTCCACGAGGAACATAAATATACATATAATTCTCTTAAGATCCTAATGTACCTATCGATGACGAAATAAAAAAATGTCACTGAAAGATTTATAAAAGCACGATAAATATAATAAGCTTAAAAATTATTCAAACAAGCAAAGCTAAACTAAAATTTATCATTTCACGAAATTTCGCAATATAATTAAACCCATCAGACATGATCAAAACAATGGCCACTCTCTAAGGCATTTTAAAAAAATGAAAATAATAACCAAAATACTCACTTTAAGCGAATCAGAAGCCTTTTTAAGCTCAATTTCAAGTTCCATCATAGTGGTAGCCTCACTCGTCCTAATAACCGCCGCAAGGGCGCGAATAGCCGCCACAGCCTCAGCCAAAGCAGGCTGTTTCCTCCAGCTATTGAACTCATCAATAACACTAAACGCCTTCCCGCTTCCTTCTTCTCCTCCTCCTCCTCCCCCAATCGGGGCAGCTCCCTTATCACCTCCCAGCGAACCATCGTCGTCGGAATGACGGCCGACAGCTGCCTGGGCCTGAGCAAGCCAATCGCTTGTTACAACGGCGTGGTGGGCGGCACGGGTCTGGTAATAGGCAGAAATGTTAGATTTAGGATTTAGGGGAGAATCAGCCATGGGAGGAGGAGATGACAGGAGGAAGGATTCGGGACTCGGTGCAACGGTGTCGTTTTGATGTTGCTGTCTGTCTAGAATGAAGCCGATCTCCACCACATTGAATAAAATTCGTGTGTTCTGTTCGATACGTATTTTTAAGGCCGTTACTAAGATTTTTTTTTTTTTTTCCCCTTTTCTTTTTGGTATTGGAAGCGTTAGTTTCTCCGGAAAATTTTAAGAAAAATTAGGGAGATTTAAAGGAAAAAAAAAAACTAGGCTCCCTTATCCGCAAAGGCAGCGAGAGAGAGACTGATTATGCGCCTGTTTGTTTAGGAAAGGTAATCAGGCGATTATTTATGTTATTAATAGATTTAAAATTAAAGTATGATAATTCGCAAGTATTAGTAATTATTACATAATTTTAAACAAAAGGTAGATTTGGATAGAATAATAGAAGATTATCAACATTTTAATCACAATAACCACTGTAATTTGGATCAGATTTAGATATATAAAACATTAGTAAGATGTACATGAGCAAGAGAATGGGTAAAGTTTTGACTACTTCACATTGTACCATTGATAAGACTATAAACTACAACAAGGCCCATTACAAGAGAGTGATCGATATGGGGTTCCACCACCATTGTCAATACATCTTCTCCTAAACTAACTCCACTTTTAGATTGCTTTCTTTTCACCTGTTTCATCGTCATGCAATAACACCATTTAATCAACAATACTTTAAAGCATTCAATAATTATAGCTATTGTTATCAGTTTTACCTCCGTAATAAGCCCGCCGAGCTTGTCTACAATCTTGAACGTTGATTTGCCTGGACAGCTTTCAATCCGGTAATCTTGACACGGTTGATCTCTATGTAACCTGACAATAACTTCACAGATGGAGTCGCATCTTAAAATCCTGCAACTTTTTCGTACTTCAAAACCTGGGTTTTTATCTTCATCGTTAACTCTTCCACTGAATGTTCTAAATCCTTCCCAGAATTTAATCAACCTAAATTTCTGCAACCCAAAAAGAAATAACTTAATTGATTTCCATATTATATATAGTTTTCAGAAAATCATTTGTCCAACGATTTTGAATATGATTCTGAGAAAATAATGCTTTACCTTTCTTCGAATGGTGAGCAAAACTTTTCCGGTAGAATCCATTAGGTAAACTTCATCGCAGTACTTGCGATTGTAATTATCAACACGATAAACGATCCAGCCGTTTGAGTCGAACACGGTGCAGCCTTTGCCGCTAAGAATCAGAGATTTCATCCAAATCGTAAAAGTTTCTTCCGTTGATGTGGTGAAAGGAACAGAGACCAGAGGAACATATGGAACATGTTGGGGATGGATCTTTAACATCTGCAATAAAATTACTGGTCTGGATTTTCTGTCCTAAAAACCTCTCGACGTTTTATGCAGATTTTAGAGCACTGGTTCGTGGGGGTAATGTTTATTCTATAGAAAAATACCTATATATATAGTTTCAAAAAATGCAAGTATCTTTTAAAATATATATATATATAAAAGATTTGAGTTCAAACTCAACTTTGCCATATTCAAGTATATTAAATTTCAGAGATTGTTTTTGTGTTTTTGTGTTTCTTGACTTATATTCTTTAAACATTTAAGAGATAAAAGCTTCAGAAAAATGTGATATAATTAAGATTCATGAATGTTTACATATATATTTTATTCTTTAGTTTGACCAGTTCAATTAAAAAAATTTAAAATATTTCAATTCAATCAATTTTAGCATATTTTACCAATTGAACCTATTTTTAATTGGTAAAACCATTTCGTGTAGGTTCTTGATTTAATCGATTTAAAGTACATTTTAGATTAATATCCCGATCAATTCTTGAACTGATTTATCGATTCGGTCCGATTCAAATAATATTACTTTTCATAGATGCATCGAATTTCATAAAGGTAACGTTTTCACTATTTTATCTTGAAAATCAACTCAGGCAACTCGTAAAATTCCCTCAAAATGAAATATTTAAATTAATTACTAAATTTATTATGATATCAAATTTTTTTAATTCTAATTAAATTATTTTTTATTTAATGTTTCTATTACAACTCTAATAATTTTTTATTTTATATATTTAAATTCATGTAAAATTTTATCAACCATTCATTCTATTCAAACATTAAAAAAAAAGTTTGAGAACCTAGAGTATTTAATTTATTAATTGAATATTCACCTTTCAAAAAAACCTTTAGTTAGAATTATAATTGTAAAATAAAAGAGTAAAATACAGATAATCATTCAATTATAAAAAAATTATTTTAGACACTTAGAATAAAAAGTTTATAATTTGAGTACTCACATTACATAATTAGGTCATTTTGGACACTTTGGTTAAAAATCACAAACGACAAAATTACGTGGCAGTCAAAAATCGATAGCCCTTAACTCTCAAAATTTACAAATATTTTTAATTTAATCTTAATTCTAATAAATTCAAAAAATTACATAAATATTTTTAAAAAATATAGTAATAAATTTAAATTTTATATTAAAATTTATATAAACATTAAATAAATATAATTATATTAATATTAAATAAAATAAGAATCCCCTCCCGAACTCCCCACCACCGTCTCTCTCCCTCGTCAATCTACTCTCATAATGGAATCTTGCTTTTATTTAAATTTCTGCTTTTATTGCGGTAAATGAGAATAAATTCTTTCACGTTGCAAAAATAAAGAAATTCAACAAAAAAAGATAAATGATAACGTAAACATTTTATTCAAAGAATCAACTTCATTACAATAAATCTAACGAAGTAAAAAGTTAGTATCATTAGTATACATATAATGAAATATATATATATATAACAAAACCACACAAAAAAACAATGGCAGAGCTAAAATGTTAACTTTGAGAGAGTTAAGGTGGGGACGAAATCTCTACAACTTGCCAGTAGAGATAGCTACAAAGAGAAGGGATGAGTAAAATAGTTTGAGTGCCAAGAGTGGAATGGCTCTTTTCGTATATCAATTTTTACTCCTCAATTTTAACTTCTTCAAGAAAATTCTTTTTGTTTTTATCAAGGACAATTCTTTTAATAGTATAAAATTATTGAAGGGGCCTACTTCTATATTTGGTAGGATTATAATATATATGGGGTAATTGAAAAATCTTAGACCTTGGGGGGTCATGGTCTCTGGGTTTCTTAGTGGCTCCGCCACTGAAGAGGAGAGCCAAACAAGCCCATAAATTTAATACTTGAAGAAAGCAAGAAAATAAATGATCAAAGAGAAACCAATGGCGGCTGTAGAAATGCCGACGGAGAGTCCAGCTCCTGCATCCAACGACGGTGATGGCACCTCACTAACCTGCGCCGAGGCAATGGTTAGAATTGCCATTACAAAAGTCGATATTGTTGGGGCATTGAAGACTGTGAATGGGAAAAAGAAGGGGCGGAAATGAGACACGATTTGTAATGTTGGTTGTTTCATATTTGAAGAGGAATGAAGATAAAAAAAACCTTTGCTTCGAATTGTAAAACTTTATGCTTTATTTGACTTTAATTTTTCTTTCATTTGTTTGGATGCTTGGAGGAGGTTCGGTGGGGGAGGGGGAAGGAGTGAGAATATTTTTATTTTATTTTATTTTGTATTAATATAATTATTTTTTAACATTAATATAAATATTAATATTAATATAAAATTTAAATTTATTATTATATTTGCAGAAAATATTTATATATTTTTCTTGAATTTTTTAGAATTAGGATCAAATTGAGAATATTTGTAATTTTTGAGGGTTAATTTTATAAAATTATGACTAAATTGATATAATATGTAAAAGTTGAAGGCTAACTTGTTATTATACTAATTTTTTAAACTGCGACATCAGCTTGCTGCTTGTGATTTTAAAAGGAGTAATCAAAATGACCGAACTATATAACACGGGTGCTCAAATTGCAAACCTTTTACTTTGGGTGCCTAAAATGAAAATTTTTGATAGTTGGATGACCGTATGTTATATTTACCCAAAAGAAAAACATGTTGGAAACTAATTCCTAATCCCAAAACTTAAGATTAAAAGCAGAAGTGCATTACACCTCAATCAACATTTAGAGGGGGAATAAAGAGTACACGTACTTGCTCTGTTAACCAATTTTATCATCTGATACTGCCAAAAAGACAGTAGAATCTTTGTCTGAAATCCTATGTCCATTTTCTAATACTAACAATAAGAAGAATAATGTAGTAGCCAAAAAAGAAAAGAGGAATGTAAATCACGCTTCGACTATAACTGGAAAACCATGTCTATCCCTTACCTGAAACCTTGCAGCATTACCTCATTAAATTGATTAATTAATTAAACCCTAAGTACGTGGTTATGATGATTAGAGATCGCAACAAGGCATTGCTCCACGACCATGGCCATCATCAATCGGCATTAATTAGGTCAGGGTTTGAAGATAATAAACTTTAATCCATTATCATTAGCACGTACGTCTCGAATTTTGGTTGATAGATATATCAATCCAATTCAGATAAGAATTTAGGTTCAACAGATTTTATATATTTGGATTTCGTCTTATCCAATCTTAAACCCACCTCACGTTTTTGATTATTTAACTTTTTTTTTCTCATGTATTAATATTTATAAACAAGGAAAATGTCCTCAAACTTCTGTATTTAGTAGAGATAACTGAAAGGTGGAATTCGAAGGCCTAATAATAAATATTTTTTAATCAAATTATTGAGAGTCATAATATATATTTTGCAACTCAATTATTACAATAAATTATATTTGTTTCTCTTTCTGTCGTATAGAATTGCGTGTATGTCGCCCAATTATATGTATTTTTTAAGTTAGTTTGTTTTAAGGTTGTGTTTAATCCCAGGAATGTAAGGTTAGTTTGTTTTAAGGTTGTGTTTAATCCCAGGAATGTAAGGTTTTCTAATATGAGATTTTAAACATTTTCTTAAGTTAGTAATCTTATTTGCTTAAGTAATTATTTATACGTTCGGGTGATAATGTGATATTTATAATTTTAACTCTTTTTTAATGAACTTAATTCCATTTACTTGAATCAAAATAAAATAATAATGATAAATCTTAATGAATCAAATTATTCGACTCATATGTTTTTTAATTATATATTTATTTATTATATTATAAATTGAGAAAAGTTAACATTTAATCTATTATATAATATTTTATTTATTAATTTCTGTTTTGAATATTACTTTTTAATAATAAATTTATCAAATTTTAAATGATTTCCGTCAAATTTACTCTTAAACTATAACACATTGTTAGTACAAAACTCCGGTGAGGAAAATCTCGAACACACGAACAAAAACTCGAACAGAAGAAGAAATAGGACAAGGCTCCAAGGCGTGTATTAAATCACTATCTTTAAGGTTATATTCCCACCTATCTTATCTTGGTGTGCAAGCGAGTTCCAAGCAAATTAACCTCGAGGATACAATGAAGCCAATGGCTATTTGCGTTTTGCTCGATTTGAGCGAAGAATAGCCTACTACATAATCGAGCAATATATGACAAGAAAACCAATTTCTATAAAGAATTTCTGCAGTAATACTTTATAGAACAATCTAACAATATTAGAAAATGAAGGAAGAAAGAAAGAATATTAGAATTGTTGTTTTCTTTCCAAATGAAATCTGATTCCTATTTATAGGAATTTTCATGTCTCTTTATAGAGACATATTTAATCAATAGGTACCTTTCCGAATAATAATGTTTTTTTAAAATAAAAACATTATTATTCATTTAATTATAACTATTCAAATAATATTATTTAAATAATTATAATTCTTTTTCAAAAAATCAAAAGATATAATCTTTTAATTAATTATACCCATTCATTTATAGTTATTGGAAAACTATAAATTTTGAAAATGTTCCAACACACATAACATATTTTAAGTAAAAACTCTAATTTTCTTCTTTCTCCCACCTTAAGTTTGATTAAAATAGAAATCCTAAGTACTTATATCTCTTCCTCAATTTCAATTTATTTATGTGAAAAAAAAATAGAGATATGGAATAATTTACTAAAGAAATACATAAAAGAAAATTATTATAAACTTCAATATTTGTGTAAATAAACCAAAAAAAAAAAAAAAGAAGCAAATTGTATACAAGGACGAAGCCAAAATAAATTTTTAGGGGCCGAATGAAATTATATTTTTATAGTCTATATCTTTATAATTTTTAAAAGATTAATTCAAATTTTTATAATTTTAAGGGGGCCGAGGCCCCTGCCAGCCCCCCTAAAGCCGCCTCTGATTGTATAAGAATAGTTTAGTAAAATGTGATTTTAGATAATCTTATATTCCATCAATTAAATAACAAAATTTATCATTTCAATCAAATGAATCAAATAAAATAATAAATATAACATGCCCAATAATATATTAAGTAATCTTATGTTTTAGTAATTCTATTATTGGATATAATTTTATATTTCATGAACCAAATACCCTTACTTGGTATGAATGATAATGATTAAGATACAAAGTAAAAATAATAATTTTAGTTCTATTAATTATTAAAGGTTTAACTTTTGAGGTTTGTTTTAGGAATGTAAGTAGATATTTTTAATATCTGATAAGTTATTTAAAAATGTTTAATTCTCAATTTTACATATTAAAATTAAAAAAAATCTCTGAATCCACCGCAAACCAAAATTTTCTAGTATTTAATTAGGTGGTTAAACTAGATGTAGTATATAATATAATTAAATTCTCTAATAATGTATAAATAAGGTTACTTGATTTTCCGTTAAAAGATGGAAATAAAATGACTTCTGCCAACAAATTTTTTCTAACCCTTTTCCATTCCCTTACCCACTTATTAGTTAAATCGGTATATCTCTCCGTTTGTATATCAACGTAGAAATTGTTTATTTTTGTTCAAATTTTTTATTATTGCCTACTTTTAAAATACTTTATGGCATGTTTGGTTGACTATAATGCTAATTGTAACACCTCTTAATCCTAAACTGTCGACGGAATAAGATTACGGGGTATTATTGGACTTTTCAGACAATTTACGAACAATATACAAATAAATATCTAACATACTATAAAACATTCATAATGTCCCTTTTATAGACCTTTAAGGCCCAAAATACGTATTAAAAGTGAATCGGGACCAATTTGGGTGCTCAAGAAATTTTTTGTGAAATTTTAAAATTTCTCCTAGGTACAAGGTTCACACGCATATGTGCCAGGCCGTGTGGACTCAATATGACCCATTTACAATAACCTAACCAACCCTGCAAATTTTAAATCGCAATCAATTCAAACCAATATCACAACTAATACAATTTTAATATGCAAATACATTTAAAACATATTAGACATCAACATGATAATCTATTCACTAAACATTCACAAGCAAACATTAAATTAGTTTAGAAATTTCATTCTATTCCATTTCAAAGTTTAGTATCATATGTGTCATTTTGTCTTCTTATCTTTTCATATGACCATTCAAAACAACATATGTCATCTTTTACAACCAAATCCACCATAACAAACATACATAACCTAGGTACATGCCACCTTTACCAAAAAGAAATATACATCACCAAGTTTTTGAGGTCGGGATTGGCTCTGGATGATGGATCGAGTCTTTTAATTTCTACTAACCTGCTCACGGAAAGCAAGCTTACGCTGAGTATGGATATACTCAGTGATATTACTATATTTCAAATTATTAAAGTAAAGTAACAAATAAACATATTAAATTATATATAATAATTAATTCATAAATAAACTATTTCATATTTAACTTTCACTTTTTAACAATAGCAACTCAATTTGGCTATTCATCAATTTGATATCATATAACATCTTATTTGAATATCAATCACTTCATGAACCTTTGATTCGTTCATTTCCTTTTCATTTCTTAATTTCAATTCACATTTCATTTTATAAACAAAATCATTCATTTTCATTCAATTTTGCTATCTCATTTATTTACCCCTATTAACAAGACTCGGATTTCGACGGATACACGGATCCAACCAAACACACCAATATGACACCCAGTGCCTCATCGGATAGTTTGAAGCAATAAGTTGACACCCAATGTCTCATTGGCCTAGCCGAAGTAAGTTGGTACCTAGTACCTCATCGAATCTATCCGAAGTAATATAGTGACACCCAGTGTTTCATCGACTCGAGGTCGAAGTATCCCTTAACACTTCCAATCCTATGGCATACCAACTATATCGGACCTAATCTGATTAGTTAATAGGGTATTCAAATCACATATATACTTCAATTCAATCACAATTTCTCACAATTTCAATTCAATTAATTTCCACCTTTCAACCAATATTCAATTCACAAATTCACACATTTTCACAACTCAATACATTTTCATTCAATTTAATATCAGTCACAATTCGATTCAAATTCACTTTCCGCTTTCAATCAATAAACAATTCAAATATCAATTTATATCAACTATTCAATTTAATTCCCACTCATCTTAATAATAATAATAATAATAATAATAATACTTACCTCATATTTCATTTACCATACACATAAATTAAAATTTAACATTTAGTAATAAATAACTTGAATTATAGTAATACAAACCAGAATTTTCCCTAGTTACTCCCTGGAAATCTTTTCCTTTCCTTTCTGGACCGATGTCTTCGGTTCGATGTTAGCTACGAAAATTAAAGTAACTTACAATTATTAATACAACACTATTATATCTAATAATTAGATTTTTCTATTGAACTTTTACCTTAATTTTAATTTAATCCCTAACCAAAAATCATTTATTTTTCCATCATCATTTATACCTTATTCCTACTCCATATTCATCCAAACTCAAACTTAACTCCCTAATTTTCATCATAAATACCTAATTTCAAAATTCTTACAATTTAGTCCCTATTACACAAAATTTATAGCCTATTCTACAATTAAATCCTTCTCCCCTTCTAACTTGAAATTTTATTAATTCAATCCCTAATTCACACTTTTACTCAACAAAATTTAGTGTCTAAAAATCTAATAACTTCCAAAATTTTCAACATATACCTAGTAGTATTTTGTTTTAGGATCATAAAAACTCAAAAACTTCAATAAAAGAATTTAGATTGACTTACCAATTTAATTTGGAACCTTTAAAACCTTATTTTCCATATTCTTTCTTTTCTCCCTTCTTTCCTTTCTTTTCCTTTCTATTTCGTCCCTGCTTAATGTTTTGTTTCTTTCTTTTATTATTATTATATATATATTATTATTATTATTTCTTATATTATAAGTAATTTTATAATTGTATTTCAAATGTATGTATTTAATTTATTACACATGTATTTCATAGTTACCATACAATTGTCAAAATCTTTAATTTATTTTATAATATAATGTTATAATATAATTAATATAAATTACAATATAATAAAATAATAATATAATCAAATTAAATAATATATTTATATAAAAAATCTAAGATTTTTATCAACATATGCCGCCTCATTTAATACATTAGGTATAATTGCTTATTTGGTCCTTTTTATTTTTTAATCTACAATTAAACTTTCACACTTTATTCAATTTAGTCCTTTTTGCTAATTACTCTCAATTAAGTTAAATTTAACTAGCTAAAACCTAATTAAACACACAACTAGCTTCGTAAATATTTTAATAAATATTTACGAACCCATTTTACTAAAATGAAGGCCCAATAATGTACTTTTCTAATACCGTGAATTTTGGGCATTACATAAGCCATTACAGCTGATTCTGTGGGCCCATCCCTATTTCATTGTTTGGTTGGTTGTAATGGGCTATTACAGCCCTATTCTATACAACCTTATTCAAGGCAAAACTGTCGTTTACAATTCAGCACTTCCCCCACGGAATACCAATTCAGCCTGAAAATTTTTCAACTTTACCCTTCTCATTTCTTTCTCACATCTGAGCATTTTCTTCTTTTTTTCACGCCTGATTCCCATTTCCTTCCAACCTTCTCCTTCTTTTTCACGTCTGAAGCATCCTCACCAACCCTATTCAAGCTTGAACCCAGATTCAATTTCAAATTAAAAGCCACCAAAATCTTACCTGCCGATGAATTCCATCGATTCTCACTCCTTTTAGGCTCCACAAATTCATCCTCAAGCTCCGGTTGAAATTAAGGTCAACGGTTTCAATTTCCTCTCAACAAAAATGAAGCTTGAAATCCAAATTTCTCAGTTTTCTTGAGAAAATTCAACTTCGGTGTGAGAGGAAAGGGCTAACGATCCAACACTTAGATGTTAAATCGGTGCTGAATCGAGTGAAGCAGTTCGCTGACAAGGTATTAAGTTTTTTCTTTGTCTTAATGAAAACTACTCTTAATGGCTTCACAACTGATTAAAGTCTAATCCTATGAAGTTCACAATCAGCTAGAACTCTCTCCAAGGCAAGCTTTTGACCTTCTTCAATCGAAATTAAGACCCCCCATTTTCGTTAACTATCACAGATCCCCAAGAATACATTCTACTTAATCAAGCTATTCTCTATGGTGTGTTAATAGAACCCTATTTCGCCAAAATTCATATTAAGCACTTACATGCTATTGTCATTGATGGGTATAAGCTATTTTTAAGTTTACTTGTTGGAATTGTTAATGAATTGTACGGAAAGCTTGTTGATTCGGTAAAGGAACAATTAATTCGGGTTAATAAAGAAATGATTGATGCTTCTGCTACAGGAATTGATAGTTTGTTAGTGTGTTTAATGAGGCAAATTGTTGGTGGTGATTTTAGTGATGGAAATCTTTGGTTATGTTTCGAGTTAGTGAGTCTTTGTTTAAGTAAATGGGATTGTTTGTTACAAGAAAAGCCTGTAGTTTTGACCAATGCACTATATACATTTCTTCGTTTATTAGCTGATCATTGTAGGGTATCGAATAATCTGAAACTAGGGATGTTAAGGCAGATGGAGATCGAGTTTTGTGTCAAAATGTTGAGGGATCAGTTTCAACTTTGTTTGTAGATAGGAAGGGATCTTGTTCAGTTATTACAAGATTTGTTTCATGTACCATTTTAGCCCTCAAATCATTGAGAGTTTTCTTTGCCTCCAGAATTTCCTTCTGCGGCCCATCTTTATCTTCATCCATTGATCTGCAGTGATTTACCATCTCCTCATTTTCCTTGATTAGGTTCTACCATTCAGCCTTCTTCTGTGTCAGTTCTTCCGTAGTTTCCTCAAGTATATTCTCCATTTCTGAAACTTTCAATCTCAAGTTATCATCTTTGTTATCATCTTCATAGTGTGACATAGCAAGCATAGAATTCATGGGTATGTTCATTGCCAGTGGGGTTGCTCGTACCCCTCCAATGGGGTATCAATTCTTTCGCTTTTATTTTATAAAAAATTAAAAAAAGGTGATTAATTTTATCATTGTTTGCAGGTGGAATAACCAGAATCACTTTCATTGTGATATAGATGAGAAGACTATAAAAAGTACTGGTAAGCTTCTTAACTTACTCTAATTATTTATATATAGTCATTTTCATTTTAATTAAATAAAACCCAGAATTTGCATTTAAGTACTTGCTAAGATTTTCAACTTCAAATACCCAAAATTTTAAAACTTGTGTTTGAGCATTAATTAAATTCAATATTGGACTTGGATCATGCATGCTTATCCATCAATTTGATTGGTATAGCATAATCAACAGATGCTTTAAACCACCGCCATCACCATGCAGTTTCTAGCCTTCAAATCTAATTTATACTTCTATTTTCTTAGTTTTTTGACTTTGAATATTCCAACAGTAGATAATTTCATAATACCCTTTTATCAGCAGCGTTTCAGTGTTCTTTCTATTACAGTAATTAATTCTGGTTTGAAACTTTGGGTATTAATTGCTATTTGTATGCTTGACACGAATGAAAAATGCCCATGAATTGCCTGCACACTTGTTTATTAGGATCTGGATCAGTCCAATCAAGAAATTCTTGAAATTTAATTATAGATTTGATAAATTACCTTATATTATGTTTGAAATGAAGAAAATAATTTTTATTAAACAAAACCCAGAATTTGTATTCAAGTACTTGCTAAGATTTTCAACTTCAAATACCCAATATTTTAAAACTTGCAGTTGAGCATTAATTAAATTCAATGTTGGGCTTGGATCATGCATGCTTATTCATTAATTTGATTAGTATTTTGTTGCTGAAAAATAGTGAATAGAATCAACTGATGCTTGAAACCACCACCATCACCACTACACTATTTACAGCCTTTAAATCTAATTTATACTTTTTGTTTTTGTTTTTTTGACTTTGAATATTCCTCAGTGCTCTTTCTATTACAGTAATTAATTATGGTTTGAAACTTTGGATGAATTTTCTATTTGCATGGTTAGCCGGTTTCAATATGATTGGCACAAGGTACAGGGTTTGGTCCTCGTAATATAATTGCTTGCTTGTACTAAAAATAAAATATTTGCATGCTTAAAAATTTCTATCCATGTTTCGTTTATTTATTAAATATAAGAAGACAAAATCTTTTTTATGAACAATGTGACATGGCACGTTCCGTTTCTGTTGATAAAATTTTTGCTTTTATCTATTGTTGCACCTGTTGGATAGTCTTGATTTCATTTTGAAACTAATTATGGTGTTCTAGTCCCATATATTCACTTATCCATGAATGAGCATTGCTATTTCCTTTACAATATGCTAATGGGAAAAGGCAAAATATAATGAAGTTATGTTTTTGGCATGATACATATCTTTTGCCGGCTATTCTACTTGTGATTAACTTCTAATATTTCACTTGTTGCAAATCATCTTATCACAAGAGAAGAACATTCAAAGACTTTAGGAACTTGTGCGGAGCCTTCATCAGCAACTTTTGCAGTGCAAGGGCTACTGGTGTGAACAGTTTTGGCTCAGTAGTATGTCAGTGCATGATAGTAATGCTTGTGACTTTGTTAGCTAAAATTTAATACATTCACATGGAGTTTAAACACTGTTTCTTCGCCATATTCAAATGGGGAGGCTTTGAAACACTGGTTATATTGGTAGACTAATCAACCCGTGGATGGATAGCTATATATCATTTCATGATAGCAACTTATCTCAAACAAATCATCTTACATATCTACCCTTTTTTTTTCTTTTTTTTTAAAGAAAGAAAAATTGCATTCAGAACACAGGAAAATCATAAGCCACATTTTCATTCAATCAACCTACATTAATTATAATTAATTGCAAGTTTTGAATGTTTGAAGCCAAATAATTTATTTTGGTGAAATAATTGAAATAATTATTTATTCACCAAATAATTGAAATATAAACAACACAAAAAACGGATAAAAACATAAAACAAGCGCATTGTAGGATAAAGTAGTGAATTTATTTTGTATTTTTTTTAAAGATTCTTAACATGTATTGTTCATTTTTCTTAATATGTATTTTTTTTAAGATTCTAAATAGACCTTTATATTTAGTTGTAATTTTTATTTTGTGCTTTGTAAAGATTATTAATATGTATTGTTCATTTTTCTTTGACAGTTTGTTATCGCTTCCTCTTCTTATTTGGCTTGTTTGATTGCTTCCTCCACCTAGAGTTGAGCATCTTGTATTTACTGAATCACTGTAAGTTCTTTGGCAATTAAATTCTTTAATTTTGTTTTACCGTTATTGAAATTAGTATTGGAGAAATGTGACCCTTTTACAATTTGAAGATATGTAAACTTTAATATATTGCAGCAATGGCTCGTCTGCCTTTAATAGTACAAAGTGAGAGGTGTAAAAGAATTGGTCTTGCTATTACAATATGGTTGCAAATGTGTATAGTTGCGAGTTGGTTCTTAGTTACATTGGGTGTCATCCGTAGCCTACATACTTATAGACCAAGGATTAGATCCTATATTTTAGATTATTATGCAAAACAAGATTATGTGAAAAGACTTGTATATGCTAGTGACGAGACCTGTATTGAACAAGTTAGGATGAATATAATTACCTTTTTTAACCTATGTGAGATGTTACAAACTTTAGGGGGATTGAAGCTGTCAATGAACATGCTTATTGATGAGCAAGTGGCAATGTTTTTACATATCATTTCTCATCACCTTAAAAATCGAGTTATCAAGCATCACTTTAATAGGTCTGAGGAAACCATTAGCAGATCATTTCACAATGTTTTAAATGCTGTCATACGCTTACAAGATGTGTTATAAAAGGCAGAGCCAATTACAGCTAATTCTACAGACCTAAGATGGAAATGGTTCAAGATATTAGAGTGAGTTCTATATATAACTCGTACATAATTTAGTCCATTTAGATTTAAATATAATATCCTAACACGAGGTTTTATACATGTGATGTAGAATTGCTTAGGTGCTTTAGATGGAACCCATATCAAGATTAGGGTTCCAACAGTTGATAAACCTAGATATCGAACGCGAAAAGGTGACATAGCAACAAATATGTTAGGTGTTTGTACACCTGATATGCAATTTTTTGTATGTTCTTCCTGGTTGGAAAGGTTTTGTTGCTGATGGACGAGTTCTTCGAGATGCCATTAGTAGGAGACATGGACTAAAAGTTCCTCATGATAAAGTGCAAAATTAGAGGTGTCGAAACCATTTTTTTCAAAGGTCGACTTTTATTTAAAAACGAAAATAGAGTCGCCACCAATCTTTTTTATGAGATGTGATCGGATCACCTCGTAATTTGATCATTTTAATAAAATGTTTTGATTTACTAAAATAATGATTTTGATCTACAAAATTCGAGAAAACAGGTTCGAGAGTCGATTACGTGCGAGGAAGGATTAGCACTTTCGTAACGCCCAAAATTGGTACCTAATTGATTAATTAATGTCTTAATGTTGAAAGTTGAAAACTCGAAAAGAATTTAAAATACGATCTCTTTTTTATTAATGTTGATTTAAAAAGAAAAGCTTGAATAAATTGAAACGAACATTAAAGGCCCTCTCATCTCGAGATAACAAAATGTCACATCCCGTAAGTTAGGACACGACATTTGAACCCTCGAGAATAAGCTTGCCTTTTAATTTTTTATATTTTAAAACTTGTATGTTTTAATTCTAAAAGATATTCAGCCATTTAGGTCAAACGAGAAAATTAAAACCCCTTAAGTTAGGATACAACTTCTCGAAGTTTCAAATACGAAATATTAGCTTTATTTTCAAAATTTTCCATTTTTTTACGAATTTGGGTGAAATTTAATGTAATATTTAAAATGATATATGAATAAAATATTATGCTAATGAATGACAATAATATAAATGTACTAATAAGTAGGGGTGTTCAATCGGTTAACCGACCTTTTAAAATTTTTAACCGTTAACCAAACCGAAATTTTTTCAAAAAAATTAACCGAATCGAAATTTTTCGGTTAATTCGGTCGGTTAACCGAATTAACCGAAAATTATATGTTTTTTATTTTTAGTTAAAAATTAACCGAATTACCCGAATTAACTGAATTAACCGAATTATCCGAATTACCCGAAATGAATCACTACATAATTAAAAAAATTACATAGTTTTAGTTTTAATTTTAGAATTTTATTTTTATTTATTAAATTATTTGTAATTTTTACGATTGAGTAATTGGGTTGGGTTGGATATTTGGGTTTGGATTGGGTTTAGAAGAATAGTGGGCCTATTTATATATTATAATTTTTTTTATTAATTTTTTCGGTTAAACCAAAAAATTTCGGTTATTCGACCGGTTTCAAACCGAATTATCCGTTAACCAAAAAATTACAAAATAATTAATCGACCCCCGACCGAAAAAATTTGGTTAACCGACTGATTAACCGAATTCAGTCGGTTAACCGAATTTTTTCGGTTTTACCCGAATTTTGCACACCCCTACTAATAAGCAATTTATAGTACATATAATGACAACAATCACATAATACATATCACTTTAATACCAATATTAACAATCAAAGAAAAATAAAATAAATAACAACAATGATAACAATAATAAGAATGACAAAACAATGCACACAAAAAGAAAATAACAATTTTTTTTAAATGTAATAAGGACAAAGAAATAAATACATACATAAATAAATATTGAGAAAAATAATTTATAAATTATTGAAAATAAAAGACCAAATTAAAATTTAAATGAGAGTTGGGGTGCAATTTGTAATAAAGTACATAAATATAATAATAATAATAATAATAATAATAATAATAATAATAATAATAATAATAATAGAGATTAAAATGAAATAAATGGACAAATGCCTGAAAGAAAAAAAAACAAAATAAAAAAATATAAACAAAAATAAAGAAATAATAAATAAGAAACTAAATGAATAAATAATTAAATTAAATTAAAAGAGGGACTAAATTGATGTTTAGACTAAACTACAAGTATAAAGTATAATAAAAATAGATTGATTGAATGATAAAACAAATAAAAGGACCAGTTTGAAACGTGTGGCAAAGGCAAGGGATTAACAGGGAAAATATCCCAAGACCCCACTAAGTGCGCCATTCCATTTTGCGAATCGAAGGACCAAATTAAAAGTGGAATAAAATTAAAGAGTTAAAATTTAAAAAAAAATAAAAAGAAAATAGGACTAGATTAAAACAACCCAGAAATGCGGAAGGACCAGGGGCATAAATAACCCAAAAAATGAAAACACTCGGGTTCCCCTGAAGAGGGTTAGGTCGCGCGCGGGTTGATCCTAAACAACTCCGTTTTGGCGTTAAAGGGTCAAAGCAGAACGAAATTGTTTTACTTCCATTATTTAAATCAATTTTTTTTTTAAAAAAAACTTCATTTTCTCTCTTCTTCCTCAAAAAAACAAAAGAAACTCTCTCATCCCCCCATCTTTC
The DNA here is from genome assembly GCA_025503065.1 of Gossypium bickii. Taxonomy (NCBI): domain Eukaryota; kingdom Viridiplantae; phylum Streptophyta; class Magnoliopsida; order Malvales; family Malvaceae; genus Gossypium; species Gossypium bickii. The sequence continues at coordinate 134,973,916 of CP106709.1, read as the reverse complement.
CGATCTCCGGCATTATTCGACCATCGGGCCACCGTGGTAGCCGTCGATCGCCGGTGACGGTGCCGCTGTACACGATGGCCGGAGAACACCAAAAGACACCCTTTTGAAGCCCGTCACATGTAAAACGCTGATCCGAGGCACCGAAAACACGGCCTAACTCGGCAGAGAAATAAAGAAACATTTCGTTTCTTCTCTTTTTCTAGCGTGGCCTTCGACGGCGAGGAGACCGACCGATTTAGGTGAGTTTCCTTTTCCTTTTATTCCTATATCTTATATCTTTAAAAAAGAAATAAAAATAAAACGACAGCTACATCAAAAAAAAATTTACCTTTTGTTTCAAAATTTTTGCTTTTTTATTTGATTTCTATTTCTTGCATGCATAAAAAAAAAATACAAAGATGATGTTGGGGCTTTTATAGCCAATGTTACAAGATCTGTTTTTGTTTTTGTTGTTTTTTGTCTGTTGCCATTTTGTTTCCTTCTTTGTTGTCTTCTTCTTTTGCGTGTTGCAGGTGGTGTCAGAGAAGCGTCAGACGAGTGGAGAGGTGGTGGCGTGTGGCGATGGCAGACGCCACCACCTCTTAGGCTAGGGTTAGGTTCTTTTTCCTGAAAATGTTAAGATAGTGGGCCATTTGGGCCGTCTAGGGTTTTTAGGTTTTGGGCTGGTAATTTGTTTGTAAATTGGGCTGGTGTGTTAAGGTTAATTCTGGTTTGAGCTTGTAATTGGGCCTGTTATTGAAATGAACATTAGTATTTGGACTTTGGACTGTTTAATTATTTTTATTTTGGTTTTTGTTTCCCTTTTTTTTCTGATTCTGTTTGTTGGGCCCGAGTAAAAATGGGCTTTTACAAGAGGAATTTGAATTAATTTTTAAGATCATACTTTTTTGGGAAATTAACCATTATAAATAGTTTCTTTTTATAGGTTATTATTATCTAGTTGATGCTGGATACACAAATTGTGAGGGATTTCTTGCGCCTTTTAGAGGACAAAGATATTATTTGAATGAGTGGCGTCAGAGTTACCAGCCAAGTACTCTGGAAGAATTTTTCAATATGAAACATGCTTCAGTGCGTAATGTTATTGAAAGATGTTTTGGGTTATTAAAACTTAGATTGGGAATACTTAGGAGTCAATCATTCTATCCCGTGATGGTGCACAATAGAATCATTATTGCATGTTTTTTGCTCCATAATTTTATTTGAACCTATATGAGTCTTGATCCTATTGAAGCGGGGTTGGGAGAAGGATTACCTAGTAATATGATAGATGAAGATGAACCGAATATTGTAAATATTCATCCATCGGATGCATGGGCTACTTGGAGGATGGAACTAGCCAACCAAATGTTTGATGAATGGCAAGCATCTAGAAATTAGTTAGGTCAATCGTTTATGACATGCTTAGTGGAAAAAACAATATCGGCTTTGGTTGGGTTGAGCATAGGCAGCTTGCTGTTGCTGAAGATGCGGTGTGAAACTCATATATAAATGTAAGAATTATTTCAAGTATTTATTATCTTATTTTGACCAAACTTATATCTAATATGAATTTCTCATTTTTATAGAGTCATAAAGAAGCCGCTCAATTCAGACATCGGAGTTTCCCTTATTATGACCAACTTACTGTCATCTACGCAAAAGATCGTGCCACTTGGAAAGATGCTCAAACAGCAGCTAATATTATTGAAGAAATAGATGTTGAGGATGTAGCTGTTACAAATACTCATGAAGAAAGAAACGATTTCCATGGATGCGAAGCTGATGTTTCTTTAGATGACATGGATCTTTCAGCTACACAACCGCAAGCAGCTAGAAACCAAGGTGATTCCACATTATCAAAGAAGAAAAAAAAGATTTCTGATGCAAGTGATTCTTCTACTTCATTTTATGAGGATGTCACTTTATTCGCGAAAAACATACGGACCGTTGGCCTTGAAATCAGTAAGAATATTGCTTCCGAAGTGCTAATTCAACAAAAGTCAGAAATCACAATTCAAGAAAATGCTTTGAAATTATATCCAACATTATGTGAAGTAGAAGGTTTAACTGAGGATGAGCTCTATCGCGCATTGAGCAAAATTCCAGATCATCCAATGCAAATGCTTATTTTCTTTAATTTACCTTCTGCTGTGCGATTGGAATGGGTCAGAAGATTTCTTGCTGACCATTAAAAATCATGGTTGTGTTGATGATATTTTGGTAACTTTTTGTGTTTGTAATATTTGGATGGTATAATAACATGATAGAATGTTATTACAATGTTGTAACTTTTTGAGGTTGTAAAATTTAATAACATATGGATTACGACATATAAACTAATGAAATCATGTAACTTTTTTTTAATATATGAATATTATGTTTGGATGTGAAATATAATTCTCAAGTTATTTAGTACTTCTGATATTTTGTTTTTTATTGTAGAATAATTAATTTATTTGTTTCACTAATGATATTTTAGCATATTAAATATGTATTACAGTTTAAATATAATAAAATAGATTATATATTATTTTTTATAGTATTATATATTAAGATTTTTTTAATTCATATAATAATAATTATATTAAGAATTTTATTAAATTATATATTATTTTATTAAATTATATTTAATAATAATTATGTTAAAATATGGTTAAATTATTTATTATTTTTATTAAAATTATTATTAAAATTTAATAACAACAACAATACTCATCTACCTAACAAAAATTCTGCTAAGGGTATTCTGGTCATTTTAGTTTTTTTCCTTATGCTATTACAACATCATTCCATTCAAGCAAACACAAGAATACCATTACAGTTCTATTACATTCCATTCAACCAAACAGTTGAATTACTGATTACAGCTCTATTACATTACAGCTCTATTCAATTATAGCCCTATTCCATTACAGTGAACCAAATGGACCATTAATATTTTGGGAATCCATTAAATTAATTATCTATATTAAAACGGTGTCGACTTTAACCTGGCTTGTTTTCACAACAAAAGCAAGCATGAATGTCTCTCTCTTTGTATGGGCACGTAGTAGTTTTTCGTTGGATTAGGTCTAAATCTAATCGATCCGTCATGTTTCTCACCAAATGGAAGCATATTTAGTTACTCTTAAATTTTCATAAATTTCTTTTGGTAATTGTTCTCTGAACTGAAGGTGTGAGTAGGACGGTGGGGTGAACAGGGAAGGTGGAATATGCTATGGAAGCCATTGATAAGCCGTAAAAGTAACATATTTTAATCCCACATTTATTATGCTTTTTGAAGATTTAAGCCTTGTTTTATATAAAAAGGTGCTTTTAATCCTCTCTTTTCATGTCTTATACCCAGGAAAGCACCCGAGGATGAAAAGAACACAAAATGGGCCTAAAACGAAGCAAATCGGCCTTCTCACGAAACCGACACTGCTTGGGCCAAGGACCGCACGGCAGTGCCGCGCCAGTCATCAAGAACACGGTCTGACCTCGACTCACACGGCCGTGCTTCATTAAAGAAATCCGAACACGGTCAGGTCTCGATTTGCACAGGCGTGTGACATGGCCGTGCCTCTGTCGCTGGAAAGAGCAATTTCAGTCGGAAAAGGATACTTAGGGAGAAAGAATCGCATTCCAAGAGCCTATAAATATCCCCTAAGTACCACCTTTGAAGGGGCGTTAAAGCTAGGCCAAGGAGCCAAGCCGATAAGGTCAAAGTTAGGGAATAACGCGAGGATAGCCAGTTGATTCATCCCAAGAAACCGAAATTATACTCAAGACGGTGGAATTCTCCTTCAATCCCGTCAGGGAGTTTTAGGATTTTTCTTTTGTTTTGTTTTATCTTTTCTCTTATGATGTTTTATTTTTACATTATGAACTAAATCCTTCAGATACCTGAAGGGGGATGAAACCTAGACAGATTTTATTATTTAATTTTTAAGTTATATGATAAATTACTTAGTTTGTTCTTAATTATGTTGCTTAATCCAAATTTAATGTACTTAGTAGAGGAGGAATAGACCCTGCCTAAGAGAAGATCTAACATAATTAAGCGGAGTTGATCGAACGCCTAGAGATAGGGTTATGAGATTTTGCCGGATTAGGGTGAAACCTAATATGAGAGTCCATTGATCGATTTACTGCTATCCTAGGGGGTTATTATAAGCAAACGAGAGTTCCACTAATTAACCTAGGGTTAGACATTATTCGCCTCGAGAGAGGGTTTAATATAGGTTAGGAAGTCTTACGGATCAAGCTAAGTAAAAGAAATCATATAATTTAGGGTTAATTAATAAGTGAAGTCTAGGTGGATTCTTCCTGAGGGTATCATCGTAATCAACTGAGTTTTCTTTCAAAGTTATTTCCCTATTCGTCCTTTTTGTCTTTGTGTCCTTAGTTTAGTCTTCGTCAAAAGAAACTTCACTCTAATTTTAAGGCTAGATAATAAAAAAAAAGTTAGTATTAGTACTTTTAGTTCCTTTGGGTTCGATATCCGGTCTTGCCTAAGCTATACTTCTGTTCGATAGGTACACTTGCCTTTAATCGTTGTCAGAGTTAGTTTTCAGGTTTTGATCATTCTTTTAGTTTTCAGGTTTTGATCATTCTTTTATAAATTTTAAAACTCTGATTTACAGCGATCAAGTTTTTGGCGCCGTTGCCAGGGAACTAAAATATTAAGAAAGCTCTATTTTTATTACTTTAGCCATTATTTTATTCGTAATTTATTTCTTTTGTTTTCTTAGGTTAAATTTTAATTTTTTCTAATTTTTTTAATTTCTTTCTCTTTTATAGATACATCTAGTTTATGACTAGAAGGAATCCGAGAGGACCTTTGGTATACGATAGTGATATCGAAGCAACCGCTCGTAGGAATCACAGGGAAACCAAGCGAGTCCTAGATTATACAGAAAGAGAGGAAGAAAACAGATCCAATCCTACTGAAGGGATGGGCGAAAACAACCCACCACCACGCGATGTGGGAGATCACAATGCTCCACATACAATGTTTTATTATGCGAAACCGCATTTAACAGGAGCAGAATCTAGTATTGTTAGGCCTGCTATATCTGCTAATAATTTTGAATTAAAGCCTAACACAATACAAATGATTCAACAGTTTGTTCAATTTGATGGTTTGCAGGACAAAGATCCAAACATGCATATAGCTAACTTTTTAGAGTTCTGTGATACCTTCAAAATAAATGGCATTTCTGATGATGCCATACGTCTTCAGTTATTCCCTTTTTCATTAAGAAACAAAGCTAAACAGTGGTTAAACTCGTTACAATGAGGGTCAATCACTACATGGGAGCAGATGACTGAAAAGTTTTTAATGAAATATTTCACCGGCCAAAACGGCCAAATTACGTAACGATATCTCTTCTTTTGTGCAGATGGATTTAGAGACACTATACGACGCATGGGAAAGGTTCAAAGATCTCTTGAGGAGGTGTCCACACCATGGTTTACCCCTATGGCTACAAGTCCAAATCTTCTACAACAGAGTAAACCCCTCAACGAGGCAACTGATAGATTCAGCCACCGGTGGAACGCTGAACAACAAAACTCCAGAAGCAGCCTCCGAGTTCATTGAGGAGATGTCGATAAATAATTATCAGTGGCAAGCTTTGAGGACTAAACCAACGAAATCGGTAGGAGTCTTCAACGTCGACACCATGACCATGCTATCAACACAGCTAGAGATGATGAATAAAAACCTTGATAGTTTGTGTTCTTCACAGATACATCCAGTCATGCAGTGCGACGCTAGTGGAACTGTGGCAAATCCTAAGTACCCACCCTACCAACTAGGAGTAGAAGATGAACAGATGAATTATATAGGTAATAATTTCCGATCTAATAATAATCCTTATAGTAACACTTACAATCCAGGTTGGAGGAACCACCCAAATTTTTCATGGGGAGGACAAGACAATCAAGGAAATCAAAGGCAAGAACCCCCCCCCAGAACTTCCGAAATCAGCCCTATCCACAAGACAAGAAGCCAACCATCGAGGAGCGCATCCAAGAAGCTGACAGAACAATCAAAAGCAATGAAAGCCGAATTGATGAAATTACTAAGTCAGTCAAGGAAATCAGTAAAGCAGTCGAACAACTTGCAAAGTCAATGTCAGAACGACCGCAAGGACGTCTACCTAATAACACGGAGATTAACCCTAAGGAGCAAATTCAAGCTATCACAGTCCAGGGTAGCAAGGAGTTAGATACACCCAACCCAACTCCAGAAAGTAAGGTAGGCGAAGGTATAACAGAGGAAGTACAAGAAAAACCAAAACCGGTAGTCAATGAGTACAAACCTCGCATACCTTATCCCGCAGCATTAAAAACAGACGATTCAGAGGAGCAGTTCGGTAAGTTTCTTAAAATTTTAAAAAAATTACATATTAACTTACCTCTTCTTAAAGCTCTTTTTCAGATGCTAGACTCGAGGAAATTTTTAAGACAGCTCTTAACCAACAAACGCAAAATAGATGAAGAGCACCACATGGAACAAAACGCAACATGCTCAGCAATGTTACAAAATAGACTACCACAGAAGCAAAAATATCCAGGGAGTTTTACAATTCCATGTTTAATTGGTAGTTTAAATATTGATAATGTGTTAGCTGATTTAGGGGCAAGCATAAATGTTATGCCTTATACATTGTTTAAGCGACTAGGTTTAGGGAAGCCAAAACAAACTAAAATGAGTATTCAATTAGCAGATAAAACTGTTAGAATTCCTAGGGGCATTATTGAAGATGTTCTCGTAAAATCAATAAATTTGTTTTTCCAGAAGACTTTGTTGTTTTAGACATGGATGAGGATAATTCAATCCCCTTAATTTTAGGAAGACATTTTCTAGCAACTGCCAAGACTAAAATTGATGTTGCCACAGGTGAGCTCATATTTTGTGTAGGTGACGACTCAATTAGTCTTCAAGCCCTCGACTCAGCTAGGTCATCAAAGAATCAAGGTGAGCAAGAAAATTTTTTTGATAATCATTCAATTACATTCTCTTTTCAGGAACCTCCAAAAAAGGGAACGATTGAACCGGATCTTCAGTTCAGTGCCAACAATGAAATTACCCATGAAGAACAAAAGACCCAAATCGATGACCTAGATGAGTGGAAAAAACACTTCAAGGAGAAATTAGGAATATACAAGGAAGAGCCAAAGCCACACATTGTAAAACCAGAGGAACCACCAGAAGAGCTTATAGGAACATCAAATCACATCAAAAAAAGAAACCAGGTTCTGTTAGATAAAGCCGAGCCTCACATCACCACAACAAACCTGAAGGAAAAGGAAGAACTTCTTCTTAAGGTACACGACATCTTCCCATAAGGAATAGTCGAGGTAAGCAATCCCTACATTTGGCACTTTCAAAGAAAAAACTTCTCGACTTCAATTTTGTCATAAAACTGAAAATGTAGACATGAGGGAGGATGTTCAAACTTTCAAACTTCCCTAAAAATTTCAAATATGAGGAAAGTCTAGCTTAAGACTATAAACGAGCACTTCTCGGGAGGCAACACGAGTACCAACCCTATTTCTTTTTGCATTATTTTACATTTCCTTTTTCTCTTTTTCTTTTCCTTTTTAACTAACCAAAATTGCAGAATTCCTGGCCACACGGCTGTGTCCGTGGCCGTGTGGACTACCAAAACCGCCACACTGACAGGGAAGAGGCCGTACAGTCAGCCCAACCACCACCCCAACGCCACAGATCTAACCACTCTTGACACGGGCACCGACAGATATGGCACGACCCTGGAACCAACCGTGTGAGGCTACTGACTTCCATACCACGGCCAGAGCACGCCCATGCCACGAACCATGTGAAATTACTAAAGTTACTGACTTATCGAGCACGGATAAGACACACCCGTGTCGACACACCATCGCAACAAGTAAAAACATCACGAGCACGGGCGTAGAAGGACCAAGCACGGGCATAGGGTGACAACACCCTCTATAACACGGCCGTGTGAGAAGGCCGTGTAATGTGACACACCTTGGGACCACGGCCGTGGGGGAGCAGAAAACTTGAGCATTTATTTAAACCCCTCAACTCTTCCCCCTCCCTCCATCTGATTTTCACCCTTATTTTTGCTTCTCACTATCTTCCATCTCAGATTCTTTACTCTAGATCCTTGAGCAAGCCAACACCATGCCAAAGAAACGGAGAAAGCTAGGCATAGGCCCCTTAACAAAGAACGATCAACATGAGTTCATGCCGGCAGCTTCGTCTTAACACCAAGCCAAGGACCTATGAGACCATTTATCTTTCATTTCACATTTATCTTTTCCTTTATTTTTCTTCTTTTTGACTATCTTATGCTTAATTTATTTTATTTTGTTTTAGTTTCTTAGTGTCAGGTTTTAAAGGCTGCTTGGGAATCACGCCACTTCCGCCACCACCAGCACCTCCGTCACCTTAGAAGTCACACCCACCTCGCGAACCACCTACCAATAAGGATTCTCAAGCCCCTTTATCTCCTAGCCTTAGTCTATTTTCCTTCTCAGTCTCTTTCTCTTTCTCTTTCTTGTCCTTATTTATATATTTAGTTTATTTTTATTAGGTCTTAATAAAGGCTGGCTACTTCTCAAAGCACTACCCAATTTCTTAATGTAGCGCAGGAACGTTCTCCCGACTAACCATCACCGCCACCAAAGACACTCATTCGGGAAAACATCCACAACTCAGGGAGTAATTCTTCCCCCTTCTCTTTTGATTTATCTTTAAAATGTCATTATCTATCTTTGTACATTGAGGGCAATGTACATCTTAAGTGTGGGGGGGGTGAATATTTAATCCAAGAAAATGCCTAACTTTAACCTTGTTTTAAAGTGATTTTCTCATATTACTAATTAAGATGAAATTTCTGATATTACTAATTAAGGTGAAATTTCTGATGATTTATGATTTTTATTGATATATCTTGGAATAAGTCATAGTTAATTGTGCATTGATAATTAAATTTGAAGAATACTAGGGAATCAAGCATGATAAGTCTAATTTTCTAAAAATTAAAATTTTAGGTTGTCAACCGGAATTTGAATATTATCCTGAAATTTGAGATTTACAAGGTTAATGTCAAAAACACCCATTATTTTTGTGAGATTTTGAGCCTTATAGAGCATACATTCTTTTTCATGCTCACTTCTTGAATATGAGTATGTCCACTATGAACTGTTATTCTAGAACTTGCCTCAATTATACATGTCAAGACCACAATTATGATTTGATATACCGAGATGATAAAGGCACCTAGGTTTAACCCACTTACACCACGAAAAAACCTACCCTCATAATTAAACTTAGCAAACCCCATTGAGCCTAACAACCCTTTTTATTGACTTATCCGCTAATTTTAACCCAAAAATCCTTTGTATTTGTTATCACCCTTTATTTTGACTACCCCTTAATCGAGATTTGATTTGAGCTAGTTACCTAAGTTTATTATTCTAGTAGCTAAATTTATCTTGTATTTAGTTTGTTCTTAAAAAAAAATTTAAGTTTTCGATATTAGTAAGTATGAAAAGTGAGCTTACGCGATCAAAGTCTATTTCTAAAAAGAAAAAAAAGCTCGTATTAGTAAGTTTATTATTTCTTCAGTTGATATAATTTCAGAAAAGTTTTTAGGGAAGGTACTTGTCAAGTAAATCTCGATTCTAACCCTCTAATTTCAGCCTGTGACCATACCTTTCACCCTAGCCCCGTTACAACCTTGACAAAAACCTTTTGATCTGTTTATCATTTCATTTTACAGTGGTGCAGATTTGATTTTCAGGCAAGCCTATGGGATTAACTTTTCAGGTTCGACTTATGAGTGCTTAATTTTGACCCTTAAACACTTTTCGAGTGATTTAAGTGAATCTTTTGTGAGGATGTCAATCCTTGTAGGCTTTAAATTAAAGGTAATTATTCAAATAAAGGGAAACACCTATGTTTTCGTACTACAAATGTATGATTTATCTTGTTTGAATCTTTAGGAATCTCTGAGTTAAATTATCTATGTATAAATTATCTATGAAATAGGATAAGGCATTGTTGATAGGAATTATGAATCATGGAAAGTTCGTTTTATTTGTAAGTTGAGAATTTTGCTTGAGGACAAGCAAAAGCTTAAGTGTGGGGGTATTTGATAAACCGTAAAAGTAACATATTTTAATCCCACATTTATTATGCTTTTTGAATATTTAAGCCTTTTATATAAAAAGGTGCTTTTAATCCTCTCTTTTCATGTCTTATACCCAGGAAAGCACCCGAGGATGAAAAGAACACAAAACGGGCCTAAAACGAAGCAAATGGGCCTTCTCACGAAAACCGACACCTTTGCTGGGCCAAGGACCTGCAGCGCGTGCGCTCAATCATCAAGAACACGGTCTGACCTCGACTCACACGGTCGTGCTTCATTAAAGAAATCCGAACACGGTTAGGTCTCGATTTGCACGGGCGTGTGACATGGCCGTGCCTCTGTCGCTGGAAAGAGCAATTTCAGTCCGAAAAGGATACTTAGGGAGAAAGAATCGCATTCCAAGAACCTATAAATATCCCCTAAGTACCACCTTTGAAGGGGCGTCAAAGCTAGGCTATGGAGCCAAGCCGATAAGGTCAGAGTTAGGAATAACGCGAGGATAGTCAGTTGATTCATTCCAAGAAGTCGGAATTATACTCAAGACGGCAGAATTCTCCTTCAATCCCATTAGGGAGTTTTAGGATTTTTCTTATGTTTTGTTTTATCTTTTCTCTTGTGATGTTTTATTTTTATATTATGAACTAAATCCTTGAGAGACACGAAAGGGGATGAAACCTGTGCATGATTTTATTATTTGATTTTTAAGTTATATGATAAATTACTTAGTTTGTTCTTAATTATGTTGCTTAATCCAAATTTAATGTACTTAGGTAGAGGAGGAATAGACCCTGCCTAAAAGAAGATCTAACATAATTAAGCGGAGTTGATCGAACGCCTAGAGATAGAGTTACGAGATTTTGCCGGATTAGGGTGAAACCTAATATGGGAGTCCATTGATTGATTTACTGCTATCCTAGGGGGTTATTATAAGCGAACGAGAGTTCCACTAATTAACCTAGGGTTAGACGTTATTCACCTCGAGAGAGGGTTTAATATAGGTTAGGGAGTCTTACGGATCAAGCTAAGTAAAAGAAATCATATAATTTAGGGTTAATTAATAAGTGAAGTCTAAGTGGATTCTTCCTGAGGGTATCGTCGTAATCAACTGAGTTTTCTTTCAAAGTTATTTCCCTATTCGTCCTTTTTGTCTTTGTGTCCTTAGTTTAGTCTTCGTCAAAAGCAACTTCACTCTAATGTTAAGGCTAAATAATAAAAAGAAAGTTAGTATTAGTACTTTTAGTTCCTTTGGGTTCGATATCTGGTCTTGCCTAAGCTATACTACTGTTCGATAGGTACACTTGTCTTTAATCGTTGTCAGAGTTAGTTTTCAAGTTTTGATCATTCTACTTTTTACAGCGATCAGCCATCAATGTTAAACTACTTTTTTTTTTTCTATTTGTTTCTTTGGAAAACCACTTTACTGATTAAAGTTCTCTCAAGGGAAAATTTTGTTTTTTATTATCATATTTATGTCAGCTAGCTAAGTGTAGTCTTTTGCTTTTACTCATGTTTTAATGTAATTTTTTTTTTTAAAAAAATGAACTGCAGCTGGGTTCAACTGCAATTGGAATAAAGACCAAAGACGGTGTCGTTCTGGCCGTCTGAGAAGTGCAGTACTTCACCACTGTTAGTCTGCACTCTTACTTTATCTAATGTTATCAATTGACTATAAAGGAAGCGTTTTTAAGATGTAGAGTTCCATGAATAATAATGAAATGATGATTAGCTGTTAGGCTCTTAGGGGGTTTGTTTTAACAAATTACTAAGACCTTAGTTGCAAACATTTGAGTGGTTGGGTCAACACTCTAGTATTAAAACTTAGCCCACACTCTAGAATTTGTGGGAATGTAGTTGTTGCAACTTATCTCAGACCTCTTAGGTACTGGATTCTATTTCAGGAACCCAGCATTGTTGAGAAGATTATGGAAATTGATGAGTATATAGGATGTGCTATGAGTAGGTTAATTACTGATTAGTCGAGACTCAGGTACTATAGTTGTTGTTATTGCCGTTATCCTTTTATTTGTAATTCAATGAACCTTTACGCTGATATCTCTTTGATTCACACGGAACCATAAATTCTCATATGGTGGGCCAATGACCCAACACAAAGCTCGTTGTGATCTGGCCCTTCGAGATGAAGAATCCATGGTGTAGCTGCATATCTTTTTCTCTGTATGGTTGCAGCTATTTTGATTTTTTGGTCTATGCTCTTTTTTACTCACCTTAGCAACCAATAAAGACGGGGCTACTCCCCGTATGGCATCTATTTGTATGCATTCAGTGTCTTTTGCCATTTAATATAGGGTTGTTCCAATAGCTTTATCTGAAAATACTTAATTCACATACAATAACATTTTTCTTTGCAGTCTCGACCATTTGGGGTATCTCCTCTCATTGCTGGTCATGACGAGAATGGGCCAAGCTTCTAAGTATGCAATTATTTAACAACACAAGAGAAAGATAAATGGTTAAACCTTTAGGACTGACATTTCTATTAAACATGTGTAGGGATAATTAATCCCAAGCTTGTAAGTTATAGAAAACACGTGAGAAAGCAGCATACGGTTCCTGGTAAACGCAATTCAAAATTTTGACTGCCATGGTACTGATAGGGATGCATGTCTCCTTGTGCTGCCATTTACTCATTCTCTCTCTCCATTGCCTCCATCATCTTTTCGACCTTTCGTTTTTTATTTTTACTTGATTTTTATTTAATATTAAACTGTAAAATTTTGTTTAACTAAAATCTAATTAGTTCAAAGGGGATTTTCTAAAAACAAAGTAATGGTACCAATTCTCAATAGCTTTGATGGTTTTGTTAGGGATGTATGTAATGTCATACTGAGTTTTATTAGGGATTAAATCTAATAGCCTTGATGTCAGTCCAATCTCATATATGAGATATCAATGTTATAGGGTCATAATTATGTAGATTCGTTTGCTGGTTCAACGCAGTCTCCTACTCAGAATACCCTTTAATGTTTTTATGGCATCAAACTTCACCTTTCAGCATTTGCATTAAATTAGAACTTCTACTTTCAGCATGAGCAGCAACAAATAGCATATTTTGACACATTGACCCCTGGATAGCAACAACAGTTCCAGCTACAGTTGAAGACTTGGGTGTACAAGCATTAACACAGGGTCGATTTATTCTGTATGAAAAGGAAAAGAGACACGTCTGATTCAGCTGAATTCTTTCCCTTAGACTCAGCCTCTGAATTCATCCATGAAACTTTTATGGAAATCTGTTAGACGTGTGACAATTGCTGGAATCTTTTCTTCTTGTGGGAGTATTGTGCACCTAAAATGCCAAGTGCCAGGAACCTATGGAAAAAAAAGATACAAAAAGGGCATATCAACTGGCATTAAAATGTAAAATAAAATAAATTCTTGATGAACCAAAGAAATAATGATAATTATCAAGTAATAGAGACGTCGAGGAGCCTTAAAATATTTATTAACTTCTGAAAGCAGAAATCAACTGCAATTTTAGGTGTCCACAAAGCACCTAACCGGATAAAGGCAATGTAATTGCAATAACCAACTCACCTGCCCAAAGCCAGAACCAGGAACAAAAACAATTCCAGTAGCAGCGAGGAGGCGTTGGCAGTAGTATGCATCAGGTGCTTTTTTTGCAGCTTCAGCAGCTTTGATTGCCTTTTCAGGAAGGTCAATTCTGGGAAACAGATACATTGCACCTTCTGCCTTGTTGCATGTTACACCTTCCAATTTGTTGAATGCATCTTCCAGTGTCTGCAATTGGAATAACAACCGTTGTAACAAAAACATATCAAGCTGATATGAATGGATGTAATTGAAGAACGGGTGAAAAGGGACAATGAATAGAAAAAATGCCAACTATTTCATTTGAGTGTGACTTAATTGAAATAATTTTGTTGGTAATATAATTTAGATCAGACTCTGCTACAATGGCTATCAACTTCCAGTTTCCAAAATTTGTTGGTTAAGCACCATATAAGAATGTGGAATTTTGCATTCACTTTTGCTACAATTAAATATTAATGCCCCTTTGCTCATATAAATTAAACGAATCAAACCTAAGAGAGGCCTAACCTTTGCACGCCTGGCTAAAGATGAGAGGATTCCATCTCTTTCAGCACTGTATGATTCATAGGATTCATCTCCAACCTGCAAGGGTCATTTGCTTTATCATTGGCTACAAATATCACATGCATATACAAGGCATGCATGACATAGTTCAATCAACATGAGCTTTTACATTCCACCCATCTAAACATAATATTTCACTCCATTATCCAAGGAAAGCCCTTCCCTAAAGCCCAATCACACAGCCTCCAAATACCAACCAAACACGATAAAGGATACCAGTTCAAAGACTTAATGTTATTGGCAAGTATGAGTTTCTTCTATAAGAACCAATGCTTACAAACAACCAGGCAAAGCTCTCAATTCGTCCTACCAATGGCATGTTATATTCTTATATTTATGTCAAACATCCAATGTTACTGGAATAAACACAGAAAATTGATTTTAAATGGCAAAAGATTGACCTTTGGTGGACTCATGACAAGACTGGCAAGAATTTGACCCGAGATGTTGGAACACAGATTCACGGATGCCACTTTGTATATTTGCTCCCTGACATCAGCTCCAAACCCAGTTACCTCCATATAACCTCCCCTTTTTCCACACTCTCCGTAGTAACCTGGGGGCAGTAAAAAATTGTATATTCATTATGTCAAAAGTCCAAATTTTGCATAAGCTCTCTTACCTTCTATAACTGCGATAATAGAAGTAAGACAAAACAAAATTTTACCTTTGGAGACTGACTGAAAAGATACTAAGGCTATATCCTTCTCACCATAACCCATGGACCGGGAAACCTTCTTAAAAGAATGGAATTTCTTTTCAGGTACATAGACATTTTCCTGATAAACCTGTAAAACCATAGGTGGTTAATATCACCCTTGGACCTTGGGACTCAAACCTAGAAAGAAAAGCCGTTGGCAAGAAATGGCAAAGCCAGAATATATAGAAATTGATCTACCTCATCTGCCAGCAGAACAAGACCTTCTTGTTTGCAGAACTCCACAATTGCCTTCTGGTTTTCCTCAGCAAGAACCTGCAACCACAATGAGAATAAAATCAAGTAAAAATGAAACTTAGGACACTTCTTCATCTAAATATAATTTTGAAAAACATGTTATCTGTTACCTGTCCAGTTGGGTTGCCAGGATTTATTACAACCAAGGCCCTAACGGTGATGCCCTTGGACCTGGAAGTCTCAAGTTGTTTCTTTAGCTCAGATACTTCCAAACCCCATCCTGTGGCTTCATCAAGATAGTATGGAACCTGCAAAAGCCAAAAGAAAGCTATAAACACAAGAACTTGCCGATCAACAACAAATCTTTGAATAATAAAAGAATTCACTATTTCCAAGTATTGTACAAGTCCTACAAAGAAAGGCAGATAAAAACTAATCCTCAAGAAACATAAAGCAACTTCATTTTGGTCAATTAAAGCGTGGCCAATAACCAGCAAAAAGTACTTCAGTGACAGCTAAATCCAGCTAGCTTATAAATACCTAAAATTCTAAACAATACATGGAATATGCATACCAAAGTTCCACCATGCAGAGCAATTGAAGCAGAGTATAGAGGATACTGAGGGATGGGACAGAGAATTCCATCCTTCTCAGATCTTATCAGCAGCTGCATCATCATGTGCACCTGTAGATGAGATAAAATCCATTCCGTTATACAAGTTTTCATGAAAAACTCATCATTCAGCTTTGAGATAGAAACTTACTGCAGGGCTCGCACCATCTGTCAAGAAAATATCATTTGGATCAGCAGGAAAACCATCACGAGCCTCAATTCCAGCAGCAATAGTATCTCGTAATCCCTTGATACCCTGACAGCGAAAAAATGGAAAATTATGAATAACATGCAAGCATAAATTGTCAAAGTTCCAAGATATGAGCAATGATCACAACCTGGCTATGACTGTAGGCACCAGTTGCCCTTCCAGGAATTTGATCAAGAATTTGCCAAGCACGTTCAATGGAGTCAGCACTGCAAAAGGCCACAAGCCAAATTACATGAGGCAAAGGAACAATTGTCAAAGAAAACTTGTAGTCTGCCAAAGTAAAGATTCTACAGTTAGCAAAAGAGACCATCACTTTATATTTTGCCTTTTCACCGGGCTCAATGAATAAGCCAAATTAAGAGTAACTAAAGCCATGGATAAGCCAAATTAAACACCCATCACAAACCTGAAATCTTTATCAGGTCAAAGAAAACAAATGAAACAATAATAGAATTTAAAAGAAACAACCACGAAGCCGATGGGCGATAGTAATTCTCTGTACCTGAATAAACCCTGTGTCTCACTTTTGTCCAAAATGGCTGGATGGTCGCATAATGCAAGAACCTATTGCAGAGATGTCCTAGTTAGAATGGCTTCATTAACATGCAACTTTATTGTAATGAATATCACATACTAACAAAAAACAACCTCTCGGAAAAAAGATATTGGCTGCTGACCAAGAGATTGTGGATTTCCAATGTTGCAGTACAGTATCTGTAAAAGATGATTAACATTTAATGCCAAATAAATAAAATAATAAAACTAGAAGTGTCAAAAAAACGTTCTTGTATTACAATCAACCCCCTCCCCCTCAATTTCCACTTCTCTACAGGACCTTTATTGTGCCTCTTTTAGACAAGAGGCGTTCAAATACACCTAATTACTTCTTTGTGAGAACACCATACAGCCAACAGAGTTCCACAACCATCTATGTTGGCCAGATGAAATCCAAAACACCAACATAAGAAGTCTCTTTATAGTACTGCAACTGTAGCAAACCTTTGCAGAATCCATCATTCACAAATGGTATCAGCATGACATTGCTATTCAACCATGGAGAACAAAAGTAGAGTGGAGGAGAATATTGTCTCAAAGAAAGTATAAATGAGACTGATTCTCCAAGTGTCCACTACAAAACTGTCAATGAATTAAAAAAATATACCTCTTCAAAGGGATGAGCATCTGGCTTAGTCTGTATCTCTTCTTGCAATTTCTGAAAAAGGTATTAAGAAAATATAATGAAAGCACTATGCCATACATTTTACACTAAATACATCCAGCTTATATACAAGACTATATCAGTAGCATTTACATAAAATTCTCTAAAAACGTAATGAAAACAGTCAATCAACATTAACACCAATGGCTAATTACCCAAAAGTCACCTTTTAATCCATTCTCCAATTATACTCGGATGTGAACACAAGCATGAGAATATATCTTTAAACAAATAAATTGTAAAAATTCATCAAAGATGAAGCAGATTAGCAAACTACCTGTGCAAGGGTGACAATCTCACCACGGACAGCATACTCGCACTCTATGACCTGATGATAAAGAGAAAATTAGCCATAAGAAAAGACAGACCATAAAAAAATTATGAAGCTGGCTCAAACTAGAACGAGAATATTCTATATCCTAAACGAAAACACATAAGTGTTCAGAAACTTGAATTCTCCACTTAATGCCATTACTTTTTTTTTTTTTTACTTAAAATCACAAAAATTAGCAAATCCATTTCTAATATGCAAATGGTGAGCTTTAACAAAATTGGCGTGCTAAATAGACACTATAAAGATTGATTTGAACTCAAAAGGAGTACATCAATTCAGTGCATGTACAAAAAATAGATCCCTGCTCATTGTAAAGCGACCATCATATACATGCAAGAGAAAGAAAAAAAAAATGAACCATTCCTTTGAAAGACAAATACTACAAAAGGAAGAGGAATTAAAGGATACTTGCACATCAATACTCAATAGAAAAGGAAACGAATAAACAAGCACAACATTAATATCATCGTTTGAGTACTAAAAGATGGCTATAAGAAACCAGTGATTAGAAAGGGAAATCTCCCCTGACTCGTTAAGCAACTCGATTGCTGCCTCTTAGTTAACAGATAACAAAAAGAAAGAAGAGCTGAGAATGGGATAGGAATGAAACAAATACAAAGCCCGGTCTTCACGGTCAAAGATATAGACTTTTTGAAATAACAAGATAAACGCAATACACAAAGCATAAAACCCAGATTCAGAAACACGAAAAGATAAAAAAATCAGTACCCAACATCAATCAAATCATACAAAAGAAAGAAAGAAACCCAGATTCAGAAACGCTCCAAAATGAAATGAAAAAAAAAAAGGTTAAAAAGAGAATATACCTTGGGGTTAATAGTATTAAGAGAAACTGGATGAGCCATTGTTGAAGAGGAAGAAGAAGAAGAAGAAGGGGAATCAGCAGCAGGAGAGGAGGATAAGAAACGATATGAAGAAGAGAGTATAGACCGTTCAAACTGATACTTTTGACGCGAACTTTCAATGAGGTTTCTAGCACTGCCAACCACAAATCTCCGCATAACTGTCTATTTATATAGGCAAATCCACACTCGTCAACAAAATCAGAGACGAGGCAAAAAATGGTAGAGTTACTTTTTGGAAGTAGGCAAAGAGATATAGAGATTTTATGCTGTCCTTTTATGAGCAATTTGGGGCAAACTTTTTTCGGAAGAATCGAAACTATAGTTAAACCTTCCGTTTCGCCCACGGTTTGAGAATTTTGATTCTCCCTGAGCCCAAGTAGCTTGCTCGAGTTGGCTTATTTTTTTACCATTTACCAAATTTAATGAGAACTGATAGTACACGGTAAATTTGACTCTACATATTTATTTAGCATAGAATTAAAGTAACGAAGGCTGATGATCTGTTTTATTGAGTTAGAATAAGAATGCAAGTCCAAGGCATTTATTTTATCCGGCCTAATCCTTAACTTCCCATTGTGAATCAGAAGAAATAATCCTTGAATTTGTGGTATGGAATATTGCAGTGCATCAATGTTATCAACACGACCAAAAACTGAGCAAGCTTTTCTTTGGTCCCTGCAGCCAATCTTTTTGACAAGTCCAATATCATTATTACAAATAGCTAGGAAATGCATTAAACATGTGGACGATGAACTAGAGATTTAAGGGTCGTTTTTATTTTTCCTTTTTTATTCAATAAATGCAAAGACCTTTCACCCAAGTTGTAAAGCTCGTCACTCTTGACATGCCTAACATCTTAGCTTTGACAGATTAAAGATATAAAATGGATGAAATTGTTTTAGCCATAGCTGGAAACGGATTAGGATGTATTTCTTTGCCAGATCCACATAAGAAGATAAACTCTTAACTAAAAAAACAAACTAAAGAATGAGATAAGAACAAAGTGAATAAACAACTAAATTCTTTTAGGACAATTCTATCTTTTGCCCAAGTCATTCTTGAGAATTTATGATATGGTGTCCAAATGTTAATCTACTCAGCTTTATAACCTTATCTGATGTCACAGTCTTTTTGTATAGATTACAAAGGAGGAGGGATTATCAATGTTGGGATTGGGTTCCAGACACGTTGAATTCTGATTTAGTAGCTTCGATATCAAATAAATGAAGCATCAATTAGCGTTGATGCATCTGTTTAAGGGAAATGCTTCTTCTTTCTTGGTCATGAATTAGGATGTATTTGTTTACTCTTTACGAAATGCATAACGAGATAAGTCTTCATTTATTTAAAAAAAAAAAAAAAAAACCTTAATAAAAGCCTTACTTAAGAACACATTAACAATTAGTGTAAACTATCAAAATAGTCATTTTTGTTTAACTCAAGTTACATTTTAGTCACTTATGTTTGAAATGTTACGTTTTAATCACTTACGTTAACGTGTTGTAGCATTTTAGTCACTGAACTGTTAATTGCCGTTACACGTTAAATCCTCATTCAAACAAAAATTTTAGGTTAAATTATATAATTGGTCCCCATATTTTTTCATTTTGAGTAATTTTTTTCTTTTATGTTCTTTTAAATTTTATTTATTTTTATTTATTTTTCATTCCCTTTTGCTTTTCCCTCTGTTTTCCTCCTCTTCTCTCTCTTTTAATGTAATTTTTTTATATTTTTCATTTGTTAAAACTAAAAGAGAAGCAAAAAAGGAAAATAAATAAATAAAAAGAAACAATTAAATTGTTCAAAAATAAAAGTATAAGGATTGGTTTTAACAAATAGAAAACATAGAAAAATTACGTTAAAAGAGATGGAGGAGGGAGGAAAACAAAGGAAGAATCAGAAGAGAATGGAAAATAAAGAAAAAAAATAGTTAAAAGGGCATAAAAGCAAAAAATTAAATTGCTCAAAACGAAAAAAATATGGGGACCAATTGTAAAACCTAAAATTTTTGTTTAAAATAATAATTTAACGTGCCACGTCAGCTTAACGTTATACTGTTAACGGCAATTAAAGGCTCAATGACTAAAATATTTCAAACATAAACATAAGTGATTAAAACATAATATTTCAAACATAAACATAAGTGACTAAAATATAATTTGAGTTAAATAAAAGTGACTATTTTAATAATTTACCCTAACAACTAACTACTTTCTCTAAGGAAAATTTATTATTTTCTGGTAATTGCAGACGGATACAATATTTATTGGTTTGACAAAGTCATTCCACTCTCCTTCCTACGTATGCTCATTATGCCAATTGCATCTCAGAGAGGAATTTCATTCTATCACGTAGCTTTAACCTTCCACCTCATCCCCAAACTACAACCCTCATTTGGCTTTGCTTCCTTTTTCCACAAAGAAAGTTTACAGAGTGGGCATTGATTTTGCAGTTTTGGGGATCAAAATTTTCATCATCCATGTTCGTAGTTAAATATGAAAGTTGTTATTACTTGGTTCAGTATAATGAACAAAGGCTGCTAACTCAGCTAGCTCATCCATCCATGTATCCTTATCACAAAATGCTTTGTTCAATCTTTATGGTTCAATATATTGCAAATTTATGGTAGGTAAACCTCCTCTTTGTGTCATTTGAGTTATACATATAATATATAGGTCTACAGAGCAATTTTAATGTCAAAAAAAGGATAAATAAAAACACCATCTTAATATTTGATCTTCGACCTTTTCACAACCCTACCCTTGAATCTATTATGAAAATCATAAAGCTGGTTCATACGCTACAGTGGCAGCAGGCAGCCAATCTTCACCTTGTATAAAGTTAGCCACTGTGAACTTTCCAGCATCAGCTTCTGAGAGAGTGGACCTATAACCAGCCCATTTCACCCTTTGATCCACGGTCGATCCAGGTCCAGTGTTTTGATATTCTGCATACAAAATTGTGCTGGGTGGATCAACATTAGAAACCCATTCTCTCCAGCCCACAGGGTTCAAGAACGCCCCAATGTTGGACTGCATAATAACAGTGGTGGAGAATTCTTTCCAGGGCCTGCCGAGGTAAGTATTGGCAGTAAGGTTGCCAAATGGAGTTATTGTACACTTCTGAATTGAGATACCAGTGTTTTGGTTAGGGTCTTTTTTGCCTTGAGCTGTGATGGTGTTGAACTGGTTAGGCAAAGGCTGCCTGGGCTGGATGTTGCAGTTTTGGAAGACAACAGCTGCATTCCCAAAAATGAAGTCAATTGTACCCAAAATGTCACATTCTCTGTAAAACTGACGATTGGAATGAGCATAGAGAGTGTCCTGGTAGGCATCGAATGCACAGCTGTAGAATACCGAGCGGTCAGAACCGGACCGCATAGCCACTGCTTGGTGCTTCGCTGCACCTGCTGTGTTTTCGAACTTTATGTCTTTTGCAATGAATCCCCTTCCTGCCACAGCTGGTGATTCACAGAAGAGCTATCATATTCTTCATTCATCTAATTAAAAGCAAGCTATTCAAACCCTTTTTCAGGCTTCCAATGACATCATGTAAAGTGAGCAATTGGCTATCAACATAAGACAAATTGATCAGTTTAGATCTTCTATCTAATGGATGGGACTTGAGGGGAGCATTGAAGAAAAATTAACATTAGATACACCAATACCCTAGTCAATTATCTTTAAATACACCAAGACCTAGTCATATGGTAGTATGTATCAGTTGCAGGCCTTTTAAATTATTTAGATCACTGGGACCACATGGCCAGATCTTTGTAAATCACATACCAGACAGGCACATGGTAGGGTGCAACCAACTTTAAAGTGGGAAAAGCAGAATTTTTTTGGGAAGTGTAACCCAACAATTCCACATGATAACACGCAAGCACAATGTGTGTGTGTTTTAAATCTTTATTCATAATCTACCACACATTCTGCTGATTCAAGCTTCATCATGGTTTATAAAGTTTCAGATATTGAGGGTTTGCTTTTGGATATCGATTAATGTCTTTCAAGGACAATAAAGATTATCAAATCTAATTGAAACTAAAGATCTAAATAGTATCATGGTAAATGAAGATTGAAAAATTACTTACTGAAAGTTGCTGTATCAAAGGTGGCAGTTCCATCAACAAAGTTGCGGCTGCCGGAAATTATAGTCTTAGTTTTGCCATCACCGTAAATCATGACATTCCACTTGTGTTTATCCAGATTCACATTCTCAACATACTTGCCTTCCTTCACATAGATCACGAATCTCGATTGGTTCTTCTTTCCCACCAATTGCACCGCCTCGTTAATCGTCTTGAAATGGCCGGAACCGTCTTTAGCCACAATTACATTTGGGGTAGGCTTGGACTGCTGCAACAGTCTCCTTTCAGTGGGACTAACCCAAGCTGGGAACTCTGAAGGTGCAGCTTTTTGGAACCCAAGCAACCTCCGGTGAATCGGGATACGGAAATTGGTCAACAAACCCAAGATTTTAGCAGCGATGGCCAAACTGTTGCTGGCATACTCACTTGAGTTCTGCATGGCGGCTTTCAGTTCTTCGAACAGTGTGGCGTTGAAGTTCTTTCTGGTGTTCAGTTCCTCCAGGGCGTCTAAACATGTTTCTTGATCGGTTATGACTGTGCTTAACCATGTCTTCAAGTCATCGATCTTGGAATCCGACAACAAACTCTCTCCTTCCCCAACTTCGAGGGAAGTTGCCGAGTCATTGAGTCGATCCAACGCGTCATCAAACACGGTTCCACATACATCTAGAGCGTGTTTCACTTGGGTGTTATTGGTTTCAGCTTGTAACTTCTTGGGATACTGTGACAACCCAGAGAGCTCGTCGATAACTACTTTCAAAGAAAGCTTGAAGAGGATCTCTGGGTCAGTTGCGTTCGACGATGCAACAGAGGATATGCTGGAGAAGCAGGAAGATGGGTACTGAGTCACTTCGCAAACCGCCTTCAATGAAGCTGCTGGAGTTAACTCGGTTGGGGATGCAGTATCGGGAGACGAGTTGTTTCTCTTGTGTATCAAAGTCCCCGCAACTGCGCCAATGATAACAGCTAACAGCACGATAATGGAGATGACGAGGATGATGAGACGCCTTCGTGTCTTTCGCTTGAAAGCTCGTTCTTCAGCCTCGTCTACTTTGCCATAGCCCTTGAAAGACTTGATTGAATCCATTGCTCAACGAGATGAAAAGATAGGACCTCTCTTCGATGCTTCTTTGTTAAAATATTACAATTATAATCGATCAAGAAAATGAAAAATGGGAAGAGTAATGATCTTTATTTAAATAAATTGTTTTATTTTTTATTTTATTATACAATCAACATCATTATTTTCCTTCCGCCATAATTACACATCTGGCATTTAATAAGATTAAAAACTGAGTAAACAAGAAAGATCACCATTTCTTGATTATCAAATGTATTTCATTTTTATAGAGATTCAAACTTTCAATCTCATACTGTACAACATAATTTGTAAATCCAACATGTAATTAATATTTAAAGTTGCAAGTATCCCAATTTTTTTGTTTAATCATCAAAACTGTTGCCACTTGTCATCTTATTACCAACATGTTGCTTTGATTCATCATTTTGGACGGAGAAATGAGGTGGAAAATGTAATTAAAACCATAGTATAATTTTTGGAATTTGTTAATTAAATTCACTTTTGTATTTGTATTGCTTTTTTTTTTACTTAAATCTAGTAACATAATGTGACTAATGTTATTAGAACGATATCAAATTAATCAGTTGGAAGTTGAATTGATTAATATAATAGTTCGAATAAAAGAGTTGAATTAATTAAATTGAAAAATGCTTGAATTTGATAAAATAAAATAAAAATGGGTACAAAAAAGTGGCAATTGAACAAGTGATTTAATAATTTTTATGAAATTTTAATTAATTATTTAGTTATTGTTAATCTAGCAGTCGAACCGATCACACCGATTAAATTAGGAATTAGTGGTCTAACTGGTATAACCACTTATCCAATTATTAAGACACTAGATGTGATATTCTAACATTGTACCATATGACCACTTGAAAATTTATATTTATTTTAAATTTTTAAGGAATTATGTGAGACTTTAAAGTGTCACATCATTAAACCTTTATATTTTTCAAATTATGTGATCAAAGGGAATCTCTTTACCAAGTTTGAGAGCCAAAAATCATATTATCCTTGAAAAATAAATATATATGGAGTTAGTTGAATTTTGCAAATTATAATTTAAACTTAAAAACTATAAATAATTTGATTTTTTTTAGATACTTAACGATATTTTTAAAATATGTTGATGCGATGTTAAATCAATTTAAAGACGACAACTACGGTAACAGCCCCTCTTTCCTGCTCAAAAGATTTCTTACAAGTTCTGATTAACCCTAACAAAATCCCATTGGAAAAGGACAGAAAATTGATATGCAAGGAAGCTTCAGCTGCAAATGTAACGTGAACCACTAATTAGTCAGCTCCCATAATCACCACTTGGAGCATGTGAACTCTCATTATTTTGTTGGATCAAACTAAATAAATTTTCTTTTTCCCTTTCATCAAATTACTATAAATTTATTAGTAGTAGTTGGATAGCACTAATTTCCCCAAGGTCAAACTATATACAATTTTATGGGTAAATTCCACTAATAGCCACCTAATTATTGGTAATTTGTTTAGTCATCTAGCTATAAAAAAAATAACAAAATGGTTATTCAATTATACAATTTTATCTTTTTGGTCATCAATTGGCTAACAGTGGCAACTTCTAAAATTGAAATAATAGCAATTTTAACCTTTGACATTATATATTTTGTCAATTTAGTATTGATTCTAATAAATCTAATCTTTAACATTTACACATTGTCTAATGTGATCTTTTTTTGTAGTTTTGCTTTTCCTTATTACCATTTCACCTAAAAAGCTAAAGAAACAAAATTATTAACTAAAATTGATAAAAAAAAATTATACAAAAAATAGAAACACCAAAAAATTCAAGATAATAATTTTTATTTTTCTCATTCTTTTAAAATTAACTCTCGACGTCACAAAAAAATTAAAACTATATATGGAGAGAGAGACCAATTTACACAATGTGCAAATGTTGAGGGTTAATTTTTTTAGAATCAAGATTAAATTCACATAATTTATAAATGTTACGGGTTAAAATTGATATAATGCCAATTTTAAAAATTGCCATTGTTAGTCAGCTTGTAACAAAAAAGACATATTTGAATAACTGAGTGATCATTTTGTAAATTTCATAGTTTAGTGATAAAAAAGGAAATTTACTAATAGTTGGATGATACTAGTGTAGTTTGCCCTAATTTTATGTAATACAATGAGATAAATTTCAAAACTATATGTGAACTTTGGTTTAATGTGCAGTTTTATACATAAACTTTAATTTTGTGCAATTTTTGTACATGAAATATTGATTTGATCAAATTCTCACAAATTATTAACACAATTATTAATACAACATTATTTTATATTTATATATTAGATACACAAATAATTATATTTATTCAATATAAAAATAATTTTTAAATTTATATAATTGAATTAAAATTAAAATTTCATACATATATTTAAATCATAATCAAAATTTTTTATATATATAATTACACCAAATCAACATTTATTCATCAAATACATATATTATTTAAACTCACTTCTCCAATATCCAAAGAAATTGATTTTTATTCCGTGTTGGGTTCGTCCGTCCTGCTCACTTGGACGTATTTAAAGGTGATTACCATGTGCTATACAATGTGAAACATCATGACGCGTTGCTATGCCATTGATTGCGCCAACATTTCTTCTCAATAATTTTTTTTTTTCTTTGGCCAAAAGGAATATTCTTTTCTCATGATAAGTAATTTTTAAAAATGGCGTTATCAATTTTTTTACTCAATTTTTGCTTGAATAAGGTCTATAAAATGTATGAACATGAGCTCACTCTACCAAGCGAATATTAAAAAAATTAAAATGTGTT
Organism: Gossypium bickii; assembly: GCA_025503065.1. Lineage (NCBI taxonomy): Eukaryota > Viridiplantae > Streptophyta > Magnoliopsida > Malvales > Malvaceae > Gossypium > Gossypium bickii. The sequence continues at coordinate 134,947,522 of CP106709.1, read as the reverse complement.
TTTTCTGGCATGATTTTCGGAATGTAGATGTTGGCAGCATTTCAACGTTCCATTTGTCAATATGCTTAAGCGTTTTCGATAAAAAATTTTGAGTTATTCAAAACTCCAGAGCTGGAAAATAGCCCCGACCAATGAAAGTGCTCCACAACCTGCAAACAGTGTAATGAACATATGGACTTTTGAATAAAGTCTATCTCGAGGGATGCTTTGTACTCTGATTTGTGGGCAACTGTGGGGCATCAATTCCTTTGACAAATGGTTGGTTTTATGAAAATAATAGCCAATTGGGATTTAACATTTTGTCCTTCCAAGTGTCATTTCCATCTTAAATTAGCTTTTGATTCCCTTGAATTTTATTTGGAAATCCCCTACTGAAAACCAGGTGCCAGCATTGGGCCAAGTGTCGACATCGAACCAGACACTTCGGGTATTCGATATCTCTTTCTGACAAAGGCCGAATTGGTAGCCACCCCATTCGCGAACTTAACTTCAAGTCCTTAACTGATAATTGCCGACATTCGCAAGGGCTATTATTTTCTTTTTTGGACGATGATTATTTATTGACATGAAACCAAACTGTCTCAATAGATAAATTTGAAGAAAACCTTGGCATTCGCTTATTACTTCTATTAATTTAGTAATAATTTAACAGATACATGGCCGCAAAGCAAATCTCAAACCAAACAATGAAGTAGGTAGGTGGCTACATTGACAATGCAATCTTTAAAATTATTACAGCCCAAGAGCGAAAGGAAAGCCTGTAGAGCTTAACCAACTTCCTCCAGCAATGAACCTGCCAGGAGTAAAAGCCTGAGCTTCACTTGCACTAGTGATCACCTTGTACCCTCCCCATTTCACTCTCGCAGAAGTTGAGGCACCGGCCCCAGTGTTCTGGTACTCGGCATAAAACAGTGTTTTCAGGGCGAAACTCCCGCTCCACTCGTGCCAACCAGCAGGTTGAATCACGTCACTGATTGTTGATTGCATTACCACAGTCCTCGAGTATTCCTTCCAGGGCCTGCCAAGATATGTTGGGAAGTTTTTACGAACAGGCTGTAAATCAGAAGTGGCACCTATCCTACATTTCTGGATCACAATGCCTGTGTTTTGGTTAGGGTCGGTCCTGCCTTGGGCTGTCACCATGTTTTTCTGCCCTGAGTTTGGTTTCCGAGCATGGATATCGCAGTTTTGGAGCACGGCTGCGGCATTTCCAAAGATGAAGTCAACTGTTCCTGCTACGAGACAGTTAACGTAAAATTGACGATTGGAGTGGACGTAGAGTGTGTCCTGGTATGCTAGCATGTCACAATTGTAGAATGCTGAGAGATCAGAGCCAACACGGAGGGCAACAGCTTGATGCTTGGAGGGACCTGCTGTGTTTTGGAAGGTTATGTCTCGGGCAAGGAACTTTTCACCAACCACAGCTGCAACCAACCACATGGTAACATGTATTATATTAAGCATGTTCAGCATAAAGTTCAAACTTCAAATATATAACATTAAACTACCAATGTAATAATTCAACGTTTTATCTGGCGTATAATACTTAATGAGCATCCATGTGATTCTGCATTATGTAATGTACAACTATAAATTGGCTCAACAACACTTGTTTCTGTTATTTAATGACGCTAGCTGCCTAACTAAGAAAATATTGTTAAGCATCAAATCAATTTATTGAACTTTTTGATTTCAGCGGCAACAGGACTACGAGGGGAACGAAGCTAGCTACTCCTATGAATGCTTGAACTATTCCAATTTGTAACGAAAGTAAAACTATTTGGTATCTTTTGGAGAAGGCAGCTGCTTTATGTAAACCAACACTGACCCTTACGCACCAGCAAAGGACAGCACTATTTAGTCGGGGACCAATCAAAAGGAACTTAGAAAAGGTATTGCTATGATGCTGTACGGAGCTGCTCAACTGTGCACAATAAGTGTACCGTAACATCGCCAAAAACTGGAAATCGGTTGGTCGATTCCCTTCGTCCAAGCATGTGTTGGGCCCTTCAAACATCAGTCATTGGAGCTCAACACCCCTTACTAGGATGGGTTAAAATTGTATAATAAAAAAATCAAATTTTTTTGCACTTTGGGTTGGCGTGCCTGGTGCGATGTTGAATGCATGATAATTAGTCAAAAAATAGCTACCATCCACGAAAGGAAACTGGAAAAAGTTGTTATATAACCCAATGAGACAAGTAGATGCAACAAGAGGGAAGCCACCAAGTCCCCACAATCAAAATTCATTGAACATGATAATAGATGAAAAGCTTATCTAGAAAAAGAAAAATCCAGGGTCAGCTGTAAATTAACCTCACTGTTGTTGTTTTGGGTGAAAACAGGAAGTAGAGTGTTCAATTAACTCAATGCCTCTCTATTTATCTATCTATCTACAAAACTAAGGAGAAAGGATTTATTTGAAAAATGTCATGGCGGGGTTGATTATGATCTATTCCAATAATAATGGGCAAAATGAGGAGCACACGTTGTAACCTGACAACTAGTCAATTGTAGGATTATTTGTCCATTTTGCGTAGGATATCTTTCATATTCAAATATTGTATATAAAAAAAATATTCTGTTTGAATAATTGACCTTTAGTGAACCAGGCCATGTGCTCCCTTAATCTAATGAGATAACGTAGGAAAGTTCAACCAATATGATTTGACGACATGAATCACTGAGAAGAGATAAGCAGGGGCCCTAGCTTCTGCTCCAGTGTGATCAGGGACTGACTCGAGATATTTCGTACACTACTTAACCGAGTTGATTATCAATTTTTTAGGTTAAAATCTGCATATAGGCCCTGTACTTTTCAAAAACTAGGGATTTAGTCCATGTATTTGTATTTTTAAGAATTTAATTTCTCTAATTTTCATATTTTTAAAATTTAAGTTTAACTATTAACACAGATAATTTTTTTATTAAATTTATTGATAAGACATTTTGAAATTTAAAAAAAAAAACTATTCACTTTCTAGTCATGTAATTAAAAAAGGATATTATAATTAACATGAATTTAACAAAAAATAATTTATAAACATTAATGGTTTGACTTAAATTTTAAAATCTGAAAAGTGGAGGAACTAAATTTCTAGAAATACAAATACATGGACTAAATTACTAGTTTTTGAAAAATACAGGAACTACAGGCATATTTTAACCATTTTTTAAAAAAAGAAAACAAATATAATCTGAGGCCAGTAAATGATCAGTTTGGCCGGTAGTAGTTCAACCTACGATCCATTAATGGTCGCCGGGAACTTTAGAGAATTTATTGAAAAATTAATATAATGAAATTTAATTGAAAAAGAAAAGGTAAATTCATGTAAAATATAGGAAATGAAAATAGACTTACCAACTGTGGCAGAGTGGAAAGTGGTGCTTCCGTCGACCACATTCCTGCTGCCGGTGATGATTGTTTTAGTTCTTCCGTCTCCGATGAACATTATGTTGCTCTTCTTCTTTGGGACTTCCACGTTTTCTCTGTAGACGCCTGCCTTGATTCTAATAATATACCTTTTGCTGCTTTTCTCCGGTGCTTTGGCCACCGCTTCCGACACCGTTTTGAAGTTCCCGCTACCATCGGCCGCCACAACCACGTTAGGGGTCACCGAAGACGACTGAAGCAGGCGCCTGTCGCCAGCGGACAGCCACTCTGGCCAGGCAATGCCGCTTTCGTCCTCCTTCAGCTTCCTGTTCGATGACTTGAGCATCATCTCGTTTGCAATATCAGTGTCCGTCATGTTCTTGATCATGGCAAGCGCATTACTGCACATCTTTTCGACGTACCTCTCGCCATCGATCAGGGCCTCACGGATTTTCTTGTCGGCACCCTCGTGAGAAAACCCGTCCAAGCAAGTTTCCCGGTTGGTCATTGCGGCACTCATCAGGGTCTTGAGGTCATCCGCGTGCTCGGTCAAAGATTTCTTGTTGGGGTACTCATGAAGATCCTCAACAACTTCGTGGAGCTCGTCGAGGGTCTCGTCAATAGTCTCCAAACAATCATGGAGAGCCGTCTTTTCACGCGTCGTCAAGTCCTTTCGAGCCAACAGCTTCTTAATCTTGAAGTAAATGTGTTCGACAGCAGTGGTGGTGATGTTAAGAGACAATTCGATAACATCCCTTTGGCTCCTCACCTTTTTGGCAGTACCAGCAGGGACGGTAGTAACAGCCGAGAAACATAAATCAGGGTAGAACGTACCACTACAAGCTGATTTCACAATGGCATGATGGGAAGTATCGGAATCATCGGAGTTATTCCGTGAGCTCACTCCAGCAGCAATGCCGATTATAGCAGCGACAATGACTAAAGATGCAAATAGTGCCAAGAAAATTTTCTTGTGTTTCTTGGTGAAGGAAATGTGTTTGGCAGAATCAGAAATGTTGGATAAAGTTTCTTTAATTCTGCTCATTGTTTCTTTTTGGCTACGAAGAACAGAAGTTGGAAGGGTGAAGAGAAGTGGCAGCTTGGTTGGAGGATTTAAAGAGCTTTGGGTGCAGACTCAGCACAGGGAATTCGCATATTCTTTTTTGCATTTCAATTATTTGCAATTTCGCATAAGTCCACATGTATTTTATTTTTCTTTTTTACTTTTTCACTTTTTTTTTTTTTTTGAACTTCTAAAGCTTCAGACACACATGATGCAACTTGAATTTTTTTTACAATATTTGCAACTTGCAAAATTTTTAAAACAACTAGGAGGGGATCAGGGGATGTCTTAGACATATATCGTTTATAGGGATAATGTTAACTTTTTAAATATCGTGAAAAAATAAAAAAATAATTTGGGTTTTTAAATTTCACATTTTTAAACTTCACATTTAAGTTTATTTTGATATTTGTATTTTTTTTCACTTTAATACTTGAAGTTAATAATTACGTCTATTTTGATATCTAAATTTAGAAAAATTTAAAAGTTTGATGATGTAACAATTTAAGTTAAAAAAAAAAAGACGATGATGTGGTACAATCCTAGAGTGTCATATTTAGTGTTTTAATAACCAAACTCATGGTTGAACAAGTTAGACCATCAGTTATCAATTCAACTAGTTCGATTGTTTAACCAACAATAATTAAAAATTCATAAAAATTTAAAAAAAGTAAATATATATATATAGAGAGAGAGAGAGAGAGATTCAGTTTTACTTCTCTTTTTAGATTTTTATAAAATTTTAATTAATTAATTATTGTTATTGGTATGGCTTTCAAACTGGTGGTCTAATATGTTCAACAATCGGTTCAGTTATTAAGACACTAAATATATGACACTTTGAGATTGTATCACATCATCATCTAAAAAAAATTATTTTTCGAACTTAGAGTGCCATATCATTAATCTTTTAGAGTTTTCAAGTTCAAGGATTATAATAGACTTAATTGTCAAGTTCAAGTGTCAAAGTAAACAAAAAAATTACAAGTACCAAAGTGAATCTAATTGTCAAGTTTAAGGGATTGATATGAGCTTACATGCTAAATTCAATAGACAAAAGTTACATCATTCCATTTTTCTTCACTGTCATTAACAAAATAGACTTAAATAAATAGTGATTTTCAAGTTCGGAAATTAATATAGATAAAAAAAATTCAAGAACAAATTTGAACCTATAAAAAAAATTCAAGAACAAATTTGAACCTATTTACCAAATTCAATGGCGGAAAGTTACGTGTTGGAAATTATAAATAGTTTCCTTGTATTAAAAATGAGATTTGTTTAAAGTAATGATTAAATTTTTTATCTCACACGTAAATAAAATGCATTCAAATCTGAACATATGTTTTTTCACTCCAAATAACCACCGGAACAAAATCTCAAAAATCTAACTCAGATCATTTCTCTTCTTATTAATGATTAGTTTTATTGGTTTTCTTTTTCATTACATTTATTTATTTTATCTTTTTGGATAGGCTGCTATATATATATATTTGCAATTATTGAATAGGCTGCTGTAAGGTCATTTTACTGGGAATCTCTGAGGAAAATAATATTATACAAAGAAAGATGAAGAAATTTCTTCTACGTTCCTTTACTCATTTCACTCCAAAGGGTTGAATGCATCTCTTGTCGTCTTCAATTATTGAAGATTGATGAGACACTTGCCTTCCAATTACTTGATTAATTGACCATTAAGCTCTCTTGGAAACAAATGTAGGATTCTCTTCTGTTACTACTTTATAAGTCACTTCTTCTACACTCCTCTTTGTCCAAAATTTTTAACTATCGACTTCATAGAAATCTATTATTATTGTTGTGAAATTAAAAGGCCATGTTATTAATTTCGGTACTCCGTCTTTTACTTTTTTTCACTTTTTTCCTTAAACTACTAAATTCTTCTTCTTCTTTTTTTCCAATAATGAAGTCTCGAACACACATGTTACAACTTGCGATTGTTTTATACTGTCAACATGCAACTATGATTTTATTTACAAAAAAACAAACAAACGGATGCCTGAAATATTATCGTAAAAAATTCATTGGTACTTGGTTTTATATCCCTTTTTTTTTTTTTTTTCTTGCATTACATTCACGTGGTTTCTTTCCTTTTTTTAACGTGATTTTTATGGGGTACTGGAATGGCAGAGAACTTTGATTTTCCTTGGATTCTTGGATAAGTAGTATCTGATTTCTCGCCCATTTCCACGGTTCGTTCCCAGAAAAAAAATGAAAAATATTTTGTTTACTAATTTCACTCAGGCTCAAAAACCCTTTTAGATTTCTAATTTAACCCTTGATTACATGATTTCCGTTTTATGTTGTCTTGCAAAGAAACCAATATGTTACCAGATTAGGTTCATGTATGCCTCTTTCAAGGGCGTCGGTGCTAATAACTATTTGTACGATTCTTACCTTTTTCAAAAAAATAAAATAAAAATATCCACTTGTCTCTTTTTCTCCACGTCTCTTTCACTCTCATTTTAACATGAACCCCCTAATCACCCTTTCATCTTATCCTACTTTCTATATTGGTGATAAAAAAGTTTTTTAACATCTTCAATTATGTATATTTGATTCTCTTAATTAGGCTTTTATTATGTCACAATGCTGTGTTAAGGTTTTAATTAATATTGTATTCCATTAAGATTATACGTTAATGTCAACAAAAAGAAGATTACAGTAATAATTTAAATCCAAAATATGCTTAGCGCCTGAATTGATTGTTTGATTGAATGAACCAACTTTTATATATATATATATATATATATATATATAACAAAACAGCCTTAAATTTCCAAATGAGTCAAACAAAAGCAGCGCAGCCATGGATTCTGGGAGAGGAGAAACAAAACTACAACACAACTTGCCCTAAAGAGATCAGAACAACGTAGCCAAAGGGAACGTGGCCAGCCGTTTGCAGTTTTAAATAAATAGATTTCATATTCGTTGGGTTTGCCATCATTGTGTTACTGATCTCAATTAAATAAATCAAAACATTAATTTTAAATAATCTACTCTTCATTTATTTTTCCTAAAGTAGTAGGTAGAATGGCTTTTGTTTTTTCATACCACGACAGATAATCTCGTTCCGTTGCCAATTCAAGCATTGAATAAAATACATCAAACCCATATTACTTTAAGTTAATTAATCACGTCTTTTTTTTTTTTTACCTTTTAATAAAATCTATGCATCATCATTTGTTTCCCTATCAAAAATCATTTCATATATTGTAACAATATTAAATGAGTGATACATATCATTTTAAGGTGACAGAAAATAATAAAAAATAATTAATGGAATATATAATAGAATTTGAATTTTTATTTGTGAAATTAAAATTAAAATCTTAAAATCTTAAATCACTTACTCTTTTAGGTTATTGATCATATTTAAATATTTTGAAGTGTAATTAAAAATTTGTGGAGTGAAAAAATTCTATTGGATAGAATAATAACCCAAAATATTATCCAAAACTTTGTTATAATGATGCCTTATTGGATGCGAAACAAGAAAACGTTTTTAAAAAAAAAATCCCACGTCGGTTTGTGCCAGAGAAGGGGGACAAAAGCTAAAAGACACGAAACCTACTCCATGAACTGGATATTTCATTCTTGTCCGTATAAATAATTCATAAAAAAGAAAAAAAGGTTACCACCACAAGTAGGGTTCTTAAATTCCATAAACCACACTAATATCATGATGTAAATTTTTAAAATATTAAAATAAATGAAAAAAAAAAACTAATCAAAACATAAGAAAGATACGCGCTCATGTTTGAATTTCATTACAAAAATTTTAAAGAGTGTAATAAAAATGAATTCGTGTGTGTATATATTCTTTGCTTCGTATAATTAAAAGATAACTGGGAAAAAGACTTTGTCTCGGCTAAAAGAAAGAGGAATTTTAGCATCTTGCTTTTCAGCTAATTTTATGTATGCTCTCTCTGAGTTTAGACAAAAGTGTTATCTAAGCTGTAGTTGACAGTACTTTACGTAATGAAGGGTCAAGTCCGAAGTAAAACATTATAATAAGTTAATAAACACGAGTCCATTTATTTCATCACGATTAATTAATACAATATAATAAAATATTTATATTTATATTTAAATATTTTTACAAATATTAAATTATTTATATAGTTTTACTAGGGTGAAATACCCAAAAATACCTAAAAATTAATTTAATTACTGATAAGGACCAGTTTCAAAAATATTTACGGAAAATGGCCGTTTTCCCCCAAAACGCGTCCACGTCAGTGCGTTTTAAGGGGAAATGCCAGCAAAGCGCGTCCCCAAGGGCGCTTTAGCCCGTGTTTTTTTTTTAAAAAATTATTCTCAAATTTTTTAAAAATTTACGAGAATAAATCTTTATAAAGGCTCAAAATAACAACACATTTTTTTTTAAGGTGTCATCAATTGATAAGGAAATATAACTTACAAAGGAAATCTTTATATAGACCCAAAGTCTCATTTCACTTGTTTTCTTGAGCAAAGTGGGATATGAGATATGTGTATATATAGACTCATGAATAGTTTTGCAGCTTGTTCCTAAACAATGTGGGATTCCTTCCTCTTTTAACTAACAACATGAGATGACATGCTATATTATATTTGATTTTTTTTTTACAAAACAATTTCTCTTTTTTTATATTTTGTTAACATTTTCTTATATTATAAAAAACAAGAAACAAAACAACTCAACTATATTTTTTGCAAATCTAATTATAATTATAATTATAATTATATTATTATTTATATTATATTTATATTATTTATATAATATTTAATAGCAGTATAAATTATTATTTATATTATATTATATTTAATAGAGTAGAAGTCTCGAGTCTTTTTTTGCCAAAAGAAAATGTTTTATTATTATTATTAATTTTAATTTATAATTGAATTTAAAAATAATATGAAAATTAAGTTGATTTTTATTTAATATAAGAGTACCTTAATTTTAGTTTGTATCTGACTATAAAAGTAAAATTCGATTAAGCTCAAATTAAAATTTTCAAACATTAATTACAAATTGGCCGTGATTAAAGTTTTCGCCTACTACTCAAATGAAATAAGTTTAAACTTTATCCTCCCTTCATATTTATACTGCATTCTAAAAAAAATTCATATTTATAAACATTTAATTGTTATTCAGAGATTTCGATTATTTGATTATTGTTTTCAATGGACTGTTTTGTTAACTTAAAAATTAATTAATTATTTTACAAGTATTTTTTTGTAATATTTTTTTAAGAAAATACTTAGTAAAATTTGTTAATGGAAAAGCTAAAAAACTTAAGCAGCCATCAAAATACATACCACCCTTAAATTAGCTCCATACCTAATACTAACATTTGATTCGGTTTTATAAAATTTGATTTTTTTTTCAGTTGTTACTAAAATACATTTAATTCAAGTTAAAAAATTATAATATATACAATAGAATCGAATTTTATTTTATTTTTTATTTAATTTAATGTTAATTTTTAATTCATAGTAATCAGGTGAGAGCTGCTCTATACTATCATATACTACACCCAACAAACCGATGTGGTATAAATCGACGGGCAAAAGTTTGATGTAGTAATATAATTATAATTAGATTTGCAAAAAATATATTTGAGTTGTTTTGTTTCTTGTTTTTTATAATATAAGAAAATGTTAACAAAATATAAAAAAAAAAGAGAAATTGTTTTGTTAAAAAAAATTAAATATAGTGTAGCATGTCATCTTATGTTGTTAGTTAAAAGAGGAAGGAATCTCACATTGTTTAGGAACAAGCTGCAAAACTATTCATGAGTTTATATATACACATATCTCATATCCCACTTTGCTCAAGAAAACAAGGGAAATGAGACTTTGGGTCTATATAAAGATTTCATTTGTAAGTTATATTTTCTTATTAATTGATAACACCTTAAAAAATGGTGTTGTCACTTTGAGCCTTTATAAAGGTTTATTCTCGTAAATTTTTAAAAAATTCGAGAATAGTTTTTTTTTAAAAAAACACGGGCTAAAGCGCACCATTGGGGACGAGCTGATGTGGACGCGTTTTGGGGGGGAAACAGCCATTTTCCGTAAATATTTTTGAAACTGGCCCTTTTCCGTAATTAAATTAATTTTTGAGTATTTTTGGGTATTTTACCCATTTTACTATATATTTAAATTTTAAAATTTATATTTTCTATTATTTTAATGTTTTTAATTAATTTTTAGCTATAACTTCTTAAAAATATAAGCAAGAACGTTATGTACTGAATTAAATAATTTAAATCATAAATAAATTTATTTATATTTTTATTTAATTGTAAAATATATAAATATTAATATAAAATATTTTAAATGCTAGAAACCGTTTCGAGTCATTGAGCATAATTTTAAAGAAAAGAAAAACATTTAAAAAATCAAAATCAATAGACAGTTAAGCGTGGATTCCCTGCTTCATTGTTAACTAAATAGACACCATTCACTTCACCAATAAAAAATAAAAAATAGACACCATTCATATCTCATCGCAAATCACGCTTTGATTTTTTCTTCTCAACTGTCTTTGGTCCGAATTGGCAAATAATACGGAACACAAGATTTTAAGTTTTTTTTTAAAAAAAAAATTAAGTATATCTTAGGGTAAATTCACTATTAGTCATTAAACTGTGGATAAACTTTCATATCATGTTACTTAATTAAAAAAGTTACAATTTGGTTAGTAAATTTTTTAAAAGTTTTTCATTTAAGTTACTGAATTATTCAAACGTTTTTATTTAAATCACTAGGTTGTTAAGTTTTTTTTTTTTCCTTTAAGTTTTGCCAACAAGTACCAATTGAAAACTCTCACTCCCCTTCTCTTCTACAACTTATTTTTTCCATGAAACACCTTTGAACGTAACAAATATACAAACTAAAATCCAAACAGTTTTTTCTTTGAGTTCTGACACTAATCGTTATATCGGCTTAGATCTAAATTATGTTATTCTATTCATCAATAGATATTGATCCACTGTACCAATTATCAAATCGATACCTGGAGCTTACTAACCATACTTAAAAAAAAATCAATAACCTAATAACTTAAATAAAAACTTTTGGAATAATTTCGTTAATTAAATAAAAAATTTCAAATAATTCAATGAATATTTTATAATATTTTAAATTAAATAACTAAAATATAAATTTACTAATAATTTAGTGACATTAAATATAATTTTACCAAAAGAAAGTATACTAGCATTGATGTAGAAAAATTTAAAGCTTTTATTTCTCTCCCCTTTTCTTTTTTCCCTCAAATAAAAAAAGTATGTTGCTTTTTCTTTAACCAGTTGGATCATCATCATTACAGTGTCCCATTTTCATTTTCTTTATATTTTATTTTAATAACTAATGTTCTAATAATAGCAATTATTGAGATGTGTGGAGGGGCGGCAAGGAGAACTTTTTTTTTTTTAGAAAACCAACTGCTTTATTGTGTATTAGTAGTCAAAAAGATATATCCATTGAGGATTTTTTTAACACCTTTTTTACCCGATAGTAGTTTTAGTTTAAGTGAATTAGGGGATTATTAATTATAATATGTAGAGAACTACTAACTGATTTAATTCCTACTAATGAACATATGTTAATATACGTTCCCTCAAGTTGGAGGATGTCCTTCACTCTAAATTTGTCTGTACTCCAAGTGTATTTTTGAAAGTCTCATCTTCATAACTCCAATTTACTTTAGTGTTCCCAAAAACCAAACAATCTCTACAATAGTTAATGTCATTCAGCTTTGTAGACAGGAAAAATAATTTGAGATGAATTACAAAATATTATCTGTCAAGTTAAAAATATTATGGATAACACTTATTCAATCAATAGAAAAGAGAATAAATTTGTTCTTCATCTTTGAAACGGAATCATCGTTCTAATATTAAGTTAAAATAACGGTTAGATCAAAATTCTAGGATTCCATTACAACAAAAGAGAATCATTTTAAATAAACTATCCACTTAATCTTTAAGTCATAATATATAACCAAATTCTTCCCAAATAAATTCAATTTGAATATTACATAAAACTCTAAATACCTCAACACAATAACTATTTTATTTTTAAAATTGCATGAAAATCACGTATAGATTTAAAATCACTATTAATTTAATTTAAATAAAAAAAGTTTATTTTTTGAAAGAGTAGATACTATTTCGATCCGCATGTAAAGATAGATTGATTCTATTGGATACATGATTTAGATTTTTTATAAGAATTATATTAGATATAGAATTTTGTTTGTGAAATTAAAAATCTTAAAAGACGAATAATAATCTTAAAAACAAACAAATAAAATAGTTTATAAGCAAATCGAATGTATATTTCATGACTTAAAAGTAGATGCACAAACAAAACTATTTAATTATTTTATTCAAAATAAAAATAATTATTTAAATAATTTTTATCTTAAATAATTTAACATAAATCGAATTTAAATCAAATTGCAAATTAACATCCAAACTAATCACTTTTAAACACATTATTTAACAAAAAAAGCATATAAATTTATACAAATAAAAGTATAATATTTTAGAAGAAAAATTGGACATTGCTTTCCCTTTTTCTCTCTTTTCTTTTCCGTCTTATACTCTTTGAAACCTTTTAAATTTAATTTTATAAAAGTAAAATAATTTAAAAACTTCTATTATATATCAATTCTAATCCGATGTCCTTAATAGTAATTTTTTATTCTCATCTCACCGCTACAGTTACGTTTGAATCCAAACACACACTCCACCATTGATTCTAATCTCACTGTTACAGTATCCAATCTCACCGTTACAGTAGCTAATCTCACCGCCACCGCTATTTTTAACCTCAGAGGTAAACACACCGCCCATCCAAACTAAGCTTTACATCCGTGTATTCATTTACTATCTTGTTGGAAAATTTAAATTATCAATAATGTCTTAATATACTTTAATTACTGAGTAATTGGAGCTAAAAGTTGGATGAAATGATTCCAAATATTTTAATATCAAGCTATGTTAATTTAACGCACAAATAGATACAGCAAATCAGCTCTATTTATGGAGAACAGGAGCTGTTGTTAATTAAAAATATATTTGAATTGAGAGTTTTTTTTTTTTTTTTGATAAAATACTGGACTTTCATGAATATAGGCCAAACCCAAAGTCAGAGAACAGTAAAACAACTGAAACAAAAATAAAACAACTAAACGAAAATAAACATCCTAAGCCCAAGACCAAAATAACAACAGAACGAAAAACAAAAGACTAGCAAAATAAAACAGAAATTCGGCTCAGTACCCACGAAAACCAGCATCAGATAATGATGGGGGAGCTATCGGGACTGCGTCCCAGCTGTTATCAACATTAAACCCCATCTTGAAACTCACAAAAGGTATTGGTGAAGTTATCAGAATCACATTTAATGACTCCCATCATATTTCCAAAAAAAGAAAACCACCCCTAAAAACAGAGGCTCTTCTCGAAAACTCCCTATCCTTGTCAACAGAAAAACCCCCAAACAGCATTAGAAAACTCAAAAAATATGGGCTTAAAGATCTGGCATATTAGAACCCATAGAACATCGTTTTTCCAAAGCCTGATCCTGCCATTGGGTGTTTCAACATCTTTTATCCAAAAGGCTGGAAACAACAGATCAAAACCCACCAAATATATATTATAGTTTTCGAAGCTCGACTAAAGTCTCTCTCTATCGCTCGCTGTCTATTGCTGTTAGGTTTCAGCACCAGAAATTAGCCTGTCACTGTAAGTCGAAGTAAGCTAAGCTGCCGCCGGACGACAACTGCTTCTTGTTCTCGCCTCCCCCGTTTGGGCTCTCGCTCGAATCGGAACCTTTATGCGTTGGTAGGCGTTCGACTCAATCTAATAGCCTACCTATCGGGCGCCAATAAAAGAAAAAGTTTTCGCATGGGCTCATCATCTGATGCAGAACTGATTTCATAACCACCATCCATCACTAATCACATTCCACATCCCACTTCAAATTTTTCGATTCCTCGGGTAGCGGTAGCCTCCTCTACAAAAAGGCATTCCAGCTTCAGAGGTAGGTGAGCCGGGTCAGGAGGACTTTGACTTCTGGGATGGGATCGGATCCTGTTCGAAGCACTCCACCTCATAAAATAATTCTCTTATCTTTTTTCTTTTTTAGTTTTTCAACCTTTCGACCTTTTGGATTTTTTTTTTTTTTGTAGTCCGTTGTTATTAATGTTATCGTACACGTAAAATGATATAGCTGAGAAAGTTCTAACTTGCGTTGGACAGTGTTTGCCATTTTTTTTTTTTGGTTATCTATCCTATATGAAGTGAATTAACAGTGAATTTAGTTGTTAAAATTATTGATTATGTTGAAAATTTCTTAATACTTTTTTTTTTTCATTAGAAAAGCATTGAGGAAAGTATAGTTTTTTTTTTTTTTGGTTTGGACTTTGGATAGCGTTACTGGTTAGAGGATCTGAAAAGTCCCTAAATATTATATAACTATTACAGGCTTTGGAAGCAAATGAAGATGGGGAAAAAAGCAAAGAAAGGAAATAGTGGTTTTGATGATAATGGTTATAAAAAGAGTGTAACGAGCCAGGTGACTGATGGGACTGGGAAATTTAAGAAATCTTTCAAGCATCACCAGAATTCGGACTCACAAGCACCAGTTATCAGGTATCATTACTTTGTGATCCAAGTTGTTAAAAATTTTTAAGTTGTGTTTTGGAATGTTTAACTGATATGATTACACTTTTAGGAAACAGGTTGAGCCTGAAACAGCAAAGTACTTTTCGGAGATTGCAAACCTTTTTGAAAGCCAAGGAGTGGATGTGGAGGAGCGATGAGTTATATGTGGTAATGCTCTTGAAGAAGCTAGGGGGAAGGAATTTGAACTAGCAACAGATTATATCATAAGCAATACTCTTCAGACTCTACTCGACGGCTGTAATTTGGACAATCTATGCAGTTTCCTTCGAGGCTGTGCAAAAATCTTTCCTGCCATTGCAATGGACAGGTCTGGTTCTCATGTAGCTGAGACAGCTTTTAAGTCATTAGCCAGGCATGTTCAGGACACAGAAGCCTACACCATTATTGAAGAGACTCTGAAATTGATATGCAAGGTATCGAGTATTTGATTTGTACTCTAATGGCAAATGAAACAAACTCTGTCGCATATTCTTGTTATAGGACTTCTGGAGGCCTTGCCTGCCTGACATACCCTTCTTTTCAGTGTATTAGCAGATACAACTAAATATTTCAAGAGACTTTATTTGGAGGCAAACTAAGATAATGTGCTAAATTTTGCTACTTAACTCTGAATCTTTCCTTGATCCATTTCAGGTTATTGCTGTCAATCCCCTTGATTTAATGTGCAATTGCTATGGATCTCACGTTCTTAGAAGTCTTCTTTGTCTCTGTAAAGGAGTACCACTGGACTCCCCAGAGTTTCATGGAGCAAAGGGATCAAAAGTTCTAGCAGAGCGGTTAAATTTAAAAGTATCTCACCTGGATGGGAATGATTCCCAGCACCTCCAGCAAGGATTTCCAAGTTTATTGAAATTTCTTGAATCAGGGATGATGAACTGTACAACAGAAGATATGAAGACCCTACAAGTTGATCAGCATGGCAGTTTGGTTCTGCAGGCATGTTTTTGTTTTCTCCTGTTATTTTATATTATTTAATTTTGTCACTATTATAGGTGTCAGGTATGCAAAAGCAATCTGTAAGTGTAGACTCCCTTGCCTTATGGCTTTTTGCACTGTTGACGAGCACAGTCAGATAAGTATTAAGATATTCCATCTATTATTGGATCATGCAACCATGTATTGAGTTACAGAAGATGATAACTAATTCCTGGATTAATTGGTTTATTGAAACTTCATTATTTGCATTCCACTTAACGACACTTCTCATTTTTGGGGTAATTTCTCATTTCATATGTCTACTTCTTTTGATTGTGCTTGTAGATTCTGACAAACATTGACTATCGCATATGACTAATTTGTTTATTCTCTTTTTACGCGATGTGGAGTGTTGTAATTTAGGGGATGGATTGCTGGGTGTTTGTAGCCTTTCCATGAGTTTTCAAGTTCTTATCCTTGTCCATGAAGGTTTTTTTTTTTTTTTTTTTTCTAAATGAGGTTTTAATGTAATGAATTGACGTGCCACTGACTTTTTAGTTCCTTCTCACTTGGCAGACAGCTTTGGAGTTATTAGCCGGGAATGATCAAGAATTGCTGCACATAATTCCAGTTCTTCTTGGCTGCAACAAGGAAAGTTTAGCTGAAGGAAAGTTCATTGACATGATCATTGCTGGTGAAACTGTAGAATCAATGAAAGAACCCGCATTTAGCCATTTAATGGAAGTAAGCAACTTCTAATGGATTATAGTTTATTTATGCAGTACTTTATATTTTATCCTACGAGACATTTTCTTTTTCTGTATCATAATATTGTTCGTATCTCTATATGTTTGAGGTGTTACTGCATTTGAATTGAACCATTATCATAAAAATGCAATTTTGAAGGCTGCCATTTGATTAGCTCCTCAAGGATATGAACCCAAATAACAATGCTATCTTAGCCTTAGTCTTAAAAAACAAGAGATAAACATAAAATTTTGCACCTAATTTCCTTTGTAGCGTCATAATAATATTATCCATAAACCTCTGGTTGTCATTTGTTATAAAGTACACTCCAAGAGATGTCTTCTGCTCGTAATTGCGAGGCTACAGGTTAACTCTTGTAGTTAGAACTGTCTGGACACTGTTCTAGATGAGTTAAATTTTCCTTTTCTTTTAGTTAAATCCCCTTAATCGATGATTAAAGTTGGCAGTGAAGTGGGATATTTTCATCATTCCTGCTATACTAATTTCACATAAGATTCAAGAGCTGCTACCACTGTGATATCTTTTCTCCAAACAGTCTTGTTCTTTTGGAAGCACAACTGGATAAAAGATGAAGCAGAGAAAAAAGCAGTTGACTCCTCCACTTCATCATTTCATTTGCATGTTGCTGTTAAATAATTTGCTTTACGCTTTTCCTTTTTGGTTTATTTCATGGTCTTAGCTCCTTTTTCTGCAAAATGCAGGTAATTCTGGAGGTCGCACCTGAAAGCTTGTATAAGATATGTTGACAAAGCTTTTGAAGAATTCATTGTTTGAGCTTTCATCCCATCCTTGTGGAAACTTTGTTGTTCAAGCATTAATTTCCCATGCAAGAACAAAAGATCAAGCACGTATTCTTTATTTGCGCTACAAGATTCTAGGTTAATGCTTATTTGTTGAAATAAGGTACTGCAATTGATGCTAGTGTTTCATCTATGAAGTTCTGTTATTGGTATGTATTTACTCCTCATTGTTTTACTCCTTGACTGCTGTTTAATTCTTCAGTTTGTGGAGGTTATTCTGGTGCTAGATGTGTTGCTAGGCTCGGTTCTGACATTTGAAAAAAAACCTCCCTTGATTTTGTCTATTAGATGGAGCTGATCTGGGAAGAGCTTGGGTTGAAATTTGCAGATCTTCTCGGAATGGGGAGATCAGGAGTTATTGCTTCCCTTATTGCTGCTTGTCAAAGGCTTCAAACTCATGAATATAAGGTTTGGTAGTTAGATTCATTCCTTTAATGCTTGCTGTTTAGTAATTCTGTACATGTGAGTCTGAAACAGCTGGGCAAGAACTCTTAAATGGAAATTATATCATACTAAAACTTCCCTTTGATGTAGATGTCTTGTCCTAACCCTTGTTGACTTTTCCCTTTTTTTTTTTTTCAGTGTTGCGAGGCACTTGCTACCGCTGTTGGTTCAAAAAATGAGACTTCCAAGTTCATTGTTCCTCGGATACTGTTTCTTGACAGTTACTTCAGCTATGAAGATAAGTCTAGATGGAGCTGGCCTGGCGATGGGTTCTTTGATTCTGCAGGCTATTTTTAAATTCCAAAGTGTATGTTTCTTTTCTTGAATATGTTGTATCATTCTCTTTCTATCCAATTAAAATATTGGCCTCAGATATATCACGCGCTATCAGTAAGTTTCTGCCACTTTTGCTTGCATTAACTAAACTAAAGTTGTGAGCTTCAAGCTTCTGATTAAGATGTGTGTATATGGTAATAGTACTGCAAAATTTAAGCTGAGTTCTTTTTTTATTAGTGTAGCAATATCTAAACAGTAAGTGCAGGAAATTATTTATATAGCTTATAGGCAGATTTGATCATCTTTAAATTAAATTTTCTGAAAGGTGAAATGCCGGATGATTGACCGATTAGAGGTTGTAGTTTGAATTCTTGAATTGAATGGATATTTCTCGCTAAAACTTCTCAGTTCTAAACCAATGTCCTATATGTTGGTGTTTTTAGTTTGATCATAAATGACGAACAAGATATTCTAATGAGAAATATGATCTGGCATTACAGAGGAGAGATATGATACTTTAGCTATGATCAGTTCATCTGTATCTTGATTGTTTTTGGAACTTGAGAACTCTTTATGATGTTGGGGTTACTTAAAACAAAAGTGTGAATAGCTGGCATCTAACTTTAGTATGCTATCTCTTGTTTCTTGTTTACAGGAATGGATACAGCCTTATATTCTGAGTATTACATCCATGGACGCTGAGCATGTTCTTAAGACAGCTCAAGATGCTCGAGGAGCGCGGGTTATTGAAGCGTTTCTTGCTTCAGATGCTTCAACAAAGCAGAAGCGCAATTAGTTGTGAAGTATGTCAAGCTACTGCTTCGGCTGTTTTATTTTTTTTTCTGGAAGTTATTCTCTGTGTTTATTTCATTTGGTCCATTGGTTTAATGTGACATCAATGGAACTTGTCTGCACAAAAAAAAAAAAAAAAATTGGCCTTCTGTCCCTCTTTTTTCTAAATGGATTAATATTCTACTCTCCTGAGATTCCAACTGTTATTTTGTTGCATGATCAAATATAATGACCCCAGTGCTTCTGTTAACTATGAAGGTTACGTGGACATTTTGGGGAGCTTGCAATGAACCTATCTGGTTCTTTTACCGTTGAAAGATGCTTCAATGCTGGTAACTTTTCACTAAGGGAAGCCATAGCTTCTGAACTATTAGCTGTACGAACTGAACTCTCCAAGACCAAACAAGGCCCGCATCTGCTTAGGACATTAGATATTGACAGGTAAGTAAATTTCAGTTTGCTGGTCTGGTAATCTGAGATTAATTCTTTTGTTATGTCACAGGCTAAAATGTAATGCATGCTGAAGCTTAGACTAGTTTGGGCTCAAGTTTGATAGGAAAAACAAAATAAATTTCAATTTTTTGTTCATGTTTTAATTTGTTTATTTAGATTACTGAATTAGAGGTTTGATTCATCTGTGTCACATACTTGTTTGCTCCATGATAAAATGTTGTCCCATCTATATGCTACATTCTTAAAGAAATGTTTCCGTTTTATTTTTATCATACGTTTCTTCATCTTTGCTCCATCATGACAGATATGCTACCAAACCTGATCAGTGGAGGTCAAAACAAGCATCAAAACAATCAACCTATAATGATTTTTTCGTTGCCTTTGGCCCTAGCGAATCTAAATCAACAAAAAGTAACACACTCGTTTATAATGCTTCTATGGACACAACAGAGCATGAAGAATTGAACATAAAAAAAGACATAAGCGGGTCTCTCACTTCCACTTCCGTGGTTGATGATACCTCTTCAGAGAAGAAAGGAAGAAAGAAAAGAAAAAGAGATGTGGCCTCTGAGGATGCAGTTGGATCTAACAAGGCAATAGAAAAGGCTGTAAAAAATTTTCTCTCATCCAGTACACCAGATAAGAAGCGGCACAGTGCTTCAAAACAGAGACTGAAAATTTGAACGTTTAGGATACAATGCGTTTTGCTGACGGTTTCTGATAGCTGACTTTAGCTGCATCATGTTACAGGCTAAGACTCTGAGTTATTTTGCTTCTCTTTACATTCTCCAAGTTGAGATAAATTTTGGGTGTGCCAAGCATTTTGGTTAGGGTAGAAAACATAAACCTTCCTGGTCCCTTGTTGTATCCTATCATTTTATACCAAATTATGGCAGTTTGGCAATAGAAATTGACAGATTGCGGTACCGAAACTGTTATTATTACTTTTTTTTGGGATTCAATACATGTTTCTCTTTAAGCTATGACTCTTATTTGTAGCCAGTGTAACAAGAAATTCTTTAAATAGAAAAAGAATTAGTGTTTTAATGATCTTGTTATCTTCTTCATTTATCTCCATAAAAGTGGATGGTTGGACCTAGTGGGAAAAAAGAACTTTATATTTAAATAAACTATCTACAGGGAAGCTGCGATTGGTATGATGGCATGAACTATTTACGTGAATTATAGATTTTACTTGTTCTGTATAGGGTTTGAATAGCTTGGGAGGTCTCTCCCAAGTTGGAGCCCAGAGTTTGCTCGTTTAATCATTTTTAAAATGTAGTATCTTTTCTCTGGACTCAGTTTACATTTTCCGTTTTGTATTTTCTCCATTACATGATTCTTTAAGCTCCGTTTTGGATGATTTTCAGCTAAAATGGTGACTAAAACCCTTAAAAAGAAGGTTGCCGGTCTTTGGGGTTTCAAGTTTAGATTCCGTAAATAAATCTGTCTCGTAATGGTCTGTTTCAGGTGCAATGAAATGTAAATATCCCCACTTCAAATGTACCTGAAAACCAATTTACCTCACCCTTGATGAGTAGGTTCAGTTAGGGGCAAGACCTTATGATTTCATTCATTTCATTAGAGCTGTTTTTCCTCTTTGGTTAAAAAGTTGGTTAGCACAGCTGACTGGCGAGCTACCTTCTTTTTTGCAGCATCATTTTAAGATTTTGGTATTACCTAACAGGTTACAAAATTTAATACAGGCGGTAAATCTACCCCACTGCTGTACTTTACATGGCAAACGTATGTAAATGATTCCGACTTTTCTTTTTAGAGATTGACATATAGTAAATTTGTTTTCTTTGCTGAATTTGATCCTTGAACAATGTAACTAAGAATTCAGCATTTTACCAACAAATCACATGGTTGTTGGCGGGCATATTATATCATTTCACCTTTTTTTGTTTTCTAGCCTTCATAAAATTTTCATTTGTGCTTTTATATTATTCAACCAAATAACAGGTTTGAGATGATCTAAATGGATTAATCCCTTTAAACTCGTAGGAAACCATAAGCAAATCTCCAGCATATGTGATACATAAATGCTTGCCGTGAATTCGATCCTCCTGCTGATTTTTTCACAGGTAAAAAACACAACAGCTTTCTTTGGCAACAAAAAAACTACCCTGATTTTGACAGAAGAAGAATCTTTCACTTCTTACTGAAAGAAGGAACAAAAAAAACATATTTGTTCAGAATTAAGATGCTTCAGAATCACAACTCCTACCTATATAATGATCTTTATAGGATTTGTTGGCTGCTAATAGAAGTTGTCATATGTGTTTGTCGGTTATCTTACTTTTATCTGGTTTTAGCTTCCTTTGACCTCATTGATCAGTTTCTAAAAGAGAACACAACATTCAAAGAATGGCTAAACTTCCAGCGGTCATCTTCATGATCCGAGGATTTAAGCAAAGGAGATCATGGAAAACTAGTGTCTTGTCATGGTGGGACTGGGAACAAAACAAGTTCCCATCCTGTGGATCGTCATAATATTTCCAAGCCAACTAAAGGTTGTGGCTCCACCAGGGGAGCCGATACACCGCCCCCAGCGTCCATCATCAGGGCCACTCTCCATCTTTCTCAAACCCCACAAGTGGAGACTGAAGTAACTTACCAACCTAAACCATCTTTTATCATATCAACGACCATGGACTTTGTCTATTTGGTGACATAGTGTATCAATTACACAAGATTTGACCTTGGGGCTTCCGCTTTGATTCGCCAACAAAATCTCGCCCCACCTGCCTAAACTGGTTCTTGTATACGTTTCTGTGTTTGGTAATTTAGAACTTGCCGGGGAGGTCCCTTTGTTATTGGGACCTGATCAAATTAGTCCTCTATTATTAAATCTATCAATTTAATCTATGTAATATTAGAAAGAATCAAATAAGTCCAATTTTAATAGAGTTATTATTCTCTGTTTAAAAAATAACATAAAAAATTATTTTTTTTTCAATTGCAATTCAACTCTAAACAAAATATTTCGTTTATAAATCTATAAAAACATTAAAAACATTTACTCTGTTGATCAGTAAATGACATTTTTTCAAAACAATAATGGTTCGCTATTTTTAAATTTGGTATTGTTTGATTCTTTTTAATATTATATAGACTAAATCTATCTATTTAATAGTAGCATGACTAATTTGATTAGTTCACTATGATAGAGGACCTCTCAATTACTTTCACTTAAATTACACCCAAGGGCAAAGTCAGAACAATTTTTTAGGGGGCGGATGAAATTTTAATTTTTTATAGTTTATATCTTTATAATTTATAAAGGATTAAATCGAATTTTTATAGTTTTAGGTAGGGCCAAAGTGTAATTTTATCTTTATTAATTTAAATTTTTTAAAAAAAATTTAAGGGTCTAAATAGCAATTTTACATTTTAAGGGGCCGGGCCCATGCCAACTGTAACACCCTTTACCCGTATTCAACGCCGGAATAGGGTACTAGGCATTACCGAAATTACAAATTTATTTATCAGACATTTTATTTCATCTAGCATTTATATTTGAAATCAATCAAAATCAAACATATTGTCCCTTAAATATATTTATTTTTATCGACATGTCTTACTTGAATTTATTACTCGTTTCATCATACTTAATTACCTTGTATTATCATATTAAAGATAATCACATATTTACATGTCATGATAAATATTATTCACTTGCCGTTTCTTCATAAACATAAAACAGTTAATTCATCATATCAATATTTCACGTACCATCAACTTATATTTCCTTATATCACATAATTAAGTTACGAACGAACTTACTCAGTTAATTTTTGTAAATATCAAAATTCAGGGGCACTTTGGAAATTTTCTATTTTTATTGATTTTTCAGTCGATCTTAATCTAAATTAATAATTTCATTCAATTTTGCAATTTTAGATAATAAAATAATCCATTTCATGCAAATTTATCATTTCCACATTTTTACAAAATTAATCACAAACTTTTACTTTTATTCAATTTAGTCCCTGAGCCTAAAACATTTCAAATTAGCCATACTACCTAAATATTCATACATATTTTCCTCCTCCTCCTCTCCATTCCACATCCTTAATGTATATAACATGCTATAAGTAACATTATCAATAATTTCATTAATTACTCATAAGTATATTCAAAACTGTCCATTTGAGTTATAGTCACTAAATTATTTATTTTCAGAGCTACAGAACTCCAAATGAAGAGCCGTTAATTTTTCCTGAAACTAGACTCACATATCTTCTTACCATAAAATTTTCAGAATTTTTGATTTAGCCAATTAGTACAGTTTATTCTTTAAAGTCACCCCTGTTCTGCTGTCTGGCAGTTCCGACCCTTCTTCACTAAAAATTAATTATCTTTTTATATAGAATTCAGATGATGTTATAGTTTATTTATTCTAAAACTATACTCATTAAGGAATCTAACCATATAAATTATGTTCCCAAATTATTTTTATACAATTTTTGATGATTTTTCCAAGTTAGAACAGGGGATCTCGAAGTCACTCTGAACCAGTCTTACCAAAATCTAAATATCTCAAAATACAGAATTTATTTTCTTTCTCTGTTTATTTCTTATGAAAATAGACTCAATAAGCTTTAATTTCATATCTCACTCAACTTCTAATTCCATTTCTATCATTTTTGGTGATTTTTCAAAGTTACCTTACTGCTGCTGTCCCAAAACTGTTTTCTTATAACTAATTTTAAAATTTAATCCTAATTAAGTTTACTTATTTTCTTAACTTAATTCATACTTTGTTTCTTCTTAAATTCCTTCCATATTCAACTTGACTATCTAATATTCATATTAAAACTTTAATTTCTAATTTCTTCCAAATTAATCCCTCTAACACAGCTTATAGCATACTTTACATTTTAATCCTACTAATTCTAACTTAAATTTCATTCAATTTAATCCCTGATTCATCTTTTTCTTCAACATCAACTACACTTGAAAACCTAAAAACTCTCAAAATATCAACTTAGTTTCATCAAAATCTTGCTTTAAAGCTTCTAAAACATCAAAATTAAGTAAAAAGGGCTAAATTAACTTACCTATCATCTTCCAAGTTTCAAACTTTCTATTTTTCCTTTTTCTTTCTTTCTCCCCTATTTCTTCTCTGTTTCGTCTTACTCTCTGGTTCTTTTCTGTTTCTCCTCCCTTTTTCCTTTTGTTTTTGTTTGTATATATATAATAATATAATAATATAATAATATAATAATATACTTTAAAAAAAACTCAGATTTTCATATTTAAACCGCCTCAACTTTACAAAATGGTATAATTGCCATTTTGGTCCTTCATAATTTCTTTTAATCTATAATTCAACTTTTACACCTTTTTCAATTTAGTCCTTTTCATTTAATTACATATCCAAACATTAAAATTTCTCAACTAAACTTTAATAATAACTTAATGACACTCCATAAATATTTTTAGAAATATTTATGGCTCACTTTATAAATTCGAGGTCTCAATACCTCGTTTTTGGCCCAATTTTTCTAATTAATTCTTTTAGTTCACAAAATTCACTAATTTTAAAATATTTCTAAAATCACACTTAACTTATAATTATCGATTAACAAATTTTTCTAACTTTTTCGTCAGATTTAGAAATCTCGAATCACTGTTCGGACACTATTGAAATTGTTCACTAATTTTAAAATATTTCTAAAATCACACTTAACTTATAATTATCGATTAACAAAGTTTTCTAACTTTTTCGTCAGATTTAGAAATCTCGAATCACTGTTCCGACACTATTGAAATTGGGCTGGTACACCAACCCCCTGGCTTCGCCCCTACTTACACCATCCTCCAAGCAGTGGCATATCTAGGGGATGGGCGAACCCTGCCCTCCTAAAATGAAAAAAATATTCATTTAGTTCTTTTTGAAATTTTAAAATTTTAAATTAATAAAGGTAAAATTACCTTTGACCGCTCCCAAAAATGATAAAAATTTGATTTAATCTTTTAAAAATTATAAAAATATATGCTATTGAAAATTACAATTTAATTACGGCCCCTAAAAAATATTTTCTGGCTTTGCCCCTGCCTCCAAGCTATGAAATAGACACAATCACATTTTCTATTATTGAAAAGAATAATCATAAACCTCGAAAAAAAAAACCTTAATTATAATATAATATGCCTCAAACTTAATTTTAATCTGCCTTCATGCAGACTGTTCATCAAAAACTAATAAAAGGTAATACTAAAAAAAAAAAGGGTGTCTTAAACCAAAGCATATGATATTGTAGGAATGTAAAAGGGAAAGTTTTGAGTTGGTGTTGCGACTGAAAACAGCCTTAAAAAAAATGTCGGTATATGTCTACCAGAATGAGACATTAGAGCCTTTAACTTAATTCAGTTGCTACACTGGTTTTCAAACCTTATCCCATGAAACCAGGCATTCGTTTATTTTATAAGCCTTTGTCCATCACAAAAGTCAATTGCACTACTCCATACCCAAACTTGAGATCTCCAAGACTTTCAGCAACTCAGCTGATCATGTAAAACCATTGACCCCTCTCTCCTATTTCCTTTCTTTTCTATATACTCAATTAATCGATTGAGCTGAACTTCCAGTTACCACCTCATTTTTATATTAACAATCTATCCAATAGTCGGTAAATCTTAAAAAGAAAATCAATAATAGGACAATAAATAAGCAACAAAAAAATATATTGAGAAATTGGATTAATAGCTTTACAGTGGAAGAATCCAAACTGAAAACAAAGTCTTCACCAACAGAAGAAATTTTTTTTTGACCGGAGAAGATCAATTCTTTCACCTTCAAATGAAGAAAAAGCCCCCCACTCTTTCCTTCATTAACACCCACCATCTATTCTAAACATTCAGTAAGTAACAAAAATTATCAACATTTTGTACATTAGTTTCAATGCTTCAAAATGCACATCATTAGCAAAGCCATTGGCTCCCTAGAGACCTGCAACACTCTCAAGGGATGCTCGATTCCATTCTGATCATCTAATTTTGTGACTTTAAACATCAATGGAACTGCTTCCTGAACTGCTAGGGATCGTCCTTTTCTCCCTGCTTAAAAGCCTTTTTAAAGACCTCAATCTTGTCGGCATTGGTGACTTTGATTCCTCCTCTGGGAAATTCTCGTTCACATTCGTTGGAATGTCAATCACCAGCATGCCTTCTTGCCTGCCACTACCCGATGCCACTGAAGACGAAGCGAAAGCACCAGAAGCTGATGCTGATGCTGATGCCGATGAACCCTCTTCCACGTTGGCACCGCCGCTGCTGACCTGACCTTGATGATCACCCCAAAACAACACATTTGTAGGAAAACTAGGAAAATCTGTCGAATACCCAGAACCCAAACCATCATGTGAAGGAGACTGAAGATGATGAACATTAACAGGTTCATCTCTCGACATGACAGAACTAGAATTCTCAGCCTCAGCATTAACAACAGAGTTTCTACAAAGAGGACAAGTGGCGTGCGATTTGAACCACATATCAATGCACTCAACATGGAAGCCATGGTTGCATTTAGGGAGCAGCCTTGCTTTCTCTCCTTCTACAACCTCACACAAGCAGACCGCGCATTCGAGTCCGTCTTTGAAGTCTTCTTGGCGGAACATTAAAACGGGAAGGGAAGCAAGGATTGTGGGATCAAGGCCTTTTGTTGCTCGCAGAGGATGAGCAGTATCGTGCCCCGGAGCAAAAACGAAACGACGTCGGCGGCGTGAAGCCGAAGGAGGAGTTGGTTCCTCGATGCGCCACCAAAACCATTTAGCATAAAGGTGAAGGAAGAGCACGAAAACCACCACTACGAAGAGAATTATTATGGCTATGATCATGATTTTCCCTGTTATTGCCACCGCTGCTGATTCATTAAACCCGGGTTTATCCATGAATTGAAAAAAAAAAGGAAAAAGCTTTTAACTTTCCAGGAAATGAGAGTATTTAAGATGAGAAATTGAGAGAAATTCAGCAAAAAAGAAAAAAAAAATTGGTTTTTCTACTTCTACTAAGCAAATGAATAAGATCCAACTATAAAAGAAACAGCAAAGAATTGAAGAATCGAAGTGAGATTTTTGTTTCCTGGGGAAAATGAGAGATACCCAAACGAGAGTTTTAAGTAAAATTTTGCCTAAAAAAGAAAGATGAGAGTCCAAAACTGCAGAACTCAACTGAGATTTTGTTTTCTGATCAAAGGAAAGGAAACCCAGATGGGAAAAGGTATAAACTTTCTTAATCAAACTGGGATTAAACAAGTAAACAAAGTAATCAAATATATAATAGAGAAATGGAAGAAAGATAAGGGAAACTAAAGATCAAAAAAAAAAATGGGCTCAAATTCTGAAACTAATAGAGGCAATGGAGAGCAACTTGGAGAAGAGGGGTTTTAAAAGAGGGTTAAGGAAAATGTAGATACAAGTTGGAAGAGAATTCAAAGAAGGGATCCCCAAAAGAAAACGTCCACTTTGGGGACTAGTTGATGCTGAAAGAATCAAAGAAGAAGAGAAAAAAAAGTTTGCCTTTGAAAGAGAAGTTGGGCAGAGGGCGTTGAGCTGCAACAAGTGAAGAAGATGACGCTTCTTCGGTCCAACTTTATGACTCTTGTTAATGACCTTTAAACATGATTGGCTTCGTATGAGGCACTTGTATTCTACCATTTCCTCTTTTTTTATTTTTTTCCTTTTCGGGTAAAACAATAAAGTATTCCCTAAATTACTGTAAACGTGTCTTTATCAGAGCTTTGATCACATTTTAAAGAAATTTCTTGCCATTACATGACACCCCAAGTTTCAAAGTTTCAAAAATCCCTGTTCTTGTTGTGACTTAAAATATTTTTCAAACTTTTGGTGTTGAGAAAGGTGATCAAACTACTACTCATTTGTTTTAGGGAATAATCCAAAACAGGAAGAAACTTCACCACAATTACTGGTTCTTTTGACAATGGATCCTCTTTCCCACCAACAAAATTTACATTTCTATTTACATCTTACTTTTCTCTCATTCTTTTCAACTTTACTAGTATCATATGTCAATTCCATACATCAAAGTCAATTCCTGGGAAACAGCCTCTCCATCATCTTTCTCACCCTCTTATCTCACATTCTTCATTTTCCCAAGTATAGTTAATGCTCAATTAAAAGGGTACCATTTTTTCCTTCGCCTTAATACTATTTAGTTTATATATAGAATCAAATTCCATTTTACGATTCGTCTAAGCAAATCCATTTTACGTGAGTCATGGCGGACATAAAAAGTGGAGAAGACTCAAAGTCAAATATATGCGCACCAACCATTGATTTTTACAATGGAGAAAGCAAAAAGTAATTTGTTTATGTGATTTTAAACAAATAACGTCCACAAGTTTTACAAGAAAAGCCACGGTAAGCATTTTCTTCTTCTTCTTCTTCTTCCTGTTTTTTGTCTATGAACAAAGAAATTTTGACTTTGGTTGTGTCATTGACTAGTAAAACAATACAGTCTTTTGTCAAATCTAAATATAATCTATTTGATTTGTAAACCCAAATTTAACAAATAATATCGAAAGTTAATTTATTTATTTATCCTACAATTACAATCTCTTTTTATTTTATTTTATTTATATATATAATAAAAAAACTTAATAATTGGAGCACTGGTGAACGAATAGTTAACAACCTTAAAGTCTTAAACCCCAACTTGAAGTGCAAGACTTGACTCACGACTATGACTGGGGACGACCCTTCTCAAGGGCAGCGCCGACGCTCATCCTATGGCTTCACGAGTTGAATCAGTCAATTTTAGGGCAACAATATTAACTCGTCAACTATCACTCAAAATTATTGCATTTTTGAACCCTATTTTTTCGGAGCAATTAGTTCGCCAACAAAATATCTTATCCCACATGTCAACATAAGTTCGTTCAACAGAAAAAAAAAACCATAAAAGGGCAGTTCTTATCTGTTTAATATCCAACTTTAGATTTTGGATGAAATAGTAAGTCACATTATACCTTATTTCAATTTTAGAAGCGATATTATTCAGAGAAATAATCATAAATCTTCGAATAACGGACATGAAAAATACTAAAAGAAAATTGAGGCTTCCTAGAATTTTAAAATTTTAAATGCAAAAATCATTTTGAGTAAATCATGTATGGATTAACCTCTTCAGATTTTATTTTATCTCAAGTCTCATCATATATATATATATAAATTGTATTAAAATTTATACCATATTTGATAATGTTTTCTTCTAGTATTATTGATTTGAATGAATTTGTTAAAAGGATTAGTTAGCTAGTTAGTTAGCATTTTTGTTGTTAGGAAGTTAGTTAATTATTGAGTATAAGTACAGTACATTAGATCATGAATAAAATTGATTAATCTTTCCAGTATTTTAACATGGTATCAGAGCGCCGGTTATTTCCTCGAATTAACAGCTTCGATCATCGTTTCTAGCTGCTTCCTTTAGTTCTATAAGTCTTTTTCTTCTTATCAGTTTCTGGTTTTATTTTCTTCATTGCAACATGGTGAGTCCGAGCGTAATGCAAATTGATCCTTCTCATCCACTGTATCTACATCCTTTCGATACTCTAGGGACTTTTGGTTTCGCATCAACTCACTGAAGTTGAAAATTATAATATCTGGAGTAAGTCAATGCGTATAGCCTTGCTTGCTAAGAACAAAGTTGGTTTTATTGGTGGTTCTTGTTTGTTTGAAGATACTATAGCAGCTTCACAGCCAGAATAGGAATGTTGTAATGCTTTGGTGTTATATTGGATCTTGAATTCTGTCAGCCAAGAGCTTTCTGCTGGGATAGTTTTTGCATCCAGTGCGACTCTTGTATGGTCTGATTTGAATGAGCGTTTTGATAAGGTGGATGCATCTTGGATTTATTTCTTGCATCGAGAGATTGTTACGCACATTCAAGGTACGTCATCTATCTCGGTTTATCACACGAGACTTCAATTGTTGTGGGATGAATATGATGCTATTGCTCCCCTTGCTATTTGCAACTGTGAATATATGAAAAAGAATATTGAAAATTTGAAGCAACAGAAGTTATTCCAGTTTCTTATGGGATTAAATGAGTCTTATTCGATAGTTCTTAGCCAGATTTTGCTTATAAAACCTATGCCATCAGTTAACCAAGCATATTCCTTGCTTATTCAAGAGGAAGGGCAGCGTCATAATGTTGAAAAAATCTCGTTGGTTTCTGAATCTACTGCATTATATTTTGGTGCATCTAACCAACCAGTGCAGTCTAAAAAACGTTTTAATGGGACTTGTGACTACTTCTATATCAAGGGTCATAAGAAAGAAACATGTTATAAGTTGATTGGCTATCCTGCAGATTTTAAGTTTACAACGAAGTAGGGAACTTCTGCCAATAGTGCAGTTATCACAGATACAAGTTTAGATTCTGTTTCTGCTGGTAGTGTAAATTTGAGCTCTTCTCAGGTACCTGTGTTTACACCTGAGCAGTATCAACAGATTTTGGAGCTGTTGGGAAAAGGATCTGGAGTTCAGGCATCAGCTCATATGGCAGGTACTAGTTTTGGTCCCTCATCACAGAATTGGATTCTTGACACATGAGCTACCAATCACATGATATTTAATCTCGAGTGTTTGCATTCCCCTACTGAATGTGATTCTCCATCTTTTGTTCAATTGCCAAATGGTAAAACAACCAAAATTGCTCATGTTGGAACTTATTCACTGACTCCTATGCATACCCTATCCAAAGTTTTACATGTACCAGATTTTCATTTTAATCTCTTGTCTATTTCTCAACTCACCAAAGAACTAAACTGTTGTGTTCTTTTTTATCCACATTTTTGTCTTATACAGGACCTTTACAGTGGAAAGATGAAGGGGACTAGTAGAGTCAAAGGAAGTCTATACATATTTCATTCACCAACATTTTCATTAACGCAAAATCAGTCATTGTTTGTCAATTCTAATTTTAACTCGTGTTTGTTAACTAGTTCATTACCACATGTATCCAGTTCTGGTGTTTTATGGCATGGTCGACTTGGCCATTCTTCCTTAAGTACTATGAATAAAATGTCTCAGTTTGATTATAATCTCATTAATTGTGATCATATTAAGCACTGTGGTGTATGTCCTCTTGCAAAGCAGTCACGTTTACCTTTTCTTATTAGTTATACACGAAAAGAACAACATTTCTCTCTTATACACATTGATTTATGGGGTGCATATCGTGTATCAACACATAGTGGGCATAGATATTTTCTCACACTAGTAGATGACTTCACTAGAATGACATGGGTATATCTTCTTTGTCTTAAAAGTGATGCCATAGTTATTTTACAACAGTTTGTTGCCTATGTTCAAAATCATCATTCTACTTCTATTAAAACTATTAGGAGTGACAATGGTTCGGAGTTTTTTAATCATGCAGGGAAAGAATTTTTTTCTTCACAGGGAATTGTCCATCAAAGCTCATGTATGCATACCCCACAACAAAATGGGGTAGCAGAACGTAAACACAAACATCTTCTCAATGTTGCCCGTTCACTTAAATTTCAGTCCCATTTACCTATAAAATTTTAGGGTGAATGTGTCTTGACAGCCTGCTACTTGATTAACTTGTTGCCTACCTCCATTTTAGATTGGAAGTCACCTTTTGAAATGCTTCATAAAAGGGTTCCAGATTTGTCTCACCTCCGAGTTTTCGGCTGTCTTTACTTTGCAACAGTGCTTAACAATCATGATAATTTCAATCTAAAGATATTCTATCAGTTTTCATGGGGTATTCAACTGTTCAAAAAGGTTACTTGCTTTTTAAAATTCTTTCCAAGACCTTCTTTGTTAGTCGTGATGTTATATTTCATGATAATTAATTTTCTTTTCAGTCACTTGATACAAATTCTCTTTTATTTTCTGTTTCTTCATCTTCACATGAGCTTGATTATGATTTTCTTCATATCCCTGTCATTCCTGTGCATGAAGTACTTTAGGAACCTTTTACACCACAGATTGTTACTTTTCCTTTTTTCTGATGCTAATGGTGCATCATCTGGGTCACTGGCTGAGTCATCCTCTGATCTTTCTGCAGATCATTCGCCTGCTGGTCTCTTTTCTACTGTGTCACCCACTACTCCTTCTGGTCAACCACATTTGGGCAGGTCTTCGAGAGTCTCTAAACCTCCTTCTTGGATATCAGACTTTGCTTGTTCCACCAATCCTTCTTCATCTACTACTTTGCTTACAGGTACATATCCTATATCTGACTCTATTTATTATGTTCGTTTACCCTCTTATTCTCGTATGTTTTCCATCTTCTTGTCTTCTATTGTTGAACCCTACACCTATCGAATGGCAATTAGTGTCAAGAGATGGATTGAAGCCATGCAGCAGGAAATACAATCTCTTGAGGCAAATGGCACGTGGGAGATGGTTGATTTACCCCTGATAAAAAACCAATTGGCTGCAAATGGGTGTATAAGGTAAAGTATAATTCAGATGGCTCGGTTGAAAGGTTTAATGCACGCTTGGTTGCTAAGGGTTATAATCAGCGTGAAGGGGTTGATTTTCATGAAACTTTTTCTCCTGTGGCAAAGCAGGTTACTGTATGTACTGTTATTTCTTTGGCAGCCATGTTTAACTGGCCATTGTTTCAGATAAACGTCTTCAACGCTTTTCTTCAGGGTGATTTGCATGAAAAAGTATATATGTCCATGCCTGAGGGTTTTCGCAGCCAGGGGGAGTCTAAATCTCGGGTTTGTAAGCTGCTTAAATCACTATATGGTTTGAAGCAAGCTTCTCATCAATGGAATTTGAAGCTGACTGAAGCACTTGTTGATAATGGATATATTCAAAGTCTACATGATTATTCATTGTTTACCAAAGTTAAAGGAGACAAAATAGTATTGCTACTCATATATGTTGATGATATCTTCTAATTACTGGGAATGATGGAGAAATGGTTGAAGAACTCAAGGGCATTTTATACCTCAACTTCAAGATGAAGGACATTGAAGTATTTCCTTGGCATTGAAGTGGTTCGTTCCAAGGAAGGCATTGTGTTACATCAAAGGAAATATGCACTCGAGTTGATAGCTTATTTGGGTCTAGGTGGAGCATGTTGTGCTTCAACACCACTTGAGCAGAATGCAAAGTATACTATAGCAGACTATGATAAAGAGGTTCATGAGAATACAGTGGACGAGATGTTAGAAGATGTTACAGTTTATCAGAGGTTGATAGGCAGATTGTTTTACTTGACTGATACGTGTTCCGACATTACTTTTGCAGTTCAACATCTAAGTCAATTCATGCAAGCTCCTAAAAAGGTTCATTATGAGGCAGCCTTACAGATTGTTAGATATGTTCGACAGCATCCAGGACAAGGAATTTTCTTATCAGCTAGTTCAAAGCCAGTGTTGAATGCATACTGTGATTCAGACTGGGCAAGTTGTCTCATGACACGCAGGTCTGTTACTGGATATTGTATCAAGTTAGGTGATTCTCTGATTTGCTGGAAATCGAAGAAGCAAAATACAGTGCCACGTTCTTTAGCAGAAGCTGAGTATAGGTGCATGGCTTCCACTATTGCTAAGCTGGTATGGCTTAAAGGGTTGATTGAAGAGCTTGGAATCAAACACGAGATTCCTACAACATTGTTTTGTGATAGTCAGGCGACGTTGCAAATTGCTGCTAACCCAGTGTTTCATGAAAGAACGAAACACATCGAGATCGATTGTCATTTTGTGTGTGAAAAGATACAAAAAGGTTTTGTGCAGACGTTTCATGTTTCAACTAAAGATCAACAAGTAGACATTTTAACCAAGGATTTAGGTCTGGGTCAACATGATCATCTTGTAAGCAAGTTGGGAATGAAAGATGTATGTCATTCTCCAACTTGAGGGGGAGTGTTAAAAGGATTAGTTAGCATGTAACTAATTAGTTTTGTTGTTAGGAAGTTAGTTAATTATTGAGTACAAGTACAGTACATTAGGTGATGAATAAAATTGATTAATCTTTCTAGTATTTTAACAGTATTATTGATATACAATTATAATTATAACTTGTTTTAAAGATTTGTTAACTCAAAATCCAGCAGTAAATTAATAGAATTCTACTCCGGTGCATGGGCGTAAACAAAAAAGAGTAAATGGTGAACGTACATAGCACACTACACTGACTAATAAAAGAACTACCCTGAAACTTGGTTACTCGTATGGTCCACATGGGTTCTGAAAATTATGCAAATGGAGTTTCAATTCATTTTCTCCCAGCCAAGGATTTAAATGATTGGGTGGCTTCAACAACCAAAACTGAAGAAAAATCAAAGATGTTCAGCCAACCTAATTTGGCATGCTTAGTTTTAATTTGACTTTTCTAATTCATCAAACTTGAATTCCATTGACTTGAAATACAATTGGGTCACAAGTTAAGCACAATCTTACAACTAAAATCTAGATCTCTAGCCACCCTTCATAAGCTCAGAAAAGGTCGGGATTCAAACTTTATTTTTTATTAGATATCGAGTTTGTGTATAATTTTATCATATGGATCAAGCAAGTTAAATTTTGAATGTTCAACAAATAAATTTGTTGTTGTAATGTAAATTCAAAAGCATTTAATTTAAAAAGCGGTAAAACTTATCATAAAATTTTTACCCTATTATTTGACTATACGAGTTGAAATTACTTTATCTAAATAATATTTAGCTTTTAAATTTAAAAATTTAAATTCAAGAGTATACAAAACTTACTTATTTGATTCTTTTATTTATTTATTTATTTATATATCCAAAATGATTCTTTTTTCTTTCTTTTTTTAATAATCCACCTCCAGAACAGTGTAATAATAGCTAAGGCCATGATGTTGTCTTGGGGGTTAATAAACTGTAAACAAATTTAGGAATGGGACCTGAAATCAATCAAGTTCCAAAATCATTCTAACATTTAGAAAATTGGATTAGTTTTTTGTTTGTAGAAGAGGAAAGTATTAAGAACGTTCGGCATGCAATTAACCGCTGTTGCCACATCGAAACAATCTAGTAATCACTATGATTTGTCCACAATTTGGGGCTTTTAAACTTTTAACATTTTAGAATACCCAAAAATAATGAAAAATTAAGGCTAGACAATATGATGAACACCCAATGATTTTCCTCCTCATAATGACCAATCGATGACATCAAGTTGTAAAACACAAAAACTGACGTGGATAAATGGATCATTTTTAAAATATAATTATGAATTATATGTAAAATAATAAGAATTTACCTGATTTTTTTATTTCGCTTATAGAATTAAAAAAAATTCTATATTTATTCTTTATTATAAAATTTCAATTTTACAAAAAAATAGCATGTATGTTTAAAATATTTTTATTTACTTTGTAAAACTAAATACTTATATTATTTTCAATAACAAAAATCTACTATTTACCTTTCATCTTTAGAACCCACCATTTTACATCATGAAAGGAGATCCTAATTTCAAATCTAATCTTTAGGTTTCTAGGTTTGTTCAATTAAAGAGCTATTAGTTGGAAATAAGTAAATAAATAATAGAAAGAAAAAATCGGTACAAAACGTTAAAAGCAAATAAAAGTTAATCGGGTCAAAAGTCAAAACCACAGCGGCGCAAAAGACAAATTCAAAAGTTCTTATAAAGATAAATTACACTAAAGCTCACTAGACTATTAGTCGGTTTATATTTTGATCACACAATTTTAAAAAAGTTATAAAATTGTCACTAAACTATTTGAAAGTTTTCATTTAACTCACTGAGCTATTAAAATCGTTATTATATGGTATTCTTTGTTTACACTGCCTATACTAATAAAAAACTCTCATTCTCCTTCTCTTATATAGTTTAGTTCTTTTCATGAAACATTTTTTAATGTCACAAATCTACGAATTAAAATCCAAACAACTTTCTTATCTGACTTTTGACACTGATTGTCAAATTGACTCAAATCTGAGGTATGCTCTTCTACTTGTTAATATTTATTATCAAATTGTAGCTTAGAGCTCGTTAGCTAGACTTTTTAAGAAAATAACTTAAAAACCTAGTGATTTAAATAATAACTTTTAAATAGTTAGTGACTTAAATGGAAACTTTTAAATAGTTTAATGAACATTTTATAAATTTTTAAAGATAAATAACCAAAACGTAAACTTACTAATTGTTTGATGACATTAGGTGTAGTTAACTTGAGGGTTTTTGTTGAAGATTTGGCAATTCTTACAATGAAATCCAGATTAATTAAGCTACATTATCAGAATGTTTCAATTCAATATTTGTATTTTAATTTATAATCTTAATATATTTTACCATATATATGTTTTTTTCTTTCTTTGAGTTAATTGCACCAAACATCCCTATACTACGACCTTCATTTTAAATTGGTCTTCAAACTTTAAACTATTTTAATTTCATTCTCAAACAATCGATGTTATATCAATAAGGTCCTTCCGTTATTAAAATCATTAATTTACCATTAAATAATATGTCAATCTCACACGACATAGTTTAAATGAAAAATTTAAAGAAAATGAATATTGTAAAATATGGATGTTGTAAATTTTTTTGTTGTTGTTTTCAAAATTTTTACAGAAAATATCATTCACATTGTTTTTTCGGTTTACTTTATTTTTAGTTATTAATTTTAAAAGTTATGCGGCAAATTTTTTTTTTCAAAAATTTTCTTTTTAAATTATTTCATATAAATTTTTACGTGTTATTTAATGGTTAAATTAACAATTTAAATATATCATCGATGGCTTGAAATATAATTAAATTATTTTAAAATTTAAATTTAAAGTTGTGATGAAATTAACTCTTTTTATTTATTTATATGTTTTGTATTTATTATGAGTAAGAGATATTCAATTTTATATTAAAAACGATGATTGTGACATAAATAAGCGGTATGCAGTTTTATATTAAAAATGATGATTGTGACATAAAATTTAGGTTAAGATCTTAAATATTCAATTAGATTTTACTCATATGAATACTCTTTCTTGCAAGCAATATAAAGTTGAGTAGTTGATTATCAAAATGTTCATTTTGATAAATAAAAAAAAAAAAACTAATATTATATTTATGTTTTCATTTTGGTCTTTATGGATGGGGTTTGGAAATAAATTAATATATTCTTGAATCCCTGTAAAATGAAAGTAAATTAGAAAATGATAACATTTATATTTGATGACGTTGTTTGATATTTAAGTCAATGAAATAATATTATAACAAAACAAGAAAAGAAGTAAGGTTATAGAGAAATAAGATGATAGAAAAAAACATGACTTGTGAGTGGAATAATACTTGCGGCCCAAAAGCGTTATTAATTGAATTATTGATTAATTTCAATTTGCACCAAATAAGTTAGTAGTGTTGGACAAATAGCTTGAATGGTATTATGGATGGAATAACAATGATTAAAACGAAAATTTATTTATTGAATTTAAAGAATATTAAATGAATAAATATTATAAAAGATAAAGACATTATGGGAATAATAATGATAATAAATATTCCTCTTTTAAGATATATAGAAAATTAATATAGAAAATTAATAAAATATTTTTTAAAAATAATATAATTTGTAGAAAAAATAAAAAAAAATATATGAACTTTGATCTGATACATATACATAAAACTCTAATTTTAATTCAATCATACAAATTTAAAGAAATAAAAAACATCAATTTACTTTTATATTCGATAAATATAATTATTTTTGCATGCAAAATATAAACATAAAAATAGTTTTATATCAATAATTATGGTAATAATTTGTGAGAATTAGAACAAATTAAAAATTCACATATAAACTCATACAAAATTAAAAATTCATTTAAAAAATATACATTAAACCAAATTTTATAAATAAATTTAAAATTTATTCTAACATTTTATAAATTAAATAAGAAAAATCAAATTCAATATAATCCAAATAACGACAATTTTATAAATTAAAAAGAAACGTTTTAATACGGCATTAATTCAAATCAATTTTCGTTTCCTCTCGTCTTTTTCTCATCTCTACTTATAAGTTATCACTTTCACTTCCAAAGAAATAATTAAAATAAGAAATAAAATTTAGCAAAACGTGGATGGGCTTGTTTCGGAGACTTCAATTCGTTATCTACTTGATTGAATTTGTGGGGTCCCTACCTACAAAAGTTTACTTAATCCTATCATTTTTATTTTTCAAATTCTTTAGCGAGTTGAGATTAGTGGAGAAGTACATTTAGTTTATTTTTTATTTTATATTATAGTGTTATTATGATATTTAATTTTATTATTACCGTTATTTTTACACTAATCGTAATTAAATATATTGTCCATCCAAATCCATCTTTAAACTGTTACAGTCAAAATTTATTTATTTATTCAAGTCTAAATCAGTCACACTAACGATTGAACTAAAGTTCAATGGATTATGGTTTTCTTTTTTTGGGTACCAACTTATATTATGTTATAAAAGAACTCCATAAAGCTTTATCGCTGAAAGAAAAAGCAACTATAAACTCGATATAGTAATGGTAGTTTAAACCCCAATCCTCTTGGTTGGCATTAATTTGCAATTATATATAACTACTTTTGTTTTAATTCAACCTCTTATTTTAATCGCTTAATTCACGTATTAATATTTAAATTATATTCTTTTTCTATTTTAGGACCTAAATTGTTTTAGTAATAAGTGACATTTAAGTTTTTTTTCCTTAATAATTTCGTTAGTTAAATTGTTAAGTCTGTTTTAGAAAAAAGCTTAATTAATAATTTGGTATATAAAGTATAAACTATGCATTTCCCTTATTTTGATACTTAAATAATTTTTTTTTTGTTACAAGTGTTACTTAAGCTACTTTTTTCCCTACATTTGTTAATTAAGTGTTAGTTAAATCGTTAAGTCAATTTAAAAAAATATATTAAAATTAAAATGTGGTAAAAAAACAAAAAATATTATTTTCTCTTTTATATATATTGTTTTTATTTTTTCTTTATTTAGAACCGGGTTGATGGTTGAATCGTTTAGGGTTTGATCAGTTATTCTAGTTTGATTAGATATTATTAAAAATTCATAAAAAATTAAAAAATTAAAAATAGATAAAATTAGTTCAATTGGTTTTTTAGCTTGGTCCAAGCTGACATGTACTGGATTACAAGTCAAACGGTTCAATCCCTATCCGAATTGGTTCTGATTGATGAAATTTATTGCTAGCATCTCGACCTTATGAAGGAAAATTTCGAACATCGCTGGTATTGTCATACATTATAAAAGAAAACAAAAATAGGAAAAAAAATAAAGAGAAAAAATAACGTAAAAGAAAAAATAAAAGAATTTAAAAAATATTTTTAAAAGTTTATATGATATCACAAATTATTATTGATCAATTTTTTAACAAACATAACATTTTTGTGTAAAATTAATAATTGAAAAATAGTTTAGGTGCCATTTGTAACGAAAAATATGTTTAGATATCAAAATAGAAAAAAAAAACATAGCGTAAATACTAATTTATAAGTTAAGCCTATATAAGCCATAGCTAAAGTTGTAAAAATAAAAGCTTGAATCCGACTTGTAAATAATCCAAGGAAACATGACAAGTATAAGGATGACTAAAGGTACTAAAGAAACAAGAACAACAATTACTAATTTGTCAATTAATATGTTGAAACATTTTTAATATGTATATATATAATGTTCTAGTAGTTGCAAATAAAAAGTTAAAAATGACTAAAAGTTATGTCACTAGGTTATTATATGTCCAAAAATATATATCAAAAGTTTATTTCTATTCTCCAACCATTTATTATATTTCTAGAATGTTCTATAAGAAATTATTGTAAATTTTTTTTTATAGAAATTGATATCTTTACTATACTACGCTCAATGTTAAGTAAATTATTTTCGTTAGTGTAAAACATAGACAATTATTGAGCTTCATTATATTCTCAAAGTTTATTTATAAGTAACTCTTTTACATATCATAATATTGTGGAGTGAATAAAACTTTAAAAAAGGTGGCATACATATAAGTCTTGAAGCCTTTATTAATTTTTTTATTTTTATTCTCACACCCTAATATAATATATTCCCTAAAAAAGTTAACAAGTAACTTAGAGAAAAAAAAACAATTTAAATATCACGTGTTATAAAAAAATTAAATATCAAATTGAAAAAAATAAAGTTAGTCGTTAGTTGAGCCTATTTTAAATTTGAGTGATGGTTATGAATTGAGTATTAAGTTAAAGATAATACAGTGTAATAAATAAACTATTAAATTTTGAATAATATGGTGGAATATTCAACTTTACTGTTGAATGAAATGCTTTAGGCTCTGAACAAAACCCTCCTTAAGCCCCTTCCCATTGCAAGCATCGAACATAACGTTTCTTCGAATGAAACAAAACAAAAGGAAAAAATATTTTTGGTGAACTCTTATGATCCTAGTAAAAGAATACTTTTTTTGTTTTTGGGGGGAGGGGGTCTACAGTACTTCGAGACACCATTGCAGCTTTTCATCGTTATCAGTTATCAGGTCGAGAGTTTTTTTTAATAACACTCCGACTAGCCATAGCAGTTTTGTTGGGTTAAAAGGTCCTTCAGCTCTTTTAAAGCTTCCATGGCAATCGATTATTTGGCTGTTGGTTGCCACTCTTACTTTCGCTTTGTTCACCGGATTTGTTTTTTTTTTTTTCTGCAAGTAGAGACTTGATTCGAAATGATAAAGTCATGGGCCTTGGGTTATGCCTTCCTCTTCCCTTCTCTGACCCCTATTAGAGGCTATTTCCGAGCGATGCTAACTGGCTTGGGCGGTCTTTATGTTAGTTTGTTTTATTTGGGCCTTGGTCTTCGCTTGAGGGTGAAGACTAGGCATTTTTGCTGAGGCGGTGAAGACTCTTTCCATCAAGCTAATGATGGCTCCTTTTTTTAGTATATTATGAGCTTCCTCACAATTGTTGTTTTATATTAGTAGAACGGTTCTATCGCCACAAGAAAAAAGGTGGCTTTGCCCACCTTGCTTTGATTGTCTACCGTCTGAGTTTCAGCTTGAGTCCTCTTTTGCTTCTTTTTTGTCAACGATAAAAGCTTGATTGCAGCGAAGGTTACCTCTATTTGGTTCAATTCGGGTTTTACGATTACTGGCCTCTAGGCCTTTATTTTACATATTATACGAAAGCTTTCGCTCTTGATTGCTGGTAATCCTCTTTCACTTGTCAAAGTTTTTTTTGAACAAAATACATATATCTCGAAAAAGGAGCGGAAAATTAGAAAAAGCAAATTCAACAAAAGAATTGTATATCGGACAAAAGAATAGGATCATATATCATCCCACCATGTTTGTAAACAAAAGGCAAACCATCTATGATAGAATATATACAGGGCACTTGCGGTTCCTCTCCTCTCTAAGAATGAATCAGGGTTAGCATGTTAGGCTAGGCCCTAATCTAAAAGTTGATCAAATATAGCCAAAACTCTCACAAACTGCCGTTCTAAGCTCCAAATAAAGTGGATTCTCGACCCATTTTCCGAGTCTTTTAGCCAAAGAAAGCAAGGAAGCAATGAGAAAATTCCTTTCAGGCGCTACGCTAATCCTGCAAAGAGGGCAAGTGGGACGAACTCTGAGCCATGAATCGATGCAGTCAAGATGAAAACTATGATGGCATATCGGTAACGACCGGAGCTTTTCCCCTTTGCAGACCTTGCTGAGGCAAACCACGCATTCAACTTCATGGCCGGTTCCGCTGCCTCCAAACCATCGTTTCGACTCTTTTTCGTAAACACAGAGGCTGCTGGCAACGAGGGAAGCCATGCAAATCAGCAAGATTATCGGGAGCATCTTGGCTGGTCACCAGGGTGATGGAGTCGGAAATTCAATTACCTCTACAAAAGCTTCAAATTCAAGCAAGTTTGCTTCGCTTGCAATAGGAGGAGAATTTATTTGTTGTGGGTCGGAGTCAAATTTTGGCTCATCCTATCACTTGGAATGGTAACCAGGCTGACGGTTGACTGCCCCCATATGGTGAATACGTTAAGGAGACTGGCTGGAATATCGTCACCGTGTAAAATCCTGTCTGCTACTTACCGGCGGCTTGACCAAATTATAATAAAGGTTAAAGTGAAAACGTGTTACTATAATTACTGCCGCAGCTTCCAATGTCTGCCTGAAGCAAGAAGACGTCAAATAATTATAAAGGATCAATCTTTTCTTTTTTGTTGATTTTATTCCTTTAAAAATAATATCTAACAAGTTTTGAATTGCATGCATAAAAGGAAATTTTTTTTTAGAAAAAGGGAAATAAACCATTCTATAATACTTAAGTATTTCACTAATATATGACAATTTTAATTTTTATAATAACCTAGGTTTAAAATTATGAAATAAAACTAGATTATTCAAAAACTTTGAATGAAAAAGCTAGACTATTCAAAATCATCTTATATTACTTATTTATTTGACATTAGATTTTAGATTTTACTCAGAATTTTTTTTAAGGGGTTGGAATGAAAGTTCATATTTTTAATGGTTTATTTGTATATTAATTTATAAGTTGTAAGGGAAATTTCCTTTCATCTTTTCTTATTAGAACAGGAAATCCGTGCTAGACAATAAATTTGAAGCAGGTGGCATGATACTTCTCCCATTGAAATCTTTGGGGAAAATTAAATTATCTCAATTTTGAAAATTATTTCACATGCTGTGTGCTCAGATGGGTTGGATTAAATTGATTTCAGATAAAGCTTATACTTAAAATGTGAATAAAAAAATATATTATACTCAATTTGCTTAGACAATTAAAACTTCTAAGCCTACACTACATAATCAGACCAATTATTTTTACTAAAAGGATTAGTCCTTTTTTTATATACAGATATAACGAATAATAACACGCTTCTCAAAGACCAAACTAGCAGTAGCACGAGTTAAATGAGAAAAATGCAACGTTTGCAAAAGAGTAATAAACACTGAACTTTTCTTTTTCTGGTCATAAAGAAGGATTTGATTTCATAAGATCAAAGATAACAGAAACAAACTCCCAAAGAGGGAGAGAAGAGCCATCAAAGTGGCCTGAAACTACAAGGAGCATCCCCGAAAACAAAAGATATAAACAGATCAGGGCCGGGTTTCAGCTCATGATCCCGTCTACCCTAAGGTCCTCCAATTTCACTGACCAGGTTGATCTGAACCCCTGGAATGAAATACATTTAAGCCCAAACAATCTCTCAACAAAAGAAAGAATGAAAGCTTACATATTCATAGATGTGTCAAAAGACACCT
The DNA here is from genome assembly GCA_025503065.1 of Gossypium bickii. NCBI lineage: Eukaryota > Viridiplantae > Streptophyta > Magnoliopsida > Malvales > Malvaceae > Gossypium > Gossypium bickii. The sequence goes on along the minus strand of CP106709.1, from coordinate 134,903,668 downwards.
CATAATCTTCATTACCCTTAACGCTAGGCTCACCAGCTTTTGTTTTTCCTGTTGAGTTTTAAAACGGGCAGCTTTGCGAATTTTAAAGAAGTTAGTTTTTGCATTAATTTTGTTAAGAGAACCCTTTTCCCACATCTTCAATATATTCTGTTCAGAGCAGGGAGGTAGAGCAATACCGTAGTAGTCTCCTCAGATTTTCCCATCCGCGTTTGCAATTGTCCAATTACCCGGATTGTCTTCCACTAAACTAATCATCGACCCAAAAGGTCTTTAACAACGGGTTTGAATCGGAAAAAAAAAAAGGGAAAGGAAAGAGAGTTGAGAATGATTTACTTTTCTTTGTTTTTATTTTAATTTGAGAAAAAAAATGAGAGGATATTTAAAATACCTTTTTTTTTTCTTTCTAGTATTTTACAATTAACTCTTTATTTTTTTAAATATTAACTCTTTATTGCTTTAAACTGTTAAAAATTTGAACTTTGAAGTTAAAAAATAATTATTATTTTTTATTTTTTATCCTATCATTAGATTTCATATTTTAGTTATCATCTCTTTATTTTTTTTTTAAAATTTGAAACAATCTTATTTTGATTTTCTATTTTCTAAATTACTAGGACTCTAGGAGTATTTAATTTTAAATTTGTTTGATATATATATTGAATTATTAGAACTCAATATTTTATTGAGAAAGGATTGAATGAAACAGTGATACCACGTCATCTGTATCCCTCTCCAATAGATTTATGCCACATCAGTATTTTTATCCTGAATTTCAAAGCATTTTTATCCTGAAAAAAATCAAATCCAAATTAAAATCCTTAAATTTAGGATAAAATGCTGAAATTCAGGATAAAAATGCTGATGTGGCATAAATCTATTGGAGAGGGATACAGATGACGTGGTATCACTGTTTCATTCAATCCTTTTCCATATTTTAGGTATCATTAGATTATATTTTTAGATTATTATCTCTTTATTTTATTTTTAAAATTTTAACAATCTTATTTTATTTTTTATTTTGTTAGATGACTATAAATCCTTAATTTGTAATTTGGTTAAGATGGTGTTTTTTTTTTTGTTGTAATTTAATCAATAAAGTCTGTTTTAAATAAGAATATGGCGATATATTATTGGTTAACATTTTAACTATGAAGTTTATGCAGAATATTTGTATTTTTAATTTAATTATATATTATTTATGTAAAAAGTAAAATTGAAAAATAATTCAATCCCTTCCCTTTCCAAAGTTCAACCAAACAAGATAGATTTTAACTATCCAAACAAACAATAAATATATATTTTCTCTTCTTTACTTATATTTATCCGCACTCCCCCAAAATACTAGCATACAAAAGAGTAAGATGATCATAAACATCGACTTGTAATAAACTTGTCTAAGGGCCTTACGACTGGTTTAGTATGAGATCGAACCAAAACTCTGGGCTCAAGGCCCTTTAATATCAATCCCGGCCTTTCACTTGAAAATAGAGGCTGAACCTGAAGACGTTACCAAACCCAGTGCCTGCAAATATCAAACAAATCGTATGTAGCAGAGAATTCTACAACTATCTCTTCTTAATTCTGTTCTGTGTGGCTCTCTCTGCTTCTCGTTCTTTCGTTTCTCTTTTGTGTGTGCTCTTCCTCCGCATCCAAGTTTCTCTCTGAGCCAGGCTCTTTACACTTATGTTATTCTGATAGTATCACCACTTTTGGTTACTGAAATGCGGGCATCTCAAGAGTGTTGTTATTTTTTGTTAAGTTTATAAGTCCTGAGTTTGATTCGTTGGGCTGAATGAGCCTCCATGCCTTTACTAGATACACTTTTTTTTTTTTATTTTCCCTATTGTTTTGCTTTGGTTTCCATAGATTTTATTGCTTCTGAAAGTTTATAAGAAGAAAAATTTCAGATTTTTGTTGTCGTGTTCAGCTTCAATTTGAATATTTGGAATTTGTATGGATTTTGTGTGGTTAGGGTGTTAATGATTTTTCTTGTTATTATTTTCCCTTGTTCTGGTTCACTTCATCTGAATCTTTGAGTCTTTGTTATTATTGCCTTTGAATTGAGATTTGAGAATGCACCGAGGCAATATGGGCTTAAAGATCTGGCCTATTAAAACCCATAGGACATCGTTTTTTCAAAGCCTGATCCAGCCATTGGGTGTTTCAACATCTTTTATCCAAAATGCAAGAAACAACAGATCAAAACCGACCCAATATATACTATAGTTTTCGAAGCTCGACTAAAGTCTCTCTCTCGCTCGCTGTCTATTGCTGTTAGGTTTCAGCACAGGAAATTAGCCTCTCACTGTAAGTCGAAAGTAAGCTAAGCTAAATAATTCTCTTATCTTTTTTTTTTTTTTTTTTAGTTTTTCAACCTTTCGACCTTTTGAATTTTTTATTTTATTTTATTTTTTTTTTGTTGTAGGCCGTTGTTATTAATGTTATCGTACACGTAAAATGATATAGTTGAGAAAGTTCTAACTTGCGTTGGACAGTGTTTGCCTTTTTTTTTGGTTATCTATCCTATATGAAGTGAATTAACAGTGAATTTAGTTGTTAAAACTATTGATTATGTTGAAAATTTCTTAATACTTTTTTTTTTCATTAGAAAAGCATTGAGGAAAGTGTAGGTTTTTTTTTTTTTTTTTTTTTTTTTTTTTTTTTTTTTTGTGGTTTGGACTTTGGATAGCTTTACTGGCTAGAGGATCTGAAAAGTCCCTAAATATTATATAACTATTATAGGCTTTGGAAGCAAATGAAGATGGGGAAAAAAGCAAAGAAAGGAAATAGTGGTTTTGATGATAATGGTTATAAAAAGAATGTAACGAGCCAGGTGGCTGATGGGACTGGGAAATTTAAGAAATCTTTCAAGCATCACCAGAATTCGGACTCACAAGCACCAGTTATCAGGTATCATTACTTTGTGATCCAAGTTGTTAAAAATTTTAAAGTTGTGTTTTGGAATGTTTAACTGATATGATTACCCTTTTAGGAAACAGGTTGAGCCTGAAACAGCAAAGTACTTTTCGGAGATTGCAAACCTTTTTGAAAGCCAAGGAGTGGATGTGGAGGAGCGATCAGTTATATGTGGTAATGCTCTTGAAGAAGCTAGGGGGAAGGAATTTGAACTAGCAACAGATTATATCATAAGCAATACTCTTCAGACTCTACTCGACGGCTGTAATTTGGACAATCTATGCAGCTTCCTTCGAGGCTGTGGAAAAATCTTTCCTGCTATTGCAATGGACAGGTCTGGTTCTCATGTAGCTGAGACAGCTTTTAAGTCATTAGCCAGGCATGTTCAGGACACAGAAGCCTACACCATTATTGAAGAGACTCTGAAAATGATATGCAAGGTATCAAGTATTTGATTTGTACTCTAATGGCAAATGAAACAAACTCTGTCGCATATTCTTGTTATAGGACTTCTGGAGGCCTTGCCTGCCTGACATACCCTTCTTTTCAGTGTATTAGCAGATACAACTAAATATTTCAAGAGACTTTATTTGGAGGCAAACTAAGATAATGTGCTAAATTTTGCTACTTAACTCCGAATCTTTCCTTGATCCATTTCAGGTTATTGTTGTCAATCCCCTTGATTTAATGTGCAATTGCCATGGATCTCACGTTCTTCGAAGTCTTCTTTGTCTCTGTAAAGGAGTACCACTGGACTCCCCAGAGTTTCATGGAGCAAAGGGATCGAAAGTTCTAGCAGAGCGGTTAAATTTAAAAGTATCTCACCTGGATGGGAATGATTCCCAGCACCTCCAGCAAGGATTTCCAAGTTTATTGAAATTTCTTGTATCAGGGATGATGAACTGTACAAAAGAAGATATGAAGACCCTACAAGTTGATCAGTATGGCAGTTTGGTTCTGCAGGCATGTTTTTGTTTTCTCCTGTTATTTTATATTATTTAATTTTGTCACTATTATAGGTGTCAGGTATGCAAAAGCAATCTGTAAGTGTAGACTCCCTTGCCTTATGGCTTTTTGCACTGTTGACGAGCACAGTCAGATAAGTATTAAGATATTCCATCTATTATTGGATCATGCAACCATGTATTGAGTTGCAGAAGATGATAACTAATTCCTGGATTAATTGGTTTATTGAAACTTCATTATTTGCATTCTACTTAACGACACTTCTCATTTTTGGGGTAATTTCTCATTTCATATGTCTACTTCTTTTGATTGTGCTTGTAGATTCTGACAAACATTCTCTATCGCGTATGACTAATTTGTTTATACTCTTTTTACGCGATGTGGAGTGTTGGAATTTAGGGGATGGATTGCTGGGTGTTTGTAGCCTTTCCATGAGTTTTCAAGTTCTTATCCTTGTCCATGAAGGGTTTTTTTTTTTTTTTTTTTTTTTTTTTTTTTTTTTTTTTCTCTAAATGAGGTTTTAATGCAATGAATTGACGTGCCACTGAACTTTTAGTTCTTCTCACTTGGCAGACAGCTTTGAAGTTATTAGCCGGGAATGATCAAGAATTGCTGCACATAATTCCAGTTCTTCTTGGCTGCAACAAGGAAAGTTTAGCTGAAGGAAAGTTCATTGACATGATCATTGCTGGTGAAACTGTAGAATCATTGAAAGAACCCGCATTTAGCCATTTAATGGAAGTAAGCAACTTCTAATGGATTATAGTTTATTTATGCAGTACTTTATATTTTATCCTATGAGACATTTTCTTTTTCTGTATCATAATATTGTTCGTATCTCTATATGTTTGAGGTGTTACTGCATTTGAATTGAACCATTGTCATAAAAATGCAATTTGGAAGGCAGCCATTTGATTAGCTCCTCAAGGATATGAACCCAAATAACAATGCTATCTTAGACTTAGTCTTAAAAAAACAAGAGATAAACATAAAATTTCCTTTGTAGCCTCATAATAATATTATTCATAAACCTCTGGTTGTCATTTGTTATAAAGTACACTCTAAGAGATGTCTTCTGCTCGTAATTGCGAGGCTACAGGTTAACTCTTGTAGTTAGAACTGTCTGGACACTGTTCTAGATGAGTCAAATTTTCCTTTTCTTTTAGTTAAATCCCCTTAATCGATGATTAAAGTTGGCAGTGAAGTGGGATATTTTCATCATTCCTGCTATACCAATTTCACATAAGATTCAAGAGCTGCTACCACTGTGATATCTATTCTCCAAACAGTCTTGTTCTTTTGGAAGAACAACTGGATAAAAGAAGAAGCAGAGAAAAAAGCAGTTGATTCCTCCACTTCATCATAATTTGCTTTACGCTTTTTCTTTTTTGTTTATTTCATGGTCTTAGCTCCTTTTTCTGCAAAATGCAGGTAATTCTGGAGGTCGCACCTGAAAGCCTGTATAATGATATGTTGACAAAGCTGTTGAAGAATTCATTGTTTGAGCTTTCATCCCATCCTTGTGGAAACTTTGTTGTTCAAGCATTAATTTCCCATGCAAGAACAAAAGATCAAGTACGTATTCTTTATTTGCGTTACAAGATTCTAGGTTAATGCTTATTTGTTGAAATAAGGTACTGCAATTGATGCTAGTGTTCCATCTATGAAATTCTGTTATTGGTATATATTTACTCCTCATTGTTTTACTCCTTGACTGCTGTTTAATTCTTCAGTTTGTGGAGGTTATTCTGGTGCTAGATGTGTTGCTAAGCTCTGTTCTGACATTTGAAAAAAACCTCCCTTGATTTTGTCTATTAGATGGAGCTGATCTGGGAAGAGCTTGGGTTGAAATTTGCAGATCTTCTCGGAATGGGGAGATCAGGAGTTATTGCTTCCCTTATTGCTGCTTGTCAAAGGCTTCAAACTCATGAATATAAGGTTTGGTAGTTAGATTCATTCCTTTAATGCTTGCTGTTTAGTAATTCTGTACATGTGAGTCTGAAACAGCTGGGCAAGAACTCTGAAATGGGAATTATATAATACTAAAACTTCCCTTTGATGTAGATGTCTTGTCCTAACCCTTGTTGACTTTTCCCTTTTTTTTTTTTTTCAGTGTTGCGAGGCACTTGCTACCGCTGTTGGTTCAAAAAATGAGACTTCCAAGTTCATTGTTCCTCGGATACTGTTTCTTGACAGTTACTTCAGCTATGAAGATAAGTCTAGATGGAGCTGGCCTGGCAGAACTAAAATGCATGTTATGGGTTCTTTGATTCTGCAGGCTATTTTTAAATTCCAAAGTGTATGTTTCTTTTCTTGAATATGTTGTATATTCTCTTTCTATCCAATTAAATTATTGGCCTCAGATATATCACGCGCTATCAGTAAGTTTCTGCCACTTTTGCTTGCATTAACTAAACTAAAGTTGTGAGCTTCAAGCTTCTGATTAAGATGTGTGTATATGGTAATAGTACTGCAAAATTTAAGCTGAGTTTTTTTTATTAGTGTAGCAATATCTAAACAGTAAGTGCAGGAAATTATTTATATAGCTTATAGCCTGATACTCAAGCAGATTTGATCATCTTTAAATGAAATTTTCTGAAAGGTGAAATGCCGGATGATTGACCGATTAGAGGTTGTAGTTTGAATTCCTGAATTGAATGGATATTACTCACTAAAACTTCTCAGTTCTAAACCAATGTCCTATATGTTGGTGTTTTTAGTTTGATCATAAATGACGAACAAGATATTCTAATGAGAAATATGATCTGGCATTACAGAGGAGAGATATGATACTTTAGCTATGATCAGTTCATCTGTATCTTGATTGTTTTTGGAACTTGAGAACTCTTTATGATGTTGGGGTTACTTAAAACAAAAGAGTGAGTAGCTGGCTTCTAACTTTAGTATGCTATCTCTTGTTTCTTGTTTACAGGAATGGATACAGCCTTATATTCTGAGTATTACATCCATGGACGCTGAGCATGTTCTTAAGGCAGCTCAAGATGCTCGAGGAGCGCGGGTTATTGAAGAGTTTCTTGTGTCAGATGCTTCAACAAAGCAGAAGCGCAGATTAGTTGTGAAGTATGTCAAGCTACTGCTTCGGCTGTTTTATTTTTTTTTCTGGAAGTTCTTCGCTGTGTTTGTTTCATTTGGTCCATTGGTTTAATGTGACATCAATGGAACTTGTCTGCACAAAAAAAAAAAAAAAAAAAAAAAAAAAAAAACCTGGCCTTCTGGCCCTCTTTTTTCTAAATGGATTAATATTCTACTCTCCTGAGATTCCAACTGTTATTTTGTTGCATGATCAAATATAAATGACCCCAGTGCTTCTGTTAACTATGAAGGTTACGTGGACATTTTGGGGAGCTTGCAATGAACCTATCTGGTTCCTTTACCGTTGAAAGATGCTTCAATGCTGGTAACTTGTCACTAAGGGAAGCCATAGCTTCTGAACTATTAGCTGTACGAACTGAACTCTCCAAGACCAAACAAGGCCCGCATCTGCTTAGGACATTAGATATTGACAGGTAAGTAAATTTCAGTTTGCTGGTCTGGTAATCTGAGATTAATTCTTTTGTTATGTCACAGGCTAAAATGTAATGCATGCTGAAGCTTAGACTAGTTTGGGCTCAAGTTTGATAGGAAAAACAAAATAAATTTCAATTTTTTGTTCATGTTTTAATTTGTTTATTTAGATTACTGAATTAGAGGTTTGATTCATCTGTGTCACATACTTGTTTGCTCCATGATAAAATGTTGTCCCATCTATATGCTACATTCTTAAAGAAATGTTTCCGTTTTATTTTTATCATACGTTTCTTCATCTTTGCTCCATCATGACAGATATGCTACCAAACCTGATCAGTGGAGGTCAAAACAAGCATCAAAACAATCAGCCTATAATGATTTTTTCGTTGCCTTTGGCTCTAGCGAATCTAAATCAACAAAAAGTAACACACTCGTTTATAATGCTTCTACGGACACAACAGAGCATGAAGAATTGAACATAAAAAGAGACATAGACGGGTCTCTCACTTCCACTTCCGTGGTTGATGATACCTCTTCAGAGAAGAAAGGAAGAAAGAAAAGAAAAAGAGATGTGGCCTCTGAGGATGCAGTTGGATCTAACAAGGCAATAGAAAAGGCTGTAAAAAATTTTCTCTCATCCAGTACACCAGATAAGAAGCGGCACAATGCTTCAAAACAGAGACTGAAAATTTGAACGTTTAGGATACAATGCGTTTTGCTGACGGTTTCTGATAGCTGACTTTAGCTGCATCATGTTACAGGCTAAGACTGAAAGTTATTTTGCTTCTCTTTACATTCTCCAAGTTGAGATAAATTTTGGGTGTGCCAAGCATTTTGGTTAGGGTAGAAAACATAAACCTTCCTGGTCCCTTCTTGTATCCCATCATTTTATACCAAATTATGGCAGTTTGGCAATAGAAATTGACAGATTGCGGTACCAAAACTGTTATTATTACTTTTTTTTGGGATTCAATACATGTTTCTCTTTAAGCTATGACTCTTATTAGTAGCCAGTGTAACAAGAAATTCTTTAAATAGAAAAAGAATTAATGTTTTAATGATCTTGTTATCTTCTTCATTTATCTGCATAAAAGTGGAGGGTTGGACCTAGTGGGAAAAAAAACTTTATATTTAAATAATCTATCTACAGGGAAGCTGCGATTGGTACGAAGGCATGAACTGTTTACGTGAATTATAGAATTTACTTGTTCTGTATAGGGTTTGAATAGCTTGGGAGGTCTCGCCCAAGTTGGAACCCAGAGTTTGCTCGTTTAATCATTTTTAAAATGTAGTATCTTTTCTCTGGACTCAGTTTACATTTTCCGTTTTCCATTTTCTCCATTACATGTTTCTTTAAGCTCCGTTTTGGATGGTTTTTCAGCTAAAATGGTGACTAAAACCCTTAAAAAGAAGGTAGCCGCTCTTTGGGGTTTCAAGTTTAGATTCCGTAAATAAATCTGTCACGTAATGGTCTGTTTCAGGTGCAATGAAATCTAAATATCCCCTCTTCAAATGTACCTGAAAACCAATTTACCTCACCCTTTATGAGTAGGTTCAATTAGGGGCAAGACCTTATGATTTCATTCCTTTCATTAGAGCTGTTTTTCCTCTTTGGTTAAAAAGTTGGTTAGCACAGCTGACTGGCGAGCTACCTTCTTTTTTGCGGCATCATTTTAAGATTTTGGTATTACCTAACAGGTTACAAAATTTAATACAGGCGGTAAATCTACCCTACGGCTGTACTTTACATGGCAAACGTGTGTAAATGCTTCTGACTTTTCTTTTTAGAGATTGACATATAGTAAATTTGTTTTTTTTTTTGCTGAATTTGATCCTTGAACAATGTAACTAAGAATTCAGCATTTTACCAACAAATCACATGGTTGTTGGCGGGCATATTATATCATTTCACCTTTCCTTGTTTTCTAGCCTTCATAAATTGTTCATTTTTGCTTTTATATTATTCAACCAAATAACAGGTTTGAGATGATCTAAATGGATTAATCCCTTTAAACTTGTAGGAAACCATAAGCAAATCTCCAGCACATGTGATACATAAATGCTTGCCGTGAATTCGATCCTCCTGCTGATTTTTTCACAGGTAAAAAAACACAACAGCTTTCTTTGGCAACAAAACTACCCTGATTTTGACAGAAGAAGAATCTTTCACTTCTTACTGAAAGAAGGAACAAAAAAACATATTTGTTCTGAATTAAGATGCTTCAGAATCACAACTCCTATATAATGATCTTTATAGGATTTGTTGTCTGCTAATAAAAGTTGTCATATGTGTTTGTCGGTTATCTTACTTTTATCTGGTTTTAGCTTCCTTTGACCTCATTGATCAGTTTCTAAAAGAGAACACAACATTCAAAGAATGGATAAACTTCCAGCGGTCATCTTCATGATCCGAGGATTTAAGCAAAGGAGATCATGGAAAACTAGTGTCTTGTCATGGTGGGACTCGGAACAAAACAAGTTCCCATCCTGTGGATGGTCATAATATTTCCAAGCCAACTAAAGGTTGTGGCTCCACCAGGGGAGCCAATACACCGGCCCCGGCGTCCATCATCAGGGCCACTCTCCATCTTTCTCAAACCCCACAAGTGGAGACTGAGGTAACTTACTCACCAACCTAAACCATCTTTTATCATATCAACGACCGTGGACTTTGTCTATTTGGTGACATAGTGTATCAATTACACAAGATTTGACCTTGGGGCTTCCGCTTTAGATTCGCCAACAAAATCTCGCCCCACCTGCCTAATCTGGTTCTTGTATACGTTTCTGTGTTTGGTAATTTAGAACTTGCCAGGGAGGTCCCTTTGTTATTGGGACCTGATCAAATTAGTCCTCTGTTATTAAATCTATCAATTTAGTCCATGTAATAGTAGAAAGGATCAAATAAGTCCAATTTTAATAGAGTTATTATTCTCTGTTTAAAAAATAACATAAAGAATTATTTTTTTTCAATCTCTAAACAAAATATTTCATTTATAAAACTATAAAAACATTAAAAACATTTACTCTGTTGGTCACATTTTTTCAGAACAATAATGGTTCGCTATTTTTAAATTTGGTATTATTTAATTCTTTTTAATATTATATAGACTAAATCTATCTATTAATAGTAGAATGACTAATTTGATTAGTTCACTATGATACAGGACCTCTCAATTACTTTCACCTAACTTACACCCAAGGGCGAAGCCAGAACAATTTTTTAGAGGGGCCAGATGAAATTTTAATTTTTTATAGTTTATATCTTTATAATTTATAAAGGATTAAATCGAATTTTTATAATTTTAAGGGGATAAAGTGTAATTTTATCTTTACTAATTTAAAATTTTTAAAAAATTGAATGGCCTAAATAATAATTTTACATTTTAGGGGGGCCGGGACCCATGCCATTCCCCCTGGCTTCGCCCTTGCTTACACCATGTCTAAGCAGTGGCATATCTAGGGGATGGGTGGACCCGGCCCTCCTAAAATGAAAAATTATTCATTTAGAGTCTTTATTTTTACAATTAAGTCTTTATTGCTTTAAACTGTTAAAAATTTGAACTTTGAAGTTAAAAAACAATTATTAATTTTTATTTTTTATCGTATCATTAGATTTCATATTTTAGTTATCATCTCTTTATTTTTTTAAAAAAAATTTGAAACAATCTTATTTTGATTTTCTATTTTCTAAATTACTAAGAGTATTTAATTTTAAATTTGTTTGATATATATATTGAATTATTAGAACTCAATATTTGAGGTATCATTAGATTATATTTTTAGATTATTATCTCTTTATTTTATTTTTTATTTTGTTAGATGATTATAAATCCTTAATTTGTAATTTGGTTAAGATGGTTTTTTTTTTTGTTGTAATTTAATCAATAAAGTCTGTTTTAAACAAGAATATGGCGATATATTATTGGTTAACATTTTAACTATGAAATTTATGCAGAATATTTGTATTTTTAATTTAATTATATATTATTTATGTAAAAAATAAAATTGAAAAATAATTCAATCCCTTTCCTTTCCAAAGTTCAAGCAAACAAGATAGATTTTAACTATCCAAACAAACAATAAATATATATTTTCTCTTCTTTACTTATATTTATCCGCACTCCCCCAAAATACTAGCATACAAAAGAGTAAGATGATCATAAACATTGACTTGTAATAAACTTATCTAAGGGCCTTACGACTGGTTTAGTATGAGATCGAACCAAAACTCTGGGCTCAAGAAATGGGGGGTGCGGCTGTAACCTAACCCACCAAAACTCAAGGCCCTTTAATATCAATCCCGGCCTTTCATTTGAAAATAGAGGCTGAACCTGAAGACGTTATCCAAACCCAGTGCCTGCAAAAATCAAACAAATCGTATGTAGCAGAGAATTCTACAACTATCTCTTCTTAGTTCTGTTCTGTGTGGCTCTCTCTGCTTCTCGTTCTTTCGTTTCTCTTTTGTGTGTGCTCTTCCTCCGCATCCAAGTTTCTCTCTGAGCCAGGCTCTTTACACTTATGTTATTCTGATAGTATCACCACTTTTGGTTACGAAAATGCGGGCATCTCAAGTGTGTTGTTATTTTTTGTTAAGTTTATAAGTCCTGAGTTTGATTCGTTGGGCTGAATGAGCCTCCATGCCTTTACTAGGTACACTTTTTTTTTCTTTCCCCATTGTTTGCTTTGGTTTCCATAGATTTTATTGCTTCTGAAAGTTTATAAGAAGAAAAATTTCAGATTTTTGTTGTCGTGTTCAGCTTCAATTTGAATATTTGGAATTTGTATGGATTTTGTGTGGTTAGGGTGTTAATGATTTTTCTTGTTATTATTTTCTCCTGTTCTGGTTCACTTCATCTGAATAAATATGGATTGTTTTTCTTGTGTTTATGATTTTCTTTCACCAGCTTTCTGCTGAGAATTAACTACGAGCATCTTTATTGTGCTTGACTGCGTGAATAGATATTGCCAGCGCTCAACCTTCCTTGCAAGGTCCTCTGGTTCCGGTGAGGGTTCAAACCCTTTTTCATGGCCAACTGTTATCAAATCCATGGAAATCCTCTAAATTGCCAAAAAGGGTCAATTTTAGTGTGGGACACCTGGAGAATCCAAGTGGAAGACTTCAGATTAGGGCTGTTGCTACCCTTGAACCCAAGTGCTCTGTTCCAAAAGAAGACGAACCTAATAAATCAGGGCTTGGTGGTGATTCAAGTCCTTCGTCAACTCGGCTTGAATCCTTGAAGTCCGGAGACTCAGATGAAGAACCGGACGAAAGAGAAAAGTTAAGACGGATGAGAATTTCTAAAGCAAATAAAGGAAACACACCATGGAATAAAGGCAGGAAGCACAGTGCCGGTAAATGACCTGGGTTCTTTGATCAGTCCCTTTCTATTTTAATTAGTGCATTCTTAGACTTGTTACCATAAATGCATATATATTTGTCTGCAGAGACCCTTCAGCGGATAAGGGAGAGAACAAGGCTTGCAATGCAGAATCCTAAGGTGATGTCATGTAAGAATTTTTTTTGTTATCACAGGGATTGAACTTTGTATGTTTTATTTGCGTAGCATGAAACCAAATATATCGGGAAACCCTTTTCCGGCAATTAGGTTATTATCTGGTACTTGTTAATTAACTGGTCCAAGGAATTCCTTTTACCATCATAATCCCATTATGGATGGATGATGGACTAATATCCATTTGGTTTGTGGACGCTAGTTAAGCATAGAAACCAAAAGTAAACAATTGAATTTGAATCTGTAAGTTTATTTCGGTTAGATCTATACTCCTAGAAGGCCCCTTCCATCTTTTTATTTTGTATGTTCTATGACTGCAATATTTCATTATAGATTTAAGAAGTGACATGAAATCTCCATAGCATAAAAGGGCTAGTTGCTGTAATTTTTCATCTTCCTTTAGCAGCTAAGTTGTTTGAAAGTTGGTTAATTGTTTACATTGTGGAATTGGGAATGTTTCTTTCCAATGACTTTATCATTTAGATCGTTTCTCGGGTAATATTTTCTGGTAAAACAAGGTAACCTTTGAGGAGAAAGCATTTCAAATAACTTTTCATTTTCTATAAAGAAAGGGAAATGAGCTCCTTGAATGGGAGATTAATTGTGCTATCTTTTGAGTACTGAGATTACCTTACACAACTTGATATTTTCTTGATCGTATATCATCATATATAGTTGCTTCAGAGTTTCTTACTCTAATGTAAATTTCACAATGCAGGTCAGAATGAAGTTGGTTAACCTTGGACATACTCAGAGGTGGGTACTTTGTTACTATGGTTTCGCTTTTTTTGATCTTCCTCTACTAGTTCTTGTCACTCCAGTCATTCAGAGTTCTGATATATGTTCTGAACCTTGTATTTCAGTTTTCAATTACCATATATCAAACTTCTAAAAGTTCTTTATGCATTTTTCTACCTTGTTAATATTTCATCATGATGATCCTACAGCAAAGAGACGAGAGAAAAAATTGGAACTGGAGTACGAATGGGATGGGAAAAGCGCCGTGAGAAGTTGATGGTGCAGGAAACTTGCCATTTTGAGTGGATGAACTTGATTGCTGAAGCTTCCAGGAAAGGCTATCTTGGTGAGGAAGAGCTACAGTGGGATTCATACAAGGTGCTAGATGAGCAATTGGCGAAGGAGTGGTTGGAAAGTGTTGAGCAAAGGAAAATGATGCCTAGACCAAAAGGTAGCAAGAGAGCACCAAAATCACTTGAACAAAGAAGGAAAATTGCAGCAGCCATTGCAGCCAAATGGGCTGATCCTGTAAGTGCCTTGCATAGCTTTTTTGCCTTGCAGTGAAATTATGGCATTGATAAAGATCAGAATTTTTTGGAGTTGCGTGTAAAATTGATATAATTGACACCCAAGTCTCAACCTTATGAAATATTAGTTCGTTGGATTCAATATGAACTCCATTGTTTAGCTAACCTTGGTTCCCCTCACCACCATGTAGCCACCTTCAGTTAACTGAATTGTTATGGACTGTAAGAATACCTAAAATCGACTCAATACAGCTGATGCAGTTCATACTGATTTTAATGCTGACAAGATATCCTTATAGCTTTGCATCTGAATGTTGGTTTTCATTTACTGCTATTTCCTGAATAGGATTACCGTGAGAGAGTTTGCTCTGGCTTGGCAAAATTTCATGGCATATCAGATGGAGCTGAAAGAAAACTGAAGAGGAAGCCAACAACTAGTTCCCAGTCTAGGCAGAGTCATTCAAAGAAGAAAGCTAATGAAACTAACTATTCTACTACTAGTGAGACTATAAGCCCAATCGAGCGGTTAAGGATGCGTAGAAGAAATAAACCACTCTATAAGGATCCTATGGCAAGTTCCAAGCTTGAGATGTTAAAGAACATCAGAGCACAAAGAGCTGCTGAAGAATTGAAGAAAACTGAAGCTGTTGAAGGAGCAAGGTTAGTCTTTGCTTATATTCTTCAAGTATATATCATGAGGACTAGCTACGTTACCATGCATCATTCTATAGATTACTAAGTCACTGCATAACTTAATGATCACATGTGTGACACTGCAGACTTTTAATTGCTGAAGCTGAGAAGGCTGCAAAAGCCCTTGAGATTGCTGCAATGAAGAGCCCTGTTGCTCAAGCTTCACTCATTGAAACCAGAAAGCTTATAGCAGAAGCAATTCAATCAATCGAATCGATAGAGGGAGGATGTGTTACATCCAATGAGAATGGTGGATATATTTCTGTTGATTCAGCTGAACCAGTTGGTCAGGTTGAGAAGAAAATGCAGTCAGAAAAAAGTACTTTGAGTCAATCCGACCAGAAGGAAGTGAATGGGAACCAATTCCTTTCATTAAGTAAGAACGAGGATTTCAATTTCCATAACTTCATGTTCCCAAGGATAGTGAACGGTGACAGTGATGAGCAACTTACTTCTCCAAGCTTGAATAATTATAGCTTATCAACGCTCGACTTTCGAAGTTTGATTAAGGAGTCTGATTCACCAAAGCAATTCAACCAGTTGGCAACAAATAGGATTATCAATGGAACCAAAGTTGAGCTGAAGGACAATAACGTGGCTTCTAAAGTAGTTGCTGCTGTATCCAAGAAATGGGTCCATGGTAGGCTTGTTGAAGTGACTGAAGAAGCTTCATAAATATCATAAACTAAGACAGGGATGATCATCTGAGCATCTTGAATATATTGAGCGATATACTGCAAATGTATTATTACGCGAGAGAGTCCAACAAGCTTTCAAGAATCGGCTTAGGTAATGCCACTGCCTTAGTGGAGTGGATACCCTATTATCAGCTATATAT
This sequence comes from Gossypium bickii, assembly GCA_025503065.1. Lineage (NCBI taxonomy): Eukaryota > Viridiplantae > Streptophyta > Magnoliopsida > Malvales > Malvaceae > Gossypium > Gossypium bickii. The sequence continues at coordinate 134,887,946 of CP106709.1, read as the reverse complement.
ATAGATATTTAATGTTTGAAATTTACTCTGTTGTCAGCCTATATTTGACATTTGCAATAGGCTAAAAGCTTTTGTTTATTACTGCGGCACTTGAAGCACAGATGTATATTTCAGTACTTTATTCAAATTCTAATATTAAATTAGTCGTAGAAAAGGTAATACTGCCTAATATGTTACAATTATGAGTGTTGTGAACTTGAATCTGTAGGTTTCGAGTTTCTATGGCAATCTGTACTGTTTATATGCACATTCTCAAAGGCTGCCCGTTATGCAGGATTTATTGCTGGTACATGGACCAGGAAAATGAAATTACAACTTATAAAGGGGATGATAGAACCCTTCCCCAAAATATCAACCATGGTAGTGTTTGTTTTTTAATACAAGCGCAGCTTCACTTGTTACAGTCAAGGTGGGTCTTCACTTGGGAATCTTTTTCTCCACCTCTTTCTTCCTGATATTTTTTTTAACTTTTTTCCCTTTCTTGATATCCCGTTCCACTTCCTCCTACCAAAATTTCGGCGCCTTGTCATAAATACGTTCCACAACTAACGACTGATTTTTAACAAGATTTGGTAGATTAATAAAAGCATAAATAGAATAAAGGGGCTTACCTGGATCTTTTCATTAATAGGCCGCTATGGACAGCAGCTCGGTCTGATCTTTTGAGGGTAAAAGAAGCGCAATCCACCTTGTTCCTGCTTCTGCTTCCACACCTCTCTCCACCATCTACTATTAGCCCCAAGCCTGCCTTCATTTACTATAATTACAAATTTCCTCAACCTCAAAACTTGTTTCCTCCTGCCCCTGCCATATTTGCATCTTTTTAACTCTTCATGTTCCAATAACTCATTGCCCCACGTGCAAAGACAGACGTTATGTCACGTTTTATGCTTTGCTACGCGGCTCTCTCTCCCCCTCTTTCCGAGGTGGTGCGGGGCGGTGGAAAATATTTAGAAATGTCGTTGATAAAAACTATTAATATGGTTAATCAAGAATAAGGTAGTATTGCTGAAGCACTACCTGAAATAATGAAAAGAAAAGAAAAGAAATCAATAATTAACATGCGTTGATCCAAAGACATGGATGGAGTATTATAGAAGGCTTGGGAGAAGGAAGTAGGGTAGACAGAGAATGTGTTAGACGATGTACCGGTGCATGTGTATGGGGTTTGGAGAGATATTCAAGGGGAATACTTGTGGTATCTTCATTTGATTGATAGGTTTTCATTTGATGTAAATCTTTCTTTAGGCTTACCATGTGACTTGATGCGATAGAGTAATAGGGTATACTATTGACAGGAGCCACAATTTTTTGTTAGGGGGTTTTGCTAGGTACTGCCATGGTCTCATAGGTGTGGTGTTCGGTGATGCTCACTTCCTGGTGAAGATTTACCTAATGGAGTATGTGCAACTCAAGTGGTTGTGTAATTACTAAAAAGTATATATGTTATAGGGTCTAGGTTCAATCCCGTCAAAAGAAAATGTCGAGATCTCATTGGTGCGTAACCATGTGTGTTTAAATAGTTCATCTCAACCAAATGTGTCTTTGTTTCAACCACCGTGTAAGCCCCATACAAAGGATAGGCTGGTTCGCTTGAAGAGAATCTTTTCTATGATCAGAATATCTCGTATTTTTGTACTATATTTTTAATTCACGCTTCTTCAAACACTCAAACTTTTGATAAAATCAGAAAATAAAATTCTCCATCGATATGCTGGCTGGCATTTTACAAACTCCTACCAAAGAGTTGACCTTAAGACACTAAACCCTCATCAAAATTGACAGATAAAACTCCATAAAAGATAATACCAACTCATTGAAAGATTCACCAGCTTTCAAATGAAACACGTGGCATACGCTTCCCTCAACAAGGAAAAAACACTCCGCCCAAATAATGGGTGGGCCAGGCAGTATCTAAACGTTGTCTAGTTCCTTTGTTGTTGGATCGTTTCATATGTAACCTCTTTGGCAGTTGAAATCTTTTCCTGACAAGAAAAAGACTATTATGTCCACTAGCAAGGTTAAAACCTCTGTCAAACATCTCATTCTTTTGGAACTTGTTTCGCTCATTGCAGGCTTTCCAGGCGGATCCAATGTTTCCTAGAGTTGGATACTTTTTTGGAAGAGACGCTAGTATCTGTATACTACATTTCTAATGTTCGAATCCAACAGTTTAGCATAAACCTTTGTAAAGATTGGTTCCATGACGGTATTTAGGAAATTTAAATTCCAGTTAGCTTTACTTCATTCAGCTACCTGCTGAGTACGTCTTTATTTCCACTGGTAACAGTGTTTATAGTTTAATTAATTGATAAAAGTATTTTTAGTTAATTAGTTGATGTTTTAGTAAAGTAAAAATCAATGTCTATATATTAAACATTAGTATATATATAGGGAAGTGTAAAATCCACATTAAAGCAACTCAAATTCATAAAAAGAAACAGCACTGAATATCTATTCCAATACATTGAAAAAGGTATATATGTTTTGGTTTGAATGTAGAACATGTCTTTAGGAGTTGGGAGAGCTAAAACCTGGTCAATTGTAAACCATGTATTTGGGAGTTGCACTGAACTTTTGATAACCTTTGATCACTTTGTTCACAGCATCAAGGAAGTCTTTCTCTGTCACAGTTTTTCTCCGAGCCCGAATGGCATACATTCCAGCCTCTGTGCACACGCTTCTTATGTCAGCTCCTGCAGGAGGACAAAAACCATAAAATCTCAGGACCACTACGAGTTACACAAAAGTTGATAAGTAAAATCAAATAAAACAAGAAACACCAAAAGATGACCCTACCAGTGGAATTAGGACAAAGCCTGGCTAAAAGCTCAAATCTAATGTCACGCTCACAATTCATCGTTCTTGTGTGAATTTTGAATATTTGTGTCCGACTCTCCAAATCAGGAAGACCAAACTCGACCTTGCGATCCAAACGTCCAGGACGTAATAATGCAGGATCTAGTGTGTCTGGCCTGAAAAAAGAAAAAAAAGACCAAAATGGAAAAAAAATCATATTCTCTATATATTCAAACACTTGTACAATTAATCAAATAAAACTTTCAGCGAAGATTATTAGCTTAAATCCTGGTTGGAATGACATAAAGATGCAAATATTTCTGAATGTTTCACAAAACAAAAAGATGCGAAGAGAGGTGAAATTATAGGTTGCAACTTTAACCTGTTTGTTGCCATCAGGACTTTGATGTTTCCACGAGCATCAAAGCCATCAAGCTGGTTCACAATCTCAAGCATAGTACGCTGAACCTCATTGTCTCCCCCCACACCATCATCAAAGCGTGCACCCCCGATGGCATCAACTTCATCAAAGAACACAATGCACGCTTTCTTTGAACGTGCCATCTGCAGCAGATATCATCTTTGTTTACCATTGGCAAAAGGGAAAGGTAATCTATAATAATTTCAACGGATAACTTAAACAATGAAACTTAGCAGGTTATAACCTGAAACAACTCTCGAACCATTCTAGCTCCTTCACCAACATACTTCTGAACCAGCTCACTTCCAATAACACGAATGAAGCAAGCATCAGTTCTGTTTGCAACAGCTCTAGCAAGAAGTGTCTTGCCAGTTCCAGGAGGACCATAGCAAAGAACACCCTTAGGAGGATCAATTCCAAGCTTCACAAATTTCTCTGGATGAAGCATGGGTAATTCAACAACCTAAAAGAACCAAGCTCATCAATCAATACATGTTGGACCTTAATTCTAACTTACAATAGAAGTACAAATAATAGTTTTCTATGTGTGCTTGTTGTATATATTAACATAAAGAAGACCATACATACTTCTCGCATCTTTTCAATCTGTTCCTTACATCCACCAACATCATTATATGTCACATCTGGTTTCTCTTCCACTGTCATCATGGTCACACTTGGGTCAATTTTAGGAGGCAAGGGAATCTGTATCTGATATTTATTGCGATCAACCCTGCAAAGGCACAAGAACAGTCAACTAATCGGTAATGAGAAGCAAAGGTAAACACATACATGTACGTAAAAAAAAAAAAAAACAGAGTTCTCTTCCAGAAAGAAAATTGAAGGTAAAAGTGAAATATCATAAAAGCATGACAAGTAAAATGTTACTGCTATTTTTTCAGGAAAAAAGAAACTTATTAGCACAACAAAATGAGGTGAGGATATGTAATAAACTAGGTGGCAATGACTGTATGATGATCACTCCTGGTTACAGCACTTGGCACCATGAAATCTAGAAAAAGGTTACAATCAGGGAAAACTAATAATGGTTCAAAATAAATCAAATCCGGGGTTGGAGTTGTCTTGGGGTTTTCTATGTGCACCCTAATAGTGGAAACAAACAAATAACCCAGAAAGCTAAAAAGGTTACAAAAAGAGGGAACAAGAAAAGGCAGAGATGAAATAAATTTACAGGATGCAAAACCTTCGGAATACACATGCACAGTAACAAGAATTCATGCCTGAAATCTTTTAATACCAAATAGAAAACTTACCCAACACGCATGCCTTCTTCTATATCAGTGGGGGAAACTTTGTCACCCAGCCCAACAACAAACTGCATTAGACACCATATGAATATCGGACAAAGAAAAATCAAGTCAATGTCCATCTTCTGACAATGAAGCAATTTAACTTAGAATATGTAAGTTCAATCACCCAAATTGGTAAACATGAAACTTGGAGTCTTAAATTACATACCTTGGCAATTTGCTTAACATTGATAACATACTTGGCATCTTCTGTGTTTGGACTAATTATCTTTGTGCATCTTGCCACCTAGATGAAAAATGCAAAATGACTCAAAACAAGAAACATAAATACAGAAATTTTTTCCCTTTTAGTAAAAATAAAAACCTGAAGTGGTTGCTCCTCCTGCATCATTTGCTTGTCAGAGACAAGGTCCCACTGGCTGGGTGCAGCTAACCCAGTGTCTGACTCCTTGATGCCTATTTTACAATGTATACCAGCATATTAAACAGGAATACATTAAGAACAGACCTAACTTTTAACAAATTAGTTAATAGTGGCAAATAAATAATACTTTGAAATTTGACATTTGGGTGACTAAATAATTTAAGTTTAGGATAACTCAATAGCTTAGTGTGACAATAACAGCTAATGCTATAGACAAAAAGCAGAACGAAAGGTAGAGAGATTGTACAAATGTGCCAATGGCATAAGGGGAGCTTTTCCAATTCAAAACTGGTTAGATACTGCAAATTATGGAATTTAGAGACAAGAAGGTTGTATATTTCCCAGGCAGCTAGCTTACGCTTGATCTACATTAACCGTTTGCGCAGATTATTACATGGAAATATGAACTACTATAACATTTATGGACCCCCCCCCTTTTTTTTTCTTTTCGGGCAAAGATGCATATAGTACACAGAAATGTATCTTATTGCATTCAAGATGCTGTAAAGAAAAACATCAAAAACAAGCCAAAATATATGCCTAAACATAATCCTATGTCTAACTCCAAATAATACCTGAAAACAGAAAAATAAAGCCAGCAAATGGCTTTGTAAACATAAGCTCTAGAAAAAGTAGAAACACATACCACATAAATCGTTTACTTTCTTTGCCATCTCCTTGATCTCCTTTTCAACTTTCTTTATGCTGGTTGAATAAGGTCCTAATCCCTGCCAGGAAAAAAAAAGGAGTTTCTATTATAGCTGCCCAAAAATCAATACAGATAAAAACTAAAAAAAAAAAAAAAGAAAGAAGGAAAGATCAAAGATGTCTTATTTATAAACCCTAGAAATTGAGGTTAATGTTGGGAGAATATCTCAAAAAAACAGGTAAAATAATAAATTAAATGATCAACGCCACTAAGCAAAGTTCAACAACTGAAATAGATCTAACAGGTGAATTAAAGAAGAAAAATGATAGAAGGGGGGGGAATAGAGGTAATCACATAGGTTTTGAGAAGGGCGATATCATCTTCGTCGAGAGGTCGTGGGTTTTTCTCGTCCTTGATCTCGTCTTCTGGTTCTGGTGCCATCTTTGGATCTCTCTTTTTCTTCTACCTCTTTGCTTCACCAGAGAAATCAGAAACTGAGAAAAAAGAAAGTATACCAAAAATACCACTAAAATACTTGCGGTTCTATTTCTGAATATAAGTTGTATGTATAATAATATATATAATATATTTATGTGAGAAATTATTTTATCTACCTATTTAAAATATTATGCTCTCTTTCTAATTATTTAATAATATTTTAAATGTCATTAACACATAATTTTAGTAAATTTTTTATCTTGAACTTCAAATTTCAAACCCAAACATTAAACTCTAAATCTTAAATCTCAAATCTTGAATCTTGAACTCAAATTTAAATCTAAACCCTGAATTTTAAATCCTAAATTTAGAGTTCAAAGTTTAGGGTTCAAGATAAAAAATTATAAATATTATGTGACAATGACCTAAAAAATTATTAAAATATTATTAAATAATTAGAAATGGATTATGAATAATATAATAGGAGGGTCCATAAAATAAATTTTTATTTATATATATAATTCACTTTATACATATATAAATTTACTTTTAAAATTCTTTAAAAAAATTCACTTTTAAAATTACGACAGTGATTATGATATATAAAATGAACTGTGTATTTTTAGTTAAAAAATGCCATATCATTCAGTTAAAACATGGTTAAAAATTTTTATTTAAAAATTAATAAATTTTGTTTTAATATATTTGTCTTTTTCACATTTTTTATAAAATTTATAAAAATAATATAAAACTAGGAATAAATTCATAAATAGTGAGACTCAATTTTATCATTTAATATATACATAATTTTTTATAAATATGTTTTTATATAATTTTTCCAATGTTTGTTTGGTTGTAGTTGATTTTCCAGAAAACATTTTCCTCTTTTCCTGTGTTTGGTTGCCTGAAAAGCTTTTCCATTTAGAAAACATTTTCCAAACACGCGTAAAATGGCTTCCTAATTTGGGGAAAACGTCTTACCGATTTCTAAAGGGTAAGACATTTTCCACACAGCTGCTCTCTTCACTCTCTTCATCGTTTCTCACTTCATCATCTCTGTCATCTCTGTCATCTTTTCCATTAATCAGTCCTTCAATTCTTCAGAACTCGCCTGATTTGAAACCCTAGAACTTTCTTTTTTCTCCTTTGACGAATCAGTTCCCCGAGCAAAGACCCCCTTCCCACGCGACCTCCATTTCTGCACTCCTACACCGATTCAAGAACAACGACGCCCTCGTTGAGCAGTCCTACTCCATTTCTGATCTGCGGGCTAAGCAATTTGTATATTTGTGTCGTTCCAGAATATGAGATTGATCCAAAAGAACTTGATCCAAAAGAATATGAGATTGATCCAAAAGAACTTGATTTTACTAACAGCGTCAACATTACAAAGGTAATCTCTTATTTTATTATATGTAACTGATCATGGTTTCATAACTGTTTAAATCATAGTTATGTAAAGGATTACTTTTATTGGGAAATTCTTGGACTAAGCGTTTGGTCCTTTTCTTCCACACATTATGATACATGAATTCTTGGTTTTTCTCGGAGGGCATTTCGAGATGAGCTTGCATTATTTGAGAAAATTCGACATCCAAATGTAGTTCAATTTCTTGGTGTGATAACTCAAAGTAGTCCTATGATGATTGTGACAGAATATTTACCCAAGGTTTTAATCGGCATCTTATTTGCTACCATAGCATCTATGGACTCTTTTGTATGAATAATTTACTTCCCTCGACATTTTGGCTGCTTGATGTTATAAATTTGCTGCATAATTGAGGTGTCATGAATTGTTTTTGTTTGTATGAAATGTTGGTTAAGGCATTGATAGGGAACTATAATGTCACATCTTTCCTCTGTTTTGTTAATTTTGTTTGTGGATGAATAATAGGATTTTAAGACATTCATCTTAAATCTATCTCTTAGCTTATTTAGTTTAAATCTAAAATTATCATTAGAATTTGTCTTGATTCTTTATTTGTTTTTGCGAGGAGATTTACGAGCCTTCTTGAAGAGAAAAGGAGCCTTGAAACCAATGACACTCCGAGATTTGCACTTGATATTGCAAGGTTTGTTATTGTAGTTGGAAATTATTATTCTTGAATACACGTTAACAAATGGCTATTTTCCTAGTCATAAATGGGTTTTTTTTTGTCAAATTTCATTTTAGAGTTCTGCTGCTAATTGTACACGTAGTATATCATTGCACAATATCCGGTCTTTGTGAAGAATATGAATAGGGAAATCTAAAAGCTTAGGGAATCTAAAAGCTTAGGGAAATCTAAAAGTGCAAAATGATTATAGGTTCTAGTGCGGGGAAAAAAAAAATAGTATTTAAACTTAAGATCGCGCTTCTTTGGTCTTAGATGATTGTAGTTGAGATGATCACTACAAAGCTTATGTTTAGAGTTAAGTGAGAAATAAAACCGATTAACGCATGAAACATTCTTTTCTTTGGTGATAGTCTCTTCCTTGTGAAATCGAATATTAACTTATCTTCTATAATCTTTTGCAGGGGAATGAATTATTTACATGAGAACAAACCGGCACCAATAATTCACTGTGATCTTGAGCCTTCGTAAGTTTTCTTGTTTAGATGGGTTTTCTTTTCCTAACAAAATTTAGATCTGGAACAAAGTTAGCTTTAGGCTATTGTAAAGACGTTTTGTCCCCTTGAATTTTTCGAAATGGTCGAGAACTTTTATGTGCTTACAATTGAAATAATGAGAAACATTTTGAGGATGATTCGGGACATCCGAAAGTTGCAGATTTTGGAGTTAGCAAGCTGCTAACCGTTAAAGAAGAAAAACCTCTAACTTGTCTAGACACATCTTGTGAGTTCTCTTTCTATTTGGTTCTGTTTATCCTCAATTTTTTCTGTTTTACAAATTCAAGTGAAATTTTTTTACCTTTATTTTTTGTTTGTAAGTGAAACATATTTGATCTTATTGATACTGGTGATATGTTGCTCAGAGGTGTTCAAGAATGATGATTATGATACCAAAGTAGACGTGTTTTCATTTGCTCTAATCTTACAGGAGGTAAATTGTTTGGGTTTTTGATAATATGATCAGCGTGATTCATAGTCAAATGCCTTGATGATTATTGAGAAGAATATTTATGAAAAGATATTTGTTTTACACGGTGTTAAGGAGGGGGAAAGCAGATATTATGATAACTTTACAGCTTTTTCTGATTCTTAAACCATGGTTAAGAAATATTTTAATTTTGCAAGTTTTTTGTACTCATTCAATGAGTGGTAGTTGAGACATTGCAGAAATCTTGAATGATAGCAAATATTTTGCATATATATATATGTGTGTGTGTGTGTCTCTGTGTGCATGCGCGAATGTATAAACTGAATATTTTAACATGATTTAAAATTTCAATTACGAGTCTAGCTTTTACGAGTAGTTGGGGCTTTTTCGACTAGTTTGTCCATATTGGTGGTGCTTCACTAGATAAAATCGTGTAGAAGCAGACAAGGTATGTATTTGAAAGAGTGAAACTTGTTTAAAATCGTGTTGCAGCTCAAATAAGTTCTATTTCCCGTTTATTGGAACCAGGAGTGAGTATTGAATACCAAAACAGAATGTGTTTGATATTTATGCATGAATATGTAAATGCTGGTTGGAATATGTATTGGACACGAGTACATTTTCTCTTCCATACAAATATACTAACAGATGACGAGAAACACTGTGTGGTATCTTTGATGTTGTAGGAACTTGAGCTGGATAAATTCATCACACACACTGTGCCTTTCTCCGAGATCAACAAGGCATTTGAGTTAATGCTTGCGGGTGAGGGACTGAGATGTGTGATTCGCATGGATGCATAATGAATGGATAGCCTGGATTGATCATCCATGGATGAAGGGCTTTTTTGTAGGGTTTGGATTTCCTTATAGGTTACGGACACAATATACACCACATATTTAATATTTTTAAAAGTCCTTGTTTCTTGTTTAATCAATTACCCTTAAAAATTTAAGTGGCTAAAAAGTTGTATGAGATTTTACATACTTTGAGGTTGAGTTTTTCCTTTTGTATATGCACATGTGGAAAGAGTGATTAAGGAAATAAATAAAGTATGGTACATGGTTTTGCTGTTTGTAATGGTAATCTTCTTCCCCTTTTCATGCCTTTCATTCTATGTTCTCTGCATTCGAATTGCTATAGGTTCAACTTACTGACACTTGTTTTGTTACCCCATTACTCTTATTTTTCTATTTGTGACAATAATATCTAAAAACATTCGCAATTTATTAATCAAGCTGTAAATTATCACTAAATCATAGATATATTTAGAATATTTAAAACATTTTTTTTCCTTTTTTTTATACAATATAATTTCAAACTCACACTCATACACTTACATTACCATATTGATAAAACTTAAAAGATCAAACCTTGATATAAGATACGAGTGAAGATCAAACCTTGTAAATTATTCAATCCTTGTTTTTTTATTTTTTTTAACACAATTACAAAATCTGACTTTGGTTGTTTTCATTTTATGACGGTTAATAATGTAGCTTAATAATTGAGTATTATTATACATTTAATTTAATTTTTTATTTTTAAAAAAATCATTGTAATATTATGTAAAAATAATTTAAAATATAAAAAATTATTAATATGTATATAAAATTAAAATATTTTCAGTAAAACTGCCAAACAACAGAAAATATTTTACACAGATTCATCCAAACACCAGAAAATATTTTCTGTAAATCATTTTTTAGAAAAGTAAATCATTTTCCAGAAGTCATTTTCAGGAAAATATTTTACTGCCAAACAAAAGATTTAAAGTGTAGGTAAAAAAAAATTAAATTGTTTAGTAATATTTTAAAAGTGTTGTAAAAAATTAAAATAATCTTTTAGACAATAATGGGCTCACTATATCGTTAAGTTCAACATGAATAAAAAGGTTTATTCAGATTTAAATTATTCATGCGCAGATCTTTTTTATAACTACGATTTTTTTATATAATTATTTTGATATATTTCAATTATTAATGTGATTCTACTTAGTAATATTTTATTCTACTCATAGTGTATTTGAGTGCATATCATTTATGATTGTAAGTGTAATTTGAAAAAAGAAAAAAAATAAAAGATAAAAAGGATTTCGATTCATGGGTGCCACTTGAATTGTCCATGAGCCGAGAACTTATAAAAGGAGTTTGCTCCATGGGGCGACCTGGCCCGATGAATAAAATGATTCAAAAATATTTTTATTTAAATTTGATTATAAAAATAATATAAATACATATAAATTATATAATGTGTTTTTTTATTATTTTCAAACAATAATATGTGCTTTTTGAGCAGACCTGGCCGGGCTCAGTCTCAAGCCTGGAATTTTTTAAAATCGGGCCGGGCACTTAACTGCCCCTGGTAGTACTGTATTGCAACATATTACAAAATGCTATCTTGAAACTGGAGCTAAAGCTAGGGGGAATTTATATGGTAATCTTGCAATCAAATAAAAACATTCAACATGATTACATTCAAAATGCAAGGCTACTACAGTACAGCAATCTAAGACATGTAGTCATGTTGTTCATCAGTGTTGTTGGTTCGTGGAGATGCGCCTTGGTCTGTCCCTATTGTTCTCTTACTCATGTTAGCTCGCTGCACTAGTCGAACCAATGCTTGAACCACTTCCGACATAGGTGGCCGAAACTCAGGCTCCGACTGCCCCAAAGAAGATCATTAAAAGGATCAGTTCAGTACTACAGCAATGCATTTGTTTTACAAGTTGTTTTCAGTTTCCATACAGTTTAGAATCTGGACATTTATGTTCGAGTTCGTGTTTTGGCAGTATATCTTTTCTCTTTCTATATGTTACAAAATTTTGACTGCTTCATGAACACCAAGCTGATGCACACACTTCATCGAAGATTCAACATGGTGAAACAAGAAAAAGGAGACAAGTCTTGAACCGAGATATTACCTGGACACAAAGAGCAATCACATCGGCAAAACGAGACAGAGATTTAATCGGGTAAAGCCCTTTAAGTGCTGGGTCAACCATCTTAGACAGAGCGTCAATATCATGGAGCTCAGGTGTTGCCCATCGAACCAAAGATTGCTCTACTCTTGGCCTTGTGCTGTTAAGAACACCCGCATGTTGGTAAGAATCATGGCGGATTAACAGGATGTTAATACATTAAATGACAAAATACCCGGTTCCCTCACCTATCAAATGGCTTACGTCCGGTGAGAAGTTCTAACATAACCACTCCAAAACTGTAAACGTCGCTCTTGAGAGAGTACTGACTAGACATAGTAACCTCTGGTGCACAGTATCCGGATCCCACGTCATCACGATTCAGTAACTGCATATCAAAAGCAGAGAGCCTCATTATTCCATTAAGTGTGCCAGTGAAGACTTATGCACTTGAGCATACATTGTTTGTCTCGTATCCAGAGACATAAATGATAATGTCAATGAAAATGAAACTTATCAGTTCATACAACAGTAGTAAATCCTACAATACACAAAAATCACCTGATCTGCATTGGGAATAAAGGTTGCCAAGCCCGAGTCTGAAAGGTGAGGATTGAGCTCAGCATCAAGTAAGATGTTGGCTGACTTGATATTTTTATGAACAACAGACGGTGAGCAAACTTCATGAAGGTACCTGGAAAAGAAAATATCCTTTTATGAATTCGAAGTGATAGATTGCAACTCCTTCCATTTGCAGTTATGATCCCCATTCTTGATAATAACTTACTCTAGTGCACGCGCAGTCCCCAGTGCAATTTTGACACGGGAGTTCCAAATCAATGGCTTGCTGAACTCATCTGATATATGCAGGAAGTCATGAAGAGAGCCATTTTTGTGGAACTCGTAGACAAGCAGGTGCTGTCCATGCACGGAACAATAGCCAACCAGCTCTGTTACATTTGTGTGATGCAGCTGGGAGATATTTGAAACCATCTCTATAAATTCATCAGACATTTCACTGGAAAGCACTGTAGAATCTATTTTCTTCACGGCAAGAACCTATGGCAGTATATAAACACAAGTTGGCATATAGGTGAGTACTGAGTAGAGCATTTTTAAAGTGATTAAGTAAAATGTTGCAGTATGGAGATCAGCAACAATGGCATCTGTAGCATTAACGGTGGTAAGGGGATATGTCTTACTGAAGATAATCATATACAACACTCAAAGGACACAGCTAGAAAAAAGAAGTGAGACAGACAAGATTAATGTGTGCTGATGGAAAGAGAATTTCTCAGGTCGGAGAATGAAGTGAAACAGAAGCCACCATAAAAAAATTTTAAGCACGGATTATGCCCATTTATGTTGACATAAATATAGATTTTCTAGTAAGATTCTACCTCGCCATCATCAAATTGAGCTCGATAAACGCGTCCAAAAGTCCCTTCACCAAGAAGATTTTCAAAACTGAAACTGCCCGTAGCCATCTGGAGGTCTGCTATTGAATATGTCGTAACATTTGTGGGAGCTGTGACAGCTTTCTTAACCTCAACGGGCTTTACAGAAAAGTCTTCTTCATCAAATGATTTGTGACGGTCAACAGGTGGGGGTCGAAGGTTTATTGAAGCAGGTATTTCAAACGACTTGGTGTCAAGTGAAGCAGAAGAGTGAGAAGACCGAATGGATTTAATTTCTGCAATACAACTTTAAGCATAAGAAACAGATCAAAAGAACTAAACAAGTGTTTGGTTTTTTTTTTTTTTTTTTAAATCACAAAGTTCTTAATATATTTCTTGGTGTCTGAAGTAGCATTTCAATGTGACAAAATAAAAAACATTTTGCCAACATCAAGTACCATCAAATCATGGAGTCAAGAAGGGAATTTTCGTTGATGCATATGTTCTCATAAAATAGCAATTGTTTTATGTTATAGGTTCCCCATTTTTCTATTATCTTGGGCGCACACACTGCATATTTCATGCTTCATATGGAGTCTAAAGTTACAATACCAAGGTCATAAGTTCTGAAATGAAATCCTTATATGTTCTTAAGAGATTAATAACTACAAAAACAAAGGTTATATCCGTCTCAGCCAAAATGAAACACTCACAAAACCTATTCCTTAAGAAATCCAAAGCAGTAGCATTATTTCCAACACGGACAAAACAGTAAAAACAGGTATATGGTGACACTCAACTGGCCACCATGTGGAATTGCAGATGAATTATGAATGTTACCTTGCACTTCCTTAGAAGCTAGAGGAGCAAAAGATTGATTATCGGGCTTTTCAACATCTGAGGATGACCTCCTGGATCTTCTCTTCACCAGAAAGAATGCTAGTATAGCACCAACAATGAGGATAGATATAACTATTCCTGCTATGCCTCCACCTCCAATCCCTGATTTGCTGCTACTCCCACTAGGGCTGCTACTGGAACCACCATCTGGTGGTGAATTATTGCTGTTAGATTCGTGCTTTCGGTTGTTTCTAGTGGCTTTAGGGGTACCAGGTGGAGGTGGGGGTGCAGGCCCCGAGCTCCATGAATTACCATCCGATCTGTCATGGGGATTATTCAGATTGAAACTGCAAGGAACTTTCTTTGACACAAAAATAGAAATACAGCACTTGATAATGAAACCAATGCTTACTGCAAATCGATACTTTTCAATTGATCAGGTATCCAGCCAGTAAAATGGTTATTGGAAACATACCTGACAGACATAAAAATAACCATCACCGACAGCAGCATTACAAGGTCAATAACATTATAAAGAAAAGAATACAATGTGCTAGCACATCTAAACCGATGTGATTACTCACAGATTATCAAGGGGAAGATTGGCAAGGACATTAATAGTGCCAGTAAACTGGTTGTTTTGCAAGTACCTACAAAAGGGTAGATAATACATATTCAAGAAAATCCACCAGATATACTTGTTCCATAAAAGATTATTCCTCTAATACTTACATAGACTTCATACTAGTAAGATTCTTAAAAGTCTGAGGGAGAGCATCAGTTAGAGAATTGAAAGAGAGATCCCTGAAGCAAATAATAACGATAACTGTTAACTTGGTCCTTCAGTTAAATTAGCTTAAAGACAGGCATCTATTAAAAACTATATAATCAGACTGGTGGTAGGAACATCTTACAGTGTGGAGAGAGAAGAGAGTGGTCCAAACATGTCATTTAATTGGTACTGTAACTGGTTATGGCTGAGATTTCTGCATTTTCAGAAATAGAAAAGAAAAAAGACAGTGTAAGAGTTTAAATGTATAGGGACCTTGTGTGATGAAATGAACAATTGGAACATTACTTACAAATATTGAAGAGAATGCATCTGATTGATGGAATAAGGGACGCTTCCAGTAAATTGATTATATGCAAGATTGCTGCAGACAAATGAATATATAAGATAAAAATCACTAAAATGTCAGAAATGAAACATCAATAAGGGTAAAGGAACTAAATGCACATATGAAACATACAATCGCGTCAAGTTCAAAGGAATATTATATGGTATATCGCCTGCAAGATTGTTATGGCTCAAGTCCCTGCAGATTTTGTCAAATATCAGTTTGAAGACAATATGCATATTTTGTCATATATATATATATATAAACAACCCACTATTGATGATCTTACAGTTCCTTCAGTGACGTTAAACTTTGAAGGCTGTAACCCATTGACCCAGAAAGTCCAAGATTTGACAGTTTACTGATAAACAGAACAGTAGAAGAACATACTATAGTTAGCACTAGCATGGAGGGAAAAATATCTTAAAGGAAAACAGGGAATACAGAAGATCACATTTCAGTGACACGCTGGCCTGAGCAAGTAACACCTTTCCACAGCTGCCCGCATGGATCACCATTGTTAGCAGTCCACCCCGTTAGCTGCTGTGGTGAATTTAAACTGCTGAACATAACCCCCAGCGCAGAAGCTGCACATCAAACATCGGACTAACAGGATGAGTAACCCATGGAGAGAATTTCTAATTACAAATCTTAAATTCTTCCACACTCTACTGTAAAAGCTCAACGAAAACAACAGATATACCATAATCACTCGTAAGTTTGTTTTAACATTGTTACTAATCCACGAAGTGAGTAGTACATAGCAGTTCCACAAAGAATAACCAAAAAGAGCATAAATTTCTCTAGAAATCTATCAAGTTATGAATTGAAATGACAAATGAAAAACCATATTCTACAAGTACCCACCTTTGAAAAGCAATATGAAAATTTTATAAACAGCACTAACAAAGTTAAAAAGGAAATGCAATCTAGGAAGTCTATTTGAAGCTACAAGCAGCTCAAATCAGAAATTTACCAGGAAACTGTAAGCATATGCAGAATCTATAAATATAAGCAGAATAAGGCAAAAAAGCAAAGCAAAGCAACACTAACCATCTCCTTGATCTGTTGCACCATCGGAACATCTGGGCTTAAACCCCAAAATGCAGACTGTAAACAGTGCCAAAACCAAACCTTTTCTCCACTTCATCATCTCTCCCTAAACTGGCTACTTCCCAGAAACCAGAAATGGTTTTGGTCTAAGACCCTTTTTCCTTATCCTCCCTATTTTATTAAAAAAAATAATCTTTTTTTTATGCTACAGATTTTATACTCATTTAGCCATACCTATAAGAACAAGTTGCAAGCACGATTTGCCAGAAGAATCCCAAGCCACGGCGACGCTTATGCGTTTACATTGCCTAAACCAATACCATTAATAATAAATTAAACATGCACAACACAGATTTCCATTTTTTGTAAAATGGGTTTTTTTTTTGTTCTTTCTTACGTGACTGACACTGTTGAGAAAACGAAAAAGTAAAGAGATGATCACGCTTTGGTAGGTGTAAACGGCTTAGCTAAATATTCTGTTCTTTCATCACCTAATAATAAAATAACAGGCGTAGCTTTCACAAGGCATACACGTGTTTGGCTTTAGGATTTATTTTATTTGTGTTATCATAACTATACAGTAGTTGGGATCAAAGAGATGACCCCAGCACACACTCTATTTCGTAAGAACCAGAAAAAAAAAAACCATAATAATAATTTGCTGTATTGATTGAATGTGTGATAAAATAATTAAATAAACACGTTTGGTTTTAATAATAGTTGAAAGTGGAAAGTATAGTGCATGATTTGTCTATGCCATTACATCCCATTTTGACAAAATAATAAATCATGGGTTCGCAAATTTCTCAGGTTTGGGTTTGGTTTTAATAGATTTCTGAGAGTGTTTTCATGTTTAGGCAGAGATTCTTGAATGATTAAGATTTGGTTTGAAGATGAGCGAATGATGCCAAAACTGTTTGACATTACTGGATTGTGTTTGTGCGACAGTCACTGTCAGATGAGGTAAAAAGGTAGCAGATTCTAATCTACACTGTTAGCATTTGCAAATTCCTTTTTTTTTTTCCTAAATAAAAGACAATGTATTGATGTTTATTAGGACTGAACTGTGAATCTAAAAAAAAATACAAGTTGGAGTTAGTTTATATCTATATATCAGGGTAGTTAAACTAAATATGGTTGGAAGAAGAATATTGAAGAATTATTAATATTAATTTTTTAAGGAGGTCCATGGATAGTAGAATATTTAATATTTTAGATATTGTTTTACTAATTTGATTATTATATTTATTATATTCAAATTATTTAAAGCGGATTCAAATAGAAATTTTTAGATATCTCATATTTTTTATTGGAATATAAATTTAAATAATAAGTAGATAATAAATGAAGTTTAATATTTTAGGGATAATTGATTAAATAAGTGAAGAGTTTTTTAAATTAAAAAAAATGTGTTTCTAGCTCTAATAGAGGGATGTAATTGGATTGAATTTAAGTAGATAATCAAAATTTAAAAAAAAAAAAAAAAAACCTGGACTCCCCACGTAAGACAACAAATTCCCTAAACTGCCGACACATGAGAGAAATATGCAAAAGAAAAAACAAAACTGTGCTATTACACATGGCCCAACCCAATAAAATAAAAGATAATGGTATGTCACCTTTTATTTTATTTTTCTATAAAAGTTTGACACTTTTTTTTCAATTTATTTTTCAACTTAAAAAAATTCATAATTTGGTATCTCATTTGATGGGATAGATTTAAAGTTTTTATTTTTTATTTTTAAATTTAAAAAGAAACATATGTTGAAAAATAACCCTGAAAGATTTATAAGGAAAATGAAACCCTTTGTTGTATTTGAAAGGCAATAAAACCCTCTTCTCATTTTAGCTTTGTTTTTATCTAAAATTAAACATGAATTATATGGATTTAACAACTGACGGAACAAAAATAATTTTTTATGGAAAAGTAAAAAAAGAAAGGGTTTTGAGGTTGCTACTCCATCATTAATCTCAACCATTTCTATGGTTGCATTTTAACTTGCCTAATTTACATAAATGCTTTAATGAAAACATTATTTCATCAACCTTCTAATTTGGTGACACATTGAAAATGTTTGCACTAACATCCCGATATCCTAATATCGTCATACCACCTTTAAACAGGTAATTATTGGTGGGGACTGCGGGGTTTTATAGATTTCTTTTTAAAAAAAGAATTACAGATCATTAAAAGTAAAAAGTAGTCCCTTTTTTCTGCTTTATACACCCCAGGTTGAAATTGTTTGCGGTATAATTTAAGTAATTCTAGGTTTTATTAGTGATAATTAAGGGGGAAAGCACAAACGTGTTTGTTTAATGGATCATATTTATAAAAATAATAATTCACTAATTTGAAAATATGAATTAAAATACTAGTTACTGATTAAAGTTTACTTTATAATATTTTTGGATTTTGTAATGTCATTGCATTAAATTATGTATGGAAAGGAATGAACGGTTCAATAGGTCAGTCTGATAGCACCCATAAATAAACAAACAAAGGGAGATCTCCATTTACATCATTAATTATTTCCACCTTTTTATATAAATTTTTTTATTAATTTTTTTTAAATCACAGAAAGCACTAATTTTCTTTTAAATTAAATAAAATCAATACATGCTAGAAAATTTAAAAAGTTTTAATTTAACATTAACCAAGCTCACAAGTACAGTTTAGCAATATTAAAGAAAACATATTAACTAATTGAGCGAAAATGCGGGATATAATACGATAATAAAATAGAAATGCAGACAATGGTAGAAGATATGGAGTTGTCAGAAAAAAGAGACAACCCGCAAAGATGGTGCGTTCCACGCCATGTGGCGTTGTTGATAGCAACCTTGTCTTTCAGATACTGAGTTTCTAAATCCTCCGCTTACTCTACTCTCAACTTCTGTCGGTGACTGTTGCCATTTCATTTATTATTGTTAAAATAAAATTTAATTTTGTATAACCATTTACTAGTATTAAAAAAAATTTCAAAAAAATTTAGGTTTGATAAGTTTTTTTTTTTTTTTATAGAATTAGAGGTGTTCATGGATTTGGGTCAGTTTTAGGCTCAATAAAAATTTTAGACCCGTTTGTTAGGCCTAGGTTCGACTCAACCCAAAAAGTAGGCTTAAAATTTTACCTAAGTTCGACCTAAATAAAAATACAAAAAACTCGAGCCCACCCATATTAATTTTTTATATAATTTTTAAAAAAATTATAATATAGCAAAAATACTAAAAACATTAAAATAAATACTTTCCAACAAATTGAAAATATATGCAAAAATATATATGTATACTTAAATAACATTAAGATAAATGTAACTTAACAACCAAATGTGAAAAACAGTAACAAAATTAACAATAAAATAAGAATTATACAATATCCAAAGAATAACAAAAAAAAATAATAATATAACTGTGAAATGGGAGCAAAATAGTGAAAAAAAAGAAAATAATAAAAAAAGGAGTAGTTTTTTATTTTATTTTCATATTCGAGCTAAGTCGGGCCAGGCCATGAAAGTCTTACTTGAGGCCCAACTCATTTTCTAAGCAGGTCTTATTTTTTTATCTAAGCCCATTTTTCGGGTCTATATTTTTACCCAAATCCTCCCATTTTTCAAGTGAGCCTTTGAGCCAGGCCGAGTAGCCCGACCCATGAACAAGTCTATATAAAACTATGAAGTGAACTTATTTTTATATCACATCAAAAATTAATTATTTTAATAATTTAATTTAAAATTTAAAAAACAAATAATATAAATTCATAAAAATAAAAGTAAACAAATTAATTTTCAAATATACCTTGGAGTATATTTTAACCTAGAAAAATATTACACACAAGAAGTAAATAATATATTAAAATCCATATCAAATTTTACATAAATAATATAAATAATATTTTAAGTAAGGTTTAATTGTGAGTTTAACCCTTTACTTTATGAAACTTGATAAATCAGTTCATTTGTTGGTAAACAAATGAATTTAAACTATTGATTTTTGTTTTGCTGCATATAAGTTATTGAATTGTTGATTTTTGGTATGCAATGTATATAAGTTGTTAAACTAGTGATTAATAAGTTCTAATAGTGTTATCCCAAACTCAAATGGATAAAGTTTCCAATTTTCATAATGTATGAGATCAAATTTTAATAACTAGAATTAAAAAAAAAGATAAAATCTTCAATTTTTGTAAAATAAAAGATAAAAGAAACGGAATTCCTTTCGGGATCTGACTAAATGTTACAAGAAAACTTTACAGGTGATAAAAAAGAATGTTGAAATTCAAGAGAACTCTGCAAATACTCTCTAATGTTTGGATGGAGTAACAGTACACAATTTTATTGAATTAAAAGTCAACGTTAACAAAAGTTTTTACAAATAAATGCAAGTGACTTCATTCTTTTTTATGGTTATATATATATATATATATTGCTTTTATGCATTTTTCATAAACATATACGGAAAGAAATCTATATCATTCAATACTTATCTTTGTACTCGGTTTTAGAAGATTGAGAAATCATTGCCTTTAATTTCACTCAAGGTACAACTACACCACATGCATTGCACATAGATGATGAAATGGAAATCAAACTTGCAAACAAAGGCATTTGAGATAATAAAGGACATTAATTTTCCTCCAACAAAGGGTCAACGCTCATCTGTTATTGCTTTTTTTATTTTTCCTTTTTTGGTGGTTGATATCCTTTGTTTCTCAATCTCTACTGAAGCACTTTTTTTTTTTTTTTTGGTTAACTTTGTATCCTATTCTTAACAAGCAAAAGCATCGATTTGATACATTGCATATAGAGCTTCGATTACCCTGTTGAGGTCTTAAATCTCTCGTGATTGAAGGCCTACCAAGACACAGGATGTTGGTATCCCTGGACGTGCTCGCCAAGTTAGTATTTTCCATCAGTAGATAAGCATATAGTGCAAGTAGCATAACTTGTTCTGAGCTATTATAGTTGTTAAAAGATACAGATTATGTTATTACCATAAGAAATGAGACTCCAGTTCCAAGTCTCTTTCTAATGGAGTTTTTCTATGATTTTTTCATGGTGATAGAGTGACAAATCATGCCATATCTGCATCAAGGATTTGAGGGGGAAACACAAAATAATCTTTGAAGATAAAAATGTCTGCATTTGTGATACTAGGAAAATATAAAAGATTTCCATATCCAAATTGTTGAAAATTACTGTATAATAATATATACGTTAGAAAATATTAGTGATATTGTGCTTAATTACTTTTGGATACGTATTTTATTGATTTTGACACTTTATTGATAAATTTTTTTATAGATATGATATTATTCAGTCTGTTCGAAAATAAGATAAGTTGTGGATTAAAATAAAAATTTTGTACGAAGGTTGAAATGGAGCACAATATTCATTGTTCAATTAGGCACTAGACTTATATTGAAGGATGAAAAAAAGACCCAAGTGTTTTATTTTAGAGTTTATTATATTTTAGGATATCATATGTATTATTATAATTATATTATATTATATACATATTGATTAAACACCATTTTAGTATCAAAATTGAGAAGGCCTTTGGATTTGGTGTTCAATGCATATAGTTGGTACAATTCATAATTGTCGTGTTTGGTCCATTGAAGAATAAATTAACACGACCAATTGAGTAAGTGGTTGGATTTGTCAAGAGAATTAACGATCAAATTTGAATGACCCACGCAAATTGATGTTGTTGATTTGAGTCGGGTTCTTCTAGTTTGTAAAGTTGTAAAGGAATTAAATCGTGGAAGCTAATTTCAAGGTTATTCGCTTGGTAATGGTTAGTTGTCGAGTTATTATTGCAATTAATTTACATACAAAAGGGTTAGTGGCTTGAGGATCAGATTAAGCAACCAAAATTAGCTTTAGTCATTATGTATTGAACAGAAGCAAAAACCTCAGTAACAGTTGGATGATAGTAAAAAGTCATAGCAAATCCTATAGCTACTTATACCAAAAAAACAAGTAAGGGTAATTCCTCCTAGACAATAGAATATGTTAACATGAGGAGGAACATATTTACTAGTTATATCATCTGCAATCGCCTAAATTTCGAGGCGCTCTTCTTAGAAAATTTGAAACTTCTTAATCTTTTCATTCAATTTTATCTGAAAACACAGAAGACTGAAAATCCGAAAGCTCTTTTTTGTAGTTTTAATTATAAAGCCAAAAAATTAAGTCAGAGCAGTAGTCTTTATGTTGATCGTTACAGACCTCTTGAATCTTCTATTTACCTACTTATTTGTATCCGAAGCTTGAGCTTTTGTTATATCAGTTTACTCAATTTTAATTTTGTTTATTTATTTATATTGCATTCAATTTATTTCTAGTATCTTTTTATTTAATTTCTAATTATTTATTTTATATTTAATCTCCGTTTCATATAAATTTTTAGTCATAAAAAATAATTAAAATTAATCAGTCTAGTCTATGGGATATTTATCCTACTCACCAATCATTATGCTGCAAATTTAATTTAATTTCAGTTTAGGTGTAAGGAATTTAATTTGGTCCTTTAATTAATAAATTAACTTCAGTTGTCTAGCATGCATCATTGAATGGTCAAATGATAGTCTGATCACTTCTGGTTAAGAACAGTTAGAATCTTTCACTTAAGAGCAAACTCGGCTGTACAATCTGCGAGTCAAGAATATATCCATGGAAAATGATAAAAGAATCAGCTAGCTAATGCAAAATCTTGGGTGAGGATCATATTAACAATTTAAAAAGATATGGGATACCTCATATGCTGACGCATTGAATCGAAAATTGTTTTTAAGTCTTTTGATTCTTTCCCCTCTTATAACATACTATAATTTTGACAGCTTGATTTTTACATGTTTCACTCACTGGCATTTCCATGAATTAGAGGACACAAACATTGCTCGGAAGATTTTATTCTCTCAAGTGGGAAAAAATCTGTTAATTTTGCCCATACAGAGCAGATAGTGTGTGTGTTGGGAGTATGAGCCACGGTGTAGAAAATCCAAGTAATCCAACCAAACCAACGTCCTGCCTCAAAACTGAGGCCAGCTTGCCGGGGCATTGTTCCCATAACCCAAATCCTTTGCCTTGTCTTCATTAAACAGCTCTCCACTTTTCATGCTCATCCTTTCACTTCTCTAACCCCCATTACTTAATAAAATAATTTTTTTTTTGAGTTAACTAAATAATTATTCATCATCCTCATCGTTTCCAACTAATAAAGATTAGTATAAAGGAGAAGGCAGAGAAATAGTCATTTGTTGTGTAAGGGTATTAAGTATATTCAACTATTAATCAATAAAAGCCTCAAAAACTACGTCCACTCGGACCATTCCCCTTTTTGTACAGAAAACTATGCTGCATCTTCCATGCAAATCCCTCAGTTTTTGAACCTGACCATGTTCACTTGCTTCCTACGTATTTCATTTAGCCTTTCTTGGATTTCGGAATTGTAATCGTATATATACACTTTACACTCAATCCACACGGCCTCAAGCTCTAGGTTGAGCTTTTTTTCCCCCCTATCAAATCTAGTTTTAAAAAAAACAATTTCGTATTAGCCATGGGTGAGTTTCAATCCCAGCAATTCAATCTTGGAGTTAAGGCCACTGCTGCTGAGAGAAAGGGTAATGGCTTCTCCACCAAGTGTGCCTCCTTGGTAAAACAGCAACGAGCTCGACTCTACATCATGCGCCGCTGTGCCACCATGCTCCTTTGCTGGTATATTCACGGAGATGACTAGCGAGCAACAAAACCAGCCGTACCCTTCCACGCAAACCATGTTTTTTTCCTGATGACTTTGATCAACTAGGCTTTCATCAGTCATGCTAAAATCCTGTTTGGTTCTATAGAGCTACAGTGTGGTGTATATGTCTACAAAATTTTCTCCTACATTTTTCCTTTTGTGTTTTTGACCTGGTTGGAGTAATCCCATTGGGTTTTGTGGTGAACAGGGGAATCTTACTGCATAGCCGCACTCTTGATCTCGGCGGAGTTGGTAAACTGTATAAATGTATCAGAAAAGTTGCTTTGCTTGTTGTTATTAAGATTAAATGTAACTTTGTATTAGGCCCTTTTTAAAGATTACTTGTTTCTTTTTTTCCTTTTTCCTTCACTGACCCAATCCTGGGTAATTGGAGAAGTGCTTTAGAAAGTAATAACAACCCTGTAGAAACAATGGGGGAAACTTCTTACAGCTGTAATGCTTGATTAGCTGTTTAATGTAGTTTATGTTTGAACTGTCATATTAATAACATGATCTGATAAATCTATGTAAGAGTCTGTTTGATTCGACACCTTCGTCTGCATGTGGAATTTGAATGTTAGGAAACCAAGCATGAAGTTTCAGACTGAAAATTAAATGTTTGGACTTTGCACAATTTGAGGACAATATGATCTTCAATCCTAGTAATTTTGCTAAGATTAAGGCATTGTTAACGCATCTTGTATCCTTTACAAATATATTAGTGAACAACTTGTGTCTCGAATGTTTGATTCGCCTGTCGGAAAATAAAGACATCAAGCAAACTTAACAGTGAACGGTTTTCTTTGTTTTAATATATTAGAAATGTTATAATCAAGAAGGAAAAATACATGAGAATTTGGAATTTAGATTGCTTTATCAGAAAACAATATATAAAGACATAATGAATATATATATATAGTACCGTTGTTTTTGTGGTCTCAATTATGCAATTTGCCATGAGATAATATTCTTACAAAGGAGAAAAAAGGGAAAAAAGAAACAGGGTATTAATCAATTATATTTCCTCTAACAAGTAATTTACACCTTTCCAGACCCGCTTATAACAGGGATCCGTTGTATATTATTTCAAACTTCCAGGGCAGGCTTTGAAACCAGGTTTCAATGTTTTTTAGTGGCCAATTTAGCTCTCAATTCCTTTCTCAGAATTTTTCCCGACGGTGCCTTTGGAATGGCTTCAATGAAGAACACACGGCTTATTCTCTTGTAGTACACCACCTGCACCATCAACGAAGTACATATATGTCAGTCGCATTTTTCAGGAACACCAATCATCATTGGGTCAAATTGATCATTAGCAACAAGTTCAACTACTGATAAAATTATTATTACCTGTTTCGAAATATACTGTTTTATTTCATCCTCACTGATTTCTGATTTGCCTGATTTCACCACAAACGCAACAGGAACTTCCCCAACCGCCTCGTCTTTCATGCTGAAAATTGCAGGCATTTATTTATCTTAAGTAAGCCATTAAACCAAGAAACTACATATTATATGAATATGGATTAAATATTTTTTTATTATTATTTCACTTACCCGACCACAGCAGCATCGATGATATCAGGATGTGCAATGAGCATGGCTTCAAGCTCAGCAGGGGCAACCTGAAAGCCTTTGTATTTGATCAATTCCTTCAATCGGTCGACAATGAAGAGCTCATCGTCATCATCAATGTAACCGATGTCCCCGGTGTGTAACCAGCCATCTTTGTCAATGGTCCTAGCTGTGGCCTCAGGGTCATTAAGGTACCCTGCATTCAATGTTCAGCAACAGGGTTCATAGTTTGTTTCCAAGCTTTCGAATTTCGTGTGATTTATTTATTTTTGACTGATTTACCTTTCATGATCTGATCTCCTCTAATACAGATCTCTCCGGCTTGGTTTCTTGGCAGGGAAGAACCAGTGTCGGGATCAACAATTTTCATCTCTGCGTTCCTTACTACAGTCCCACAAGCCCCGGATTTTATTTCGAATGGTTCCTTGGCAAATCCTAAGCACATTGCTAGAACTGGTCCTGCCTCGGTCATACCGTACCCCTGTACCACATTTTCAATATGTTAATAAAATCTGCTCCATAATGTCGACTCGTCACATTCGCATTCAATCGAAGTAGGTGTAAATCCAAGGCGGTTGTTGCGGGCTGAGAAAGCCTACGGTTCCAAACCGGACGGTAACAATGGGACAAAGGAGGCCGGCCAACCGCCGCCACAATCAAAGGGAAAATTCAAATGATAACTTGAGCTGTAAAGTTGACTAGATGTGTTAGGCAAGAGGATTGGGTCAACGATGATTGTCTAAGAGATACATCCATTATCATGGAACACGTCTAGAGTATTTTATTTGAACGAAGGGGTTGGTGAAGAAACCAAGGAAGGATGAAATAGAAAACTTATGGGAGACCATAATTTATTTTTCTTTTTCTTTCTTTTTTTCATGAAATTGTGGGGAAGGGAGACATATTGATGAGTGTAACAAAGCTAAATGAAGGAAAAGCAAGCAGAAATTCATCCTAATTATTATATAAATGATATTGTCAGAACAAATATTTATTTGAAGTTATAATTAAATAATTAATTAACTATAATAATAGTACTATAATAAGGTCAGACAAAGAAAACGTGTCATTTCTTCTTTGGAAAAGAAGTTATTTTGGAAAAGAAGTTATACATTTATTATCTTACCCAACAAAAAATTTCCCAGAAAAGGAAACTTAATGAATGTTCTTCTATTTTTAACAAGAAAATTAAACCTGTGATTAATTAGTCAGGGAAGTTCATATTTACTTGGACAAAAGTATTTCTCTCTATCCCAATAAAAATGTTACAGTTGACATTTTTATCAAAATTTGACTGCAATTATTGTAAATATTTTAATTAATTAAATTTTATAAAAAAATATATTTTTTAAATTACTCCATTAATTAAAAAAAAAAGAGATAAAAGTTAAAATTTCAATTTACCATTAGAAGTCAAAGAGTAGACGGAGGAAGAACAAATGGTTTGACTTTCGTACCTGCCCGAGTTTGGCACCAGGGAACTTGGCTCTTACAGCGTCCTCAAGCTCTTTACCCAAGGGTGCACCGCCGGACTTCACCATCCTTACGGAAGACAAGTCGTATTTATCAGTTTCGGATGACTTAGCAATGGTGAACATTATAGGCGGCACAATCGGAGCAATCGTCACTTTGTATTTCTGTATCAGCTCCAACGCCAACCCAATCTCGAACTTCTGCATGATCAAAATTGCAGCCCCAACACGGAGCCCGCAAAGCATGATTGAATTCAGGGCGTAAATATGGAACATGGGAAGAATACATAAGATCACATCTTCGCTATGGAAATACAAGTTCGGGTTTTCTCCGTCGACCTGTTGCGCCACGCTGGTGACCAAGCCTTTGTGCGTTAACATCACCCCTTTGGGAAGCCCCGTCGTCCCCGACGAATAGGGCAGTGCTACGACATCTTCAGGGGCTATATCGACTTCAGGGAGATCGTTGTCGTCGGCTTGAGTCAACTCGGAGAAATGTAAACAGCCCTCTGGGGCTGAGTCAATGCACATGACCATGACATCGTTGTCTTGGGCGAATTCTTTTACTTTGTCAACGTAACTGGCTTGCGTGATAATGAGCCTCGCGTTGGAGCCTTTCGCATGCTTTGAAACTTCCGCCCGAGTGAAAAAAGGATTGGCCGCCGTGGCAATGGCGCCGCGGAAGGAAGCGCCGAGGAACGACAAGACGAACTCCGGGGTGTTGGGTAACAAGAGCATGATCACTTGGCGTTGTTGGATGCCGAGCTTGTTGAGCCCAGAGGCAATTCTTCGAGCGGTGAGCTCAACTTCAGCGTAAGTATAAACTTTACCTGTCGTCCCATTAATCAAACAGGGCCTGGAGGCGACGTTCGCTATGTTCTGGAAACAATACGAATGTAAAGGGAGGTGGTTGGGGATATATATATCAGGAAGCTTTGAACGATAAATGATTTCTTCTTGTTGCAATTCAGCTTGGGGTGCCATTTTGGATATTGAAATTGAGACGCAAAGAAAAAAAAATACTGAAACTTTAAAATTTTAGGCTTTGTATGTAAGTAGGGAAGCCTGAGAATAAATGATAGCTAGCGATATGGATATATAATCAGTTGAGTTGGTGAGGGGAGTTGGTAGAAGGGTAGAATGGAGATTTAAGAGGATGGGTTGATGGTTAAAGCAGGGAAGGGTGTGAAGAGGAAAATCACATATGGCGTTCGTTAATTGGAGAAGGGCTTGTGTATAGATATGCTGGAAATGACGTGGTTATACGATATGTATATAAAATACAAAAATAATTAAACCATTGAATAAAATTAATGATGTAATGTAGACGTAACATGTGAAGAATTTTATAGATAAAAATATATATAACATGCACTAGGAAGATGTAAATTGGTAGAACAGAGGAAAAAGAGAGGGTTGGTGAATAATGGATTTTGGGAGAAAATGGGGTCCATATTTTTGGGTTGTTGAAGATGCCAACTTGACTAAAGAGGTGCGGTCTTTAAAAGGACGGCTTTTTACCTACCACGACCAGTGCCACAATACGTCGGAGAAATTTGCCAGACCATTTCCCCTCTTCACCTACCGCAACCGTGATTACTGCCGGAAAGCCTTTTATTATCAATTACTTAAATCCCGTCTAGTTGATGATTTCTTTTGGATGGTTTTTTTGTTATTTTACCTCTTGATTCCGATTCATTTCTTTTTAATTTCTTATAATTTAAAAAATAGTTAGAAAACAAAGGATAAAGCATTAATAAAATTTAACTTTAATTTATTGAATTAGATTAAGTTAACCTTTATTTTTATTTGAAAAAAAAAAGTGTATTAGCTTATGTCTAGATGAAAATTAAATTTATTCGAGATATTTTCTTTAGAAGAATTTAGAATATATATGAAATAAGATATGCTAGAAGATTAGATATTATACACGAACATTTTAATTATTAAATATTTGTGAAATTAATAGTAAAGATGTTGACATATGTCAACAATCTAATGGTCACTAAATTCTATAAATAGGGTAGGAGCTTTCATTCATGTGATTATGAAAAATAGAGAAATGTGTGTCGTATTGTAATTGTATTGTGTATTAATAAAAATGTTTCCATTCTCTTATAATTGTAAGTCTCGGTTAAGCCTTAAATTTTTAAACACTTAGTGCATTTGGGTTAGTTTTTATATATGGTCAATTCTACTGCCTGAATGATATATGCTCGGCTCTGCCGCCTAAATATTACAGTGCATTAAGAAGTTAGAAAGTAAAAAGTTAACCTATTTCAGAGAGTTAATATAACATTAGTTGTAAATCCTAGGTCCTCTTTAGTATATGTGTTGCACTCATCAAGTTTCCAACAGATTATTGATTACTGGTTCACGCGTAAATCATAAATATAATAGACAATATGCAATGATATATATTTGATAAGAAACGAACCAGAAACCCGAAAGATGAAAGAAAAATAAGCGAAGAAGAAGAAGAGAGCAAGCAGAGAGAGAACTATAGTAGTTACTGTATATTCTTCTTATCCTTTCTATTCCTTTACATGCGTAGATACATAGAAAATCCTAACAGCAAAATAACAGAAAGAACAACAAAATGTACGGTACGATTGTTATGCCCAAAACGCACCGTTTTATTAATTGGATGTGTACCGTTTCAACCAATCCTCTTCGACACAACTGTCTCAGCCTAATTGGTTGAGGTCCATAACAATATTTAATATAGTGCTAATAATCTTTTGACTTAAAAAGCAAATTTAAATTTTGAGAAACCTATTTGTTTAATAAAATTTTAACCTGCAGATCATGTCAAATGCCTAAAATATTTTTGGATGGTGCCATTTTCTCATACGCAGACATTCAATAATTGTTTCTGCCAATCCTTGATCCACAGTCTAGAGAGGACAAATATTTGGGAATCTAATGAGTGGGTTTAGATTTGAGACTAAATCACATGTTCTTCAATTATGAATAAATCAAAATTGGACTGAGGATTTAATAAAAATATTAGACATGAAAAAATAGATTTAAATAGTAAAAAAAATAATTATTTAATATATTATTTTAATTTATTTTATATAATTTGTATCATATAAAAATTAAATGTATAATACTATAATTTAAATATAGAAATAAGTTAAACTGTCTATGTTTAAAATTTGAATAAAAAATATTTTTTTATTTGTCATCAAGGTGCAGAATAAAAAATAAATTTATTAAATATGAATTAAAAATAACTTAATTTTTTATAAAATAATATAAACAAATTTAAAATGGATTTAAGTTTATCATCTATAAATATACGTAGATTTTTATAAAATTTAAGTTGTATTATATTTCCAGCAGAATTGAATTTGAGAAGGAAAAAAAAAAGAGTACATTAACACCAAAAAAACTATTTTCAAAAAAAAAAAAAAAACATAAAAGAAGCCCAACTGGAATCTAGTGCAGCATGACCCTGCCTGACCCCGGTAAATCAAAGCAGTCGTGGTTTAGAATTCTCCGGGATGAGGAAAGTTAGGTGGACTTGTAAATTTCGATTTTATGTAATCTGGTCGTTTGACTTTAGTATATTTATTGACACTTTTGCATTTTCTTTTAAAATAAATTAATATTTAGTTCAAAATAAATATTTTTCAAATTTTAGTTTTTAGAATTTTAATATCAGTTTACTCTAATTTAATATAAGCAAGAAT
Source organism: Gossypium bickii (assembly GCA_025503065.1). Lineage (NCBI taxonomy): Eukaryota > Viridiplantae > Streptophyta > Magnoliopsida > Malvales > Malvaceae > Gossypium > Gossypium bickii. Next base: position 134,857,084 of record CP106709.1, on the reverse strand, counting down.
CGGTTAAATAATCGAAATAACTTAATTATGTGAGTGATTAATACAGTTGTACAGGTGTAAAAAATTATGCAATTGTAGGTGGACCTGTCAGGTTTGACGGTCAGGAATGGAGGACTATTCTAAGGGCGTTCCCCTGTCAACAAATGTATGCCGATGCTCTCTCTGTTTCACCCACCAAGTTTCCTCGGTTTTCGCTCCGAAATAAACTAACTATAAATATAATCAAATAAATAAATAAAAATTGGAGTAATTAAGACAAAAGTATCTTCTTCATCTTTTTTTTTTTTAAGAAATCGGCATCATTAACCTTTTCATCTCATTATTTTAATTTAAGTTTTAAAACTGAGTCAGTTTTGATATATATTTTTTAAATTTTATAGATATATAAAAGAATAAATAGTATTTTTTTTTTAACTTTTATCATATTTACAAAGGCATATGTCATTTAAGCTGAACCTATATACTAATCAAAATTTTAAATTACACTGTCAAAATATTAAATAATTTCTTCTTTTTTTTTTCGCAAGTACTATGTTAAATAGTCAAACGACCAAAAATAAAATGATTATTTGTCCATCATACTTCCACATTCACTTGCTCTTGTCCTCGCCCGGCCTGAAGATCTACCTGAAAAGTAAGATCTTTTCGACTAGGCCAGGCCCCGCACGAATATGTAAAAAATTGTTGTTTTTTACTCTCTTTTCTTTCTTATTGTTATTTTTTTCACTATTTTACTACCATTTTATTATTATATTATTACTATTTTGTTGTTATTTTATAACTCTTACTTTATTGTTAATTTTGTTACTATTTTAGAGGCATTTGTTTGTTAAGTTGTATCTATCTTAGTGTTATTTAAGTATACATATATACTTTTTAAATTTATTTTTAATTTGTTGAGAAACATTTATTTTAATATTTTTAGTATTTTTGATGTATTATATTTTTTTTTAAAAATTAATATGGGTCAGGTCGAGATCGGGTTTTAACATTTTTATCTGGACTAGGCTTGGGTAAAATTTTAGACCAATTTTTCGGGCTAGACCAGGCATAACAAATGAACCTAAAATTTTAGTTGAATCTGGCCCGACCCATGAACACCTTTATGTCTCACATATGCTAATTTCCATGGCATGCGTTTATGTATATTCGCTTATATTCCTTTGAGTATTGCATGACATATTCTAACTCAAATTAATCGGAGCTCTTTTAATATCAAATTATATTATACACTATATTGATTTTTTCTCGAGAGTTTTGTAGGTTGTATTTTATCATTCATGACATTTTTTCGTGAATCATATACATCTCTTGATAAAGATCATATACATCTCTTGATAAAGGTGGGGGATAAAATCCTAACACAAGAACAATACTTTAATATTGTTGGGAGGTTTAATCAGCTATCTGACGAACAAACTTCAAAGATTTTTCTTAAAATAGTTAACTCGCAAAATAAATAATTAAGAATTTATTTTATTATTTATTATAATATTAATTTATGGATAAATTACACCCGATGTTTTTAAACTAGTAATAAATTTACATTTTGGTCACTCAACTTCAAAAAGTTACAAAAATGATCATTGAAGTATTCGAACATTTTCATTTAAGTTTAAGTCACTGGACTCTTAAGTTTTTTTTTTTCAAGTCCGGAACAATTGGTACAATAGATCAATATCCATCGTTGAGCAAAAGAACATACATTAGATCTAACTCCATCTGATGACTTGAGTCGAAGATCGGAGAAGAAATTTGTTTTTTTTTTATTCACAAATTCGTAGTGTTTAAAATTGTTTCATTAAAAAAATATAGAATTTTAGCAAAGCGAGAGGGAGGGCTTTTGATTGGTATAGGCAGTGCAAACAGAAAAGGTCATACAACAACAATTTTAACAGTTCAATGAGTTAAAATGAAAACTTTCGAATAGTTCAATGACTATTTTATAACTTTTTGGAGTTAAGTAATCTAAATGTAAACTTACTAATAATTTAATAACCTTGAGTGTAATTTACCCTTAATTTATATAATATATATGAAATAAAATGCTTGCGTAGTTAAAATTTTCTTCTAAAAAAACCCATTGACTTGAATTTGGTTTTTTCTTTAAAAATACTTATTACTTTAAGTAATTAATTAATAACTCTTAAAGTTTTATTTGAAAATTTTTAACGCTTTTTTGAAATGCTAGGGTGGACGTGTTTTCTTAGATTCAAAAGATGGAGAATCTTGCAAAGTAAAGGATATATTATAGACATGCTAGAGTTGGTATTCCTAAACGTTCTCTAATGCTAAAGTTAGAACGATGATAACTATAAAAGCTAAAAGAGATTTTAGCAGAGCAACGATAAGTTGAAGAAAGGTTTGAAGATGAAGGAGAGTGTACATGAGTGTTCATAAAGGGAATTTCGGGCAATTGACCCATCAATACCAAAAAATAAAAAAATTTACGGAAAAGGGCCGGAATTGGGAAAAATTACGGAAAAGGGCGAATCCCCAAAAACGCGCCACGTAAGCGCGTTTTGGGGACGGGAGACAAAACACGCCTGACGCGGCGTTTTTGTCCACGCCACCAAAAACGCGCCACGTGGACGCGCGCTTGTCGACGTGGACAAAAACACGTCCAGCAGGGCGCGTTTTTGGTCCTTACTACCGTGTTGAATTTTTTGGCCCAATAGTCTCCGGCAAAATAATTTTGAGGAGACGTTTCTGAACAAACACCGGCCAAAAACAGCATGCGTTACGAAAGCGCGCCGCGTGGGCGCGTTTTTGCTGCGCAGAGTCACGGAGAAATAATTTTGAGGACATTTCGAATAAACAAGTGGCCAAAAACGCTTCCAAAGAGGCGCATCGTCGGCATGCGTAATGAAAAACGCTCCCACGTGGACGCGCTTTGCTACTCTGATAGCCTCAGACAAAATTAGGCTATAAATCGGTGAAAATTCATTCTCGGTTGGCGTAAAGGGAAATTGAGGCAAAGGAAAAATTGAAAATGAGTGAACGATTAATCTTTGTTATTTACTACGACGGTGAAGTTCGTGACACAGAAAATGGCGTTGTTTTCTTATCGGAGAACACAATGCGATCGAGTTTTAATCGGAACATCGATTTGGTTGAACCGTAAAAAGAATTAGGCGTAAAATATTTGGAACAACGCCAATGAAAGTTCAGTGTGTATTAAGTATAGGTTTTGCGCTTCGGTTGATCCGGTGAGATATGAGTCGTTCGACATCAAAGGTGCTCGGGGCTTTGAGGCAATGGTGGAGACTCATATTGCAGTGGATCACCCTATATGGAGGTATATGTAGAATTTTCATCTCTAAGTTGATCTTGCTGCGACCTCGACATGTACTCGTCGCTCGTTCGGGAATACACGACCCCTGCCGACACACTGTAAGTGGGAGGCCAAACACGTATGCCCGTGTGTGGTGGTGGTAGTATGGAAAACATAACCCCTGCACGACACTCGGTCGGTGGATGGGACATGCATATCCGTCAGTCGACGTCCGATGATAGAAATACGTACTGGGGGACGTCGTCAAGTTCTAGTGGTTGGCAATCCACATACGATTGGAATCTGTACGAAAGATGTTTAAGGAGGGATGATGAACTCCCGACGACATCCACCGCGAGGGCCTCGTTTGTTGCGGAGTTATGGAGGGTCGACGATGAATCCGATGTGGATCCACCTCGAGAGAGCGGGCCCGACGGTGCAGAAGTTAGATTATTTTCTGAACGGAGCCCGTTCCAATTGTACCTGAAGACGTTGAGGGCGGTTCAGACGAAGAAGAAGAAGATCCGCTATTCAGGGCGTACTCGCCTCCAGCCCACATGCATAATGTCGATCTATCTCATGATGATGCATTGGAGTTTCCTGAACTAACACACCGGACGCGTGACCGCATGCGGATACATCGTTTGATTCCAACGAATTAGAAGTTGGTAACTGGGTTTGCGAACAAGAATAATTTTCTTGTTGCATTGAAACAGTACAGATTAAGAACGGGGTTAACTACACGGTGGTTAAATCGAAGCTCGATAAGTTCGAGGCGAAGTGTGCAGTGCAAGATGGCACATGTCAATGGAAAATCATGGCGTCGTTGAAGAAAAAGACAGGGTTGTGGGAGATTAAAAGTACAAAGGTCGACATACATGTCTTGCTTTGCATGCACCACTATATGTTCGGTGATTTGAATAATGATAATAATAATATGTAATATTGCATTGTTTAACGATTTCGCTGATTGTGTGTAACACAAGATCATCCGAGGATGGATTCAAAGATGTTGGCTGACATGATAATCCCGATGTTGAAGGCCGATCCAAATACTACGGTGCCGACCTTAATTGGCAGGATTCGTAGCCAATTGGGGTACACGCCCTCTTACAGAAAGGCTTGGATAGCCAAGCAGAAGGCGTTAGAAAAGTTACACGGTGGGTGGGACACTTCATAGCCAATTGGCTGGCCAGTTTGCGCTCAGATAACGCCGAAGGCGCAAGATACCTGTGCAACATTCCTTTGGAACAGTGGACACAAGCATATGACGGCGCTCACGATATGGGCATATGACCACAAACCTTGCCGAATGCATAAACTCGCATTCGAAAGGAACCCGTCATCCGCCGATTACATCGATCGTGCGAGAGACATATTTTCGGTTAAGCGGCACTATTTCCGAAGAGAGCGGCGATTTATAGAGAGGCGATGGAAGGAGGCCATGTATGGAGCCCGAAGGTCTTGCAAGAAATCAACCGTGGGAAAGGCGGGCGAACACCATGCACACAAAGTGTGTCACGATCGCGACAACCTATGGTTTCGTGTCACGGAGTTTGATGACCGAACCAAGGTATTGTTGGCGGCCATTATCGTGTACACTTGACAAATAGGACTGCGATCGTGGGAAATTTGATGCACGCCGTTACCCATGCGCCCATGTTCTTGCGGCTTGTCGGAATCTCCGTCTTGATCCAATGAGATATGTCGACGAAGTGTATAAATTACAAAACATGTACAACGTGTGGAGACACGTATTCCCACCGATCCCGGATGAACGTAAGTGGCCCTTGGTATCGCTTGCACCGTATAAGCTATTGCCGGATAGACAATTGAGGCGCAAACCAAAAGGTCGACCTTGCTCGTCTAGAATACGCAACAATATGGATATCCAGAAACAAGCAACCAAAGTCGGTTGTGCGGATGGTGTAGGAACAGGGGCATACATCTCGCTCGTGTCCAAGTCGGAATAGTTGACCGTGTTCTTAGGTGTTTTGTCTCATGGAAGCTATGTAATATCTATTTTTTGGAGGAAAGCGGTTAACTTTTGTACAATAACTTTTATTTTATTAAATATATTAAAAATTAATTACAAAAAAATCAATTCTATTTTGTCAAATTTTATTAAAATAAGTAAAACAAATTAAAAAATTAAATTACAAGGAAAAATTAATTACAAAAAAATCAATTCTATTTTGTCAAATTTTATTAAATATATTAAACATTAATTACAAAAAAATCAATTCAAGTTAAACTCAAATTTTATTAAAATAAGTAAAACAAATATAAAAATTAAATGACAAGGCAACAAGTTAAACTCAAATTTTATTAAATATATTAAACATTAATTACAAAAAAACTTAATTAAAAATTCTAGTGTCGATGGGGTGGGAACCAAAGTGCCACACGAGGGCGTCGACGGTTCTGCGCTAGATTCCTCCTTCTTTCGGCTTCCTGAGCGGGGGTTGTGGAACCTCGGGCGGGAATCGATTCTCTCGACGATGGGTCAGTTTCGGATGTTGCGATGGTGACCCCCACTCGATAAAATATTGACGAGGAGGTGTTTGCATAAACCACGGCGGGGGTCGTGCATCCCGAACGCAGCGAGCTGGCGAAAGAAGTGCTTCCCGATGCCGCCTCCTCACGAACCCACATGCGACGTCGGCCTCACCATCGGATGGCGAGGAAGGAAGTAGTCGATAGCTGCTCGAACCCGCCATGCACTCCAAACTGGGCTAGGAATAGGAAATCGAAACATATATGGGTTGGAGGATACATATAAGGGAAGCGGTACGCACCGCATGAACGGTAGATCTTTGTGATGGCCCGGGGTTGTCGGTTGAACTGATGGGCCGGTGGATCGTGTAGGGCGTTGTTGGGCCCGGTGATCGTCGTGTCGGCGGTGATGATTGCCCCGCCTCATCACCCTTCTCCTTGGGTGTAAAGGGCCTCGACGTTCCCTTCGCTCTCGAAGTTGTTGTCGCCTCTCTTCTTCCGACAATAGATATGGCTTGCCATGGATCCTAAACCATGGCATGTACTCCAAGACGCATGCTAACTCCGGAACGACTATCGGTTCTCGGTCAGGTATATAGTCATATCGGTTCTCCCACGTCTCGATATGTTCTGACCAAAATCTTGCCCAATTCGTATGTGTTTGCCGTAAGTCTACTTTGTGCTCATCATCGAGCACCTCCGGTGGCACGGGAATCTGTTGCGAAATCCAAATTGCCGCATAACCCGATCCGCTCGTGTGCATCTCCACGGTCGAGTAGGTGATCAATGGGACCTTTACGTGCCAACCGTTCGGATTTTGGAGGAACTCCTCCGAATCTATCTGCAATTTACGGGTGGTAAATGCGGTGTCCATTCAAACTTTTACGAAAAATTTTAGACATATACCTCATATTAGACACTACATACATAAAAATACTAAATTATAATAACAAATTTTGAAACTTACTTGTGATTCCGACCTTTGGTCCAACAGAGCCAGATATCCTCAAGCGATTTTGGTATTCCAACATGATTCGCCGGATGGTTCCACCTAATTAAATAATATTTTAGCATGCAATTATACTATAAATCTACGAAATAATTGTAAAATATAATATTAAATTTACCTCGTTATCAGTGGGAATGAATATGGGTGGTCGAGTCGAGGCGTAAAAATGGAAATCGATACCATGCCCATGATCGCAAAGCAATGATATGCAACCTCCGATTTTTGCTTTACTCGACCGCCGCTCGCACATCTCCGGTACAACCTCGACAAAGACGGCGGACCCCAACTCAATTCAATTTGCTGCTCAAGTCAACAAGTTTCGAGGAGCCATCTCGGTGGACGAGGTTTCTAGAGGGTCGGCATCGATAACCTCCAATTATTTGAAGAATGTATGCTCGAGCATACCGTATTCTTTCTACTTGGTCGAATCCTCTTGCAGCTCTGGGAATGTGTCTCGTAACCACGCCAAATCGATCCGAGCTCCTCAATTCTATCCGGAATGGCACCTAGAAGCTCGAGCAGCACACGCCCTCCAATCGGTAGATGTTGTGGACCCGTGATCACCGACCCGCCCACCGGTAATCCCAACCGCAATCGAACATCTTCTAGAGTGATTGTACACTCTCGCGCGGCATGGATGGAAAGTGTGAGTCTCGGGTCTCCACCTCTCAATCAACGCGCTGATCAAAGGCGGCTCCAACTTGAACCCTCGGCCTATCGTGGCCACATGCCAAAAACCCGCTTCCCGCAGGTAATTCTCGATCAACGGCGATGGGGGATCATGCATGTTGCGAATATAACATTCCAACACCCGATCTGATGTTTAAAAATCATAAAATTCAAAATTAATTAAAATTACATAATTGGATAAAAAATTAAATAATATTGCAAAATTAAAATTAAAACTTACCATTTTTATTTGCTCGACGGCAATGTGCTTCTCGCCTAGGCGAAGTAATTCCCCGGCCATTGTAATCGGCTTTAAAATTTTCCGATAAAAATATCTTAAAAAAAAATTAAGGGCTTTTTCGTAATTAGTAAAGGACTATTTTGAAATTTGAGCGTTAATTTCAAGGACCTTGAGAGAAAATTTAGAGAAAATTGAGAGAAAATTGAGAGAAAATTGAGAGAATATTGAGAAAGGATTGAAATGTGAAGAATAAAGGGTGGGGGGGTTTTATAGTTTTTTTTTTTTTTTGACCGTTGGGGGAGCCAACGGTCAAAAAAATTTGACCGTTGGGACCAAAAACGCGCCCTGCTGGACGCGTTTTTGTCCACGTCAGCAAGGCGCGTCCACGTGGGCGCGTTTTTGGCTGACGTGGACAAAAACGCAGCGCGCCGGCGAGCGCGTTTGTCTCCGTCCCCCAAAACGCGCTTACGTGGCCGCGTTTTTGGGGGATTCGGCCCTTTTCCGTAATTTTTCCCAATTCCGGCCCTTTTCCGTAAATTTTTTTATTTTTTGGTATTGATGGGTCAATTGCCCGGGAATTTCAGCTGCCTTGATATTGCTATTTGCACAAAAGTGTTTAAAGACCAAGTTACCTCTTGTATATGATTGACAAATGCAGGTGCTTTTCACAATTGCTGCCTGCATGAGAATGGGTGGAGTTGCATGTGGTTAATTGGAGTAAGTGTCCTTGGTTGGAGTGCTTGAAGCATTTTAATGGTCCTATCTCCTAATCTATGGAAGATACATTTGATGTGGGGTTGAAAGTTACTTGTAGTAAGTATCACATTTCATCTTATATAATTTGAATACTCATAAAACCTATCCCATGTCTCTTCACCTGTTTATTTTTTTTTGGAATTGGTAAGTTTTAAAGGTTATTTATTTATTATTTAGAGGTGTTTTACGAGGCAAGTTAGGATTTAATATATTAATATCATATATAGTTGTTTAATTTTAACTCAACTCGAAATATGAATCTTAAATTTTATCTAATTTTTCATTTTTGTTTAACTCAATAATGTTTATGCTTACACATATTTTTTTTAATATTTAGTATATATATTTATGTCTATTATATTTTTTTCTTTTATTAAATTTTTAAATATAAACAATTTAACGTATTTTTAATATTTATGTTATAATATGTTAATTTAATTTAATATGATATATAACTATTAAATGATAAGGGACTTTAACCATTACTCTCTTTTAGCATATATGAGGTCGATACTAGTGAGCTTAGTGGGTATAACTAAAATGTCCATTATGCTTGAAATTGTTGGACTGTTGCCAATTAAATCATTTTCATGTAAAATGAAATCTAAAATGATGGTATTTAAGTGAAATATAATAATTATTTTGAATTTTAATACAATTAGCATAATTATTGTTGCAACTGTTGGAAAATTTGGACATCACATATATAATAATAATTACATGTTATTATTTACTATCATAATAGGTTAGCCCAAATTAAAAGTGATTTATTAGGTTAGAATTTTATTGGGCTTTAATTATTAAATAAAGTATGGGTTAAATATGTGTAGATACTCTTCTAATCAAATTCTAATTAATGATGGGCTAATTAGAATTTGATTAGAACTAATACGCCAAGGTTATAAATATTAGGGTTATGGTTCCCAAATTATACACAAGATATCTTTTCTAATATCTAATCATTAGGAAAGAGAGAGAGCAAATATTCTCTAAATTTCTTGTGTGCTAATTTGGAAGATCAAATCCCCAAAATCCGGTAAAACTACAAGGAATTCATAGATTCAGGTACGCTTCCGCATCTAGTTTTATTCTTCATTTATTCTTAATGATTTGACATGATAGATCCTATTTTATCAAATTTTATTTTAGATTTATTTTACAAATCTAATAAGTGGCATCCGAGCCTTGTCATGTTGAAACATTGAGAATGAATTGATTCTTTATTATTTTTGGATTGGTTCATTTTTCTTTTTTAATTTTATAGATTTGATATTTTAATTATTTATTATGTTGAATCTTTGATATTCTTGATAAATATTTGGGTTTTAATTCTTTAAATCAAATTTTAAAGTTTTAAATAAAGTTTTAAGGTTTTAATTTTCGTATAACTGTAAAGATTTACAGTTTTAATGTAACACCCCTTACCCGTATTTATTATCGGAATAGGGAACGGGTCATTACCGGAGTTTACAATTTTTTTTTATTCAATATAACCCCTTTATAATTAATCTAGTCTTCCCTGCAAATATTTAAACCGAAACTAATTCATACCAACCAATCCAATTCAACATATTTTCAAAATAGATCCATGCAAATTTATAAGATAACCTCATTACATACCGAAACTAGAAATTTGTTAGCCATACCAATGGCTGACCTTACATTCATTTCATATTAACATTTATTTTATTAGCTTATACATGCCATTCATTTCCAAACTAAAGTTTCTTTAAATACTAGAAATGGGGTTGATAGTGTGATGAGTCTCCCACCGATCCGACCTCCGAGCACTTAACACTATAAAACAGGGAAAAAGGAAATAGGGTAAGCACTTTGTGCTTAGTAAGCCCATGTAACAAGAATTATACTTACCTAGTATTTTCAATACAAGCAATAAACATTCATATACTCACTCAATGCATTATTACCCTAACATTCACAAACTCAACATCCAAGTTAGTCGATTAATTTCCATATATCAATAATATACACGCCATGATTGATGAGCTCATCAATATCATGATTTCCATTTCCTTGTTATTTTTCCATATTTATCCCGTTAAATTACTCGGAATTTCGATGGATACACTTTAGTGTACAAATCCGGGTCCGTCAATTCATATTCATGTGCGCACATTTTCATTTCAGAGAGCACACTCCTGCGAACCTCATCTTTACAGCGGGATTACCAGTCCAGGCTAAATCCCCTGCAATGACAATTACTCTAATGAGCTTGGATCTGAATTACCACCAAAGCTAAATTCAGACCTAATTCGGATTACCCGTCCAAGCTAAATCCATTTTCCATATATTCTTCGGGAGGGCTATATCAGATAGGATCACCCGTCGGGCTAGATCCTTTTACCGTCAATTCCTTTTCAGAGATCCATCGAATTTTCCTTTCATTCAACCGGGATTTCTTTCCCTTTTTATCAAATATACCAATGTTTCATCAAATTTCATAAAATGGACATTCAAATCATATTCATATCAATAACTTACATTTCAAACATTTAAGAATATAATTCAAGTTACACGAACTTACCTCGATACTAGTTCGTTTATAAAATCTACTAATCCGGGACTTTTTCCTTTCCTCGATCTAGCTTCAGTATTTGAGTTTTCGGATCTAAATAAATAAATTCAATCATCAATTCAATACATTTCATGTTCACATGTAGCATTTTCTATAATTCTATTATTATTTTTAGCTTATTCAAAGCTGTCTACTTGAGTCACAGTCACTAAATTATTTATTTCTCGAGATACAGAGCTCCAAATGAAGAACCGTTAATTTTCCCTGAAACTAGACTCACATTTCTTTATACCATAAAATTTCCAGAATTTTTAGCCTAGCCAATTAGTACAGTTTATTCATCAAAGTTGCCTCTGTTCTGCTGTCTGGCAGTTCTGACTCTTCTTCACTAAAAATTAATTATCTCTTCATACGGAAATTAGATAGTGTTCCCATTTATTTCTATAGAAAATAGACTCATTCAGGATTCTAAACATATAAATTTAAGCCCCTAATCATTTTTCTTCAATTTTTTATGATTTTCTAAAGTCAAAACAGGGGAACCCAAATTTATTCTGAACCAGTCTTACAAAAATCTAAATATCTCAAAATACAGAACTTTTTTTATTTCCTTGTTTCTTTAATATGAAAATAGACTCAATAAGCTTTAATTTCATATTTTGTTCATCTTCTAATTCAACTTCTACAATTTATGGTGATTTTTCAAAGTTAGACTACTGCTGATGTCAAAAACTGTTTTAGTGCAAGCTGGTTATTACCATTTTTCCCCTAAACTTTCAATGAATGATAATTTCGTCCCTGCTCAATTAACCTCTCAATTGAGCTTATTTTTCTCAATTAACACTTTATTCTATCACTTTAAACTACTTTATAACCTTTGGAAATCATAATTTCAGTAATAGACTTTAATTCCAAACACTTTCATAATTAGGTCCCAAAAATCAATTTCTATTGAAATTACCTAATAAAATCATCTCTTAAACGAATTAAGGCTTAAATTTCATGCTATTTCATCATAAACTTACATAAACCAACCATGGTGGCTTTCAATTTCATCCATGAAACCAAAGACTAATGAATTTAATAGTAGGACCTAGTTGTAAAAGTCTTTAAAAACACAAAATTACAAGAAATAGGCAAGGATTCACTTACTTGGTGCAAAAATTATGATATACCAGCTTAGATACCCCTCCTATGGCGTTTTTAGCTGATGAGAGTGAAGAAAAATGAAGAGATTTCTAGATATCCCTATTTAGTCCTAGTTTTATTTAGCAAATTTTGTTATTTTCCCATTTTACCCTTATTTCTCCTTATCTTCTTGCTGATTTCATACCCTTGCTGTCCAGCCCAATTAGACCTTGGGTCTATTTTCCTTTAAGCCCTCTTTCTTTTATCATTTAAACTATCTAATCATTTTTCATAATTTTATATTTGTTACAATTTAGTCCTTTTCATCTAATTACATACTCAAACGTTAAAATTTTCTAACGAAATTTTAATACTATATTACTAACAATTTATAAATATTTATAAAAATATTTCCTACTCAATTTTATGAGATCAAGGTCTCGATACCTTGTTTTTACCCAGTTCCTTCAATAATTCCTTTTTCTAACTAACCACTAAATCGGTAAAATTTTTCTATCGATATTTTAATACGATTTTCCTATCATATAAATATTCATGCAAAAATATTAAAATAATTTTTCTTTAAATCGGATTTATGGTTACGAAACCATTGTTCCGATAACCTTGAATTTAGGCCATTACATTTAATTGAGAATTTTTAAAAAAAATTGAGGATTTTATGTTGTTTATACAATTTTAATAAATATTTAAAAAGCTGTGTAGGTTTGGGTTCATTAAAAACTTTTTATGATATATATTTAATTATATCAATAGATGGATTGTTAATCGCTAATCGCTTGTTTTGCAGTATTACAGTTATATATATGTATGGAGACATTTTAGTAATTATGTTCAGGATTTTACATGATGATATATGGTTGGTAAAAGAAATTGCTTCAGGTAAAGTGTCTCTTATATACCGATTGTTTATCAATTAATTCATTATATATGTTGAATCCTTAAGATTTATGGTAATATTTGTTAGTTTTAATTTTTTTTTATCAATTCAATTTTAGGGTTTCATTATAATCGCTTTTTAATTCAAATTCAGTTCAACAATTGTACAATTGAATTCAATTTTTATAATCATTAATTCTTGAATTCAATTTATAATTGATAGAATATATTATTTATTATTGAGTTTATATGCTTATTTTTCTCATACTATTTAGTTTAAGCATATATTTTGAATTTGGATTTACTTGGGATATGTAAGGCAAGTCGATGAAGGTTATATTTTTATGGTTTAATTATAATGAAATTAGATTTTGATGCTGTTAATTATGACTCCTATTTTTGTCAAATTCAATAAGTAATCTCCTAGTTAAACTCTGTTTATTTGTTTCAATCAAACACTGATTAGTTTAGATTATTTTATTATTATTTGACCTATGGATTTAGCCTATAAATAGGCTCTTTTACAATCTTAGAAAATACACCCATTAGAGATTAGAACTCATAACACATTTAGAGAATTTTGTGTTTACATTTTGAGGGTTCTTTATTTTCGGGTTTTCGGGGTTTAGTTTTTATCTCCATCTTTTGTACTCTTCATTCTGTTGCCATTATAGTAAAATTATCTTTGCTCGTGGTTTTTTATCCTCTTTGGAGGAGTTTTTCCACGTTAAATTTGTGTGTTCAATTTCTCAATTTCTTCTACTATTTTTACTTGTTCGCTGCTTAATCGGGACGATCCTAACAGATGCAAATTGATGTTAATCATAATATGTGTTTAAATAATTTGGTTTCTTAAGTTTGGTTCTATAATCTCAAGTTTTGGCATCTTATGGTTCCAAATATTTGGTTAAATTATGATGATATATTGTATGAATTGTGAGTTATGCCAACTATTATGATTTTGGTTTTTGAGGTGTATTGGCTTAAAATTATTTTCAAGTATTCATGTGAATATCTGTTTAATCACAAATAACTTTGAATTTACATGGTAAATTCAGGGTAAGTTTTTCTATTTGATTATGAATACATGTATATGTAATAGCCCAATTTTGACCCTAATCGGAATATTGGTTTCAGGATCACAAATCCGAGTCTGAAAAATATTTAAATATTATTTTTCATGTTAATTATGTGTGAATTATTATGTGTGAAATTTTCGTGATTTAATTTTATTGTTTGGGTGCCGAATTATTAAAATGGGCTTAATCGCGTGAATTGAAAATTTGATAGTTTAATGTGTAATGGCTAAATTATTGATGTCTTTTTAAATGGAAGAATTAAAGTTGTAATTTGCCCAATTTTAACTATAGTGGACGGCATGATTATGCTTAAGTGACTATATTATATGAAATTATATATTATAAATGTTATTATTATTAATTATATATTATATTGAGCTTATAATAATAAAACATGTGATTTTGGGACCACGAATACGAGTTAGAAAAATATTTTAATATTTTATTTAATATTTATATTGTGTGTTTGAGCATGTGTTAAAATATTGTGGGTTAATTTGTTTGTTTGTGTATTCAATTTAAGAAAAAGGACCAAATTGCATAAGTGGTAAAAAGTAGCCTTTTATTAATTGAGTGGTTTAATTGTTTTGATTTCTTTTATATGTGGACTTAAGTGGTAAATTTACCATCTATTATGTAGTGGACGGCAAGCGGCTCTTAATTTCATGATAACATGTTTTATATATTATATAATTAAGTTAAAAAAATGTTATATTATAATATATGTGATATAATAATAAAATAAAGAAAACATGTTATTTCATCCCATTATCTTCTTCATCATCGAAAACAAAAGAAAAGAGAAAGAACCCAAGCTCTTGGACATTCGGCCTTTGCATGTATTGATTTAGATTAAGAACAAAAAGAAAAGAGTTTGGATTGGAGGAAGGCGAAATTGAACGACTAGTCGAAAAGTTTAATCCGTCGATTTCCGAGGTAAGTTATATTTATACTAGCCGAATGTGGGTTTAGAATTATGAAAATATATATGTATAAATATGGAATGTATGAATTGGCTAAATATATGTACTATGGTTAAGTGATAGATATGTACATATATGTATAGAAATGGAAAGTGAGTAGTGAAGGTAATTGAAATTTTTGAATGTGTGTGTATGTATATATATTTGAGTATGTACGAATGGGAATGGGATTATAAATGTTTTGGAAGAGCAAAGGAAAGGTTTGTAAAAGGGCACTATGTGTGCGAACTAAATTTACCGAGCACTGGGTGTGCGAAATCGGTTAAATGGCACTATGTGTGCGGAATAATAAGTAATTGCACTAAGTGTGTGATACATTACTGTTAAATGGTACTATGTGTGCGGAATAATAAGTAATGGCACTAAGTGTGCGATACATTACTGTTAAATGGCACTGTGTGCGGAATAATATACATTACTGTTAAATGGCACTACGTGTGCTCTTTCTAAAGTAACGGCACTAAGTGTGCGATACGTTACAAAATTTGCACTATGTGTGCGAGATTACAGAGACTTTGGAGACATGAATTGATGAAGGGAGATAAACGGGAAATGATACATGAGTAAGTATTGCATGATAGCTTAATAATCAGGTATCAGTGAGGTAAGTTGTATTTGGCCAGTGCATATGTGATGTTTATTGAGCAAGTAAGTTGACAAAATGCTCTTGTATATGTGAAAATAAGGTAAGTCAGTTGTTGAATTGATTATATAAATGTTAAAGTTACAAATGTGAAAAATATGAATGTATATATGAATGTGTATATTCGGCCAAATGGGGTATATGTGATTTTAATAGTGAGATTTATATAAGTTCATGTGTATTTGTACAGTTAGTCATATGACATGTGTGTGAAAGATTTAAATGATAACCTTGTATTTGGGAACATGTATATTCGGTTTGGTGACTTAGTGTTAATATATAATAGTTGGTATATATATAATTGCTTATGACTTACTAAGCTTAAATAGCTTAATAGTTGGTATATATATAATTGCTTATGACTTACTAAGCTTAAATAGCTTACTCTGTGCGTATTCTTGTTTACTTCTGTTTATAGATTTGGATATACGTTATGAGTTCGGGGATCGTCAGCAAGACTACTCACACTATCGACAGTTTCCTTTGGTATTTTACTAAGTTGAAAATTTAATATATGGCATGTATAGCATAGTAAAAGGTGGAATAGGAATTAAGTACTTTGTATGTAAAAAATAGCCATGCGAAGATGGCTTATCTTCTTTGATTGATTTGGGTTCTGTGTTTATGGTTGATAACGGTCATTTAAAAAAAAATAAGTTTATACTTATGCATATGTGATTACGATATATGTTCATGATAGGTAAGTATGTGTTATGTTTAATTTTAAGTTAGACATATTGAATTTGGTTATGTGATTAATATATGTATATTGGTTATGTTTAGTATGATGAATCGAATTAGTTAAAATGTGGACTTGAACCAAACGTAAACTTGGATATTTTGGCTATAAGTAAGTGAGGATAATAGGGATATGTTGAATTCGATTAAGTGTTTATGTAATTGTATATTTGTTGTGCATTGTGTAAAGTTTGATTTACTTACTAAATGATGTTAAATAAATTGTCTATGTAATAAGTATTAGAAATTATGTAAATTAGTAAGATGTGATTTGGTTTTGATATATATATATTATTCGAATTTAACAAATAGGTATGTGGTCATATTGATCATCAAGTTTTTGATTTGGAATTGAAATGATCATATTGGATATATATGTATTCGGCAATGATGTGAAATTTTGATAGATGTTTAAATATAATACAAATGGAATTAGTTCTAGTAATTTGGTTATGATATTTGTATTTGTATGTGGTATTTATGGGATGTAAATTTTAGTTATGTGAAAGCTAATAGATGTGTTTCAAGATTAAATTGGTTATATGATGTAATGTGATAGAAATTCAAATAAAGAATTATGTATATATTTGCATATATTCGGCTATGCTTAAATGAATTATTGGTATACTTTATTGAGGATTTATTTATGGTTAGTCATGGATTCTATAAGCTTGTGATTTTTAAATTTGGAATATACTTGGAGTTAAGTTTTAAATTGTAAATTAATTGAATGATGATTATAATCGAGGTTGTTTGTATGGAAGATTATATGATTGGCTGAATGTGTATTTGTGATTACTTGAGTGATTTGACATGTATATATATATCGGCTTATTAATTAGTAAGTGATTTGATTAAAATTCTTGATAGTCATTTGTACTTAAAACGATTCAAATAATATGATTACATATGTATATATATTCGTAATAAAAGAAAAGAAAATATATGTCTGTTTGAGTGATATCTTATTCGGTAATGCCTTGTAACCCTAATCCGGCGACGGATACGGGTTAGGGGTGTTACAGTATATGCGTGAATTGCTTTGGTGTTTTTATCCATGCCAAAATTATGAATACATGTGCTTGTTAATTATTTGGCTTTGAACCACTATATTATTTCTATTTGGTTTTGATATATATGGTTTTGGTACAAAAAAAAGGGTTAAAAATTAAGATTTTCGATTTTTTATTGCATTATTAAGACAACCTTATTTTGGGTTATTTCAGAGTTTATAAAGCAATAAAAAAAATAGTTTTGACATTTGACTATTGGGGAAATTTTAATTTTGAATATTGGTATATTTACATATTTTAAATATGCAATTATGGTAATAAACATGTGACAATTATTCGGTTTTATATGTGAGCAATAAATTGGCCCAAAAGAAGATTTATGGTTCGACATGTTCTTATTGTTAATGTTTGATTATTACATCAATATATCACTTACAAGTTAATATTTTGTCCAAAGATAAAATATTAATTGAGTGTCCGATATCTTGAGATGAGGTTTACCTTTATTCAAATTATTTTGGTTTAAATTTGAAGTCTTATGTGAGATTATTTATGGTTTATGATTTATTCATCTATTATTATATTTGTCAACATCATTGTATGTTGTTTTGGGATAAATATATATACATATGTATATTATTATCTTTTAATTTGATTGAAAGATGAAATTAAAAGAGATATTTTGAAACAAATAAATTCATATTTTGGCTTTTAATTAAGAATGTCTAATATTTTAAATAGATTAATTGAAACAAAATGCCGCCAAAGTGACCTCTTTTGTGTAGACTAGTTTATTTGAAATATCAAGATGATTATATGTTTTTGTGATTCATGCGTTTATTAATTGACCCAAAAGTAAGTTAATATTTGGCAGAATTTCAACGACATCTGTGGTGATAAATGTGTGACAATTATAAGGTATTTTATGTGAACAATAAGTTAGTCCAAAGATTAATTAATTGTTTGACATTATTTATTGTCAATGTTTGACTGCTACAACAAGAGTACCGCTTACTGTTAATATTATTGTCCAAAGACTTGATATTAATGTTGTGTTTGGTATATTGAGATGGGATTAGCCATTATCCTGAATTTATTGTTTACTTATGAATATTGATGTGAGTTTATTTTTATTTATTTTTTGTTCTATATTCAGCTAATTCATATTCTACTGCCACAATATCTGCTAATATAAATTCTATACCCATGCTCAATGGGATTAATTTCAATGAATGGAAAAGGCACTTATTTATAGTGTTTGGCTATATGAACATAGACCTTGCACTAAGGGAAGAACTACTTGCACCTCTTACTGCGGAAAGCACCCCCTATATTAAAAGGGATTTTGAGAGGTGAGATCGTTCAAATTGCAAGAGTCTAATGATTATGAGGCACAACATTTCAGAAGCCTTTAAGGCATAGAATCTGAAAAGATTACTCAGGCCAAGGTTTCCTTGACAAAATTAAGAAACGTTTTGCTAAAAACGATAAGGTTGAAATGACATCACTTCTAACTTATTTGATGTCTATAAAGTTAAGGGTTAAGGAAATTCTGAGCGATCTAAGGGCTATGAGTTTTATGATCCCATAATAAGGAATATTTTTGAGACGAGAACTGCAACCTTTTTTGAGCATGTTGAGTTTGGGGGGAGAAATAAGGTTAGAGACATTGCTTTTGAGGAGGAATTGGATTCTAACTCAGTTCCTACTATCACTTTTGACGATGTTCAGGTTCTTATACCTATCATTGATCTAGAAGTGAATCCAGAACCTCTGCAAGACAATGTTGAACAACTCCCCATTCAAAATGAGATAATTGTTCCAGAAGAACAAACTCAACAACCTCAAGAACAAGTGTCATTAAGGAGGTCCACAAGAGAAATGAGAAATGTTGTTCCAGATGATTATGTTGTATTTCTCCAAGAACATGAGGATGATAATGGAATGATGGAAGATAATCTAATCAACTTTCATCAGGCCATAAAAAATTCTAATTCTCAAAAGTGGATTGATGCCATGAAAGATGAGTATAAGTTTATGCGAGACAATAAAGTTTGGGAACTTGTCCCATTACCTGAAGGTGCAAAACCAATTGGTTGTAAATGAATATTTAAAACCAAAAGGGATGCAAATGGTAGTATAAGGCGCGTTTTGTAGCTAAAGGATATACTCAGAAAGAATGTGTTGATTTTACAGAGACTTTCTCTCCAGTTTCATCGAAAGACTCCTTTAGGATAATCATGGTGCTTGTTACTCATTTTGATCTTGAGTTACATCAGATGGATGTTAAGACTGCATTTCTTAATGCCGACATTGAAGAAACAATTTATATGGTACAACCACAAAATTTTGAGTCGGAACACTCAAAGAATATGGTTTGCAAATTGACAAAATCCATCTATAGACTCAAACAAGCTTCCCGTCAATGGTACCATAAGTTTCATCAAATAATTATTTCGTTTGGTTTTGAGATGAATATTGTTGATGATTGTATGTATCGCAAATTCAATAGGAGTAAGTACATATTTCTGGTTTTATATGCTAATGACATACTGCTTGTTAATAATAAGTATAGCCTCAATCAAGACCCTAAGAATGATTTTGAAATTACAAAAATGCATTAGATTTTTTACATTTTAGCAGTGGAAAGTCTAATGTACGTTCAGGTTTGTATACATTGGAATATTGTGTACACTATTGGGATGTTAGGCAGATATTTTAAGCAACCCTGATTTGGACCATTGGATAGCATCCAAGAAGGCTATAAGGTATTTTCAGAGAACAAAAGATTACATGCTTACATATCAGAGGTCTAATCAGTTAGAAATCATCAGGTATATAGACTCCGATTTTGATGGACTATGGATATAAGATTTTTTCACTAAGGTGCAAATTGTGAAAACAAATTGCAATATTTTATTCCAATAGCAACAGAAGCACATCAAAGTAAAAACGCATACACTTTAAGTTCCTAGTTGTTAAAGTAAAAGTTCAGAGTGGTTAGTGCTTATAAAGCATATTAGGACAAACTCCATGATTGCGGATCCACTTACTAAGGAATTACACCTAAGGTTTTATAAGAGCACACTGTTCATATGGTTGTAATGTCATTTAAAGGATATTTGGTTTTAGTGGGAGTTTGTATTTTTAAATGCTTTTATGTTATTTCAATTTAAAGATATTAAGTTTATTTTCTGCAGAAATAAAGTTTATTTGGTTTATTCACACTCTGATTTTGGTAAAGTTTGATCTCACTAAAGAGGACCAGTTGGAAACAGACATGTTTAGATCATATTGCATGTAATTTCCATACTACACATCCATACTTGATCTATGTCATTTGGTTGTGTTAATATACGTGATCATGGATAGATTTAGTTACGATATATATAACAAAAGTCGCCTTGGTTCTATGTTAACATAATTAATGGACGAGATTGTTCGAAATACCTTTTGGATATGATGGAAAATTTTGAGCTCATAAGGTTATATAATGACATGTAATATAAAGTAATTAGTATATATATGTGGTCCAAGTGGGAGATTGTTGGAAAATTTGACATCACATATACAATAATGATAATTACATGTTATTATTTACTATCATGATAGGTTAGCCCAAATTAAAAGTGATCTTATTTGGTTAGAATTTTATTGGGCTTTAATTATTAAATAAAGTATGGGTTAAATATGTGTAGATACTCTTCTAATCAAATTCTAATTAATGATGGGCTAATTAGAATTTGATTAGAACTAATATGCCAAGGTTATAAATATTAGGGTTATGGTCCCTAAATTATACACAATATATCTTTTCTAATATCCCATCATTAGGAAAGAGAGAGTAAATATTCTTTAAATTTCTCGTGTGCTAATTTGGAAGATCAAATCCCCAAAATCCGGTAAAACTACAAGGAATTCATAGATTCAGGTACGCTTCCGCATCTAGTTTTATTCTTCATTTATTCTTAATAATTTGACATGATAGATCCTGGTTTATTAAGTTTTATTTTAGATTTATTTTACAAATCTAACAGCAACAATTTGAGAGATGTAAATCGGAATATTCTTAAAGATGTTATAGGAGGTTATGGAAAGGTAAGATATAATAATTAAAAAACAAAGACTAAGAAGTATTCTTTACGAGGAAGTTGATATGATAATAAATTGCAGTGCCAAAAAGCTTGTTGAATGTTGTATTCTAACTAAAATAAATGGTGGACACTAATTTTAAGCTGTAGGAGAGTTGGTGGGGTCAACTTTTTATCGTCAGATAGATAAGATAAATATGCTTAAGGTTTAATTAGCATGGGCGGCTTATTTCGGGTGTCGAGATATGGTTGTTGCAACATTTTTTCTACATCTCACAATTTTAACCAAAGTTTATTATTGTTATATCTCCTCTGATTTAGGACACATGGTAATATAGTAAGTTGCTTGAGAAGTACTTGCAAGTAATTCTCCACTCTCCATTGTTCAAATAGTCATTGAATTATCAATGTCTCGGAAGATTTACGTCCACTCAACCTCCTAACCCCTTTGAAAGAGTTCTGGCCATTAAGTTGTTAGTCCTTGCGAACGGACTACCTACTACCATCAGAAGAGTCTTGCCTATCCATCTTTATGACCAAACCACCCTCCTTTTTAGTGTGAACATAATCCCTATTGTGGACACACCTTTTAGGTCACCCAACCCTACCTTAACGTAACAATCCCATACCATAACTCAAAAGGAATGACAGAATGAGTCACATCACGAACATCCCTCCATGCACACCATAATGATGGCCTATTAGTAGCTGGTTTACCATGTTAGCACTATCAAGCATAGAACCTCCACTACATATACCCCTAACATGATGAAGAAGGGATTGAACCTTTAGCATACTCAGTCACCTTATTAGCCTCAACTTTTTCCTTTGTGCTCTTAGATTCTTTACTGACACTCCTCTGACGCTCCGCTCAATTAGGATGAACCAACCTTCCTCAACACCACCACATCCTCCGCTCTATCTCCTCCCTTATTGATATACTCATAAAAATTATCATCTATCATCCCAAAGTTCAATATTAGATATTGATCATTTCCCTCTATCTTTTCCAAAGACATGTCTGATTCTAAACTTTTCGATGATGATGGCGGAAATGGGGGCAAAAGGTCAGCCTTGAACAACAACTAAAATTTTATACAAAAAACCAAATGAAGCAAGTAATAAAAAAGTTTGTGTTTGAACCCAAAATGGGAGTTCAAACATTTGTGTAATTAATGTCCTTTTCAAGAGTAAAGAAGTGCAGAGTATTAAAAAGAAAACAAATCAGTAATTTGCTAAAATTAAAATTCATGAATCATTTAACCTTCAGATGAAAACAATTTTTTAAATTCAATAAAGGGAACATGGAATTAACTCAAAACATATTATATTACTAAATTTAGGACAAAGACGAATCCAATTTGTCAGTTAAAAACTGGAAAAATATTGGGCCTGAAATCTCTTGGAATTGACGTGCTGCTAAAAGGGTAATGATCCATTACCGATATTATATTTGGGCTCAAAGTATTCTATATCCAAGTAAGCAAATAATAGTAAAAATTAATTTCAGATGAATAATCATTAAATCTACTGACATTTGATCGATTTCACTCTAGGACCCCCATACCAACTTATGGTGCATCGTGGGGAAAAACATTAATCCCAATCTTCATATTTCTTTTCCTTTCGGATTTCATCTTTACATTTCCAACAACTTAATTACGACGCCACCAAAAAGAAAAATAAAGTTCGATAGCTATAATGAACCCAATTGCCAGTGCAATCCAATCAATTCAACGGATAGTAAACTTCGAAGTAGTTTTCGTGCCTAAAAGCTAAAAAGCGAAGTTTCAACACAAAAATATCGGGGAGATGGCATATTTGTCTGAAGGAGGAATAAATCTACATATAGGCGATCAATCAATATATATAATCCTCCTTAAACAAATAGGAAGTGCCCAATGAACAAAACTTCTCAGCTAAGTTTAACTCTTTGAGACCAGACCAGTGACATCAAATTGTTTTGTACTGTAATGTTAATCATAAAGGGGCGTGGACTAAATCTTTTATCATCAACTTGTAAAATAATTAACCCTCTAACGAAGTAGCTTGTGTCCAATGATAGGAACTTCTTTGCTAAGTAATAGAGAAAGCTATTAGGAACCAAGTCATATATATATATATATGTGTAGCGGCTAGATAGATGGTCATTTTTTGTGAAGAACTGAATAGACTGAATTCGTTCGCTTCCTTTAGTCGGAATTACTAATATGAACAACGAATTAGCGTTTGATCTGCTCTATGGAGCTGGTGACGAGAAGGATATTTTCGAGCTTTCATATGCTACATTTGCTGAAGAGTTGCAGCTCCAGGTGATCCTGAAGGAGTCCATGATGGGTTCTGAAAAGGAGCTGGAAGATGCAGCTAGTGAAGCCATCAAGAAACCTGAGTGTGTTGACAGCCATGGATTATCCAACACGGAATGTACTATCTCCCATGTCTCAGGGATTCATAATTCTCGGTCGTTCAATAAACAGGAGCCAGCAAGATGGCGTACCCAGCAGAGGTTTGGTTACGTTGAGCAACAGAGGATAAACTGGGATGACGACATTAGGGGAAGAAGAGTGGGAGATGTTCCTCAAACCAGTTCCAGGTCAGTGTCTTTTACTTATTTATGACAAATGGAAAAATACATATTTTAACTAATATCTGAAACATTGGTTCTCCAGCAACGAATTTCATGCAAAAACAAGTTCCTGGGGTGAAGGCAGTCCTCTTGTTGGCACTGGTAATCCTGAAGATCCTAAGGGTAAAGGCATAGCTATAGATCATGGCTGGTTGCTGGTCTCTAAATGGAAATCCGAAAGCAGGGGTGGAAACAGTGCTGACAAACAGCGGGTTGATCTCGGGCATCCTAATCATTTAAAGGGTTCAAAAGATGACGACACAAATGCTGTTCACGAAGATGATTACGAGTCCTTGGATGATGCGGATGACTTTGATTCCGATGATAGTCAAAAGAGCCACGAGAGTCGCAAGAAAAGTAAATGGTTTAAGGAATTTTTTGAGAGAATGGACGCCTTGAATGCAGAGGAGATTGACCAAACCATGTGGCACTGTCCAGCATGCCAAGGTGGTCCAGGTGCCATCAAATGGTACAGAAGCATTAGTGACCTGATAGCACATTCCAAAAAGATTGGATCCAGAAGGGTGAAGTTACATCAAGAGTTCGCGATGCTTCTAGAAGGGGAGCTGTGCATTAGGGGAACCTCGGCTTCTCCTCCTGCTGACCCAATTGTTGGTACCTGGAAAGGTTTAAAAGAGGATGCAAGAGATCATCAAGTAGTTTGGCCTCCCATGGTTGTCATTATGAACACAATGACAAGCAATTCAAAGGATGGAAAGGTAAAAATGATCAGAAAATCTTTTGGTTTTTAATAATTGAACCAATGGTGGTGGTTTCTAGCACTGATTGAATTGAAAATTGTAATATACATTATATTATCTAATGTGCATGCAATTTACAACTTCTTTCAGTTTGTTGGCATGGGAAGTCAAGAGCTTCTTGAGCACTTCAGCTCGTTTCCTGCTTTAAAGGCTCAACATTCCTATGGTCCTCAAGGTCACCGTGGTTTGAGCGTCTTAATCTTTGAGAGCTCGGCGGTAGGTTATTTAGAAGCCGAACGACTGCATCAGAATTTTTTGGACCAACGATTGGATAGATTCGCTTGGAATTCTTGTACAAACGAAGTCTTGCCAGGAGGAAAGCGCCAACTTTATGGTTTCATGGCAGTGAAAGAAGACCTGGATTGCTTCAACCAGCATTGCCAAGGTGCTCTTTGTCATTCATACTGTTGAGGGTTCTAAGTAAATGCCCTGGATCATTTTAACTGATTTAATCTCAAACTAACGTGTATGAGATTTACACTTGCTTCCAGTTCGTATTCTCTTCAAGTGATTGACATGCTATTACTATTGATCAGGTAAATCAAAGCTCAAATATGAGCTCAAATCATATCAAGAAGCGGTTCTGAATGAAATCAAGAAAATGATGGAGGATAGCCAGCAACTTATCCGGCTCAAGGATAAGCTTGAAGAAGAAAAAAAACGAGCAAAAACTCTTGAAAGATCAGTCAATGATCTAAGTAGGAAGCTGCAACAGCGAATGAAGGACATCTGCATATTTGAACGAAGAGTCAAATCACTGCATGAAGATAACAAAGAAGAGGTAATAATACTCTTTTAACAAATTCCACACAAAATTTTCCTTTTATGCATAAGGTTGTTAGCTACTATATAATACATATAGGTAACTGAAACTTGAGTGGCGTAATTTCTCAGGTGGAATCCCAGGAGATATTTTATAAGGATCAAATTAAAATTCTGGAAGCAAGAGTGAAAGAGCTTGATCACAAGTTGAAGGAATCTGGCGCAAGTCCTTTACATACAGGGGAACCTGAGCCTGCCATGTCCGGCCTATTGGAGGAGGAGCACACTTACACTCCATATCAGTACAACAGCAACCTCGGCATTAATGAAGATTCAAGTTTGGAGCAGGGATTTAAATTGCGGTCGCGGCCGTGTCTTAAGGAATCTGGCGCAAGTCCTTCACATACAGGGGAACCTGAGCCTGCCATGTCCGGCCTATTGGAGGAGGAGCACACTGACACTCCATATCAGTACAACAGCAACCTCGGCATTAATGAAGATTCAAGTTTGGAGCAGTGATTTAAATTGCGGTCGCGGTCGCGTATTCTGTTGCGGCCGCGTTTTCGGTCGCATGCATTTACCACGGTTGTGGATAATGGAAAGCTTCCAAGCAAATCCAATGAAAATGAAGATTGAAAACATTCAAACCACCAGCTTTTAAGACTTTAGTGCAACTCATAAAGTAATTTCAGTGTAGGATTATATATCCCTGTGGATGCGTAGGGTTGGGTGCTATTTGTTTATAAGAACCAACTCATAATTTCTTCATGATAATTACATAGGTACTTTATACAATATAAATATTAAAAAATGTTAAGGTGCCAATAAATAAAAATTTAGTAAACAAAAAATTATAAATAATATAAATATTTTCAAACAAAATTAAAAATGTGGACCCTCTAAAATGAGCTTGAGTTAATTTTTTATAAATATGAGTAGATTTGAGTAAAATTTTAGACTCATATTTCGTATTGAGCCAAATTTAAATAAATATAAAATATTTTAATATCATGCTTAAATATAATGTAAACTTGACTTGACCCAACTCACGAATGCTTCTACTATCAACTAAAGACCTTAATTGCTGCTCTTGTATGTTGTTAACATATTATAATATTTTAATCTTATCAATATAATATTTAAATTATTTAAATGGTTTTAGATAAAAGTAAAATGTAATTATTTAATTTTAAAAAATAGAGATAATTTATTCAACTATAATTTTTTTTTTAAAAAATAAAATCAAGCATACATTTTTAGCCTTTAAGACATTACCTATCTATCTATTTAAGGTAAATTATACAAATAGCCACCTAATTATATCCATGTTCTTGTTTTGGTCACTCAATTTTAAAAAATTTTAATTTAGGTACTAAATTTTTTTTGTTCTTATTTTGGTCACTCGTCATTAAATTGATGATTGAAAGTCTTTTTCTAACTGATATAATAACACTTTAGTCCTCAATACTTATTTTTTTTATCAATTTGATCTAATTCTAAATAATTTCAATAAATTTAACCCTTAACATTCACAAATTATATCAGTTTGATCCTCAAACTTTCTAACCAAAATTTTTAACTTTTAAAATAGAGACATTTCACGTCTATAAATTTATAAAACTCAAAAAGAAAAAAAACTTCTCTAATTACATAAATATAACGTACTTGTGATATAAAAATTTTGCATCACATAATACGACGTCCATTTCTCCATCACTCATATTTTCAATAATATGCCTCCGTTAAGATTTTCTAATCTAAAAGTATTCAAGAGGAAATTATAATAATAAGCGTAAATAAATAAATCCTAAAAGGTAAGTTATAATGCTTCCACTCCCAAAATTTTTTATTTCAATGCAATTAATTTTAATTTGAATTTTGTGTAAATGTGAACTTCTTATAAATTTTTTTAATGGTTTTTGGATATTAAATTTGAGATAAGAAGAAATAAGTACATATATTAAATTAAAGTTTATTATTGAGTTTAGTAAATTAAACAAGCAATATATTTTTAAACCTTTCACTATTCATATATGTGACGATAATCCTTGAATCAAAATAAATTTTGTTATTAGCATATTTAGCAGAATTAGAGAAGTTTTTTTTTCTTCTTTTCTTTTTGAGTTTTTATAAATTTATAGACGTGGAATGCCTTTATTTTAAAAGGCGAAAATTTTGGTTAGGAAGTTTGAGGATCAAAATGATGAAATTTGTAAATGTAAAAAGTTAAATTTATTAATTTATTTAGAATTAGGATAAAATTGATAGAATATGTAAGTATCAAGGACTAAATTGTTATCATACCAATTAAAAAAGGTCACGCTATTATTTCTGTTATCAATTTAACGATGACTGACCAAAACATGAACGAATACAAAATTTAATACTTAAATTGAAAAAATTTAAAGTTGGGTGACTAAAACAGCAAAACAGGTTTTTAGCGGCGTTTTTAGCGGCGCTAGGACAAAAAACGCCTCTATAGATCGAGCATTAGCAGCGCTTTCCCAAAAACACCGCTATAAATCAATCATTAGCAGTGCTCTTTAAAAAACACCGCTATAAGTCTATCATTAGCAGCGCTTTTTAGAAAACGCAGCAAAAAATTAAGCAAAACGCCGTCAACTTTAGTGTCATTAGCGGCGCTTTTAGAAAAACGCTGCTATAAGTCGACCTTTAGCAGCGCTATCTAAAAAACGCCACAAAAAAAAAGCAAAACGCCGTCGTCTTATGTTGAGCTTTAGTGTCATTAGCGGCGGTTTTTGAAAAATGCCGCTATAGAATGAGCTTTAGCGGCGCTTTGTGGAAAACGCCGTGTAACAGCCCAAATACGACCCTAACCGGAATGGTAGTTTCGGGACCACGGATCCGACTTAAAAATCTCGTAATATATATATTTGATAGCTAGATTATGCTTCCGAGTGTGTGTTAAATATTTTGGAGTTATTTGTATGTTTGAGTGGTTAAAAAAAAAAAAGGGGGACTAAAATAAGTAAATGGGAAAGTAGCTATGGTGGAAATTAGGGCTAAATAGATTTGATCTCTTTTCACATGGGATTTGAGTTGCAATTTGACCATATTTTTCTCTTTGTGGACGGCAATTACCATGAGTAATATATATGTATTATATTATGCATTATATTATTATTATCATTAGTTAGTGGGGTGATATTTTTAATATAGAATTATTAAGGTCAAAGAAATAATAAAATAAGAAAACCAACATCTTTCTCCCCACTTACTTCATCTTCTCCACAAAAACAAAGAGAACAAGGGTAGAAAATTTGAGCTCCATGGTCGATTCTTGCATGTCCTATTAAGGTAAGAAATTAAGCTTCATTTTTGTTAAATCTTGCACGGTTGTGTTAGTTGTCATGTATACTTCAAAGTACATGTGAAAATTTTGGAGTTGAAGATTATTTTAGGTTCGGCCATGAATGAGTACATTGTTTTAAACATGGTTGATAGGAGATTTCTTTTAGTATGAGCTAGGAATGAACATGTTTGAGTAGGAAATTGAATAAGAGGGATAATCGGTGAATTTGGAAAAAAATTGCATAGTACAAGTTATTTTAATTTATAAAGAGAATAAATACATCTTGAGGGGTATTCGACATTTGCTAAATGTGTATGAATTTTTTTATATTCGAATGAGTGGAAAGAATTGGTATTAAATTGTAAAGATTATGAAATTATGAATGATTAATTGAAAGCATGGTTCTATGTCGTGTTCAAATTGAGATGAATGAAATTCTTTTGAATAGACTCCTTTCGAATTTTGTTTAGAGCAAGGAAAGAAAGAATTTGAAAAGGATCGGGGAAAAACTAAGCTAGACGAGTAGCCAGGACATCCTTACCCTCCAACCATCAAAGTAAGTTTTAAGCATTTGGTTGAATTGAAATTTAATCTATATTGTGGTGCAATTGCTAAATAGATATAAACATGTTGAATTACTTATTGCCGAGTATGATATTGAATAATTTATGTGCTAGCCAAATACAAGAATTGTATTTATATGAGCTTTGAATTAATTGAGTTGAATGATTATATATATATTTTGAGGAAAAAAAATTATATGTGAAATTGTGATGAGAAATGGTTGTGTTTAATAAGCGATCGTATATGTTTATTTAATTTGGCCGAATGTAATAGTGTATTATTGGAAGAGATGGTTGGATTGAATATGTACATTGTGGATATTATATGCTTGGAATGTGATATTATATTTGTCTATATGATTGAAGTGAAAATTGGATTAATGAGCACTGTGTGTGCGGAAATTTAATTACCGATAATCGTGTGTGTGCGAGATCGGTTGAAAGGCAATCGTGTGTGCTGAAATTTAATCACGAGAAACCTTTGTGTGTGCGAGATCGATTGAAGGGCACGCGGTGTGTGTGGGAAATTTTATTACCGAGCACTGTGTGTGCGAGATCGGTTGAAAGGCACTGTGTGTGCGGAAATTTAATCACCGAGCACTGTGTGTGCAAGATCTGTTGAAGGGCACGGTGTGTGCGGAAAATTTAATCACCGAGCACTGTGTGTGCGAGATCGGTTGAAGGGCACTAAGTGTGCGGATTAATCGATTACCTTGAACATATAGATACTTATAAAAAGGGGGTAGTTAAAAGTATCAGGTATGTCTTATCGGTTAACAATTTATTATTTTGAGGTCATATTAAGTAAGTTATTTCAATAAAAGTACAAAACATATGACTATTTGGTTACCTTTTTTTGGGATTGAATGAATATGAGTTAAATGAAAAATTAGAGGAATAATGGTGTTATGCATATGCATAGTTGTACAGTTTGCCTTCTCGCTTATAACTTACTAGGCTATTTAAGCTTACTCGGTGTGGTTGTTTCATTTTTTTTTATAGATCCTTAAAGTAGCAGCTTGAGCATCGGGAATCCTAGTCGACGTCCAGCACACTATCAAATATTTTTTGGGTACTTTTATAAATGAATTTAAAGTCAATGGCATGTATAGGCTAAAATAAAATGTTGAGAGTATCTTTTGAGTTATATGTTACTTATGCCATGTGAAAATGGCTAAATTATGATGGCTTGATCTTGTGGAATTCGGCATTCATGTTTGGTTAATGTGAAAATGCATCTTATATGTGTTTGTGTGTTGATGTATGGAAAGGTGACTTGAATGACTTTGAGTTGATATATATATATAAATATGTATGTTCATGAATTGTTGGTTGAAGGTTTTTTTGATTCGAATGAATATGTTGTTTAATGATAAATAGATGCACCTAGGTGACATAGTTGTAATTAGTTTATTTGATACGTAAAGATGATGACATTAATTGGTCTTGTATGTGTATTTACTTGTGAGGATTCGGATGTAAATAAATTTCTAGGAGTTGGGTTAAGTTGATTTGTTTGGTTATATGACACATATATATATGTAGGCAAATTTGCATTATAGGTTCGGCATTGAGCATATTGCTTCATGGTCATATGCAATGGGTTCAATTAGTGTACTTGTTCGGTCATGGCAAAATTTTCCTAGATGGTTGATATAGTTAACGAAATTTCTAAGTTGATTGTAAATGAGAAATGGCAAGTCATCTATTGAAGTGCTGATTTTGTTATGCCATGAATACATGTATTGAGGTTGTGAGTAGCTAAATGCGGTTTTAAATAAAAATGCTCATGGGTTTAGATTGTTGTATGCATCATAGGGTATATATATATAAATACATGTATATATATATATATTGAACGCTATGACTTGATATTAATGTAGTAGGGGTGTTACACGCCGCAAAAAAACATTTTATCTTTCTATTTATTATTTAAATGGTTTATTTATATTAATTAAAATACAATTTATTTTTAATTGAATAGTTAAATTCTTCAGAAAAAAATAATGACACGCAGAAAAAAATTTGAAAGTAAAAACATAGAAAAATATATGTTAGAAATGAAAAAAATTAAAATATTATTATTTTAAATAATTTAAAGTTTTTTTGGTATATGACTGATTGTTTGTTATTTTATATATTAAATAAATTCTTATATAATCGTAGAAGAGATAATATTAACTTTAAAATATTGAATTAATTATCATTACAGTTTAGGGTATATGATTTGGGATTTTAGGTTTAGGAGTTACTATTTTAATGGCTTAGGGTTTAGGGCTAACGGTTTAGGATTTAATGAATGTGGTTTAAGGTTTAGGGTTAGTGCTTATGGGTTTATTGGTTAATGGGTTAATGGTTTAGGGGTTAAACGTTATGTTTTAGGGTTTATAGGGATATGGGATAGAGGTTTAGGGTTTAAGGTGGAAAATATATGTTAAAAATATGGAATACTATTATTTTAAATAATTTTAAAGTTTTTTCGGTATATGACTGATTGTTTGTTAATTTAATATTAAATATATTAAAAAAATCGTAAAATAGATAATATTTGTCGAAACCATTTTTTGTTTTGGAAAACGAGGTCGACTTTAGAAATGAAAATGGAGTCGCCACCAATCCTTTTTGAGGTGTGATCGGGTCACCTTGAAATTGACCGTTTTGTTTATTAAAACGATGAATTTGGCCTACGAAATTCGAGAAAGCAGGTTCGGGAGTCGGTTATATACGAGAAAGGATTAACACCCTCATAACGCCCAAAATTGGTACTAAATTGTTTGATTAATGTCTTAATGTCGAAAATTTGAAAAGATTTTAAAATACGACCCTTTTTATTTAAAAACTTTGAACAAAACAAATTGGATACTGAGACCCGTTTATTTCGAAGAAGTAAAATGTCACATCCAGTGAGTTAGGATACGATATTTCAAAACTTCGACACTAAACTTGTCTTTTAATCCTTAAAACTCGTACATTTAAAATTTAAGAAGGATATTCAGTTATTTGGGTCAAATAAAAAATCAGAACCCAGTGAGTTAGGGCACAATTTCTCAAAATACCAAT
This sequence comes from Gossypium bickii, assembly GCA_025503065.1. Lineage (NCBI taxonomy): Eukaryota > Viridiplantae > Streptophyta > Magnoliopsida > Malvales > Malvaceae > Gossypium > Gossypium bickii. Next base: position 134,824,446 of record CP106709.1, on the reverse strand, counting down.
TTCAGAACACCGCCTTTATTTTTTAGAAATCCTTATCCCGAAATAACGAGATGTCACATCCAGTGAGTTAGGACGCAACGTTTCGAATTTTCAAGAATAAGTTTTTATTTAACTCATATGCTTTGATTTAAGAGAATAATTGATTCTTTTAGATTCGATGAGAAAAATCGAAACCTAGTAAGTTAGGATACGATTTCTTTCGAATCTTAGAACGCGGAGTGTTTGCTTATTTTGAAAATCGGGTAAAAGGTGATATGATTTTATAAATAAATGTAAAGTAAATTACAATACTAATTTGTATGACAAAATAATGGTGATAAAAATATAAATAACAATAAAAGGGTAAAAATAAAATACGATAAAATAAAAGCAAAATAAACAAATAAAATAAAAGAAAACAATAGCAAAAATAGAAGCTAATGGTAAATTAATAAATAAATAAATACTATATATAATAATTTAAAATAATAATAATAAAATAATAATAGTAACAAAACACAATAATAATAATAAAAATATATTAATAAACAAATAATAATAGTAATAATAAAAATGATATTAGTAATAATAAAAATAATAGAAATAATAAAAATAGCAATAATAATGTTGATAATAAAAATAATAATAATAATAATAATAATAAATATAATTATAGTAATAGTAATATATATAATAATAGAGGTAATAATAAAAATAATAATAATGATACTAATGAATATAATAATAATAATAAAGTTAATTATAAAAAAATAAAAAATAATAGTAGTAGTAATATTAAAATATTAATTATAATATTAATAATAAGAAGAATTAAAATTAATAATAATAATAAAATTAATAACAAAAAAATCACAAAAGAAATAAAAAAGGACGAAATTGAACTTAAAACAAACATTTGGGGCAAATTTTTAAAAAAATAAAAAGCAAGGGACCTTATTGAACGCGCGGATAACAAGGAAGGGCTAAAAGGGAAAATATCCCCGTCTTCCAAAATGTTGCTTACAAGGGACCCAATTGAAATCGAAATGAAATATAGGGCCAAATAAAAAAATAAAAAAATAACCTTGATTATAAATCAACAAAAAAGCGGAAGGGCTAAATTAGCCCTTTCGTAGAAAACACGCGGATCCTAGGATTTGGATCGGTCGGTCATACTGGTTGAGGCTTAAAATGACACCGTTTTGGTGCCTGAAAGTAAGGCCCAAAACTACGTCGTATGGATTGTAATAGCCTAAATTTTCAGTGGTGTCGGAATGGTGATTCGAGATCACTAAATCCGACAAGTGAGTAGAAAATATTATTAATTTAGTGAGTATGAGTTAAATGTGAAGTTAGGAAAAAAATTTAATAGTAAATAGTGTACTAGAAAAAATAATTAGAATCGAATACGAGGTATCGAGACCTCGGAGATTTTAAT